>JAQPPZ010017129.1:5000000-6250000 GCA_028583015.1 Wollemia nobilis
TATGTAGCAAAACATGGAAATTACAAATATAATCATTTTATTGTGAAAAGATGTGCTTGGTTTAAGTAAATAACAAGATCAATTCTCTGTGCTCAAACTTTATTTAATTGACTTTTGTGGACTTTGATATAAGAGAGATTAGTAATCATGCCAGATAAAATCAAGATATTTATTGTTGTGAGTGTGCTAGTGAGGGATGCCAAATAAATGCTAATTTTATCCAAAATAAGTTGAAACATATAACTGCAATAATTGTAAGAAAATATATATAAACATTTTTGAGAAGTTTTGAGAATGTTGACTCTCTCTTTCTTCTGTATATTGTTTTATTTTGGTTTCGAAAGAGTCAAGCATATAGTTGTTTTTAGATTTTTTTTTGATTTTTGTTTTTGAGCAAAAAGAACTTAACAAGTGCTTTAAATAAATGCAATAGATAGTTTTGAAGATTTTTGGAGATTTATGAATGTTTTTGGTGTTTTTGGATTTTTATAAATTTGAAAGAAATACAAAATATTGATTTTGAAAACAAATATATACATGGATGAAATGACCAAATTTATGCATAGTAACGTTTAAGATGCAAAATATTCATGGGTTCTTTAAGTTCTTTACCATCTAAGGTAGATAATTTATATGCTCCTGATTCAAATTTAGCAGTAATAATGTATGGTCCAAGCCAATTGGGCTCGAATTTACCTTTAAGTTCCTTAGTTGCATTTGTATTTTTTTGAAGATTTTGAGGATTTTGATTTTTTTGTATTTTGATTTTAATTTATGAATTGAAATTGGTGGTATATACAAGATGATCTATATACACTATACAAGGTTTATTTGAGTATAGCATGTCTAAGGTTGCTTCAAAATCAAAGGAGGTTTTGAAGGATAATCTGGTTGAGGTGAAGGTAAGAATATAAGGTGATGAATAAAAGGTAGTGATAACAAAAGCTTTGTTATAATGTAGAATAATGTAGAAAAAGATTTGACTTTTATATGTGGAAAATTGATCATGTTACAAAATAAAATGTAAGAAGGATAAGAAAGTTCTTCATTCTTATTACTATCTTCCAAGTCTTGATAAGATGGAGAAAGTATATGTGAAAGATATGCATGAGTGTTATTTGGTAAACAAGGATGATCATATATGGATGAAGAAAAGTGATGGATAGAAAATAATTGTGACAATAGAGAATGTATAGAACTTGATGTTTCAATCGTTAAATATTCTTCAAATGGTTTTGGGTCACCATGTATGGTAACAATTTTATTTGTAAGTTCAAACTTCAAACATTGGTGAAGAGTGGAAGGGACAACCCTCATCGTATGAATCCAAGGACTCGGAGAAGTAGGTTGTAAGGTGAAGGACAATATCCTACATAGAATAAAGTATCCAGGATCTTGGATCCAATATTAAGGGGAATAATTATAGTACCTTGAGGTTCTTGAATTTCATTGTTAAAATATTTTATAATAACATTTGATTCATTACTATCTTCTTCCTTTAATTTGAGTTTTTGAAATAATTGATAAGTGCATAAATTAAGAGAGGAGTCATTATCTACCATGATAGTTCTAACAAGTGTTTCTTTACTAGATCCGATAATGTAAAGATAGGAGTCTTCTTGTGGAGTAGAGGAAGGAATATCCTCATCATAGAATGAAATATGGTTAACCTCAAGAGGGTTTATACCATTAATTATGTTCTTAGAGAAAATATGATGAGGAACAAATTGTTGGCTAGGTATTTTGAACAAAATTTCCTTATGAGAAATTTGTAATACTTCTAAAAGGGATATCTTTGCTTGAGGATTAATCACTTGTTGTTGGCTATCAAAGTGGATTTCAGATTGAGATTTTGATTCTAAAGATGAGCTTTCTATGCTTACATTCCATTTTGGATCATTCTCTAGAGCCAAAGATAGTTTTGAAGGTTGGTCAAATGAGGAATCCATATCTTGAATATCGGATTGAGTTGATTGAACTTGAGGTTGCTCATTTGTAGTTTTTGTTACAATATTAATAATATCATCATGATGGGACACATTAACATGCAATATTTGATTGGTTTCTTGTTGTTGATAATTGAGTAGGGGTTCTTGGGAGATCCCCATGTCTTGATTGATTATTGGTATTTGTTGTGTAGGAGTTTGATTGTTTACTGGAGATTTATAATCAGTTGTAGATTGTAATTCCTTTATATTAAAAAGACCCTTATCAATCAAATCTTGAATTGCACATCTTAAATCTTTACAATTTTGTGTCATATGTCCATCTACTCTATGATATTCACAATGTAGCTCAAGTTTAAACCAATCTGATGTGGTATCAAAGTTGTCTTATGGAAGGAAGTTCAATCTTATTTGTGTCAAGTAAATACTTGAGAATTATATCCATTGGTTGATTGAGCTTAGTAAATTTACGTGATGAAGGTTTTTGAGAGGTTTTTGATAAATGCCTTAGGAATTTTGTCATAAAAGGACCTAATGGTTTCTCACCTCTACTTTCTTTATTATGGGTAGAATGATGACAGGAAGATTGCGATGTAGGAGGTGAGTGCACGGTAGAATTGGAAGAATAAGTATTTTCTTGTTGAAATGGATGTGTTGTATTGAAAGAAGAGTTTTGAAAAGGTGGAGGAGGATTATATGTGGATTGATAGACATAATATGGATATATGGGAGAATAGATAATATCATTATGAAGAGGATTGGCAAAGGGATTGTTTTGTTGGGTTATGGATGAAAAATAAGAAGAGTGTGATGGAGGTGATGTTGAATAGGGATGAGGTTGGTCATAATCAACAAATGTATTTGGCTGAATTCTTCCAACATTACTGATGGGCTCATATTGATTTGAGTAAAAACTCATGGTTTCTTTAGTACTTCTAAAAGTAATATTTAGCATCTACTATTTAGGATTGAATCTAAAACATACAAACTTGAAATGATGATTTTGTTTTTGTTTTTCTTGTATATATATATATTTTTGTTTTTGTTTTCAAAAGGTTATGATGCATTCACGTCGGGTTCACCAAAATGTATCGCTCCAAATTTTTCGCATCCCTACCTTCAGGCTATTGGATCCGTGCCCGGAAGGAGGATGGGAAAAGGATGATGCGGTACCTCGGACGAGAGGACTTTACGAAGGTCCCGCCTCTCAAGGGAGGTGTATTTTGGTGATTTTTCGATGGATGGTGGGTTCACCAGGAAACATTTAATGGCAGTTTCCACGCCTAGGTTTTGGAATGTGTTTAGATGAGTTCGTTTTGATCTTAAACATTCATCCTAGGTTTGGCCGAATGAATCTAAATTAAACTACATGAAAATGCAATTTTCATGAATACAACAAACAAATTTGAAAGTAGAAAATAGAGAATTTACAGGAGGAAAACGGGGAATACCTGATCCGGATGTCTGAAGAAGATTCTGATGTTTGAGGCAGTCTGGATCGTCTGGAATTTGACAGAATCGCCTGCAATCTGACAGAATCATCCGAAAACTGACAGATTCATCTGGAATCTGATAGAATCGTCTGAGACTGACAGAATCGTCCGAGATCTGACGAATTCGTCAGACGAATTCGTCAAAAATCTGCAAAACAAAAAATAGATGCAAAATACAAGAAATCCTACTATGCAAACAGAGGCAAATTACACCAAATAGCAATATGAATACTGAACAATATTTAAGAACAGAAATTAAAGCAAATTACTGTACTTAAATGACAAAACATGATCTTAATATGCAATCTAGGCTAAATGGGTGAACTCCAGATGCAAAATAATGTAAAAACTGAATAAATTGTCTAATTTGCAGCATAAGATGACAGAGAAAAAGGTGAGAAAAACAAACTCCGTGCACTGATTGCCTCGATGTGGATTGCAGTCGAGATCATCTCGCATCAGTACGAAATCGTCTCGTATTTGACAGATCGCCTCTGATCTGGACAGAGTTCGTTGGCGACGATGGGTGCTGGCTCCGGTTGAAAAATAATGCTGTACTGCAACAAAATAATATGAAACTAATGCAAATGCAAAGTAGGGATGTTTCAACGTAGGGGGAATCAATTTACCAAGAATTTTAGCCAGGGGTTGGGGAGGGAAAATCCTAGAGGTTAAATAGGCTTAGAGGGAGTAGGTAGGAGGTTGGAGATCATCCCAATTTGGGAGATCTCCAACAGGGGAGGGTCCCAACGACGCAGACACGCTTCTGCCCAGATTGGAGACCCGTTGGAACAGATTCCAACTATGCAAATTCAGTTTTGCGACAAGATCGTCTGGACGTCCTAGTCCAGACGAAATCGTCAAATCGGGGCGATATCGTCTGATCGGCGACGATATCGTCAAACGGTCAAAACAACCTCTAAAATTGGCGTGGAAAAGGGGGAAACGGAATACCCGACGGTTAACGGGCGGTTTGGGAGGTTAAATTTGATTTTAAAATTATTTACTAAGGTGAATGTAAATTTTATAATTTTACTGCGCCAATTTTAGGGTGCTACACATGTATGATTTGTACGAGTTGGGGTTTGAGATCTTAGGGATCATTTCCATAGATTCTAAGCCACATACCTATCAAGAACACTACACCACTAGAATCTGCACAAATTTCTTACTCTCCTTACAACATCTCTTGGTTGGTTCAACTTCTTTTAGGGACCATTCACACATGTCATATCTTTAAAGCAAATTTTGAGTCTAGGGAAGATAACACCTTGCATAGATATTGCCATCTAGTGAATGGTTTCCCCTTATCATCCTATCATTTGTGTGATTAAAATACACCCTAGGGATAAAAAAAGGGATAAGCATAAGCAAAAAAAA
Source organism: Wollemia nobilis (assembly GCA_028583015.1). Taxonomy (NCBI): domain Eukaryota; kingdom Viridiplantae; phylum Streptophyta; class Pinopsida; order Araucariales; family Araucariaceae; genus Wollemia; species Wollemia nobilis. Next base: position 5,004,820 of record JAQPPZ010017129.1, read on the forward strand.
ATGCAAAAAACAAAAGCCAATGCCCACATAAAAAAAGATAGAAGAAAAAGTACCACAAAAAGAGAATAAAAAATGAGGGGTAGAAAACAAAAGGAAAAGCCTCCAAAGAAACACCATTGTTATGCTTCATATCCTTTGGTCCTTAGGTTTAACATAACATCATGGGATGATTTCCATCATCAACTATAGGCCCTAAGTACCTACTTGCCAGTGGAATAGTCTTACAAGCGGTGACACATCTATCACATTAATGACCTTCTTTTGTACATATCACTGTATACTTGTGTATGATCTAGATACTTTGGTTATATTTACAATGGTTTAGTCCTACCTCTCTCAAAATGGATAAATAAATATCACTTATTGCACACACTAGTCCCTGATAGACTTTAACCCAGTCAGGTTAGTTATGAGTTGTAAATGAAGCTTGTTCAATTCCTCACAAGGTTTGATTGCTATAACTATGATTGTCAACATAAGTGCATAATCCATATATCACCCTAAATTCTTGAGAATACATAATGGATCACATTACCACCGGTTATTCTATGATACAAGTGTTTCCTCTACGCATTTCAAAATACACATACATGCATCATTACATCTATCCTACATTCATTCATTTAAAATTACATCATTTTACATTGCATCTACACTACCACATTATCATTCTCCTATAGGTTATCACATGCACATATGTGTTCATCCATCATATATTTACCTATCAATATTCTACATTAATGCATACATGAAATCAAACATCACACATTCATTCACATCAAATCATGACACGTGTATATAAAACTACACCAAAAATTATATCTATATATATTATAATCAAAACTACCCTCAGGTTACAAAAATGGAATACATCCACAACACATCTCAGCCCTACTTCTCACCAGGAGTCTCACCACTCCCCTCTTGATTTGCCATCACCTTCTCCATACCATGTACCTCTGCCACCTCACTCGACTTTGGAACTACCACCACCTATACTACCATAGACATTGTTACCCTATCTACACCTAGGGCAACCCCCTCTACCTGGGATACCTTTGGTACTACCAGCCTCAGCTCCCTCAGTACTATCAATGGTGCACTTCATTGACTTTGCTATCATTGTGTCTATGTCTATAATCATAATCTTGATCTCGATTGCAACCCACCATAGTATGGAAGTGGATGCCCATGTGATATTAGCGTAATATCACACTACAATCTCATCACCCCCTCCTCTATGAATATCCTTGACACATTCTTATTTGCTCACTAAAAATGATCCACATTCACACACAAAGCAACCACATCTGCCTCCCCATCTATTGCCTCTACCACAGCCTTCTCAGCTACAACCCTCACCTGATCAAAATCCTCTTGTACCTATCACTTTTGCTCTATCTCAACACACAAATCTACCACCTCTACCAAATGAGTAGCTCGCTTGATATCCCTAGTCACCTCCACATGCTACATCTTAGTCATCTCCATATTTAATCTATCCCTCACAGTCATAGCCTTTGATACCAGGTTATGCAAACCCTCTATAACCTTAGCATGCCTTGCCTACTTTACCTTAATCCACCTATGTATCTTTGCACACTGTATCTCCATATCCCTCTTCTCTGTGTCACTTTCCTGCTCAACAGACACTAACCTCTCCTCTAGCTCATGGTGCTCCTCTCTCCATTTCCTCAAATCCAAGGCCCAATCTACCTCACTCTCATGTAAGTGCCCCTCTAAATTTTGTACTCTCTCCTATAATACCGATAACTCCTCCTCAACATCCATCCTCTCCTGCACATCTAAAGGTATGTCCCCCATATCTCCAATATCATCATCCCCCATGTCATCACCCTCCTCCTCCAGAGGCACTGCATCATCCAAGGGTTGCTCTCTACCACTAGCCTATCAATATGATGACCTCCCATCAACAAAACCAGACACATCACCTAAAAATAACCTCTATCATAAAAGAGGCTCCTCTACCTCATCCTCTTATCCCTCCTAAATCAAGCCTCAATCCACCTACTGGTTGCACCTAATGATCAATCACTCCAATTATTTACTCCTAACTCTGTGTATCCCACAATGCATCATACTCAGGTGTAGTCCTCACATCATCCATATCGGGAATCACCATCGATAAATCCCTCTCACCACTCATGGGGAGTACTATAGGTCACTCCTCCCAATCACCCTGCCTCTTATAGATCACAACAACTACATCCGATATCCCCTGATGCAACCTAAACTAACGTATGCCCCTACTAAAGGGAAGAACTCTACCTATCATGTATACCACCCTACCACCCATAACCCTTAGTGAATCACTCCTAGTTGCTCCCCATCCTTCTCCCACATCACCCCACCCTTCTAGGGCCTCCACTGAATATGCTTAGGCTCTAAAGAGCCAAATTGTATCCTCCAAAATAAATAATCTCCCTCATATGGCCTCTTCATCCCCTTCTCCTCATCCATCTACCACCTCAAAGCATAAGATAGGTCGATACCATATCCATATGTACCTTATATGGCAACAACACCGAAACATCGATCGCTCTACTACTATGTGCTCCTATGCCCACACCTATAGCAATGGGGTCCAACTCAAACCCGTCTTTGCCGCTCACACTACATCGTGCAACTCTATATATACCTATGCCAAAAACATAGGTGCCCATGCAAACATGACATTATGCTCCACCATATCACATACTATATCCATCATATTCCAAGAGAATTTCACTCTTGAGGTATCTGGTAGAGCATAGGTAGATATCATAAGCATCGCCACACATTGGTGATCAGACAACATCTTCTTGTACCAATAATACTCATAATCCACCCCTTCCTCATGTCCACATCTACCCACTTTGCACAAAATGTACATTGCAACACCTCCTGCTACCTCTCATCCATTACTACCCTCACTAGAATACCTTCTATCGACAACTTATATATCCTATATATGTCCTCCAGTGTAATGGTCATCTCACCTATAGGGAAGTGAAAAGTGTTCCTATTTGGATCCCACCTCTCACACAAGGTAAAAACATATGCCTTGTTGGCATGAATACTCACACAATCCCATACTCCCTTCATCCACACCTTCTCCAACCACTCCACATCTGCCTCACCCAAGGCATCACCCAGGGCATCTCTCAATGATCGCACACGATACCACGACTCAATCATCTTCATCTGTTCCATCCACAAACATCACAAAATTTTGATTAGTTTCACATACATACATATTCATTTTCATCATTTCATACAAATAATCATGGCATACAATAGTCATACAACACACCCCATGTATCAAAACAACAAAATCCACCTATTATGCTCAGTTCGTAGGTCACCCTATGAACTCCAGCCCAGTTCGTAGGTCACCATGCAAACTAAGGCCTAGTTCATAGGCCACCCTACAAACCCAGTTGGGAGGCCATTTTTGGGCACCCATTAGCCCCTTTCTTGAAAAATTGGTCTCATCATACACAAAAATAGTGATTTTGACACAAAAAACATCATGCAACCCTAAAAACACGTATTTCAAGGCAAGCACTTCTCATACACACAACCACATCACACACCAACAAATAAGTCACATTTTTGGATACCCATTTCACCCTTTCATGGTGAAAGTTCAAATAGATTCTAAAAATAGTGCATATTTTTCAACCAACAACACATTCACACTCGACCACATATACCTCATGGCACACAATTCTAAAACACACAAAAAAAATTCACAACAACAAACAAGTCACATTTTTGGATACCCATTTCACCCTTTTACAGTGAAAGTTCAAACGGTTTTCCAAAATGATACACCATTCCTCCTATACAACATAGTCAAACTTCATCAACATTCATCCTATGACACACATTCACATGACCCACAAAAACATAACAAATCAAAATAACAGTCACATTTCTAGACACCCATTTCACCCTTTTACAGTGAAAGTTTAATCACATTTCAAAAATAGTACAATTTTCATCACAAAAATCAAGGTCAACCCTTACACTGGTCACACAGTCAAACATGCACATTTATTGGTCAACACAAAAAATGAGCAACATTTTTGGATACCCATTTGGCCATTTTCACACTTTGTGCACACATTTCAAACAAACATCACATGCAAACACATATCCACATGCAAACTCACATTCCCATATTTTCTAAATATTCACGCATTTCAAAATCAAATCCAGTTGGAGTATCGAATACTTATTGGTGGGTTCCCACATTGGCTGCTTGTGTTGGTCTACCCTCTCGCCATCTCTGCAACAACTCAAACTCCCGCAAGCACTCTGCTTCACAAACTAGTCCTCACTCCTTCCTCCTTGCAAACTCTCACAACACAAATGAAGCTTTACATGCCTCCAAATTGCTTTATATACCCTAAAACCCTAACTCACAGGCCACCCTGCAAACCATAATCCAGTTCATAGGTCACCCTATGAACTACAATCTAGTTCATAGGCCACCCTGTGAACCAACCCTCAGGACACCATTTCCACATTTTCTTCCTTCCTGCAGCTTCTTTTTCTTCTTCCATCACTACCTGCCCAAAATTTTCTCCATTTTATCATCATTTTCTTCTATCAATCGACTCATCACCACATCACCATATTTTATTCATATCATTGTTGATTCCTCATTTGAGGGGGTATTCATACACAAATCCGCTTTGCATACAACCAAACAATCAAACATCTAATCATGGATATCACATCTGTCTACAAAATATTTTGTTGAAGATTATCTCAAGATAAACCTCATCCCAAATCAGACATTTGTTAGATCACGAGAGCCATGCGCAATATCGAAGACATCTCACTTTCATTCATGTATATCGACACCAACCACATACTAAATGTTACGCTTGATTTATCCATGCCACTCAGCTCAAATGGTTTGACATATGTCATCATGCACTCATCAATCAATTAGAAGCAAAAATTTGAATAGGTAGTTGTTCTATTCGTAATTGGACCATCTTGCATTGGTCACAAAAAGCAAAGCAGTCTTAAGTTGCCCTCACAAACAACTAGTATGATATTGCAAATATTATACTAAATTGGCAAATCATCATGTTTCATCCAGTCATTCATTCACATTCATCCACCCATGCCTTCTTCATCCTCTCTCTTCTTCCTTTTGGATTTATATCAATGTTGTATGGTCACACTTCGAGTGGCTACATACCTTTGATTGGATCCTATTCCTCGTTTGGATTTTACATCAATATTGTATGGTCATGCTTCAAGTGGCTACATATCTTTGATTGGATTCCATTCTTCTCTTTCTCCTTTCTCTTCTCCTCCTCTTTTGGTTCTCTATAAATGTTGTATGGTCACACTTTGAGTGGCTACATACCTTTGATTGGATCATATTCCTCATTTGGATTTTATATCAATGTTGTATGGTCACGCTTTGAGTGGCTACATACCTTTGATTGGATTCCATTCTTCTCTTCCCCTTCTCCTCTCCACCTCTATTTGGTTCTCTATCAATATTGTATGGTCACACTTCGAGCGACTACATACCTTTGATTGAATCCCATTCTTCCCTTCCCCTTTCTCATCCAGTTCACAAACACCTCACCACCCTCATTCATCATATTTTTACACTAAACTGTGTTTCACACAACATAGTACAAAAAGAGGTAAATGTAGACACCTAAAAGTCACACATGCTCATTCCTAGATTCTTGTAAACCTGCATAGACACTTGTAGGTTTGCATAGGTAGTCATAGGCCATCATAGGCCATCATAGGCCATCGTAGGCCATCATAGGCCATCGTAGGCCACCATAGGCCATCGTAGGCCATCGTAGGCCATCGTAGGCCATCATAGGCCATCATAGGCCATCGTAGTTATCCGTAGGTTCAAAACCTACAAAACTAGGTAAAATGCACCCAAAATGCTTCCTATCCACTAGGAGGCCACCTATTAGCTCCCTAAGGTAACCTAAGCCCTTTCCTACACCTAATTAGGGCCCCCATGGGACCATTCCCTACTAAAAACCCTAATTAGACTAATTAGGATTCTAATTTGTGATTGAATTTCACTTAAGTTACACTTTATCATTAAAGTGGATTTAATTAGGATTAATGATCTAATTAGTCCTAAACATGTCCTCACACATGTGTGCACCCTAAGTTGGTTAGGATATTTCCTAGAAATCCTAATTCAACCCCCATCTAACCTAGGAGTTAGCTAACCCTAGTTAACCCTAATCCTTGCTCACACATGTGTGAGGATGAGATATTTCCTTCAAGGTATGTGAGAGGATGACTAAGCTTTCCACCTCACAAACCCTAACCTAACCATGCTAGGAATTGACTCTAGGGTTTGGTATACTTAACTACCCCCATGACCTTGGTTTTTCCTATAAATAGAGGGTCTTTTCCCTCATTTTACCTCTCTCACATTTTTAGTCAACTTGTCCAAACTCTATTGAAATCACACCAAAATTACCTTCTATGACTTTGCTTTTGACAAACAACATCAAACAACTCCTAGATCCCATTCAGATAAAAATTCTCCAATAGAATTCAACTATAGTCCAGTTCTTCCCCCAACCTATGAACCTAGGATCCAATTTGCAGGTTGCCCTACGAATCGGGCATAACGGAGGTCTACAACACCAAATTAGGTATATACCACTTTTATATACTTTCTACAATATTTTCATTAGTTAATACTATGTTTTACTTTAATTTTGAGTCAATTTGTCTTCATAACCAAGGGGCTTGACCAAGGCAGGCTCCCAAATGCACTAACAACCTTTTGCAAGCCCAAAATAGATACAAATGGACATACACCAGCAGACTACCGATGGCACTCATGCATAGAAGCCCACCTTCATCAAGGAGATATGAAGAACACCATCAGATGCTTCAAATTTGTGATGGAAATAGGGAATAAATATCTCCATTGAAAGAGAGACTTATTTTGTAACCCTACACTTTCAAAATGAATAAAGCAACATTCTGAACAATATTTTATTTGTTTTTATCAAATGGTTGTCTTTCAGTCACTTTAGGAATATTGCCCTAAATGCAGAAAGGGCCCCCAAATTTGAAAAAACTTCGAGGACTGATTTTGAAAAGGGTAAAATAATAAGGAAAATGCTCCATTGGAATGGAACGTTAGTAAAATGGAACAACTACCCCCATGGAGATATTTTTATGAGTAGATAGTTGATTATGATCCTGAGAAGAACAAAGATCACCGATCAAAAATTTTAAGATTAAAGAAATGGAGAAGAAACATGGTTGGAATAGTGGTAAATTTATAGAATGGTGGTGGATGAGAGTTGAAACAGGTGTAGAAAAGGCTAGGTTTGGCCGTCAAGTAGATAGCGATTTCTATTATCAGTATGAGAAACATATAACAACCTGGAAGGCTAAGAATGATAGGATCTTGGTATTAGCTTATAAGAAAATAGAAGTAAATAAAAAAAGGAGAAACCAAGTATCATCAAATTCTTCTTCACCACCTTCTCAAGAGGAAGTACAATAGGATGTGACAAACACTCCATCAACAGTTGAAGAATCCCCAAAGGCATTTGAGCCTTCACAAGAGCAATTACAAAAATATTCAGTGGGTCCTCAAATTATGAGCAAAATGCATTGCTCTAGTGGTGAAGCAAGAAATACAGAAAGTATCCAGGAAATAAAAAGGCTAAAAAACTTATCCTTGTGTGGAGAGCCTCCTCTAAATGACATAAATTGGAAGGAAAATGATGATAGTTTTGTATTCTTACCTATAAGTTTCACCACTACAACTACAATAAAATCTACCCCGATCATTGAAGTTGCATTACAAGAAGTACAACCCAAGAAGAATATAGATAATGATAAGCCTACAATATTTATGGTTTTCAAGATAAAGGCTAAGTATTTAGTAGGTAAAATCCATAAGGAGATCTACAAGAAACAAAAAATGGACCAAAGGTAAATTGTTGAACAAACCCCTATATTAGTTGTAGAGAAATAAATATAGTAGATGCAACAACAAAGTGTAGATGATATTTTCAAACAAACTACTTTGGTAGGTGAAGGTATGATTTCTATCCCTTCTTCTTCTTATATATCCCCAAAATAAAATCCCTACCATTCTCAAGAAAAAGTAGAACATAAAGCACCCTCTTTCCCTCATAATTCACCACCTACTTCATCAGCTATTACAGAGGGTCAAACCAATCCATCTCCACATTCATCAAATATTCCAGCAACATCATTGCCCATTCTTTCATCTCCACTCCCAAAGTTGTTATCATCAATAACATCAGAAGGGCAACTTCCTTCATCTTCCCCAACTCATTACATGATCATAAAATCTACTCTCATGTTCTTCCCAATTGCAAATTTTATAATAAGTACAAACTCTACTATCCTCATAACCACTCCCCTTTCATCAGCATTTGAGTCTGTCCTCCCTTAGCTTATAGCTACTCCAACCTCTATAAATCATCCCATAGTATCTGCTTTGTATAAAGGAAAGGATGTTTCATAAAAAAATCAAGATTTTTGATCTGAGAAATTATCTAAGACTTCAAAGTAGATGGTTAAATGGATAAAAACCATGATTGTTGATCCAATAACAAGGCAAAGGACAACTAGATCCATCACTCCTCTTGTAAGAAAACCAAAAGAGAACATGACTGCAAAATATTATCATCTAGAGGAGCATACATATGATATTGATCAATTGTAGGTAGAGGATGAGTTAGTTATAGCAAAGGCTCACATTAAAACTTTCTATGTCAAGATTGACATTTATAAGAAGCAATGTAGAAAATTGGAAGAAAAAATTAAGAAGATAGAGAAAACAGTCAGTAATCAGAAAAAGGTGAAGAAAGTTGAGAGAAATGAAGTCAAGATCTAGAAAAAAAATATCAAGAGGCCACAAAAATTAAAGACCAAGTTGAAGAGTAGAAGAAAAGGAATGAAGCTTAAGCCAAAGAAATACAATATTTGAAGCATCAGCTTCAGATTAAGAAGGCCAAAGCTACAAGATTTTCAAAAGGAGTAAAGAAGGTCAAAAATGAGATATGGTCTGAAATCCTTAAGACATGTTCAAAACTTCAACCTGTAATTGACTATATGGATGATGCAAGTCATTTACTACAAGATACAAAAGAGGATCTAGATAAATTTATTAAGGAGCTACAACCCATGGTAATACCAGTAGAACAAATATTCAATCTATTTGAAAGCAGATTCAATGAAGCTGCCAAGCCTATTCTTAGCAAGACATAGAACACTTCTATACTGGTTGCTAGAATTATGGTTGACAAAAATAGGTTGCTCTAGAAGGGCTGGTTACTATTAAATAATATTGAGGGCACACTCCAAGATATTGTAGATATTAATCAAGAGATGTTGCAGTATGGTTTTGGAGGACTATGAGTTTAAAATAACACCTTGTTAATAGAATAAGATATCCAAAAGAATGTAGCCTCAATCATATAGGATGAATCTGAGATAGATGCTTGGGAAGATCCAATTGATCAAGAGTAGGTCTCTCATATGATCAAAAAATTGACCAATCTCAAAGATCTAATGGAGGACTTGGTGAATAGGGGTAATTCTATGACTTATGAAGAGACTTCTAAGTTGGAGTATATTTATTAGTGGCTTAAAGAAACAACCAATCCTACTGAATCAACCTGGAGCCAAGAATTGTAGACCTTGAAATAGATGATCCAGTTGTTTGGAATAGATCCAGAGCCTAAAGTTAAATAGAAGACTTCTCAGGAATAAGAAGAGGCTAAAGAAGATCAAGAGGATGATAATGAAGAAGAGAAACAATAAACAGATGAGGAGAAAAATCACCAGGAGGAAGAGTAATCAGAAAAGGTTTCTAAAGACACTAAAGAGGTACAATATGAATAACTCAAGGGGTAAAATTAACAAGATGATGAACAAGAGTAAACAACCTTGTAGTGGAAGTGGAATTAAGCATTTTTGTATTCATGTGTATATTTTGTATATTGTTTTGATTCTGACATTGTCAAAGAACAGTCATAAAGCATGAAGCCTGTAGCAAAAAATAAAAATACCATGAAGATATTTTATTCAACCTAGATGGGGTTACAAAAGGGAACATAGTTTCATATAGCCAGACTAAGGCTACGTTCATGGAAGGAGTTACAAAGTTATTATTTCCAGTATGATTTCCATATGAACCTTTACACTCTGAGTATCTTCACAAATGTACTAAAGGGTTATGGCCATATAAGTTATTCTATGAAACATAGTCCACTGAAGATCAAAGTCTATATTTTCCTTACATATCTACTTTCCCATTGCATATACTTCCTTTATTTTTACTCCATACAAACCCTCTTTTTGAGATTTTTTCCTTTATTTCATATAGCTACTCGAATGTTATATCTCTTCATAATTTTTTAACTCTTGATGTCCAATGTATAAGACTCTAAGTTCTCAATATTTGTGAGAAAAATACCCCAGGAGGTGCCATAATGTAGGCCCAAAATGGCCACATCCTTAGATTTTTTTTGCAAAATTTTCTAAGTGTTGAAGAAGATGTTCTAGCCTATGGTAACGGTTCAACACAAAATGTTCTATCCTACATTCAGAGTAGTCAAAGTTCATACTTAGCCATTTCAAAATCATGGGCTACCACATAATTTTTGTTCTAATGAAGTTTAGTGGTTCACAACATACCCCATCTTGCATGACATAGAATATTGTTCTAGCTCGTGGTCAACACCAGTCAAATGTGACATCATTGCTCTCCAGATCATGGATTACAATACATTACTCCATCGCGTGCAAGTTGAAGAGTATTTAATACCACCACGACACAACACGAATTACTCCAGCCTATGGTCAAAGAAGTCAACATTCATGAAGGAGGATTAAAAGAAGCATGCCAATGCAAGGTTTTATATCACGTAGTTTTATGTTCTATCCCACACAGGCCAGAGCAAGGTTCTATTTTGTGGTCAACAATGGTCAAATTTGTACTTGCAAATATTGAGGCATAGGCTATAGCATTATTTGAACTTTGTTCTATGCTAAAAATGCAAAGCAAAGTAACCTGAGGATTAATAGGTGTAGGCCAGCACAATGCTCCATCCCATGCAACTCAAAGTATATTTTTGCATCAAAGCATAATTTTCTTCAACCCGTGGTTAAAATGGTCAAAATATGTGGAAAGTATTTTCGAGGATCAGGCTACGATATGTCTCTACACCATGGAGCTAATGGTAGTGTTCAAGATTTTATCTCAACTATCCATGAGTGGATCAATAGTCATTTTGTTTTGATGATCTCCAAGGTGCATAAAGGTAAGAGCTTCTATAACATGAAATGGTTGAACCAAGCAAACCATTAGGTGAAGCATCAAAAATATCAAGAAAAAGAAATAAATGTAGTTGCAAATTTGTGGCTAGATAGTATCTACAAGAATGACAGACGACCCAGATTATAATTTTGACAGCATGGAGCCAAACACCATGAAAGACCAGCAAGTTGCAGAAGTCAAGTTGTTGAGAAGTGCAAGATTGCGCATTTTCTTATTTCATTCAAGAAAAATAAGAGGCTACCACCTCAACACCTGGTTGATCTAGAATTTTGTTTTCCTTGTAATTTTCGACCTTCTTTCATTTTCTTAAGCATGTAAAACTATAAATAGAGGTTGAGCCCTCATTTTTAAGGGTCAAATCTAGAGTGTTTTCTTACCCTGCTGTGTAAATACTTTCTACAAATTAATAGAAGGAACATTACTTGGGTGTTTTCCTAATATTGGTGTCTTCTATAATATTTTGAGAGATTCAAGCTATGAAATGCTTTTCTACTACTACTACTATGGTTAGTCGATGTAGAGGGGGAAAACTACCCTACCACATACAATTCCCAAAAGGCTGGATCCACAAAGATAGAAAGCCTTATGGGGTGAACCACGGGGGCTGTGTTGTTCTCTACACTCGAGTGTGAAGGATGGGGGAAGGGTTCACCAAGAATGGTTTAAGGACTCGCTCCAAGTCCTCTAGAATTTTAGGAATGTTTGATGTGTTTAGTTTAAAAGCAATCACCTAGATTTGGCCTTTCTAGATCTATGCTATGAAAGATAAAGGACAATGCAGAAATATAGAATGCAAGAATACAAGAGCTAACCCTAGAATGATTCTTTCTTTGAATGCTTTCTAACCTAGGGTTTTAAATAAATAATATTTAAGCAAGGGCTCAAGAAAGAATGCACAAACAAAATTAACCCTAGATGCACACTATATGCTGTTATCTTTTAATGCCTAGAACTTAATTAAATATATTTCTATAAAATCAGATCTAGGGTTTGAAACATAATTACAAAGCACTCAACAAATAACCTATAGTTTAATGGGAACACTTATCTTAACCGGTGGTTGATCCAAGCTTTCATCCTCTTGTCCAATGATATCAATAATTCCTATTCCTGCAAGATAACTTAAGAAACACTTGAAAATGGAATTAGCGTTAGGGGCGTGCTTAGGCCATTGTACAATAATGCTTGGAGGTGCAACAATCAAGCCCCCTAGGTCCTTTTAGATGACCTTTAAGAATAGAAGCAAAAATTGACCTTTGGATATTAATCATAAAATAATAGTGCAATAGAATATAAACAAAGTAGATATGGTCAAAATGTAGCCTAAAATGTTATCATGCAGTCAAAAATATCAAATTACCCCTAGATTTACTCTAGGTGAAGTCGCGCTCCTCAGAGAGTAGGTGTGACAATGCAGAAGGTAAAGTCACGCCCCATCTAGATCGGATGCAATTTCACCTCTACAGAAAAGAAGCCCTAAGTTTGGGCCTATGAGGTCATGCCCCACTAATGCCTAGCATGACTTCACCTGAGATGCGAGAAAAATAGAAATAGAATATGAAATGCAATGTAGACATCTTAAACCAAATAAAAACACCTGGTGAATGATGTAGAAGTAGGCAGAAGGGTCGAGACCTCCAAGTAGTTAATCTCTCCTTCGAGCTATGACATGAATCCACCAGAGCGAACAACAAATCAAATCAATGCAGTAGAAGATAAAATTCACACTTAAGTGTTAGCTTGCTTGCAAAGAATAGGAAGTAGATAGAAAATAATTATGAGCATGTTAGAATAATTGCATGTAAAAATCATCAAGTCATGTCTCTTAAATGAGGGATTAAACCCTCCTTTTATAGTGAGCTTGAAGATGAAAAGAGTGGGAAAAACCTAGGAAGGCCGATGCCAAAACATGCCAACTAGAAGAATTAGGGTTTCTATGGGAGAAACCCTAAAAAGGTGAAGTCACCCCATCTTGACCGATCACAACTTTACCTATGCAAAGTCATGCCACATATTAACTAGGTGTGATTTCACATAGAGGAGGAAAAAGGGAGAAACAAAGGGAAAGGGGCCTATCCCATGCCTTGGGCAAGTGTTAGAGGCCTCTTAGAAGGTTCAAGGAAGATTGCCCACTAAAGTGGGTCAATTTTTTGTGTCTACATTTTACCCCCTCTTTGACGCATTTATGGCCTAATAAATGTGTCAAAGAAGAGATGTAAACACACACTCAAACAAGAAACAACAAGCGAAAATGGGGTAGCTGGTTTAGAAGAAAGGGATGGTGCAAAAATGGTGTCATTTCGAACACTTTCTTGTTTTACATGTAAACTGAGGCATTAGGGACTTTAATGCCTCTATAGGTCGAGGTGCCCCCTCGAGTTTTATGAGGGAGACATTCCTCATAACAACTCGAAAAGGTAGACACAGAAGAAGAGAGAGAGAGAAAAATGAAAAATGAAGAAAAAGAGGGTAAAAAGAAATAGGGTTAAAAGTGAAAAAGGGTAAAACCCTAATTCATTTTCACCATGCAAAGGAGGAAAAGAGAGCTCTGGGAAAAATGGTGATGGTGCTACCGATGCACCATTTAGTGATTGCGAGAGGCAAGTGCAGAGGTGGACCGAGCATAGGTAGACCCAAAAACCATCACTTTTATGCAAATTTTTGTTTAAATTTACATGTTTTTCTAGATTTAGAGGGGTTTTTAGAAAATACATCATCATGGAGGGTGATGATTTTTATGCTCGATTAAGGCATGACTTCATGGCTTGGTCATGATTTCACCCTGGTTGATGCACGGTGAAATCATGCTCGAAGAAAATTGGGTATGATTTCATGAAATCGTATCTCCTAAATGAGAGGCACGATTTTGCTTCGATGAAATCACGCATCCAAAAAATGGGGTGCAATTTTTCAAAGAGAAGGAAGAAAGAGAGAAAAAAAGGAAAAAGGAAAAAAAGGAGAGAGAAAAAAGGAAAACAAAGAAGAAGAAGAGGGAAAGGCAAGCAAGCTAACAAAATACTTAATTTTAATTGGTTATTATTTTTATTATGATTTTATTAAATTTATGAGACTGATAAATTTTATTTCTTTTTGTGGATGCAGCTTGGTGTACTCGAGATCCGGGAGTGGCGAGCGAGCTCACTAGAGGTGGAGCTAGATGCATTGGGGCCAATGGAGATGGCTCGACTAGAGGTGGTGGGGCTAGGCCACCTAGAAAGGATGCCTCACATTGAGACAGACAGGGCTTTGTTGATAGCCCTAGCAGAGAGATGGTACCCAGAGTCGTCCACCTTCCAATTACCGATAGGGGAGCTGACTATCACACTAGAGGATATGTGGTAGATTTTATGCATTCCCATCAAGGGAGCATTAGTTTATAGGGCACGAGGATGGCCAACCACTCTTCAATGATTTTCAAGAGGTTAGGCCCACTAGGTGTGAGAGAGCACCATTGTAGTCGATGATCTAGTGGGTAGATATGGGGTAGACCCACTGATGACCATGCTCTATGGGGTGGTGGTAGGGCTACTGATGTGCCATACTAGTAGGCAACATCTATCATGGGCCATGGTAGGAGTAGTGGTAGACATGCGAGACTAGGGAGTGAGGTTTGGGGCCATATGTGTTGGCCCATTTATACAAGATGTTGTATAACATCATGTACAAGTGATGTACATGGTTAGTCTATATAACTTTGCTCTAGGTGTGGTGTTGGGAGCACATAGCAGTCTAGAGGCCACATGCACTACCAGGTCCACTACCCAACCCAGAGTGACCAATAGCATATAGGTGGTCGAGATCCCTTGAGAGGTCCATGAGGGCCTATGCTAAGAACCTACCACTAGCTAGGTGGGTGATCGATGAGCTTCGAGAGGTGAATATCATCTGGTGACCATGGCATCTTCACCCTGGATGGGCTGAGGATAGGGTGGAGCTAGCTAAGGTGAGGAGGATGAGATGGCTGATGATAGAGAAGGGTAAGCTAGAGGTCTTTCAATTTGATAGAGTCCTGAGGTAGCTCAAGATCTTGTAGGGAGTCCTGAACCTAGGGGACTACTAGTACCAGAGGGTATACCAGGACCCAGTAGGGGTCGGAGGTGAGCCAAACCTCACCAAGTGGGTCAAGGAGGACTTGGATGACCCTCCTTATGTTGACCCAAGGGTAGAAAATATAGGAGTGGCTATCGGGTACAGGCAATGGTATAGAGGAGTTGTACCCTAGAGGATCTCCCTACCTATCCCAATATAGAGGTGCCAAGTCATGAGCCTAGGCATGCAATAGGTTTTATAAGAGGTTGCTCATAAAGCCATGAAGAGGGTATAATAAGGTCCTATAGACCCAAGGTAGAGGTAGACACATGCCCAGATTGTGTTGGTGGTGGAGGCCACCAACTCTATAAGAGCCAAGGAGGTAGGGACAGTGAGAGTTGCCCCATAGAGGCCAAGAGGCTACATGGTGGAGATCCTAGAGAGGCCTCAACATCTATAATAATGGCTAGCCAGGACCAGGGATGAGGAGAGATAGAGGAGCTACGAGTATAGGTAGTGACTCTATAGGGGTAGATGGCCTAGATCTAGGAGGATAGGGCCAGGAGGCTAGAGGGACTACAAAGCTCATTGAGTGTCAAAGAGGTAGAGAGGGATGAAACTTGAGTGAAGGTTGATCGACTTCGAGGGGAGGTGACCCATCTAGATGAGGAGCATCAAAGGGCCAAGGATAAGGGTATGGCTATCATCGAGAGCAGCCAAGTGGGTGATGAGGCCCAACTCTTATAAGTAGAGCTACAAAGGATAGGAGAGAGGCTGGAGGTAGCTATTCAATGGGCTACATTTTTTGAGATAGTGTACTATGTAGTAGTCCCGATGAAGTGGAGGATGCCACTCCTCTCATCCCTCTAGTCAGCTAGAAGGTCATGATATCGATCCCAGATAGTATCAGCTACACAATCCATGGGCATGTAACAGCCTAGGCTACCTCCTCCTCAGGGTGGGTCAGAGGGAGCAAGCTCCTAGAGCTAGGGTTAGGGATCGAGATGACACACCAATTTTGGATTGTGGTGTGCATCCCTAGGTTGAGTGTACCAAGTCTATATTGTGGTACACCAACCAGACACTAAGTTGTATCTCTTTTTATCTCAAGTAATACAGAGTTGCTCCTTTATTTTACTTCATGTGTTATGCATGTATGATGATTTAATTTATTTTATTCATTACTTTATGTTTTATGTTTTATGTATGCAAAAACTATCCTAATGCAAAACTACATGAAATGCATGGATGAAAAGGAAAGAAGAAGAAAGAATAAGAAAAGAAAAAGAAGAAAGAAAAGAAGAAGAAGAAAAGAAGAAGAAGAAGAAGAAGAAGAAGAAGGAGAAAGAAGAAGAAGAAGAAGATCCAAAGGTCAACCATCTAAAACAGAGAAGGATGAGTGATTCACAATATAAAACTAGCATAGGTTGCAAGGAACCAGTGTAGTTAAATATTATGGATCATACCAGAAAAGAAGGGTGAAACCCGCTATGGGCCTAGCACTTGCTTGAAGTGCAAAATATTTAGAGTCTGACCCACTATGGGTGGTTGCTCCCTTATTGATTATTGTGAGGTGATTACCTACTAGGATGTATGTCGAGGTCTACTAATACCAACCAAGGAGCTTATCCTATAATGGGGTGTTGAGCCTATTGAGTCAAAAGAGAGTATGACCTGATAGAAGATCATAGATGATGTAATACCCACTAGGATGTACAAGTATCCCATGTGGGGTGTAATATATTTTTTTTTTGCAAGTTCTATCCCAGATAGAGGTTTTGAGAATACAAAGGACATTGTGAGTGTGTGCTAATGTGAAAAAGAGGTCGAAGAGAAGAATAAAATAAAGTTGTGCTTTTAAAAGAGCAAGAAGAAATAAGGAGAAAGAAACAACACCAAAGAGAAGATGGAAGAAGAATCCCTAGGTGGGGATCTAGCTAGGCATCAGAGTCCTAGTGATAGTGCAATGCATGTGAGCTATGACCTAACTAGGTATCATCATGTGCCATTATCACCAGATCCCCATAAATCTACATGATCAGGAAGTCATGAACAATCAACCATGCAATTTTATGATACTCAATCATGCAAGTTATTTTAGATGTCAAGCAATCATGCAAGTATGATAGGCAACAATGCAATATGAGCAAGTAGGTGGATGCAAATGCAGCTAATATGATGATTTTTTCTCTTTTTTATTATTATTTTTTATTATTATGAGTGAGCAGAATTATACTCAATGCAAAATCTAAATGCACCATTTATCTTATTATAATGAATAAGCATGCCATGATCTATTGGATCGAGGAGATCCCCAGAAAGTATGTCCTCTCGATAATGAAAATTATAGAGGAATTCCTCTAAGGCTTCTCTTTTGATAGTCATGGCATGGTAATCATTACATTTTTGAACAACACCATTCTTTTTAACATAAGAAACACCATATAACAAATCATGATTTTCTTTTACAATAGTAGGTCTATTGTTAGAATGAATAGAACCAACCATATTACAAAACAATATTTTTGAAGAAAAAGGAAAAGCATCATTTTTAATTTTATTTTTATGCTTTGCTAAATTCTGATAATCCATATATTCTGCATAAGTTATAAGATGGTCATCATCCTCAAATGGTAAAGGTTGGTTTTTATTAGGTATAAAACCTATGCCACATCTCCCAAGCCAAATCTTGACATCCAAGGGTTCTTGAATGCCCTTCTATTGTGGCCCCAAACCTTTACCTACATATCCCATACTAGATAGGATCTACTTAGGAAGAGGGTAATCATTAGTGAGGTAACATTGAGCAAAAGAGCGCTCACTAGGAGAGGGGTTGCTACCATGAATCCTTTCTTCAAAAGTAGTTCCTTCGAAGATAAAGGTACATGTGCCAAAGTGTACAACATCACCTTTCTTATGGGGTAAGCCCATGGTTCTTGGTGAAGGTGGTAGCTTGGCCAGATCCAGAAGAGGTTCTTGAAGAAACTGATTATCATGATCCATAGATGACCAATTGGAGGTATGTTCCTCACTCACTTTTAGACTTTGAAAATATTTTGAGATTTGAGATGAGGAACATGGAAAAATTGTTGAAGAAATAGGACATGAATTGACTTCAGATTGAGCTAACTCTATATTTGAACAAAATTCAAATGGTCGAGGATCACCCAGAATGGTGACAACTTGATTACCATTTTCAAATTTGAGATATTGATGAAGAGTAGAAGGGATGACCTTCATTGCATGAATCCAAGGATACCCAAGAAGAAGATTAAAATATGTAGGACAATGTACCACATAGAATAAAGTATCCAATATTTTAGGTCCAACTCTGAGGGGAAGAGAAATGACACCACAGGCCTCTTGGGACTCATTGTTGAAAGCTTTTATGATGATATCAATTTTTGTTAAATCTTCCTCTCTTAAACCAAATTTTTGAAAGAATTGATATGTACACAAATTGAGGGAAGAGCCATTATCAATCAAGACTCGTTTGATAAGGGTATCCCCAACAAGTGTAGTGATGTAAAGTGAAGAATCTCCATGTAAGTTTGAGGAAGGTTTATCATCATCTGAGAATGAAACATGATGTATCCCAAAAGAACCTACGACATCAACTATGGCATCAGGGGAAATATCTGGAGGAACCGATTGCTGCTTTAAAAATTCCATCAAAGCATTTCTATGATCAGGAGAGGTCTACAAAAGTTCTAAAACTGATATCTTTGCTAGAGTATTAGCTAACTATTTCTGAAGATCAAATGAAATCTTGGGTTGTGGTTTCAACACTAACGGTGGAATCCTTGTAGCTGAATCCTTTTTCTGATTTTCCTTTAAAACTAAGTTGGGATGCGACACTGAACTTGGTCCTTGCTGATTCTATTGATTCTGAGCTTGTTTCCTTGTGGTTATTCCAACCATGCCAACCACATTATTGTGGCATGGGGGCTCATTGTGATGAGCCACCTGGTTTGCCATTTGTTGGTCATGTTTTGGTAGTGGATCTTTGAATATTCCCATGTCTTGATTAGTAGTTGGAGCTTGTTGAGTGGGAATCTGATTGTTCATCATTTGAGCATTCCTCAAATCAATACACCCTGCATCAATCAAATCCTGAACCACATGCTTCAATTTCTTACAAGAATTCATCCAATGTCCTTCTACTCTGTGATATGCACAATATTGACCTGCTTTATACCAGTGAGCTGTAGTATCTGGTTGTCTTACGGGAGGTAACTCAACTACCTTGGCTTCTAAAAGTTGCTTCAAAACTACTTCCATAGATATGTTAAGCCTTGTAAAATTCCTTTGAGGAGGTTTTTGAAGTATTATCTTTTGTTGTAAGCTATTAGTGACATTGTTAACAGGCCTACTATCACTATCACCTCCTGTGTGTTTATTCTTATGCTAAGATTTAGTGGGCTTATCCTCTTTAACCTTAAGTTGGCCTCTTTTAATAAGGGCATGTTCCACTTTTCTAGCTAACTCAATTGCTTGATCAAAATATGTGACAATAGTAGTCTCTAGTGCATAAGATAATTGTTCTTGCAGATTACCAATAAATATGTCAAGCATATATTTTTGAGATACAAGATGTCTTAACCGACCCACTAAACTTCTCCAACGAGCTAAAAATTTTGAAAAACTCTCTTCTTTATTTTGCTTTAAATTATAAAGATCTTTCATTGATACTTCTTTTTCAATATATGCACTAAATTGATGAACAAATAATTCTACAGTCTCTCCAAAATTATTCAAAGAATAATTAGGCAATTGATAGTACCATTCTAATGCCATGCCAACAAGACTCTTTGGAAAAGTTTTCAATAATAACATATCATCATAAATGAGATCATGGCAAGTTGTTCTGAACCTTCTTAAATGCTCTATTGGATCTTCTATCCCTTTGTAAATTGGTAGCACTAGCATAGGAAAATGCTTAGGATAAGGTCTAGCAGCAACAATGGGATCCAATGGTTGATTACACATCTCTTTATAACTGTAAGTGAAACCTGAAGGCTGAATCATTTCCATATTTGAAGCCAACTATTTTACCATATTTGCCAAACTTTGCACTTCTGGATTACTACTATGTGTGTTCCCTAGATTCCCTAAAGAAGGGATGTATGTATATTGAGGATTTAAGTTGGGGATTTGGATACTTTTATTATTTATGATGCTTTGTGAAAATGGATGACTAACATTTGGTGGGATAGAAGAAAAAGTGTTGACATTTGGAGATTGAGAAGGAAATTGAAGATAATTTTGGGTGCCATTACTAATTAGAGGGACTTGTAGATTCCTTCCAATGTTGGTGGTTGTAGTAATGGTACTAGTCACTTGGTTTTTCAGATTATCAAAATGCATTGATTGAGATGTAGGGTTATCCTGATTAAGCAAAGGAGGCCTAATTGGAGGAGAATGAGGAGCATCCTCTTTTTCAAGATGAGCTTCTCATTCTATACATTCCAACAACTTATCCTTATTAGCTTTCATGAAACCCCAAATATGATCAAATGATGAAAAGACAAACCCACCATTGGGTCCTTCATAAGGATCAAAATTTGTATCAGTTTCCATATCCATATCATTATGCTCTTCTAGATCTACATTAGGGTCTTCCCTATCAATCTGATCATCTTTCGGAGGAACATAATCAGATTCCAGCTATCTCCACTGACTTCTAAGGAAAGGAGCCATTAGAAGGAGTGAAGACGGATGGAGGAAAACACTAATGTAGGGGTTTTAATAATGTTATTAAAGGTTTTCAATCACACACAAGCAAAATTAATGATCTTGATTAATATTTTACAAGAAAGGAGGTGTTCACGTCGGGTTCACAAAATATGTAGAGGGGGAAAACTACCCTACCGCGTACAATTCCCAAAAGGCTGGATCCACAAAGAGAGAAAGCCTTATGGGGTGAACCATGGGGGCTGTGTTGTTCTCTACACTCGGGTGTGAAGGATGGGGGAAGGGTTCACCAAGAATAGTTTAAGGACTCACTCCAAGTCCTCTAGAATTTTGAGAATGTTTGATGTGTTCAGTTTAAAAGCAATCACCTAAATTTGGCCTTTCTAGATCTATGCTATGAAAGATAAAGGATAATGCAAAAATACAGAATGCAAGAATACAAGAGCTAACCCTAGAATGATTCTTTCTTTGAATGCTTTCTAACCTAGGGTTTTAAATAAATAATCTTTAAGCAAGGGCTCAAGAAAGAATGCACAAACAAAATTAACCCTAGATGCACACTATATGTTGTTATCTTTTAATGCCTAGAACTTAATTAAATATATTTCTATAAAATCAGATCTAGGGTTTGAAACAAAATTATAAGCACTCAAAAAATAACCTATAGTTTAATGGGAACACTTATCTTAACCGGTGGTTGATCCAAGCTTTCATCCTCTTGTCCAATGATATCAACAATTCATGTTCCTGCAAGATAACTTAAGAAACACTTGAAAATGGAATTAGCGTTAGGGGGCCTGCTTAGGCCACTGTACAATAATGCTTGGAGGCACAGTAGTCAAGCCCCCTAGGTCCTTTTAGATGACCTTTAAGAATAGAAGCAAAAATTGACCTTTGGATATTAATCATAAAACAATAGTGCAACAGAATATAAACAGAATATAGAGTATGCAGATATGATCAAAATGTAGTCTAAAATGTTATCATGCAGTCAGAAATATTAAATTACCCCCAGATTTACTCTAGGTGAAGTCACGCTCCTCAGAGAGTAGGTGCGACAACATAGAAGGCAAAGTCGCACCCCATCTAGATCGGGCATGATTTTACCTCTATAGAAAAGAAGCCCTAAGTTTGGGCCTGCGAGGTCGTGCCCCACTAATACCTGGTGTGACTTCGCCTGAGATGCGAGAAAAATAGAAATAAAATATGAAATGCAATGCAAACATCTTAAACCAAATAAAAACACCTGGTGAATGGTGTAGAAGTAGGTAGAAGGGTCGAGACCTCCGAGTAGTTAATCTCTCCTTCGGGCTATGACACGAATCCACCAGAGTGAACAACAAATCAAATCAATGCAACAGAAGATAAAATTTGCACTTAAGTGTTAGCTTGCTTGCAGAAGAATAGGAAGTAGATAGAAAACAATTGCGAGCGTGTTAGAATAATCGCATGTAAAAATCATCAAGTCGTGTCTCTTAAATGAGGGATTAAACCCTCCTTTTATAGTGAGCTTGACGATGAAAAGAGCGAGAAAAACCTAGGAAGGTCGATGCCAAAACATGCTAGCTAGAAGAATTAGGGTTTCTATGGGAGAAACCCTAAAAAGGTGAAGTCGCACCCCATCTTGGTTGATCGTGACTTCACCTATGCGAAGTCGCACCCCATCTTAACCGGGCATGATTTCACATAGAGGAGGAAAAAGGGAGAAACAAAGGGAAAGGGGCCTATCCCATGCCTTGGGCAAGTGTTAGAGGCCTCTTAGAAGGTTCAAGGAAGATTGCCCACTAAAGTGGGTCAATTTTTCATGTCTACAATCTATTATGCTAATATTGGATTGCTAGCTTAGAGCACTTTGAAATATTTCATGATTGAATCTATGCTTGCAAGAGGTTCTTTTATGTTAATATTGGTACTGATCTTATTCTACTATATTAAATTATTAGTATCTTGGATGTTTAAAATGACTTCTTGAAGTATGTCTCTGCTTTTCTAAATTTTCTAAAGACTATCTATTTTGAATGCTATTTATTGCAAGTGTGGGACACTAGAAATTTATTTTCATAGTGTTTTCTTGTAGATGCCTATGCTATTAGCTTTATCCGACCACTATTCAATTGTTACTTCCTAACCCTAAATCCATTTCTATCCTTATCTTTTAAACATTTAACGAAGCTTAAATGATTCAAGACCCTATCAGTTGACAAGGAATACCAACCTACTCTATAGGTTGGATTAGAGTAATATTTAATCCATCCAATGTTGGTGTTTGAACTGTGACTAGTGGGTGCATGCCTAATTAGAATACCAAAATATAAGAGTCACAGTTTCAAGTTCTGCTTAATGTCAATTCGGATACCAACAATGATGTTTGATTTTCTATTGGTGAATCTAATTTACTATTCTAAGTTTGTTACCATTATTGTAACTTTTAGAATTTGTTTTTTTATAAGTGTTATCAAAGCATTGATCTTATCTCTTTATGGTTGTGTGAAAAAAACAACATAAGGGCATGTGAATCATCCTAGAAACTTATTTGTTCATATTTAATTCTTGTTATCTAGGTAATTCTTATCAATTTTTTAGGCTCCATATCTCAATGTATTTATATTCTATAATATTATGAGTTAGCCACTTCCATTTTTTTTTCTTCAAATGAAATGAATAATATCAGGTTCCTTGGGACCCTTGTGTGATATCCATATTAGTATGATTTTTTTGTAGAGCCATTAAAATAAAGGGTATCTCTTACAATTTTTTTTTAGAAATTCTTAAAGGACATATTTAAGAATTTGATTTTTATCCCTAGTGTATGTGTGAACCCTTAACGTTTGTTAGTTGTACAACCATTTGTAGTGCACCAAGCCATCCAAGGATGCTTGAATGAGCATAAAGAAACATAAAAAAAAATCCTAGTGAGCATAATCATATCTCTTCTTGTATCAATAACTTTGATCCATGTGTTTTTCTCCTTAGGGCACCACAAACACCCCTTCCACTCCTTTGGTTGGTTTTCCTCCTATGCTTGATGCAATTTTATTCTAGATGCAAAATGATCTTTCTTCATGAGAAGATGAGCATGTTTGGATTATGCACTTGATCAAATTCATTAATTAAAGATACATAAATATAGTTAATACTAAATTGAGCCCAATATTGGTTGGACTATTGGGGATTTTTTTTGCATTTTTAAGATAATTTGTCATGTTATAAGAAAACCTACTGCCAAAAGATAATTACAGGCTCTAGTTGACCTGCCTCTTTAACCTAGAAATAGAGTTCTTCAATATTTTCTAAATAGAATAGGTATTGTAAGGATACCCTTGAGGCGAACTTAAAGTTTATAATGTTTTATGTTCATGCTCTTCCAGATTTATGGTGGTGAATTAAATTTTTTATAAATTTGACCAAGCTAAAATAATAACAGTACAATTATGCCTTAGGTATGATCGGTGCCTTAATCCCTTGGGCTATTGTAGAAATATTTAAAAACAATTTAATGAAAATAAAAATAATAGGGAAAGAGATAATCGGTGCAATTACATTCATTCGAGTATCATGATAAACGTAACAGTTGAACAATGAAAGAAACGTTCACTATACATTCAAATAATGTAACTCATAATGAAAACACACACAAGACAAAATAAAGAAAGAAGCCCATAATTATATTAATATTTGAAATATGATTACATGAAGATTTGGAATGGAATAACCATTTAACTCTTAGAAAGATTAATACAATAAAGATCCTCGTTCGAATATCGTAACAAGGATCTTTCACTCTTCCATTTTAATATTGTAATAGTCGAGTCTCTTGACCTCTGGCTCAATAGTATGAAAGTAATATCAGTTTCTTGGATAATTTTCTATCAAAACCTGTACAATAATGGGAAGAATAATAGGTGGAAAAGAATAAGAAATACAAAGGGAATACAACAACAAAGAACAGTCACTCGATTATACCTCTTAGAAAAAATATGCTATGTCAAAAGCTTGATTATTATTCTGATTGTATACATATTTATTATAGTTGTGGTAAATTTGTAACTGCCTAAATTTCTTTCATCTGAACTATCCACTTGACACCATCTTCTATATTTTCATTGGTTGGGTGTTTGTACAACCTATCATTTAACTATCTCAAAAATAATATTCATTCCAAAAAAATTGTTGAAGTTTGACCTAGTTGTCATCCATCTTCTCTTTCTATTTCTCTCCTGTTGTGGGCCTTGTGCTGCTTGTTGGCTCATATGTCCTTTGAATTATCTTGATCGTGTCCTTCTCTTCCTGGCTAGCACCAGCCAAGTCTGCCATGTATACTCATATTTCCTTGTCATTCGCACTAAGTGCATTAATTTTGTCCAATACTCTTATTCCTTTGATCTTGTCATCTTTCAAGACTATTTTTCTGATCTAAAAGAATATGACTATGTCAAGGGTGGTGGTCATAAAGGATATGAGTCGATATGACTATGTCAATGGTGGTGGTCATAAAGGATATGAGTCGATCGAAGATTTTATCTTCATAAATTTCATCACACGGGGATTCTTGAATACCTTGAATGACTGACTGACTAAAAATTTTAACACTGAGCAATTTTTGGAGACTGACATCAAGAATTTTTGACCTGTTAACTATATCACTTTCCATATTATCTATCTATTTAGATATTTTATTCCATCAGGGTCTATCTACCTTAAGACTTATGACTTTATCATTTTCTACTTGGCAGTTATGGCTTTTACCATCAATGGTGACCAACTATTTTGATCTGACATGTTCATACTTAGTCTTGTATTTATCGTACACTAGGGTAATAACGGCCACCTTTTTATTTGCCTCCTCAATCAAAGGTTTTATTTTCTTGTTCACTTCTATTATCGCCTAAAAATCCATGCAATAACTATCAATTATTTATGCTTTCACTTCTATGATCTTGATCATATTTTCTTTGTACTTGGTCATAAGCACTAGAGCTTATACTGGTTTATTTTATGAAGGCACTTACCTATAATTATTTTCTACTTCAACTTTTAGTTTTTCATTCTCTGCCTATAACAATTATTCTTTAGATTTTTAGGCTGTCACTTCTTTCTCAATTGCCAATGCAATATATAAATGTACTTGCACTTCATGTTTTAATAAGGTGATTGTGTCTCCTCCCATTTCTACATCACTTGTGCCAATATTTATCTGAAGTGAATGCACCCCTTGAATGGGAATGGTGATGGTAGTCTTGGAGGTAGGTTTTGAACTTGATGAAGGTGAAATTTGAACTTTGCTCCTAGTCTGAGCTTCTGTTACTCTGTCTTCCATTATTGCTTCGATATGCTCTTCCTCTTTAGAAGTGAATTCTATGAAGTCCTCTCTTCTGACTAGAGTGAGTCTTATAGGCTCACTAGTGTCCATTATGATCCTAGATCTCTTATGGAGGGAGATTTTGAGGTGTCAAGAATTACCACTTGGTAATCTCTAAAGATATCACCAAATCCTCCAACCTTCTGTATTCTTTTCCAAATTACAGTAGATATTATAATTTCCTTGTTTTTTACCATGAAAGCCACTAGTATTTCTTGAGGAGATCCCGTGGCCATCTATTGTAAATATTGCAGGGACATCTAAGTTACTGCTAGGATTTCAATTATGAAGTGGCTTAGGGTAGTAGATGTTGGAACAATATCTTTTCCTTTGCTTGTACTGGGAGATTGAGAAGTGGAAGAAGCACCAACTACTTCTTTTGTTATTTGGATTTTCACATCAACCATGATCTTAATATGTTCATTTTCTAAACTCATAACCTCTATAATGGCATCTACAAAGTCTTCTGGTGGAATGACAACCACTTGGGGCATTATTTTATCTACTATATTATGTCTTACCATATTGATATCGAAGGAGAAGTTTCCTTCTTTTATATGAGTATGTTCCCTTACTAGTTTTTGGTTATTTCACATGTCTTCTAAATTGACTCTATTTTTATGTGCCTATAAAAGAATTTTCTCATATTTATCTTCTTTGTGTATCATCAATTTAGTATCAACGACAATGTCTCTATAATGACCCTCAGGATCATATGACCTCTAAGTGATTTGTGTGAAATGATAGGAATCCATTGTGGATAAGGCCTTAATCATTCCAAGATATCCTCTATAAACATATTACCCTATTTTTCTTGGTGTAGTGACCTAAGGAATCCTAGTTTATTTCCTCTTTCATCTCAATCTAGCTTCTTCTATAGATTCCCTTACTATGTCTAATATGGCTAGTGATTTTAGAATGAAAGAGGGCAGAGCTTTGGGTGGTAATTTACCCTTGTACATCCTGATGAAGCTATAGTGCTTAGTGAGAAAGAAATATCTAGCTTTATTGTCTTCAAGATACTTAATTATACCTGGGCTCATTCTAGGGGGTTCTTTCTTAATGAGTACATGATACATGGATGCCAAAAATATTCTATAAAATTTTGAATAAGTGGAGGTACCATCATAAATACAAGGTAGTCTATCCTGAATAATTTCCCTCATCACATCTCCTAATTGAGTAATCACGCTATCTTTGAACTGCTCGATGATCAAATGGATGAGGAATGAGTAGTGTGAAAAATAGGACATGAATTCTCTTTCTTCCTTAATTACCTTATGCAATTCTCTAAATTATCTATTCATTTTCTTGCACATTATATCTTGCCACTTATACATTGTCATTTTGTAGGTTTTGTTGCACTGCACTATCAGGTACATAACTTTGATGTTAATCCAGTTAAGGTCCTCGACCCCCATAACTATGTGGATCATGTCAGTGTAATATCTAACCCATGTGGGATGCCACGATTTATGAATTGGAAAATATTTTGTTACCATTTTGTCATAGTTAAACAACTTTTCATAGAAGGTGGTACCAATCATATGTTGGGCTTGTGATGAGACTATCATGATGTTGTAAACCTATTTGACCATTTCTAGCCCAAACACCTATTCAATATTCTCTGGCGTGATCCTATAGATGGACTTGTTTTGGCCATTCACTATGGCTTTGGTTCTTCGGTTATATAAAATGGCCAACCACGATAGTAGTTCAGGAGAGAAATGCACTCTCAGACATAAGAGCTTCATCAAATTGGTCCTCTACTTGTTACTGTAGGGACTGATTTTATATTTTTTTGCATACACCCTCTTAAATATATTCTTTAGAAAATGGTGTAGGCATTGAACTCTTCTATATTATATTGGAAATAGAACTCGATGAGTTCAAGTTCACCCCACACCTGTTCAATTTTTTTGGCATTCATCTTCTTGAATATCACCATTTCATATAATGTCTCAACTCTTATCTTGGGGTCAACTTTGCTAGAGGAGGCCATTGCTTGAGTTTCTATTACTGGGCTTCTCAGCTCTAAATAGTTCAAGGATACTATAAGCACTATGAGTTGCTTATTACTGCTATCATGTATTTAAAATGGTTCATGCATGAAGTATCATTAATGCTGCACCACCACTGCTTTATTATTGTTATACTCGGCTTGCCATATTATTTCTCATAATTATCAACTGATCATGGGTCATTTCATTCTAGTTGATTTTGATATTCTCACAATGACATTGAGAGGGGGGGTGAATCAGTGTAGCTATTAAAATTCAAATCTACAACACTTAATGCTGAAGCAAAGAGAACTTAAAAATAGGTAAAGCAATTTTCACAAGAGAGCACACCACAACACACAATGTAACGAGGTTCACCAATTTGGCTACTCCTCAAAAATGACTGCTTGGACTCCAATCCAAATCCAACCTTTGCAAAACACCAATTTTACAAACACTTTACTAGCACCCACTGGAAGGAGCACCAACCCCTTATTTTTCTACTTCAACAGATAGGAGCACCAACCCCTAATGCCAAGCACCAACTTGGACTGCAATTCTGAATTATCTTAATGACATAAAAATGCCTTCACTGTTTACACGACCCTGACTGGTCTGCAATTAATCAAACTCTGCACTCTCTCACGGCTCTGCTTATTTCTCTCTCGGCCCTCTTCTAACCCTCTTTACACAACAATTTCTCACATACAACAACACCCTTATTCTTCATGCAGACCTGCTTTTATATCATATTAGTCTCTATTTTTAACTTCCATATTTACGCATGCAACCCATAATCGTTCCTTTAATATTCTCTTCTGCCACTTGTCAACTCGTAACTTCTTCTTTATGTAACTCCTTTTGTATTTATAGAGTGGGCATTTCGTTAAACACGTTACATGCAACATATACCTCTACCATGACTGTTCATCTTCTTTTCTGTGCATGCATGCATTTTTTGATTCTATTTATGCGACTGTTCGATTTCTTCTTCTTTGATTGTTCTTAAAATAGCTGCATGCTTTTCTTTTGTAATTGATCTTGTAACTATCGCATTGACTCCAGTTAACTCTTCTTATTTTGGCTGCATGCTTTTCCTCTACAACTACCCCTTTAACTGTTGTTCTGCTTCAGTTAACTATCAGTGATCGTGCTGTTGCGACCTATCATGAAATCGTGACACTTCTGTCTCTTTATGCTCTTCTTGCCCTTTATCCGTGAAAACTCAACATGTCACGAAATCGTGACATTTTCCACCTCCTTGTTCACCTCTTGTCTTGCACCCACGAAAACCAGACATGTCATGAAATCGTGACACTTTTTGCTTCCTTGCACTTCTCTGCCTTTTGCCCGTGAAAATGAAACATGTCGCAAAATCGTGACACTTTCGCTACCTTGTGCCTTTTCTGTCTTTGGCCCACGAAAACACAACATGTCATGAAATCGTGACACATTCACTGCCTTGCACCTTTTCTATCTTTGGCCCACGAAAACACAACATGTCGCAAAATTGTGACACATTCGCTGCCTTTTGCCTTTTCTATCTTTGGCCCATGAAAATGGAACATGTCATGAAATCATGACACTTTTCCTCCTTGGTGCTTTCTCTTCGAACCTGTCATGAAATCGTGACACTTTTTCTCCTTGGAGCTTTCTCTTCGAACCTGTCATGAAATCATGACACTTTCTCTCCTTGGCGCTTTCTCTTCGAACCTGTCATGAAATCGTGACACTTTCTCTCCTTGGTGCTTTCTCTTTGAACCTGTCATGAAATCGTGACACTTTCTCTCCTTGGCGCTTTCTCTTTGAACCTGTCATGAAATCATGACACTTTCTCTCCTTGGTGCTTTCTCTTCGATCCTATCGTGAAATCGTGACACTTTCTCTCCTTGGCGCTTTCTCTTCGAACCTGTCGTGAAATCGTGACACTTTCTCTCCTTGGCGCTTTCTCTGCGAACCTGTCATGAAATCGCGATAGTTTTCTTTGTCTGTGCCTTCTCTCCAAACATGTCATGAAATCGCGACAATTTTCTTTGCTTGCATCTTCTTTCCAAACATGTCACGAAATCATGATAGTTTTCTTACTTGCCTTCTTTGCTTCCAACATGTCGTGAAATCGCGATAGTTTTTCTACTTGCCTTCTTCTCTGACAACATGTCGTGAAATCGCGATAGTTTTTCAACTTGGCTTCTTTGCCTCCAACATGTCATGAAATCATGATAGTTTTGCCAGCATTTTCTCTCTCCTCCGATATGTCACGAAATCACGACAATTTTGACCGCATTTTCTCTCTCCTTCGAGATGTCACGAAATCATGACAATTTTGACAACATTTTCTCTCTCCTTCGAGATGTCACGAAATCGTGACAGAAAACATGTCACGATATCGTGACAGTTTTCTTACTTGTCTTTTTCTTTGATTTTTTGAATCTGGGCCACTTCTGTCTTCTTGGAAATTCACTATACATGTTCTGACTGACCTCTGAACTCCTATCCACTGCATCAACTGCATCAACTGATCTATCTATTTGTGTTGACAACAATGACAATACTTTTGTTGCACCTTGCTCAACAATCTCCCCCTTTGGAATTGTTGGCAACACTCATGCACTCTCCTAGAATTCTTCTCCCCCTTTGACAATAATACCAAAGGGCTGCTGCAGACTCCCCCGAGTCTATGCACAACATTCTCAGATACACATTGTTATAGTTAGCAAAAATCATGAATATGAGCAAAACTATAAACATAGGCATAAATGCTCCCCCTGAGAATGTGATCCCAATTGATAGTCAATTCTTGGGAAATGTGACTACTCCCAACTTACTCCGAAGGTACTCAAAAACTTCCTTTGGCAATGGTTTTGTGAATATATCTACTACTTGCTCTGTAGTCGAAACAAAATCCAATTTGACCTCACCTTCTACAACTTTATCCTTCAAGAAGTGATACCGGATTGCAATATGTTTGGTTTGAGAATGCATAACCGGATTCTTTGATATGTTTATAGCACTGGTGTTGTCACATTTAACTAAAATTGGCTCTTTGAAGTGAATACCAAGATCTTTTAGGGTTTGTCTCATCCATAATATCTGTGTACAACATGTTGTTGCTGCAATGTATTTTGCCTCTACTGTGGATAGAGAGACTGATTCTTGTTTCTTGTTGTGCCATGCTACTAGCCTGTCTCCAAGATAAAATGCTCCTCCACTGGTACTCTTTCTATCATCAATACATCCCGCCCAATCTGCATCAGAATATGCAATAAGAGTGAAGTCCTTACCTTTTGGGTACCATAACCCATACTCCATAGTACCCTTGAGGTACCTAAAAATCCTCTTCATGGTTGTCACATGAGTCTCTTTGGGACTAGCCTGAAATCTTGCCACCATGCATACTGCCTGTAAGATATCTGGTCTGGTAGCTATCAAATACAGCAGACTTCCAATCATAGATCTATACATGGTTTGATCTACATCTGGAGATTTGTCATCCTTGCTCAACTTGCAACCTGTTGTCATGGGAGTGCTAACAAGTTTACTGTCCTCCATTGTGAACTTTTTCAACATTTCTTTCACATATTTAACTTGAGAAATAAAAATGCCCTTTTCACTTTGATTGACTTGCGGTCCGAGAAAATAAGAAAGTTCACCAATCATAGACATCTCAAATTCTTTCTTCATTTTATTTGCTATGTCACTACAGGACTTATCATTGTCGCTGCCAAAAATGATATCATCTACATAAACAACAAGGACAATAAGATGGCCATTCTTTGTTTTGACATACAGATTGTTGTCCACCAAAACTTTCTTGAACCCCTATTGAATCAGATAGTTATCCAGCCTTGCATACCATGCTCTGGGTGCCTGTTTTAAACCATACAAAGATTTCCTCAACTTGCAAACAAAGTTGGGATTATCACCGAGTTGGAAACCATCTGGCTACTCAATGTAAACCTCTTCTTCCAGTTTTCCATTCAGAAATGCTGATTTTACGTCCATTTGATATACCTTGAAATTTTTATGAACTGCTAAAGCTAGAAATATTCTGATTGCCTCTAGTCTGGCTACTGGTGCAAAGGTTTCCTCAAAATCAATACCTTCAACCTATGCATAGCCTTTATAGACCAGTCTTGCTTTATTTCTTACAACCTGTCCATCTTTGTTCAATTTATTTCAAAAAATCCATTTAGTACCGATTACATTTTTATTTTCCGGCCTTGGTACTAACTCCCAGGTTTTGTTTTTCTCAATCTGATCTAGTTCTTCATTAATTGCTTTCATCCAACTTTCATCTGTGCTTGCTTCAACAACATTTTTGGGCTCAATGTTGGATAATAGAGAGTAGTTCCGTACTACTGCTCTTCTAGTCTGAATACCAACTGTTGGGTCCCCAATAATCTGTTCTTTGGGATGATTTTTTTGCCAGCTGCCTGTTTTGAATTTCTTGTTTTCTTCTTCTTCTAAGTCAATTCTTAAATCAGCTGGGTCAATTTTCTGATTCTCTTCTGTTTCCATTTCTTCATCTCCTTCAATGACTTCTTCATAAATAGGGTAGTTTTCTTGATAAGTTGTTTCTCGATCTCTACCTTCATCAACTTTAACATCTGCACTCTCCATAATTTTCTTTAGCCTCTTGTTGTAACATGTGTAGGCTTTGCTTTTTGTTGAGTAACCAAGAAAAATACCTTCGTCAACTCTATCTTCAAATTTATCGAGATTATCTTCAGTTCGTTTGATGTAGCACTTGCTGCCGAACACTTTGAAATATCTTGTTGTTGCCTTTCTACCGAACCATAGCTCATACGGTGTTTTGCTTTCATGCATCCTTAGCATGCACCTATTTTGGATGTAAACCGTAGTATGGACTGCCTCTTTCCAAAATCTATCAGCTATTTTGTTCTTAGCCAACATTGTCCATGCCATTTCCTGCACTGTCCTGTTCTTCCTTTCTACAACACCATTCTACTGAGGTGTTCTTTCTGCTGAAAACTATCTTCTGATCCCATATTTTTGACAGTATTCTACAAATTCTTCTAAGATAAATTCTCCTCCTCTGTCTGATCTTAGGCATTTAATTCTTTTTCCAGTTTGATTCTCAACCTATTTTTTAAAAATCTTGAACATCTCAAAGGCATCTGATTTAAGCTTTAAAAATAGTACCCATGTCATCCTAGAGTAGTCATCTATGAACAACATAAAGTATTTGTCACCATTTATGCTTTGTGTTCTCATGGGTCCACACAAATCAGTATGTATTAGATCTAAAGGCTTACTGGTGAAGTATTCCTTTGATTTGAATGTGGCTCTAGTTTGCTTTCCTTTTTGGCATGAAGCACAGATGCTATTTACTGGTTTGACAATGGTGGGTATATCTCTTACTTGCCTTTTTGAACTTATTTTTACCAGATTGTCAAAGCTAATATGACCGAGCCTCTTGTGCCATAGCCAATTTTCATCTTCTTGTCCAATCAAGCATGCTCCTTCTGAAGTTTTTGAGAGAGTATATAGATTTCCAGAAGTCCTTAATCTAGTAGCTATCATCTTCCCATTGTGTGCTTTTCTGACTTCATAGCCCTGCTTCTTAAAGATGACTTCATGACCTCTATCATAGATTTGACTTACGCTCAGTAAGTTGTGCTTCAAACCAATCACAAACAGAACTTCTTTGGAATTGATCTGTCCATCACTTATCTTGACTAATCCTTTGCCAACTATCTTGGCTCCATCATTATTTCCAAACTTTACAGAGCCCCCTTCATATTTCTATAATTTTTCAAATTTTTGTTTATCTCCTGTCATGTGACTAGAGCACCCACTATCCAATATCCATGGTGCAGATTTGTTATGTGCTTTGAAAGCTGTCTGAACAATCAAGGATTCCTTTTCTTCCTTGGGTAGCTCCTTTTCTTTCCACTCTGGTTTGGCTACAATTTTGGTTACTTGTTTAGACTTTTCTTTGTCAGTAGCCTATGCATGTTTTTTTGGGAATTTTCTATTTTGCCTTAAACTGTTTGGTTGAGTTCTTCTTCCCTGATATATGTTTGCTGCATATGTGCTTCTACAGTTTCTTGTAATGTGTCCAAAGTTATGACAGTTATAGCATTCTACTGCATAATCCATCAAGGGTGAAAAGACATTTCTACTGGTGAAATTTCTTTGTCCTATATTATGAATGCAGTCTAAAATCTTATGACCGTAAGCATTGCATTTAAAACAATAACCAAAAAAGGAATGATTGAACCTGGGAATTGGTCTTTGCCATTTTGTAGTAGGAGCCACAAATTTTCTTCTCCTTTGATGTGTGACTTTTATGAATCCCTCATTGTCAGCACTCTTCTCGTGCTTGGCACTGTTGCTTTCTTTTTCCTGATTTGTTTTTCCTTGATCAACCTTGATCTTATCTTCTTTCTTTACTTGTTCTACTATTATGGCCTTTGATCCACTTGACGATTCTCCTTCGACAAAGCCCAAGCCAAATTTGATGCCCGTAGTCCTCTGACTATTTATAATCTTTTCAAGCTTTGTAGAACTTCCTTCAAGTTTGTGATAGCAACTTAATTTTTGATTCTTTTCTTCTAGCCGCATTCTTAAGACAACAATCTCTTCTTCTAGTTTGTAGCACTCATCTATTTTCATGGTTTATTGAACTTCGAGTTATTCAAACATTTTCTTAAATTCTTTTGTCTGTACTTTCAAACTGCTTATTATGTCATTCGCATCCTCTAGCTTTCTTGAAACCTTTTTATTATTTTTCCTTTCTGTATTCAACTCTTTAAGTGCAACAACCAACTCTCCTTCCAGATAAACTTTAGCCTCATCCTTACTTTTTGTATCACCTTCCTATTTTTCTTCTATTTTTGCTTCTTCAAATGCCATGAACAGAGCTTCACCTGTTTCTTCTTTAGAATCTTCACCTGAGCTATCTTCGAAAGAGCTGACATTCTTGGATATGAAACTTTTCTTTTTGAAATTGCTTTTCCTAAAATTTGGTTTCTTCTTCCAAGTCACTTCTTTCTTGGTGTGACCCTTCATCACTTTTTGTTTTCTCATTCATTGGACACTTAGCTGCAAAGTGACCGACCCCTCCATAATTGAAACACTTAAACGGTAACTTTCCTCTATATTTTCCTTTTCCCTTTGTAAGTTTTCGAACAAAGTTGGCTTCCTTTTCATCTGATGTCTCTTCATCCTCAGATTCTTGTTTAGCTTTTGTATTCTTGTGTGCTTTAAAAGCAGCTTCTCTATCTATGGGCTTAGTTTGTCCTATTCTCATTTCGTATGTAGTCAAAGAACCATGCATCTCATCCATGCTAAAATTATTTAGATCTTTAGCCTCTTCTATTGCAAAAATTTTAGAATTAAATCTTTTATGAAGAGTTCTAAGTACATTTTTCACGACAACTGCATCTTTGATTTTTTTGTTGAGTCCTCTGATTGCATTAATGATTCCATTAACTCTCAACATATAGGCCTCTATGTTCTCATCGTCATTCATTTGTAATGCTTCTAACTAAGCTCGATGAGTTTGTAGCTTGGCTTCCTTGATCTTGTTGTCTCCTTCATGGATGCTCTTCAGTTTGTCCCACATGTCTTTTGCTGATTTATAGCTCATGATCCTTATCAATACACTGTCTACTAGCCCACACATTATGGCATTCTGTTCTTTGGAGTTATTCTAAAACTTATTCTTCTCAGTAGTATCTGTTGGAGGAGTAGCGGGTATTGTGTATCCACTTTCTACTGACTCCCAAATGTCGTATCCTAATGCACTCAGATATGTCTGCATTTTTCAACTTGGCTTCTTTGCCTCCAACATGTCGCAAAATCATGACAGTTTTTCCAGCATTTTCTCTGTCCTTCGATATGTCGCAAAATCGTGACAATTTTTATCACATTTTCTCTCTCCTCTGAGATGTCGCGAAATCGTGACAATTTTGACAATATTTTCTCTCTCCTCCGAGATGTCACGAAATCGTGACAAAAAACATGTCACGATATCGTGACAATTTTCTTACTTGTCTTTTTCTTTGATTTTCTGAATCTGGGCCACTTCTGTCTTCTTGGAAATTCACTGTACATGTTCTGACTGACCTCTGAACTCCTGTCCACTGCATAAACTGATCTATCTGTTTGTGTTGACAACAATGACAATACTTTTGTTGCACCTTGCTCAACAGATTTGTGTAACTAGCTGCTAATATCATAATTGATAAGTTATATGTTTTTAACCTCTAATATTTATTGGGCTTTGGTCGATTGATATTTTGATCGTTTGATAAAATTTTCAACCAATAACCTTTAGACCACGTGTTTGATCAGTTGCTTATTCCTTTCGATCGAGCGTATTTTTTTATCTGACATTGAATTTTGAACTTTCAACTAATTTACTACTCGCCTCGACCGAATGATAGTGCATGCAAAATTTTTAATTGAACGAGTTGACTTTTTTTGACTACTCCCATTTTTGGCTAGTTTGCTTATGTGCTCAGTCGAGGGAATTTTAGCACTATAGATATGTTTTCTTCTGATTAAACTTTTATTTTATTTTTGTTTTAGTTGGGTGATTTAGTTGATCAACCGATATTTTCTTACTAGCAGTCTATCAATTATGATTCACTTTTAGTTGATCGAATGATGGTATTTTTATTATTGCGTTTAAATCTATTGGTTTATCTATTATTACCATAATTTGAATGCTTATATAACTTATGGATCAATCACTAATCGAAAATCATTCTTTATTATCGGCTAAAATGACTTTTTACTTAGTTCTTTGGCAATTTTTGCTTTCAACAATGATTTTCTGCTAGTTTCCCAGTACATGAATTGCATTATTTTTACTGCTCGATCGATCAGATCGGTAAATCATAATCCTTTTGAAAAAGTGGGTGGGGAACCCCTTAAGTTTTAATAAAAGGAATTTTTAATCTTCTTAAGGGTGTGAGATGTTTATGAAATTCTTTGTAAATTTTTCCACTTAACGAAGGATGACCAATTTTGATGTTGATAGCATTATTTTGGAAATTAATGACTTAGGCATTGGAAGGTGTTGGTTAAAATATTAATTCATGATATTGTTTTGAGATATTTAATCACTTAAAATTTGACTCATTCATCAATGTATCACAAAACATTGACTTCTTCGAAGACCTTCAAAATTTTAAAATTATGGATACATTCATATTATATCAATTTTAGCTACAACATGGACACAAAGCAACATTGTATTTCATTTTTATATTGAGAGATCCCTAGACAATGAGTTCTATTAAGTCTCTAGGCAAAAACCATAGGGTAAGTAGAATGAGAGAACAATGGTGTCATTAAATATGGAAAGGAACCTCAAAAAATTGGGTTTGACGTGCTACTAGTATCCTTACACTGATATCTATCAACAATTGCTTTGTAGGCATGGACCCTAAGACTCCCAGTTGGGTCACATAGATCCCTATGATCCCAAGGGAAATATTTTAAGTGTAGGTACATTTAACTTAGGTTTTGCTACTGATATTGATCCCTCCATAAGAGATGCTACTTATTTAGTTTCTTGACCTCATGACATACTCATTTCCAATGCTAACATTCCAACTTTTAAGGATCATATCTTCATGGTTGGACCTCTAAGATAGATATCATCATCTTTATACATCATGATTATAATCAAGGTCCTACCACATTAGTTGATACTAATTTGGGAGCCCATGCTCATCAATGGTTGCTATGGGAGCTTTACCAACACAAGTAGTCTCTTTTGTGGCCAAAGTTCAAAGTATTATTCCTAAGTTTATCAAAGGATATTCTGATTCATATATGGTATCTTTGATGTAAACCAAGTAAATATGTTCTATTGATGACTATTATGTGGATTTCATGGATCTTATTACCTATACCTATTAGTTGGTCTAGTATTGGTGGTCTCATCCTTTCATCATGGTCTTAAGGATGACATTAGGTGGAAGATTAACATGCATAATATGTACACCCTTAAGGAGGATAAATGTGTGGCTATAGTGGTAGAAAAGCTCTAATTGTGCTATATTGAACCCTCACATGATTTAAAACCTTTACATACTTTAATAATTACAATGATGAGCATTCAAAAGTATTATTTCTATTATAAATATTGTTCACATCATCCTTTGAGATCATACTTTTGAGGAATGATGTAACTTCCTAGTGGAAGTTGAGGAAGTGGTTGTGTCAAATAATGAATATTAAGATCCTCTATAGCAAGAGTTACCAATTAAAGCAATGGATTTTGAACAAGATGTTGATACCATGGCTCTCTATAATTTCCTTAATGGGGCTTTAGGCCCATCAACATCCAAGGTTTCATAAAATTCTAGCATATCAATGTGTTAATTGATTCAACTAGCATACATTATTTTATTGCTAGCATGATAATGAAATATTTGTAGATTGTATATCTATAATGCCACACAAGATATTCTAGCTATTTTTTATAAACAGGGGCACAAATCAATATATGGGTCATATGACTAATGTTAGCATCTAGATGGTAGATTATAATTGGTCTAATGACCTTTTTACCATGGATTTATGTAGTGTAGATGTCATCTTGAAGGCATAATGGCTCTCACAACTCAAATATGTAACTATTAATTTATAAAGACTATATTTAAAATGGGTGGAAGACAACAATATGATCTATCTCCAAGGAATCAAACCTTATACTTCCTAGGTGGTTAGTTCACATCAAATGGAAAAGCATTTAAAAAAGGTGGTTGTGGATTCTTCTTCGAGGTCAATTACATGGAAATTCGATCTTGGGAACCACTCCCTTGAATTATTCCTTCAAACATATAGTCTATTGTTGATCACTATCTAATAGTATTTACTGAACCCATGAGTCTTCCTCCTAGACATATATATGATCATGCCATCCACATAGTTATGAGAAATCAACCTCCCTATTAGAGTTAGAGTATATTACATGATTTAAATCATGTAAATGTACAACATTAGGTACATAGTTATGATAGAAGATTACTTTAGGGGGAAGTTATCTAGTTACTTAAAGCAATGAAATAAATGCACAAGTGGTGATGTGCAAGTTGTAATGTGCAAGGTATCCCCTTGTACAACTAGGTAGAGTGTTGGCCAAGGAATATATCTTCCTATATAAAGGGATTCATAGTAGTAGATATCATCTCACGTTCACATCTTATCTCATCTCATCATCTTCATCTATCAAGTACTCCTATATGGAGTACAATGTAGCTCCTTAGCTCATTGGAGTGACCATTTTCTCGATATTGCATTATATTTTTATCATTTCTATTTATAGCATATTTTAGTCATATTGATGTTTGACTTTATTTTCATAGTTCTTGTATTTCATTGGAAAATGTGTTATATCACTCCATTGTATATATCTTCAAAAGCTAACATTGGTATCAGATCCACGGTGGATTGAGATAGGAGGACCTACATCCATCATAAGAGAAGTCCAGTATGTCAAGAGGAACATGAAGATTCACCATTACTACTCTTGACCTACATCTTTGCCACTATATCAAACAGTCGAGTCTCTTGACCTATGGCTCAATAGTTTAGAAATAATCTTAGTTTCTCAGGCACTTTCCTATTAAAACCTGCATAGTAATGGGAATAATAAGGGGTGTAAAAGAAGAAAGACAAAGGGAATACAACAACAAAGAACGAGTACTCAAGTATACCTCTTAGCAAAAATATGTTGTCAAAATCTCAATCATTATTCTAGCTGTAGACGTCTTTATTATAGCTGTGGTGGTTCTGTAACTGCCTAAACTACTTTCATATAAACTACCCACTTAGCACCATCTCCTACCTTGTCATTGGTTGTGTGTTTGTATAACCTATCATTTAACTGTCTTAAAAATAATATTCAGTCCCAAAAATTGGTTGAATTTTTGCCTAGTTTTCATCCATCTTCTATTTCCATTTCTCTCCCATTGTGGGCCCTGCATTGTTCATTGAATCATATGTCCTATTAATTCTCTTGATCACATCCTTCTCTTCCTGGATAGCACCAACCAAGTCTATCTTGTGTACCTAGATTTTCTCATAAATCATAGTAAGTACGTTAATTATATCCAATACTCTTATTCCTTTTATCTTGTCCTCTTTCAAGACCATTTTTCTAATCTAGGAGAATCTAACTATGACAAGGGTGGTGTTCGTCAAGGAGATGAGTCAATATAAGAGTTTATCTTCATGAATTTCCTCACATAGAGATTCTCAAATACCTTGAATGAATGACTGACTAAAACTTTTAGTGCTGAGTAATTTGTGGAGACTGACATCAAGAAGTTTCAACCTGTTAACCATATCACTTTCCATATTCTCCAGCTCTTTAATTGTGTTATTCCATCAGGGTCTATCTGCTTTAAGACTAGTGAATTTCTCATATTCTACTTGGTAGCTATGGCTTTTACCATCAATGGTGACCACCTATTTTGATCTGACATGTTCATACTTAGTCTTGCATTTCTCATACACTAGGGAAATAGCCACCACCTTTTTATCTGCCTCCTAAATTAGGGGTTTTATTTTCCTGTTCAATTCTATTATCATCCCAAAATCCCTGCAATAATTGTCAATTATTTTTTCTTCTGCTTCTATGATCTTGATCATCTTTTCTTTTTACTTGGCCATAATAATTGGATCTTGTAATGGTTTATTTTTTGAAGGCACTTGCCTCTGATTCTTTTCTACTCCAGCTTTCAATTTTTCATTATCTACCTGTAGCAATTATTCTTTAGATTTCTAGGTTATCACTTCTTTCTCAATTAACAATGTATTATGTACATGTACTTGCACTCCATGTTTTAATAAGGTGATTGTGTCTCCTCAATTTTTTGCATCACCTGTGCTAGGATTTATTTAAAGTGAATGTACCTCTTGAGTTGGAATGGTGATGGTAGTCTTGGAGGTAGGTTCTGAACTTGATGAAGGTGAAATTTGATCCTAGTTTGAGATTCTATTACCCTATCTTCTATTATTTCTTCGATATGCTCTTCCTCCTCAAAAGTGAATTCTGTGAAGGCCTCTCTTTTGAATAGAGTGAGGCTCATAGGCTCACCAAAGCCTATTTCGATCATGGATCTCTTATGGGGGGAGAGTTTGAGGTGTCAGGAATTACCACTTGGTAATCTCTGAAGATATCACAAAATCTTCCAACCTTCTATATTCTTTCCCACGTTGCAGTAGATATTCTAATTTTCTTGTTTTTTACCATGAAAGCCACTAGTATTTCTTAAGGAGAGCTTGTGACCATCTATTGTAAATGTCACAGGGTCATCTAAGTTACTACCAAGATTTTAATTAAGAAGTGGCTCGAGGTAGCAGAAGTGGGCACAATCTCTTTTAATTTGCTTCTACTAGGAGATAAATAAGTGGAAGAAGAACCAACTACTTATTTTGTTATTTGGGTTTTCACCTCAACCATGATCTCGATCTGTTCAGGTTCTAAACTCATAACCTCTACGATGGGATCTACAAAGTATTTCGATGGAATGAAAACCACTTGGGGAATTTTTATCTCTTGTATCATGTCTTACCATCCTGAGGCTAGAGGAGTAGTTCCCTACTTCTTCTATATGAGTATGTGCCCGTACCAGGTTTTGGTTATTTCATATATCTTCGAAATTCACTCTATTTTTTATGCCCACAAAAGACTTTTCTCAAATTCATCTTCTCTTTGTATCATCGATTTAGGATCAATGATAATGTCTTTGTAACAACCCTCAGGATCACATGACCTCGAGGTGATTTGTGTGAAATGATAGGAATCCATTATGGAGAAGGCCTTCATCATTCCAGGATATCCTCTATAAACATACTGCCCTATTTTTCTTTGTAGTGACCCAAGGAATCCTAGTTTGTTTCCTCTTCCATATCAATCTGGATTCTTCTACAGATTGTCTTACTATCTCTAAGGTAGCTACATAAAAATCTTTAAGATACTTATCTTTAAGATACTTAATTATCTTTAAGATACTTAATTATACCTGGACTCTTTCTAGTGGGTTCTTTCTCAATGAGTACATGATACATGGATGCAAAATATCTTCCACAAAATTTTGAATAAGTGGAGGTGCCATCATAAATACAAGGCAGTCTATCCTAGATAATTTTCCTTAGCACATCTTCTAACTGAGTAATCGTTCTATCTTTGAACTAACCGATGATCAAATGGATGAGAAATGAGTAGTGTGAGAAACTGGGCATGAATTGTCTTTCTTCCTTAATTGCCTTTCGCAATTCTCTAAATTCTTTATCCATTGTCTCACACATTATATCTTACCACCTATACATTTGTATTTTATAAGTTTTGTTGCACTGCACTATCAGGTACATAACTTCGATGCTGATGCAGTTAAGGTGCTTGACCCCCATAACTATGTGGATCATTTCAGCGTAATCTCTAGCCCAGTTGTGAAGTCATAATTTATGATTAATTTTTTTTTTGACACCAGTTTGTCGTAATCGAACAACTTTTTGTAGAATGTGGTGCCAATCATATGTTGGGATTATGTTGAGACTATCGTAGTGTCGTAAATCTGTTTGGTCATTTCTAGCCCAAACACCTATTCAATATTCTCTGGCGTGATCCTGTAGATGGGCTTGTTTCAACCATTCACTATGGCTCTAGTTCTTGGGTCATAAAATGGATAGCCAGGATAGTATTTCAGGAGAGAAATGCACTCTTGAATATAAGAGATTCACTAAATTGATCATCCACTTGTTATTGCAGGGACTACTTTTATTTTTATCTGCATACACCCTCTTAAAGATATTCTTTAGTAGATGGTGCTAGCATTGAAACTCTTTTGTGTTGGATTGGAAGCAAAAATCGGTGAG
This sequence comes from Wollemia nobilis, assembly GCA_028583015.1. Classification (NCBI taxonomy): domain Eukaryota; kingdom Viridiplantae; phylum Streptophyta; class Pinopsida; order Araucariales; family Araucariaceae; genus Wollemia; species Wollemia nobilis. The sequence continues at coordinate 5,048,129 of JAQPPZ010017129.1, forward strand.
TTCAAGTTTACCCTATACCTGTTCTTCAATTTTTTTGGCATTCATATTATTGAAAGACACCTTTTCATATATCATCTCAACTTATTGTCTTGGGGGAAGTTTTTCTAGAGGAGGACATTGCTCGAGTTTTTGTTATTGGGCTTCTTGGTTATAAACAATTCAAGGATACTATAAGCACTCTGAGTTGCTTATTACTGCTATAATGTATTTAAGCTAGTTTGCACATGAAGCATCATTAATGTTGTGCCAACCACTATTTTATCGTTGCTATACTCGGATCACCACCTCATTTCTCATAATGATCGACAAACATGAATCGTCATCTTCTAGTTGATTTACGTAATTGGCTACTAGATCATATACGCATTAGATCCTAGATTATTCAATCAACACACATTCTATTAAATCTCATGCCCAAATAGATCTAAGGTTAAGATCTATAGTTGGATTGCATGCCTATAACTTCCAAATCAGTTCTTATTCAGGTCAGCAAAATCATCATTGATTAGAGTGTTCTATCAACTTTCTCAGGTGTTGCTCCAATGGTATGGTATATCAACTGATGTTTGTCATAGAGTTTGAGGTACTCGCACTTCAGCTACCATTGGTGATTAATCGGTTGATTAATACTTTAATTCAGTTGAGGCTTTCTAGTTATCTGATTGGACACTCATCTGGTTAACCCTCTATCCTTGTCAAATTTTGGTCGGTGGCTTGCTTTGATCTCGCATGAGTGGTGATTTCGATCACTCACCATTATTGCTCGATGGAGTAGTTTAGAGTATGCTCGTATGTGATACATTAAAAATCTTATGTTGAATTTGTTGAGCAAGGTACAGCAAAAGAATTGCAAAAGTATTGTCATTGTTGTCAACACAGTCAGATTGATGCAGTTGATGCGGTTCAGAGGTCGATCAGATCAAGTGCAGAAAGTTTCAAGGAAAACAGAAGTGACCCAGATTCAGAAACTGGCAAAAAGAGACAAGGAAGAAAACTGTCGCGATATCGCGACATGTTTTCTGTCGCGATTTCGCGACATGGTCGAGGAGAGAGAAGGCGCAGCCGAAAATGTCACGATTTCGTGACATGTCAAGTTTTCACTGAGGAGAGAGAAAATGTGTCGCGATATCGCGACAAAAAGTAGGAGAGAGAAAATGCACGCCAAATTGTCGCGATTTCGCGACATGGTCGAGGAGAGAGAAGATGCGAGCAAAACTGTCGCGATTTCGCGACATGCTGGCAGAGAAGGAAACAAAGGTGTAGCGATATCGCTACATGTTGAAATGAAAGGAAACAAAGGTGTAGCGATATCGCTGCATGATGAAAATACATGGAACTAAGGTGTAGCGATTTCGCTACATGTTGAAACAAGGAGAAACTAAGGTGTAGCGATTTCGCTACATGTTGAAACAAGGAGAAACTAAGGTGTAGCGATTTCGCTACAGGTTGAAACAAAGAGAAACTAAGGTGTAGCGATGGCGCTACATGTTGGAACAAGGGGAAACTAAGGTGTAGCGATTTCGCTACTAGTCAAAAGTGTAGATCTGAAAGATGCAGCATTGATATTACAAGTCAAAATTTCATGAAAAAGAGGCAAGGTAAAAGCACAAGGCAAAAAGTTGTAGCGATTTCGCTATTGCATGGAGCAAAGAGCGTACGGAAGCCAAAAGCGTCGCGATTTCGCGACAAGAAGATTGATGACGTCAGCAAGAGCCGAAAGCGTCGTGATTTCGTGACAGCAGGATGATGATGTCAACAAGAGTCACGGAAGAGCAAAGCGTCGCGATTTCGTGACATGTTCCATTTTCGTTGGAGTTGGCAAGGAAAGCTGTACGGAAGAGCAAAGTGTCACGATTTCGTGACATGTTCCATTTTTGCTGGAGTTGGCAAGGAAAGTTGTACGGAAGAGCAAAGTGTCGCGATTTCGTGACATGTTCCATTTTCGTTGGAGTTGGCAAGGAGAGTTGTACGGAAGAACAAAGTGTCACGATTTCGTGACATGTTCCTTTTTCGCTGCTGCTGGCAAAGAAGAGTGTACGGAATCCAGAAGTGTCATGATTTCGCGACAAGCAGGATGATGACGTCAGCAAAGTTGAAAAGTGTCACGATTTCGCGACAGGATGAAAGGAAAGCTGCTGGAAGCCGGAAGCGTCGCGATTTCGCGACAACATTGAGGATGACGTCAGCAAAAGCTCAAAGTGTCGCGATATCGCGACAAGATGCAGGGAAAGCTTCCAAGAGCCAAAACGGTCGTGATTTCGTGACATGCTGAAGGATGACGTCAGCAAAAGTTCTAAGTGTCGCGATATCGCGACATGAGCGAGGGAAAAGCTTTCAAGGCCAAAATGGTCACGATTTCATGACAACCTTCAGGGTGACGTCAGCATAAGTCAAAAGTGTCGCGATATCGCGACAGGTAACAGTCTGGCATGTAAAACCCGTAGGAACATGCAAGGTGACACGTGTCAAAAAAGCCGACAGGAAAATCATGCAGCCAGTTACGTAAAAAGTAACTGAAGTCAGACAGACAGTTAATCGTTGACAGGTGTTGGACATGCAATGCAACAGCCAAACATGCAAAATTGAAACGCATTCGAAAAGCCGAATTTGAAGGATAATAAAAGCATTCGAAAGGTCGAATTTGCAGGCATTCTAACAGACGTATTTGAAGCATACAAAAAAGCCGAACATGAAGAATCGAAAAGCTTTCGAAGAATCATATATGGAGTTTCGAAAAAGCATTCGAAAAGCCGTATTCGAAGAAATCGAACAGTCAAAGTACATGAAACAAAATTGCCGTATTGCATGGTTTCCAAAAGACGTATTGCAGGGTTTCGAACAGTCGAAGTGCATGGAACCGAATAGCCGTATTGCATGGATTCGAACAGTCAGAGTATGTGATTCGATTGCATGCAGATTGAAAGGTTATAAAAGAATAATCGTACAGAGAAGATGTTGCTGCTGTTAGAGAGAAATTGCTGTAAAAGGAGAGTTAGAAAAGAATCAAGAGAAAAATAAGCAGAGCCGTGAGAGTGTGCAGAGTTGAGTTAATTGCAGACCAGTCAGGGTCGTGCATAAAGTGAAGACATTTTTATGTCATTCTAAATTTATCAGAATTGCAGTCCAAGTTGGTGCTTGGTACTAGGAGTTGGTGCTCCATCTGTTGCAGCAGAAAATTACAGGGGTTGGTGCTCCTTCCAGTTGGTGCTGGTAAAGTGTTTGTAAAATTGATTTTGCAAAGACTGGATTTGGATTGGAGTCCAAGCAGTCATTTTTGAGGAGTAGCCAAATTGGTGAACCTCGGTATATTGAGTGTTGTGGTTTGCTCTCTTGTTCAAGTTTTTTTTTGTTCTCTTTATTTCATATTAAATGTTGTAGATATAAAAATTTAATAGCTACACTGATTCACCCCCCCTCTCAGTGTCATTGTGTAAACATCAATTGGTATCAGAGCACAGGTTCCTTGTACAAGCTTAATCAGCTAAGGAGATCTTGGAAGAAACAATGGCAGGTGGTGAAGGATTTTCATCCAACAAAGCTCCCTTATTTGATGGAACAAATTACACCTTCTGGAAACTCAGAATGCAAACATATCTGAGTGCATTGGGATACGATATTTGGGATTCTGTAGATAGTGGATACACAGCACCCACTACCCCTCCAACGGATACTACTCGAGAAAAAGAAATTTGAAAACAACTCCAAAGCTAAGAATGCCATAATGTGTGGGCTTGTTGACAGTGAACTGATAAGAGTCATGAGTTGTAAATCAGCAAAGGACATGTGGGATAAACTGAAGAGCATCCATGAAGGAGACAGTAAGATTAAGGAAGCAAAACTGCAAACTCATCGAGCACAGTTCGAAGCACTGCAAATGAAGGAAGATGAAAACATAGAAATTTATATGCTGAGAGTCAACGAAATTATTAATGCAATCAGAGGACTTGGTGAAGAAATTGATGATGCAGTTGTGGTGAAAAAGGTTCTCAGAACACTTCACAAAAGATTTAACTCCAAAGTCTCTGCAATAGAAGAGGCAAAAGATCTAAACAACTTCAACATGGATGAGTTGCATGGTTCCCTGACAGCATATGAAATGAGAATAGGACAAACCAAGTCTACAGACAGAGAAGCGGCTTTTAAAGCACACAAGAATGTAAAAGCTGAACATGAATCTGAGGATGAAGGAACACCGGATGAAACAGAAGCCAATTTTGTTCGAAAACTCACAAAAGGAAAAGGAAAATATAGAGGGAAGCTACCTTTTAAATGCTTCAATTGTGGAGGAGTCGGTCATTTTGCAGCCAAATGTCCAATGCAGGAGAGAACCAAAAATGGTGAAGGGTCACACCAAGAAAAAGGTGACTGGAAGAAGAAACAAAATTTTAGAAAGAATAACTTCAAGAAGAAAAGCTTCATAACCAAGAATGTCAGCAGTTCTGAAGAAAGCACAGATGAGGAGTCTGAAGAAGAAGGAGGTGAAGCTCTGTTCATGGCACTTGAAGAAGAAAGAACAGAGGAAAATCAAGAAGGTGATGAAAATTCCAAGGATGAAGCTGAAGTGTATTTGGAAGGAGAATTGGTTGCTGCACTTGAAGAGTTGAGTGCAGAAAGGAAGAAGAATAAAATATTTTCAAAGAAATTAGAGAATGCCACAGACATAATAAACAATTTGAAAATACAGACAGAGGAATTCAAGAAAATGTCTGAAGTTCTTGATGAACAATTAACTGTAAAGACAGTTGAATGCGACAAGCTAGAGGAAGACATCCTTAAGTTAAGGAGGCGGTTGGAGGAGATGATAAAAGAAAATTGAATTGTTTTCATAAGTTTGAAGAAAGTACTGTAAAGTTGGATAAAATGTTAAATAACCAAAGGCCTTCTGGCATCAAATTTGGTTTAGGCTTTGATGAAGGAGAATCTTCAAAGGATTCAAAGAACTTGAATATAGAACCCACAAAGAAAGAAGAAAAGATCAGGGTTGAACCAGAAAAACAAAATAATGCAAAAGAAAACAATAATGCCGGATTCAAGAAGAATACTGACAAAGATGGATTCACAAAAGTCACACATCCGAGGAGGAGAAGAGTCATGGCTCCTACTTCAAACTGGCAAAGACCGGCACCCAGGTTTAATCATGCATTTTCTCGGTTATTGTTTTAAATGCAATGCTTATGGCCATAAAATTTCAGATTGCAGGCATAATGTATCTCAAAGGAATTTTACCAGCAGAAATGTTTTTTCTCCTTTAATGAATTATGCAGTTGAATGTTATAATTGTCATAATTTTGGACATATTGCTAGAAACTCGTAAGCACTTTTTCATCAAATAATTATCAGGGCAGAAAATCTCAGCTAAGTGGGTTGAAACAAAACCAGAAATTTCCTGTAAAACAGGCACATGCTAATGAAAGGACAAAGGCAAAACAAATAGCAAAATCTGCTATCAAACCAGAATGGAAAGAAAAGGAATCTTTGATTGTCCAGACTACTTTTAAAGCTCAGAACAAATCAGCACCTTGGATACTTGACAGTGGTTGTTCCAGTCACATGACAGGTGACAAGCAAAAGTTTGAGAATTTACAGAATTATGAAGGTGGTTCTGTGAAATTTGGAAATAATGATGGAGCAAAGATTGTTGGAAAGGGATCAGTCAAGATCGGTGATGGCAATATAAAATCAAAAGAAGTCTTGTTTGTAATTGGCCCGAAGCATAACTTGCTAAGTGTAAGTCAAATATGTGACAGAGGTCATGATGTAATCTTCAAGAAGGAGGGTCGTGAAGTAAGAAAGACAAAAAATGGAAAGTTAATAGCCACTGGATCGAGAACTTCAGGAAATCATGTATACACTTTCGAAACTACGGAAGGAACATGCTTGATGGGACAGGAAGATGAAAACCGGCTATGGCACAAGAGGCTTGGGCATATTAGTTTTGACAATCTGGCAAAAATCAGTTCAAAAAGAGCAATTAGAGACATACCAAACATTGGCAAACCTGTAAATAGCATCCGTGAGTCATGCCAAAAGGGAAAACAAACCAGAGCCACTTTCAAAGCAAAAGAATACTTCACTAGCAAGCCATTAGAACTAATTCACACCGATCTATGTGGACCCATGAGAACTGAAAGCATAAATGGACACAAATATTTTATGCTGTGTATAGATGACTACTCAAGAATGACATGGGTACTATTTATGAAACTCAAGTCAGAAGCCTTTGAAATGTTTAAAACCTTCAAAAATCTTGTTGAAAATCAATCAGGAAAAAGAATTAAATGCCTAAGATCAGACAGGGGAGGAGAGTTTATCTCCGAAGAATTTGTAGAATACTGTCAAAAACATGGGATAAGAAGACAGTTTTCAGCAGCTAGGACACCTCAGCAGAATGGTGTTGTAGAAAGGAAGAATAGAACAGTGCAGGAAATGGCAAGGACAATGCTGGCAGAAAACAAAATAGCTGACAGATTTTGGAAAGAGGCAGTTCATACTCGCAGTTTACATTCAAAACAGGTGCATGCTGAGACCACATGAAAGCAAAACAGACTTATGAGTTGTGGTTTGGCGAGAAAGGCAACAGCAAGACATTTCAAAGTATTTGGCAGCAAGTGCTACATAAAACGGATAGAAGATAACCTTGGTAAATTTGAAGATAGAGCTGATGAAGGTATCTTTCTCGGTTACTCAACAAAAAGCAAGGCATACACATGTTACAACAAGAAGTTGAAGAAAATTGTTGAAAGTGTTGATGTAAAAGTTGATGAAGGTAGAGAACAAGAAACTACTTATCAAGAAAACTACCCTATGTATGAAGAAGTCATTGAAGGTGATGATGAAAAAGAAACAGAGAAGAATCAGAAAATTGATCCAGATAGTGTAAAAACTGAATCTGAAGAAGAAGAAAACAGGAAATTTAAAACAGGCAACTGGCAGAAAAATCATCCAAGTGAACAGATTATTGGGGATCCCACAGATGGTATTCAAACAAGAAGAACAACAGTGAGGAACTATTCTCTGTTATCTAGTATTGAACCTAAAAATGTTGTTGAAGCAAGCACTGATGAAAGTTGGATGAAGGCAATCAATGAAGAACTAGATCAGATAGAGAAAAACAATACCTGGGAATTAGTACCTAGACCAACAAATAAAAACATAATTGGTACTAAATGGGTTTTTAGAAATAAATTGAATGAAGATGGGCAGGTTGTCAGAAATAAGGCAAGATTGGTATGTAAAGGCTATGCTCAGGTTGAAGGCATTGATTTTGAAGAAACTTTTGCACCGGTAGCCAGACTAGAGGCAATCAGGATGTTTCTGGCATTAGCAGTTCATAAAAACTTCAAAGTATATCAAATGGATGTAAAATCAGCATTTTTGAATGGAAAACTGGAAGAAGAGGTTTACATTGAACAACCCGATGGCTTCCAACTTGGTGAAAATCCAGATTTTGTTTGCAGGTTAAAGAAAGCTTTATATGGATTAAAACAGGCACCCAGAGCATGGTATGCAAGGCTGGATAATTATCTAATTAAACAAGGGTTTAAGAAAGGTTTGGTGGATAGCAACTTATATGTCAAAACAGAGAAGGGTCATCTTATTGTTCTTGTTGTTTATGTAGATGACATAATATTTGGCAACAACATGGATGAATACTGCAAAGACATATCAATTAAAATGAAAAAAGAATTTGAGATGTCAATGATTGGTGAACTTTCTTATTTCTTAGGACTACAGGTCAATCAAAATGAAAAAGGCATTTTTATTTCTCAAGTTAAATATGTAAAAGAAATGCTGAAAAAGTTCACAATGGAAGACAGTAAACCGGTCAGCACTCCCATGACAACAGGTTGCAAGTTGAGCAAGGATGATAAATCCCCAGATGTAGATCAAACAATGTACAGGTCTATGATTGGAAGCCTGCTGTATTTAACAGCCACTAGACCAGATATATTACAAGCAGTATGTATGGTTGCAAGATTTCAGGCCAGTCCCAAAGAAACTCATGTAACAGCTGTAAAGAGGATTTTCAGATATCTCAAGGGCACTATGGATTATGGGTTGTGGTACCCAAAAGGTAAAGATTTCACTTTGATTGCATATTCTGATGCAGATTGGGCAGGATGTATTGATGACAGAAAGAGCACAAGTGGAGGAGCATTTTATCTTGGTGACAGGTCGGTAGCATGGCACAGCAAGAAACAAGAATCAATATCTCTATCCACCTGCAGAGGCAGAATACATTGCAGCAACAACATGTTGTACTCAGATATTATGGATGAGACAAACGTTGAAAGATCTTGGTATTCATTTCAATGAACCAATTTCAATTAAATGTGATAACACTAGTGCTATCAACATATCCAAGAATCCAGGAATGCATTCAAGAACCAAACATATTGCAATCCGATATCATTTCTTGAAGGATAAAGTTGCAGAAGGAGAGGTTAAATTGGATTTTGTTCCAACTACAGAGCAAGTAGCTGATATATTCACAAAACCTTTGCCTAAGGAAGTGTTTGAATACCTTCGAAAGAAGTTGGGAGTAGTCACACCACCCAAGCACTGACTAGCTATGGGAAACACATTCTCAGGGGGAGCATTCAAACTTTTTAAGTCTGAGAATGTTGTGCATAGACTCAGGGGGAGTCTACAATAGCCCTTTGGTATTATTGGCAAAGGGGGAGAAGAAATTAAGCAAGGTTGCAGGTGTGTTGCCAACAATTCCAAAGGGGGAGATTGTTGAGCAAGGTGCAGCAAAAGAATTGCAAAAGTATTGTCATTGTTGTCAACACGATCGATTGATGCGATTGATGCAGTTCAGAGGTCGATCAGATCAAGTGCAGAAAGTTTCAAGGAAAACAGAAGTGACCCAGATTCAAAAACTGGCAAAAAGAGACAAGGAAGAAAACTGTCGCGATATCGCGACATGTTTTTTGTCGCGATTTCGCGACATGGTCGAGGAGAGAGAAGGCGCAGCCAAAAATGTCACGATTTCACGACATGTCAAGTTTTCACTGAGGAGAGAGAAAATGTGTCGCGATATCGCGACAAAAAGTAGGAGAGAGAAAATGCACGCCAAATTGTCACGATTTCGCGACATGGTCGAGGAGAGAGAAGATGCGAGCAAAACTGTCACGATTTCGTGACATGCTGGTAGAGAAGGAAACAAAGGTGTAGCGATATCGCTACATGTTGAAATGAAAGGAAACAAAGGTGTAGCGATATCGCTGCATGATGAAAATACATGGAACTAAGGTGTAGCGATTTCGCTACATGTTGAAACAAGGAGAAACTAAGGTGTAGCGATTTCGCTACATGTTGAAACAAGGAGAAACTAAGGTGTAGCGATTTCGCTACAGGTTGAAACAAAGAGAAAATAAGGTGTAGCGATGGCGCTACATGTTGGAACAAGGGGAAACTAAGGTGTAGCGATTTCGCTACTAGTCAAAAGTGTAGATCTGAAAGATGCAGCATTGATATTACAAGTCAAAATTTCATGAAAAAAGGCAAGGTAAAAGCACAAGGCAAAAAGTTGTAGCGATTTCGCTATTGCATGGAGAAAGAGCGTACGGAAGCCAGAAGCGTCGCGATTTCGTGACAAGAAGATTGATGACGTCAGCAAGAGCCGAAAGCGTCGCGATTTCGTGACAAGTATTAGGATGATGACAAGAAATGTACGGAAGAGCCGAAAGCGTCGCGATTTCGTGACATGTTCCATTTTCATTGGAGTTGGCAAGGAAAGCTGTACGGAAGAGCAAAGTGTCGCGATTTCGTGACATGTTCCATTTTCGTTGGAGTTGGCAAGGAAAGCTGTACGGAAGAGCAAAGTGTCACGATTTCGTGACATGTTCCATTTTCACTGGAGTTGGCAAGGAGAGTTGTACGGAAGAACAAAGTGTCGCGATTTCGTGACATGTTCCTTTTTCGCTGCTGCTGGCAAAGAAGAGTGTACGGAATCCGGAAGTGTCGCGATTTCGCGACAAGCAGGATGATGACGTCAGCAAAGTTGAAAAGTGTCACGATTTCATGATAGGATGAAAGGAAAGCTGTTGGAAGCCGGAAGCGTCGTGATTTCATGACAGCATTGAGGATGACGTCAGCAAAAGCTCAAAGTGTCGCGATATCGCGACAAGATGCAGGGAAAGCTTCCAAGAGCCAAAACGGTCGTGATTTCGTGACATGCTGAAGGATGACGTCAGCAAAAGTTCTAAGTGTCGCGATATCATGACATGAGCGAGGGAAAAGCTTTCAAGGCCAAAATGGTCACGATTTCGTGACAACCTTCAGGGTGACGTCAGCATAAGTCAAAAGTGTCGCGATATCGCGACAGGTAACAGTCTGGCATGTAAAACCCGCAGGAACATGCAAGGTGACACGTGTCAAAAAAGCCGACAGGAAAATCATGCAGCCAGTTACGTAAAAAGTAACTGAAGTCAGACAGACAGTTAATCGTTGACAGGTGTTGGACATGCAATGCAACAGCCAAACATGCATAATTGAAACGCATTCGAAAAGCCGAATTTGAAGGATAATAAAAGCATTCGAAAGGTCGAATTTGCAGGCATTCTAACAGACGTATTTGAAGCATACAGAAAAGCCGAACATGAAGAATCGAAAAGCTTTCGAAGAATCATATATGGAGTTTCGAAAAAGCATTCGAAAAGCCGTATTCGAAGAAATCGAACAGTCAAAGTACATGAAACAAAATTGCCGTATTGCATGGTTTCCAAAAGACGTATTGCAGGGTTTCGAACAGTCGAAGTGCATGGAACCGAACAGCCGTATTGCATGGATTCGAACAGTCAGAGTATGTGATTCGATTGCATGCAGATTGAAAGGTTATAAAAGAATAATCGTACAGAGAAGATGTTGCTGCTGTTAGAGAGAAATTGCTGTAAAAGGAGAGTTAGAAAAGAATCAAGAGAAAAATAAGCAGAGCCGTGAGAGTGTGCAGAGTTGAGTTAATTGCAGACCAATCAGGGTCGTGCATAAAGTGAAGACATTTTTATGTCATTCTAAATTTATCAGAATTGCAGTCCAAGTTGGTGCTTGGTACTAGGAGTTGGTGCTCCATCTGTTGCAGCAAAAAATTACAGGGGTTGGTGCTCCTTCCAGTTGGTGCTGGTAAAGTGTTTGTAAAATTGATTTTGCAAAGACTGGATTTGGATTGGAGTCCAAGCAGTCATTTTTGAGGAGTAGCCAAATTGGTGAACCTCGGTATATTGAGTGTTGTGGTTTGCTCTCTTGTTCAAGTTTTTTTTTGTTCTCTTTATTTCATATTAAATGCTGTAGATATAAAAATTTAATAGCTACACTGATTCACCCCCCCCTCTCAGTGTCATTGTGTAAACATCAATTTTATTGAGGAGGTCAATATATAATAATTTATCAATTAGAACATTATGCATGCAAAATTAAATGTTGGTGTACCTTGATTTCCATTGAATTTACCTTTATCTCATTCGACTGGTAATATTTCAATGATAATTATTTGTCATTCATCCTTTTTTGATTGAAAATATTTCAATGGCTCCACTTTAACCACGTCATCACTTTTTTCAGTCAATCCACGTAACTCTTTGGCTAACCAATGTTACTCCTTAACCGAATGACTTTGATTATTGCTTCACTAGCTTGAGTTCGACTGAAGGGTTTCATAATTGATGAGTCAATTTTTTTTTACCGCTGATCTTTATCAAGATTTGGTCGATTGAACTTTTAATCGATTGATGAATTTTTTGACCAATGACCTTTAGGCCATGTGTTTGATCAGTTGATTCTTCCTTTTGGTTGAGCGTCTTCTTTATTTGACTTTGACTTTTGAACTTTCAGTTGATTTACTACTCACCTTGGTCAAATGATACTGCATGCAAAATTTTTAACCAGATGAGTTGACTTTTTTTAGCTGCTCGTAGTTTCAGCTAGTTTGCTTATGTGCTCGATCGAGGGACTTTTAGCACTATAGACATGTTTTCAACCGATCCATTTTTTATTATTTATTTTTTATTTAGTTGGGTGATTTAGTTGATCAACCCATATTTTTTTACTGGTGGCCGATTGGTTATGATTCCATTTTAGTCGGTCGAATGATTATATTTTGATTATCATGTTGAAATATGTTGATTTATCTATTATTACCATCAGTCAAATGCTTATTTAACTTGCAAATCAATCACTGGTGGGCTGATCATTCTTTATTATCGGTCAAAATACCTTTTCACTTAGTTCTTTGGCAATTTTTGCTTTCGGTAGTGATTTTGTACTAGTCGACCGGTAGATGAATTTCATTGTTTTTACTAAGCCAATCAGATAGGTAAATTGCAATCCTTTTGAAAAAGTGGGTAGGTAACCCCTTAAATTTTAATAAAAAGGATTTTTAAGCTTCTTAAGGGTGTGATATTTTTATGACATTCTTTGTAAATTTTTCCACTTAACAGAAGATGACCAATTTTGATGTTGACAACGTTATTTTGGAAATGAATGACTTAGGCATTGGAAGGTTTTGGTTAAAATATTAATCCATGAGATTGTTTTGAGATATTTAATCACTTAAAATTTGATTCATTCATCAGTGTATCACAATATATGGACTTATTATAAGACCTTCAAAATTTTAATATTATGGGCACATTCATGTTGTATCAATTTTAGCTACAACATAGGCTCTGATTGGGATATATGGTGAAAACATGAGGCATTTGAGAACTCCAAACTCTCATGTTATTAATAAGACTTCAATGAAAGGTTTTGGAAATTTATTCACTAGATTATTAAAATTAAAAGCAACATAATAAAGCATTTAAAATTTTTGAAAAGAACAACCCTCAATTAAGTAAAATCAGAGGCTTTGGTTTTAAACTAGGTGAACTTTCACTCTTAAATTTTGGTTACCTAGCAATATCCCCAAGGTGATTTTGAACAAAATCAATCAGAAATTACTATCACATCAAGCTTGGGCTCAAAGTGTGTGTTTGTGTATCAGATAGATTTTTATCAGCTTGAAAGGAGTTAGCTTTATTAATGATTTCACTCTATTAAATATATTCACCTTGTCATTGCTCCATAGCCAGTCAAGTGTTTATAGCTCTAGTGGAGGATATATTGATCTCTTTGGATTTGCTCTACTACTATTCAGGTTTCTATAGCCCTGGTAGAGGTTATCCAAATATCCCTAAGCACTTACTCAATTTGCATTATTGAGATTTATCTTCTTTTAGGAAGAATTTTGATAAATTACAAAGTATTTTAGAGCATACTTTCTGGGTTGAGGATCTAGAAGGCTATAGTATTGAGTGTATTTTTTTAGCCTAACTGCCTTACCAAGGTTGACTAGATTCTTTGACTCAAGAATTACTTTAGAGGTCATGATAATGTATGGCTTTGGCCTGATGTGTCAACACTTCCAACTTTCATATATTATATTCAAAGCCTCACAAGATGCTTACTAAACTCCCTACTTCCTAAGTTGTCATATAATATGTATTCAATTCTAGATCTCTTCTCTTAACTGACTAAGGGTAGATCTCACACACATAAAGCAAAAACATGACAGGGAGACTTGAAAAACTTCTAACAGTCTAGAATTACTGAACAAATAAGTAAACAAACAAAATGAAAAGGAAGAAAAGATAAACTCACAGAACATATGCATACATTTTTTTATATTTAATTCTCTCTTCTTATTCTTTTATGGTTCCCTAGAGGGAGTGGTATAAATTTAGGTGTTGGCCATTTATTAGGATTTTCATGATATCACCTTGTAAGGTTTGCAACCTATAAGTATTTGGGCCAACGATCTGAATAATTTAGTAAGGACCTATCCATCTGGGTTCAAGATTACATTTTTCTCCATGTTTTTCATTTTTGGGGTCCTAATACAGGACCATGTCTCCTTCAAAGAACAAAGTTCCTTTGGATTTCTTATTAAAGAGTTGCATGGTTTTCTAAGTTTGTTCAAACATTTTATCCAGTGCATTTCTTCTTTCTTCCTATAAATGTGCAATTTGGTCTAATCTTCTTTGTAAGGCATTGGGGTTTTCATGATCCTGCAATAACAAGGATAGGGCTATTCTTTTTGTATGAGGAGGCAATAGGGATTTTTCTCCAAATACCATTTCATATGAGGTTTTACCTGTGTTTATTTTAAAAGATAGTCTGTCTACCCATAAGGCAAATTTTAACTCGTTGTCCCATCCCTTTTTATTCTTGCCCAATGATCTTTTGATTATGGTAATTAAATTTTTATTTGATGACTCAGCAAGACCATTACCTTGAGGATAATAGTTAGCTGAATGAGAAAGTTCAATTCCATACTTTGCACAAAACTCTATCATTTCAAAAGAGATGAAGTACTTTCCATTATTTGTTACCAACTTCTTTGGGGCTCCAAATATGGTTAAGATATTTTCCTCTAAGAAATTAATGACCACTTTAGTTGTCAAATTTCTCAGAGGAGTTGCTTCCACCCATTTAGTAAAATAATAAATCATAGTGATAATCCATTTGTGTTTGCCTGAGGATTTTAGATTTATTTATCCAATAAGGTTAATCCCCCATTGTGTGAAATGTGTTTCTATATTAACTGGATGGAGAGGCATTGTTGCTAACTTTTTCTTCCTTGCAAACACTTGAAAGTTATGGCAACCCCTCACATCTAGATTAAAATGTTTGAATAAGGAAGGCCAATAATAACCTGCTCTCATGATCTTATTTGCAGTTGCTTTTGGGGCAAAGTGACCTCCACAGAATCCATCATGAAAATCATCTATCACTTCTAATGTCTCTTTTTCAAACAAGCATAGTAATAATACCCCATCAAGATGTTTCCAATAGAGCTTACCTTCTTGGATGTAATACTTTTAAGCCTACTATTTGACTAACCTCATTTTATTTACAGATATACCTCTGGAGAAGGATAGAGTTTGTAGATACAATAGGATATCATCATACCATTTGCATTCAACATTATCTAATATTTTGATATCGTGCATGTCATCAATTGTGGTAAAGTTATGCATATGTTCTCCTTCTTTTTTGGCTAGATATTTAGCTAAACCTTACCCTCTAATTATTTTCACAACCTTGAATTATATGTCATTCTATAGAAATTTAACCATCCACCCAGCAGGGCTGCCTATTGGTTCAATTTGGGTGAAAATGTCTTTTATAGCAGTGAATGGGATACAACATATAATCTTATTTGAATCAAAAATACTTTTAAAATGTTCCAGTGCTTGAATCACATGTGCTTCTTTCTTAATTTTTTTAAACCTTAAATGAGCTCCTTTGAGTATTGTACTCATGAAGGCTATGCATATTTTATTCTCTTCATCATCCTTTTAGAAAAGTACTGTATCAATGGTATGTTATGAAGCGAATAAATATATGTTAAAACTCTTTGAGTAGTCAGGACAGTTCAATATTGGGGCAGTGGTGATAGCATCTTTAATTTTTTGAAAAGCTCCAAGATTCTCCTATGTCCATTTGATGTCAGCATTCTTTTTAATCATGTTATTGATGGGTTGAGCTATTTCAGTAAAATTTGGCATTAACCTTCTTAAAAAATTAATTTTTCCAAAGAATGACCTGACTCCTTTCAAATTATTAGGGGGGGTATCTTGGAAATAGCTTCTACTCTTGAAGGATCAATGTTGATTCCTTTTTCAAAAACTATGACTTAAAGGTTTTCCTTGTGTTGCTTTGAATATACATTTTTTTGGATTCAAGGATATTTCATATTCTTTGCACCTAGAAAAACTATGGCTAAATGTTTGAAATGGTCTTTAGGGTTTTTTGAAAATACTGTTATATCATCTAAATAGATGACCACTATTTTGAGCATTAGTCATTTAAAGTCAAATTCCATGGCCCTTTGGAATGTTGCTCCTACATTCATTAATCCAAATGGCATTCTTAGATATTCAAAGGTACCCCAAGGGGTAATGAAAGTAGTTTTACATGTCTTCAAGATTTACCTAAATTTGACTTTATCCTAAGAATCCATCCAGTAATGACATTCTGTATGAACCTACCACAACTTGTAGTAATTGTTCCATGTTGGGTAAGGGATAATTATCCTTGAAAGAATTTTTATTCAAATTTCAAAAATCAAAACAAAGTTTGATCTCCCCATTTTTCTTCCTTACTGGTACTAAGTTTTCTATCCAGGAAGAAAACCTTACTTTTCTAACTATTTTGGCATCCAACAATTTTTGAACTTCCTTTTGCATAACTGGATGCAATGTGGGATTGAATTTCCTCTAATTTTGTCTAAAATATTTAAAATCTTCCTTAAGGGGAATGATGTGAGTCATGACATCAGTTTTAAATGTTTTTAGGTCTTCATAACTCTAGGTAAAAGATTCTTTATTTTTCTTTAGAAAGCTAATGTACTATTCTTTTTCTTCTTTTGGTAAAGCCTTATCAATTTTAACCAATCTAGGCTCCTCTTTTGTTCCAATGTTTACATCATCAGCTTTTGTCTCTTTGAGGAGTGGTTTGTAGGCTTTATCAAAATCATCGAATAAGATTTCTAAAGAAACTAACTCCTTAGGGATTCTATTGGTTTTGAGTTGAATTACCTCAACTAGCTCTCCAATTATATTTTTAAAATTTTCTTCATCCTCCTCCTCACATATAACATCAGAGTACATATTTTGGAGGGTCAATATCCACATCATCTTGGAACACTTGCAAGTATACAACAATATCAGGCATAGAAGGTTTGTATACAGAGATAGTTGGAAACCTATCCATATATTCAGTGTCAATTTTTGGATAGTTTTCACCTAAAGCATTGATTTCCAATAGGTCTACAATATGATTTTGTTCTCTGGGAATGTAAGAGATGTTAAACACTAGGAATTTATCAATTTCAGCCAAGATTGCATATTTATATTGTTTTATTTTGGGATGTTTGGTTTGGTATTTACCTTTGGCTTGTTAAATTATCATTTCGGTATCCCCAGTCACAGTCAAGAAATTTATGCCTAGTTCTTTGGATTTTCTCATGCCTAACAGTAAAGCTTCATACTCAACAATATTATTGGTGTATGGGAATTCTAATTTGTAAGGGATTCCTAGATAGTTTCCCTTAATATCTGTTAATTCTACATCATCGCCTACTTACATTTGAGACTTAGCCCCATCAAAGGACATGGTCCACATTTCTTGGGTAAGAACTCTATCAGATTCTACATCTACTATTTTTTGCATCAAGGACTTCTACCAGGAAGGGATAATGTGAAACTGAGTATACTCCTATTTCCTTCTCTTCTACAAAATTAACCAAATTAACCATGGTATCATATGGTCTCACCAATTCTACTGAGTATTTATTAAAAGGTTCTCTTTTTAAGGTCACATTTTATTTTCCTAAAATAGGGATTGTGGCATAAGACCAATCCAATTGTATAGAACCACCCAACTATTCTACCCAATATTGACTTAACAACAATGATAAGAAATTGTCTACATCAACTACTACAATGTCCATCACTATACCTTTCTTGGGATGTTGATATAAGAAGACTAACATGCTAGTGATAATCCCTACATAGGGTATCCACTTACTATCCATCATTGACACAGGTGGGGACTCCTTGGTACAACTCAGTCCTAGTTGGTCTACTATATGTTTGGGCATGATGTTATGGGATGCACTGCTATCTAGAATGCATTTGTGAATGACATACCTTTCTCCCTCATATTATTTATATCCGAGGGACACATAAAATGGCCTGATCTATGAGGGTGTTCTAGTATCATGATTAGAAGACTTGACTGTATTACAAGACTATGTTTCTTTTTGTTTGATTAATCCAAAAGCTTTACACACCTACTCTCTATATTTTTGAATATTTATTAACTCACCAAAAGTAATGTTAATATTATGTTTACTAAGCTCAGAACCAACATCAAATTCCATTTTCTTAGCATCTAGCTTTTTGGTACATTCCTCATGTGGCAGTTGTTCATTTATCTCTACATTCTCAAGAATAGTTTTGTTTTGATTTTTTTCCATTTTTTCTTTTTGTATATTATTATTTATAGTAGGTTGTCCTCTAGTCTCCTTGCTTGAGATTTTATCATTTTTATTAGGAACAATCCTATTTCTCAGATTTAGGGAATTTGCTTCTAACTCCTCCACATTTTGAGCTATTGGGATTCCCTTCCCTTGTTTCATTTTATCATACCTAGTTTCTTGTTAGGATTTTTGTGTTTTTTGCAACTAGGATTTTAGGATGATTATTTGAAGCATACAAATCCATATATTCCTCAAATAGCCTTTCTCTAGACTCATATTCAAGAGTCTAGCATGCATTAATTTTGATGTCCTCTTATAATTCCTCTTCTAAGTCTATAGGATGATGGATACCTAGATAGATACCATAGCAGTCTAGATTATGAGAAGTATCACAAGATGAACAGTAATAGGGAAAGTTCTCTGCCAAATTGATAGTAGGTATAGAATTGGAAACTGAGTCTTGGTCTTTCTCCATCTCTCTTTTTCCAACCATTTCTATTATTTTTGTTTCTTTCATCTGAATGGTTATCACCCTAGTTTCTATTAAAATTTCTCCTGAATGGTAGCTTGTTCTCTCCTTGCTATCTTTCAACTTGAGGTTGAGAAGACTCACCATCGCTCTCTTTATTTATATTTATTCTAGCTAATCTATTAGTCATTGTGTTGAACATTTTTGTCATTTGATTAGTCGGTTTCTCCATGAGGTCCTGTTCAGTTCTCTTATGTAAGTTGAATACTACCTTCTTAAGTTTTATATTAGGATGATTATATTCTATAGAGTAAGGTTTCATTTTTCCATTTTCTTACATATTCCTTTCAATTTTTATGGCTTTATCCACACTCATCTATGGTAGTAACATGTTATTATCTTAACTCGTAGTTAAACTCTCCTGGGAAGGCATTTTTATAAAAAAAATTGATTGTGGGAATTTTATTCCTGGCTTTAGAAAACCTTCTGTTAAAATCACTTACTGACTCATTTTGTTTCTTTTTTATTGTTGCCAGCTTAGTTAGCAGTGACCATTTTTTTTCCAAGCTTCTTTAGAAATATAGTTTCCATTTTAGCAAAAATTACAATATCATTATCAGGAAGGGTGTTAAACCATTCTCTAGCATCCTTATCTAAATTTTAAAGGAATAGTCTCAACACTACATCTTCATGTTCTACTTCTAGATTGTCCAAAGCTTACAAGAAGCTTTTAATGTGATTCTCTCCAATAATTGCATTATTTCCTTAAAATTTAGGTAAATACTTATGAGCTTTACTTGGAAGATCATGTAACTATGTCGGTAACTAAAAATCCATGTATCTATTGGTTCTCAATAATTGAAAATTAGGTGGTGGATTGTCCATGTAAACTACTTGAGGTGTTTGGACCGAATTGATAGGAATTACAATAGGAGGTGTAGTATTTATTCCACTAGGAACAGTAGGAGGTGTTTCAAATATATTTTTTGTTGTAATAATATTTGTATCAAAACCTTTTGAAGATGAATTAGAAACATTAGTTCTAAAAAATGCCTCTAGATCAAAGAATTCTAGATATAACTTTTGAGCGATTCTCCTTGTCCATGCCAACACGTTATGCTCCTCCTTTTATTCTTTTTAATATTTCTAGATTTGATCAATCATATTCGTAAGCACAATGTGCGTAGAAGCAACAAACATCTGGTTGATATTTATTAACTAATATCACTCTCAATTACTCAAGGTATAATATTTTCAAGAACAAGAATCAATAATCAATAAAATTAAGAAGTCTAAGAAAATCAAGAAAATAACAAAAATGGATAATAATAATTTGTTTCTTAAAATTTTTTTTGGAAACTACGAGCATATGAAGAAAATAGATTAAAAATTATTTCAAACCTAAAAACCAAACACTTTGGTTTTCTTTAGGCTGACTGTTGCTAATAAATATTTATCATTAGATTCCAAACTATATTGAAAATTACACATCTGGTCCCTGACAATGGTGCCAATAAACTATTGGGATTTTTTCCTACATCCTTAAGTTGTTATGCTACAAGAAAACCTACTGCCAATGAGCAATTACAGACTAGTCAACTTGCCTCTTTAACTTGGGAATAGAGTTCTTCAATATGTTCTAAATAGATCAAGTATGGTAAGGTTACCCTTGAGGTGAACTTAAAGTTTTTGATATTTTATGTTTATGCTCTTCTAGATTTATGGTGGTGAATTAATTTTTTTATAAATTTGACTAACCTAAAATAATAACAATTCAATTATACCTTATGTAAGACTAGTGCCTTAATCCCTTGGGCTATTATAGCAAGATTTAACAACAATTTAATGAAAATAAAAATAACAAGGAAAGATATAATCGATGCAATTACATTCATTCTAATATCATAATAAACATAACATTTGACCAATGAAAGAAATATTTACTATGCATTCAAATAATATAACTCATAATGAAGACACACACAAGATTGAATACAAAGATGTAATTGGAAAGAAGCCCATAATTGTATTAATATTTGAAAGATGATTACATAAATATTTGGCATGGAATCACCATTTATTTTTTAGAAATATTAATACAATAAATATCCTCGTTCGAATATCATAACAAGGACCTTTCACTCTTCTATTCGAATATCACAATAGTCGAGTCTCTTGACCTCTAGCTTAATAGTCTATAAATATCATAGCTTCTTAAGCACTTTCCTATCAAAAACTGCATAGTAATGGGAATAATAAGGGGTAGAAAAGAAGAATAAAGACAAAGAGAATACAATATAAAATAACGGGTACTCGAGTATACCTCTTAGCAAAAATATGTTATTTCAAAAGCTCAATAATAATTTTGGTTGTAGACATATTTCTTATAGTTGTGGTAGCTTTGTAACTACATAAACTACTTTCATCTACACTATCCACTTGGCACCATCTCCTGCCTTATCATTGGTTCGGTGTTTGTACAACCTGTAATTTAACTATCTCAAAAATATTGTTCATTCCCAAAAATTGGTTGAAGTTTCACCTAGTTGTCATTCATCTTATCGTTCCCTTTCTCTCCTGTTGTGGACCCTATGCTACTCATTGGCTTAGATGTCTTTTGACTTCTCTTGATCGTGTCCTTATCTTCCTAGCTAGCACCAACCGAGTCTTCCATGTGTACCCAAATTTCCTCATAAATCACACTAAGTATGTTAATTCTATCTAATACTCATATTCCTTTGATCTTGTCCTCTTTCAAGACTATTTAATTGATCTAAAATAATCTGACTATGTCAAGGATGTGAAGAACACAAGCTTATATTGAGAGGGGGATGAATAGTATAAGATCAACTTTTACTTTCTTTTCCAAAAAATATTATCCAATATAATCAATGGCAATATCAACATAAGTAATCAAAGCAATGCACAAATCATCACACACAATAGAGACATCAATTTAATATGGTTCACCCAATGTGGGCTACTCCACAGATAAACTCTATCTGCTAAATTTTCTCAACAAATCTCTTGGAAATCACTTCCCTATTACAATGTTTATGGACCTTTTTCCAAAGGAGACACTAATCTCATAATGCTCTAATTTTTGGATCTCTCTCCATAGGAGAAATATTTCCCCTTTCTCTGGTTCATGGAACTTGACCCAAGATAACTCTTTCTCCTCAACTGGTTTGTGGATATCTCTCTATAGAAGAAATCTATCTTTCTAGCTGTTTCATGAATCACACTCGATAGGAGAAATATTTCCTCTTGATATTGTTAATGTAACTCTATCCATAGGAGAACTCTTTCCCCTTGCTTTGGTTCGTGGAACTCTACCCATAGGAGAACTCTTTCCCCTCTGCTTTGGTTGATGACCTTCTAGAAGACTACTACCCCCACTACATTGGCTTATGGATATATCTCTATAGAAGACCTTTGTCCTCACTCATAAGACCTCTATCCTCACTACCTGGCTAATGTATCTCTATCCATTGGAGACTACTATACTCTTATCTATCACCTTAAAATATTACTCTCAAATCTGTCTTAGATCTAAACCAAACACTATCCTCAATCTAGTACAAATATGCTCTAACTCTATCTCAATAATAAAACAAATGTGCTCTCAAATATGCACTAAAATCTATCTTCAAATTTGTCCTCAAATATATCCTCAAGCCTTAACACAAAGCTTGATCCAATCACAAATCAACTCTACTTATATTTTCTCCAAGTCTTAACACAAATATTGAACAAATCAATCATTCAACTCTACTCTCAAGTATTCACAAAGACTTACCTCAAATATACCTACAAGTCCTCTCAAGAACTTGCTCAATATGCTCCTCAAGTATTCACAAAGACTTACCTCAAATATACCTACAAGTCCTCTTAAGAACTTTCTCAATTTACTCCTCAAGTCTTCACAAAGACTTTCCTCAAATCTACCTACAAGTCCTCTTCAATCACGTCCTTAAGCTTTCACAAAAGCTTACTCAAATTTGTCCTTAAGATTTCATAAAATCTTACTCAAATATACTCAACCACATGCTCAATATAGATCACAAGATATTCTCAATCAATCTCAAATCTTGCACACAATGCTATCAATTGTTTTGTCTAATCTTCAAAGTAATTCCTTTAACTTGAAGCAGTTTAGACATATTCTATTCAGAATTCATTTAACCTTTGGAACATATAGAGAATGATGTACTCTATCAAAAACTCAATATATTCTACTCAATCATTAAGTCTGTCACTTTCACAAATCTAATTTCTAATGTTTACACATTCACTTTCAATATCACTCAAAACCAATGCTCAAGAAATTTTACTCAATCATTCAATAAATGAAACACAACTTGCTTAAAAACCCTAACCAAGTGTTTTCAAACTTCTCCAAAAAAGTATACAATGTGGGTCTCAAACCCTAAATCAAATAATCCTCAATATTTAACTCAAATGTTCTTATAAACACTAACCAATCATGCATATGAAAACTCACTCAAACATTTCCAACAATGGTTATCAAACAATCCTTTTCAATTTATCTTTGCATTTCACAAAATTCAATCC
The DNA here is from genome assembly GCA_028583015.1 of Wollemia nobilis. Taxonomy (NCBI): domain Eukaryota; kingdom Viridiplantae; phylum Streptophyta; class Pinopsida; order Araucariales; family Araucariaceae; genus Wollemia; species Wollemia nobilis. The sequence continues at coordinate 5,071,198 of JAQPPZ010017129.1, forward strand.
AACAATATTTTAATCATAAGGATGATGTGCCCATAATTTTTTTTTACATGGAGATATATCTTCAAAACTTGTTTTACTCACAACCAAATCCTTTTGCCAATTCTAGGTTAGATAGCAACAGTCTATCTCAAAATCTCCACAAAAATATTTACCCCAACAAATATTTCACCATACAAGAAATACAAATAAAATGTCAAGTCATAAATACACCTTATTACTCCTTCCTTAAAAATCAATCTTCAATCAATAGATCATTCACTCACTCAAGCAAAACAACTATAATGATAATATCCCTATAACTTCTTTTAACTCCAACTCAACAACCTAGTTTCAACTTTCCAAATACTTTAATATTCCAACTCAAAATAGATTTCAAATTACAATAATAAAGTCCTTGAATACACCTTATCCTCTCCAATTCTCAACCCAACATATATTCCAAATTATACCAACAAAATTCCTTGCACACCCTTATAATCTCCAAACCTTAATCAAAACATGGCAAAAATAAAAATAATTAAATCATACCTTAGCCACCTTTAATAAAACAATTCCACGTGCCTTAAACACATCAAAGCACTCTACATGATTCAAACTCACGTTCACCACTCGTAAAGCACCTTAGCCATGGCTAGGTAGCCACTCAGGCTATGCACGCACACAACACCAACAATGCGCTCGCTGCCTCCTATATCCTCCATTGGTGCCAAAACATTCAAAAATAAAAATTCTTCCCTCTGCTGCCATCGGGCATCGAATGTAGGACCTCTATTATTCCAAACACTTATGCACCAAGACTTACTACTAGACCACCCAAGCGGATGGTGATAAGGAATGCACACTCCTTTTCTTTATTCATTCTCTATCCACCTTAAGCTTTTAAAAAATAAAAGCTTCATCTATTGCTCTGCTCACAAAATTGCATGAATATTTTATTAGCCCTTCGCATATAAATTTCGGAGACTTAGTCTTATGCCATCCAAACATTATGGTATAAATACCATATCCTCCCTTGTTCAAAACGTCGGCGGGGAAAATATTAATTTTAATATTTTGCACCCCAACCCTAACTTAGGGTTTAAATAAATTATATTAATTATAATATAAATATTATAATTAATTAACCTTAGGCTTATCTTTAATACTTAATATTATAATAATAAATATTATAATATTATTTCCTTTGGGTCTAGGTATCTCCTTCCTTCAAGGTGTTTAGCCAACCTTTTGACCAATCATGTGAAGCTTTAAACCAAATCTCTTGGGCTTAAAATATAAATATTTTAACCCTCCTTTTATAAATTCCTTGCACCGACTTTTGACATCACTGACATTGTCTCTTGATATCTATGACAACACAACTACTCAAAATTTTTAATAGGATGATTGTTGTAAAGGAGATGAGTTGATCGAAGAGTTTATCTTCATCAATTTCATCACATGGGGATTCTTGAATACCTTGAGTGACTGATTGACTAAAACTTTCAGCATTGAGAAATTTGTGGGGACTGACATCAAGAAGTTTCAACATGTTAAATGTATCACTTTCCATATTCTCTAGCTCTTTTACTATGTTATTTCATCGGGGTCTATCTTCCTTAAGACTTGACTTTCTCATATTCTACTTGGAAGCTCTAGCTTTTACCATCAATGGTGACCACCTATTTTGATTTGACCTATTCATACTTAGTCTTACATTTATCGTACACTAGTAAAATAGCCACCACATTTTTATCTACCTCCTCAATCAGGGGTTTTATTTTTTTGATTGCTTCATTATTGCCCCAAAATCCTTGCTATAATTGTTAATTATTTTTGCTTTCACTTCTATGATCTTGATCATCTTTTATTTGTACTTGGCCATAAGCACTGGAGCTTGTAATGGTTTATTTTCTAAAGGCACTTGCCTCTTATTATTTTCTACTTTAGCTTTCAGTTTTTCATTATCTGCATGTAACAATTATGCTTTAGATTTTCAGGCTGTCACTTCTTTCTCAATTGCCAATGCAATATATAAATGTACTTGCACTTCATGTTTTAATAAGGTGATTGTGTCTCCTCCCATTTCTACATAACTTGTGCCAATATTTATCTGAAGTGAATGCACCCCTTGAATGGGAATGGTGATGGTAGTATTGGAGGTAGGTTTTGAACTTGATGAAGGTGAAATTTGAACTTTGCTCCTAGTCTGAGCTTCTGTTACTCTATCTTCCATTATTGGTTCGATATGCTCTTCCTATTTAGAAGTGAATTCTATGAAATCCTCTCTTCTGACTAGAGTGAGGCTCATAGGCTCACCAGTGCCCATTCTGATCCTAGCTCTCTTATGGAGAGGAGAGTTTGAGGTGTTAAGAATTACCACTTGGTAATCTCTGAAGATATCATTGAATCCTCCAACCTTCTATATTTGTTCCCACACTACAATAAATATTCTAATTTCCTTTTTATTTACCATGAAAGCCATTAGTATTTCTTGAGGAGATCCTATGGCCATTTGTTATAAATATTGTGGGACCATCAAAGTTACTTCTAGGCTTTCAATTGTGAAGTGGCTCGAGGCAGCATAAGTGGGCACAATCTCTTTTTTTACTTATACTAGTATATCGAGAAGTGGAAGAAGCACTAGTTACTTCTATTATTTGGATTTTAACCTCAACCATGATATCGATTTTTTTAGATTCTAAACTCATAACCTCTGTAATGGGATCTGCAAAGTCTTTCTATGGAATGATAGCAACTTAGGGCATTATTTTATCTAATGTGTCATGTCTTACCATCCTAAGGTCAGAGGAGTGGTTCCCTACTTCTATACGAGTATGTACCTATACTAGGTTCTGGTTATTTCATATGTCTTTTGAATTCACTTCATTTTTCTGTGCCTACAAAAGACTTTTACCAAATTCATCTTCTCTGTGTATCATCAATTTAGGCTTAATAAAAATGTCTCTCTAACGACCCTCAATATCATACAACCTCTAGGTGATTTTTACGAAACGATAGGAATCCATTGTGGGTTTCATCATTCTAGGATATCCTCTAAAAATATACTACCCATTTTTTCCTAGTGTAGTAACCCAAGGAATCCTAGTTTGTTTCCTCTTCCATATCAATTTGGCTTCTTCTATAGATTTTCTTACTATCTCTAAGGTGTCTAGTGATTTTAGAACAAAAAAGGGTAGAGCTTTGGTTTACAATTTGCTCCCATATATCTCGCTTAAGCTATAGTTCTTAGTGAGAAAGAAATCTCTAGATTTCTTGTCTTCAAGATACTTAATTATACCTAGGCTCATTCTGGGGGCTTCTTTCTTAGCAAGTACATCATACATGGATGCCAAAAATATTTCATAAAATTTTGAATAAGTGGAGGTGCCATCATAAATACAAGGTAGTCTATACTGGATAATTTCCCTCGGTACACCTCCTAACTGAGTCATCATACTATCTTTGAACTGTCCGATGATCAAATATATGAGGAATGAGTAGTGTGAGAAATGGGACATGAATTCTCTTTCTTCCTTAATTGCCTTATGTAATTCTCTGAATTCTTTGTCCATTGTCTCACAAATTATATCTTGCCACCTATATATTGGTATTTTCTAGGTTTTGTTGTACTACACTATCAGGTACATAACTTTGACGTTGATCTAGTTAAGGTCCTCAACCCTCATAACTATGTGGATCATGTCAGTGTAATATCTAGCCCATTTGTGATGCCACTATTTGTGAATTGGAAAATCTGCTGATACTAGTTTGTCATAGTCGAACAACTTTTTGTAGAAGGTGATGCCAATCATATGTTGGGCCTATGCTAAGACTATTGCAGTGTCATAAAATTGTTTGGTCATTTCTAGCCCAAAAAATTATTCAATATTCTCTAGCGTGATCTTGTAGATGGGATTATTTTAGCCAGTCACTATGGCTTTGGTTCTTAGGCCATATGAAATGACCAACTACGATAGTAGTTCAAGAGAGAAATGCACTCTAAAACATAAAAGCTTTGCCAAATTGGTCCTCCATTTATTACTGCAGGGACTACTTTTATCTTTGTTCACATATGCCCTCTTAAACATATTCTTAGGCAGATGGTGCGGGCATTGACATTCTTCTATACTAGACTAAAAATAGAACTTGGTGAGTTCAAGTTCACCCCACACTTGTTTAATTTTTATGGCATTCATCTTCTTAAACAACACTTTTTAATCTAATATCTCAACTCTTATATTGGGGGTAGTTTTTCTAGATGAGGCCATTGCTCGAGTTTTTGTTACTCAGCTTCTCGACTTTAGATAGTTCAAGGATACTATAAGCACTATGAGTTTCTTGTTACTGCTATCATGTATTTAATCTTGTTCTTGCATGAAGTATCATTAATGTCACACCAACCACCACTTTATTATTACTATACTCAGCTTACCACCTCATTTCTCATAACAGTTGATCGATCATGGATTGTTACCTTCTGGTTGATTTGCATAACTAATCGCTAGATCATATATGCATTAGATCCTAGATTGTTCGAATAACACATGTATTAAAGCTCATTCCCAAATAGATCCAAGACTAATATCTATAGTTGGCTTGCAAGCTTGTAATATATAAATAAATTCTTTGTCATATTAGTAAAATCATCATTGATTAGAGTTTCCCATCAACTTTCTCAAGCATTGCTCCAATGGTATGGTATATCAATTGATGTTTATCATGAATTTTAAGGTGCTCACATTTTATCTATCATTGGTGATTGACTAGTCAATCAATTATTTAATTCAATCTATGATTTCTAGTTCGTTGATTAGATGCTTTTTTGGTTAACCCTTGATCCTTATCAGATTTCATTCAATGACCTTTGATCTCGTACGAGTGGTGATTTCAACCGCTCATAATTATTGCTTGAAAAAGTGGTTTAGATTACTCTCGTATGTGCTGCATTAAAAAACATATACTACATTTTATCAAGGAGGTCAGTATATAATAATAACCTTTAATTAGAACATCATGCATGTAAAATTAAATGTTGGTGTACCTTAATTTCCACTAAATTTACCTTTATCTAGCTCGATCGATCTACACCATTGGTTTCATTTGACCAATAATATTTTTATAGCTATGATTTATTCGATCGCTAATATTTAGTATTCATCCTTTTTTTGGTCGAGAAGATTTCAATGGCTTCACTTTAACCATATCATCACTTTGGTTAGTCGATCCATGTAACTCTTCAACCGACCAATGTCACTCCTCAACCAAATAATTTTAATTATTGCTTCATTGGCTTGAGTTTGATCAAAGGGTTTCATAATTGAGAAGTCAAAATTTTTTAACCGTTGATCTTTATTGGGATTCGATCGATTGATATTTTGATCGTTTGATGAATTTTTTGGCCAATGACCTTTAGGCCACGTGTTCGGTCGATTGTTTCTTCCTTCATTCAAGCATATTTTTTTCCTGAATTTGAATTTTGAACTTTTGGTTGATTTACTACTCACCTTGGCCGAATGATAGTGCATGCAAAATTTTTAATCGAACAAGTTGACTTTTTTTTATCGGTCCCATTTTTGGCCAATTTGCTTCTATGCTCAGTCGAGGGACTTTTAGCACTATAGATATGTTTTTGGCTGATCAAAAATTTCTTATATTTCTTATTTTGTTAGGTGATTTAGTCGATCGATCGATATTTTCTTACCTATGACTGATCAGTTTTGATTCCCTCTTAGTTGGTTGAATGATGATCCTTTGATTATTGAATTGAAATTTGTTGATTTATTTGTTATTATTGTTGGTTGAATGCTTATTTAACTTATGGATTGATCACTGGTCTGTTGATATTTCTTTATTATCATTTAAAATACCTTTTCACTTAGTTCTTTGGTAATTTTTACTTTTGACATTGATTTTCTACTAGTAGGTTGGTAGATGAATTGAATTATTTTTACTACTCGACTGATCGGATCGGTAAATCACAATCCTTTTGAAAAAGTGGGTGAGAACCCCTTAAGTTTTAATAAAAGGAAAATTTTCAGCTTCTCAAGGGAGTGAGATGTTTATGACATTCTTTTTAAATTTATCCACTTAATGGAGGATGACCAATTTTGATGTTGATAGTGTTATTTTGGAAATGAATTATAGGCATTGGAAGATGTTGGTTAAAATATTAATCCATGATATTATTTTAAGATATTTAATCACTTAAAATTTGACTCATTCATCAGTGTATAAAAAAAAATGGACTTCTTCTAAGACCTTCAAAATTTTAAAATTATGGGTACATTCATGTTGTATCAATTTTAGCTACAACATCGACACAAAGCAACATTGTCTTTCCTTTCCATACTGAGTGATCCCTATACAATGAGTTCTATTAAGTCTCTAGGAAAAAACCATAGGGTAAGTAGAAGAAGGGAAAAATTATGTCATTAAATATGGAAAGGAGCCTCAAAAACTGGGTTTGACGTGTTACTAGTATCCTTACACTGATATCTATCAACAATTGCTTTGTAGGCATGGACCCCAAGACTCCCAGTTGGGTCACATAGATCCCTATGATCCCAGAGAAAATATTTCAAGTGTAGGTGCATTAAAATTAGGTTTTGCTACTAATATTAATCCCTCCATAGGAGATGCTACTTATTTACTTTCTTGACCTCGTGACATTCTCATTTTCCATGCTAACATTTCAAATTTTAAGGGTCATCTATGCATGGTTGGACCTATAATATGGATATCATCATCTGTCTACATAATGATTATAATCAAGGTCCTACCATATTAGTTGCTACTAAGTTTGGAGCCATGCTCGTCAATGGTATCTATGGGAGCTTTACCAACACAAGTAGTCTCCTTTTTGGCAAAATTTCAAAGTATTATTCCTAATTTTATCAAAGGATCTTCTACTTCATATATGGTATCTTTGATTCAAATCAAGTAATATGTTCTATTTATGACTATTGTGTGGATTTCATGGAGCTTATCACCTATACCTATTAGTTTGTCTAGTAGTGGTGGTCTCATCCTTTCATCATGTTCTTAAGGATGCCATTAGGTGGGAGATCAACATGTATAATTTGTACACCCTCAAGGAGGATAAATGTGTGGCTATAGTGGTAGAAAATCTCTAATTGTGCTATCCTGAACCCTCACATGATTTAAACCCTTGACATACCTACTTTAATAACTACAATGATGAGCATTCCAAAGTATTATTTCTAGTATAAATGTTGTTCACATCATCTTTTGAGATCATAATTTTGAGTAATGATGTAACTTCCTAGTGGAAGTTGAAGTGGTTGTGTCATATAATGAAGATTAATATCCTCTGTAGCAAGAGTTACTAGTTAAAGCAATGGATATTAAAAAATATGTTGATACCATGGCTCTCTATAATTTCCTTAATGGAGCTTTAGTCCCATCACACAATCAACATCCAAGGTTTCATAAAATTCTAGCACATCAATGTGTTAATTGATTCAAGTAGCATACATGATTTTGTTGCTAGAAATATAATTAAATATTTGTAGATTGTATATCTATAATACCACACAAGATATTCCAGCTATTTCTTATAAACAAGGGCACAAATTAGCATGTGGATCATATGACTAATTTTAGCATCCATATGGAAGATTATAATTGGTCTAATGACATTTTTGCCATGGATCTAGATAGTGTAGATGTCATATTGAAGGTATAATGGCTCTCACAACTTGAATATGTTACTGTTAATTTATAAAGACTATATGAAAAATGGGTGGAAGAAAACAAAATGATCTATCTCCAAGGAAGTAAACCTTATCCTTCCTAGATGGTTATTTCACATCAAATGGAAAAGCATCTAAAAAAGGTGGTCATGGATTCTTCTTCTAGATCAATTACATGGAAGTTCAATCTTGGGAACCACTCCTTCCAATTATTCCTTCAAACATATAGTCTATTGTTGATCACTATGTAATAGTATTTCTTGAACCCACAAGTCTTCATCCTAGGCATATATGATCATTCCATCCACCTATTTATGTTAAATCAACCTCCTTGTTAGATTTTGAGTATATTACATCATTTTGGTCATGTAAATGTACCACCTTAGGTACATAGTTAGGATAGAAGATTACTTTAGGGACAAGTTATCTAGTTACTTAAAGCAATGAAATAAATGCACAAGTGGTAATGTGCAAGTTGCAATGTACAAGGTATCCCCTTGTACAGCTAGGTAGAGTGTTGGCCAAGGAATCTATCTTCTTATATAAAGGGCCTCATAGTAGTAGATATCATCTCACATTCACTTCTTATCTCATCTCATCATCTTCATCTATCAAGTACTCATGTATGGAGTACAATGTAGCTCTTTATCTCATATTAATGGAGTGATCATTTCCTCCATATTGTATTGTATTTTAGTTAAGTGTTATTTCACTTTATTTCATATTTATTGTATTTCATTGGGACTTATGTTAGATATCTCCACTATATATATCCTCAAAAGCTAATAGTAGTATTAGATCCACTATGATTTAAGATAGGAGGACCTACATGCATCATAAGAGAAGTCCAGTAGATAAATAAGAATAGGGAGAGTCACCATTACTACTGTTGGCCTGCATATTTGCCACTATATAGCAACAATCGAGTCTCTTGACCTGTGTCTCAATAGTCTAGAAATAATCTCAATTTCTTAGGAACTTTCCTATCAAAAATTGTACAATAATGGGAAGAATAAGGGGTGGAAAAGAAGAATAAATACAAAGGGAATATAACAACAAAGAATAGAAACTCGAGTATACCTCTTAGAAAAAATATACTATGTCAAAATCTCAATCATTATTCTGGCTGTAAACATCTTTCTTATAGCTATGGTGGCTTTTTAATTGCCTAAACTACTTTTATTTGAACTATTCACTTGAAACCATATCATGCCTTATCATTGGCTGGGTATTTGTACAACCTGTCATTTAACTATCTCAAAAATAATATTCATTCCCAAAAATTGGTTGAAGTTTTACCTAATTGTCATCCATATTATCTTTTCCTTTCTCTCCCATTGTGGACCCTGTGTTTCTCATTGACTAAGATTTCCTTTGACTTCTCTTGATCATGACTTTCTCTTCCTAGCTAGCACCAACCAATTCTACCATGTGTACCCATATTTCCTCGTCAATCACACTAAGTACATTAATTCTATCCAAAAAAATTATTCCTTTTATATTGCCCTCTTTCAAGACCATTTTTTATCTGGAAGAATTTGACTATGTCAAGGGTGGTGGTCATCAAGAAGATGAGTTGATCAGAGAGTTTATCTTCATCAATTTCTTCACATGGGGATTCTTGAATACCTTGAGTGACTGACTGAAACTTTCACTGTTGAGTAATTTGTGGAGACTGACATCAAGAGGTTTCAACCTATTAACCGTATCACTTTCTATATTATCCAGCTCTTTAACTGTATTATTCCATCAGGATCTATCTACCATAAGACTAGTAACTTTCTCATATTCTACTTGGTAGCTATGTATTTTACCATCAATGGTGACCACCTATTTTGATATGACATATTCATACTTAGTATTTCATTTCTCATACACTAGGGAAATAGCTATCACTTCTTTCTCAATTTCCAATGTAGTATGTGCATGTACTTCTTTCTCAATTGCCAATGCATTCTGTGCATGTAGTTGCACTTCATGTTTTAATAAGGTGACTATGGCTCCTCCTATTTTTGCATCACCTATGCCAGGATTTATCTGAAGTGAATGCACACCTTGAGTGGAAATGGTGATGGTATTTGTGGAGGTAGGTTCTAAACTTGATGAAGGTGAACTTTGAACTTTGCTCCTAGTCTGATATTCTATTACCTTGTCTTCCATTATTACTTCGATATGATTTTCCTCCTAAGAAGTGAATTCTATGAAGTCCTCTCTTTTACCTAGAGTGAGGCTCATAGGCTCACCAGATCCCATTCTAATCCTGGGTCTCTTATGGGAGGAGAGTTTGAGATATCAATTTTTACCACTTGGTAGTATCTAAATATATCATTCGATCCTCCAGCATTTTGTATTCTTTCCCATGCTATATTAGATGTCCTAATTTTTTTGTTGTTTACCATGAAAGCCACTGGTATTTGTTGAGGAGAGCCTATGGCCATTTATTGTAAATTTCATAGGGCCATCTAATTTACTACCAGGATTTCAACTGTAAAGTGGCTTGGGGTAGCATAAGTGGGCACAATATATTTTTATTTACTTGTACTAGGAGATCAAGAAGTGGAAGAAACACCAAATTATTTTTCTGTTATTTGGATTTTCACCTCAACCATGATATTGATCTATTCAGGTTCTAAACTCATAACCTCTATGATGGGATATACAAAATATTCTAATGGAATGACAACCACTTGGAGGATTATTTTATCTATTATGTCATGTCTTACCATATTGAGATCGGAGGAGTAGTTCCCTACTTCTTCTATAAGAGTATATGCTTGTACCAGATTCTAGTTATTTCATGTCTTCTAAATTCACTTCATTTTTTTGTGCCCATAAAATACTTTTCTCAAATTCATCTTCTCTATGTATCATCAATTTAGGCTCAATGATAATGTCTTTGTAACGACCCTTAGGATCATATGACCTCTAGGTGATTTATATGAAATTATAGAAATCAATTTTGGGCAAGGCCTTCATCGTTCTAGGATATCCTCTATAAACATACTACCCTATTTTTCCTAGTGTAGTGACCCAAGAAATCCTAGTTTTTTTCCTCTTCCATCTTAATTTGGCTTCTTATACATATTGCCTTACTATCTCTAAGGAGGCTAGTGATTTTGGAATGAAAGTTATCAAATATTTGGGTGGCAATTTGCCCTCATATGTCCTGATGAAGCTATAGTGCTTAGTGAGAAAGAAATATCTAGCTTTCTTATCTTCAAGATACTTAATTATACCTAGGCTCATTCTAGGGGGTTCTTTCTTAGTGAGTACATGATACATGGATGCCAAAAATATTCCATAGAATTTTGAATAAGTGGAGGTGCCATCATAAATGCAAGGCAGTCTATCTTGGATAATTTCCCTCGATACACCTCCTAACTAAGTAATCATATTGTCTTTGAATTACCTAATGATCAAATGCATGAGGAATGAGTAGTGTGAGAAAAGAAGCATGAATTATCTTTCTTCCTTAATTATCTTTTGTAATTCTCTTAATTCTCTATCCATTGTCTCACACATTATATCTTGCCACCTATACATTGGAATTTTCTAGGTTTTGTTGCACTGCACTATCAAGTGATGTTGATCTAGTTAAGGTCCTTAACCCCCATAACTATGTGGATCATTTCAACATAATCTCTAGCCCATTTGTAAAGTCATGATTTATGAATTGGAAAATCTGTTGACACCAATTTTTGTAGTCAAAATTTTTTTTTTAAAGGGTGATGCCAATCATATATTGGGCCTATTTTGAGACTATCACAACATCGTAAACCTATTTGGTCATTTCTAGCCCAAACACCTATTCAATATTATCTAGCATGATCCTATAGATGAGCTTGTTTCAGACATTCACTATGGATCTGGTTCTTGGATTATATGAAATGGCTAGCCACGATAGTAGTTCAGGATAGAATTGCACTCTCGGACATAAGATATTCACCAAATTGGTCCTCCACTTGTTATTACGGAGACTAATTTTATCTTTATCCACATATGATCTCTTAAATATATTCTTTAGCAAATGGTGGTAGCGTTGACACTCTTATGTGCTAGACTAGAAATATAAATCGATGAGTTCAAGTTCACCCTATACCTATTATTCATTTTTTTTGGTATTCATATTCTTGAAAGGCACCTTTTTATCTAATGTCTCAACTCTTGTCTTGGGTGCAATTTTTCTAGAGGAGGCCATTGCTCGAGTTTTTGTTTTTGGGCTTCTCAGATCTAAATAGTTTAAGGATACTATAAGCACTGTGAGTTACTTGTTACTACTATCATATATTTAAGCTAGTTTGTGCATGAAGTATCAATAATGTCACACCAACCATCACTGTATTGTTGTTATACTCAGCCCACCACCTCATTTCTCATAATGATCAATCGATCATGGGTCATCACTTTCTAGTTGATTTGTGTAACTGGTTGTAATATCATATACATGTTAGATCCTAGATTGTTTGATCAACACACGTATTAAATATCATGCCTGAATAGATCCAAGGATGAGATCTATAGTTGGCTTATGTACCTATAACTTCCAAATTAGTTCTTGGTCATGTCAGTAAAATTATCATTGATTAGAGTATCCTATCATCTTTCTCGAGTGTTGCTCCAATGGTATGGTATATCAACTGATGTTTATCATAGAGTTTGAGGTACTCACACTTTGACTATTATTGGTGATTGATCTATCGATCAATGCTTTAATTTAGAAAAGGCTTTTTGGTTTGTTGATTGGATGCTTGTTCGGTTAACCCTTGATCCTTGTTATATTTTGGCCGATGGTCTTCTTTGATCTCGTATGAGTGGTGATTTTAACCACTTGCCATTATTTCTCAATAGAGTGGTTTAGAGTAGGAGTTCTTTATTTAATATAATGTATGAATAGGTTTAAATATGAAGGAGATAGATTAATTAGATCAAACCTCCCACCAGTCATAGGAAGATAATATTCACAATGAGAGGTTGAACCTATACCTAAATTACCTAAATTTGAAAGCCTTGAAAATATTGAATTGGAAACACAATCAACATTGTCATGAAGTGTAGAAACACCTAAGAGAGGATTGTGATAAGAGAAAATTGTTAGTTCATCCTCTTCTACTCTTAATAGATTGATACAATCAAACCAATTTAGAGAAATCTATACTTATTTTTGGGAACCTATCATGGCAAATATATAAGGAAATGTGAATAGGGGTAGTAACATTACTCATCTAGGTACCATTTCACCATCAATATTACTAAGTTTTTGGGAAGTTGTGGCTGAGGATGATTAATTTTTATTTGAGTTTAATTTTGTATGCTAAACCTATGACTATATATATGACAACCAAAAATATAAAGTATTTCCTTCTATGCTCAAAAACTGAGCTTTACGATGGTTTATGAGCTTAGAACCTAATACAATTTGAACCTAGGATGAAATGGAAAGAGTATTTTTGGAGAAATACCAAGAATATTATTGAGTAAAGAATCGAAAGGATGAATTGTTTAGGATAAAACAAGAAGAGGATGAAACCTTGGAAGACTACTTGGATAGATTTACCTTTGTCCATAAAATATATGGAGGTGTAGAACTAAAATTTAGTAAAACCATAATATTAAGGGGATTACAAGATGAATCTAGAGAAATATTGGATATCATGAGCAAAGGAGATGTAAGCACACTCAAACTTGAAGAAATCATGGAATTTGTAAAAAATATTCTTGCACAAAATATAGATGAAAAAAAATCAGTAATAACACAAATGATTTGAAAGAACTGATGGAAGAGTTTGCCAATCTTAAAAGTAACATCCTAGTGTATCTAAACATGACATTAGGTGAATTACATGCAAAAGCTAAATCTAATAAACTCTTAGCCATCTATTATCCAATATGTAGGAATAAATATGCTCTCCATGAGTGTCCTTTGAAAAAAACTTCCATATCTAATGTATGTAGAATTTGTGATAAAGGACATCCCATATATCAATGTCAATTATTACCAAGACTTAAGAATATCTTGGATAAATAGTCTCAACCTATAGGATTAATTTAACTTTGTAGGACCAAGACAAGGGGATAATTTCCCTCTAAACCCATACCAAAAGACTATGGCCTAATTCAGAACCACAACCTTGGAATTAGCCACCATGGGCATCATCCTAGGAATGGCCTCAACCTGGATGGATGAATCAAAAATGGAATCAACCACCAAGGATGCATACACAAATGCAAGGACAATAATGGAGACCATGGTATCAATCATACTAAAGAAAACATAGGTACCAAAATCAACAAAAAAACATATTGCTTGGTCCTACTCAAAATTACCCTCAAGGAAGACAACAACAATCACAATAGATAAAACAACCCTCACTTTTGGCTCAACCTGTAGATAATAAAAATGATACTAGATAGGTAGCCTCTATCTATATGGTTGAATAAGATAAAACAACCATGATAAATATCATTGATTTTGATAATATCCAATTACATTAAGGAAAGACACTTCTTGAACTTACTCCACCTATTATTATAGAAATGGGAGTCAAAGAAAGAAAATTAGAAGACCCATCTACATAAAAACCACCATAAAAAATATTGACAAAGAGAAAGAAAAATAAAATCTTCCTCAAGATAATTATTTTTTCATCATAACAAGTACCATATCCTAAATTATTTGAAAAAATTGAACCAATACCTTTTGAATCAAATGTAGTACAAGAACTAAACATTTAAATATCATAATTCCTTTACTACAATCCATCAAGGATGTACCATTAATCAACAAAACTATTCAAGAATTGTATATTGCATAGCTATGAAGAAAGAATAAAGTGTTACCTAAAACCATATAAGTAGATGGGAAGTTAGTAGACCTCCTTGCATGAAATATTATTCCACAAAAATATGGTTATCCAAGAAGCCACGTGGTCATAGTAGCCATAAGATCAATACAAATATCTAATATTATGATTGACCTAGAAGCATCCATCAATTTTATAAAAAGGGATACAATGCAAATATTAAAATTAAATAACTTATATCCTATGTCCACAATATTAGAAATGGTTGATAGATCAGTTTCCAAACGAGAAGGAATAATTGAAAATATTCCTATATTAGTTTCATCATGGGAATATCCAGTTGAATTTTTGGTATTACAACCTCAAAATATGGTGAAAGGTTACCCAATATTTCTCAGAAGGCCTTGGTTTGCTACGATAGTTGCCTTCATTTATTAAATATCAAGAGCTATGACCATTTCGAATGGAATTGACTCAAATAAAATCTTTATATATCCTCCTACAAAAAATTTAATCAATTTTACTAGTAGCATATGGTTTCTTGAATTGGATGAAGAGAATGAAGAAAACATTTTAACATTAGCCACCATAATTGTAAAATATCATGCTAAAGAATTGGATCCATTTGACAGATTTATCTTTGAAGAAGAGACTATCATGATGAATCATTTTTATGATTCAATATTTGAAGATGAACCAATTACTATCAACCGCTTACTATGGAAGGATGCAGAACAAGAACTTGAACCATTACCGTCCATTCCAATACAAGATAATTCTTTTAATTTACCACATGGATGGTATCATTTTTTTCTCTCATTTTTCATTATTCTATATAAAATTTAATTCCATAAATAATTACCTTTGATAAAAGTACTAAGATATTCCATTCTATTTTACCACACCATTACCCACTCAACTCATTAATAAGAAACTTCAAATGAATCAATTCGATACAATCAGGTGAAAAACAAATTGAAGTACAACCAAAAATGTTTTTTAATATCAATAGTTGGTTGACAAATGACCAAGAAGAAAATTTGTTTAATGTATTGAGTTGACATCCCAATGTTTTTTCATGGGAATACAAATACATGGTAATAATTCATCTAGACATATATACTCATCAAATTTATATAGAGGATGCTAAGCTTGTAAGACAACCATAGTGGATATTAAACCTTGATTTATGTATTATTGTGAAAGATGGAATTGAAAAATTACTAGGAGTATGATTCATCTACCCCATTTTTGATAGTTGATGGGTTTCTCCATTGGTTATTATTCCAAAGAAAAATGGAAATTTGCAAGTATGTGTTGACTATAGAGAACTAAATAAAGATACACATAAAGGTAATTTTCCATTACCATTCATAGATCAAGTGTTTAAAATTCTTTCTAAGAAGAAGTATTTTGTTTTCTTTATGGATTTAGTGGTTATAATCAGATTCAAGTAGCACTTGGAGATTAGGTGAAAATAACCTTTACTTGCCCATGGGAAACATTTGCTTATAGGGTTTTACCTTTTGGAATTTGCAATGCCCTAGAAACTTTCCAACAAGTAGTGCTTGCTATTATATTTAACTTGACCAATTATTATGTCAAGATATACATAGATGATTTCACAATATGTGGTAAATTTTTTGACAAAACTCTTGAAAATATTGACAAGGTTTTGACATGATGTGAAAATTACAATACATCCTTCAACCTTGATAATTTTTTTATGATGATGGATGAAGGTATTTTTCTTGGATATCACATCTCATGTAGAGGAATACAAGTTGATCCTACAAATATTGAGATTATCAAAAGTTACCTACACCCCAAATGGAAATGGATGTTAGGAATTTCTTAGGACATATTTATTTCTATCGTTGATTCATTAAGAATTTTAGTACCATTGCAAGCCCTATGTTTTCCTTGTTGACTAAATATTTGGAATTCAAATGGACAAAAAAATGTCAAATTGCATTTGATACTTTAAAAAAAATTAACCACTACACCTATGTTACACGGTCCAAACTGGAAACTTTCATTTCACATTCAATCCAATGCATCTAACACTGCAATCGAAGAAGCTTTAGGCCAAGTTGAAAATGGAGAATAATATGTCATCTATTACATTAACAAAAACTTAAAAAAAACTAAAAATAATTATACTACTACCAAAAACGAATTCTTACCATTAGTATATGCCATTAACAAATTTCATCATTATATCATGGGATATCAAGTATTTGTTCATACAAATCATTCTGCAATCAAATACCTTATGAACGAACCCTTATTTAGTGGTCAAATAATAATATGGTTGCTACTATTACAATAATTTGACATCACTATACTATAAAAACTAGGAAAAGCTAATGTAGTAGCTAATTTTTTATCCAAACTAAATATCATAGAAGAGGATGAACCAGTAGAGGACTCTTTACCTGTTGAGAGGTAATTTGTAATTTTAGTACAATCACCATAGTTTTCTAATACTGCTAACTACCTATTAATAGGAAAAGTTCCCTCTCACTTTACTTGAGAAAAATGATGATTGGTGAACGAAATGTCATTATTTCAATGGATCAATGGTCTACTATTTAAATGTGGACCTGACTATATTTTACATCGATGTATTCGATGAGATGAGGTGTATGACATTCTTCGAGCATGTCATGATGAACCATCAGGAGGATATTATTTAGTAAAACACACCATTAGAATTTTTTTGGGAATATATTATTATTGGCTCTCATTGCATAAGGATGTAAAGAAGTATGTACAACACTATGATTCATGACAAAGAATGGGTAAACCAACTGCCATAAATGAAATGCCTTTACAACCTCAAGTGGTTGTAGAACCATTTGAGAAATGGGGATTATATTTTTTGGACCCATTGGCCTACCTTCTCAAGGAAAACAACACATTCTTATGTGCATCAATTACATCACAAAGGGGGTAAAAGTACGTGCTTTTAAACATTATCAAGAAGATATCACTAATTTTTTATACACTTAAATATTTCAAAGCTTTGGTGCTCCATCATCTATTGTTATAGACCATGGATCCCAATTTGCATATAAACTTATAGAGATGTTTATTGAAATGTATAAAATTAAACATAATAAATCATCACCGTATCACCCTTAAGCAAATGGTCAGTGTAGCACCCTAAAATTGGCATAGTTAAACCCTTAGTAAAAAGATAAAATTTAAAATTTAACCCCAAAATCACCCGTTAACCGCTCACCCCATTTTTTGCACCATTTTTAGGATTTGTTTTGATTGTTGGACGATATTGTCGTCGATCAGACGAAATCATCCCAGATCGGATGAATTCATCTGGAACAGAATGTCCAGACAATTTCATCCCAAAATCAAATTTTCATAATTAGCTTCTATTTCAATAGCCTCTCCAACTTGGGTAGAAGCGTGTCTGCACAATTGGAGATTCCTCCGTTGGAGATCTCCCAGATTGGGATGATCCCCAACCTCCTAACCTCCCCCTACTCCTATATAAAATAGGATTTTCTTAGTTTATCCCTCCTGAACCCCCTGGCTGATCATTCCCATACAATTCTAGTTTTGTTGTATTAGAAAATCCTTGCCCCCATCATTTACATTTGTATTTTCAAGTATTTCATTGCAGGTTTTCACTGTGCTTCAGCTAGAGGAATCTTGGATCGTCGTAGGTGATTCCAGATGATTTCAGATGATCCTATTGCAGATCGACGATGATCTTGTACGATTGGAGGTGATCTCGATAGCAGTTTAGATTAGAGACAACCAGAGCCTTGAGTTTGCATTTCTCATCTTTCTTATTTATTTTACTATGCATTAACTTGATTGATTTTCATTCTGCACTCTAGAGTTCACCTCATCTAACATAAATGCATGATAAATTTAAAATAAGTTATTAAAAAAATGTATTTCCTTTAAATCTGCTATCTAGATTTATCAATTAAGCATTCATACTATCATTTCCATTATTTTGCATTATTATTACAGTTGCATTTTTAGTTTTTGGTGTCTGTTTCTATGATTTCAGGTTTTTGACAAATTTGTTTGACAAATTCGTTAGATCGGTGACGAGCTTTTCTGATCTCAGATGATCGACTGTAAAATGGGATGATTCTATATAATTTCAGATGATCCTATCATATTCGAGACGATCTGGACTCCTAAAAGCTTTAGAATCTTCATCAGACATCCGAAATTAGGTGCATTCTTTCTTATTTAGTATATTCCTAGTATTTAGGATTCATTCATGCTTTATGTATTCATATAAATCAGCATTTTTCATATAGAATAGCCTAGATTCATTCTGGCCAACCTAGGATTATGAATGATCGAGTATAAAATGAACACATCAAAAACATTCTCTGTTAGTCTTACAATGACACTGAGAGGGGGGGTGAATCAGTGTAGCTCTTTAAACTTGAATTTACAACTCTTAATACCGCAACAATTAAAACTTATTACTAGATACAAGTATAACAAAAGAGCATCACACAACACAATATTTAATGAGGTTTACCAATGTGGCTACTCTTCAAAAATTGACTATTTATACTACCATCCAAATCCAGCCTTTGCAAAGCACCAAATTTACAATCAATTTACCAGCACCCACTGGAAGGAGCACCAACCCATGATTTATCTGCACTAACAGAAAGGAGCACCAACCCCTGATTTACCAGCACCAACTAGAAGGAGCACCAACCCCTAATTTATCTTTGCTTTTGCAAGACCCTGACTGGTCTTCTTCACCTTTGCATTCTCTGCACACTCTACTTTCTCTACGCAATCACAACAGCACCTGTCGAACTTCAACCTTTTTGCTCTCTATGCACTCTGCACTCTCTACGCAATCACTTCACATACTCTACTTCATTATAGTCAAACTTCACGATCATCTTCTCTCTTTTGCGCACTCTACTCTCTTTGTGAATTTTGCACTTAGGATGATTCGACACGACTTGCTCTTTGTGCACAATGACCGTATTTCACACACATTCGACTCACCTTCAATTCTCCAAATAGCCCTCCTTTTATAACAATATTTTTTATGATGAAAACCCTAATCTTAGTCGGCTATAAATCCTAATCTTAGTCAGATTTCATAACAATTTTAAACCCTAATTTTAGTCGGCTGTCATCGGTCTTCGTCAGTTTCAACTTAAGAAGATGTTTGGTTTATCCATCGCTTGATGATTTCATTCTGGACAGACCCTGTAATCGCCATATTGAATTTTGATCACTCTTCATATTTTAGCAGTATGAAATCACTCTATAACTACCCCTGTAAATGTCATAGTGATGTTGGTCCACTGTCATACTTCTCATTTCAGTTGGGTTCTCCTTCTTGACTTGTGCATTTACGACCTATCGTGAAATCATGACATTTTTGCCTCTGTAGCTTCTTTTGTTGCTGTTGCTATAAAATACAACATGTCGTGATATCATGACACTTTCGCATCCGTACGCTTTCTCTATTTTTTTGTCATGATATCGCGACATTTCTTCCTCCGCAGAATTCGTCTTTTCTTTTGTCATGATATCACGACATTTCTGCCTTTGTATACTTCATCTTTGCTTTTGTCATGATATCATGAAACTTCTGCTTCCATAGACTTCAACTTTGCTTTTGTCGTGATATCATGACACTTCTGCCTCCATAGTCCTCAACTTAGCTTTTTTCGTGAAATCGTGACACTTTTTCTTTCGTACTTAGCTTCTTTGCTTTTGTCGTGAAATCGTAACACTTCTGCCTTCGAAGTCTTCTTCTCTGCTTTTGTCATGAAATCGTGACACTTCTGCTTTTGTACTTTACTTCTTTGCTTTTGTTGTGAAATCACGACACTTCTGCTTTCAAAGTCTTGCTTTCTTCTTTTATCATGAAATCACGACAGTTCTACTTTCGTACGCTTCCTCTCTTTCTTTTGTCATGAAAATGCGACATGTCGCGATATCGCGACACTTTTCAAACTTACTTTCTCTCTCCTATTTTAGTCGTGAAAATGCGACATGTCGCAAAATCGTGACACTTTTCCAACTTACTTTCTCTCTCTTATTTTAGTTGCGAAAATGCGACATGTCACAAAATCATGACACTTTTCCAACTTACTTTCTCTCTCCTATTTTAGTCACGAAAATGCAACATGTCACGAAATCACGACACTTTTCCAACTTACTTTCTCTCTCCTATTTTAGTCGTAAAAATGCGACATGTCGTGAAATCGTGACACTTTTCCAACTTACTTTCTCTCTCCTATTTTAGTCATGAAAATACGACATGTCACAAAATCGTGACACTTTTCTTACTTGTTCTCTTTCTTCGAACTTGTCCCGAAATCGTGACACTTTTTCCTGCTTTCTCTTTCTCTTCCAACATGTCGCAAAATCATAGTTTTCCACTTGCATTTTTCTCTTCCAACATGTCACGAAATCATGACAATTTTTCCTGCTTTTTCTCTCTTCCAACATGTCACGAAATCGCGACAGTTTTTCCTACTTTTTCTCTCTCTTCCAACATGTCACGAAATCATGACAGTTTTTCTTGCTTTTTCTCTCTCTTCCAACATGTCGCAATATCGCGACAGTTTTTCTTGTTTTTTCTCTCTCTTCCAACATGTTACAAAATCGTGATAGTTTTTCCTACTTTTTCTCTCTCTTCTAACATGTCACGAAATCATGACAATTTTTCTTGCCTGCTGTATATGTTGCGATATTGTGACACTTTTCTTACTTGTCTTTTTCTTTGATATTTTGCATATGGGCCACTTTGGTCTTCTTGGAAAATCACTGTACATACTCTGAATAACCTTTGAAATCCTATCTTCTACATTTGAATAGATTTTGAACTTCCTATCCACTGCATTAATAGATCTGTCTGATTGTGTTGACAACAATGACAATACTGTTGCTGCACCTTGCTCAACAATCTCCCCCTTTGGAATTGTTGGCAACACATGTGCAATTTCTTGTAAATCTTCTCCCCCTTTGACAATAATACCAAAGGGCTGCTGCAGACTCCCCCTAAGTCCATGCACAACATTCTCAAGCAAAATTTATTACACTTAGCAAAAATCATGAACATGAGCAAAAATATAATCAAATACTTAAATTCTCCCCCTGAGAATGTGATCCCTATAGCTAGTCAATTCTTGGGAAGTGTGACCACTCCCAATTTATTGCGAAGGTACTCAAAAACTTCCTTGGGCAATGGTTTTGTGAAGATATCTACTACTTGCTCTGTAGTTGGAACAAAATCCAACTTAACCTCACCTTTCGCAACTTTCTCCTTCAAAAAGTGATACCTGATAGCAATGTGTTTTGTGTGTGAATGCATAACTAGATTCTTGGAGATGTTAATGGCACTGGTGTTATCACACTTAACTGATATTGGCTCACTAAAGCTAATACCAAGATCTTTCAGGGTTTGTTTCATCCACAATACCTACGTACAACATGTTGTTGCAATATATTCTGCCTCTGCTATCGATAAAGAAACTGACTCTTATTTCTTATTGTGCCATGCGACCAATCTATCTCCAAGATAGAATGCACCTCCACTGGTACTATTTTTGTCATTGACACCTCCTGCCCAATATGCATCTGAATACAAAATAAGGGTGAAGTCTTTACCTTTCGGATACCATAACCCATACTCCATAGTACCCTTGAGGTACCAAAGAATCCTCTTCACTACTATCACATGAGTCTTCTTGGGATTAGCCTGAAATCATGCTATCATGCATACTGCCTACAAAATATTTGGTCTGGTAGCTGTCAGGTACATTAAGATCCCAATCATAGATCTATACATGGTTTGATCAATAGGTGGAGATTTTTCATCCTTGCTCAACTTGCAACTTGTCGTCATGGGACTGCTAACTGGCTTAAAATCCTCCATTGTGAACTTTTTTAACATCTCTTTCACATATTTAACTTGAGAAATAAATATGCCCTTCTTATTTTGATTAACTTGCAACCCAAGGAAATACAAAAGTTCACCAATCATTGGCATTTCAAATTCTTTCTGCATCTTATTTGCTAAATTTTTACACAACTCATCTTTGCTGCTGCCAAATATGATATCATCTACGTATACAACAAGAACAATAAGATGCCCATTTTTTGTTTTGACATACAAATTACTATCCACCATACCTTTCTTAAACCCTTGTTGAGTGAGATAGTTGTCTAGCCTTGCATACCATGCTCGGGGTGCCTGTTTTAAGCCATATAATGCTTTCTTCAACTTTCAAACCAAGTTGGGATCATCACCAAGTTGGAAACCATCTGGTTGCTCAATATAAACCTATTCTTCAAGTTTTCCATTCAAAAACACTGATTTCACATCCATTTGATAAACTTTGAAATTCTTGTAGAATGCTAAAGCCAAAAACAATCTAAGTGCCTCTAGTCTAGCTACTGGTGCAAAAGTTTTCTCAAATTCAATGCCTTCAACTTGTGCATAACCCTTACATACCAATCTTGCTTTATTTCTGACTACCTGTCTATCTTCATTCAATTTGTTTCAAAAAATCCATTTAGTCTTGAGTATATTTTTATTTGTAGGTCTAGGTACTAACTCCCAAGTTTCATTTTTCTCGATCTGATCTAATTCTTCATTTATTGCCTTCATCCAACTTTCATCTTTACTTGCATCAGCAACATTTTTGGGCTCAATGCTGGATAATAGAGAGTAGTTACTTACTACTCTTCTTGTTTGAACACCAACTTTGGGGTCTCCAATTATTTGCTCTCTAGGATGATTTTTCTGCCAGCTGCTTGTTTTGAATTTCTTATTTTCTTCCACTTCGAATCACAACTTAAATCATCTGAGTCAATTTTCTGTATCTTTTCCATTTTGTTTTCCTCATCTCCTTCAATAACCTCTTCATAAATTGGGTAGTTCTTTTCATAGCTAATTACTCATTCTCTACCTTCATCAAATTTAACATTGACATTGTCCACAATTTTCTTTAGCCTCTTGTTGTAGAATTTGTAAGCTTTGCTTTTTGACGAATAACCAACAAAAATACCTTCATCCGCTCTATCTTCAAACTTACCAATATTATCTTCAGTTCTTTTGATGTAGCACTTACTGCCAAAAATTTTGAGGTATTTTTTTGTTGCCCTTTTTTCGAACCACAACTCATAAGGAGTTTTACTTTCATGTGTTCTTAGCATGTACCTATTTTGGATATACATCGTAGTATGGACTGCTTCTTTCCAAAATCTGTCTGCTACTCTGCTTTCAGCCAACATAGTCTATGCCATTTCCTGCACTGTCCTGTTCTTTCTTTCTACCACTCCATTCTGCTGAGGTGTCTTGGCTGCTAAAAACTATCTCCTAATATCGTATTTTTCACAGTACTCTGTAAACTCCTCTAAAATGAATTCTCCTCCTCTATCTGATCTTAAACATTTGATCCTCTTTCCTATTTCATTCTCAACATGGTTTTTGAAAATTTTGAACATTTTAAAAGCTTCTGATTTATGCTTCAAGAAAAATATCCATGTCATTCTAGAATAGTCATCAATGCACAACATAAAATATTTGTCACCATTTATGCTTTGTGTTCTCATGGGTCCTGTTGGTCATGAATCTGCCACAGGAAAGGATTTTTACAATTGCGCCCTAGACCCGGCCAACATTGAAAGGCTGGAAGCAAGAAATGGCTCCCAGACCAATCTCCAGAGTGGGCTGGTTCCCTCTACTATTCTAAAATTGGGTTTAAGATAGGATTGCTGGAAAGAGATTTAAAAGGTTGCAGAAAGAAATGGGAAATATGGCCACAGGTCGAAGTGATGGGATAAAAAAAACAACAGCAGGAAACTACAAACGCAACAACAGCAAGTAACACAAGAAATCAACTTCATCCTCGCACAATCACATGCCGCAAATCCCTCCAAACCCACATTCCAGGAATTGTACCCTGACCGCGTATTTAAATCCAGTATGCATAATTTAAATGTAATAGCAATGCGGGAGTACGAATGCTATTAGAAATGCAGAAAACGAGAAAGCAAATTCATCCATGCGACGCTTGAAAAATTAGAAGTCGATCCTTTTATTCCCTCAGATACAATTCCAGTTTCTAGCGACAAGTTTTTCCAACCTTTGCAAATGAAAATTACATTGGTTTTTATAGAGGTCCGTCCTCTTTGCAGCATTAAAAACGTAAAACCAACTTCCTCGTGATCTACAATAATATCTTGAAAATCAGGAACACGACCCCTTAATAGCGGCCTCGAGGAAATAAAAATTAAATACCATTAAACGTTCGCGGCCCTTCATTAAATTCGTTTTTTCAAACATGTGCATGAAAACCGTTGAATTAATCCACGAACCGCAGCTTTGAACCAATAAATCCTTTAATTTTGGTGGCCTGGGCACTCTTCGACCTTAACCGCATCGGAAATCCGCAAATTATTTAATTCGGGTCAGCATTAAATCATCGGAAATCGGAAAAACCCTCTCGGCCGTTCATACTGCACTTGGCGGGAAAACTGCGCAGGTCGCGAAAATGCGACGGGTCGCGAAATCGCGACGGGTCGCGAAATCGCGACGTCTTATAATGCCGTATGCTTTGACCACCGTTGACCCGCGAAAATGGCACATGTAGCGATTTCGCTACGTCTCCGGCTTCCTCTTCGCCATCGCAAGCTTGCTCCGCGAAAACGGAACATGTAGCGATTTCGCTACATGTTTCGTCGTTAGCTCCTCCCTGCGCTCTGCCCCGCGAAAACGGAACATGTAGCGATTTCGCTACATGTTTCCGTCGCCGTACCAAACGCCATTTTTGGTCGCGATTCGCTGACATGTCAGCGACGCGCTGCAAGATATTAACTTTATGCCTCTGCCGCCGACCGACCCGCGATTCCGGAACACGTCGCGATATCGCGACGGGTCGCCCAACCTGCCTGCGTTGACTGCGTTGACCGCGATTCTGCGACATGTCAGCGCATCGCTGCAGTTTTCAGACTTAGTCATTTTTTGCTCATTTTTTCTCCTTTTTTCGCCCAAGCTGCATCAAAGCTGAAGTCAAAGATCAGATTTCCAACAATACACTAATGCATTAATCAATGAGAATCAATGTGGCAAAAATGCCAACATTCTTGGCGGCTCGCGGGGTATACAGCTCGCTGTATGCAAGAATCCAGGCCTTAGTCCATTGGGCACAGAGTCATATTGGAACTGTAAACAAGCTGCTGCAAAACATGTCAGGGGACTGCTGCCAAACTTCTTCTGCTGCGGAAAACTAGAACTGGAAGAACCTGCATAGAACTGATTATGAAACAACTAATGGAACGCGATGATGGAGTGAGCTCCTGTGATTGCGCAGGCGGTGACTGCAATGGAATGATGAAATGAAAATGAACGAAGTTATGGAGTGGGAATGGAACTAGGAAAGCTGTGAAATGAAATGAACTAGACTGTTAGCAAATGCGTAAAAGACTAAACTTAGAGGAAAGGGATAAGAAGAGACGGGGAAAAATAGAAAAGGGAAAAAGAAACAACAGCCGTGGCTCATTTTGTTTTAATGCAGAAGAAAAAGAAGTAAAAGAAGGAAGATGAAGAAGGGAAAGGAAAGAAAAAGGGAAGGGAAAAGAAGAAAGTGCTAGAAAGCCACCAAACTGTTGGGAGGAGAAAAACAAAGGAAAAAACAAGCATCTACGGCTCGCAGGCAACAAGAACCGAGATGAACAAATAAAAACAATACCAGTTTTTTTTTTTCTCTTCTTCTTTTTCTATTTTTTTTTGTTTTTTTCAAAATACTATATACAATAATGCACGACATGATTGGCATGTCGCCACCAGACACCCAATCTCAGAATGTTATCCGGTAAATCTGCAATGTCCTGACCAGATCTGATCATACTTAAGTCGGTCCTTGAAATTAGGCTGGCTCCTTCCTGAAGTTCTCCATGGTGCTGATAGGATGCAATTCAGCAGATTATCCTTCTTACTAGTACCCCCATGGAAGACTTCTTCAGGTACCGGATGTAGTGGCTGGAACCAACACCACCACTTTGCAGACTTTACTGGCTGTGGGCTGAGTACAAGCTCCTCTAACTCCTTAATGTGATCACAGGGCTCTTCAAGTGAGAAATCTGATTCTGGGATCTCCTCAAGTTCTGGAATTTGCACTTGTTCTTCTACTTGGCCCATCTCTTGATGAAAACTGCAAGCAACCATATTGTTCATTGCTGGAAAAGTGCTTGCATGTTCCAATCCTTGACTTTGGACGAGATCTGTCCCTTGAGCTCCACATGACTGCATCTCAGGGATCTGGCATGAATGTGCAGGGTAAACAGGAGCAGCAACCACCGGAGAAGGTAATGGAGTTTCTCCCCACGGTAATTTTCTCGATAAGAGCAACAACTGTTCTGCTCGCACTGCTTCCTCAAAGATTTGTGGGAAGTTCACCTGACTGTAGCAAAAAGAGACCTATGTCAGAATTAAAAGCGCGAACATAAAAGAGGTGGGCTTGGGTGGGTGATGGACGGATCTTCTCTGGAATTCTCTTCCTTCTTATTAAAAATCGGACATTGAAGTCCGTGATGCTTTCTTGAGGTGCTCTCTTGATGTACATGAAAAATTGGTAGAGATCCAAAGAACTGTAGAAAGGATCTTCGTCAAATCTTTTGATCAGTGCTCCCGCTAGATCATCCCATGAGCTGATGCTTTGACGTTTGAGCAATCTATACCACTGTAATGCTCTTCCTTCCAAAGACTGAACCAGAAGTCGGATCATGACATCTTCGTGTTCTATGACATGGATCATGGACAAAATAGCAATATCTTCAACATGTGCCAGAGCCATGCCTTCGGTACCATCATATTTTGCCAGGTTCTTCAGGGCACCTTCGAGAATTTCATGCCGAACTTGGAGATTCAGAGGGCCAGGATCATCCCATATAGAAAAAACCCTCGCCTTTGTGGCAGTGGTCTGCGGAATCACGGCCATCGCCATTAAGTCAGAGTCGCCAGATGAACATTCTTTGAATTTTTTTTTTTTTTTTTTTTTAAAACAATAGGCGTCCACGAACAGATCTTCAACTCAGCAAAGTCGCCAGATGAACTTACAAATCTCCGCTGTGAGGCCAAGACAGCTCATCAAATCTTGAGACCTCCGGGTGTTAAAACGTGCCAAAACTGTTGGCACCGGTGGGGTTATCACTTTGGAAAATTATGCGTATCCCACCAATTATGAATTCTTGGAGACAGAAACAATCTGTCCCACCAGTCGTGCCAAAAAGCGTTGGTCACGAATACGCCACGAGGAAAGGATTTTTACAATTGCGCCCTAGACCCGGCCAACATTGAAAGGTCGGAAGCAAGAAATGGCTCCCGGACCAATCTCCAGTGGGCTGGTTCCCTCTACTATTCTAAAATTGGGTTTAAGATAGGGTTCTTTGGAAAGAGATTTAAAAGGTTGCGAGAAAGAAATGGGAAATATGGCCACGAGCCGAAGTGATGGGATCGGAAAAACAACAGCAGGAAACTACAAATGCAACAACAGCAAGTAACATAAGAAATCAGCTTCATCCTCGCACAATCACATGCCGCAAATCCCTCCAAACCCACATTCCAGGAATTGTACCCTGCATTGCTATTACATTTAAATTCTGCATACTGGATTTAAATACTGCGGTCAGGGTACAATTCCTGGAATGTGGGTTTGGAGGGATTTGTGGCATGTGATTGTGCGAGGATGAAGCTGATTTCTTATGTTACTTGCTGTTGTTGCGTTTGTAGTTTCCTGCTGTTGTTTTTCTGATCCCATCACTTCGGCCTGGCTATATTTCCCATTTCTTCTCGCAACCTTTAAATCTCTTTCCGAGAACCCTATCTTAAACCCAATTTTAGAATAGTAGAGGTAACCGACCCACTGCGGAGATTGGTCTGGGAGCCATTTCTTGCTTCCAGCCTTTCAATGTTGGCCGGGTCTAGGGCGCAATTGTAAAAATCCTTTCTTGTGGCAGATTCGTGACCAACAGGTCCACATAAATTAGTGTGTATTAGTTCCAAAGGTTTGATTGTGTAGTACTCTTTTGTTTTGAATGTGACTCTAGTTTGCTTCCCCTTTTGAAATGAAGCACAAATGTTGTTTGCAGGTTTGCTGATGGTGGGAATATCTCTCACTACCCTTTTTGAGTTGATTTTTACTAAATTATCAAAACTGATATGACCGAGTCTCTTGTGCCATGACCAATTTTCTTCTTATTGTTCAATAAAATAAGCTCCTTTTGAAGTCTCTGAGAGCATGTATAGGTTTCCAGATGTCCTTGATTCATTTGCTATCAATTTTCCACTATTTTTTTTTCTAACTTCACAACCCTGCTTCTTAAAAACTACTTCATGACCTTTATCACAAATATGACTTATGCTCAACAAGTTATGTTTCAAACCATCCACAAACAAGACTTCTTCTGACTTAATTTTTTCGTCACTAATTTTAACTGAACCTTTGCCAACTATCTTAGCTCCATCATTATTTCCAAACTTTCTCTGAACCACCTTCATATTTCTGTAACTTCTCAAATATTTATTTGTCACCTATCATATGACTAGAGCATCCACTATCAAGTATCCATGGTACATATTTATTCTATGCTTTAAATGTTGTTTGTACGATTAAGGATTCCTTTTCTTCCTTAAGTCGCTCTTTTTCTTTCCACTTTATTTTGATAGTAGTTTTGGGCTCTTGTTTTTCCTTTCCCTTATCAATAGCTTGTGCATGTTTTTCGAGAAGTTTTCTATTTTGTCTCATCCTATTTGGTTGAAATTTTCTTCCCTGAAACTGATTTGATACAAATGTAATTCTACAGTTTCTTATAATGTGCCCAAAATTATGACAGTTATAACATTCTACTGTATAATTCATCAATGAAGAAAAAGCATTTCTACTAGTGAAATTCCTTGGTTTTACATTATATTTGCAGTCTGAGATTTTATGTCCATAGCCATTGCATTTAAAATAGAAACCGGAAAAGGGATAATTGAACCTGGGTGATGGTCTTTGCCATGTTGTCATAGGAGCCATAGGTCTTCTTCTTCTTTGATGTGTGACATTGGTGAATCCATCATTGTCAATTCTCCTTTCATGCCTGACATTATTGCTTTCTTTTGCATGAGACATTTTTTCTTGATCAACTTTGTTTCTTATTTTCATTCTTTATGGATTCTACATTTCTGGCCTTTGATCCATTTGATGATTCTCCTTCGACGAAACCCAGACCAAATTTGATTCCTGTAGGCCTTTGGTCATTTATAATCTTATCCAGCTTCATAGAAATTTCTTCGTGTTTGTGATAGCAACTAATTTTGTGATTCATATCTTCTATCTGTATTCGTAAACCAAAATTCTCTTCTTCTAGTTTGCAGCAATAATCTATTTTCATGGTAATTTGTACTTCAAGATCTTCAGATATTTTCTTGTATTATTTTGTTTGTACTTTCAGACTGGTTATGATTTTGTTTGCATCCTTAAGCTTTTTTAAAATTTTCTTATTCTTTTTCTTCTCTATTTTCCACTCTTCAAGTGCAGAGATCAACTCACCTTCTAGATATACTTCAGAGTTCACTCCTTTTTTTTCTAATTTTACTTCTTCAAATGCCATGAAAAGAGCTTCACCACCTACCATTATGTTACTTCCAAGATCACCCTAGCTAGTTAAGCTTGTATAGGAACTTAGCTCTAATACCAATTGTTAGTCTTACAATGACACTGAGAGGGGGGGTGAATCAGTGTAGCTCTTTAAACTTGAATTTACAGCTCTTAATACCATAAAAATTAAAAATTATTACTAGATACAACAAGTATAACAAAAGAGCATCACACAACATAAGATTTAACAAGGTTCACCAATGTGGCTACTCATCAAAAATTGACTGCTTGGACTACCATCCAAATCCAACCTTTGCAAAGCACCAACTTTACAATCAATTTACCAGCACCCATTGGAAGGAGCACCAACCCTTGATTTATCTACACTAACAAAAAGGAGCACCAACCCTTGATTTACTAGCACCAATTGGAAGGAGCACCAACCCCTAATTTATCTTTGCTTTTGCAAGACCCTGACTGGTCTTCTTCACCTTTGCATTCTCTGTGCACTCTGCTTTCTCTATGCAATCATAGTAGCACCTGGTCGAACTTCAACATTTTCGCTCTCTACACACTCTACACTCTCTGTGCAATCACTTTGCACACTCTACTCTCTTTGCAAATTTTGCACTTAGCATGATTCAACATGACTTGCTCTCTGTGCACAATGATCGTATTTCACACACATTCGACTCACCTTCAATTCTCCAAACAACCCTCCTTTTATAACAATATTTTTATGATGAAAACCCTAATCTTAGTTAGTTGTAAATCCTAATATTAGTATACTTTCATAACAACTATAAACCCTAATTTTAGTCGACTGTCATCGGTCTTCGTCGGCTTCAACTCAAGAAGATGTTCGGTTTATCCATCACTTGATGATTTCATTACGGACGAGACCATCGTAACCTCCATACTGACTTTTGATCACTCTTCATATTTTAGTAGTATGAAATCACTCTGTAATTGCCCCTGTAAATGTCGTAGTGATGTCGGTCTACTATCATACTTCTCATTTCAGTCGGGTTATCCTTCTTGACTTGCACATTTATGACCTATCACGAAATCATGATATTTCTACCTCTATAGCTTCTTTTGTTGTTGTTGCCATGAAACATGTCACGATATCGTGACACTTTCGCCTCCATACACTTTCTCTATTCTTTTGTCATGATATCGTGACATTTTTGCCTCCGTAGACTTCATCTTTTCTTTTGTCGTGATATCGCAATATTTTTGTCTTCGTATACTTCATCTTTTCTTTTATCGCGATATCGCGACACTTCTGCTTCCATAGACTTCGACTTTGATTTTGTTGCGATATCACAACACTTCTGCCTTCGTAGTATTCAACTTAGATTTTGTCACAAAATTGTGACACTTCTGCTTTCGTACTTAGCTTCTTTGCTTTTGTTGCGAAATCACGACACTTCTATCTTCGAAGTCTTCTTCTCTGCTTTTGTCGTAAAATCGTGACACTTCTGCTTTCATACTTTACTTCTTTGCTTTTGTCATGAAATCGCGACACTTCTACTTTTGAAGTCTTATTTTTTGCTTTTGTCGTGAAATCGTGACAGTTGTACTTTCGTACGCTTCCTTTCTTTCTTTTGTCGTAAAAATGTGACATGTCGCGATATTGTGACACTTTTCAAACTTACTTTCTCTCTCCTATTTTAGTCATGAAAATGCGACATGTCACGAAATTATGATACTTTTCCAACTTACTTTCTCTCTCCTATTTTAGTCACGAAAATGCGACATGTCACGAAATCGTGACACTTTTCCAACTTACTTTCTCTCTCCTATTTTAGTCATGAAAATGTGACATGTCATGAAATCGCGACACTTTTATTACTTGTTCTCTTTCTTCGAACTTGTCGCAAAATCGTGACACTTTTTCCTGCTTTCTCTTTCTCTTCCAACATGTTGGGAAATCATGACAGTTTTTCTACTTGCCTTTTTCTCTTCCAACATGTCGCGTAATCGTGACAGTTTTTCCTGCTTTTTCTCTCTCTTCCAACATGTCGTGAAATCGCTACATTTTTTCCTATTTTTTCTCTCTTCCAACATGTCATGAAATCGTGACAGTTTTTCCTGCTTTTTCTCTCTCTTCCAACATGTCACAAAATCGTGACAGTTTTTCTTGCCTACTGTATATGTCGTGATATCGTGACACTTTTCTTACTTGTCTTTTTCTTTGATCTTTTGCATATGGGCCACTTCGGTCTTCTTGTAAAATCATTGTACATACTCTAAATAACATTTGAACTCCTATCTTCTACATCTGAATAGCTTTTGAACTTCCTGTCCACTACATCAATAGATCTATCTAATTGTGTTGACAACAATGACAATACTGTTGCTGCACCTTGCTCAACATTCTCAACCTAGGCATGGAAACTACCACTCAAAGTTTCCTGGTGAACCCCACCATCCATTGAAAATTCACCTTTATACCCCTCCCTCGAGAGGCACGACCTTCAAAGAGCCTCTCAGTCCGAGGTATTGTTCCATCCTTCTTGCATCCCCCTTTTGGGCACGGATCCTTTAGCCTGAAGGTAAGGGCACGAAAATTTGGGTCGATACATTTTGGTGAACCTGACATGAAACTAAAAACCTTTTGAAAACAATCAAAAAAAAAAAATTATTATTAAGTAACATCTAGAATCATTAGACAAACAGTTAAATTTGCATATCATGTTTAGATGGTAGATTATAATAAAATACGAGTTGTCACCATAAATGTTGAAAATCAATTAACAACCATAGAGATTATGTTTGTGCTTAGAATACCCTAAACAAATAGAGTCCAACCTTTGTGGGACGAACTTGATAGGAGATTGGATATTATTTCATCTAGGTCAACAAAACTTAGGTAAATTAAGAGGTTTGTCCTAGATAGAATCCTGGATCCTGATCAGGTAACTTTGTACCATGAACTTCAGAGAGCTTGCCATAGGTTTTTAGCCGATAAAAGAGCACTTGTGTCTTCAAAATTGTACACCTTTGAAGAATACCTTGAGAATGCAGTTATAGTACATAAGTTTCTATCTCATATAGAGGATCAAGAAGTCATTCTTATAGATATAAAAATATGGAATAGAGTTCCTAGAGCTGTGTTGTATCGAGAGTATTGCCATGAGATCTATTTTTACAAGTCAGAGTCTGAAGTAGATCATATTACTATAGCACACTTTACCAAGTTCTTGAAAAACCATTTCCAATTTTAAGAGGAGCATTTCATGACTCCTGATGAACTCGTTCCTATTAATGATATCCATAAATTATTTATAGAAAACTAAGTCATTATTCTTACTGTTGTTATTCTTTTTACAACCAGAATGCTATTTCTTATCTTTATGATGATATTATAAAATACAAAAACAAAAAAATATATATAATAACAAGAAAAAAAAGAGCCAAAAAATTTCCTTTTATAGTAGGTATATAATTAAAATATATACCTCTCAAACCTATCACATATATATATATATATATATATATATATATATATATATATATATATATATATATATTTGTTGAAATCTAAGTTTAAGCACAATGCCTAGACTTAGGAATGGAAAACAGACTGAAGAAGAAGAATATTGGTTAGGAAAACCATTAAATAACCTAGATGTCCTTCCTGAAGATCAAATTTAGGAAGAAGAAACCCTAGACTAGCAAGAAGAAGAGCTTGTTGTAAGAAATGAACAAGAAGAAAATGTTAGAGAGGAAGGATCCTCATCCCCTAAAATGTCTCCGGGAGGAGCTATTACTTTTGAAAATATGGAACAATTATGGAAGTTCATTAATACTAATATTGGCATTCTTAATAGAGCATTCCATATGGACAAAGATCGAATTAGTGATACTCAAGCAACCCTAGAAGATGTATTTCACAAACGCACTAATCCCTTATCCTTTATTGATCAAGATAGTGATCAGGTTGGACCATACAACTTG
Organism: Wollemia nobilis; assembly: GCA_028583015.1. Lineage (NCBI taxonomy): Eukaryota > Viridiplantae > Streptophyta > Pinopsida > Araucariales > Araucariaceae > Wollemia > Wollemia nobilis. The sequence goes on from JAQPPZ010017129.1 coordinate 5,105,281, forward strand.
GATATGATAGCTATAATCTAGAAAATGCAACAACAACAGGTTACCCAACCATCTAAAGTGCCTGTTAGAAAGCCTAGGGTCATTCCTGCATAAAAGAAACCATCATTTACTGCTCTATTTCACCAAGCTATTGAGCAATATACCTCAAATCAATAAAAACCCAAAACAAAACCAAACACCAATTACCAACAATCTGGGATACAACATAATACTATTACAAATCCTCTTCATAATAATCTTCCTACCAATGCTTTGCATAATAGCAATATAGCACCTAATCCTAATGTCACACTGTCATACACTCATAAATCCCATGCTTATGTCCCATCGAACCAACATGGTGGACAAACTAGTAATCTTGAAACTGTGGTGAAACAATTAGTTTCCTGCATGGACCAGATAGATCCCTACCGTCTCCAGTACAATTAGCGATAGATGTGTAGTCAGCCTTTAGATCCTATAGTTGTAGCACAACCATATCCTAAACATTTTCCTATGCCTGTCTTGCCCATATATAAAGGAACCGAAGATCCCATAGAGCATCTTCGTATGTTTAGGATAGCATGTCATGATATATCACATGATGACTTATTATTGCTAAAAATGTTCCCAAAAAGTTTAGGAGGAATGGCATTAGAGTGGTATTATCAATTACCCACTAATTCTTTGAGGAATTTTGAAGAAACATCCGAGTCTTTTGTGCATCAATTTAGTGCCTACATCGAAATGCATGTGACCATTAAAGACTTGTACAACTTAAAACAAGAAAAAGATGAATGTTTTGCTAATTTCTTAGCTAGGTGGAGATAGTTGATAGGAAAATTGCACTTTGTGTTGCATTATAGGGAGATGTTGGATATATTTATTAATAATTTGCAAGACCAACTATCTTATGAATTATCAATTGCTACCTTGACCACCTTCGATTAGGCTATAGACTTAGCCAGACAAGTGGAATATGCTCTCATTCGGAGAGGTCAGCTTAAAAATAAATACGATGAGAAAACATCCAGAAATCAATATAAAAATAAACAAGTTATGGGTGATGGAGTCACTGATAGCAGAAATATTGCTATTGTTAATGCTGCAAAGACAATAGAGAAGTTTATACTGAAACCTCCTGATAAACCTCCTCAAGAATTTACTAGGTTGAATCAACCTTTATCAACCATTCTACCGCAATTATTAGAATGAGGTTTGATTCAACTACCAACTATCCGGGAACCTAATCCAACTATACCCGAATACAGAGCTGATTTACACTGTGACTTCCATAGAGGACCTGGACACACTACCAACTCTTGTAAAAGATTACAACATAAAAACAGGACTTGATTGACAACAATGAGATGGAGGTACAAGCCTTTCAACCTAAGCAAAATCCTCCTAATAATGCTCAAAAGAATATCCTCCAAAACCAGAACCAAAATTCCAATCAGTCATTGGAAATATTTCAACATCATTTACCAAAACATGGCAAGGAAGTGGCTAATCAAATTGAGCATCATAATGTTCCCCCTCCTAATCGATATGTAGGAACTATTAGTGGGCATTTACCTGCTCATGAGCCAAAAATATTTGACACAACCTTATCTATGGTTACGACCAGGCCTCTACATAATATTTGGACACCTGATCTCAGTGATAAAGAATACGAGACTGAGTGATATGGAAATCACCTCAAATCAATCGAATAGCTCTAAAGATGAATCAAAACCTATTCTCCCTATCACAAGTTATATGGTTCCAGAAGAACCATTTCCAAGAAGAGTCACTACTAGACCATCCCCTCACCAATTACTTTATAATGAGCAAGACATAAATGCTAGAACAAGACCCATTCATCATCTGTAGAACAATATTGTGGGTACCATCAGAGCTGTTACTAGACAACAGGCTCAAAAATCTCAACAAGATCAATTGCAGAATGATGGATCAAATCCATTTTTTTTGAAAGTTCCTAATAAATGGAATTAGGCACCTAATGTTCAACCTAAACCTCCTTACAATATTAATGAGAAACTATCAAATATTACAGCTAGAATTTCTCTATTGGACATTTTAAGATCTTCTCCTACACATAGAGACGAATTAATGCTCACATTAATCCAGATGATGGTACCATAAGATATTCAACCTGAAGCCATGGCTAATACTATAATAACTCATGAAGTCGATTGTATTGACTTCTGAGATAGAGACATACCTCAACACAGTCTGCATAAAGATAACCCCTTATATATTATTGCCTTAATCGGAGATGTAGCAGTTAAATGAGTCTTAATTGATAATGGTTCATCTTTAAACATCTGCACTTTTGACTTCTACCAAATATTTGGGTTTAGAAGTGATGAAATGAAAAGAACTGATATGATCATAAAAGCCTTCAATGACGAAACATAAGAAACATGTGGAGTTATTACCATCCCATTGTAGGTTGGTCCGAGAACCTTGGATATGACCGTGTTTATTGTACATTTCCCTACTTCATACAATATACTCTTGGATCACCCTTGGATCAACGCAATGCGAGCCATCCCCTTAACTTTACATCAATGTGTTAAATTCGAATTTAAGAATCAGTTGGTTACCATTCATGGTGATCCTAGACACTTTGAAATGTGTGCTTTGGTAGAACCGATTGGAGTTCAATTTTGACCTGCGCTGTCATCCACACATCCTAATTCTCATTATCCATCTAAACATGTGAAACACACACCCACAATGTCATCTACTTCTTCTCCATCAGTTCCAACTCTACATACAGCTCAACCATCCTCTAAACAAACCACATTAGGACCTTAGAAAGATCCTAATCCCACAACTAAGGCTTCTTGCTCTACTCCTATAACTTTTATACCTATAATAGATCCATTGACATCTCTACAATATCAACATCCACCAAAGGCATAGTTTCTACACCAAAAGATGTAGGAAGTGCTCCTTCTACCTCTTATGCTCTTACTGATGAGCTCTTACTCAATTTATCTAAAATTCTTATATCAGAGAAAATGAATGCTTATATGCAAGATTCCCCTATTTTATATAAATTTCCACCATCTCCTCGTACCTTGGGCCTCCCACAGCCTATGGGAAGTATTTACCAAGTCGATATTTGTGCTTTTATTTATAAGGTATATAACTAGGGTAGAATACCCAAAAACATCAAAACTCATTATAATGGATATGCTCGATGTTATTTTACTAATGAGTATATTAAAGCCAAATCTATAATGCTTAAGTTGGGATATAAAGGGAAAGGTTTGGGAACTTTCCAAAATGGTATGAAAGAACCTTTTGAGGTAGAACCGTGGCCCGCTCGATGTGGTGTGGGCCTATTTCCTAGTAAGGGTCAGCCCTTCCCATTTGAGGATGATGACCATCTCATATGTTACCAAGATTATTTGGATAAACATGATGTCTTGTGTTTAATGAATAAGCCATTTACATGTAATATGCTATCTATAGATTACCATGAGATGATTGCTAAATCTGACGATGAGTTAGAGAGAGATATCTTCCATGATGTCTCCATTGAGGAATTGTTACATCATGAATTTTATTTTGATGGCTCTATACCTAGTATAGCCCAGATTGAGGCCACAACTTCTCAAGATGAATTATCCAAGATAACCTTGGAAGAATTACAAGAATTGGGCGTTTCACCCGCCCCACCTAATTTTGAGAAAAATCTACACATGGAAGTAGAAAATGTCATAAAAATTAACATTGGAACTAAGGATAATCCTCACCTAATCAACATTGGATTAGAATTGAGTCAATAAAAATAGGATAAATACATAGCATTTCTTAAAGAATATGAAGACGTCTTTGCTTGGACATATGAAGATATTCCAGGTTTAGACCCTTCTGTAGTTATGCATCACTTAGTAGTCCATCCGGATGCTAAACCTGTTAAACATAAACTTAGAAAAATGCATCCTAAAGTGGCCTTACTGGTCAAAGGGGAGTTAGAAAAACTCTTGAATATCATTTTTATACAAGCCATTGATTATGCTGAATGGATCTCAAATGTAGTTCCAGTAACTAAAAAAGAAGCTACTAAAGTTAGGGTTTGCACAAACTTTAGAGATATTAATGTTGCATGCCCTAAATATTATTTTCCTCTTCCCAATATGGATCAGATCATTGATTTTACTGCTAGGAGTGGAATGATATCCTTAATGGAGGGATTTTCTGGTTATAATCAGATCAAGATAGCTCCTGAAGATCAGGCTAAAACAACCTTTATTACCCCTTGGGGGACCTTTTGTTGGAAAGTGATGCCATTTGGTTTGAATAATGCAGGTGCAACCTATCGAGCCATGACTTATATCTTTCATGATATGATGCATGATATACTACATGATTATGTAGATGACATTATAGCTCATTCTACTGACGAAGATGACTATTTAGATGATTTGAGAAAAGTATTTAATCGATTAAGGAAATATCTTATCTGATTGAATCCAGCCAAATGTGTATTTGGATTCAAGTTCGATAAATTATTGGGGGTTATAGTTTCTTTAGTGGCATAAAAATTGATCCTCTCAAGATTACGACTATCACTAATATGCCCACACCCACAAATATATCTAAATTACGAAGTTTACAAGGTAAGCTTCAAGCTATCCGTCGCTTCATCGATAAGCTGGCGGATAAAATCGGACCCTTTCTTAAGCTTCTTAAGAAGGATGTCACTTTCCATTGGGACAACGAATGTTAGGAAGCATTTGAACACCTCAAACAATATCTTCTTAACCGGCCTATGCTTTTGTCACCTAGACCTGATCACCCATTTATATTATATATCTCTGCTTTAGATTTTGCCTTAGAAGCTATGTTAGCTCAACTTGACGATGAGAAGCAAGAACATGCTAATTATTATATCAACCGAACATTAATTAGTTATGAAACCCGTTACATAGCATTAGAAAAATTATGTCTAGCAATCATATTTTCTACACAAAAATTATGCCATTATATGCTTAGTTAGAAAACCTATGTTATTGCTAAATTCGATCCTTTGCGGTATCTCATGAGTCGACCTTATTTATCTGGTCGCACAGCAAAGTGGGTTCTTGCTCTAAGTGAGTTTGAACTCATGTTTATAGGATAGAAGTCTGTTAAGGGTTAAATCATTGCAGATCAATTAGTTGTTGCACCCCTAGAGTCTACCCATCCCTCATCATTGAGTTTCCTGACGAATGCCTTAAACTAGAGGCAGACCATACAGAGCAATGGTCCTTATACTTTGATGGAGATCGATGCATGAGTGGGGCTGGTGCAGGTATTATTATAATATCTCCACATAAACATATTATACCTCTTTCCTTTAAATTAATGTTTTCTTGCACTAATAATACTGCTGAATATGAAGCTCTAATCCTTGGCTTACGAGTTGCCTTGGCACTAAAAATTAAAAATCTGTTAGTTTTCGATGATTCTCAACTTATTATAAATAAAATTAATGATGTTTATCAGAATAGAGATGATAAATTGCGTCCATATAAAGCATATGTATTACAATTAATATCTTTTTTTGATCAAGTTACCTTGGAAGCTATTCCTCGAACTAGCAATCGTGCGACTGATGCTATGGCTGCAGTTGCATCTCTTTTACCCTTGGAGTTAGAGGACGAATATGCTACCATCATTATTCATCGACTCCAGGAACCTACTTCAAATAAATCATGCTTAGAACCTTTGGATGTGTTTCTAATCAACGAAACTACTCCTGAACTTTGGTACACTGATATATTTAATTTTCTTCAAAATGGAACCTTCCTTGAAGGTTTTAATAGAAACTAGCATCGGTTATTGCGTAGACGAGCAAGTCACTTTGTAATAATTGGCAATACGTTATATAGGAGATATTTTGAAGGTATCCTATTGAGATGTTTGAATCTAGAAGAATCTAGATCAGCTTTGAGTGAAGCCCACGACGGATCTTGTGGGGGACACTTTAGTGGTAGCACCATTTCTAAGAAGCTCCTTAGGATAGGATATTTTTGGCCTACCATGGAGAATGACACACATGATTACGTGTGCCATTGCGACAAGTTCCAGAAACATGCTGACCTTGTCCATGTGCCTACACAAGAACTACAGGCTATTTCATCTCCTTGGCCCTTTTCAAAATGGGGCTTAGAAATCATTGGAAAATTCAATCATGTGTCATCTGATGGACACAAATTCATCATAACTGCTATCGAGTATTTCATGAAGTGGGTTGAAGCTATGCCCTTAGCTTCTTGCACTAGGACCCAAGTTTCCAAATTTATTTTTAATCAAATTATTTGCAAGTTCAAAATTCCTGCAAACCTCATCTCAGATAATGGAACTTGTTTCAAAAATAAAGATGTCAAGAAATTATGTCAAAATATAAAATTCAACATCGTTGGTCCACTCCCTATTATCCTCAGGGTAATGGCCAAGCAGAAGCATCTAATAAAAAATGATTTAAAATCCTTAAAATACTGGTCAATAAAGTTGGCCGAGATTGGCACATTCAACTATATTCTGCTTTGTGGGCTTATCGTACTAGCGTTCGTACACCCACGGGCACCTCACCTTTTGTTTTGGTCTATGGTGCTGAAGCAATCTTTCCCTTTGAATTAGAAGTTCCTTCTTTGGCTCTACTACTTCAAGAGACTGAAGTAGGAGATGAATATCGTGCTGGCAGATTTAGTCAGCTAGAACTCCTAGATGAGAAGCACATCAATGCTTTGGAACATCTTCGAGCCTACCGAACAAGCTTAAACGAGCATACCTCAAGAAAGTTCATCATCGATCCTTTGAGATCGGTGACCTTGTCTTAAAAGAAAATAAAAAAAATACTAATGCAACTAAAGACCTTAAAGGTAAATTTGAACCTAATTGGCTTGGGCCATATATCATCACTGCTAAATCTGGCTCGGGAGCATACATATTAGCTACATTAGATGGTAAAGATCTTAAAGAACCTATGAACATTATGCATCTTAAACGCTATTATGCATAAATCTGGTCATTTCATCATTGTATATATTGTTGTTTTGCATAAAAATTTCAAAAATAGTAATAGTATTTATTCTTTCAATTCATAAATTAAAACCAAAATATAAAAAATGTCAAAAACATCAAACTCATCAAAATCTTCAAAAAACATTTTTTATTTTTGCACCCATTAATTCTTGAAGTATTGCAGTCATATTTAATTATTTTGGATAAATTAACATTTATTTGGAATCCCGCACTTTCACACTCACATGAATAAATAGCTTGATTTATTTGGTATGATTATTAATCTCTCTTATATCAAAGTCCATAGTTGAATTAAATAAATTTTTGAGCATAGAGAATTGATCTTGTTATTTTGAACCAAGTATATCTTTTCACATTAAAATGATTTCATTGCAAATTCCATATGATGGTACATAGTAGAAGTGGTTTCTTGAGTGAAAAGTTTCCTCTGCTATCCTATCATGCACATGGTCTAGAATCTCTGAGAATTGACAAAAGGACAAGCTCACCCTTGCCCAGAATACAAATTCCTTGCTCTACAGCCAATCCGAGCAAGTATCCCTAGTATAGGAAGAAAAAGAAAAGTCAAAGAACATGAGAAAAAGAAAAATATCATTTTGTACCATCGCAACAATATTTCAACATTATCTCAGTATCAAGCAAAAAATACAAAAAAATACAAAAAAAAGAGAAAAAGAAAATAAGAAGCAAGAGAAAAGAACAAGCACAATGCAAATAAATCCCTTTCCCTACCCCTTGAAAAGAAAAGAAGGGTGAATGAGCTTGAATCCCTGGAATTCTCAATTATTCAAAAACCGTGAGGTAAGCCCCATAACAGGTGGTTTGTGCCCAACCCGCTTGGCCTTGGGTAATTCCTAGCGTGGTGATATGTTTGTCACATTAGTGACCTTCTTTTGTATAGACCTATATTTGCTTATGGATCAGCTAGCTCTTGATGACCCGACTTACATAGTAGTTTGGTACGGTTACATGCATATAAATCATGGTCAACGAACACTTATTTGGTTAATTCAAATTACTTGTATCAAATTATCTTGCTCAAAATTGGTAAATGAACAATACAATTGCACACACATTTGTATTTGAGAGACTTTGTATCATTATGATAAATCAAGATCGGCAATGAACTCACATATGCACATGAGGGTTTCTTATAAATCTACATTTTTTCTTTGATATAATTTAAAATATTTTTGCAAATATTTTGGAATAATTTCATCTTCTTATGTAAAGCACATTTGTTTAGTATAAAAACATTTCAATACATGTTTTTTTCAAAAATTCAAAATTTCTTTCAACAACATATTCAAAAATCTAGCAATAAAGTCATGTTTATATATTATTTTATGTTTATCTCAAAATCAAAAATCAATTATGCAATAAAATTATTTTTTTGGATTTCACGATGATGGTATAAGTTTATACCTATAATTCTATGCCTAGCGCAAACCATTGTTCTAATTTTATTTTCCCATTCATTTTAATTCATAAAAACATATGGCTTACATCATTATGTTACACAATTGTGCTTTAAAAGGAACGCAAATTTTTCCATTTTCATTCCATTATGTCGCCATTCAATTTTGCAACGATGGTATAATTCCTAGGGAATTGTTCAAAATTTTATCACACTTAGGAATTTTATGCCTAACAAAAATCATATTTTTAATATTTCATGCATAATATTTTTATGAAAATCTAAAAACGAATCATCACCATCATCATTTTTCATCATCACAACACAAAGTCTTAAGACAGTTTCTTAAGCACTCTTTTACTTTTAGCAATATTTCTATACTGGGATTAGCTTGACGACCTAATGAGTAGCGATTCCATGAAATGGTCTATAATAGCGACAATGTCCTTTGAAATTATTGTTAGAAGTCTCTTTATTTTTCATCACATCACACCACAACAACCAATTTGTTTACATCAGATTATTTCATTTAAGTTTTATAGCATGACATAAAATTATACTATTTCCAATGACATAATCACATGAATAAATAATCAACCATTTAAAACTTAAAGCATCATAAAACAGATGAACAAGTCATATCATAAAATCATATATACATATATCAAAATATATGTACATCATATCACAGCTGGACTGGTATGCCACAATATATAACCTGGCATACTCACTCCTCTCAAAAATATACAGTCTATAGTCAAAAGCAGCTAGTCTCGAGAAGCCCTCAAGCTCTCAGCCTCGTCTCCTCTTTCGCACTGAGGTGGAGGAGGTGGTCCCATAGAGGTCTGTGTTGTGTCTCAGGTCCTCACCGTCGATTGTGAGGATGTCCTCGACGATCCCACCGTGACTGGATCCACAATGGGGGATGGCAGTGGTATCCTCTGGTTCTCTAGAACCATGTGATAGTACAATCCTTGGTAGAACACATTCTAAGAAATATATCATGCCAGATCTTGAGTGCTCGCCCCTCTACTCTAAGCCCTGAGCCATGTAGCCTCATCTTGTAGTGTCTGCACCTAAGCCTGGAGGTGGGCATTCTTAGCCTGAAGAGCTATCATATAATTGCTCTCCCCCACCTCGATACCCTTGCCCTTATCGGGTGATGTAGGCCTCTCCCTCTACTAAGAAGGGAGTCCCTCCTCTCTCCTCTCTACTTACTGTGGTCTCTCCGAAGACTATGGTACTCTCTGACATCTCTCTTGAGGAGACCGTCGCTGCTCCCTCCCTCTATGACCCCTCGTTGCATCAATAGCATCCTGGCACCGCCTCCCCATCCGTCGCACCATGTCGTGCATTGAACCTTATGTCCTCATCATTCGAGGAGGGTGAATGCCTATGTACCAGGCATCATATCTATTTGTAACCTTAGCATCATCCCCATCCATTGGCTTAATGGGGGCATCATTCACATCTTGACTCCAAAATCACTACATATCTAGAGCCCCACTCAGTGTAGTACTATCCTGAATAGTTCGAGAGTACTCATAATACCTGAGAGAAGGGATCCCTTGCTGTAGACCAAACTACCACAAAACTTGGTCATAACGGTAGAGCTCTATCTCTCCCCACTCCATCCTCAGCCAGAATACTTGCCTAATGCAAGCCAACTCCTGTCCATCCCCTCCCCACCCTAGATGCTCTCTCCATGGCCTCCAGGTGATCTAGTCAGGGATGAGGTCATCTAGCAACCTTTGAGACATTGGAAGATCTATCCATCGCTATGACCCTCTCTGGAGCCACCAATAGAAAATCTGGGGTCTCTCTCGATCAACCCCTATTAGTGGAAGCTCTATCGGCATCCACACCATAATGTGCTCCCAACACCAAACCTGTAGTAGCGATGTCAAAACCAGACATCGACCTCCCTTGTATACGACCCCGTACAGGATCCTATACAAGCGACATAGAACAAAGCTGCCCCAAGAAAATCTGTAGTCATGGTCTCTCATATCACAGACCACATCTGAGAGTAGCCATGGAAACTTGCATCCTCTCTAGTGGCATAGCAGTAGGCCACCCACCACCCCTACCAAAACTTGAGTTAATCGATATGCCCCAGGCATCTGCCTTAATGTCTTGATGTTAACTTCGCCCTTCTCTAGGGCGAAGCTAAGATCTCTGCATAGTCGCATCATAGCATGTCCCTGATTGGCCGTAGGAGTCATAAACTACCCTTGTATGGGGATCCTCAAGATCCTCCATATGTCCTCTATAGTGGGAGCCATCTCCCATATTGGTAGCCAGAAGCAGGATGACCCCAGATACCACCTCTCTGCTAGGGCTGTCAGTAGCCCCATGTTTGTCGATATTTGTGGCATCTCTGCCACATGTTGTAGCCCAAATTCTGCTAGTCGGTCTCACTTCGCCTGGTCGATCATGGCTACATCGTCTCTAAGTCCCCCGTATTTCCACTCCTGACTTTTTAGTAATCTCCTCTACAAAATAAACAATCAAACAATAAAAATCATTAATAGATAATCACTAAAATCAATTTCATATTATAAAACAAAAATGATGATATCGTCCACTATTGGATGATATCGTCCTAAATTGAGTCAAATCCTCATTTGTAGGACGAAATCATCTTCAATTTCTCAACTTGGGGATCGCCCCTATTTCAACGATTTCACCCCTAGACAAAATCGACGATCTAGGGACGATTTCGTCCCGACGTCATCGATGGCATAAAAATGATCGCGATGCCCCAAATACAGTCAAAATTTCAATTAAAAACCACACAAATCAAAATTAAAAACATAATTCACCAAGTTTAGATCCTTACCCGTAATCCGCGTCAGACCTTTATCGATCTGTGCGATGTTTCTACCATTTTGCCTATAGAGCTCTAAAAATAGTGAAAGTAAACAGTAACAATGAATTATGGTTTTACCCTATTTTTCTTAATTTTATTTAAAAATAATAAACAATTTTTTTGCTTTTCTATGCTTTTACCTCAAACGTTCTATTTGGGTAAAAACTCAAAGGGGACACCATAGTAAGCAGTCGTACGATTCGACTTGGAATCATCGTCTAAAAAATTGAGTAAATTTTTGCTTTCTCGTAAAGTGTGAAGAACTCGTCTTTAACACAATTTCTTTGGAAAATTCGCTAAAGAGGAGGCAAAATGTAGCACCCTAAAATTGGTGTAGTTAAACCCTTAGTAAAAAGATAAAATTTGAAATTTTAACCCCGAAACCGCCCGTTAACTGCTCACCCCATTTTTCATGCCATTTTTAGGAGTTGTTCTGACCATTGAACGATATCATCATCGATCAGACTAAATCATCCCAGATTGGACAAATTTTTTTGGAACAGAACGTCCAGACGATTTTGTCCCAAAACCAAATTTTCATAATTAGCTTCTGTTTCAATGACCTCTCCAACTTGGGCAAAAGTGTGTCTGTGCAGTTGGAGATTCCTCCGTTGGAGATCTCCCAGATTGGGATGATCCCCAACCTCCTAACCTCCCCCTACTCTTATATAAACTGGTATTTTCTTAGTTTATCCCTCCTGAACCCCCTGGCTAATCATTCCCCTGCAATTCTAGTTTTGTTGTATTAGAACATCCTCGCCCCCATCATTTGCATTTGTATTTTCAAGTATTTCATTGCAGGTTTTCACTATGCTTTAGCTGGAGGAAGCTCAGATCATCGTAGGCGATTCCAGACGATCCTGTCATAGATTGATGAAGATATCGTACGATTGTATGTGATCTCGACAGCAGTTCATATTGGGGACAACCAGAGCCCTGAGTTTGCATTTCTCATCTTTCTTCTTTACTTTACTATGCATTAACTTGATTGATTTTCATTCTGCATCCTAGAGTTCACCTCATCTAGCATAAATGCATGATAAATTTATAATAAGTTATTAAAATAATGTATTTTCTTTAAATCTGCTATCTAGATTTATCAATTAAGCATTCATATTGTCATTTCCATTATTTTGCATTATTCTTGCAGTTGTATTTTTAGTTTTTGGTGTTTGTTTATGTGATTGCAGGTTTTTGATAAATTCGTCTGAAGAATTTGTTAGATCGGTGACGAGCTTGTCTGATCTCATACAATCGACTGTAAACTGGGATGATTTTGTATAATTTCAGATGATCCTGTCATATTTAGGACGATCTAGACTCCTACAAGCTTCAAAATCTTCATCAGACGTCCAAAATCAGGTGTATTCTTTCTTATTTAGTATATTCCTGGTATTTAGGATTCATTTATGCTTTATGTATTCATATAAATTAACATTTTTCATATAGAATAGCCTAGATTCATTTTGGCCAACCTAGGATTATGAATGATTGAGTATAAAATGAACACATCAAAACCATTCTCAACCTAGGCGTGGAAACTGCCACTCAAAGTTTCCTGGTGAACCCCACCATCCGTCAAAAATTCACCTTTATACCCCTCCCCTGAGAGGTGCGACCTTCAAAAGGCCTCTCAGTCCGAGGTATTATTCCATCCTTCTTGCATCCCCCTTTCGGGCATGAATTTTTTAGCCTGAAGGTAAGGGCACGAAAAAATTGGGTCGATAAAGTCAGGTAGAAGTTAAAAATAGAGAATTAGATAATATTCTAAAAAATATAGTGGCTTCTCATAGGAAATTTTGGATGAATGGGTTATCCAAGGTTGTTTGGACTTACAACAATACATGGAAATCCACCATGGGATTTACACCTTATGAATTGGTCTATGGTAAGAAACCTCTTTTTCCAATTGAATTTGAATTACTAACACTTCATACATCTTTGGAAGTTGGCATTGAGTTGTCACAAGTACAACAAGAGAGAATTACACAATTGAATGCATTGGATGAACTTCACTTGGAAGCACTTCACCAGATGGATATAATTCACTAGAAGTGAAAAATGTGGCATGATAGTCACACAAAGATCAGCAAGTATGAACTAGGAGACTGGGCACTATTGTTCGATTCTCAATATGCTAATTTTCTTAGCATGTTACAAACTCAGTGGCTCAGACCATATCAAATAGAAGAAGTGTTCAATAATGGAGTTGTTTGACTTTATATTATTAATTATTCAAGGAGGAAATTGGTGGTAAATGAGTATTTTTTATGAGTGTACCATAAGCCATTGACAAAGGAGAATTTTTCTCTACATTTTGCACAATTTGACCTATGTGTGATTATAGTGTTGGAATTATTTGGTACATGCTAATGTACCATCTTGGGTATATCATTAGATTAGGAGAGTGTCTTGGATTAAAGCTTAGTATTTACTTTATGTAATATTATAAATGCACAAAGTATTATTAGAATGTGCAATTATGTAAATGTGCATGTTTTCCACATGTACATGAGTCCTTAGAATAAGAATATGGAAGACCAAGAGTCATGTATCATTATATAATAAGGCCTTTGATAGATGAGAGGAAGTGGAGAGTGATAGAGAGAAGTACAAGATAGACTAGATATAATATATAACTTGTATGAAGCATGGAGCATCTGAGATCTCCATTTTGTATCAAGTTCCTATTTTTGTGAGATTTCATCAATGGCTATTTCATGAGTTATTTTAGAATTTTATCATGCTATTTACTTGCTTATTATATTGCCATTATCATAGATATAACATTGCATGCTTATTTTACTTCTTGGGATTGCATTTCATTTGATATATAACATCAAAAGCTAACAAATGTGGGTACTTTTTGCATATACCCATGCTTGGCTATTAGTAGTTATATACTGGGTTTAATTTTTATAAATAAATCCATAGATTGCTAAAAGTTTTGCTAGAACAAGCCCATAAGCCATGCTAAAAGTAGAGCAAAGTGGAAAGGAAATTGAGAGACTAGCCTGTGAGCTCGTTGAAGCATTTGAACCTAACCAAAATATGAAAAAGAGGCAAAGGTTAGGCCTGCTACATATATGGAGACACATATGATCTAAAGTCCCACTGACGTTCATCAGGATGCAAGAGAATAACCAAGGCGAATTGACTAGTGCATGAAAGCGTCAAATCCATGGTACCCAAAAAAAGTATTCAAAAATACATGCTAAGTCTTGTTGCTGGAAGATAAAATTTATCTAGATTGGCTCTCTCCAAGGTTTTAGAAGGTATGCACCTGATCAGGACCCAAAATGGTGCTAATTCCCTATACACTAGACAAAATGTGACGAGAAAAATCAAGAAAATGGCCAAGTCATGGGTATGCCAAAAGATCTATGCTGGTTTTGAAACCCGATAAAATAGTGAAAAGTCATTGTGCTACCAGGAGAGTGAAATGACTAAGTCTAGTAAATACTAGAATAATTGTACCCAACTAGGACCCAATGTGCTCCCAAAAGGCCAACCTTCATTAATATAGAAAATGGCTAAGGCTGAAGGATACCAAAACATTTACACTCAACTTGAACCCAATAGCATCCCAAAAGCTTGAGTAGATAATTAGTCAGGTCCTCAGGGCATCAAAATAATTACACCTAATCGAAACCTAGTAGGGTCCTAAATTTCCACCTAGGATATGATAATTCAAAATTAATATGGAAGTTGAAGGTACAAAGAATACTAGGGGACTCATTCCCAACTGAAATCCAATCAACAATCAAAGTTCATTGCACATAGAAGCATAAAATAGGCTAAGTGCTAAAGGCACCAAAATAATTGCACCTGACCTGGGCCCACCAAGGTTCAAAATACCCAACATGAATGGAAGTAAATATGAGAAATCTAACCAAGAGATAAAGACAATAGGAGGATGATATATGGTTGAAATTTATCTAAGTCATAAAGATGCATCTCATAAGTGTGTAGGGAATCATGCAATCACCCTCCAATGAAAAGTACCTTTTTCCATGATGCTTACTAGGCAAGATTCTATGTTAGAATATTTTAATAGCACACACCATCATGCAAATGATAAGGGTGGCTAAGAATAAAGGATAAGTAGTGATCAAGGGAATAGATGCAACCAGCAACCTAGGAAAAACTCAAGGAGATGCAAATCCTAGCCACGTCAACAAGCCACATCCAGGTAGTTGGAACAGCCATTCTTCCAAGCAAATCCACTAGGCTGGTAGAATCTCTAACATAACAACAATCCACTTTGAAGGTAATCATAACTTGATAATGTAAAATATCTATAAATACAAATATGTATAATGAAAACGGGTCAGCTCTTAGGCTTTTACAATTCATATGTAATGAGAATATTTTTACATGTTAATACAAAGGGATTTTTTTTTGGCTTTCAATTTATTCCATTTGTAGAACATGTATGTACGATGACTGCTTATTTCTAATGAAGAACATGGACTTATACTGAGAGGGGGGGTGAACAGTATAAGACTTAACCATTTAATATTTTTAACTTTAGATAGCAGTAGCATCAACACAACATTAATCAAGACAGAAAGCATCACACATTGGAAGCCCATTTTTAACGTGGTTCACCCGAAGGCCCGGGCTACGTCCACAAAACTTTTCTCTAAAAGTTATCTCAAAGTTCTTTGGGAAACCTTCCCAATTACAATGTTTATGAGCCTCGGCCCAAAGGAGACACCTTCCCCCAATCTGAATTTATGAGCCTCTGCTCAAAGGAGATACCTTCCCCTCTGCTCTAGAAATGATCCCTCAGAAGATCAACTGCCTCTACCTCTTGCCAGCACGTGGAACTCCTTTCCACCGAAGACCTCCTATCCTCAATGCTTAGCCTAAGAGACCTCTGCCTTCTATGATCACGTCCACAGTAGCTCAGCTACCTGTACCAAACACAGTCAATCGGTCTAGTACAAGTCTTCCTCTGTCTGTCAGATCTGTCCAACTCTTTGAACAAATCAATCCTCTGCACACAAGCCTTCTCAAAGACTTGCCAAATCTATCCTCAGGTTCTTCTCAAAGAACCAATGCACCTCTGTCCTCAAGTTCTCTGATAGAACTCTCAAAAACTCAGCTCACAAGTCCTCTGCTAGGACCTGTCCAAATCTGCTCACAAGTCCCCACCGAAACCTGTCCAAAACCTGCTCACAAGTCCCCACTAGAACCTGTCCAAAACCTCAACAAGCTCACCAAGAAAAACTTGCTTAGCATGAACCCACAAAGAGAATTGTTAGAGACCCAATGT
Source organism: Wollemia nobilis (assembly GCA_028583015.1). NCBI lineage: Eukaryota > Viridiplantae > Streptophyta > Pinopsida > Araucariales > Araucariaceae > Wollemia > Wollemia nobilis. The sequence goes on from JAQPPZ010017129.1 coordinate 5,121,880, forward strand.
GATTCATAAACCTCATAGAAGCATAAAGAGAATTGTTAGAGACTCAATATGTTCTATACTTAACTCCAAATCTCAATCTCAAAAGAATAAGATAGATGTAGTATGCTTTTCTCAAGAATATGAAACACAACCCAACAATTGCCAACTATGCAATATCTCATATAACAATGATACTTATATTCTTTTCACCAACAACTAGGGTTTCATCATCTCAATGCAAGTAGCAAGACTTACTAACATAAACCCTAGTGCAAAAATGCTTCCTCTTCCTCAACCAGAATTATGCATTCACCCAAAAACTCATCAATGATTTTAATGCATAAACAATCTTCAATATCCAGAAAATAAGATTCACACCAAAAATACCTAGTAGACAACCTTTTCACTCCAAACTCAATTTCAAAAACTATACCATCAACAACATACATAGAAGAAGTTGCCCATACCTTTACTTTGATGAAGAAGGAGAACTCAAAATCTGTCACAACACTAACTCTCAATTTGCCACCAATTAGAGTTAGCAACTATACAATAATACACAATAATAAAGATCCAAAATAACACCTTATTTCTCCAACTTAGTAAAAACCACCATAAGTGTAATATACATACAAAGTAAAACCTCTTTACACCTTATTACTCCACATAAACATTAAGCATCAATAAAATAATGTCAAAGCAAAATATGATACCTTAACCTTATACCTCCCGCGCATTTACAACCGCTATCCTTTGCACACCGCGACCAAAAGAAATTCCCAACGAAGAGAATCGAACTCGGCACCTCTGCCATCTAGCGCTTTCGCTTAAACGCCACCGTCGTTGGGTCACAAGTGCCCAACGAAGAAATACAACACTGCCCTCTCTTTTATCTTCCTTTGATGCCAAGAATCTGGAAAACGTAAACGTCTTCCACAAGCCACATGCAAACTGGTGAGCGTTGTCCAAAACGTAAGTCACAGAATGCTTGCATTAATCATCTCACAGCATAGTCTGAAAAACGCAGTTCAGGTGCAATTGCCAATCCACTAACGTCCAACACAAAGGTAAGGATGCAGCCCAAGCTCAAATCCGAATATGCCAAGCACGGTTTCCAAGACACAGAACAAGCACGATTTCAAGGACGTCAATCGGAGATTCGAAGACACAAAGCGCTGTTCGAAAGAATAGAGAAAACGCAAAATCATAGACGCCAAGCGCAAATCGAAAGATACAGAGCAAACCGCAAATCACAGATGTCAAAAATCGATGGTGCTCACTTTAGAAAATCATCCCCACTTATATAGCCATTTCTCCTTAATGTTTGACGTCGGCGCTCCTCCAACGATGGCAACATATCGGCGAAAGAATTCTTTTTACTCCGTCGCTTAAGGGTTGAAAGACCCTTTAATAATAATTAAAATAATTATTATTATTATTTTATTAATAATAAATTAAACTTGGACCTTTGACAAAGGTTTGAGTTAATTTAATTATTAATAATAAACATGGACCTTTGCATTAAGTTAAGCTTGGTTTTAATAAAAACCCTTAATGAGTCCAAATGGTTTTAAGAAAAACCTTTAACCTTGTCACCATGGTTTTAATAAAAACCCTTTAACATAATGAAGCTTCTCAAGATATTCTTGACATCACACTCTTTTGATATCAACACAAAAATGCCTTTTGACATCAATGACAACTTATACATTTGAGCAAAGGCAATGTACCCAAAGTACCCAAAATTGCCAACAATCTCCCCCTTTGTCATTGATGGCAAACCTTTACTGAAAACACTTCTCAAGAGCCAAAACTGAAACCAACTGAAACCAACTGTGCTAACAACTGAGAATCTTCCTTTGAAGTTTTGCTCCCCATGACTTGAAGCTTTCCTCTTCACTTTGAAGCTCTCCCCCTTACTCATATCTCTCCCCCTTTGTCATCAATGGCAAAGGGCCACCTTTGGGGCTCGGGACTAAGAATTAGCCTCTTAGCTTAGTCCCTCCCCCACCTCCTGATGAGGTGATTAATTTTGGGGTGGGAGTACAACTCCCAATTTCTCCCTTAGATACTCAAACGTATCTCTTGGAAGAGGTTTGGTGAAGATATCTGCAATCTGCTCTTTAGTAGACACATACTCTACCTTGACCTGTTTCTCTTGCACTTTTTCCCTTAGAAAATGATACTTGATGGAAATATGCTTTGTCCTTGAGTGCATTACCGGATTTTTGGAAATACTTATGGCACTTGTATTATCACAAAGTATGGAGATGGGTTGTTCATGCTTGACTTTGAAATCCTCCAAGGTGGTTTTCATCCATAAAACCTGTGTACACCCAGCCACTGTTGCTATGTATTCAGCCTCTGTTGTAGATAAGGAAACTGAAGGTTGTTTCTTACTTAGCCAAGAAACCAAACTCTTTCCCAAAAAGAATGCTCCACCACTAGTGCTTTTCCTGTCATCAATACTGCCTGCCCAATCTGCATCTGTATAAGCTGTGAGGGTGAAATCATCACCTTTGGGATACCAAAGCCCAAAGTCCATAGTGCCCTTCAGATATCTGAATATCCTCTTAATTGCCATAACATGAGAATCTTTAGGAGCTGCCTGAAATCTTGCTACTAACCCAACTGCCTGCATGATATCTGGTCTGGTAGCTGTAACATATAATAAACTACCAATCATTGATCTGTACAACCTCTGATCTACTACTGGAGATTCATCATCTTTACTCATCTTGCATCCTGTAATCATTGGAGTACATAATTGGTTTGTTATCTATCATCCCAAATTTCTTCAACATTTCTTTGATATACTTTCCTTGAGAGAGAAATACACCATCTTTTGATTGAGAAATCTGAAGACCTAAAAAGAATGACAACTCTCCAATCATAGACATCTCAAATTCCTTCTGCATGGTGTTAGCAAAATCTTTGCACATCTGAGTATTATTTCCCCCAAAAATAATATCATCAACATAGACAACCATAATCAGCATATCATCACCTTCATCCTTAATATACAAATTGCTATCTGCCACACCTTTCCTGAAGCCTTGCTCATGAAGATACCTGTCAAGTCTTGAGTACCAAGCCCTAGGTGCTTGCTTTAACCCATACAAGGCCTTTTTCAGTTTACACACATAGTCTGACTGTTCCGAGAGAGACACTCCTTCTGGCTGTTCTATGTAGACTTCTTCTTCCAACACCCCATTTAGAAAAGCTGACTTTACATCCATTTGATACACCTTGAAATATTTGAAGCTTGAAAGGGCCAAAAACATTCTGATAGCTTCAAGACGAGCAACAAGAGCAAACGTCTCTTCGAAATCAACACCTTCTACTTGAGCATAACCTTTGCAGACTAACCTAGCTTTGTTTCTGACAATCTTTCCATCCTCATTGAGTTTATTTCTGAATATCCATTTTGTGCCAATGACATTCTTGTCCTTAGGTCTTGGAACCAATTCCCAAGTTTCACTTTTCTCTATTTGATTTAGCTCTTCATCCATTGCTTTTACCCAAAACTTATCTGCACATGCTTCACTGAAATCTTTTGGCTCAATTTGAGATAATAATGAAACATTTGTAGAATCATGTGAGGGAATGACTCTTCTTCTTGTTTGCCTCCTATTTGGATCACCAATGATCAAATATTTGGGATGATGTTTCTGAACATATCGTGAAGGAGTTTTGGGAAGAAGTTGTTGTCTTTCCTCTTCTTCATCTGAAACCTCTCTGAATTCTTCTTGACAAATTTCATCACTGAGTTCCTGGATTGGTTCTCTTATCCCTGTCTTTTCATCAACGAGTTACATTTATGCTCTCTACAACTGTATGAGTTCTTTTGTTGAAGCATCTGTAGGCCTTGCTTCTGTTGGAATACCCAAGAAAGATTCCCTCATCACATCTAGGATCAAACTTACCCAAATTCTGATCTTCCCTTCGGATGAAGCACTTACTCCCAAACACTTTGAAGTATTTTACTGTAGCTGGTCTTCCTTTCCACAACTCATAAGGAGTTTTATGATGATTGACTCTAAGTTGGGCCCTGGTGATAATGTAGATCGTTGTACTGACTGCCTCTTTCCAAAAGCCATCTGAAAGTTTTGACTCATTCAACATAGCTCTAGCCATATTTTCAATAGTTCTATTTTTCCTTTCAACTACTCCATTTTGTTGAGGAGTTCTTGCTGCTGAATATTCTCTTTTGATTCCTTGTTGCTCATAGTATTCCACAAATTCATTTGAAGTGAACTCTCCTCCTCTATCTGATCTTAAACATTTGATTCTCTTGTCAGTCTCATTTTCAACCATTTCTTTGAAAGCTTTAAATTTTTCAAAAGCTTCAGATTTTTCTTTGAGAAAAGTAACCCAAGTCATTCTAGAATAATCATCTATAAAAAGCATGAAGTAGCTTTCTCCCTGAATGCTCTGAGTTTTGGTAGGGCCACATAAATCAGTATGAATAAGATCCAATGGTTTTGAAGAAGTATACCCTTTTGATTTGAAAGTGGTTCCGGTCTGTTTTCCATGTTGACAAGGACCGCAAATGATGTTATGGGGCCTTTTTATTTTGGGCAAGTCTCTAACCGCTTCCTTGTTACTAATATTGACAAGATTATCAAAGCTCAAATGCCCCAATATTTTATGCCATAACCAACTCTCATCTTCTTGAGTTAGAAAACACTTTTCCTTTTTTATCTCACTTAGCATGTAAAGATTGTTTGGAGTCCTTGTAGCACTAGCAATGAGTTTTCCATTTTTTTCTTTACTTATCTCACATCTATCCGAAAAGAAAGATACTATGTGCCCTTGATCACAAAGTTGACTCACACTTAGAAGATTATGTCTTAGGCCTTCTACATAAAGCACATTTTCTGTTTTGGATTTCCCATCCAAACTAAGAGTCCCTTTACCACAGATTTTAGTCGACTCGTTATCTCCAAAATCGACTGTTCCTCTCGTTTGTTTCTTTTAAGACCAAAAACTTTTCCTTTTCACCAGTCATATGTTTTGAACAACCACTATCAAGATACCATTTTTCTACTTTGTCTAGAGCATGAAAAGCAGTTTGAGCTATCATTGACTTAGATTTGATCTCATTTTTCTTTTTAGTGAACTCAAGGCTAGATCTATCCAAACTGCACATCCTAGCAATATGCCCAAAATTATTGCACTTGTAACACATGACATCTTTATTCATAAGAGGTGCAAAAGAGTTACCATTTTCTTTACTATGTCTATTCATGGACTTATTGCAATGCATAGCTTTGTGACCAAATTTCTTGCAGGAAAAACAATAGCCATGGAAAGTATTATGTAACCTGTTTTGATGCCTTGGATGATTGTTCTTCTTGTGACCAACTGGAATCCACCGCTCTTCAGGAGGAAGATTGATCTTGCTCGAAGACCCTATTTCTTGAATGGTGATACCATCCTTCTTTTGCTTTTCACACGGAGTATTCTGTCTGAGAGCCAACTGATCCAACTTCACTCTAAGAGACATAACTTCTTCTTCTAGTTTCTTGCAATCAGCTTCCTTTCCTTTGAGAACCTCTGTTAGAACCTGTTCAACCTTCTTCCCTTCTTCAGCTAGAATTTTGAAGTCTATAACACTTTGAACCAATTCTGATCTTGCTATCTTTTCTTCCTGATATTGATGCTTGAGAACAGAATTCTCTTCCCTGAATTTCTCAAGCTTTCTCAAAGCCAAGAAGAATTCACCTTTGAGATCGAACTCAACCTCTTCATCTCTTTCTGAATCTGTATGATCCTCTGATAGATCCTTCTCCAAGCTGTTAGGCTCTTTCTGGAGAGACCCGCTCTGATACCAATTGAAGAACATGGACTTATACTGAGAGGGGGGGGTGAACAGTATAAGACTTAACCATTTAATATTTTTAACTTTAGATAGCAGTAGCATCAACACAACATTAATCAAGACAGAAAGCATCACACATTGGAAGCCCATTTTTAACGTGGTTCACCAGAAGGCCTGGGCTACGTCCACAAAACTTTTCTCTAAAAGTTATCTCAAAGTTCTTTGGGAAACCTTCCCAATTACAATGTTTATGAGCCTCGGCCCAAAGGAGACACCTTCCCCCAATCTGAATTTATGAGCCTCTGCTCAAAGGAGATACCTTCCCCTCTGCTCTGGAAATGATCCCTCAGAAGATCAACTGCCTCTACCTCTTGCCAGCACGTGGAACTCCTTTCCACCGAAGACCTCCTGTCCTCAATGCTTAGCCTAAGAGACCTTTGCCTTCTATGATCACGTCCACAGTAGCTCAGCTACCTGTACCAAACATAGTCAGTCGGTCTAGTACAAGTCTTCCTCTGTCTGTCAGATCTGTCCAACTCTTTGAACAAATCAATCCTCTACACACAAGCCTTCTCAAAGACTTGCCAAATCTATCCTCAGGTTCTTCTCAAAGAACCAATGCACCTCTGTCCTCAAGTTCTCTGATAGAACTCTCAAAAACTCAACTCACAAGTCCTCTGCTAGGACCTGTCCAAATCTGCTCACAAGTCCCCACGGAACCTGTCCAAAACCTGCTCACAAGTCCCCACTAGAACCTGTCCAAAACCTCAGCAAGCTCACCAAGAAAAACTTGCTTAGCATGAACCCACAAAGAGAATTGTTAGAGACCCAATGTGATTCATAAACCTCATAGAAGCATAAAGAGAATTGTTAGAGACTCAATATGTTCTATACTTAACTCCCAATCTCAATCTCAAAAGAATAAGATAGATGTAGTATGCTTTTCTCAAGAATATGAAACACAACCCAACAATTGCCAACTATGCAATATCTCATATAACAATGATACTTATATTCTTTTCACCAACAACTAGGGTTTCATCATCTCAATGCAAGTAGCAAGACTTACTAACATAAACCCTAGTGCAAAAATGCTTCCTCTTCCTCAACCAGAATTATGCATTCACCCAAAAACTCATCAATGATTTTAATGCATAAACAATCTTCAATATCCAGAAAATAAGATTCACACCAAAAATACCTAGTAGACAACCTTTTCACTCCAAACTCAATTTCAGAAAATATACCATCAACAACATACATGGAAGAAGTTGCCCATACCTTTACTTTGATGAAGAAGGAGAACTCAAAATCTGTCACAACACTAACTCTCAATTTGCCACCAATTAGAGTTAGCAACTATACAATAATACACAATAATAAAGATCCAAATTAACACCTTATTTCTCCAACTTAGTAAAAACCACCATAAGAGTAATACACATACAAAGTAAAACCTCTTTACACCTTATTACTCCACATAAACATTAAGCATCAATAAAATAATGTCAAAACAAATATGATACCTTAACCTTATACCTCCCGCGCATTTACAGCCGCTATCCTTTGCACACCGCGACCAAAAGAAATTCCCAACGAAGAGAATCGAACTCGGCACCTCTATCGTCTAGCGCTTTCGCTTAAACGCCATCGTCATTGGGTCACAAGTGCCCAACGAAGAAATACAACACTGCCCTCTCTTTTATCTTCCTTTGATGCCAAGAATCTGGAAAACGTAAACGTCTTCCACAAGCCACATGCAAACTGGTGAGCGTTGTCCAAAACGTAAGTCACTGAATGCTTGCATTAATCATCTCACAACACAGTCTGGAAAAATGCAGTTCAGGTGCAATTGCCAATCCACTAACGTCCAACACAAAGGTAAGGATGCAGCCCAAGCTCAAATCTGAATATGCCAAGCATGGTTTCCAAGACACAGAACAAGCACGATTTCAAGGATGTCAATCGAAGATTCGAAGACACAAAGCGTTGTTCGAAAGAATAGAGAAAATGCAAAATCGCAGACGCCAAGCGCAAATCGAAAGATACAGAGCAAACCGCAAATCATAGATGTCAAAAATCGGTGGTGCTCACTTTAGAAAAACATCCCCACTTATATAGCCATTTCTCCTTAATGTTTGACGTCGGCGCTCCTCCAACGATGGCAACATATCGGCGAAAGAATTATTTTTCCTTCCGTCGCTTAAGGGTTGAAAGACCCTTTAATAATAATTAAAATAATAATAATTATTATTTTATTAATAATAAATTAAACTTGGACCTTTGACAAAGGTTTGAGTTAATTTAATTATTAATAATAAACATGGACCTTTGCATTAAGTTAAGCTTGGTTTTAATAAAAACCCTTAATGAGTCCAAATGGTTTTAAGAAAAACCTTTAACCTTGTCACCATGGTTTTAATAAAAACCCTTTAACATAATGAAGCTTCTCAAGATATTCTTGACATCACACTCTTTTGATATCAACACAAAAATGCCTTTTGACATCAATGACAACTTATACATTTGAGCAAAGGCAATGTACCCAAAGTACCCAAAATTGCCAACAATCTCCCCCTTTGTCATTGATGGCAAACCTTTCATCGAAAACACTTCTCAAGAGCCAAAACTGAAACCAATTGAAACCAACCATGCTAACAACTAAGAATCTTCCTTTGAAGTTTTTCTCCCCTGACTTGAAGCTTTCCTCTTCACTTTGAAGCTCTCCCCCTTACTCATATCTCTCCCCCTTTGTCATCAATGGCAAAGGGCCACCTTTGGGGCTCGGGACTAAGAATTAGCCTCTTAGCTTAGTCCCTCCCCCACCTCCTGATGAGGTGATTAATTCTGGGGTGGGAGTACAACTCCCAATTTCTCCCTTAGATACTCAAACGTATCTCTTGGAAGAGGTTTGGTGAAGATATCTGCAATCTGCTCTTTAGTAGACACATACTCTACCTTGACCTGTTTCTCTTGCACTTTTTCCCTTAGAAAATGATACTTGATGGAAATATGCTTTGTCCTTGAGTGCATTACCGGATTTTTGGAAATACTTATGGCACTTGTATTATCACAAAGTATGGAGATGGGTTGTTCATGCTTGACTTTGAAATCCTCCAAGGTGGTTTTCATCCATAAAACCTGTGTACACCCAACCACTGTTGCTATGTATTCAGCCTCTATTGTAGATAAGGAAACTGAAGGTTGTTTCTTACTTAGCCAAGAAACCAAACTCTTTCCCAAAAAGAATGCTCCACCACTAGTGCTTTTCCTATCATCAATACCGCCTGCCCAATCTGCATCTGTATAAGTTGTGAGGGTGAAATCATCACCTTTGGGATACCAAAGCCCAAAGTCCATAGTGCCCTTCAGATATCTGAATATCCTCTTAACTGCCATAACATGAGAATCTTTAGGAGCTTCCTGAAATCTTGCTACTAACCCAACTGCCTGCATGATATTTGGTCTGGTAGCTGTAACATATAATAAACTACCAATCATTGATCTGTACAACCTCCGATCTGCTGTCGGAGATTCATCATCTTTACTCATCTTGCATCCTGTAATCATTGGAGTACATACCTGGTTTGCTGTCTATCATCCCAAATTTCTTCAACATTTCTTTGATATACTTTCCTTGAGAGAGAAATACACCATCTTTTGATTGAGAAATCTGAAGACCTAAAAAGAATGACAGCTCTCCAATCATAGACATCTCAAATTCCTTTTGCATGGTGTTAGCAAAATCTTTGCACATCTGAGTATTATTTCCCCCAAAAATAATATCATCAACATAGACAACCATAATCAACATATCATCACCTTCATCCTTAATATACAAATTGCTATCTGCCACACCTTTCCTGAAGCCTTGCTCATGAAGATACCTGTCAAGTCTTGAGTACCAAGCCCTAGGTGCTTGCTTTAACCCATACAAGGCCTTTTTTAGTTTACACACATAGTCTGACTATTTTGAGAGAGACACTCCTTCTGGCTGTTCTATGTAGACTTCTTCTTCCAACACCCCATTTAGAAAAGCTGACTTTACATCCATTTGATACACTTTGAAATATTTGAAGCTTGAAAGGGCCAAAAACATTCTGATAGCTTCAAGACGAGCAACAAGAGCAAACGTCTCTTCGAAATCAACACCTTCTACTTGAGCATAACCTTTGCAAACTAGCCTAGCTTTGTTTCTGACAATCTTTCCATCCTCATTGAGTTTATTTCTGAATATCCATTTTGTGCCAATGACATTCTTGTCCTTAGGTCTTGGAACCAATTCCCAAGTTTCACTTTTCTCTATTTGATTTAGCTCTTCATCCATTGCTTTTACCCAAAACTTATCTGCACATGCTTCACTGAAATATTTTGGCTCAATTTGAGATAATAATGAAACATTTGTAGAATCATGTGAGGGAATGACTCTTCTTCTTGTTTGCCTCCTATTTGGATCACCAATGATCAAATCTTTGGGATGATGTTTCTGAACATATCGTGAAGGAGTTTTGGGAAGAAGTTGTTGTCTTTCCTCTTCTTCATCTGAAACCTCTCTGAATTCTTCTTGACAAATTTCATCATTGAGTTCCTGGATTGGTTCTCTTATCCTTATCTTTTCATCAACAGTTACATTTATGCTCTCTACAACTGTATGAGTTCTTTTGTTGAAGCATCTGTAGGCCTTGCTTCTGTTGGAATACCCAAGAAAGATTCCCTCATCACATCTAGGATCAAACTTACCCAAATTCTGATCTTCCCTTCTGATGAAGCACTTACTCCCAAACACTTTGAAGTATTTTACTATAGTTGGTCTTCCTTTCCACAACTCATAAGGAGTTTTATGATGATTGACTCTAAGTTGGGCCCTGGTGATAATGTAGACTCATTGTACTTGATTGCCTCTTTCCAAAAGCCATCTGAAAGTTTTGACTCATTCAACATAGCTCTAGCCATATTTTCAATAGTTCTATTTTTCCTTTCAACTACTCCATTTTGTTGAGGAGTTCTTGCTATTGAATATTCTCTTTTGATTCCTTGCTGGTCACAGTATTCCACAAATTCATTTGAAGTGAACTCTCCTCCTCTATCTGATCTTAAACATTTGATTCTCTTATCAGTCTCATTTTCAACCATTTCTTTGAAAGCTTTAAATTTTTCAAAAGCTTCAGATTTTTCTTTGAGAAAAGTAACCCAAGTCATTCTAGAATAATCATCTATAAAAAGCATGAAGTAGCTTTCTCCCTGAATGCTCTAAGTTCTGGTAGGGCCACATAAATTAGTATTGAAGAACACAAGCTTATACTGAGAGGGGGGGTGAACAGTATAAGACCACTTTTAACTTTAACTTTCAAAACAACTTTCAAACCAATAACATGCAGAATAAAGATAGCAGTAATAACAGTAGTAAAACAATGCACAAAATGCAATCCACAAAGAGACACAACAATTTACGTGGTTCACCCAAGGTGGGCTACTCCACGGATAAAACTTTTCTTCTAAAAGTTGTATCAAAGTCCTCTGGGAATCCTTCCCGATTACAATGTTTATGAGCCTCAGCTCAAAGGAGACACCTTCCCCTAATTCTGCTTTGGCTGGTGATCCTCTAGAAGACCTCTACCTCCTCTGCCCTTAGCAAGTGGAATTCTATCCATAGAAGACACCTGTCTTCCCTGCTCTGGCTGGAGATCTCTGTCCTCAATTCTATCACAACAAAGCTGGTCCTCTTCTCTGCACCAAACACAGTCCTTCGGTCTGGCACAATACTATCCTCTTCCTCTATTCTTTTTTGCACTTGGTTGAAACCAATATTTTACTATCTACGCAAATACAGCAGTTCTCGATCAAAAACATAGTAGCATAGATTTCGCGTATTCTACGTATACACAGCAATATAGTCTTCGCAAAATACAGCAACACTATCTTCGCAAATACAACAGCACTTCCTTTGCACTCTTTGCCTAAATCATGATAGCACTATCTTCGCAACCTCTGTCTAAACACAGCAGACGCTCAGGCTTCTACTTATGCACTTCTGCGATCGATCTTCTCCCTGCACTCTCTCTGTGCAATTCGCACTTCGAACGCACACTTAATCGATGATCAAACTATTCAAACATCCCTCCTTTTATAGAGTAAGATCCATGGTCATTACATCCAAACTTAGTCGGCTGTTATACTTCCACTGCATCGGCTGCAAAACCCTATGCTGCATCGGCCTAGATTTTAACTTTGTCGGCTCAAAGTTAACTCTGTCCTCAACCGCCTCCCTGTAGCTTCTGGCGTGAAACTTCAACATGTCATGATATCATGACACCTTTTCCCGTCGTACACCTTCTATTGCTTGTTGTAGCGATATCGTGATGCTTTTGCTTTTGACTGCTTCCTTTGCTCTTCTATCACGAAATCGTGACACTTTTGCCTCTTGCTGACGTCATCTTGCTTCTGTCATGAAATCATGATGCTTTAGACTTCAAAGCCTTCTTCTCCGCTTCTGTCATGAAATCGTGACACCTTTGCCTCTTGCTGACGTCATCTGCATTCCTGTCATGAAATCATGATGCTTTAGACTTCAAAGCCTTCTTCTCCGCTTGCACCAGCAAAAATGGAACATGTCATGAAATCGTGATGCTTTCGCTGCCTTAAGCTCTTTTCTACCAAATGCTCACGAAACTAGGACATGTCACGAAATCATGACGCTTTCATAGCCTTAAGCACTTTTTTGCCATATGCCCGTGAAACTGGAACATGTCACGAAATCATGATGCTTTTGCCAACTGCAAGCTGCCAACTCAACCTGTCATGAAATCGTGACACTTTCTGCATCCGTACAACTTCTTTGAAACCTGTCGCGAAATCGTGACACTTCCTGCAACTCAACACTGCCAACTCAACTTGTCATGAAATCGTGACACTTTCTGCATCCGTACAACTTCATTGAAACTTGTCGCGAAATCGTGACACTTCCTGCAACTCAACACTGCCAACTCAACTTGTCGTGAAATCGTGATAGTTTTGCCTGAACTTTCTCTCTCCTCAAACATGTCACGAAATCGTGACAGTTTTTCCTGCTTCGTCTCTGCCTTCCAGCATGTCACGAAATCATGACAGTTTTGCCAAAACTTTCTCTCTCCTCAAACATGTCATGAAATCGTGACAGTTTTGCCAGCACTTTCTCTCTCCTAAAACATGTCATGAAATCGCGATAGTTTTTCTAGCCTGCAAACTTTTTCTAACTTATCTTTTTCTGGATCTTTTGCAACTGGGCTACTCTGATTTTCTTGGAGACTTACTGACCAGCTGAAACCTTCAACAAAAACACATACTTAGACATAAAAACAAATTGCTCCAAGAACTCCTTGACATCAAAGACAACAACTACCAAGAGCTCCTTGACATCAATGACAACAACTACTTGAGCAAAGGCAATGTACTCAAGGTACCCAAAATTGCCAACAATCTCCCCCTTTGTCATTGATGGCAAACCTTTACTAAAAACACATCTTCAAGAGCCAAAACTGAAATCAATCTCTTTGAAGTTTTGCTCCCCCTGACTTGAAGCTTTCCTCTTCACTTGAAGCTCTCCCCCTTACTCATATCTCTCCCCCTTACTTAAATCTCTCCCCCTTTGTCATCAATGGCAAAGGGTCACCTTTGGGGCTTGGGACTAAGAATGAGCCTCTTAGCTTAGTCCCTCCCCCACCTCCTATTGAGGTGATTTAAAACAGGGTTGGGAGTGAAACTCCCATTAGACACTCATCATCATCAGTGTCTACAATTTCTTTGCCGGGCCTTTTCTTGAGCTCTTTGTTAATGTTTCTGTTCTTGGCACTTTTCTTGTTCTTGTTCTCATCTTTTTTCTTGTCCACACCTTGATCCTTGGACCTGTTTATACCATTGTTCCTGTTCTTGTACCTTGGAAGATCAGCTTTGCACTGTCTGGCTGTGTGACCTGTGTTGTTGCACTTGTAACAAACAACAACATTATTTCTTTCAGGCATAGCTGTTCTTTGAATCCGCCTGTTCTGACTAACCCAGTTCCTGTTATTTGCATTGCAAAAAATTGCCTTGTGCCCAAACTGATTACAAGAGTAGCAATACCCTTGAAATAAATTACGACTTCTAAAATTATTGTTACCCTTCTTGATTTGAGACATACAATGTGCAGCCATGTGTCCAAACCTGTAACACGCAAAACATCTACCGTGAAATATTCTTTTAATCGATCTCTTGGGTCCCGAGAACTTCTGTTTCACATTCAAAAATCTGTTTTCTATTTTTGTGCATTCATCACTCACGGACTCATGATCTGAAGTACTTTCTTCATCAGAACTTTCTTCTTTTTGAAATCTCTTGCTAGATTCCCCAACCTGTTTCTTGTGCGGCTCAACAAAACCGAGACCTGTTTTATCTGTTGGATTTCTTTGATTTTTGATGAGAGACTTAACCTTCTTGGAGCTATCCTAAAATCTGTAGAGCTTATCCTTGTAATCTTTATTTTCTTCTTTCAAAGAAACCATTTTCTGCTCTAACTCATTATACTCAAGAATCTTAGACTCTAACTCATCCTTGAGTTCCTGTGTTTTGGCTATAGAGAAGTCAAGACTTTCTATAAGATCGTCTCTCTCCATACAACATTCATCTAACTTAACCTTGAGTCTATCATTCTTCTTTCTTTCCTTTTCCAAAACACCGAGAGCATTATTGAGTTCACATTCAAGATTCTCTATTTGATTGCACTTTGAATTATCAAGACCTTTTTCTGATTTCTTATTACTAGATGTGCTACCCTTTTCAAAAACCATACATGCATCTTCCTTATCATTTTTTGAAGCATCCTCATACATACTAGCAACCAATTCATTATTTGTGCAATCATCCTCAAGGTGCCCAAAATTTCCACATCTAAAGCATTTCATGACCGTGAATTTATGTTTCGGTTCTTCCTCTTTTTTGAAATGAACAACATCTCATTTTCATTATCACTGGAAGAGCTTTCACTATCACTGCTAGAACACTTACTTACTTTGTCCAAATAGAAGCTCTTCTTGTTCTTGTGTGAATACCTCTTTCCTTGATTGCTGTGATCATCTTTGTTCTTTCTGTAATACCTGTGCTTTTCAGAATCCTTGCTCTTAACATCCTGTATATCTTCATCACTTTCATCTTTGGAAATAGTACAATCAGTAGCATAATGACCATACTTTCCACAGTTGAAACATCTTATATTTTTCTTGCTTTTGTGCTTTCTAGAGAATTTGCCTTTCTTGTTGTAATATGCTTCTTCCTCACTAGAAGACTCATCACTCTCTTGAATCTGTTTGCCTTTTGATTTCTTGGTAGCTTTGAAAGCTGCCTCTTTCTTTATATCAACATTCACTTGAGTTCTCAGCTCAAAAGCTGCAAGAATACTATGGAGCTCATCCTTTTTCAACTTATCTAAATCTTTGGCTTCCTCAATAGCAGAAATCTTTTCACTAAATCTATTAGGAAGAGATCTTAAAATCTTATCACACACATCATTTTCAGCAAGTTCAAGACCTAAGTCTTTCATGGAGTTCACAATCTCATCCATCCGAAGCATGTAGTCACTAATATTTTCATCATCATTCATCTTGAGTTGTTCAAACATACCTTTAAAATGTCTCAATTTGGCCTTTCGGACATTTGCATCACCTGTATGAACAACCTGCAATTGTTTCCACATTTCACTAGCTGTCTTGTAGTGAATAACTTTGGTAAGATCAGCCTTCTGTAAACCTTTCGGGATTGCATTCATGGCTTTTGAGTTGTTGTGATGTAGGAGCCCTGTCTTCTTTAGTATAAGGACCATTTGCAGGAATGGTGTACCCATCTTCAATAACTTCCCATACCTCATTACCAAGAGCCATTAGATAGACTTTCATTCTTGCACTCCACAAACCGAAATCTGATCCATCAAGAATAGGTGTTGCATTGCCACCTGAGAAATCCATTGTGTTCTTAACCAGTTCTTCCTTCCGGTTGTAAAACCTTTTCGAAGGAACCTGCTCTGATACCAATTGAAGAACACAAGCTTATACTGAGAGGGGGGGTGAACAGTATAAGACCACTTTTAACTTTAACTTTCAAAATAGCTTTCAAACCAATAACATGCAGAATAAAGATAGCAGTAATAACAACGGTAAAACAATGCACAAAATGCAATCCACAAAGAGACACAACAATTTACGTGGTTCACCCAAGGTGGGCTACTCCACGGATAAAACTTTTCTTCTAAAAGTTGTATCAAAGTCCTCTCGGGAATCCTTCCCGATTACAATGTTTATGAGCCTCGGCTCAAAGGAGACACCTTCCCCTAATTCTGCTTTGGTCGGTGATCCTCTAGAAGACCTCTACCTCCTCTCGCCCTTAGCAAGTGGAATTCTGTCCACAGAAGACACCTGTCTTCCCTGCTCTGGCTGGAGATCTCTGTCCTCAATTCTGTCATAGCAAAGCTGGTCCTCTTCTCTGCACCAAACACAGTCCTTCGGTCTGGCACAATACTGTCCTCTTCCTCTGTTCTTTTCTGCACTTGGTTGAAACCAATATTTTACTGTCTACGCAAATACAGTAGTTCTCGATCAAAAACACAGTAGCATAGATTTCGCGTATTCTGCGTATACACAGCAATACAGTCTTCGCAAAATACAGTAGCACTATCTTCGCAAATACAGTAGCACTTCCTTTGCACTCTTTGCCTAAATCACGATAGCACTGTCTTCGCAACCTCTGTCTAAACACAGCAGACGCTCAGGCTTCTACTTATGCACTTCTACGATCGATCTTCTCCCCGCACTCTCTCTGTGCAATTCGCACTTCGAACGCACACTTAATCGATGCCCAAACTATTCAAACATCCCTCCTTTTATAGAGTAAGATCCATGGTCATTACATCCAAACTTAGTCGGTTGTTATACTTCCACTGCGTCGGTTGCAAAACCCTGTGCTGCATCGGCCCAGATTTTAACTTTGTCGGCTCAAAGTTAACTCTGTCCTCAACCGCCTCCCTGTAGCTTCTGGCGTGAAACTTCAACATGTCATGATATCGTGACACCTTTGCCCATCGTACACCTTCTATTGCTTGCTGTAGCGATATCGTGACGCTTTTGCTTTTGTCTGCTTCCTTTGCTCTTCTGTCGTGAAATCGTGACACTTTTGCCTCTTGCTGACGTCATCTTGCTTCTGTCATGAAATCATGATGCTTTAGACTTCAAAGCCTTCTTCTCCGCTTCTGTCATGAAATCGTGACACCTTTGCCTCTTGCTGACGTCATCTGCATTCCTGTCATGAAATCGTGACGCTTTAGACTTCAAAGCCTTCTTCTCCGCTTGCACCAGCGAAAATGGAACATGTCACGAAATCGCGACGCTTTCGCTGCCTTAAGCTCTTTTCTGCCAAATGCTCGCGAAACTGGGACATGTCATGAAATCGCGACGCTTTCACAGCCTTAAGCACTTTTCTGCCATATGCCCGCAAAACTGGAACATGTCACGAAATCGTGATGCTTTTGCCAACTGCAAGCTGCCAACTCAACCTGTCGTGAAATCGTGACACTTTTTGCATCCGTACAACTTCTTTGAAACCTGTCGCGAAATCGTGACACTTCCTGCAACTCAACACTGCCAACTCAACTTGTCGCGAAATCGTGACACTTTCTGCATCCGTACAACTTCATTGAAACTTGTCACGAAATCGTGACACTTCCTGCAACTCAACACTGCCAACTCAACTTGTCGCGAAATCGTGATAGTTTTGCCTAAACTTTCTCTCTCCTCAAACATGTCACGAAATCGCGACAGCTTTTGCCTGCTTCGTCTCTGCCTTCCAGCATGTCGCAAAATCATGAGAGTTTTGCCAAAACTTTCTCTCTCCTCAAACATGTCGTAAAATCGCAACAGTTTTGCCAAACTTTCTCTCTCCTAAAACATGTCACGAAATCGCGATAGTTTTTCCAGCAGCCTGCAAACTTTTTCTAACTTATCTTTTTTTGGATCTTTTGCAACTGGGCTACTCTAATTTTCTTGGAGACTTACTGACCAACTGAAACCTTCATCAAAAAACATACTTAGACATAAAAACAAATTGCTCCAAGAACTCCTTGACATCAAAGACAACAACTACCAAGAGCTCCTTGACATCAATGACAACAACTACTTGAGCAAAGGCAATGTACTCAAGGTACCCAAAATTGCCAACAAGTATGAATAAGATCCAATGGTTTAGAAGAAGTATACCCTTTTGATTTGAAACTGGTTTTGGTCTATTTTCCATGTTGACAAGGACCGCAAATGATGTTATGGGGCCTTTTTATTTTGGGCAAGTCTCTAACTACTTCCTTGTTACTAATATTGACAAGATTATCAAAGCTCAAATGCCCCAATATTTTATGCCATAACCAACTCTCATCTTCTTGAGTTAGAAAAAAAAATTCCATTTTTATCTCACTTAGCATGTAAATATTGTTTGGAGTCCTTGTAGCACTAGCAATGAGTTTTCCATTTTTTTCTTTACTTATTTCACATCTATCTGAAAAGAAAGATACTATGTGCCCTTGATCACAAAGTTAACTCACACTTAGAAAATTATGTATTAGGCCTTCTACATAAAGCACATTTTCTGTTTTGGATTTCCCATCCAAACTAAGAGTCCCTTTACCACAGATTTTAGTCGACTCATTATCTCCAAAGCCGATCTGTTCCTCTGTTTGTTTCTTTTAAGACCAAAAACTTTTCTTTTTCACTAGTCATATGTTTTGAACAACCACTATCAAGATACCATTTTTCTACTTTGTCTAGAGCATGAAAAGCAGTTCGAGCTATCATTGACTTAGATTTGATCTCATTTTTCTTTTTAGTGAACTCAAGGCTAGATCTATCCAAACTGCACATCCTAGCAATATGCCCAAAATTATTGCACTTGTAACACATGACATATTTATTCATAAGAGGTGCAAAAGAGTTACCATTTTCTTTACTATGTCTATTCATGGACTTATTGCAATGCATAGATTTGTGACCAAATTTCTTGCAGGAAAAACAATAACCATGGAAAGTATTATGTAACCTGTTTTGATGCCTTGGATGATTATTCTTCTTATGACCAACTGGAATCCACCGCTCTTCAGGAGGAATATTGATCTTGCTCGAAGACCCTATTTCTTGAATGGTGATACCATCCTTATTTTGCTTTTCACATGGAGTATTTTGTTTGAGATCCAACTGATCCAACTTCAGTCTAAGAGACATAACTTCTTCTTCTAGTTTCTTGCAATCAACTTCCTTTCCTTTGAGAACCTCTGTTAGAACTTGTTCAACCTTCTTCCCTTCTTCAGCTAGAATTTTGAAGTCTATAACACTTTGAACCAATTTTGATCTTTCTATCTTTTCTTCCTGATATTGATGCTTGAGAACATAATTCTCTTCACAGAATTTCTCAAGCTTTCTCAAAGCCAAGAAGAATTCACCTTTGAGATCAAACTCAACCTCTTCATCTCTTTCTAAATCTGTATGATCCTCTGATAGATCCTTCTCCAAGTTGTTAGGCTCTTTTTGGAGAGACCCGCTCTAATACCAATTGAAGAACATGGACTTATACTGAGAGGGGGGGTGAACAGTATAAGACTTAACCATTTAATATTTTTAACTTTAGATAGCAGTAGCATCAACACAACATTAATCAAGACAGAAAGCATCACACATTGGAAGTCCATTTTTAATGTGGTTCAACCAGAAGGCCTGGGCTACGTCAACAAAACTTTTCTCTAAAAGTTATCTCAAAGTTCTTTGGGAAACCTTCCCAATTACAATGTTTATGAGCCTCGGCCCAAAGGAGACACCTTCCTCCAATCTAAATTTATGAGCCTCTGCTCAAAGGAGATACCTTCCCCTCTGCTCTAGAAATGATCCTTCAGAAGATCAACTGCCTCTACCTCTTTCTAGCACGTGGAACTCCTTTCCACTAAAGACCTCCTGTCCTCAATGCTTAGCCTAAGAGACCTCTGCCTTCTATGATCACGTCCACAGTAGCTCAACTACCTGTACCAAACATAGTCAGTTAGTCTAGTACAAGTCTTCCTCTGTCTGTCAGATCTATCCAACTCTTTGAACAAATCAAACCTCTGCACACAAGCCCTCTCAAAGACTTGCCAAATCTGTCCTTAGGTTCTTCTCAAAGAACCAATGCACTTTTGACCTCAAGTTCTCTGATAGAACTCTCAAAAACTCTGCTCAAAAGTCCTCTGCTAGGACCTGTCTAAATCTGCTCACAAGTCCCCACTGAAACCTGTCCAAAACCTGCTCACAAGTCCCCACTAGAACCTGTCCAAAACCTCAAGCAATCTCACCAAGAAAAACTTTCTTAGCATGAACCCACAAAGAGAATTTTTAGAGACCCAATGTGATTCATAAACCTCATAGAAGCATAAAGAGAATTTTTAGAGACTCAATATGTTCTATACTTAACTCCCAATCTCAATATCAAAAGAATAAGATAGATGTAGTATGTTTTTCTCAAGAATAGAAAACACAACCCAACAATTGCCAACCATGCAATATCTCATATAACAATGATACTTATATTCTTTTCACCAACAACTAGGGTTTCATCATCTCAATGCAAGTAGCAAGACTTACTAACATGAACCCTAGTGCAAAAATGCTTCCTCTTCCTCAACCATAATTATGCATTCACCCAAACACTCATCAATGATTTTAATGCATAAACAATCTTCAATATCCAAAAAATAAGATTCACACTAAAAATACCTAGTAGACAACCTTTTCACTCCAAACTCAATTTCATAAACTATACCATCAACAACATACATAGAAGAAGTTGTCCATACCTTTACTTTGATGAAGGAGAAATCAAAATCTGTCACAACACTAACTCTCAATTTGCCACCAATTAGAGTTAGCAACTATATAAAAATACACAATAATAAAGATCCAAATTAACACCTTATTTATCCAACTTAGTAAAGACCACTATAAGAGTAATATACATACAAAGTAAAACCTCTTTACACCTTATTACTCCACATAAACATTAAGCATCAATAAAATAATGTCAAAGCAAAATATGATACCTTAACCTTATACCTCCTGCGCATTTACAGCCGCTATCCTTTGCACACCGCGACCAAAAGAAATTCCCAATGAAGAGAATCAAACTCGACACCTCTGTCATCTAGTGCTTTCGCTTAAATGCCATCGCATTTGGGTCAGAAGTGCCCAACGAAGAAATACAGCACTGTCCTCTCTTTTATCTTCCTTTTATGCCAATAATCTAGAAAACATAAACGTCTTCCGCAAGAAACATGCAAACTGGTGAGCAATGTCCAAAACATAAGTCATTGAATGCTTGCATTAAACATCTCACAGCATAGTCTAGAAAAATGTAGTTCAGGTGCAATTGCCAATCCACTAACATCTAGCACAAAGGTAAGGATGCAGCCCAAACTCAAATCCAAACATGCCAAGCACAGTTTCCATGACACAGAACAAGCACAATGTCAAGGACGTCAATCGAAGATTCGAAGACACAAAGCGTTGTTTGAAAGAATAGAGAAAATGCAAAATCGTAGATGCCAAGCGCAAATCGAAAGATATAGACCAAACCGCAAATCGTAGATGTCAAAAATCGATTGTGCTCACTTTAGAAAAACATCCCCACTTATATAGCCATTTCTCCTTAATGTTTGACGTCGCTACTCCTCCAACGATGGCAACATATCAAGGAAAGAATTCTTTTTCCTTCGTTGCTTAAGGGTTGAAAGACCCTTTAATAATAATTATTATTATTTTATTAATAATAAATTAAACTTGGACCTTTGACAAAGGTTTGAGTTAATTTAATTATTAATAATAAACATGGACCTTTGCATTAAGTTAAGCTTGGTTTTAATAAAAACCCTTAATGAGTCCAAATGGTTTTAAGAAAAACCTTTAACCTTGTCACCATGGTTTTAATAAAAACCCTTTAACATAATGAAGCTTCTCAAGACATTCTTGACATCACACTCTTTTGATATCAACACAAAAATGCCTTTTGACATCAATGACAACTTATACATTTGAGCAAAGGCAATGTACCCAAAGTACCCAAAATTGCCAACATCTAATTTAGGCCTATTGAATGCTGATGGGACTTACTCTAAATTCTATATTTGTGCTTGTGTTCATTTATTGGTTCTGGAATTCATAGTTTGATTAGATATAAAACATTATGACTAATTGTTTTTGCATGTGGTAATAGAATTGGCTAGTCTTTTAAGTATTTTCTTAGTTTAGTTGTGAAATATCTTAATATGCATATGTCTTGATGCGGCTTAATCTGTACCATTGTAAGTTATAGCTTTAGCTACTTTTTTTTCTTTTAGCACCCTTTTCCCTCCATATTTAGGAATAGTTAGTTGGGACTTCAAGGAACCGACCTCCTCCAAAGATTGATTGTTGCAATTTTTAGAGTTCCCCAATCATTCAATGTTGGTCAAGGTCTGTGGATGCAAAAACATTTTCTTAGATAGATTCTCTGACCAATAGTTCTTGGTATTTTCGATGGGACCCTAGGGTCCCATATTTGGATAGTATAGGATTGGTGATATCCTTTATTATTAGATCTCATTAGAATCACCTAGCGACTCTACTTAGATCTAGAGATCTATATTCTATGTGTTAGCTTTTGAAGCCTTAAACATAAAGGAAATGCATTCACGAGTATTGAAATAAGTATGCAATATTATACTATGATAATGGCAAATTAACATGCATGAAAATATGATAGAAAACTTGATACAAAGCTCTAGAAATGCTCATATAAGAAAGCTCACAAAAATTACAATGCTCCTCTCATGGATTTTGCAACTCCTCCATGATAGAAAAATGGAGCTACATTGTGACTACTACTACTCTCACATATTCACAACTCAAGACTTTTTTTCATAATCACTCACAATGAGGCTTTTATATAGATATAGATTACTTGCCTCTCACTCAACCCTAATACTCATGTACATGTGGACTACATGCACATTTACATCATTGCACATTTTAACACTTGTGCATTTATTCTATGAAATTAAAAAATTAATAACTCTTAATCTAATTCTAAACTAAATATGTACCTGTTGAGTGGTGTTTTCACCCAGTTGTGAAAACATACTCTTCGATAGGATCCGAGTCCCAAATCCTCTACTTGCAAAGAAATTACATGGATAATTTCTCCAAGGTACCTTTTACGTTATCTTTTTTATACCAATGATGTTGTTCAACTTAAATGCTGGGAATACCTTAGTGTTGCAAGTGAATGTTAACAAGGGGCACTCTGGTTTATTCTATTTTGAAATTAAAATGGACTCTAGGTGAATTAAACCTTATGACAAATCTATTTTGATTTCGAGCTTTGGTAGATCTTTCACATTTTCCTATTTTAAATGAAGGTAATTAAATGTGTAAAATAAAGAACTAAAAAGAAAATAAAATAAAACAAAGAGAATGAACTAAGCTACGCTTAGAGTGCTATGATCTCGATTTGGCAAAACCGAAGATAATGAGGTTTCTGCACACAACCTAACCTATTGAACCTACAAACTCGCACAATTCAGATAAGCCAGGTGCTAGTTTCTAGGGTCTTAGCTATAAATTTTTAGATTTAGGCATTCGCATGAAGCAACCGAGAGAACTCGCATTAAACTTCACCTATAAACCTAAAAATCTGAAAAAGGAAAGATAAACATTCAATCTCTGCATGCAAAAATAACTCCTCCTTTCTTGCCAGTGAGATGCAACTCTCTGTGATTCTGTATTAAAATAAATGTATCAATTACAATGAAAAAATGTCCCAGTTTTGATAAGACCAGAACAAGTGAAGGAAATTGCTCCAATAGCAGGCCCAGAATGGCTTGTCGCCCTTGGCTCTGCAACTCTGCTAGTAGCAATTTCCAACCCCTATATCAGTCTATGCTTCTGAATTTATACTTTTTGATGCGGCTCTCTGTTTCACTCTGCGACGCTTCGTTTCACCTCCTAGAATGCATCGTTTCGTATTCCCGCATTTTTGTTGCTATTGAATTTATGTTTGATGCCGAAACGTTCGATATTTTTTGTTGACATGTAACACTTCTATAACCCTGACACCTATATGCCACGTGTTTCATGCTTCCTCTACATGTTCTGTAACAGCCCCATGTAAATCGTGACAAAAAATAGCATGTCGCGATATCACGACGTTTTTATGCATGTAGCTTTGCTCCTTTACTTTCATCGCAAAAACGTGACATGTCGCGATATCGTGACATTTTCCTGCCAGCAGCCTTGCCAATGCAACCTATCGCAAAATCATGATGTTTTTCTATTTCGAGCTGTGAGGATGCAACCTATCGTGAAATCATGACGCTTTTCATCTTCGTATGCCTCAGCTACTTCCTGTCGTGAAATCATGACGTTTTTCATCTTTGTACGCCTCGACTGCTTCCTATCACGAAATCATGACACTTTTCATCTTCGTACGCCTCGGCTTCTTCCTATCGTGAAATCATGACACTTTTTCATTTGGAGCTATCTTGCGGCTTTCTATCGTGAAATTGTGACGCTTTTTCGTTCTGTATGACTTTTCCAGCTTTTCATCGTGAAATTGTGATGCTTTTCTATTTCGGGCCCCTTTGTTGTTTCCTACTGCAAAATTGTGACGCTTTTCTGTTTCATACCACTTTGCCAGCTTTTCATCATGAAATCACGACGCTTTTCTATTTTGGGCCCCTTTGCTGTTTCCTGTCGTGATATCGCGACGCTTTTCTGCTTCGTGCCCCTTTGCTACTTTTTGTCATGAAATCACGACGCTTTTAGTGCCTTGCCCTGTTTGACTAGTTTGACCATGATTTTGTGACATGTCGTGATTTCACGACAATTTTCCATCTGCCTTTCTCTCTCCTCTCTAGACCGCGACGGAGCAACATGTCGCGATATTGCGACACTTTTTCATTTTCGGCCACGATGGAGCAACATGTCGTGATATCGTGACACTTTTTCATTTTTTTTTGCGGCATAGCAACATGTCATGATATCATGACACTTTTTCATTTTCAGTCGTGATGGAGCAACATGTCGCGATATCGCGACACTTTTTCATTTTTATGCAATTTTGCCTTTTTCTTGATTTTTAGCATCTGGGTCACTGAGATCTTCTTTGAAAGCATGCAAAAAATGTGGGTCCCCAATTTTGGGGTGTGTTGTGGATCAGCCACAACAAATGGTGACTCTGCTATCAAATGCTCCTGAGCATTTTGGTGAGAACCCTACCTGGAAGTATACAAACTCGAAAACATGTGTTAGCACATAAAAAAATGCCCAAAGATAAAAAATACGTGAATCATCAGAATCATCAAGTATTAGCTCGGTGTGTGCAATGTATTTCATTCCCCATCGTTTGAAATTGATAAACATTCCATTGTCAGTTTTATATGAATGCATATATGAGATTGTGAATGATTTGTGTAACCTGATGACTATGCTTAGAGATTTTGCTCTTGTAAATGCCTAAACTTTCTAGTATCATGCACAAACATTCAAAATTACCAAACCCTCTTGGGATCCACTAATGAATTGCTTTATTATATCCCAAAGTTGGTTATGAGTCCCTACTATCTTGAACCCATGTGCAAGTGAACGTGAAATCAGAACTTTGGGGAATCAGACTCCCAACCTAACCGAGATGGGAGTTTAACCCTATCCTTACTATTCTGATTTGGAATTCATTACCTCACTTTGAGAAAAATAATTTAACCAATTATAGAAGAAATGGTCATGCTAGTCTAACCCTTTGGACAATCAGTGGTCTTGTTTTTTGGACAAGACATGCTGCCATGCATGGGCATACTTAACCCCATAATCCAAGACTTACCTTCATTTATTTGGACCTTGGGGATGACCACCCATCCTTTGTAGAGGACAAGTAGTACGATCCTTCCAATCCAATATAAATATGAGATGGGAAAAATTAATTTTTTTACTTCTTGGACCTTGGGGATGACTACCCATCCTTGCTAGGGACATGTAGTACGATCCTTCCAATCCAAGCTTTGGATGAAAATGGAGAATATTAATTTTATTGCTTGGACCTTGGGGATGACTACCCATCCTTTGCAGAGGACAAGTAGTATGATCCTTCCAATCCAATATTTATCATGAAATGAGACATAGGAGCTTTAGGGAATCAGATTCTCAACCTAGGCGATATGAGAATTATGCCCTATCCTTACTACTCCATGTAGGTTAAATCAAAGCTTTGGGGATTTGGATCCTCAACCTAAGTTCGATGAGGATTTAGCCCTATCATTACTACTTTGATTTTAGTCTTTAAGCTTTATGGAAGTGGTCAAAACCACTGTTTTAAGGATCGTGTTGCATAATAGGATAGACATGAAATACTTCTTTCGCCCAACCTTTTCTTCCAAGCAAAGTTTTGATAATTTTGCTCAAGATCCTTTTTAATGTGTATAAAATGTGTTTGGTTCTAGATATCTCAAGACTCTGTTTCCAACCTTAGGATTTTCTTCTTATTTATGTGATAGCATAACCTTAAAAGGATTTGACACACTTTAATGATTTGTATTTGAAATGCATATGCAACTAAGATGGCATGTATGTGCAAAGTGAGATGTAATATGAATGTATTACCTTTTAAATTGTAGATGAAATATTGCCATATAAAACTAACTACTTCATGCATCACAAGTTTCAAACGATACTATTTAAATGTTTGTGTTACTTGTGGAGCTTCTACAACACAATTCCAATGTTTCATATTTCCCTGATCTAGAACATAAGTTAGCATCTCAAAAAATTTTGCTTTTTTTTTTTTATATATAAAAACAAACTAAACATGTCAAATGAAATCAAACACACGACTTAAATCATGATTAAACTAAAAATCCAAAAAAAAATGAAACTTGAAAAAAACAAACCAAAACCAAAACCCAAAAACAATCCCAAAAACAACAACTTGAAAACCCACACCAAAAAACCAAAAATTATATACATTATTGTACAAGATGATGCCAAGCTTGGACCATTACTTTCCTGGATCCCAAACATGATTAGAACATATCAAAAAACATATGACACAATAGACATGCCAAATTTTGTAGGAATCCAACAATAATAAGATCAAACCAAGCAATGCAACCCACTTCAACTTTCCTCTCTCACCCTACCAATTAAATTTAGTTCCATTAGTATTCTCATAGGTGAGATTCAAACTTTCAAATTGATTAGACAATGATTGATTTTCAATTTTATCATGTCTATTCTTTAAAATGTAAATTTCATAATTCCCTCCTTGATTTAGAATTAGGCTATCTTTTTCAAATATGCAATTTTGTAAGTAGGAGCCTATTTCTACAAATTTTAAAGCCAAATTATTTTCCAAATTTGTAGGCCAATCAAATTTGTGTAACAGTTTGCAAGCATCTAGGATATTTACTAAATTAGGATCATTAACAGTTTTTACCCTAGATTCGATTAGCAATTGTTGATGAATTTGATTTAACAATTCAAGTGCATCAACTTCTTTTCCATTCATTAAAACAATGTTATTAAAGGTGTGATTAAAAATTATACCTTTTTTTTCATTTACCTTTAATGACATTTCACCATAAACATTATTTAAATTCAAAACATGGTCATCCTTTTCAATCCTCAAACATTCTTGGTCAAAGTGTACGTCCCATGACTCATCTTGAAGATCCTTCATTTGAGTTGCTTCCAATTGATCAGTCTCTTTGTCAATTGGTTCTAATTCTTTGTTCACTATCCATGGTATCTCCTCATGTGAGGTGGAAGTTTCCATATCTTGCATATCAAGTGAGATATGAGTTTCATCTATAGAGATGTGAGAAAAGAATGCATCATCATATCTCCCCCAACCATTGTGAAAATTGTCATCCAAATCCATGGCATGAAATTCCATGATATTTATGACATGATCTTTTGATTCATTCATCAATTCATTTTCTTCTTTGTCCTTGGTAATAGAATCATTATAATCTTCCAAAATTTGATGAGATTTGAAACCCTCTTCCAAAACATCCTCAAATTGTACAGGAGTTGTAATATCTTCCTTTGAGTAGGCAATTATGTTGTCCTGTATATCAATTGGCACAAAAGTTTCATTAGTAGTTTTGGAGAGAGTGTAGTCTTCCCACTTCTTCCAAGCATCATAATAATCCTCTTCCAAAATCAAGTGGTGACGTTCAACTACTTCTTCAACATCCTCCAATTCATCAATGTGTTTCTCATCAAATTCATCTTCACCTTCCTTAGATGGTTCAATTATTTCCAAAAGTGGGTCGTTTCTTGAATTCAAATTTGTAAGGCTTTCATCATCCAAATTAGTAACCCATGATTCAATTTTATCATAATTTTGAGGGTGAAGAATTTCTTGATCATTAATTTTACACGTCTCATCAATAGTATCTTCCAAGAACAAGTGGTGAAACTCTATCATGTCTTCAAATTCATTTATTGGTTTTCTCCCAATTTCACTTTGAACCACTTCATTCAATTCTATGGTAGGTTCTGTCCTATCACATATTTCAAACATTGTTGAATTTAGAACCCCTTCATCCGAATAATCGTGTATCTCTATGAATGAGATCATTTCTGCATAATCCTCACTAGTGGATGTTTGCCTATCAATTTGCACCTCCTCGTGGACTACATCTAAGGTGGTTGCAAGATTTGGATATTCAAATTCATCCCCTTGATCATTTACCTTAGATATCATTGGAGTGGAGGGTGCTATGTTTTATGGTTGGTGTAGGTTGGCATCAAAAGAACAATCTATCATATGAACATGTTGTGCATTTTCTTCTTCAAGACCTTGTCGCTCTATCTCTTCCAAGATCTCATGGATTTTCTCTAAAGACAAACCACTCAGTTTTTCCTCAATGAGTGAAGCAAGTGTGGGGTGTATGGCTCCCAAGTATACTTCTATGGCTTCCTCTTCTAATGTGTTAAAATTTTCCCACATTTGGGAGTGCAACTCATGAAATATTCCATTGAATTGACTCAAGGATTCATTAGGCTCCTTACATATGGAGGTAAACTAATTTTTCAGGATTTCTAAGTCAACTTGATTACCAAAATGGTAAAGATAGGTTGTTTCTAGTTGTATCCAAGAATTCCTAACCTCCATGGGTAGTTGGCTGTACCAAAAGAATGGTTTTTCATCCAAAATGTATGAAAATAACTTACAAACCACCTCCTCATAGAAAATCTAGAATTTACATAATGTATCTTTGTAGACATGCAGTTTTTGCAAGTATCCTAGTGGCACCTCTTGATTAAAACATTGTAAAAAATCTAATAACATTGTAGGAATTTGATAGGGTACCACAGGTATAGACAAACCCTTATAATGATCCTCTATCATTGATACCATTCTCTCTCTTAGAGACACTATTTCAGCTCTCAGGGATACCATTTGCCCCTCAAGTGTTGCCATTAGTGAAACTTAAAATGTAACTTCAGAACCAAATATGTTGAATATTAAACCTGCAAGGTAAAAAAAAAATCAAGTTAGCATCAACCAAGATATGTACTTATTAAAATCAAATGTCAAGTAATTGCATGAGACCAAAATTTTCAAAATTAAATCAAATCACATATTTTTGTATGAACAATCAGAAAAGTGTTAGAATAATATACAACATACCTGAATTGCTTAAAATAGAACAAGTAAATAAATTTAGGCCGTCCTTTTTACAATCTGCTGAGTGTTAGAGGACTAAAGCATAAAAAATTTAAATTTAAATAACACTAAAATAAACCCGTTCGGCCCTCCTAGCACCAATCTGTTGAGTGGTGTTAGAGGAGGCCGAATATGCCAATCAAATGGACTTGAAATATTTAGCAATGTAAAGCTCTTAACAATCATAAACCCGTAACATCTAAAATCATGATAAAATAAACCTCATCAGGCCCTCCTTCTAGCGCCAATCTGTTGAGTGGTGTTTTCACCTAGTTGTGAAAACATACTCTTCGATAGGATCCAAGTCCCAAATCCTTTGCTTGCAAAGAAATTACATGGATAATTTCTCCAAGGTACCTTTTACGTTATCCTTTTTATACCAATGATGTTGTTCAACTTAAATGCTGGGAATACCTTAGTGTTGCAAGTGAATTTTAACAAGGAGCACTCTGGTTTATTCTATTCTAAAATTAAAATGGACTCTAGGTGAATTAATCCTTATGACAAATCTATTTTGATTTCGAGCTTTGGTAGATCTTTCACATTTTCCTATTTTAGATGAAGGTAATTAAATGCATAAAATAAAGAACTGAAAAGAAAAGAAAATAAAACAAAGAGAATGAACTAAGCTACGCTCAGAGTGCTACGATCTCGATTTGGCAAAATCGAAGATAATGAGGTTTTTGCACACAACCTAACCTATTGAACCTGCAAACTCGCACAATCTAGATAAGCCAGGTGCTGGTTTCTAGGGTCTTAGCTATAAATTTTCATATTTAGGCATTCACATGAAGCAACCGAGAGAACTCACATTAAACTTCACCTATAAACCTAAAAATCTAAAAAAGGAAAGATAAACATTCAATCTCTGCATGCAAAAATAACTCCTCCTTTCTTGCCAGTGAGATGCAAATCTCTATGAGTTTGTATTAAAATAAATGTATCAATTACAATGATAGAATGTCCCAATTTTGATAAGACCAGAACAAGTGAAGGAAATTGCTCCAATAGCAGGCCCAGAATGGCTTGTCGCCCTTGGCTCTGCAACTTTGCTAGCAACAATTTCCAACCCCTGTATCAGTCTGTGCTTCTAATTTTATACTTTCTTATGTGGCTCTCTATTTCACTCTATGATGCTTCGTTTCACCTCCCAGAATGCATTATTTCATATTCTCGCATTTTTGTTGCTTTTGAATTTATGTTCGATGCCAAAACGTTTGATATTTTCTGTTGACATGTAATGCTTCTATAACCTTGACACCTGTATGCCACGTGTTTCGTGCTTCCTCTGCATGTTCTCTAATGGCCCCATGTAAATCATGACAAAAAATAGCATGTTGCGATATCGTGATGTTTTTATGCATGCAACTTTACTCCTTTACTTTCACCATGAAAATGCGACATGTCGCGATATCATGACATTTTCCTGCCAACAGCCTTGCCAATGCAACCTGTTGTGAAATCATGACATTTTTTTGTTTTGAGCTATGAGGATGCAACCTGTCATGAAATCGTGACGTTTTTCATCTCTGTATGCCTCGACTGCTTCCTATCGCAAAATCACAACGTTTTTCATCTTTGTACGCCTTGACTGCTTCCTGTTGCAAAATCGCGATGCTTTTCATCTTCGTACGCCTCGGCTGCTTCCTGTCGTGAAATCATGACGCTTTTTCATTTGGAGCTATCTTGCGGCTTTCTGTCGTGAAATCGTGACGCTTTTTCATTTCGTACCACTTTGCTAGCTTTTCATCGTGAAATCATGATGCTTTTCTATTTCGGGCCCCTTTTCTGTTTCCTATCGCGAAATCGTGACGCTTTTTCATTCCGTACCACTTTGCCAACTTTTCATCGTGAAATCATGACGCTTTTCTATTTTAGGCCCCTTTGCTGCTTTCTGTCGCGATATCACGACGCTTTTCTGCTTCGTGCCCCTTTGCTACTTTTTGTCGTGAAATCGTGACGCTTTTAGTGCCTTGCCCTATTTGACTGGTTTGACCATGATTTTATGACATGTCAGGATTTCACGACAATTTTCCATCTGCATTTCTCTCTCCTTTCTAGACCGCGACGGAGCAACACGTCGCGATATCGCAACACTTTTTCATTTTCGGCCTCGACGGAGCAACATGTCGCGATATCGCGACACTTTTTCATTTTCGGCCTCGACGGAGCAACATGTCGTGATATCGTGACACTTTTTCATTTTTGTCCGTGGCAGAGCAACATGTCATGATATCATGACACTTTTTCATTTTCATTCGTGACGGAGCAACATGTCGCGATATCGCGACACTTTTTCATTTTTGTGCAATTTTGCCTTTTTCTTGATTTTTAGCATCTGGGTCACTGAGATCTTCTTTGAAAGCATGCAAAAAAGGTGGGTCCCCAATTTTGGGGTGTGTTGTGGATCGGACACAACAATACCCATAAGGGTACATTAGAAAATAACCAAATGATGTAATAGCCATATTTTCCAACACTATGACCAGTTGCCTTTGAAACCTAAACAGAACTTGGTGATACTCTGTTTAGTCTAGAATCTCTATCACTTGATGAATCTAGTTAAATCTAGAGACCTATCCCATATGATCAATTGTCTTTAAAATCTATATA
The DNA here is from genome assembly GCA_028583015.1 of Wollemia nobilis. Taxonomy (NCBI): domain Eukaryota; kingdom Viridiplantae; phylum Streptophyta; class Pinopsida; order Araucariales; family Araucariaceae; genus Wollemia; species Wollemia nobilis. The sequence continues at coordinate 5,154,059 of JAQPPZ010017129.1, forward strand.
GATTTTGTCTATAACCCACAATTGGCTCATCTAGCAACTTTGCTAAGGATTGAACCAAGATTTATGGTTGGTTTTCCTTCTACATTGTTCTCAAAAGATTTATCTCCTGGAGGACCTAAGGTTTATTGAGTACCCTTGGCCTCACTAGTAGAGAAGTTATGCTCATTGAATAAATCAAAATTCCAATAGCTACATGAATGGCTCAGTTCAAATGTGTTTGTTGGAATTTTGCAAGCCCTATGAATATTAAAAATATTCATGATATTTCCAAAGTTACCTTCAAGTTCTTGCAAAATTTTGATGGGATAGGCAAAATTGCATTTGAAAATTACCAATATATTTCTTCCTTTGCAGTGATTCATAATATCAGGTACAAATATGTAATGCTCAAACTCCTTGTTCTCTCTCTCAAAGGAAGGGCCTTTCTATGGTACAAATTCTTGGAGGATGGAAGTATTTGTACATGGGATGATTTGGTGGGAGTACTCATTGACACTTTTGATGATGTAGGAGATCCTTTTCATCTACTCAACCAGTTATAAATCATCAAATATGATCCTCAAGAAGATATCATTGATTTTAATATCTATTTCAAATTAACATGGAAAATGATACCCTATGAGCTTAAGTCATCCCTTGCTAAGGTATACCTGTATTACACCCAGACCTTCTACCTAGATATAAGCCTCATTTTACAATAATATAAAGAGAGGGGGTTACCATAGATTTACAAAGAAGCTAGACTAGCTAAAATATGTTAATTCAAGTAGGAAAATTGCCTCCCAGGGATGTCCCTTATTTATATCAAACCTTGTTAGAAACTAGTAGAACCCTGAAGGTTCTAGCAAATAATTAAATAATAAATAAATAAATAATATCTAATTTAAGAGAATCATTGTTGCATTGATAGGGGATCCCTCCAATGGGTATAAACCAAATATATGTTTTTATATTATTCATGATATTTTATTACACCTTAATGACTTATCTTATATACCTATTCTAGGGTTGTGAGTGAAAGGACACGATGCTAAGCCTAAACCCTAATATTATAATATAATAATTAATTTATAATTAATTATTATATTATTTACTATACTAACCTTAGTGTATGAAATGTATATTATATTATTATTATTAATTAGGGTTAGGATATAGGATCCTAATAGAAACATCCCTGGTTTTATCTCCTAATATACATTAGGCATCACCCAGACTATGGAGAACACCCTCTTGGTCAATTCCTATGAAAGTAAACCCCTGATAGAATGGAAATTGTTGGTAAATACTTGGACTCTCATGAAAGAGGATGCATGTTAGGTGGCCTTTACTTATGATAAAAATACCAGTACCATAGATTTACCTTGGCCAGCGTAGAACATGAGTACATAGGGATAAGTGCCTTCACAGCTATCAGATTATCCCATGAGTCATCCGAGTTTGATGGAAAGTAGGAGGCCATTATTCTCGACCGATGAACCTAAGAAAAGAAGAGGAAGGTCAAAAATATTTCACAACCTATTATTAGGACCTCCTCTTTAACCAACTAAATTTTAGGATGACTCAAACTCAAACAAGGAGCAATTAGCTTGGATATTCCATCCCAGTCCACATGGCACATTTCTTGCCACACCACTCTTTGAAGGGTCAGTTGTCGATTTTCCAACCTCCTGGTAATCAATTCACGATAATATTAGTGGTTGGATAATAACTCAAGATTTAGTGGGGATAAATAAAAATGAGGTGTGGTTCTTGAATTATATGAGCTCAAGTGGGACTCAACACTAATACACTTACCCAAATAACTTGAGCACCGAAGATAATTGGATTGGAATCCATCCTTCACTGATTGGTTAAGACCTAGGTCTACTAATTCTAAGGTAGAATACTATATCTATATGGTATCTCATGAGATTTGAGAATGACCATAGAAACTACCAAAATTAGCATAAAGAACAACTTAGGTTCAGCATCATCTGGTCCAGTCATTACAAATTTACAGGATGACTTGCAACATTTATTGCCCAGGCATGTCAAGTATGCCAAAATTTTGTGTAAATAATTGGCAAGTAAATAAAACCTACGATAGTATATGGTCACTCATGACTTGTAGGTAAACCACTCCAATGAGGAATTTCTATCTAGACAAAGCACTAGAAGCTATGAATTGAAGAGCGTAAGAAGGTTCCCCAAGGTACATCTTGGAATTTTAACACTTCCTCTTCTACCTCCTTATTTTCTTTTATTTTATTCTTTCTCTATTATTCTTTTTAGTTTTTTGTTGTTGTGAACTTGTAGTGTAATGGATAACACCTAGTAAATACAAAAGGCTTGGCATGCTCTCCTTGGAAATATAAGATCACATGGAGAAAAATTTAGGACTCAAGTAAGTCAAAAAATATGCTATGCCTATATGAACATGATATAACTAGTAGGGAGAATGCCTAGAAAAAGTATCTAGACACATGCACCAATTGGACCTCTATGCAATTCAACGTATGCCAAATCTATCCAAAGCAGGGTAGAACATTCTATAAATAGGTTCCCATACACAATTATAGAAGTGTTCAGGAAATATGAGTCTTAAAGCACAACGAGAGCTGAGCATCCCTTAGGTGAATGACGATAACTAAAGAAGGTCCTTGCTGGATTGCATCAGGAAAAAGAGCTATAGTAGGATGGATAAATTTTTATGGCATTCTATCTGCTCTTGGAATTTTGTTGGGCTATAGTGGGGTATGTTTATGAAAATACAATATGTGGGGGTGTCCCATGGATTGGGATGTCCAATATGATGTTGTTATATGACAACCCTTGAATTTTCTTTCCTTTTGTGTTTTTACATTTCTACATCCTTCTCCTTCCTTTATTTTCCCCTCTTAGTCCATATCACAAATCTCTTTGATTAGTGGTATTCATTATTTTCCCACTACTAACTCCTCCTTTCTTCCTTTTCCTCTAGTGTCTTCTTGTTCTATTTTCTCATTTTTATGGATTTTTCTACTTTTGGTCCCCATTATTTTCTTTTTCTTTGTGATGTGTCACCCTATTACTTCCACCCAATCATCCTATGCCTTCCCTTTTCCTACAACCTCAACTGGTTGTATTTTTACCAGCTCTTCTTCTAGCTCCTTCCTCCCTTCTCTTTCCCTATGAAAGTGTTAAATCTAAGAAATTTTTGGCTTCTTGGATTCCTTATTTTTGTAAAGCATAAATCCCTTGTGAGTCACCAATAATGTCGTTACTTTTTGCACATACCTACGCCTAGTTTTTAGCAACTATATACTAGGTTTATTTTTTGTCAATAAATCCAGAGATTACCAAAAGTTTTGCCCATGCTGAAAGTAGAGCAAAGTGGAAAATAAATTAAGATACTAGATTGTGAGCTCACTAAAGTATTTACACCTGACCAGAATCTAAAAGAGACGTAAATGCTAGACCTACTACATATATATGGACACACCAATGATCTAAATGCCCATCGATATTCATCGAGATGCTAGAGAATAACTAAGGCAAATTGACTAGGGCATGGAAGAACCAGATCCATGGTACCCAAACAAAGTATTCATAAATACATGTTGAGTCCTACTATTGGAAGATAAACTTTAGCTAGATTGGCTATCTCTCCAAGGAACCAAAAGGTATGCATTTTATCAGGACCCAAAATAATGCTAATTCCCCATCCAATGGCTAAAAGCTGACAAGAGAAAAATTAATAAAATTTCCAAGTCAGGGGTACACTAAAATATCTATGTTGGGCTTATAACCCATTGAAATAGTAAAAATCCATCACACTACCAGAAGAGTGAAATGACTAAGTCTAGAGAATACCAGAATAATTGTACCCAACCAAGACTTGATGGGCTCCCAAAAGATTGACCTTTATCAAGGTAGAAAAATAGCTAAGGTCAAAGGATTTCAAAATAATTACACTCAAATGAAACTTGATAATATCCTAGAAGTCTAAGCAGATTATTAGTTAGGCCCTTAAGATGTCGAAACAATTGTACCTACCTAGAAGCCAATAGGGTCCCAAATGTATACCCAGGATCTGAACATTTATAAGCAATATGGGAGTCAAAGGTATAAATAATGTTGGAGGACTCATTCTTGGATGTAACATTGTTGGTACTCAAAGGCTAGATGTATGCAAAACTAGAAAATAGGCTAAGTGTTGAAGTCATAGAAATAATTACACCCAGCTTGGACCTACCAAGGTTCAAAAGACTCGATATGAATAGAATAAAAGATGAGAAATATGACCAAGAGATAAATCCAATGGGAGGATGGTATATGATAAAAATACATCTGAGTCATAAGAGGCATCCCATAAGTGTGTAGGGGATTAGGTAATCATCCTCCAATGGAAAAGTTCATTTTTCCACAATGCTTACTAGGTAAGATTTTGTGTTAGAAGATCCTAATAGTACAAACCATCATGCGAGTGATAGTGTAACTATGTAGAGAGGGTAATTAGTGATCAAGGAATTATATGCAACTATAAATCTAGGCACGACTCAAGGATACATAGATCTGGGCCACATCAATAAGCCACATCTTAGTAGTTGGAGAAGTCATACTTTTGAGCAACCCACCAAGCTGGCAGAATATCTAACATAACAACAATCCACTTTGAACATAATCATAACTTGATATTGTAAAATGAAAATAGGTCAACTCTTAGGCTTTTACAATTCATATGTAATGAGGAGATTTTTACATGTTAATACAAAGGGATTGTTGTTTGGCTTCTAGTTTATTCCATTTGCAGAACATGTATGTATGATGACTGCTTATTTCTAATTTAGGCCTATTAAATGCTCATGGGACTTACTCTGAATTTTGAATTTGTGCTCATGTTCATTTATTGGTTTTGGAATTCATAGTTTTATTAGATACAAAACATTATGACTAATTGCTTTTGCGTATGGTAATAAAATTGGCTAGTCTGTTAGGCATTTTCTTAGTTTGGTCGTGAAATCTCTCGATATGCATGTCTTGATGCAGCTTAATATGCACCACTATAAGTTCTAGCTTTAGCTATTTTTCTTCTTTTAGCACCCTTTTCGCCCCACATTTAGGAATAGTTAGCTAGGACTTCAAGGAATCATCCTCCTCTAGATATTGATCATTGTAGTTCTTAGAGCTTCCTGGTCATTCAATGTTGGTCAAGGTCTATGGGCGCACAAACTTTTCCTTATATTCTTCGACCAATAGGTATTAAAGCACAAGGTAGATTGATAGGAAATAGAGAGAGCCACAAATGAGATTGATAGGGGATAGGAAATCTCATTTTTAAATTTTTTTAAATTGCTATTTGGCTAGAGTATTTCCATAGAGTTGTAGAAAAACTTGTGAAGACTAGGACTCAACATAGATCTATTTCCACTAGATTGAAGGATAACTAGTGATGTTTATTGATTTATAGATATCTAGATATTTGCATGGATTTGCTTGCTACTATATAAAGTTTTTTGCTATAGAAAATTAGTTCTTAGAAGTTGAGAAGCTTCTTATAAAATATAGAGAAGAATTTCATCTTCGATTACTTGAAAGTCTATCTTCTTTGTTGTAAAAATAATATAAGATTGAAGATTGAGAAGAAGACCTAAAGAATATCCTATTGAAGAACTTCTATATTTGGAAGATTGAAGATAGAGAAGGACTAGAAAAGGTCCTCTTGTAGATTTGAGAAGCAATAGATTTTGAAGATAAAAAATATATATCTCATTGCAAAACTTCTATAGTTGAAAGAGTGGAGAGATCAAGGAAAGATCTCATTGAAATTTTGAGAAGAATATTTAAGGAGCTACAGAATTTGAAGGCCCAAGAGAAGAAGACCTCAAACAAACTTGGAAGGAGAAAGAAGGAGAAGGCTAGAAAATCCTCATTGAAGAAATTGAAGAAGTGATCATTGGAGGAGGTTTGAAGAGAGATTAGGGGAGAAGATTTATAGTAAGGAGAAGCACCTAATAGAGAAGAATTTGGGATAATTATGACTGTTGAGTGGTATTTTCACACACTTGTGAAATTACACTCTTCCTTAGGATTTGGGTTCCAAATCCCCTCTTGCAAAGAAGTTAAACAACCAACTTCTCCAAGGTCTCCGTTGTATTAGCATTTGCAACTGTGTATTAGTAATCTCAAATAAAGATATTCAATTTAAATGCTTGGAACACCTTAGTGATTGCAAGTAACTGTAAACAAGGGGCAATGTTGGTTTATTTCACCCTGAAATTTAGTGATTGTTCATTATTTTATTATTTTTTTTAGATTTTGTAATTTTTAATGTTCATTAAACCTTCTGGAAAATAAAATAAAATGAACAAAAAGAAATACAGAAAATTAAAAGTAGAACACGTTCAGTCTGATGCTATCCTATTCCGACAAAACCGAATACGTGAGAGTTTCGTACATGCAACCTAGCCTATTTGACCTGCAAAACAAACACAATCAAAGTAAACTAGGTGTTGGCTTCTAAGGTTTAAAGTAATTTCTAGATTGCAGACATTCACATGAAATAATCCAAAACAATGGCATAAATTTCATATACAAATCTGAAATCTGAAAGGAGGAACATAGAACAGTTAAAATGAAGCATGCAAAAAATTTCTCATCCTTTCTTGCCCATAAAATGCAAATTTTTGAACAATTCTGCATTAAAAATAATGTGTCCTGTTACAATAGCAGAATCTCTGGTTTTTCTCAAAACCAACAAAAGTGGAAGAAAAGCACTCCACAGCAGGCTCAGAACGGCTAATCACCCTCAACTCTGCAACCCGCTCGCAGCGGTTTTCGACCCCGTATCAATCTGTGCCTCTGCATTTTATACTTGCTGGGAAAACTTCTCCTTCCATGACGGTTCGTTTCGTCTTCCAGATTGCTTCGTTTCACCTTCCCCGCCTTTCCATTGCTTTTGATTTTATGCTCGAGATCTTCTCTATGAACTGTAACGCCTTTGCAGCCCTTACACATGTATGCCATGTGTTTCACACTTTTTTGCATGTTCTGTAATGGCCCCATGTAAATCGTGACCAAAAATAGCATGTAGCTTTGCTTCCTTCACTTTCATCGCGAAAACGCGACATGTCGCGATATCGTGACATTTTCCTGCCAATAACCCTATCCGCTTTCATGCATAGTGAAAATGAGACATGTCGCGATATCGCGACATTTTTCTATCAGTAGCCTTTCTTGCCTTCATGCACAACGAAAATCTGACATGTCACGATTTTGCTACAAGTTTTTCGCACTTAGTCTCTTTTCAATAAAGTGTCATGAAATCGCTACCATTTTTTGCCCTCTGCATGGTCTTCACTTTCTGTCATGATTTCACGACGTCTTTGTCTGGCTGGAACGTTTCCTCAAAAGTTGCGCGATATCGCTACGCCTTTGTGCCTTAGACTCTTTTCATTCAGGTGAACCACGATACCAGAACACGTAGCGATTTCGCTATGCTCTTTGCTTTGTTTGGCTTCATTTTTTGACTATAGCGAAATCGCTACCATTTTACCACTTAGGCCTTTTAATCCACCCGCATCGTGAAAACGCGACGCGTCGCGATTTCGCGACGCCTTTCGACTTATGCGCTTTGTGTCAGTTCTCGTCGCGATTTCGCTACACTATTGGGCCTTATCGCCTTTGGCTCGGTTTTGTCACGATTTCGTGACCATTTTATATTTTATGCCTTCTGCCCGTTTGCAAGCCGTGAAAATCAAACACGTCACGATTTCATGACGGTTCCGCCCACCTGCTACCGTTGACTGCGTTGACCGTGATTTTGCGACATGTCATGATTTCGCTACGCTTTTTTGCTTCATGCCCCGTTTGACTGTCTTGACCGCGATTTTGTGACATGTCACGATTTCGCTACAATTTTCCATTATGCCTTTCTCCTGCTTGCCTGGGCCGTGAAAACGCGACATGTCGCGATATCGCAATGCCTTTTCATTTCTGCCACGACGGAGCAACATGTCGCGATATCGTGACACTTTTTCATTTCTGCCAATGACGGAGCGACATGTCGCGATATCGCGACACTTTTTCATTTCTGGCAATGACGGAGCGACATGTCGCGATATCGCGACAACTTTCGGCCGCGACAGAGCGACATGTCGCGATATCGCGACACTTTTTCTCCTTAGTGAAATTTTTGCTTTTTTCTTGATTTTTTTAGCATCTAGGCTACTGCAGTTTTCTTTGAAAGCATGCAAAAAAGGTGGGTCCCCAATTTTGGGGTGTGTTGTGGATCAGCCACAACAAATGGCGACTCTGCTGTCAAATGCTCTTGAGCATTTTGGTGAGAACCCAACCTGAAACATACAAGCTTAGATACAGGCATCAACACATAGAAGATAAACAAATACCGACAGATCAAAAATACATGAAACATCAGAATCATTAAGTATCAGCTCGATGTGTGCAATGTGTTTCATTCCCTATCATTTGAACTTGTTCAACATTCCATTGTCAGTTTCACTTATGATTTGTATGCAAGGCTATGAATGATTTGTGCAGGATTTGATGCATGATGAAGATGCTAGAGATGTAACAACCTCCTTTATAAATGCTCAAACCTTCTTATATCATGGACAAACATATTAAAGATGTCAAACCCTCTTAGGACCAAATATATGTATACTGAATTAAATTTACTAGATCCCAAAGTTGGTTATGTGTCACTACCATCTTGAACCCATGTGCAAGTGTGAGTGAAATCAGAACTTTGGGGAATAGGATTCCCAACCTAAGCGAGATGGGAATTTAACCCTATCCTTACTATTCTGATTTGGAGTTCATTACCTCATCTTGAACAAAATAATTTAACCTGTTATGGATGAAATGGTCAGGCTAGTCTATCCATATGAGCAATCAGTGGTCTTGCTTTTAGGCAAGACATGTTGCCATGCATGAGCATACTTAACCCCATAATCCATGACTTGGCTTCATTCATTCTTTTTCTTTTATTTCTTGGACCTTTGGGATGACTACCCATCCTTGCTAGGGACATGTAGTACGATCCTTCCAATCCAAGATTTATGAAATGGGAAATATTAATTTTTTATTTCTTGGACCTTTGGGATGACTACCCATCCTTTGCAGAGGACACGTAGTACAATCCTTCCAATCCAAGATGGAGATGAAATGGAAAAAATTAGTTTTACTTTTATTGCTTGGACCTTTGGGATGACTACCCATCCTTTGTAGAGGACATGTAGTACGATCCTTCCAATCCAAGCTTTATGATGAAATGGGAAAAATGGAAGCTTTGGGGAATCGGATTCTCAACCTAAGCGAGATGAGAATTAAGTCCTATCCTTACTACTCCATGTAGGTCAAATCAGAGCTTTGGGGAGTTGGATCCTCAACCTAAGTTCGATGAGGATTTAACCCTATCCTTACTACTCTGGTTTTAGGCTTTAAGCTTGATGGAAATGGTAAAAACCACTGTTTTAAGGATTATGTTGCATGATAGGACAAACATGAAATATTCTTTTCACCTCACCTTTTCATCCAAGTATGGTTTTAACCATTTTGCTCAAGACTCTTTTTAATGTGCATGGAATGTGCTTGGTTCAAGATAGCTTGGGCAGCAGTTCCCAACCTTAGGATCCTTTTAATATATGTTATGTAATAATCCTAAGAGGATTCAACACCTTCTCAATAATTGCCCATGGAATGAAAATGTAACTCAGATGACATGTATATGCAATGTGGAATATGACATGAGGTATGAATGCACTACTTCTTTTGGAATATATCATCTATTTTACCATAATGTGCAAAACCGACAACTTCATGCATCACAAGATTCAAACGATATTATTTAAATGTTTGTGTTACTTGTGGAGCTTTCTACAACACAATTCCAATGTTTCATATTCTCCTGATTTTAGGCATAAGTTGACATCTCAAATTTTTTTTTTTTTTTTTTTTATCAAAACAAACTAAACATGTCAAATGAAATCAAACACACAACTTAAATCCTAATCCAAATAGCAATCCCAAAATGAAACTTGAAAACACAAACCCAAACCAAAACCAAAATTTATATACAATATAGTACAAGATGATGCCAAGCTTGGACTATTACTTTCCTGGATCCCAAACATGATTAGAACATTTCAAAAGACATATGTCACAATACACATGCCAAATGTTGTAGGAATCCAACAACAATAAGATCAAACCAAGCAATGCAACAAATTTCAACTTGCCATGCTCACCATACCAATTTGATTTAGTTCTATTAGCAACATCATAGGTGAGATTCAAATCAAATTGATTAGACAATGGTTGGTATTCAATTTTATTTTGTCTATTCTTTAAAGTGCAAGTTTCATCATTCCATTCATGATTTAGAAGTAGGCTTTCCTTTTCAAATGTGAGATATTGCAAACAAGAGCCTATTTCTAAAAGTCTTGAATTCAAATCATTTTCCAGGATTTTAAAGCAATCAAAATCATTCAAAACTTGACAAGCATCAACAAAATTTGGCATTTCCTCACTAATGACGTTAGCATCCAAAGGGACATCATGTAACCTATCATTTGAAATTTTTGTAGCTACTACCAAAGGTAGAGATTTCACTTTGTCACCCATACTCAACCCATCATGATTAGAATTTATCACAACTTGATGAGTGTTAGTAGCTTTTTCTTTTTCTTCATTGTCTTCTTCATCATCCACCACCTGTTCAAAAACACCAAAGTTAGGCACCCAATCAAACATGCATCCATATTTTTCAAAACAAGAGCCTAATTTTTCAAGATATGTGTCACGTGACACCTTTCCATGATCAATGGCTTGAGTTGCCTCAAAATCCATATTTTCATTAGGATCATCAATAGTATCAAACCCACACCACTTAGGCTTTGTAATTTCATCATTTTGAGATGGCATAGACATTGTAGAAACAATAGGTGGATCAAGATTTTTGATTTCTTGCCCCTCAAGGGGAACAAAAACAATTGATTCTCCTTCTTCATCCATGGTAGTAAAATCATTATCCTTCTCCAACCTTTGATGAGATTCCAACCCTTCTTCCAAAACATTCTTAGATTGTACAGGACTTGTAATATCCTCATATGAAAGGGCAATTGTATTATCCTCCATATCAATAGGCACACAAATTTCATTAGCAGTTTTGGAGTGAGCATACTCTTCCCAAGAATCATAATGATCATCTTTCAAAATCAAATTGTGATGCTCAACTATTTCTTCTTCATCTTTTAATTCATCAACATGTTTCTCATCAAATTTATCTTCACCTTCCTTAGATGGTTCAATTACTTCCAAAATTGGGTTATTGCTTGTATTCAAATTGATAAGGCTATCATAATCCACATGTGTAACCCATGATTCAATTTTATCACAATTTGGAAGGTGTGGATCCTCTTGGTCATCATTTTCAACAATGTCATCCGAAACAGATTCATCCTCATAGAATTCATCTTTTGGTGAGTCAAGGGTTTCCAATTTGTCACATGTTTCAATACTAGTTGGATCTAGTACTCCTCCCTTGCCTAAAATCATATTCTTATGAAAATCATTAAAATTGATTTTAGAAATATCCTTTGAATCAAGATGAGTATTTTGAAGTTGATTCATACTTAAGAAAGATGGTTGATCTTGCATAGTAGGTTGAGGATTTTGAAATTGATTGAAGCTTGGGAATGATTGTTGATTCTGAAATTGATTCACACTTGAACTTGGTTGAGGTGGATAAATCATTGGATGGGTAAAGGATGTATTAAATGATTGAAGATTATATGATCCAAAACCCCCACCATAATTTTGACAACTCAATTGTTGCTCAATTGCCATTGCTTGAGTATAGGCTTGTGTCAAAGATGTGATTTGAGGCATCCCTCGCAAATATGTGGAAATGAGTGGGTCAAGAGCATTTACATATATTTGGAGAGCCATTTCTTCTTGAAGAGCATAAAATGTCACTAATTGAGCATATAATCCAAAGAACTTTTCAGAAAATGACTTCACATTTTCACTTGGTCCTTTTTTAATAGTGAAAAACTGCTCATACATGCGGATTGGGTCAACTTGCTTTTTGTTGAATTGATTAAGAAATGCTGCCTCTAGTTGAGCCCAAGAAGTGATAGATCCTAAAGGCAGACTTGTAAACCAATCAAATGCCACTTTGTCCAAGGTGTAAGGGAACATTTTACAAACAACATCATCATGCCAAATTGTTAAGTGATTCACAACAAATTTGAATGCTTGAATGTGTTCTCCTGCAGTATTTGTCCCGTTAGACAAAAATCGAGGAAGACATCTCTCAAAACCAACGGGCAAATAATGTTGAACTCCTGGTATGTTCAATGGGCTACCTGTCATCCACGGTGAAAACATAGCCATTAGTGAATCTTAAAGAATATAACTTTAATACCCAAAAAATTCTTTTATTTATTTATTTATTTATTATTTTTTTTATTTTTATTTTTATTTTTATTTTTTAAATTAAATCAAATCACATTATTCCTGTATGAACAATCAAAGCGTTAGAACAATGCATAGCAATTCATGTCCTCCTTTTAATAGTACAATGTTGTATTGTTAAAAGAGGGTTAAAGATAATAATCAATAGGGCATGAAATATTCAAAATTTAAATCCCTATAGCATTTAAATCAATCTGAAATAAACCGGTTCAGGCCCTCCTTCTAGCGCCAAAATGTTGAGTGGTATTTTCACACACTTGTGAAATTACACTCTTCCTTAGGATTTGGGTTCCAAATCCCCTCTTGCAAAGAAGTTAAACAACCAACTTCTCCAAGGTCTCTGTTGTATTAGCATTTGCAACTGTGTATTAGTAATCTCAAATAAAGATATTCAATTTAAATGCTTGGAACACCTTAGTGATTGCAAGTAACTGTAAACAAGGGGCAATGTTGGTTTATTTCACCATGAAACTTTAGTGATTGTTCATTATTTTATTATTTTTTTAGATTTTGTAATTTTTAATGTTCATTAAACCTTCTGGAAAATAAAATAAAATGAACAAAAAGAAATACAGAAAATTAAAAGTAGAACACGTTCAGTCTGATGCTATCCTATTCCGACAAAACCGAATACGTGAGAGTTTCGTACATGCAACCTAGCTTATTTGACCTGCAAAACAAACACAATCAAAGTAAACTAGGTGCTGGCTTCTAAGGTTTAAAGTAATTTCCAGATTGCAGACATTCACATGAAATAATCCAAAACAATGGCATAAATTTCATATACAAATCTGAAATCTGAAAGGAGGAACATAGAACAGATAAAATGAAGCATGCAAAAAATTTCTCATCCTTTCTTGCCCATAAAATGCAAATTTTTGAACAATTCTGCATTAAAAATAATGTCCTGTTACAATAGCAGAATCTCTAGTTTTTCTCAAAACCAGCAAAAGTGGAAGAAAAGCACTCCATAGCAGGCTCAGAACGGCTAATCACCCTCAACTCTGCAACCCGCTCGTAGTAGTTTTTGACCCCGTATCAATCTGTGCCTCTGCATTTTATACTTGTTGGCAAACTGCTTCTCCTTCCATGACGGTTCGTTTCGTCTTCCAGATTGCTTCGTTTCACCTTCCTCGCCTTTCCATTGCTTTTGATTTTGTGCTCGAGATCTTCTCTATGAACTGTAACGCCTCTGCAGCCCTTACACATGTATGCCACGTGTTCCGCACTTTTTTGCATGTTCTGTAATGGCCCCATGTAAATCGTGACCAAAAATAGCATGTAGCTTTGCTTCCTTGCTTTCATCGTGAAAACGCGACATGTCGCGATATCGTGACATTTTCCTGCCAATAACCCTATCCGCTTTCATGCACAGCAAAAATGAGACATGTCGCGATATCGCGACGTTTTTCTGTCAGCAGCCTTTCTTGCCTTCATGCACAGCGAAAATCCGACATGTCGCGATTTCGCTACAAGTTTTCCGCACTTAGTCTCTTTTCAATAAAGTGTCACGAAATCGCTACCATTTTTTGCCCTCTGCATGGTCTTCACTTTCTGTCATGATTTCATGACGTCTTTGTCTGGCTGGAACGTTTCCTCAAAAGTTGCGCGATATCGCTACGCCTTTGTGCCTTAGACTCTTTTCATTCAGGTGAACCATGATACCGAAACACGTAGCGATTTCGCTACGCTCTTTGCTTTGTTTGGCTTCATTTTCTGACTGTAGCGAAATCGCTACCATTTTACCACTTAGGCCTTTTAATCCACCCGCATCGTGAAAACATGATGCGTCGTGATTTCGCGATGCCTTTCGACTTATGCGCTTTGTGTCAGTTCTCGTCGCGATTTCGCTACACTGTTGGGCCTTATCGCCTTTGGCTCGGTTTTGTCACGATTTCGTGACCATTTTATATTTTATGCCTTCTGCCCGTTTGCAAGCCGCGAAAATCAAACACGTCGCGATTTCGTGACGGTTCCGCCCACCTGCTGCCGTTGACTGCGTTGACCATGATTTTGTGACATGTCACGATTTCGCTACGCTTTTTTGCTTCGTGCCCCGTTTGACTGTCTTGACCGTGATTTTGTGACATGTCACGATTTCGCTACAATTTTCCATTCTACCTTTCTCTCTCTCTTTCTGGGCCGCGAAAACGCGACATGTCGCGATATCGCGACACTTTTTCATTTCTGCCCGCGACGGAGCAACATGTCGCGATATCGCGACACTTTTTCATTTCTACCAGCGATGGAGCAACATGTCGCGATATCGCGACACTTTTTCATTTCGGCAGCGACGGAGCGACATGTCGCGATATCGCGACAACTTTCGGCCACGACAGAGCGACATGTCGCGATATCGCGACACTTTTTCTCCTTAGTGAAATTTTTGTTTTTTTCTTGATTTTTTTAGCATCTGGGCTACTGCAGTTTTCTTTGAAAGCATGCAAAAAAGGTGGGTCCCCAATTTTGGGGTGTGTTGTGGATCAGCCACAACATGACCATCAGACAACAAGCCCAAAAGGAAAAAAGGATTTGTCAAGAAATTTACCAAATTTTGGAAAGGATTCTAGAAGACCTCAATACATTCAGATTATTGATAAGGAGGCTAGCAAATAAGCTAGTTTTAAAGTCAAATTTTGACAAGGATATTGGAGGAGAAAGAAGCTAGAAGATGCTACTAGATTTAAAAAATTTGAAGACTGTCATTAAAGGCTTGAAGACTGATTTGTGAAGGAGAAGAGTGATGGTTTTTAAAGAAAAAGTTAAAGATTCATAGGATGGAAAATTAAAGGAAGAGTTGGTAAAAAATAAGGCAAAAAATCAAGAATATTGGGCAGAATTAGAATGAAAAATAAGGCTACAAATTAAATGAGTTAAGGACAACAAAATGAATGAGGAATTGGCTGCATTAGGAGCTAAAAATTACAAGAGTTTAGGATAGCAAGAGGGCAGTAATCTAGGTAGAAATTAGAGTTGCAAATGTGACAAGTTCGAGGCAACAATTACATAGAAAGTAGAGCTGAAAAAGTTTAAATTCTTAGGCAACAATTTAAAGCAATTATAATTTTATGAATTTGAAAGATTTTATGAGCTGATTTGGACAGCAATTAGAGCTACAAGATAGACAAAGATTAGGGCAGCAAAGCATAATGAATTGGAGCTGCAAAATTTAACAAACTCGGGGCAGCAAATAGGTGAGTCAAATCACCAAGAAATCAAGCTCTAGGAGACCAAAAGGTATAAAATATTGGTACAAAAAGGTCATTATTTGAACTTTTATATTAGCTAAGTATTAAGACTTCAAAAACACCATATTTGAGGTTTTAAAGTTGAAAAGGAAAGGAATCAAGTTTATGTTTTCAAGGTTGTAGTAGATTGTATTTACAAGAGATTAAAACGTACACAAAAGAAAGGGGAAGTTAGATATAATACAAGGAAAAGAAAATATCAACTTATTACTATCTATTGAAAAGAAAATAAGCCAATATTGTATAGAAAATATTGGTAAACATTTTGGCATACTTTATAAGCTTAGAGCCACCATAGAAGATATCACCAAGCATTAAGCCAAGAAGGAGATATGGTAGAAGAATAGCCAAAGAATAAAAGGCAATGTAAAAGATAAATCAGCATTACAAGATCTTGGTAAAAAGGAGCCACCAAAGGAATAGAAAAAAGAAGAGGCACCACCACCACATTCAAGAAGAAAAATCACTATTTCATGAAAGCAAAGGTGATAATTGAAAATACAAGGGGGTAAGCATTTAAAAGACACAAGTTTATGTATCCTTAAGCTATGAATAACAGTCAACAAGCATCAAGCAAAGCAGTTCAATATCCAAGATATTCTATGTTGAAGGTTTGAAAACACTATATTATCTTGAAAATGCCAACCAACAACATTTACCAACATAAAGGAGAGGTATCATTCATATAAAATAAGGTTAGTTGCAACATCAAATGTTACTAAGTGAAGAAGGAGTAAGCTTATCATAAAAGGAGTCATGTTAAAAATATACAACACTTGTAGGAGCATTACAAAGAAAAAGAGAGTGCTACATAGAAGATAGCAAATGAAATATATTTACAAAGCATAGTTCCACATGGAATGAGTATTATAAGGGATGCTACCACATAAAAGGAATATTACATAGTGAAGAACAGTACCACTTGGAGAAGGGTTAGCATCCTACCAAGGAGAGAAGAGAGAAGGAAGTTAATATCATGTGGAATAAGAGACAACACACTAGGAGTAGAAATAATTTTACAAAGAAGAAGTGCCATCACTTGGAAGGACAAGGAGGTGAAGATTTTTACCGCCAAGCATCACAGTGCAAAAGAAAACTCTAAGGGAAGAGGAAACATATACCTTGCATGAGTGACAAGTCTCACACTTATTCATGCAATAAGAAGGTAATCCAAGAGAATGTAGCGTAGAATAATGAAGTAAAATATACAACATAGTGGAAGAAGAATGTAACTAGTAGCACGTTGAAGTTAGTCAACAATGTTGAAGGTGCCAAAAGGGAGTGCAATTAATGTTGTGTTATAAGTATTGAATATGGAGGAGTGAACAACACTTTATTACAAGTGCAAGTTGTAGAGGAGTCAAAGGATAAATAGACCTCATACACAATAAATTTAAAGGAGGAATAAGGAACATTAATGCTAAGGTCAAAACTAGTTAATATTTATGCTTGAGATTAATTAGATAATGGGAGGTATAATAAATTGCATTGATGTATTATTGCCTTAGATGTATTATTGAAAGATTTGAAAATCTTTTTGAAGCAAGAAATATTTAATTGAATAGCATTTGAAATTACTTTATTCAAGCACAAGAAATATTTGTAAATAACCCATTTGGAGGAAAAAGGAATTCTACATATAAATTTAAACATTAAATTTTCAAATATCCATAGTTTCTAAATTTCTAATTAAAGAAATATAATGAGTTCAACACCAAAATAGATTATTGAAACTTAGAAACTATTCTATTGAAAATTGAAAGAAGCAAAACATAGAAGCTATTGAAAAGTTGGAAATTGCATTTTGAATTAGTCTCTTGCTCTAATTAATGAGACATAAGGAATCCAAATTTAAGGTATTTAAGATAGAGAATTTTACCAATTGAAATTGCATCAAAACTATCTTTAGCTTTCTACTCATTAATAGAGAAATAAGGTGAAGAATTGAAGTTGATCATTAGGGAGATAAAAGGGATTCATATCAAAAGAAAACTGATAAAGCTAATCACTTTATCAATACCATAGTATATTCAAAACTAGGGAGATATAAGGTAGTCTACAAGTGTTATTATGACAAAAAATAAATTTATACTTTCATAATCCCAACTTCTTAGAGGACCTAATTACACTTCATGGAAAAATAAAGTGAGGACAATATTGAAGGTTGAAAATCTTTGGGATATTGTTAAAGGAGAAAAAAATAAACCTACTATAGGGGATAGTGAGATTCAAAAGTTTGAAAAAAATGAAGCAAAATCACTCATGATAATAACATTTGCAAGTACAGATCAAATACAACCATACATTAGTTCAGCAACAACTTCTATAGAAGCTTGGAAAAATTTAGCCAAGATATTTTAAGGAAGGAATAAAGCCATTATCTTGAATCTTAAAACTCAATTACATTCTCTAAAATTTAATAATGGTAAAAGTATAGAACTATTCCTAATGAAAGTAGCAGATATAAAAGGAAAATTATTAACCTTAGGAGAAACTATTGAAGGCAAGTTTCTTGTTCAAGCAATCCTAAGAGCACTTCTAGAAAGCTACAAGCATTTAGTTACATCTTAACAAATTCTAAGTAAAGATACATCATTTGATGAGTTATTCAATATTCTATAGGAATATGAGGTAGAAAATTTAGTAAAATATGAAATGACTAGCAATGTCTTAGTTTAAAAAGATATTCCATAGGGAAATATTTCTTCATCCCTAAAAGGAAGATCAATATGGAATAATAGATATTGTCAAGCATGCAGAAAGAAAGGATGTAGTACCAATTATTATAGATTCAATCCTAGAAACTAGTATCAAGGAAATCAAACAAATTTTGGAAGCCAATCAAATAGGCCATTCCAATAAAGACAATATTAGAATCAATATAATCCACATCAACAACAATTTCAATGTCCATATTGATATGAGTTTATAGGTTAAACTCTAGATTGATGTTTTCATTGATAATCATGCAATATATAGGCACAAAGTGCCCGATACAATACCATGGTATGATCCAAACCATGGGCTCATTACCATGTGTGACAAGGGATAAGATTGCATTTAATATGCACTATATTTATCTTGCCACATTATACCTCATTAATAATTTACAATAAATACCATTAAGGCATATTATTTAATGCCATATTGTATCCCTATCATTCCTCCCCATTGTATATGCATTGGTCCCAAATGTATACAAATAGGAGAGAAGAAAATGGAGAAGAGAACAAAAGCCAAATGATACTAAGGATCCAATAAAGTTAATGTAGAAGTTGATGTTAAAGAACTGATGTAGTGTTGCTTGATGTGTCTTATTTGTGAAGACATGTTGAGCTATGAAAAACTGATGTGTTGAAATCTACTAAGATATGATCCACAAGAGGACAAAGACCCATGTGATGACAAGGATCACAATGAAAGGGTCATGGTCTTGTGAAGGAAGAGAGAATGACAACTTTGTGATTGAGGAGGACCCATGTGATGTCTATGGATCACATAAGAATGGTTGTGGTCATTAACATCTCCGAGACAACTCCATTAATGAGGAGTACATGTATGCAAAGTCTATGGTTTGGAGTAGAAATCTATTTCCAAAAGAGTCTCTAAAAATGAATGTGTATTGAGGAGTGTCAGGTTCAATCAAAAGTGCACTCTGTAATACAACATGGATTGTTAAAATACAATTTTGACAACATAAAATTTGGAGATTTATAGGTTGAATCAGACCTTTAAAAAATATAAATTTGATGCTTCTACTGGATCTTTCATGGAAAGAGCTTTCCAAGAATTATATATAAGGCTATGTTTGGTTTAGAATGAAGCTTAAAAAAGAGAAAAATACAAGAAGCTATCTAAGAGCAAAATATAGGGGTCATTTGGAACACCCTATACAATTTTGAAGGAGAGGAATATTATCACAGTGAGTTGGCTTGCGGTGGTTTGGAAAATTGTACCAAATGGTTAAATCATGTCAAAAATTATACCTTTTGAGGCTAATGGTGCAAAAAATGGGGTTAATGCGTGGTCGATGAATGAATTCAAAGAATGATGACATCAGTAAACAATGTATGGAGTGATGACATTAGCAAACAATGTATGGAGTAGTAGAAGCAACACAAGAAGCATGGGGCATATGCATAAACAAACCGTTACCACATCACCTAGGATGTTGGGTTAGCCACTTAATAGCCAGTAGACACTGGATGAGTAACTTAGGGTACATGAATCTTAATGAAGGCCTAGAAGCCATTAGCCCATGCAATGTGGGATAAAACCTTTTGTTACCACCCACAAAGAAAAAAAATACATCGATCACCCACGTGGAAGTACCTAACAAGAGATATGTGTTAGGTTTTGGAATGATGTGATGGGATTGTAGAGAGCATGTAAAGCACGAGAGTTGACATTGGAAAAATATGGACAAGGGGGTTGCGGGTGTGGTGGATGACAAAGAGTGGGGTGAAATAGCCAATGCAAGTTGGCTAACCAAGTATGTTTGACCCACCCATAATAAATGGAAAAAATGCAAAAGTTGTATGCATGTGGGATATATCCCATGAACATTTGGAAAAAGAACAATTCATGCACATGCCAAGAATTGATGCCTGGAGCTAGAAACATGTATAATGCACCAAAAAATCATGGGATGGCCTTGAACAAAAAAATTATCCAGAAAACCCTTGTACGACACCAAAATATGCAAACAACCTTAGCATTTGAAATAATTTTTCTCATTGAACTCTGAGTGTGCATCGTAAAACATAGGATTTTGCCAAAAAATGCAATGGAGGGAAAATTTAAGGCCTAAAATAGCAAATCAACATACGATCTAGTTGTTGACATAGGTAATGGAGATGGGCGATGTAGTGGCCATGGATATGGGGTGCCAAATTTGTGCAAATAAGCACTGGATAGGAATGATGTGATGCGTAAGAATATCGAATCCAAACGGTAATTCTAGAGAAATAGCAAAAGCAATTGAAAGTGATGCATGTAGAAAATTAAGGCACCGAAATAGTAGGCTATATTGGAATGTTGTGGTTCTCATGCGGGTGTTAGAGAAATTAGCAAGGCCATAAAACAAGGTGAAAGCATGGTGAAGTTACATAAAATGGTTGGGAATGCAAAGATCGAAGGTGCCAAACATTAGACTAGGACTGGTAAATTGTGAATCTTCATCGTCATACAAAATGTAGTCAACAACGATGAAGCATACACAATGTGGATGAGCAGTCGATGGTGGCCATGAAGGGGCCCAAGTAGGAGGGGCCGATGAGTTGGTGGTCATGGATCAATGAAAAGAGTGAGATTTTAGGGTGGGGTAGCACAAACATCGATATATTTAGGAAATGGTGTAGAAAACACAGATTAAGGTAGTATGGGCGATGAAAAAATGAATCACAATAGCAAGTGAATGTATCATAGAGATCTCCAAAGTTGTGAAGGAGATATGCCAGTAGCTGATCTATCGATGGATGAAATGTGATCTGCTATGCGATGTGTAGTCATAGAACCACACCATATTTCTCTTCCACACTTGTATGCATTGGGGACCAATTCTTTCTCAATGGGGAGGAATGATATGGATTAGTATCACATATTTTTAATAAGTTAGTTTTTGTAATGGTTAAGGTTTGTATCATCATTAATATGTCCTTATCCATAAATTATGTGTGATATACCTATTTATAGGCTTCTTATGAAAATACAATACAATTTGGGATTATATTTTGATATTCATGTTTGTTTTCTCATCACATTTACTTCTTAGAATCAATACAATTATCCTCAACTACAATATAGAGAAGAAAAACAAAAAGGACACTTTGTTTAAGAGTTTCAAGAAATTCATGAACTAGAAAAACCTATAGATGAACATGAAGTTGAAGCTCTCTCATAAAAGAAAGAACATGAAGATACGATTCAGGATACAGACAAAGAGTACAGAAAACAAGAGATCAAATTCTAGAACCAGGATGAAGACCATATTGAATACTATAGTCTTCAATAACCAAATAATGTAATACAAGGGGGTTTTGAAATATATTATATTATTTGGTATATGATAATGTACCATCTTGGGTACATCATTATATTACGATAGTTTCATAGATTAGAGCTTGAGTATTTACTTTCTGTAATGTAATAAATGCACAAAGTATTAGTAGAATGTGCAATGATGTAAATGTGCATGTTGTCCATGTACATGAGTCCTTATAATAGGAATATGAAAGACCAAGAGTCATGTCTCATTATATATAGGCATTTGATATATGAGAGGAAGTGGAGAGTGATATATGTTAGCTTTTGATATATTATGTAATGGGAGATAGCAATTACAAGATGCAGAATAATATGACAAAGTAAATCTGTGAGATGACTGAAAATATACTATAATGAAATATATAGAAAGTAGCTATGGATGAAATGAACACTCCATGAATAAAGCTACTGCTCAAGAATGATCTTTGAGCATATCACACTCCATAATATTACATCACACTTTGCTACATCACACCATATTGTTCTACACTACTTTCTACTGCTATATCATGCTCTATGTCTATGGCCCTTTATATAGGAAAATAGATTCCTTGGCCAACACTCTACCTAGATGTGCAAGGGACAACTTGCACATATACAACTTGCACATTAACACTTGTGCATTTATTACATTGCATTAAGTAACTAGATAACTTCCCCCTAAAGTAATCTAATGTCCTAAGTATGTACCAGAAAGGTACATTTACATGATCCAAATGGTGTAATATAATCTATTTATAACACCTCTTGTATTACATTATTTAGATATTGAATAATTTAGTCTTCAATGTGGATCTTCTTCTTGTCCTTGGGATTATAAATCTTCTTTTTTTCCTCTAACCTGTTCAAGCAATTGACTAGTGTCTTCATAATCTGTCATTCTTGCTAAAAGATCTTTGATTTCATAATCATCTATTGATTCTTCCATTTCTTCATTTTATTCTATCCTCTGAGCTAGATGTCCCTTTTGATTTATTTTTCGATACTCCAATTGAGGATAATGAAGAACATGAACTTATACTGAGAGGGGGGGGTGAACAGTATAAGACTTAACCATTTAATAATTTTAATTTCAGATAGCAGTGGCATCAACATAATATTAAACAAGACAGAAAGCATCACACATAGAAGACCCATTTAACGTGGTTCACCCAAGGTGGGCTACTCCACGGATAAAACTTTCCTCTAAAAGTTATATCAAAGTCCTCTAGGAATCCTTCCCGATTACAATGTTTATGAGCCTCGGCTCAAAGGAGATACCTTCCCCTAATTCTGCTTTGCTGGTGATCCTCTAGAAGACCTCTATCTCCTTTGCCCTTAGCAAGTGGAACTCTATCCATAGAAGACACCTGTCTTCCCTGCTCTGGCTGGAGATCTCTGTCCTCAACTCTGTCACTGCAAAGCTGGTCCTCTTATCTACACCAAACACAGTCCTTCGGTCTGGCACAATTGTCCTCTTCCTCTGTTCTTTTCTGCACTTGGTTGAAAACAACTTTTCACTATCTGCGCAACTACAGCAGCACAGTCTTCTCAAATTATAGCAGCACTATCTTCTCAACTTCTACAAAAACATAGTAGTGCAATCTTCGCAAAATGTAGCAACACTATCTTCTCAACTTAGCTTCTGCTCCATTGCACATCCACCACAACGCAGTCTTCGCACACTCTACTTTCTTTACACAGTCTATGTAAATACTATAGCACTCGATCGCACAACAACTTATGCGCCTATGTGCAGCCACAACAACACCCTCTTCGCACAGTCTGCTTCTCCTCGATCGAACTTCTTCCTCCACTCTGCTTCTACGAAAGTCACACTTTGAACGCACACTTCGATCGATTCGATATGACTGCTCTTTGCACACACAGACTTCACTTGCACAAATTCAACACACACATTCAATACATGAAACTCGAAAATAATCCTCCTTTTATAGCAATAATTCATTATCAAATTCATGATCTTAGTCGACTATATATCCTTAAAACAATCGTCGACTGCACAACCTTACACTTCGTCGGCAAAGGTTAACTCCATCGGCTTCAACCGCCTCTGTTGTTCTATAGCTTTTCTAGCGCGAAACTCAAACATGTCATGATATCGCTACGCCTTTGTCTGTCGTACACCTTGTATTACTTACTGTCACGAAATCGTGACACTACTGCCTATCGTGCGCCTTCTTTGGTTTGTTGTCACGAAATCGTGACACTATAGCCTATTGTCATGAAATCGTGACACTCCCTGACTTTGTTGACGTCATCATGATTCTTGTCGTGAAATCATGATGCTTTAGTCTACAAGGCCTTCCTCTCTGCTCTTGTCATGAAATCGTGACACATTTGCTTTTGCTGACGTCATCATGATTCTTGTCATGAAATCATGATGCTTTAGTCTGCAAGGCCTTCCTCTCTGCTCTTGTCATGAAATCATGACACATTTGCTTTTGTTGATGTCATCAGCAACTCTATCATGAAATCGTGACACTTCTTGCTTCTTCAACCTTTCCTCGGTTTGCACTAGCAAAAATGGAACATGTCACGAAATCATGATGCTTTCATTGCCTTAAGCACTTTTCTGCCAACTGCTCGCAAAACTGGAACATGTCACGAAATCATGACGCTTTCACTGCCTTAAGCACTTTTTTGCCAACTGCTCGCGAAACTGGAACATGTCGCGAAATCACGATGCTTTTGCTGCCTTAAGCACTTTTCTGCCAACTACTCGTGAAACTGGAACATGTCACGAAATCGCGATGCTTTTGCTGCCTTAAGATCTTTTCTACCAACTACTCGTGAAACTAGAACATGTCGTGAAATCGTGACGCTTTCGCTACCTGCAAGCTGCCAACTCAACTTGTCACGAAATCGTGACAGTTTTGCCTAAACTTTCTCTCTCCTCAAACATGTCGCGAAATCGTGATAGTTTTGCCAGCTTTGCCTCTGCCTTCCAGCATGTCGCGAAATCGTGATAGTTTTGCCAGTGCTTTCTCTCTCCTAAAACATGTCACGAAATCATGACAGTTTTGCCAGCCGCCTGCATACTTCTTCTTACTTGTCTTTTTCTTGATATTTTTGCAACTGGGCTACATAGAGACTTACTGATCATACTGAAACCTTCATCAAAACACATGCTTGGACAACTAATCAAATTGCTTCAAGAACTCCTTGACATCAAAGACAACAACTACCAAGAGCTCCTTTGACATCAATGACAACAACTATACTTGAGCAAAGGCAATGTACTCAAGGTACCCAAAATTGCCAACAATCTCCCCCTTTGTCATTGATGGCAACCCTTAACTAAAAACATATCTCAAGAGCCAAAACTGAACCAACTGATCCATCAACTGAGAATTATGCAATTGAAGTTTTTGCTCCCCCTGACTTGAAGCTCTTCTCTTCACTTGAAGCACTCCCCCTTACTCATATCTCTCCCCCTTTGTCATCAATGGCAAAGGGTCACCTTTGGGGCTCGGGACTAAGAAAGAGCCTCTTGGCTTTGTCCCTCCCCCACCTCCTGATGAGGTGATTAATCTTGAGGTGAGAGTACAACTCCCAATTTCTCCCTTAGATACTCAAACGTATCTCTTGGAAGGGGTTTGGTGAAGATATCTGCAATCTGCTCTTTAGTGGGTACATACTCTAGCTTGACCTGCTTCTCTTGCACTTTCTCCCTTAGAAAATGATATTTGATAGAAATGTGCTTCGTCCTTGAGTGCATTACCGGATTTTTAGAAATACTTATGGCACTTGAATTATCACAAAGAATAGGGATAGGTTGTTCATGCTTGACTTTGAAATCCTCCAAGGTTGTTTTCATCCATAAAACCTGAGTGCACCCAACCACTACTGCTATGTATTCAGCTTCTACTGTAGATAAGGAAACTGAAGGTTGTTTCTTACTCAGCCAAGAAACCAGACTCTTTCCCAGAAAGAATGCTCCACCACTAGTGCTTTTTCTATCATCAATACTGCCTGCCCAATCTGCATCTGTATAGGCTGTGAGGGTGAAATCATCGCCTTTGGGATACCAAAGCCCAAACTCCATAGTGCCCTTCAAATATCTGAATATCCTCTTGACTGCTATAACATGAGATTCTTTTGGAGCTGCCTGAAATCTTGCTACTAATCCAATGGCCTGCATGATATCCGGTCTGGTAGCTATACTGTATAGTAAACTGCCAATCATAGATCTATACAATTTTTGATCTGCCACTGGAGATTCATCATCCTTACTCAGATTGCACCCTGTAATCATTGGAGTACATACGGGTTTGCTGTCCATCATCCCAAATTTTTTTAACATCTCTTTGATATACTTTTCCTGAGAGAGAAATATACCATCTTTTGATTGCGCAATCTGCAGTCCTAAAAAGAATGACAGCTCTCCAATCATAGACATCTCGAATTCCTTTTGCATGGTGTTAGCAAAAACTTTGCACATCTGAGTATTATTTCCCCCAAAAATAATGTCATCGACATAGACAACTATGATAATCATATCATCACCTTTATTCTTAATGTACAAGTTGCTATCTGCCATGCCTTTCCTGAATCCTTGTTCATAAAGATACCCGTCAAGTCTTGAGTACCAAGCCCTGGGTGCTTGCTTTAACCCGTACAGTGCCTTTTTCAGTTTACACACATAGTCTGGCTGTTCTGAGAGAGACACACCTTCTGGCTATTCTATGTAGACTTCTTCATCCAACACCCCATTTAGAAAAGCAGACTTTACATCCATTTGAAACACTTTGAAAGATTTGAAACTAGACAGGGCCAAAAACATTCTGATCGCTTCAAGACGAGCAACAGGCGCAAACGTCTCTTCGAAATCAACACCTTCGACTTGAGCATACCCTTTACAGACTAACCTGGCTTTGTTCCTGACAATATTTCCATCCTCATTAAGTTTATTTTTGAATACCCATTTTGTGCCAATGACATTCTTGTTCTTAGGTCTTGGAACCAAATCCCAGGTTTCACTTTTCTCTATTTGATTTAGCTCTTCATCCATTGCTTTTACCCAAAAATCATCTGTACATGCTTCACTAAAATTTTTTGGCTCAATCTGAGATAACAATGAAACATTCATAGATTCATGTGAAGGAATGACTCTTCTTCTTGTTTGCCTGCTATTTGGATCACCAATGATCAAGTCTTTGGGATGATGTTTCGAACATACCATGAAGGAGTTTTGGGAAGCAACTGTTGTCTTTCCTCTTCTTCATCTGACACTTCTCTGAATTCTTCTTGATAGATTCCATCACTGAGTTCCTTGACTGGTTCTCTTATCCCTGTCTTTTCATCTACTGTTACATTTATGCTCTCTACAACTGTATGAGTTCTTTTGTTGAAGCATCTGTAGGCCTTACTTTTGTTGGAATATCCAAGAAAAATTCCCTCATCACACCTAGGATCAAACTTACCCAGATTTTGATCTTCCCTTCTGATGAAGCACTTACTCCCGAACACTTTGAAGTGTTTAACTGTAGCTGGTCTTCCTTTCCATAGCTCATAGGGAGTTTTATGATGATTGACTCTGAGTTGAGCCCTGGTAATGATGTGGACTACTGTATTTACTGCTTCTCTCCAAAAACCATCTGAAAGTTTTGACTCATCTAACATTGCTCTAGCCATATTTTCAATAGTTCTATTTTTTCTTTCAACTACTCCATTTTGTTGAGGAGTTCTTCTTGCTTGAATATTCTCTTTTGATTCCGTGTTGTTCACGGTATTCCACAAATTCATTTGAAGTGAACTCTCCTCCTCTATCTGATCTTAAGCATTTGATTCTCTTGTCGGTCTCATTTTCAATCATTTCTTTAAAAACTTTAAATTTTTCAAAAGCTTCAGATTTTTCTTTGAGAAAAGTAACCCAAGTCATTCTTGAGTAATCATCTATAAACAACATGAAATAGCTATCTCCCTGAATGCTCTGAGTTCCGGTGGGGCCACACAAATCAGTATGAATAAGATCCAAGGGTTTGGAAGATGTATACCCTTTCGATTTGAAGCTGGATTCTGGTCCTGTTTACCATGTTGACAAGGACCGCAAATGATGTTTTGGGGCCTTTTTATTTTGGGCAAGTCTCTAACTGCTTCCTTGTTACTAATACTGACCAGATTATCAAAACTCAAATGTCCCAATATTTTATGCCACAACCAACTCTCATCTTCTTGAGTTAGAAAGCATTTTTCTCTTTTTATCTCACTCAGCATGTAAAGATTGTTTGGAGTCCTTGTAGCCCTAGCAATAAGTTTTCCATTTAATTCTTTACTTATCTCACATCTATCTGAAAAGAAAGATACTATGTGCCCTTGATCACAAAGTTGACTCACACTAAGCAGATTATGTCTTAGCCCTTCTACATAAAGCACGTTTTCTGTTTTGGATTTCCCATCCAAACTAAGAGTCCCTTTACCACAGATCTTTGCGGACCTGTTATCTCCAAAACTGACTGTTCCTCTATTTGTTTCTTTTAAAGACAAAATTTTTTCTTTTTCACCAGTCATATGTTTTGAACAGCCACTATCAAGATACCATTTTTCTACTTTGTCTTGAGCATGAAAAGCAGTTTGAACTATCATTGACTTAGATTTTATCTCATTCCTCCTTTTTGAGAACTCAAGACTAAATCTATCCAAACTGCACATCCTTGCTATATGCCCAAAATTCTTGCACTTGTAACACATGATATTTTTATTCATAAGAGGTGCAAATGAGTTAACATTTTCCTTACTATGACTCTTCAGAGACTTATTGCAATGCATAGCTATGTGACCAAAATTTTTACAAGAAAAACAATATCCATGAAAGGTATTATGTAACCTGTTTTGATACCTTGGAAGTTTGTTCTTTTTGCGATCAACTGGAATCCATTGCTCTTTAGAGTGAAGATTGTTCTTGCTTGAAGACCCTGTTTCATGAATGGTGATGCCATCCTTCTTTTCACATGAAATATTCTGTCTGAGAGTTGACTATTCTAACTTCACTCTAAGAGACATAATCTCTCCTTCTAGTTTCTCACAATCAGCTACCTTTCCTTTTAGAACCTCTGTTAGAACTTGTTCAATCTTCTTCCCTTCTTCAGCTAGAATTTTGAAATCTATAACACTTTGAGCCAATTCTGATCTTGCTATCTCTTTTTCCTGACAATGCTGCTTGAGGACAGAATTCTCTTCCCTGAGTTTCTCAAGCTTTCTCAAGGCCAAGAAGAATTCACTCTTGAGATCGAATTCAACCTTTTCTGAATTTATATGTTCCTCTGTTAGATCCTTCTCCAAGTTGTTAGGCTTTTTCTGGAGAGACCTGCTCTGATACCAATTGAAGAACATGAACTTATACTGAGAGGGGGGGTGAACAGTATAAGACTTAACCATTTAATAATTTTAATTTCAGATAGCAGTGGCATCAACATAATATTAAACAAGACAGAAAGCATCACACATAGAAGACCCATTTAACGTGGTTCACCCAAGGTGGGCTACTCCACGGATAAAACTTTCCTCTAAAAGTTATATCAAAGTCCTCTGGGAATCCTTCTCGATTACAATGTTTATGAGCCTCGGCTCAAAGGAGATACCTTCCCCTAATTCTTGCTTTGCTGGTGATCCTCTAGAAGACCTCTATCTCCTTTGCCCTTAGCAAGTGGAACTCTATCCATAGAAGACACCTGTCTTCCCTGCTCTGGCTGGAGATCTCTCGTCCTCAACTCTGTCACTGCAAAGCTGGTCCTCTTATCTCGCACCAAACATAGTCCTTCGGTCTGGCACAATTGTCCTCTTCCTCTGTTCTTTTTGCACTTGGTTGAAAACAACTTTTCACTGTCTGCGCAACTACAGCAGCACAGTCTTCTCAAATTACAACAACACTATCTTCTCAACTTTTGCAAAAACATAGTAGTGCAATCTTCACAAAATGCAGCAGCACTATCTTCTCAACTTAGCTTCTGCTTCGTTGCACATCCACCATAATGCAGTCTTCACACACTCTGCTTTCTTTACACAGTCTATGTAAATACTATAGCACTCGATCGCACAACAACTTATGCGCCTATGTGCAGCCACTACAACACCCTCTTCGCACCGTCTGCTTCTCCTCGATCGAACTTCTTCCTCCACTCTGCTTCTACAAAAGTCGCACTTCAAACGCACACTTCGATCGATTCGATATAACTGCTCTTTGCGCATAGCAGACTTCACTTGCGCAAATTCGACACACACATTCAATACATGAAACTCGAAAATAGTCCTCCTTTTATAGCAATAATTCATGATCAAATTCATGATCTTAGTCGGCTGTATATCCTTAAAACAATCGTCGGTTGCACAACCTTACACTTCGTCGACAAAGGTTAACTCTATCGGCTTCAACCGCCTCTACTATTCTGTAGCTTTTCTAGCATGAAACTCAAACATGTCATGATATCGCTACGCCTTTGTCTGTCGTACACCTTGTATTACTTGCTGTCACGAAATCGTGACACTACTGCCTGTCGTGCGCCTTCTTTGGTTTGTTGTCGCAAAATCACGACACTACAGCCTGTTGTCACGAAATCGTGACACTCCCTGACTTTGCTGACGTCATCATGATTCTTGTCATGAAATCATGACACTTTAGTCTGCAAGGCCTTCCTCTCTGCTCTTGTCATGAAATCGTGACACATTTGCTTTTGCTGATATCATCATGATTCTTGTCGCGAAATCACGATGCTTTAGTCTACAAGGCCTTCCTCTCTGCTCTTGTCATGAAATCGTGACACATTTGCTTTTGCTGACATCATCAGCAACTCTGTCACGAAATCGTGACACTTCTTGCTTCTTCAACCTTTCCTCGGTTTGCACTAGCGAAAATGGAACATGTCGCGAAATCATGACGCTTTCGCTGCCTTAAGCACTTTTCTGCCAACTGCTCATGAAACTGGAACATGTCACGAAATCGCGACGCTTTTCGTTGCCTTAAGACTTTTTTACCTAGCTGCTCGTGAAACTAGAACATGTCACGAAATCATGACGCTTTCGTTGCCTTAAGCACTTTTTTGCTAATCGCTCACAACTGGAACATGTCATGAAATCGTGACGCTTTCACTGCCTTAAGCACTTTTCGCCAACTGCTCACAAAACTGGAACATGTCGCGAAATCGTGACGCTTTCGCCAACTGCAAGCTGCCAACTCAACCTGTCGCGAAATCGTGACAATTTTGCCTAAACTTTCTCTCTCCTCAAACATGTCACGAAATCGCGATAGTTTTTCCAGCTTTGCCTCTGCCTTTCAGCATGTCATGAAATCATGACAGTTTTGCCAGCGCTTTCTCTCTCCTCAAACATGTCACGAAATCGTGACGGTTTTGCCGACCGCTTGCATACTTCTTCTTACTTATCTTTTTCTTGATCTTTTTGCAACTGGGCTACACTAGAGACTTACTGATCATCATTGAAACCTTCATCAAAACACATACTTAGACAACTAATCAAATTGCTTCAAGAACTCCTTGACATCAAAGACAACAACTACCAAGAGCTCCTTTGACATCAATGACAACAACTATACTTGAGCAAAGGCAATGTACTCAAGGTACCCAAAATTGCCAACAGATAATTGGTTGGATGCTGGAATTATTGTTGACGAGGATTTTGATATTGTCATGCCTAAAATTGGTTCCCATTGTTCATCTAATTTCCTTGATTTTGATTTTTGGGATTGAACCTGCAGTAGTTGGTGCTATGGCCTTTTCTCTTGCATATCTGACAATACATGTTGTACCATGTTTTCTATCCTTTTGATGAAGAAGCAATGTTTCCCTATGGATTTTCTTTAGATGCCAATGCAGTGTTAGACATTTCATCTTTAACTATATTTTCCACTTCATATTCCTGTAGAATATTGACTAAGTCATCAAAAGAAGTATCTTTACTTAGAACTTGTAAAGATGTTACCAAATGTTTATAGTTGTCTGGAAGTGCTCTCATAGTTACTTGAGTAAGAAGTTCATCCTTAACTATTTCTCCTAAGGTAAATAATTTCCCTTTAATATCTGCCACCTTCCTTAGGAACAGTTCTATGCTTTCTCCATTATTCATCTTTAATGAATGAAGTTGAGACTGAAGATGAAGAATGGTTGCCTTATTCTTTCCCTCAAATATTTTCTCTAGGCTTGTCCATACCTCTGAAGATGTTTTTGTTGAACTGATATAGGGTTGTATTTCATCAGTGATAGCAAAGGTTATTATCATTAGAGCCTTTGAATCATTTTCTATGAACTTTAGGATTTCAATATCATCTGTGGTAGGTATTTGTGTTTTCCCTTTGACAATATCCCAAAGTTTTTCATATACCAAGATAGCTTTCACTTTATTCTTCCAGGAAAAATAATTAGGACCCTTGAGTAGTTGAGATTCTGCTAGGAAGAATTTGTTTGAAGCCATTTAAATTCCCTAATATCAATCCTTAGATTTTGTAGAATGCCTTATGACTCCCTAGTATGTCCTGGATAAGATATAGTGCTTTTGTAAATTATAGTTCAATATTTGGTTGATTTTGTAAAGTTTTGTAAAAAATCAACTTCTAATATCCCTTATTGCTCCTATTGAACTAAGCACTTTTCCCAAATTTTAAAGAGGTTATAATGTTGGATCTTTTGTCTCCTTTTGAGAAGTTTGAGACAATAATTTTATAAATTTCCAACCTTTGAAATACTATGATAAACCTCTCTTTTAAATAACCCTTTGGGAATTAATTTAAGTGTATCTAATTTCCAATAAATTAATTTGATGTAGTAACCCTTATGACTCCCTAATTTTTGGAAAAATTAGACCACAATAATATTTGCAAATATTTAATATTTATTCTAGTAGAAACCCTTATTACTCCTAGGTTTTATATTGCAAATATTATATTGTTTTGATAAAATATTCCCTCTGGCTTTCAATATAATCAAATTCCTTCAATTTTAACCTTATAACTCCCAAGGAAAGAAAGCACATAGAAATGGGAATAAACCTTACCTTTATCAAGCAATAATCGACGTTGTTTTTAGATGAGCTAGGGCTGCAATATCGACGTAGATGCTTTGAATGCTTTGACTGTACCCTCCAATGGAATCACTTGGAGCTTATCCTTGTGAGAAGCGTTCCAAATCTAGCACTATTTAAACTCTGCCTTTGACCTCGCTAGAGCATTGAAGGCTCTACCACCTTCTTGACATGTTGTGCTTTGGACGTGTTTCACTACGCTATTCTCTCCTGGATTCCTTTGACTATGCTATTCTCTCTTCTTCACCCTATGCCACTTCATGTTTAGATACCTTTTAAGGTGGTGAAGGCTTTGAAAAGTGTCATTGAGCATTACGTACGAGCTCTCTCCTTTGTAATGTAACAATCCTTTAGTAACGCTCTGCTAGCTTCTTGGTCACCTTGTAACGCATGAACACTTGTGTGAGCGCTTGTAACTCCTTCGTGAGTTTTCTTGGATGTTAAGAAATGGGATGGCACCTTAGAGAATTCGTGCCAAGTGGCTTTCAACCTTTTTGCATGGAGTTCTTTCATTGTAATGCTTCCAAGGAGAGTATAACTCCTTTTTGTATGCCTCTTCTTTGCTTGCTACATTTCTTGGAGTGCAAGCAACCTCTTCTCTTGTTGGTCGATCATTGAGGCAATTTTGGAGCTTCGAATGGCATTGTAGGTGATTCTTTTGGTGGACAATCTTCACCAAGCTAGCAACCTCTGAATATATCACCTGTTCTCCTCATTCCTTGTTCCCTTCAACGTGCTCCTTTTACATTGTTCATCCACATTGATTGAGGTAGAATATACCACCTTTTTTCTTGTAAAAGAGAGCTCCCTTTCTGTCTACGTAAATGCAGGTTGATGATCGACTGATATGTGCATTGCCTTTTGTAGGTTCATCCATCCAAGATGTGAAGTGTGAGCCCCTTCGAATGGCTCCTTGTGCCATGGATGAGGAGTGCTTGACGTTCGACCTTTCTTGCTTGACGTTCGGCCTTTCTTGGTTGGATTTCCCTGTAGTTTTTGTGCCTTTAGTGGCACCTTCAATCTGCCCTTTTCCTACGAACAATGTAGTGCAATACCTTGTAATATTCTATGAGAATAATATGTTCTTATTGCACCCTTTTTGCACTCCTTGTAGGTCTTGTAGTCTGATTTTGTAGCAGATTTTGAATGCACAAATGAGGGTTTTGAGGACATCCCTTTGGATAGACTCCTTGCCCTCTTTGCTTGGATATTTAATGATAGATCCAAGCTTTACAAATGTTGTAGATAGAAGATTTTTTCTGCTGCACTTAACCCTGTAGTGCTTTGGATTTGAGACTCACCAAGTCTCAATATTTGAAGCTTCTTTTGGTTAGTTTTTATTCACTTGTACTAACCAATTTTGGTGGCTTCTATTGGCCACTATGAGTTGCAGATTTTTGTGCACTAATAGTGTCTTTAGACACTTTGAAAAATTCTATTTTTGTGCCCTTCTCATGAACACAACAATAATATTTTTGAGAGAAATATAATAGTGCAAATGAATCTAATAATATTTTACTTTTAATGCACTAACAATTTCACCTTATCACTCCAATCAACTCTAAAAAATAATGCACTTAATCAATTTACTACAACTAATCAAGAATAATCTGAAATGAATCTTCAAGAATTATTCTACAATTCTCTTATAAGCAAGGTAGTAGGAGCTAGTCTTCTTTTGCTTTCCAAAGTAGATGATAGGTAGTTGATAGATAGTTTGAAATTCTAAAATCTAATCAACTCCTAAAGTGCAAATGAACCTTAAAGAAACCTTTCTCTTTTTGCACTTTTGAAGACTGTAATTCAATTCTCCTTATTGCAACTTTAATCCAAATTAAGGTGCTTAAACAAATCTGATAAGTAATCCACTTTAATGAATCTACTTGCACCAATAGTTGCTTACCTTTTTCTGAAAGCCCTTTTTACCACTTCTATAGAGGATGTAGATCTTGGTGTCTAAGATCACCAAGTTGCTGCCTTGAGTAAGATCTTGCAACTCTTTGTAGGCTGCCCTGAACAACTTCGTCTTCACCAAAAGATGGTCTCAAACTCTCTTTCACGAGCCTAGGATTTTGGTGGCTTGTTCTCCTCTTGTAGTCTCCTCCTTTTGTTGTAGATTTGAAGAGATATTTGTTTCTGAAGTGGTGCCTTCTTGCTGTGAGAGGTAATCTCCAAATCTCCTGGATTTGGTAGGCTTCTTCTATCTAAATCTTCCTTCAAGCTTCTTGTCAAATTCTGACTTCAAACAAGATCTTCATCTCAATATTTTGAATGTCTTGAGGTCTTCTGAGATTTGGCACTCCTTTCCAAATTCATCTTCTTGGGCTTGTTGTCGGATGGTGATAATTATCCCAAATATTTCACTATCTCCAATAGTGAATTTCTCCAATGAGTTCTCCTTGGAACTCCTTTGATGATATCTTCAGTAAGGCTCTCCAAGCCTTTTACTGGATGCTCGTAGAGACCTCTCCAAGGCCTTTGATCTTGCAACTTCTTCTGGTCTTCCTTGAGACCTTATCTTCAACCTTCTACTTCTGGAAGTGTTGGTGGTGAGATCTTCTCCTGGATCTCTGATTTTTCTACTTTTGGATTCAAGCAGGACTCTCCTAGTCCTTCTTCTTCTTCCAAGTCTAGAAGTTCTTCAATGAGATCTTCTCCTGATCTCTTTTGCTTCAGGTGCTAGATTGATTCTGAAGAAGATACTCTTCCTATCCTTTTTGTAGGAAGCTTTCCCAACTCACTGAATCTCCCTATTCCTACAACAAAGTATTAGTACTAAAATCTGCTTCTAAATTAGATACTCTCTTCTAGAGTCTTCTTCAAGATCAAGGCTTCTATGGCCTTTTTCAATATCAAGGCTTCTATGGCATTTTCTTCTGGATCAAGGCTACTATGGCCTTTTCTTCTGGATCAAGGCTTCTATGGCCTTTTTTTTATTAAGGCTTCTATGGTCTTTTTTCTTGTGAAGTTTCCAATCTAGCAATGGAGATCTCCTGTCTCCCAACTTCACCATGATTCTTCTCCAGAAGTCTCTTCTGTAGTATTCTTCTCTTGCAGCAACTAATCTCTGCACTATGAAGGCACTCCGACCTTCGGGAAATGAAGTTGAAATATCCTAGATTTCTATTGTAGGAGGTGTCCCAATCATCTAAGAATTAATTCCCTACAATAAAAGAAACTTTAGGTAAATTTATCTAGATCTCTTAGATGAGCTTCACTAGTTGATTCATCAAACTAGTGGATCAAATGTTGAGTCCTAGTCTTCACGAGTTTTCCCTTGTAACTCTGTGGAAAGACTCTAGCCATATGCAATCTTAGTATTTCAGAAACTAAGATTTATTTCAGTCCTTACTTGTGGCTCTCCCTAATTCTACCACCTAGACTCTTCTGAGAATTTTTGATAGTGACTGGTCCAATGGCACGTCAGGTTGACAAAAACTTAGGGTCAATGATAATGGTGGTTTTCCTATTGATCTACCGTAGCTCTGATACCACTGTTAGCTTTTGATGTAGCAAGTAATGGGATATAGCAATCACAAGATGTAGAATAATATGACATAAAGTAAATCTACGAGATGACTAAAAATATACTATAAATAGAAATGATGGAAATGTATACAAAGTAGCTATGGAGGAAATGAACACTCCATGAATAAAGCTACTGCTCAAGAATGAGCTTTGAGCATATCACACTCCATCACATTACATCACACTCTGCTACATCACACCACACTATTCTACACTACTTCCTACTGCTATATCATGCTCTATGTCTATGGCCCTTTATATAGGAAAATAGGTTCCTTGGCCAACACTCTACCTAGTTGTGCAAGGGACAACTTGCACATATACAACTTGCACATTGACACTTGTGCATTTATTACATTGCATGAAGTAACTAGATAACTTTCCCCTAAAGTAATCTAATGTCCTAAGTATGTACCAAGAAAGGTACATTTACATGATCCAAATGATGTAATATAATCTATTTCTAACAATAAAGAGAAGCACAAGATAGACTAGATACAATGCAGAACTTGTATGAATCATGGAGTATTTGATATCTCCATTTTGTATCAAGTTCCTATTTTTGTGAGCTTTCATTGATGGCTATATCATGAGTTATTTCAAAAGTTTATCATGATATTTACTTTATTATTTTATTGCTATTATCATAGATATAACATTGCATGCTTATTCTACTTCTTGTGGTTGCATTTCCTTTAACATATAGCATCAAAAGCTAATTGATAGAAGAGGCTTCCTCTTCTGGCATAGATTTTGAATGATAAACATTCTTTATATATATATATATATATATATATATATATATATATATATATATATATATATATATACTTCTATAGCTCTAAAATTCTCACACTCCTTTACTTTAGGCTAATGGATCCATGCCTCAAAGGGGAATGGGAGAATAGTAGGTCTACACCTCGAAGAGAGACACTTGAGTTCATGTCTTCTTTGGTGATTTTTTGATGAATTGTTTAGGGTTCACCAGGAAACATTTCTTGGTAGTTTCCATGCCTAGGTTTGGAGTTTTTTTTGATGTGTTCTTTTTAAGTTCTCGCAATCACCTAGTTTTGGCCAATGCAACTAAACTATGCTAAATGCAATTTAATTTTTAATGAATACAATAGATAGTAGTAAACAGAGGAAAATCTAATGCAAATGCTTAATTATGAAGGAATTTGACACTCTTACTCAACCCAAAATTTTGATGAATATTATGTTTCTTGTTACAGGCAAGATCGTATGTTGTAGGGTCAAGATCATATGTTGCAAATAAAGATCATACGTACGATCCATGACCGTGCCAATCGATTAGCGATCGACAAATCTGTTCACAATAGAAACCTGCAATTTCATAAGTACAATGCAGAAAATAGAAAATGTAGTATGCTACAGACTCTATTGAACAAATATTAGATCATACAAGACTTATTGAATGTTATGCTAAAATAAATTAACATGTATATGGATTAAAATATTTAAAGTATGCAATAAAATGCAGAATGGTGAACTCCATAAATGATAATAATAAAATTATGTTCTATATGAGATGATAATTGATAAATGCAATGCAAAAATACTAATTGGAAGCTATAGGGATGCAAAACAGAGCTTGGAGTTACCTCCAAGAAACCTACAGGAAATATTGTAACTCCAGGGCAAGATCGTATCTACGATCACAAGATTGTATGCTACTAGGGTGAGATCGTATCCATGATCGTCGATCGTATCCTCTGGTCCTATAGAAAGACAATAAAATAACAAGGGCTAATGCATGAATTAAACAACTAAAATATGGAATTATATCGATGATTTAGGAGGAATTCAAGGGGGGAAGGCCTGATTAAATAGGCTAAACTAGCAGGTGAAATTAGGCTAAAAAAAATAGGTTGTAACTTCTTCCAAGCTAGGACTGATTGACGGATCTAATCCCTTAACTGTCGTGCAATTGGACAGGTAAAGACAAAAAAATGTTGTGACTTGTTTGTTGTTTTGCCAAACTAAGCTCTTTCTGTTTGGAACAAGATTGTACGTATGATCTGAGATATCGTATGTATGATCGGAGAGATTGTAATATGATCTAGTACATTTGAACTCGATCTTGCCAGGAAAGCGTGAAAAATGAGGCAACTAGTTAGGAAGTTGTTTAATTTAATTTTTGAATATTTTTGACTTTAATGCAAATTATTATGGGTCAATTTTAGGGTGTTACATTTTACCCCCTCTTTAGCACATTTTTAAAAAAATGTGTTAAATAAGAGAACACGCTTTACAAGAAAGCTAAATTTATTGCAAATTTTTAATATTTGAGGTTTTTATTGCAAGTTATTTTAAGTGTGATACCCCCTTCAAGTTTTTACGCCAAATCCTTCGTTTGGAGAAAAACTCAAAAATTTTATATTTTAAGGGTAAAATAAAAGTAAAAAGTAGAATTAAAACTTAATTCATTTGTTATTTGTCATTTGCTATTTTGGAGCTCTAGAGAAAACCATGGCAGAAATTCCCCATTGCACTGATTTAGTTAGAGCAGGATATGGAGCTTTCAGGGTAAGTGTTTTTCACTAATTTAGCTTAGATTTTTCATATTTTATGGTTTAATTTTATTTAAATTTGGATGTTTAGGGCACATTTGCCATCACGTAGCCCTAATTGCAAGATCATACCGATTTTGTGATATCGTATTGTATGATATCGACAAAATAAATCCAATTGAGGTCAATATCGGACCAATTTCAACGGTATCAGAGAATACAATATCATAAAAATCGATATGATTTTGAAAAATTTGATACAATTTTGCACATTTTGATACGATTTTGATTTTTAAATCTGATTACTAATTTAATTTTGTTGCTTTGTTTTATTGACAAATACCTAAGCTGAAGAATCGGGAATGGAGATATGCTAATCTCTAGGCTGATTTGGGTGCTCTCTCGCCTAATGAGAGAACTTGCTTAGAGGTAGTGGAACTGATACATGTGGTAGAAATACCAATAATTCTAGTGGACCTAAAATTACTTATAGTTCTCATAGAGATATGGTACCTAGAGTCTTCATGCTTTAAAATATCGATAGGGGAGATGAACCCTACACTAGAGGAAGTTTGGAGGATTCTTAGGTTACCTATCAAGGGTATGTTTATAGTGACATCTGAAAACATTGGCCAGACACTAAGGATGTTGACAAGAGACCCTAGCTTCAATCTAAAGAAGGGTGGGGTTAGCATAGACAGGATCAGGGAGACAGAGGGAGTTTTCCATTTAATAGTTTTATTGAGTGGCATTATGGGAGGCCTTGTACTATGCCACCTTAATGGATGCCACCTACCATGGACTTTAGTAGAGGCAATCTATGATATGCAAGATCAGAGTACACGATTTTCTTGGGGCCCATTTCTTCTCTTCAAGTTATACATATTTCTACATCGTGTAGTCTACAAGGGAGATAAGGCACTAGTCCTGATGTCTTTCCTACATGTTAGGATTCCACATCCTAACATTACTTATTAATTATTATTTATTATTTTAATTATATATTATTATTATTGAAAAGTCATCATTGAAAAGTCATGGTTGAAAAGTCATGATTGAAAAATTCTATATATATGATATGAGAGGAATCCATATCAAATCATCCATGAAGAAGAATATATAATTTTTTATTGAATGCATTGGAGGGACCTTCCTACCAGTGAAACAATGATTCTTTATAAAAGTGATTCTTTTAATTTAGATGCTATTTTAATTATTTATTTATTAAAATTGTGCTATAACCCTTCAGGTTATACCATTTGGTATCAGATCCATGTGGGAATTGATTAAGGTTCTTCATAAAAACACTACCGTGCATGAGTATGAAATTCAATTTAAGTATATCACCAAACACAACACATGGTTGGATGAAACATTTTTCATATCATAAATGGATTGAAAGAGGAAATTAAAATGGAGGTGATGAAGTTCAAACCCTATACCATGATGCAGACCATTGGATTAGAAAAAATAGTGGAAGACAAATTAAATACTCAATGTGGAATAAGAAGGAATGAACAAGATTATAAAAGCAAAAGCATTGAAATTCTTGATGGTATTTTGAGCGATATCGAGTATCTAATAAATACCAAAGTGGAAGCTAAGGAAGATAAATATGAGGAAGATGCAAAAAACAAATACAATGAGCAAGAAATACCCTAAATACCTGATCCTGCTAATGTCAGCAATAGGGTTAATATGTCAAAAGTGATTGATGCACCAAGCAAGGATGATGTAGACATAATCAAAGTGATAAATGCCAGCCAGACATGCACTCTACAAGACCTACACACACCTTCCTCACCAATAGTGAGTTCTCACCACATGACCAAACCTATTCAAAACCAACGCAAAGTGACTACACACTTCTCCATTGGCTCTACCAAGGAACCATAAAAGGATATGAAAGTGTTACCATCACTTTTGATGCATAATTTTGAAGTGTTTGAGGAATCCCAATGGTTGCCCTCCCATCATCATCATGATTCTCCTAAATAATATTCTACTATTTTTCCTAGCAACCCAACACTAACACTTTGACCTTCAAGATATCCCTGCCTTTGAAAAAGTGACTTTAAGATAGTACAAGAACTTGCACAAATTCAACTGGAAAAATAAGCAATGAAGCTCCTTACTTTGAGCTTTGAGGAAAAATATATTTTTAAGGAGGGTGGCATGTTAGGATTCCACATCCTAACATTACTTATTAATTATTATTTATTACTTTAATTATATATTTTATTATTATTGAAAAGTCATGATTGAAGAGTCATGATTGAAAAGTCATGATTGAAAGGTCATGATTGAAAAATTCTATATATATGATATGAGAGGAATCCATATCAAATCATCCATGAAGAAGAATATATAATTGTTTATTGAATGCATTGGAGGGACCTTCCTACCAGTGAAACAATGATTCTTTATAAAAGTGATTCTTTTAATTTAGATGCTATTTTAATTATTTATTTATTAAAAAATTTCTAGAACCCTCCGGATTATACCACTACAAGTATGGTGTTGGGATCATATAGCTATACGGTGACCTATAGGTCTTCCTTTGGCTCGAGTGGGAGATGACCATCCCAGGGTGGAGGAGGAAAAACCTAGGATATTCTACTAGCCTATACAGAGAGGGCATCAGGGATGGGTTAACTTCGATGTTGTGAGGTGACTCATTGATAAGTTACTGGTAGAGGATATCAGGTGGAGGCCTTAGAGGGAGTTACCAGGGTGGGGAGAGGATGATTTTGAGATGGTTCACATCAGGTGAACCATTTGGCTATGGATGAAATAGGGGGAGTTGAAACTATACCGCATGGATCAGGTGATGCACCAGTTTGGGTTACAACATGACATTCCACGGTATAGGAATGTCACTTACTCTAGGGTGATGCAGGATCACACTACTATTAGCAGTGCTCCCAACATGGTTGAGTTTCTAGACCCTGAGCTAGATGATGAGGTACTACCTATTGGAATTTTCCCTAAGTCCTAAGTATCTAGGTTTTATTTAATTGTTGTTATTCTAGAATAAATGATGGACTATATCGATGTTGATTTAGGATTCTATTTTCATAGCATCCTATGTTAGTTAATTTGTTAGAGTGTATTTTAGCTATCAAAGCCTACATAAGATTGTAAGGTTTGTTTTTTCAATAGAACAATTTGATATTGTTGCTCATTTTGGTAACAGAGCATCTGGGTTTGGTCAAAGGAATCAAAACCTATTGGAGATCTGAAGACTAAGAGATCACAGTTTGTAAGGCATCAAAATATTTTTTGTTTTTGAAGTGGATCATTGTTGGCTATTAATCATCTGTAGACAATGAATGCAAGATCTGAGTTCACTATCACAGTCTAGACCGATATGCTCTAGATCCTCATTGTGCATTCATACATTTACAGAATATCAGATGATAATTGTGGATACCAGAGACAATCTACATCCAGGTGAAATGATTGGATTGCTAAATATTTGCCATGGATGTTGATCAGCAGTCAAGTTCTCTCCCAGTATGGCATTCTAAAAATTTGGTGAATCACATCAAAAATCGTAGACCGATTTTGATTCATGATAATTTTTTCTTGGAAATATGTTAAGATCCTGCTATAAAATAAACTCAAATAACACACTCTCACACAATTGCTTGGAAATAACTCACATAAACATCACATTAATATAACAGAAATTTGCATAAAGAACAATCTCACAATAGGACTGAATCGCGAGGCCTCTTCGAGGGGCAACCTCCTTCAATACTTCATTAATTTTGCAAAAGATGGTTACATTGGTGCCCTTTCGGGTATTTAAGGAGTTTCCTTCCAAGGTTGGCTTACATGCAAAATGCCACCTGGATTACATGCATAATGCCACCCGAATTACATGCACAATGCCACTCGAATTACATGCACAAGGCCACTCGAATTACATGCATAATGCCACACGAATTACATGCACAATGCCACCTATCTACCATGTGTTACATAAAAAGGGTGCCATTTGTCATGGGCACTACCTAAGCTAAAACTTAGAACATTACAAAATATTAATCATGGGTACTACCCACGTTCACTAGGAATTATTACATCATGGAAGTTATTACATTAAGGGTTAGGATGAGATCCTAACATGCCCTTCTCCTTGAAGAAGCTTTGTCCTCAAAGCTGAAAATGAGAAACTGATTGCTGAAGTTGATGGAGAGACTCCCATGTAGCATCCTCAGGTTGAAGTCCACGCCACTGAACCAGGACCTCTGTGATGGTACGGTTGCGAGTTCGACGATACAGCAGCTGCTTTGGTGCAAGTAAGATGGAGCCTTCTTCATCCAATTCGGGAAGTGTTGATGGAACCTGTACCTTGGAGCTGCCCGAAATGTAGGAGGGAGGCGTGAGTGGAGGGTGCCCGTAAACTGCCTCTAGTGGCGGTATGATAGGAAGTGTTGTACCACCATTCGGCCAAAGAAAGCCATTTTGCCCAATGAGTAGGATGATCGGAGGCAAGCAGCGAAGGTAGGTTTCCAAGCGGTTATTAACAACCTCTGTTTGACCATCCGTTTGCGGATGGTAGGCTAAACTCATTGTGAGCTGAGTCCCATGCAACTTAAACAACTCTTGCCAAAAATTGCTAGTAAGGGTGGGATCACGATCAGATACAATGGAGGTTGGCATGCCATGAAGGCGAAATATGGAGTCAAGAAAAATTTGGGCAATAGTGAATGTTGTGTAAGGATGGGTTAGGGCACAAAAGTGAGCATACTTTGAAAGGCGGTCCACTACCACAAAAATAACAGACTTGTCTCCAGATTTAGGTAGCCCTTCTATGAAATCCATAGAGATGTCAGTCCACACCTGATCCGGTATCGGCAAGGGTGGAAGAGTGCCCGAAGAGTGCACTGTTTCTCTTTTCATCCTTTGACCTGTGTCGCGATCTGCCACAAAAGAGCGAATGTCCTGTTTCCTACCTTTCCAAAATAAGGTGCGCTTGAGTCGCTCATAAGGTGGTACGATATTGGGAGGTGTACTATCCGGCAATAATGGAATGGCATGGTCGTGAGAGCGATGCAGTGGTAGTGTGATGGGTTATGAAAAGATGGCCTCATGTTTGTGGAGAATCTGTTGCATGTCTTGTGGGATTTCACCCATTGGAGATGTGGATGGGCTGGATGGAGAATAGTTGTGCAATGACCCAACGTGATGATTTCTTTAGCAATTTCTCCATGCCGTTTGAACTGATAATTTGAGGTGTTCCTGTCGGGGAGCCCTTGATGATGTGTGTTTGTCCGTTATGGAAGAACTGCATCCAAAGTTTAGCAAAGTTCCAACTGATAGTGCCCAACGTACTCAACCATTGGCATCCCAAAACAATATCACATCCACCCAAATGGAGGGCAAACATGTCCTGCTTGAGTTCATAGTCCCCTATCTTGATTTTAACATTGCGACACTTTCCTTGACAAGATAAGGTTCCCCCATTGGCTACCATGACCTCAAAGGAACTACAATTGTGGATATAGCAATTTTCCCGTTGAGCAACTCTAGGG
Source organism: Wollemia nobilis (assembly GCA_028583015.1). NCBI lineage: Eukaryota > Viridiplantae > Streptophyta > Pinopsida > Araucariales > Araucariaceae > Wollemia > Wollemia nobilis. The sequence goes on from JAQPPZ010017129.1 coordinate 5,198,444, forward strand.
TCAATGAAGTTGTGCGTGCTTCCCGAATCCAAAAGGATGGAAAGACGTTGGCCCTTGAAACATCCTGTAACCTTCATGGTTTGAGGAGTAGTAATGCTGCAAGGGCATGGATTGTAATTGATGTCTCAGGTTCCTGTTTCCCTTCTTCTTGTGGAGGAGGTGTTTATGGAGGGTCCTCATCCTCATCACTCTCGTCGGCGGTATCGGGTTCTCCAACATCTATCAAGAACAATTTTTTGTGTGCACACTTATGCCCCTTGAAAAACTTTTCATCACAATTGTAGCATAATCCTTGGGCACGACGTGCATCCATCTCTTCGGTGGTGAGGCGCTTGGGTGCGGCAGGTTTATTATCATCTGGGTGTTGGGCTCTAGGGGGAAATGAAGGTCTATTTTGAGGAAACTTTGATGGGTGTCTTTGGGCAGAGAGTTTAGATTCGGCCAAACGGGCCAAACTGATAGCTTCCATCATAGTTCGTGGTTTCAACATTTTGACTTACTGCTTGGAGTTCCATCTTCAACCCACTGATATAACAACTGCGGAAGAACCCTTCACTCAATCCTCTTGTCCGATTGGCCAATTTTTCAAATTGAGCTTGGTACTCTCGGATTGACCCTGTTTGTTGTAGTTTGGTTAAGGCTCCTGTAAAGTCCTCAAACTCACTAGGACCAAATCGAGTGAGTAGTTGGGATTCAAAATCCTCCCAAGAGAGATTTGGGTAGGCAAGACGCAACCATTGAAACCGAGTGTAGAGCCTCGGATTCCAAGTTAAAGGAAGCCATACTGGACTCGATGAAATATGGGTACATTATGAAGTCGAAAGAATTGGTCAACCCGACATAGCCACCCATCAACATCCTTCCCACTAAATTTGGGAAAGTCCAATTTGGGCATTCTAAAGGGTGGATCATGGTCACGATTCCTTGTAGAACTCTCAGCTTGGTATTCGAATTTGGGTGGTTCTCTTCTCAGTTTCTTGTCCACTTCTGTCAGTGCTTCTTCTAGGCGGTTGCTAGTGGCCTCATGCTCTAGGCGAAGACCTTGGACTTCTTCCCTTATGGAGTGAAAAGCCGAGTGCAAGTTCTCAATGGCTTTTGTTAGGGACTCCAAGTGTTCTAGTTCTTTTTGGTGTCCACGGGTACCCTGGGCCATTTTTTTGACCTTTTGTGACCGATTACTAAAAATAGAATTGAATTTTTAGGACTTACTATTTTTAGTAAGTGCCCAAAAAAGTGCTTGGGTGCTATATATCAAAATGATCGGTAGAAGGAGGTGGTCACAATGAGCTATATATCTCAACACTACTTTTTGGCACCCCAGACTTTTTTTTTTTTTTTATCTCTGTTTCTTTGAGTCTAACGGTGTTTCTGATTCGATTACGAGCTGCTGAGCAAAAGTTGGCTCTTTGGAGCACTATCTATAGCGGCCGTGTTTCACACTCAAGATTCTCTGTATTTTGCGGGTGGCGATATGACGATTACGTTACGACCACTGAAGGCTGTGAATTCTGCCTACGACTGTCTTGACCTCTCGACTTGGTGACATTGTGTGGCGCCACTTGTAAATTTTCTTGTTATTCTCCAGACTTTCAACTTAAGTGTCACCCTCATGGCTTATCCCGAATGCATGTCCCTTCTATTATTTTTTTAGTAGAGGACTCCTTTCTCATATGCTCACTTTTGAAATGCAGGTTTACGAACATGGATGTTTGGATTTTTATTTTTATTTTTACGTTTTTTACAGGTTGAAGTTTTAACAGAACCAGGGAATGCTAAGTATAGGAGTATGTACCACCCATAGGCCCTCTAATATACCGACAGTGACGAACAATAGTGCTCGGACCAATATTTCAGGCCACTACTCAAGGAGGATTCCACACATACCCTTGAGCACACTACCTGCCTCTACGACAATACGGGAGGGTAATCGTCCGAGGATCTTGTGTCCCGTAGACTATGAGTAATACAAGGCCGAAGAGCTTCCTAATGGCTAAAAGTTTGTTTAATCCTAGATGGTCTCCCGATATACCCGAAGATACGTGGGAGCTCAAGTCCGTGCGCGAGTTATGTCTGAGGCCTGGGTATTGGAGCATGATCGCCCCTCACTTCACTAGACGCTTTATGGGCTATCTAGCTTAGCCAATAACGACAGATCCTTCGCGATATTTTAAAACCCCCGGTACAGGGTTTCTACCTACTCAACTAATAATATATTTTTTTTTTTTGGTCTGGAAAAAAAAAACACTGTATTTTTTTGGATTTTTTTTTAATAAGGAAAAACAGAATGGAAAAAACACACGGAATTTATACCTAACAGGCGGATTGGATGGCAAGAATCGTTGCAGTTGCAGCAGAACTTGGCCCTGGAAAGCGCTCTGATACCACTTGTTAAGATCCTGCTATAAAATAAACTCAAATAACACACTCTCACACAATTGCTTGGAAATAACTCACATAAACATCACATTAATATAACAGAAATTTGCATAAAGAACAATCTCACAATAGGATTGAATCGCGAGGCCTCTTCGAGGGGCAACCTCCTTCAATACTTCATTAATTTTGCAAAAGATGGTTACATTGGTGCCCTTTCGGGTATTTAAGGAGTTTCCTTCCAAGGTTGGCTTACATGCAAAATGCCACCTGGATTACATGCATAATGCCACCCGAATTACATGCATAGTGCCACTTTGAATTACATGCACAATGCCACTCGAATTACATGCACAAGGCCACTCGAATTACATGCATAATGCCACACGAATTACATGCACAATGCCACCTATCTACCATGTGTTACATAAAAAGGGTGCCATTTGTCATGGGCACTACCTAAGCTAAAACTTAGAACATTACAAAATATTAATCATGGGTACTACCCACGTTCACTAGGAATTATTACATCATGGAAGTTATTACATTAAGGGTTAGGATGAGATCCTAACAAAATAAAGGACATTTTTGTAGCACGGATCATACGTCACACAGCAGAAAAGTGCTACAAAAGATGATTAACCTGTGTTTTTTTTTCCTGAGGATTTGAAGAAGCCACAAAAATTTATGTGTCGACAGATATGCTAAAGGTGATCACTATGATTGGCAAATTACACCTTGGTGCTTGGCATTCGTGATACATTGTGTCTTGTTTTAAGCCACGCTCTCTTTAAGGAGTGTTATAGACACCCCACATTGTTGAAGATAATCCTGATATGCATTGACGACCCGATATTTGGTGTGGTGTAATGTAGATACTCGAAATCCATTCTATCGTGGACTACGTATCATGGTATAATGATGTTGTGGGGATCCTCTGAACAAAGCGCTCATGAATGAGAAGGTTATTTTGAATAACATGCTCATAAATAAGAAGCTATGAGAAGTTTCATGAATAACATCTTGAAGCTCATGTCACAGTTTGTATTATTACATGGCCATTGTAGGATGCACATCATTGAATTTTTTGTTGATATAAATGCATCATGTACATAGGATATCATTCGAGGGTAAAAATTTACTGTAACTTGCTGTGATGTTTGGTAATTTGCACTAGCTTAAAATTGAAAGGAGACATCACGTCATTTTCTTCCTACCTCAAAGGATATATCACGTCATTTGATTTCAAGATGTTGGTGTCAAGAGAATACCAGGAGAAGACTAGGATAAGACGGTCTATTATATAAACCTACATCGATTGAGGATTTTGAAAGGTTGTGTAGATTTAGATATGGTCATATCTACGTAGACTGGTAAGGTGCAATGGTATTTGTTGGAAGAAAGGTTACATATATTTAGGAAAGGAGTACAAATTTGAACGTGGTGTGCCCTTCTCTAAGTGGAGAGTTGTTACATTGCTTAGAATGGAGAGGACCGTGTGAGGTTGGTTTCATAGAGCAACAAAAATGGAGTTTGGCAAGTTGCATAGAAAAGAAAGAGGTATTTTTTGTTATTCACCAAACAATACCTATTGAATTGAGTTTTCATACTACTATTTATTGCAAAGTAAGACAGAGAGGGGTATTTTTTATTCTAAAGTCTTGTTGATTAAGCAAATGCTACCAATAAAAACCTACCCATTCTTAAATTTAATGGATTGGACTATGATTATTGGTCTATCAATATGAAGATATTACTCATAGGCAAATATTTATGGGACATTGTAGTAGATGGCTACACTAAACCAGATGATTGGAATGTTTTGAATGTAACTGATAGAAATAATAAGGATTCCCAAAATAAGAATTATTTTTCTCTCTACCATCTCCAAGAAGCTTTGGAGAAAAGTATTTTTGCTAGGATTACTTCTTGTTCAACAACCCTAGAAGCATGGAATACCTTGAGAGATAACTATCAAGGGAGCAATCAAGTGAAGCAAGTGAGGCTTCAAAATTTGAAGAGAGATTTTGAGAATCTCAAAATGCAAGAAGATGAAAGAGTGGGAGATTATTGTGTGAGTCAAAGCAATTGCAAAAAAAATGGAGACACTTGGAGAAGATATAAAAAATGAATTTGTTGTGAAGAGAGAACACTTCTTCATAAGTGGAATCATATTGCAATCATTATTAAGGAATCAAAAGATCTTTCTACTCTCATATTTGATGCACTAATTGGTTCTTTGATGTCCCATGAAGAGAGAATCCAAGGTTCTACATCATCAAGTTTTGGAGGTGATGAAAAAACATTCTCATCCAAGGAAGGTGTGACTCATAGCAATAAACAAGGAAGAGGACAAATGATAGGATAATCTTCAAGAGGAATAGGAAAGGCAAGAGGTAGATCAAGAGGTGGTTACCAAGGAAGAGGAAGAGGAGGTGAAAAATCAAACAAATCTTGTTACAATTATGGCAAGCTTGGTAACTTTGCTAGAGATTGTAGAATAAAGGCTTATCAAGAAGGGAGAAGTAATAATTATGGAAACTATGGAGTAGAGGAAGGAAATTCTTCAAATTTATTCCTCACATATGGAGAATCAGATCAAAATCTTAATGAAACTTGTATTTTGGATACTAGTTGCTCAAATCATATGAGTGGCAAAAAAGAGTTATTTGCTACAATGGATTCCACATACATGTCCAAGATCAAATTGGGATATGACAAGGCACTACAATTTTAAGGTATGGGAGCCATGGAGGTTCCAACAAATGAAGGTAAAAAGAAGGTAAAAAATATCTATTACACTCCTAAACTCCAACATAATTTGCTTAGTGTTGGAAAATTATGGAAAAGAACTATAAACTTGTTTTTGAAGATAGAAAATGTATCATTTTTGACAAAAACAATGGTAATAGAGTTGCCACAAATGTACCTATGACAAATAATAGGTTATTTCCTCTTAAATTTAGAGAACAAGGAGGTGCTCAACTTGCGAGTGTGGCCATAGAAAATACAAGTGTGCTTTGGCACTTGAGATATGGTCATCTTAATTTTTCAAGCTTGAAGTTGTTGACTTCACAAGCTATGGTGTGTGGATTACCAAAATTTGAAGAGCACAAGGAGGTGTGTGAAGGATGTGCTTTGGGAAAGCACTCAAGAATAAATTTTCCAAGAGTTCAAGCATGGAGAGCAAGCCATCCACTAAAATTATACATTCAGACGTTTGTGGTCCAATGCATACCAAAATCTTGGGTAATAATTCTTACTTTCTTACTTTCATTGATGATTTCTCTAGAATGTGTTGAATTTATTTTTTGAAAACTAAGGATGAAGCTTTTGAATGTTTCACGAATTAAAAAAATAATGTAGAAAATTAAAGTGAGTATGTTATAAAAATATTAAGGACTGATAGAGGAGGGGAGTTTTGCTCAAATGCATTTCTAAAATATTTTAAAGATTGTGGGATCAAAAGGCAATTCACTATTGTCTACTCCCCACAATAAAATGGTGTGGTTGATAGAAAGAGCCGCACTATTGTAGAAATAGCTAGATCAATGCTTCAAACAAAGAAAATCAGTAATATGTATTGGAATGATGCTGTTAGGACAAGTGTTTATATTTTGAATAGGAGTCCTACTTCTAGTTTAGATGGGATAATTCCATATGAGGGATGGTACGAAAAAAATCCAAATGTAAAGCACCTCAAAGTTTTTGGTTGTCTTGTATATGCACACATTCCTGATGAGAAAAGAAAGAAACTTGACCCCAAAATTCAAGCATGTATTTTCATTGTTTATAGTGATTTTTCAAAGGCATATAGACTCTACAATCCAAAAATATACAAAGTTGTAATCTCAAGAGATGTAATTTTTGATGAAGGAGGAGTATGGGGTCATCAAAAATATTTTTTTGATGATGGATATTGTTGGCATTTTTGCCACATTGTGTTGATTATTGATTATTCATGCATAAGATGTTGAAATTCTCACTTCTATACAGGTTTTTATGAAAAAAATGCCTAAGTTCGAAGACTGTCATGAAATCGTGACAAAAAACAGCATGGAGAGCCAAAGTTCAAAACCGTCGCGATATCGCAACATGTCACGTTATCACGGGTCTTTCGAGGAGAGAGAAATCAAAAGCCAAAGGTGTCACGAAATCGTTACTTGTCACAGTTTCATGACACAAAAGGACATAAAAGAGCAAAGTCAAAAACTGTCACGATTTCGCGACGTGTTCCAAAATCATGGTCAACGCAGTCAACAGCAGCAGGGGTAAAACCGTCATGAAATCGCAACGCGTCAAAAAATTACGGTCAGCGTGGTCAACAAGGGAAGCACGACAAAAGGGTATCGAAATCGTGACATGCACATTTTCATGACTTATAATAGTCAATGGAACAGAGCAGGGTAAAATCGTCGTGAAATCATGACAGAACTCAGCGACAGGCAATGAGACTCAACTTGGTAGCGATATCATGACAGAATACTGATCACAGTGTAAAAGGCAGAAGACAGTGAAATCGCTGTGTTGCATGGTCACGGCAAGATGCAGGCAGAAACGCTTAAGGAATGAATACATCACGATTTCATGAAACTTTTGTAAATGAGACCAAGCACAAAGCAGACGTCACGAAATCGCGACAAGAAGTGGTAGCAGTAGAGAACGCAAAAAAATGTCACGATTTCATGACACATTGTTGAAGAAGGACCAAGTGTAGTAAGTTATAGCAAAATTGTGACATGTCAAATTTTTGTGACTTAGAAGAGAAGATTGAGTAGCGACGAGATAGTGTAGCGATGTCGTGACTTGCTTGGTTTTCGTGACCCGAAGATAATGATAAATGTGCCGACAGGAAGAACGTAGCGAAATCGCGCAGTGTCATGTTTTCACAGTTTGAAGTAACGAAGAGAACAAAATATGAAGAAAGTAGTGAAATCGTGCATTGTCACATTTTCGTGGTAACAGGGCAGAGAAGGAACATAATTGTATGAAATGTCACAAAATCATGATGCGTTGTGTTTTCGCGGTTCAGGGTAGTGAAGGAGACAAAGAAGCTGAATACATCACGATTTCACGACATGGATGATTTTTGCGATCTGAAAGTAAGGGAAGTGTACAGAGCAGAAAGACGTCGCAATTTTGTGACCTGTCGCGTTTTCGTGGCCTATTACAGTTTCATGCTAGAATGCAGTTCAAACGGCCTAATGCAGTTTTGTGAGTTTCGATGATTCAAAGCACACCAAAATTAAATGTTTTGCTGCTTTTCGATGCAAGCAAGGTAGAAGAACGTGTCCAAGCCATCAGAATTAAATATTTCCATTATTCAAAGTGGTTGTTCATGGTTTTACTAACGGTCCAAGCATATTTCAAGAATGACCATTTAATGAAGATGACCGACTCCTTGTTTCAAGGCTGGTTTAAGAGGAGCATTTCCTTGTTTCTGCTACATAGGTTGTAGATCTTGAGGAAGTCCGTTACAAGTTTTAAATGTTGTAAAGAAGCAAGACTTCTATATAAAGCAATATAGATCTCAAAAAAAGGGGTCGAGAGTTTGAGAGACAGTGTTGCATGAAAGCTTTCAAGTTGTTTTGCATGAATGAAAGAGACTTGGCCTCTGATTTGGCAAACGTCTTTCTATGTGATCTCCTTTTGTTTCATGTATTTCTCAGTTATTCTCATTTTTCAAAATTGCTGTTAGATTCAAATTCTACATTTGAGTTTGAATGTTGCTATAAGAAAGTGAGTTTTGGAATGCAATTCTGAAGGTTGTTTGCGCAAGATCATAACTAGATTACGTTGTAGTTTTTATTATTATATGTTGTTCATACACTTGAGGTTTAATTCTTACCGAGTTTCTTTTTGATCTAACAAATTTGGCCTACGGCTACATTTCCCATCTCTTTCCATGTATTTCCTGTTTCTTTCTGCACATTTATAATTCCTTTCCGACAACTTTAATCTGAAATCAAACTTAGTTTTAGTAAGGGAACCAGCCCTCTCTGGAGATTGGTTTGGGAGACATCTCTTTCTCCCAGCATTTCAATGTTGGCCGGGTCTAGGGTGCGTAGTTTTTAGAAAATCCTTTCCTGTGGTAGATTCGTGACCAATAATTTTTGGCACGCCCGATGGGACAGACTTCTTCTGTCTCAAAATATCCATAATCGATGAGATTGTATGTTTCATTGTTTAACACCCGAAGGTATCAAGATTTTGATGAGCTATCTTGACCTCATAGCGGAGATGTGTAAGTTCATCTGGCGACTCTGCTGAGCTAAAGATCCGAATTTCTTGATCGTAGAGTTTTTTTTTAAGATCTAAAAGAAGATACCCTGGAGGAATCAAGGTTTGGTGAGCAGCCTTGACCTTACAAGTGGAGAAAAGAATGTTCATTTGGCGACTCTGACTTAATGGCGATAGCCATGATTTTGTAGACCACTACTATAATGGCGAGGGTTTGTCCTAGATGGGATGATCCTGGCCCTTTGAATCTCCAAATATGGCACAAAATTCCCAAAAGTGCCTTGAAAGCCCTAACAAAATATGATGGCACCGAGGGCATGGCTCTAGAGCATATTGAAGATATTGTTGCTTTGTCAACCATCCATGATATAGTTCACGAAGATGTTATGATCAGACTTCTGGTTCTATCTTTGGAAGGAAGGGCGTTGCAGTGGTACAAACTACTTGGGCGTCAAAGCATCAGCTCATGGGATGACCTAGCAAGAGCGCTAATCAGAAGATTTGACGAAGATCCCTTTAACGAATCTCAAGATCCCTTTCAACTTCTAATGTACATCACGAGAGCACCTCTAGAGAGCATCACGGACTTCAATGTTCGATTCAACAAAAGTTGGAAGAGAATTCCATAGATGATCCAACAAACACACACCTAGGCCCACTTCTTCTATGTTCGAGCTTTCCATCCGAACATAAGCCTCCTCTTGCTACAATCAGGAGAACATAGACTCCCTCACATCTTTGAGGAAGCATTACAAGCGGAGTAGCTTTTGCTCTTATCAGGAAAATTACCGTGGGGAGAAGCTCCATTACCTTATCCAATAGTCACCACTCCTGTCTACCCTATGCAGTATTCATCATGGCAGATCCCACATACTATGCAGGGGCCTGAAATGTAGTTGTGTGGAACTCAAGGGGTAGATTTCATCCAAAGCCAACGATGGGAATATGCAAGCACTTTCCCAGCAATGAACCATATGGTTGCTTGCAATGTCTATCAGGATATGAGCCAAGGAGAGAAACAAATTCAAGTTCCAGAACCTGAGGAGGGCATAACCATGCACAACAGGCAAGTATTTAGCCAGAACCTATTGAGCATGCCTCATCAAGAGGAAGAGCTTGAAGAGATCCTAGAAGCAGATTTATCATCATAAAGGTTCTGTGATCAGATCAAGGAGTTGGAGGAACCTGTTCTCAGTCCACAACCAAGGAACCCTTCAAGATGGTGGTATTGGCTTCAGTCATTACTACAACTGGTACCTACAAGAGCCTTCCATGTGGCAAATTTCTTTGCTACATTATTTGTTGATTGTGTGGGTACTGGCATGCAAGATAACTTACCCGTGTCTAAAACATGGAGAACTTTAGGAGGAGGTCATCCCAATTTCAAAGACCGTCTCAAGTATGATCAGATCTGGTCGGGACACTGCAAATTTATCGGATAACCCCCTGAGACTAGGTTTCTGGTGACGACATGCCAATCATGTCATAAACCTTGTACATAGCAAAAAAAAAAAGAAAAAAAAAAGTATTTTTTTCCTCTGTTCACTTCGGCTCTTTTTGCATGCGAGCCCGTAGGTACGTATTTCTTTCCTTTTTTTTTCTTCTTTCCCAGCAGTTAGTGGCTTCCTCTCTCTTTCTTCTCTTCCCCTCTTTATTACCTTCTTCTTCTTCTCCTTTTTCCTCTGTAGTAATCAAGCCACTGTTGTTGTTTCTTTTCCCCTTTTCTAATATTCCCGGTTCATATTTTCCTTTTCTTCTAACTACATTATTGTTTTCAGCATTTATGAACAGTTCATTTTCCCATTCCACTCTCATTCCACAGCTTACACATTTGCTGATCATCATTCTATTTCTTCCATTCATCTTCATTTCCATTTCATAGTAGCCGGTAGCACAGAAGCACTATGTTCCTGCATCTACCGCCTCACTTTCCCTCACTCCACTGTTCCATCATCCACCATTCCATTCCCTAGTTCCCACTCCACTTGTTTCATGCATTTTTGTTTTGCAACCCCTGGTGCTTTCATGGATATTCTTTTACAGCACCTGGTTAGCTCAGCCAAATAGAGATTTAATTGAAGTCTCAGTCATTCAGCAAGAGTTGTTGCAGCATTCCATCAAGATGTACCCCATCAGCCAGCTTTCTGTTCTCAGTTTTTCTTAATGGATTCAGGTTTGGGATTTGTGCATATAGCAGAACTGTATACCCCGCGAGCCACCAAGAATGTTGGCATTTTTTCCACATTGTGTTGATTATCAATTATTCATGCATAATATGTTGAAATTCTCACTTTTATATAGGTTTTTATGCAAAAAATGCCTATGTCCAAATACTGTCGTGAAATCACGACAAAAAATAGCATGGAGAGCCAAAGTTCAAAACCGTCATGGTATCGCGACATGTCAGGTTATCGCGGGTATTTCGAGGAGAGAGAAATCAAAAACCAAAGGTGTCACGAAATCGTGACTTGTCACAGTTTCACAACGCAAAAGGGCAGAAAAGAGCAAAGTCAGAAACTGTCACGATTTCGCGACGTGTTCCAAAATCATGGTCAACACAGTCAACGGTAGCAGGGGGGTAAAATCGTTGCAAAATCGCGATGCATAAAAAAATCGTGGTTAGCGTGGTCAACAAGGGAAGCATGGCAAAAGGGTAGCAAAATCACGACATGCACGTTTTCACGACTTATAATAGTCAATGGAGCAGAGCAGGGTAAAACCGTCATGAAATCATGACATAACTCAGCGACAGGCAATGAGACTCAACTTGGTAGCGATATCACGACAGAATACTGATCACAGCGCAAAAGGTGGAAGACATAGCAAAATCACTACGTGTTGCGTGGTCATGGCAAGATGCAGGCAGAAATGCTTAAGGAATGAATACGTCATGATTTCGCAACATTTGTAGGATAAAGCCAAGCAAGACAAAGATGTAGCGAAATCGCTACATGTTGCGTGGTCACGGTTAAGGTGGATGAAAAATTTGAAGGCACAAATGGCATAGCGATTTCGTGACACTTTTGTAAATGAGACCAAGCACGAAGCAGACATCATGAAATCGCGACAAGAAGTGGTAGCAGTAGAGAACGTAGAAAAATGTCACGATTTCATGACACATTGTTGAAGAAGGACCAAGTGCAGTAAGTTGTAGTGAAATCACGACATGTTGGATTTTCATGAATTAGAAGAGAATATTGAACAGTGGCGAGATAGTGTAGCGATTTCGTGACTTGCTTGGTTTTTACGACCCGAAGATAACGATAAAGGTGCCGACAGGAAGAACGTAGCAAAATCGCATAGTGTCATGTTTTCGCAGTTTGAAGCAGCAAAGAGAACAAAATATGAAGAACGTAGCGAAATCGTGCATTGTCACATTTTCGTAGTAATAGGGTAGAGAAGGAACATAATTGTACGAAACGTCACAAAATCATGACGCATTGCATTTTCACGGTTCAGGGTAGCGAAGGAGACAAAGAATCTGAATACGTCACGATTTCACGACATGGATGATTTTCGCGATCCAAAAGTAAGGGAAGTGTACGAAACAAAAAGACGTTGCAATTTCACGACCTGTCGCATTTTCGTGACCTGTTACAGTTTCACGCCATAATGCAGTTCAAACAGCCCGATGCAGTTTTGTGAGTTCCGATGATTCAAAGCACACCAGAATTAAATGTTTTGCTACTTTTCGATGCGAGCAAGGTAGAAGAACGTGTCCAAGCCATCAGAATTAAATATTTCCATTTTTCAAAGTGGCTATTCATGGTTTTACTAAAGGTCCAAGCATATTTCAAGAATGACCATTTAATGAAGATGATCGACTCCTTGTTTTGAGGTTGGTTTAAGAGGAGCATTTCCTTGTTTCCGTTGCATAGGTTGTAGATCTCGAGGAAGTCCGTTGCAAGTTTTAAATGTTGTAAAGAAGCAAGACTTCTATATAAAGCAATGTAGATCTCAGAAAAATGGGTCGGGAGTTTGAGAGACACTGTTGCATGAAAGCTTTCAAGTTGTTTTGCATGAATGAAAGAGACTTGGCCTCTGATTTGGCAAACGTCTTTCTATGTGATATCCTTCTGTTTCATGTATTTCTTAGTTATGCTTGTTTTTCAAAATTGCTTTTAGATTCAAATTTTGCATTTGAGTTTGAATGTTGCTATAAGAAAGTGAGTTCTGGAATGTAATTATGAAGGTTGTTTGCACAAGATCATAACTAGATTATGCTATAGTTTTTATTATTATATGTTGTTCATACACTTGAGGTTTAATTCTTGCTAAGTTTCTTTCTGATCTAACAAATTCGACCTACGGCTACATTTCCCATCTCTTTCCATGTATTTCCTGTTTCTTTCTGCACATTTATAATTCCTTTCCAGCAACTTTAATCTGAAATCAAACTTAGTTTTAGTAAGGGAACCAGCCCTCTCTGGAGATTGGTCTGGGAGACATCTCTTTCTCCTAGCATTTCAATGTTGGCCGGGTCTAGGGTGCATAGTTTTTAGAAAATCCTTTCCTGTGGTAGATTCATGACCAACAGATATCAAGATGAAAACTCCTACCAAGTGCAGCCCATTGATAAGAACAACAATGAAAGCCCTCCTCCAAGTCCAAGAAAGAATTCTACTTCAAGTACAACAAGTGCTACTCCAAGTCCTCCACACAGACCACCAAGAGCATCAAGTTATTTTCCAATTCCAATGGAATAAGATACACCACCAAGAGGTAAGAGAACACTTCAGTACCATCCCTCCTAAATTATGGACAAGAATTTTCAAATAAGGTACACTAGAAGCCAAGATAGTGAGATGAATGAAGTCTTGAAAAGACTTGAAAATTTACACATGTATGGTGATGAAGACTCCCAAGAGCCTAAGGGAGATGTTGTAAACTATGCTTTAATGAATAATGTAGACCTAGAGCCATCTAGTTATAAAAAAGCATGTAATCATGATGTATGACAAGAAGCCATGAAAGAGGAAATAACCTCTATAAAAATGAATGACACATGGGAGCTAGTGGAGCTTCCTAAGTGAAGTAAATGTATTGGATGTAAATGGGTCTATAAGACCAATTTCAATACTTATGGGAGAATTAAAAGATACAAGAAAAGGCTAGTAGCAAAAGGGTTTACCCAAAAGTATGGGATTGACTATGAGGAAACCTTTACTCTGGTTGCTAGACAAGAGATCATTAGACTAGTACTTTTCTTGGATGCCCACAAAGGGTGGAACATTCAACACATGGATTTTAAGATTGCCTTCCTTAATGGTTTATTGAAATAAGAGGTTTTTGTGCAACAACTTCAAGGATTTGAAGAACAAGGTAAGGAAGACCTTGTCTATAAATTTAAGAAAGCATTGTATGGACTAAAGCAAGCACCAAGGGCATGTTACTCACGCATTGATGGCTACTTTCAAGACTATGGATTCACTAGGATAAAAATTGAACCTACTGTCTTGTTGAGTGATGTTTTCACCCAGTTGTGAAAGCACACTCTCCGGTAGGATCTGAGTCCCAAAATCCTCTGCTTGCAAAGAACTTATAACAAAATAATTTCTCCAAGGTTCCTATTATGTTGGTTCTAAAACACCAATGATGTTGTTCAATGTAAATGTAGGGAATACCTTAGGGTTGCAAGTGGATGTTAACAAGGGGCACTGTAGTTTACTTTAATTTGGATTTGCAATGGACTCTGAGCTTTAATGGATTTTCAGTTATTTATTTAAATGACTGTAATTAAAATGCAGAAAATAAAATAAGGGTTTGAAAATAAAATACATGCAAATGAAGATGCAACTAAACTATGTCCAGAATGCTACCATCTTGATTGATAAAACCGAAGATAATGAGGTTTCTGCATGCAACCTAACCTATTGAATCTGCACTTTCGCACAATCCTGATAAGCTAGGTGCGGGTTTCTAGGGTTTTTATTGTAATTTCAAATTTTAGGCCTTCGCATGAAGCAACCGAGAGGACTCGCATTAAACTCCATCTATAAACCTAAAATCTGAAAGGGAAAGATAAACATTAAATTATACATGCAGAAATGACTCCTTCTTTCTCATCAATGAGATGCCAACTCTGTATTTCTGTATTAAAATGGTATATCAATTGCAATTACAGAATGTTCCGGGTATTACAAATCCAGAACAAATGAAGGAAATTGCTCCAAGTGCAGGCCCAGAATGGCATGCAGCCCTTGTCTCTGCAACTCTGCTAGCAGCAATTTCCAACCCTCTGTTCAATCTATGCTTCCAAGTTTTATACTGTCTGGCACGGCTCTTCGGTTCACCTTGCGTCGCTTCGTTTCACCTCCCAGAATGCGTCTTTTCAAATTCTTGCCTTTTCGATGCTTTCACTTCATGCTCGATGCCGAAACGTTCGAAATCTGTCGTTGCATGTAACGCTTCTGCAACTCCGACACCTGTATGCCACGTGTCTCACGCTTTCTGCGCCTTCTGTAATCGGTCCTCCTGGAAAATCATGACAACGATTTCATAGCATGCAGCTTGTTCCTCTGTTAACACAGCAAAAATGAGACATGTCGCGATATCACGACATTTTTCGGCCAATGACCTTCTTGCCTTCATGCCCATAAACTGACATGTCGTCAAATCTGACATGTCACGAAATCGCGATGCGCTTTCTGTTCTGTACACTCTCGGCCGCAACTTGTCACGAAATCGCTACGATTTTCATTCTTGCTCCTTTCTCAACTTCTGTCACGAAATCATGACACTTTTCTACTTCGCACCATTTTCTGTCACGATATCGTGACATTTTTATCCACTCGTACCCTTTCGCTCGATTTCGCGATATCACGACTTTTTTCATCCCCTTGCTTCACTCTATTTCCCTTTTTTTCCTTCTCCACCCTTTCGCATTTTTCGATTTCGCTACCTTTTTACACTTGTGCTTTTCGCTCAATGTTGTCATGATTTCGTGACCATTTTACACTTCATGCCTTCCACCCGTAATCTGTCATGATTTCGCGACGTTTTTCACTCACTCGCTTTCCGCAACCTGTCGCGATTTCGCGACTTTTTCATCCTCTTCTTTAGCTCACTTGTCATGATTTCGCGACCATTTTCACTTCATGCTTTGCTACTTTCTGTCGCGATTTCGTGACCATTTTATGCTTCATGCATCTTTCTATTTTTCACGATATCCACCCTTTCTCCCCTTTTCCGATATCCACTTTTTCTTTCCTATTTGACTGGTTTGACCCATGATTTTGTGACATGTCACGATTTCGCTACGCCTTTCCATTTGCATTTTCTCTCTCCTCTTTTGGCCGCGACGGAGCAACATGTCGCGATTTCGTGACACCTTTTCATTTTCGACTACGACGGCTCAACATGTCACGATTTCGTGACACTTTTCATTTTTTAGCAGCGATGGAGCGACATGTCGCGATTTCGTGACACTTTCTATTTTTCGGCAGCGATGGCGCGACAGGTCGCGATTTCGCGACATGTCGCGATTTCGTGACACTTTCTACACTTGTGCATTTTTTTGCCCCTTTTCTTCATTTTTAGCATCTGGGTCACTGAGATTTTCTCTGAAAGCCTGCAAAAAAGGTGGGTCCCCAATTTTGGGGTGTGTTGTGGATCAGCCACAACAAATGGCGACTCTGCTGTCAAATGCTCTTGAGCATTTTAGTGAGAACCCAACCTGAAACATATACAAACTCAAAAATATGTGTTAACACATAAGCAATAAAAACAAATGCCCAAAGATCAGAAGTACATGAATCATTAGAATCATCAAGTATTAGCTCAGTGTGTGCAATGAATTTCATTCCCTATCGTTTGAAATTGATCAACATTCCATTGTCAGTTTTGCATGAATGCATATGTGAGATTGTGAATGATTTGTGTACCCTAATGAATATGCTAGGAGATTTTGCTTTTATAAAAGGCATAGTCATTCTTCTAGTATTATGTACAAACATTCAAGATTGCCAAACCCTCTTAGGATCCACTAATTAATTACCTTATTGTATCCCAAAGTTGGTTATGAGTCCCTACTATCTTGAACCCATGTGCGAGTGAATGTGAAATCAGAACTTTGGGGAATCAGACTCCCAACCAACCGAGATGAGAGTTTAACCCTATCCTTACTATTCTGATTTAGAGTTCATTACCTCACTTTGAGCAAAATAATTAAACCAATTATGGAAGAAATGGTCATGCTAGTCTAACCCTTTGGACAATCGGTGGTCTTGTTTTTTAGACAAGACATGTTGCCATGCATGGGCATATCTAACCCCACAATCCAAAACTTATCTTCATTTCTTTGGACCTTGGGGATGACTACCCATCCTTTGCGAGAGGACAAGTAGTACGATCCTTACAATCCAATATAAATATGAGATGGGAAAAATTTATTTTTTACTTCTTGGACCTTGGGGATGACTACCCATCCTTGCTAGGGACATGTAGTACGATCCTTCCAATCCAAACTTTAGATGTAAAAGGAAAATATTAATTTTATTGCTTAGACCTTGGGGATGACTACCCATCCTTTGCAGAGGACAAGTAGTACGATCCTTCCAATCCAAGATTTATTATGAAATGAGACATAGGAGCTTTGGGGAATCAGATTCTCAACCTAAGTGAGATGAGAATTTATGCCCTATCCTTACTACTCCATGTAGGTCAAATCAAAGCTTTGGGGAATTGGATCCTCAACCTAAGTTCGATGAGGATTTAACCCTATCCTTACTACTCTGATTTTAGGCTTTAAGCTCTATGGAAGTGGTCAAAACCACTATTTTTAAGGATCATGTTGCATAATAGGATAGACATGAAAAACTTCTTTCGCCCAACCTTTTCTTCCAAGTTAGGTTTTGATCATTTTGCTCAAGATCCTTTTTAATGTATGAGACGTGCTTGGTTCTAGATATCTCAAGACTCAGTTTCCAACCTTAGGATTTTTTTACATTTATGTTATAACACAACCCTAAGAGGGATTGACATACTTTAATGATTTGTACCTAAGATGCATATGCAACTAAGATGGAATGTATATGTAAAGTGAGATGTACCATGAATGCATTATCTCTTGAATTGCAAATGAAAGATTTGTCATGCAAAACTGACTCTTTCATGCATCACAAAATCAAACAATATAACTTAAGATGTTTGTGTTACTTGTGGAGCTTTTACAAGACAATTCCAATATTTCATATTCTCCTAACCTTAAGCATAAGTTGACATCTCAATTTTTATTATATATATATATATATATATATATATATATATATATATATTTTTTTTTTTATTATTTATTTATTTTATTATTATTTTTTTATCAAAATAAACAAAACATGTCAATTGAAATCAAATCCACAACCAAAATCCTAGCTAGACTAACAATCCTAAACAATAAAAACAAAATCTGAAAATCCCCACCAAAACCGAAAAGAATAACATCAAAATCTCACAACCTAAGGGCTAAAATAATGCTTTAAAATCTGCCCATTAACCGGTAGCATAAAATCTCTCCCTTCTAAAGTTTTTAGCCCGAAGGTATTCTTCCCAAGAATCTCCGAAATCTGATATGGGCCTAACCAAAGACAATCAAACTTTTGATGATTCCCTTTTTCCTCATGTCTTTTGTCCCATAGTAATACCAAATCTGAAATTCTGAATGACTTAACTTTGGCCCTTCTATCAAACCATCTTTTGATAACTTCCTGGTGTTTATTCATGTGATTCATGGCTTCTTCTCTCTTTTCATCAAGGTGCAGCAAATGACTTAACTCGGCTTCAACTTGATCATCTCGTCCCCAAGTACTCTTGTATGAAATGCAAGGTCTGCAACTTCAAATTTGCAGGAAATATCGGGTCTTGCCCATAGACCAAATGATAGGGAGTATTCCCTATGGATTCTTTCACTCTGGTCCTATCTGCCCAAAGGGCAAACTTCAATTGGCTGTGCCAATCCCGAGGGTTCTTTTCCAGAAACTTCTTAATGGTATTCAACAAATTTTTATTTGAAGATTCGGCCAACCCATTTCCTTGAGGATAATAATTGGATGCAAATTTTAAGCTCACTTTGTTGTCATATGCCCAATCTGCAAATTGTGTAGAAATAAAAGCTTTACCATTGTCATCGACAATAGAATCGGGCATTCCAAATCTTGTTATAATATGGTCCTCAAGGAATTTTATTACAACTCTCGTGGTGGCATGTTTAGTAGGAATCGCTTTGTCCACCTTGTACAGATAATCTGTAGCTGTCAATATGAATTTATGGGAATCAGAAGAATTTGGGTTAATAACCCCAATGAAATCTAGTCCCCACTGTGCAAATGGTCTCATTTCAACTACAGGTTGTAACGGCATGGCTGCATTTCTTTCTCTATTGGCAGCCACTTGATAGATATGACAAGATCGTACATGGGCATGTGCATCTTTGAAAATGTGTGGCCAGTAGTATCCTGCTCTCGGGATTTGATGCGCTGTAGCATTTGCCGCACCATGACCAGTTCCATGTTTCCCGTGAAATTCTTGCAACACCCTGGCAACTTCTTCTTTGTTCAGGCACCTCAGGTAGATCCCTTCATGATTCTTCCTGTAAAGAACACCAGATTTCATCAGATAATTGATAGACTTAAGCCTTAAAGCTCTTCTCTGGGTTGAATTCAGATTAGAAGGACACTTACCATTCAATAAAAATTGCACAATATCAACATACCAGTCATCCTTAGCAATGTATTCTGTGTTCGAGTATTGGCATGTTATTTGCGGATTATTTTCTGCGATCGCCTTCGCCAATCCCTGTCCTCGAACTAGTTTCATAGGTTGGATTTCGAGATCAAATTCTTGGATGGTGGAAATCCATTTCCCTCTTTTCTCACCTAGTTCATTTTGTAAAAACATGGTCTTAACAGCAGAGTCAGGCACGATGGCAATAACTCTGCTTGTGCACAATGTAATGCCTAAATTTTTTCACCGTTTTAAAAAGTGCGTACATTTGCTTATCAAGGATTGAATACCTTAATTGAGCATCTTTCAGGGGGCACTTAAAAATGCTATGGGTTTTTCTGCACTATCCTCGCCTTTTTGGGTTAAGACACTCGCAAAAGAGTGTTACGATGCAAAAGCATAAATATAGAAAGGCTTGGAGTAGTCTGGACTTATGAGGACAGGGGCTCCGGAAATGGCATCTTTGATGTTCTGGAAGGCCACTCTACTTTCCTCATTCCATTTTACATCCACATATTTCTTGAGCATCTTGTTCAGAGGTTTGGCTATCTCAGCAAAGCTAGAGATAAACTTCCTCACAAAATTAACCTGCCCAAAGAAAGATCTCAATTCTTTTTTACTACTCGGGAGAGGTAAGTTTTGGATAGCCTGTATCCTTTTCGGGTCGATGGATATGCCCTCTTTTGAAATGATGTGACCAAGCAATTTTCCTTCTGTAACTCCGAAAATGCACTTTTTGGGATTTAAGGAAATTCCATGTTCTCTGCATCTTTGAAGCACTTTCTTTAAATCTTTGACATGGTCCTCTCTCTTTTTCGAGAATACTGGGATATCATCCACATACACGATGATACATTTGCCTATGAGCCCTTTGAATGCATAATCCATGGCGCGTTGAAAAGTTGCACCAAGCATTTAACAGATCCGAACGACATTCTCTTATATGCAAATGTCCCCCACTTGGTGGTGAAGGCTGTTTTCATCCTGTCATTTGGATGTATAAGAATTTGGTTGTATCCAGAATACCCATCAAGAAAGGACATCATTTCGGATCCATTTACCATTTGTAGAATTTCATCGATTGATGGCAATGGATAATTATCTTTTTGAGAGGCTTTATTAAGATTTCGAAAATCTATGCACAGCCTAATCTCTCCACTCTTTTTTCTTACTGGAACGAGGTTAGCCACCCAGGTTGAGTGCCTAACAGGAAAAATGATTTTCGCTTCCAATAATATTTTGACCTCCCTTTCGATTAAAGGCTCCAATAGCGGGTTAACAACTCGCTTTCTTTGCCTAAAAGGCTTGGAGTCCGGCTTCAAAGGGATGGTATGTGTGATAATGTCTTGGTTGTATGTCTTCGGCTCATTGTAATTCCAAGCAATGCAATCTATGTAATGCTTCAATGCCCGCATTATGTTGCTCCTTTCTTCATCTCGTACATGCCTTTGCAATGTACACCTCCTTTGGATTGTCTTGCACTCCCTA
Source organism: Wollemia nobilis (assembly GCA_028583015.1). NCBI lineage: Eukaryota > Viridiplantae > Streptophyta > Pinopsida > Araucariales > Araucariaceae > Wollemia > Wollemia nobilis. The sequence goes on from JAQPPZ010017129.1 coordinate 5,219,261, forward strand.
GATTAATTGAATCACATGCATCTTTGGGGAGTGGGACTCTTTTTCCTTTCTTGGTCTTGCATCCCATGTCGAACATTTTCTCCAATGAAACCACGTCTTTAGGTATTTTGTTGGATTGACATGTGGTTTCATTCTCGCTTTCTGTTTCATCTTGCCACCTTTGCTCCTCATCAATCACCTGATTTTCAAAAATACCCGAGTTCGTGACAAATTTGAAGATGTGTCTGTCACTTTCAAAAACCTGGAAATTCTTGACATTATCGGGTATTGATGGACAAGGAACTAATTCAATGGAAAAAATTTTACACCTTTTTATATCAACCGGGTTTAACATGCCCGCGGTGACTGCAAGAGAGTCTGCTATTCGATTTCCTTTCCTAGAAATAAGGGCTATATTGAACGCATCGAACTCCTCCATGAGGTCCATAACCCTAGTTCTATAAAGGCTTAGTCTTCTGTCATGGCATGTATACTGTCCTTTGATTTGCTTGACTACCAACTCAGAATCTCCCAAAACCTTCAAGCATTTAACTTGCTTGCTCAATGCTAGACGTAAACCAAAGATCAATGCTTCGTATTACTTGCCACATTGTTCGTGCAAGGAAATTGCAATCTGTAGGCAGCCAATAATGGTTTACCTCCTGGGCCAGTGAGCTCGACTCCAGCTCCTGCTCCCTGTCTAGATTTTGATCCATCGAACCTGAGCAACCACGTGCAATCATTTTCCTCAGAAGAGCCACCATGACATGTTTCCTCTTTAGGCTCTTCAGTAGCTTCCTCAACATCAAGTGCATAAACCCCCAGTTCTAGCTCAGAAAACTGAACTTCATTCGGCTTGTTAAATTTTGTTATGATCTCCTTGAGCCTCGGTTCATTTTCCACTCTGATTTGGTTTGCAATTCCTTTCCATGGTAGCCACATATGTGAGCAGTCTGTTGAAAAATAGCCATTCAGAGTTTTCATCCAATCTCTCGCAAGTAGCATTCCATATCTACTTGGGATATTAACAACCAGAATGTCTACAACCTGTTGGACCCTGGGTTCAGAATTTAATTGAATCTTGACATCATATAGGGTCCCTACCACATTTACCTCCGATCTGTCCAGTTGCAAGACTTTGCATTTGGATGAAACAAGTTGCGGACCTAGCATTTGACATATCTCCGAAGGCATGAGGTTGCTCGTGGCACCTGTGTCCACCAAACAGTTATGCAAATTCTTACCCGCAATTCTCAGAGTCAGTAAGAATGGCGGGACATCCCTTCTCTCCTTTCGCAAAATCAGATGGGACTCAACTCCCTTTTCCTTCCACATTTGATCAGGTGAGTTCAAAGCTTTTATCAACGCCTCCTTTTGGCCAGGCAATCTAGCCGCGTCCAAGAATGAAAGGCTAGATTTGGACTTCTTTAGATCCTCCACTATGTCATAGTTTGGCTTTTCGAATTTGACTGTCTTCTCGCACGTCATTAGACATTTCTCTTCTGAGTGGAGGGGGAGGATTATTATTTGCCTTAGTATCTGGAGGAAGAATAGAATTGTTTGGAGGTGTTGATGAGGTTTTAGGGGCTTTAGATTTACTTCTCAAATGGTATCCATGATTCCCCTTTCTGAAATCTCGAAAAGCTTGCACCTCCTGTTCCAAAATTTCGTCTTCTTCTTCCTCACTCTCACCTTCTTGATGATATACGGTTTCCATTACCATAATATTATCATCTTGATGTTGCGATGGACCCTCATTTGATACCAGTTCCAAATCATCGACTTGTGCCTGAAGACAATGAGTGTATCTAGCAATTTCAGGACAATTCCTCTCATTGTGTTCTTTTGTGTTGTGCAACCTGCACCCCCTTTCCCATGCCAAATCTGAAAGATTCAAAAGAGAATTGGATTGGCTAGGTCCTGTAGAAGTATCTAGTTGATTAGCAATGGGAGCGGGGACTCCCCCATTGTTTGGCTTGGTGTTCCAGTGCCTCCCTCTATTGTTAAAATTTTGATTTGAGTGAGGGGCATGGGACTCATACTTCTACTTGTTGAACCCTGTCATTGCTCAGTTTATGAACTAATTTCTTGAGCTCTTCGACTTCTGAATAAATCTCCTTCGGTGGAATCACATTGTTGTTAACCCCCGTTGGATTCGCATAATTGATGGGGTCTTGATTCAACACTTGGGTCGGGTTCGAGGAATTTGATTCCCGTATGGATTGACACTTTGAATCGGGGTTGGATTTGGAAAAGGAACTATGGCCTCAGGATTGACTTGGCTAGTTCCTTGCATAGTTGATTGACTATTCTGCAAAAATGCAGGGACAGGTGGAATGGATGTGATTGGTTGGATTGGAATGGGTGCATATGCGGGTGCTGGTGGATACGGCTGCTGATATGGGAAGGCATTCATGCTTGGCACTTGAGGTGCCATGATTTGATTTGCCAAGGGAGCTTGACCATATGGAGCATATTGTCCCATCATAGGCATCTGGGTAAACCCGTAGCCTTGTGGTGTCATTTGCTGCTCGATAGTCATGGCTTCATTATAGGCTAGAGCGAGCGTGGTGACTTGAGGATTTCGTCTTGCAAACATGGCTGTCATGGGGTCCAATGCCCCAAAATATATCTGCAAAGCCATTGCGGGATCGATGGCAAAATGCCTAATTGCTCTATTATAGCACTTTTGGAATCTCTGATTAAACATTCTGATCGGTTCCCCCTGGCCCCTTTTGCATGTAATAAACTGATTGTAAATGGTTGCGGGATCCAAGGGTGACCTAAATTGATTAACAAAGGCATTTTCCATTTGTGTCCAAGAAGTGATTGAACCAGTTGGTAAGCATATATACCATTCATATGCTATTGGATCTAAGCTCATGGGAAAAATTCTGCAAGCCACATCTTCATATTGAACTTGCAGCCTAATTAAAACATCCCTATAGGCTTGGATATGTTCTTCTGCTATTCTTGGGCCATCTGGTTTGTATTTAGGCAAAAATATTTCAATGTTCTTGGGGATTTCATGGATATCCCCAACAATATTCAAAGGAGTATTGTTAGCTCCATACCAAGGAGCTGCTGGAGCTTGAGCCATTTGACTCAAAATTGATGAAGACAAACCTACAATAGCAGTAGAAATATTACTGACAATAGGAACACTAGTGGCAACTGATATTACGGGCGTAGGTCCACTCGATGTTCCTGGAGAAAATAGGTCTTTTGTGACTGGTGAGCTTACGACTTGCTTGGTTTTATTCTTGGGAGTACCAGTAAGGTCATGAAAAATGGTTTCTCCGGTTTTTTGGGACCTGGTCGCAATACGACGCGGTGGGTCCAGCCTGCCTGATGAAACCCTCGATTATTTCAAAGAAAACCTGCAACAAAAGAAGACAAGAGCTGCAGTTTAGCTGTTTGTGAGCTTTAAGAAATGATTTCAAAATTAAATCAAAAGATATTATTCATGTATGAAAACCAAAATAAAGTAAACCGATTTGGGCCCTCCTTCTAGCGCCAATCTGTTGAGTGGTGTTTTCACCCAATTGTGAAAGCACACTCTCCGGTAGGATCTGAGTCCCAAAATCCTCTGCTTGCAAAGAACTTATAACAAAATAATTTCTCCAAGGTTCCTATTATGTTGGTTCTAAAACACCAATGATGTCGTTCAATGTAAATGCAGGGAATACCTTAGGGTTGCAAGTGGATGTTAACAAGGGGCACTCGTAGTTTACTTTAATTTGGATTTGCAATGGACTCCGAGCTTTAATGGATTTTCAGTTATTTATTTAAATGACTCGTAATTAAAATGCAGAAAATAAAATAAGGGTTTGAAAATAAAATACATGCAAATGAAGATGCAACTAAACTATGTCCGAGAATGCTACCATCTTGATTGATAAAACCGAAGATAATGAGGTTTCGCATGCAACCTAACCTATTGAATCTGCACTTTCGCACAATCCTGATAAGCTAGGTGCGGGTTTCTAGGGTTTTTACTGTAATTTCAAATTTTAGGCCTTCGCATGAAGCAACCGAGAGGACTCGCATTAAACTCCATCTATAAACCTAAAATCTGAAAGGGAAAGATAAACATTAAATTATACATGCAGAAATGACTCCTTCTTTCTCATCAATGAGATGCCAACTCTCTGTATTTCTGTATTAAAATGGTATATCAATTGCAATTACAGAATGTTCCAGGTATTACAAATCCAGAACAAATGAAGGAAATTGCTCCAAGTGCAAGCCCAGAATGGCATGCAGCCCTTGTCTCTGCAACTCTGCTAGCAGCAATTTCCAACCCTCTGTTCAATCTGTGCTTCCAAGTTTTATACTTGTCTGGCACGGCTCTTCGGTTCACCTGCGTCGCTTCGTTTCACCTCCCAGAATGCGTCTTTTCAAATTCTTGCCTTTTCGATGCTTTCACTTCATGCTTGATGCCGAAACGTTTGAAATTTGCTACTGCATGTAACGCCTCTGCAACTCCGACACCTGTATGCCACGTGTCTCATGCTTTCTACGCCTTCTATAATGTCCCATGGAAATCGCAATGCTTTCATGCATGCAGCTTGTTCCTCTGTTAACACAACGAAAATGAGACAGGTCGCGATATCGCGACGTTTTTGGCCAACAACCTTCTTGCCTTCATGCCCAGTGAAAATGTGACATGTCGCGAAATCGTGACATGTCGTGAAATCACGACCGCAACCTGTCACGAAATCCCGACGCTTCTCGCTTCTTTCTCCTTCGCTGCAACCTGTCACGAAATCATGACACTTTTCTACTTCGGGCACCTTTGCTACATGTTGTCACGAAATCATGACGTTTTTATGCCTTGGACCCTTTCGCTCGATTCTGTCACGATTTCGCGACATTTTTTTCATCCGTACTCCTTGGGCTTCAACCTATCATGATTTCATGATGCTTTTGTCCGGTGGTCATGCTTTCTCAAAAGTTGCACGATTTCGCTACCATTTTTTGGCTTATGAGCCTTATGTCAGTTTTCATCGCGATTTCGCTACACTACCAGGCCTTGTAGCCTTTGCTTCATTTTCGTCACAATTTCGCTACCATTTTCCACTTCATGTCTTTTCGCTCAATGCTGTCGCGATTTCATGACCATTTTCCACTTCATGCCTTCCACCCACAATCTGTCGTGATTTCACGACGCTTTTCACTCGGTGCTACTTTGGCTGCAACCTGTCGTGATTTCGCGATGCTTTTCGCTCGAAGATGCTTTGGCTGCTTTCTGTCGCGATTTCGTGACCATTTTCATGCTTCATGCCTCTTTGCTCGATTTTTGTCACGATTTCGCGACCATTTTCTGCTTCATGCCCCTTTGCCGCTTCCTGTCGCGATTTCGCGACTTTTTTTTGCTTTGCCCTGTTTGACCGGTTTGACCCATGATTTTGCGACATGTCACGATTTCGCTACGCCTTTCCATTTGCATTTTCTCTCTCCTCTTTCGGCCGCGACGGAGCAACATGTCGCGATTTCGTGACACCTTTTCATTTTCGACTACGACGGCTCAACATGTCGCGATTTCGTGACACTTTTCATTTTTTAGCAGCGATGGAGCGACATGTCGCGATTTCGTGACACTTTCTATTTTTCGGCAGCGATGGCGCGACAGGTCATGATTTCGTGACATGTCGCGATTTCGTGACACTTTCTACACTTGTGCATTTTTTTGCCCCTTTTCTTCATTTTTAGCATCTGGGTCACTGAGATTTTCTCTGAAAGCCTGCAAAAAAGGTGGGTCCCCAATTTTGGGGTGTGTTGTGGATCAGCCACAACATGTCTACTACATGAAACAAGGTAAAGTCATCCTTATTGTGTGCTTATATGTGGATGATCTAATATTCATGGGTAGTAGTGCTAAAATGAATGAGGAGTTCAAAAACTCCATGATGAAAGAGTTTGAAATGAAGGATCTAGGGTTGATGCATTACTTCCTAGGAATGGAGGTACATCAAAAATAAAATGAGATCTTCATATGTCAACATAAATATGCAATAGACATGATAAATAATTTTTCTATGGATAAGTGTAAGTTAGTTGCAACTCCAATAGGTCATGAGATACAATTAAACAAAGAAGATAGAGCATCCAAAGTTGACAAGATCACCTACAATAGCATGGTTGGGACTCTAATGTTCCTCACCAACACACAGTCGTATATTCAATATGCTATTTCTCTAGTATCAAGATATATGGCTGATCCATTAGAACTTCATCTACAAGCAACTAAAATAATTTTGAGGTATGTAAGGGGTACAATGGATTATGGGATCCATTACCACAAAAGTGATGATGTAAAATTAGTTGGCTTTAGTAATAATGATTGGGGAAGTAACATAGATGATATTAAATCCACTTTAGGGAATTGTTTTAGTCTTGGGTCAGGACTAATTACATGGAGTTCAAAAGCAATCTATTGTAGAACTATAATCTACTGAGGTTGAGTACATAGCAATTACAAATGCTAGTACCCAAGCCTTATGGTTAAGAAAAGTACTAGAAGAAACATGTGAGAGACAAAGTGGTCCTACCATATTGTATTGTGATAATATGAGTGCCATACAATTAGCACAAAATCCTATCTACCACAACAGGTCAAAGCACTTCAAAATGAAGTATGACTTCATTAGAGACATGGTGGAGAAAAATGTAGTTGATCTAAAACATTGCAACACTTTGGGAAACATAGCGGACATCTTCACCAAAGGAGTTGCTAAAGCTCAGTATTTAAAGCTAAGATACTGTCTTGTTAGCCCTCTCAAATTTAAGGGAGAGAATGTTGGAATTTTCCCTAAGTCCTAAGTATCTAGGTTTTATTTAATTTTTGTTATTCTAGAATAAATGATGGACTATATCCATGTTGATTTAGAATTCTATTTTCGTAGCATTCCTAGGTTAGTTAATTTGTTAGAGTCTATTTTGGCTATCAAAGTCTATATAAGGTTGTAAGGTTTATTTTATCAATAGAACAATTTGATATTATTGCTCACTATCCATAATAGAGGGGTATGATGTTGGGGCTACAGATAGGTATTGATAGTGGTACGCTCGCATTCGCCCTACCTGATTGACTACATCGAGGAGTGCAGTGCAACAGGCATCTGAGCAAGTTTTCAGATAATGATGTATAATTAATTAGTAGCAATAGTCTGAGATATAGGTATCCTCTAGGAGATATGTTCCTCATACTATGGGTGGATATCAGTATTGGATGATGTGGGAGAGGACATCTAAATTAGGGAGAGCTGCTGGGATAGGTGAGATGTACATGGAGGAGAGGAGAGCCTCTTCTTAGTGGATGAGGGATGACAGGATGGAGGAGGAGCATGTAGCATCTCCTCAGTAGGAGTTTATACCTAACTTTCTCAAGAAGGGCATCATGACAAAGGAGGTAGGGGAGATCAATGAGATGGTGGCTCTATGGGTGAATAACATGATTCTTAGAGCTCGTGTTTAGACACTAGAGTTAGAGGATGCAACTTTGAGGACTCAAGTCCAGACTCTACAAAGGGTGGATGTGGGTTTGAGGACACGAGTGCAAAATTTAGAGATTGAGGGTGTAAGTCTGAGAGTGAGGATTCAGAATCTAGAGGGAGAGCTCATAGAGGCATGGGATCAGGTGACTCAGATATCTGGGATAGCGACTTCTTCCCAATTAGGAGGATCAAGGAGGAGTCAGTTAGGGGAAGAGCTAGTGTGGTCTATATAGCAGACCAAATTTTACTAGACCTTGTACTTTATGGTGGTACCTACAGAGCAGAGACATGTTATACCTCTTGAGATTATGGGTCCTATTCGCATAGGATTCTCATCTTGCTCTACTACTAGGGTGACTTCCTCTAGGAAAACAATAGTAGAGGGACATTTTTGACTGCCACCACCACCCCCTGGAAGAGACGATGATGTTGTAAGCTCTAGAGGCTCTAGAGGAGTTTAGGGTGGGATTACTAGACACATTTTTGTATGTACTATATCCTTAGTGACTGAGTATGCCAATTTTTGAGGATTGTGACATACTAGTCCGACTCCATTTTATATATAGACTCTCAAGATATATATGTATATATTGATATTCTTGTTCTATGTGACTTTGTATGATTTGATTGCATTTGATTAAATTTTTATGATGTTTAAATTTCTTATAATCATGCTTTTGATTTAAATATTTTGATCATGCTTAAAATAAAAAATAATTTGAATTTTGTAGATATGTTTTTGAAAATATGTTTTTGTATGATGATGGGATAAATAGATTAGCAATGTTCCTCGAAGGATGTTGTGTTGTTGTATGACCGTTGATGGAGATCAATGCTTGCTAGGTCATGAAGCAAATCCTGTTGTGAGGAATTTTGTATTGCTAATAATAAAAATGTTTTGTGTGGTGCTCAAGAATAATCTTGAGGCTTACGATGATTAAAGAAGATGTTTAATTTTGTTTTTGAGAAAATTTGATTTTTAAGAAATATTTTGATAAGGATTATTGTTTATAAAAATAATGTGACTTAAGCATGAAAAATTGGGAAGGATGACTTGCGCTAGGCATAGAATTCCTAGTGTGAAAATTTTGAGGACAATAGTTACTAGGAATTATACCATCATCGCGAAGTTAAAAATGCAATGCATGATAATATGAAATTGTTTATTCTTTAAAATATAAATTGTATAAAGTAGATCATTGTATCACATATTTAAGAATATTGACAAATATGAAATGTTTTAGACCTAAAAATTGAGAAAGATGACTTGTGCTAGGCATAGAATTTCTAGTATGAAAATTTAGAAGAATAATTACTAGGAATTATACCATCATCACGAAGTCATGATGCAATGCATGATTTTGGACTACAAGTTCTTTTGGACTAGGTTATTTTTGGAGATTTTGATAATTTTTGAAATATTTATGTAAATGATAAACTAATGTTGTTTGACAAATTTCAAAGAAATATTTTAACTTATTTCTAAGACAAAATCAAATTTATCAAGAACCAGTGTGTGATGAATGAGTTTATTATCCATATTGATTTGACACAATGATACAAAATCTCTCAAGGATCAAACGTGTGTGCTTGTAAAATTGATTTATCGATTTTGAGTAAGGTAGTGATACAGGAAAAGTTTTATGAACCAATGTGTGTGCAAGTGAAATGTTCATTTACCATGATTTTTGTGTATGCCATTATACTGAACTACTATGTAAGTCAAGTTACCAAAATCTAGCTAATCCACAAGTGAATATTGGTTTGTACAAAAGGTCACTAATGTGACAGAAATGTCACCATGCGAAAGGGATTACCCAAGGCCCAGTGGGTTGGGCACAAATCACTTGTTATGGGGCTTACCTCATGGATTTCAAATAACTAAGGAATTCTAGTTATTCAAGCTCACTAGCCCCTTATTTTCTTCTAATTTTTGGAGTAGGTATTATTGTCCATTTTTGAAAAAGGGGATTTTGTTTCTTTTCCTTTTCTTTGCTTTTTCTTTCTCTTTTTATTTTTATTTTGATTTTTCTTTTTCTTTATCTTTTTTCGGGATACTTTCCCAGATTATATGTAGAGCAAGGGATTTTATTCAGGTAGGGGGGAGCTTGTCCTTTTGCAAATTCTCAGTATATTAGACCATGTGCATAATAGGTGTAGCACCCTAAAATTAGCGCAGTTAAACCATCAGTAAAAAGATCAAAAATTTGAATTTTAACCCCAAAACCGCCCGTTAACCGCTCACCTCATTTTTCACACCATTTTTAGAATTTGTTTTGACCATTGGACGATATCGTCACCGATCTGATGATATCGTCCCAGATCAGAAAAATTCATCTGGGACAGAATGTCTAGATGATTTTATCCCAAAATCAAATTTTTATAATTAGCTTCTATTTCAACAACCTCTCCAACTCAGGCAGAAGCGTGTCTACATGGTTGGAGATTCCTACGTTGGATATCTCCTAGATTGGGATGATCCCCAACCTCCTAACCTCCCCCTAATCCTATATAAACTTGGGATTTTCCCAGTTTATCCCCCTGGCTGATCATTTCCCTACAACTCTAGTTTTTTTTTGTATTAGAACATCCTCACCCCATCATTGACATTTGTATTTTTAGGTTTTATTACAGGATTTTACTATGTTTCAACCGGAGGAAGCTCAGATCGTCGTAGGTGATCCAACATAATTTTGGATGATATTGATGAGATCAATGATGATCTTGTATGATTGCAGATGATTTCAACTGCAGTTCAGATTAGGGGCAACTAGAGCCCTGAGTTTGCATTTTCTACCTTTCATTCTTGTTTAATTGTGCATTAGATCGATTTATTTCTGTTCTGCATCTTGGAGTTCACCTCTTTTAGCATATTTGCATGATAAAATTTAAAATAAGTTATTAAAACAGTACATCCCATTTGATTTTCTATCTGGATTCATTATTTAAGCATATATATTGTTATTTCTATCATTTTGCATCATTCTTGCAATTGCATTTTTGGTTTTTGGTGTCTGTTTCCATGATTACAGGTTTTTGATGAATTCGTCTGACGAATTCGTCAGGTCGTCGATGATCTTGTATGATCTCAAATGATCGCCTATGATTTGGGATGATTATGTATAATTACAGATGATCCTATCATATCTAGGATGATCTGGACTCCTACAAGCTTTAGAATCTTCACCAGACATCAGGAATCAGATGTATTCCTCTCCATTTCACATAGTCTCTGTATTTAGGATTCATTCATATTTGTTGTCTTCATATAAACTCAAAATTTCATATAGAATAGCTTAAATTCATTTTGGCCAACCTAGGAATATGAATGATTGAATATAAAATGAACACATTAAACCCATTCTCAACCTAGGCGTGGAAACTACCACTCAAATTTTCTTGGTGAACCCCACCATCCAAAAATTCACCCTTATACCTCTCCCCGAGAGGTGTGACCTTCAAAGGGCCTCTCCATCTGAGGTATTGTCCCATCCTTCTCGCATCCCCCTTCCAGGGCACGAATCCTTTAGCCCGAAGGTAAGGGTGTGAAAAATTTGGGCGATACATTTTGGTGAACCCGATGTGAAACTAAAACACCTTTTGAAAAAAATCCAAAAAAAAACACATTATTAAGAACATCTAGAATCATTAGAAAAATATTAAATTTACATATCATATTTAAATGGTATATTATAATAGAAGACGAGCAGTCTCCATAAATGTTGAAAATCAATTAACGACCATAGAGATTACTTCTATGCTTAGGGTACCTCAAACAAATAAATTCCAACCTTTGTGGGATGAACTTAGGTATTATCGAATCTAGATCTGTAGAACTTAGGCAAATTAAGAGGTTTGTCCTAGATAGAATCCTAGATCCTGATCAGGTAACCTTGTATCATGAACTTCAGAGAGCTTTCCATAGGTTTTTAGCATATAAAAGAGCACTTGTGTCTTCAGAATTGTACACCTTTGAGGAATACCTTGAGAACGCAGTTGTAGTACATAAGTTTCTATCTCATATAGAGGATCAAGAAGTCATTCTTACGGATAGAAAAATATGGAATAGAGTTCCTAGAACTATGTTGTATCAAGAGTATTTCCATGAACTTTATTTTTACAAGTTAGAGTCTAAAGTAGATCATATTACCATAGCACACTTTGTCAAGTTTTTGAAAAACCACTTCCAATTTGAAGGGGAGTATTTCATGACTCCTGATGAACTTGATCCTATCAACGATATCCATAAACTATTTATAGAAAACTAAGTCATTCTTTTTACTATTGTTATTTCTTGTAACTAGCATGATGTTTGTTATTTTTATATACTTGTGAAATAATAATACAAAATAAATAAAAAAATGAAAAAAAAAAAAAAGATTTCCTTTTTAAGTATTATAGTAGGTATATAGTTAAAATATATACCTCTCAACCCTATCGCACATATATATAAGTATATATATTTTCTAAAACCTAATTTTAGCACAATGCCTAGACTTAGGAATGGAAAACAAACCGAAGAAGAAGAAGATTGGTTAGGAAGACCATTAATTGACCAAAATGTCCCTCCTGAGGACCAAGTTCAGGAAGAGGAAATCCTAGACCAGTAAGAAGAAGAGCTTGTTGTAGCAAATGAACAGGAAGAAATTAATAGAGAGGAAGGATCCTCATCCCCTAAAATGTCTCCGGGACGAGCTATCACTTTTGAAAACATGGAACAATTTTGGAAGTTCATTAATACAAATATTGGTGTTTTTAATAGAGCAGTCCATATGGACAAGGATCAAATTAGTGACACTCAAGCAACCCTAGAAGACGTGTTTCACACATGCACTAATCCCTTGTCCTTTATTGAATAAGAGAGTTATCAAGCTAAACCATCCAATTTGGACATAGTAGCTACGATCTGAAACATGCAACAACAACAGGTTACCCAACCATATAAAGTGCCTATTAACAAGCTTAGGGTCATTCCTACACAAAAGAAACCATCATTTACTGATCTATTTTGCCAAGCTATTTAGAAACATACCTAAAATCAACAAAAACCCAAAACAAAACCAAACACCAATTACCAACAATCTGGGATACAACATAATACTATTACAAATCCCCTTCATAATACTCTTCCTACCAACATTTTGTATAATAGCTGTATCGCTCCAATTTTTTCACACCCTTACCTTCAGGCTATAAGATCCATGCCTGAAAGGGGGATGTGAAAAGGATGGCACGGTACCTCGGATTGAGAGGCCTTGCGAAGGTCCCGCCTCTTGAGGGAGGTGTATTATGGTGATTTTTTGACGGATGGTGGGTTCACCAAGAAATATTTAATGGCAGTTTCCATGCCTAGGTTGGGAATGTGTTTTATGTGTTCATTTTAGCCTTAAGCATTCAAATCCTAGGTTTGGCAAAAATGTGTCTAAGCTATTCTATATGAAGATGCAGATTAAATGAATACAAAAAATAGAATTAAGATAAAAAACAGATAAATTAAGCAATGTTAAAGGAAAATGCCTGATCCGGATGTCTGATGGAAATTTTGATTCTTGAAGCAGTCAGGATCGCCTCTGATTTGATAGGATCGTCTAAGATCAGACAAGATCATCTGAGATCTGACGAATTTTTCAAACGAATTCATCAAAGACCTGCAAACATAGAAATAGGTGCAAAACACAAAAAATACAACTATTCTAATAGAGAGAAATAGTATAAATTGACAGCAATAATATCAAATTGAAACTTAAAAGCAAAAAAATGGATGCATTATGCTAATTTCCTGACAATTATGGCTTAATTATGCATTTTATCTAGATGGGTGAACTCCAAAATGCAGAATAGCATAAAATACTAAATAAACTAGCTAATTATAGCATAAAACAGCAGATTAAAAGATGAAGAAATGCAAACTTTAGGCACTAATTGCCTCAATGTTGACTACAATCGAAATCATCTCGCATTGGTATGAAATCGTCTTTGATTCGATAGGATCGCCTCCGATCTGAACAGGATCGTCGGCGACGATGTAAGCTTGCTCCGGCTGAAAAACACTAAGGTACCTGCAACAAAATTGGTATAGAACTATTGCAAATATGAATTTGGGATGTCTTAGCGTGTGTGAAGTTAAGTTACAGGGATTATCAGCCAGGGGGGTGCTAAGGGAAGGGCTTAGGATTAAATAGGCTTAGGAGGGAGGTTAGGAGGTTGGAGATCATCCCTATTTGGGAGATCTCCAATGGGGGAGGGTCTCTAACAGCGTAGACACACTTCTTCCTGGATTAGAGACCCGTTGGAACAGAAGCTAATTGTGCAAAATTAGTTTTGGGACAAGATCGTCTAGACTTCCTAGCCTAGATGAAATCGTCAGATCTGGGATGATATCGTCTGATCGACGACGATATCGTCAAACGGTCAAAACAACCTCTAAAAATGGCGCAGGAAAGGGGGAAACGGATTACACGACGGTTAACGGGAAGTTTTGGAGGTTGAAATTTGAATTTGAATATTTACTAGAGTAATTGTAATTATTAAGATTTTACTACGCCAATTTTAGGGTGCTACATTTTGCCCCCTCTTTAGCGAATTTTTTGAAGAAAATGTGTTAAATATGAGTTCTTCTCGATCTACGAGAAAGCAAAAATTATTCCTATTTTTTAGGCAATGATTCTTGGTCGAATCGTACAATAGCTTTCTATGGTGCCCCCTCCGTGTTTTTACCCAAATCGAACGTTTGAGGTAAAAACGCAAAAAAGCAAAATTTGAAAAAAAAAGTTTTTAATTGTGTTCTGAATAAAATTAAGAAAAATAGGGTAAAACCCTAATTCATTTTTCCTCTTCATTTTTTTTTGGTTTTAGAGCTCTACAAGCAAAAATGGTGGAGACGCATAGATCAACAGAGGTTTGGTGTGGGCTATGGGTAAGAGTCTAAACTTAGTTTAGAATGGTTTAATTTGAATTTATATGCTTTTTAGGTGAATTTTAAATGAATTTTTGAGCATCGTGACCGTTTTTGGGCCGTCGACGTTGTCGAGATGAAATCGTCTCAAGTTCGCCGATTTCGTCCAAGGGCAAAATCAGCGAAAGGGGGACGATTTCGTCAAATTAGGGATGATATCGTCCAATAGTGGACAATATCATCATTTGTAAAATGGAATTTATTTTAACTTGCATTATTAATCACTTGAGTTTGTTATTAATGATTGTTATTGTTTTGTTGTTTATGTTGTAGAGAGGATTGCTAAAGAGCAGGGAATGGAAATATGGAGGTTTGAGAGATGACTTGGCCGCTCTAACACGGGCAGAGCGAGATCAGCTGGCACAGGCCGAGCTATCGCATGTGGCAGAAATGCCACAAGTTTCTATAGACATGGGGCTACTGACAGCCCTAGCAGAGAGGTGGTATCCGGGTTCTTCCTATTTTTGGCTACCCACAGGGGAGATGACTCCCACTTTGGAGTATGTATGGAGGATTCTAAGAATCCCCATACAAGGACAGTTGATCACTCCTGTGGCCAATCAATGCCATGCTATGGGGCGATTGTGTGGTGACGCCCTTCTTGCCCAGTGAAAACGTGACATGTCGCGAAATTGTAACATGTCGCGAAATCATTGATATTAGAAACATTTCTGTTGTCAGTGACTCCGTCACCGACAACTTGTTTGTTTTTATATTGATTTCTAGATGTTTTCTCATCATCCTTCTTCCTAAGTTGGCCTCTCCTAATGAGGGCATCTTCTACTCTTCAAGCTAAATCTATAGCTTGATCGAAGGTAGTTAAAGTAGCAATTGATAGCTCATAAGATATTTGTTCTTGTAAATTATTGATAAAAATGTCCAACATTTCCCTATAAGGTAGCACAAAGTGCGGTTTTCCTATCAACTACCTCCATCTAGCTAAGAAATCGGTAAAACATTCATCCTTGTCTTGTTTTAAGTTGTATAAATCTTTAATGGTTACATGTCTCTCGATGTAGGCACTGAATTGATGGACAAATGATTCAGCTGTTTCTTCAAAATTTTGCAAAGAATGAGTGGGCAATTGATAGTACCACTCTAATGCCATACCACCTAAACTTTTCGAGAACATTTTCAGTAATAGCAAGCCATCATGTGATATATCATGACATGCTCTCCTAAACATGCAAATATGCTCTATGGGATCTTCGGTTCCTTTATATATAGGCAAGATGGGCATGGGAAAATGCTTAGGGTACGGTTGAGCTACAACTATGGGATCCAAAGGTTGACTACAGATCTCTCAATAATTGTACAAGGGACGATAAAGATCTATCTGGTCCATACGGGAAGCTAACTGTTTCACCATGACTTCCAGATTACTAGTTTGCCCACCATATTGGTTCGGTAAGGCATTGATATGGGATTTATGAGCATATGATGGAGGGACATGAAGATTAGATGCTATGTTGCTATTTTGTAAATTTTTGGTAGGAAAGGTGTTATGAAGGAATTTTGAAGTTGTATTATGATGTATTCCAGATTGTTGAAAATTGGTGTTTGGCTTTGTTTTAGGTTTTTGTTTACTTGAAGCATATTGATCAATAGTTTGGCGAAGTAAAGTAGTGAAGGAAGTTTTATTTTGTGTGGGAATGATTTTAGGTTGAATAACAGGTTCCTTAGGAGGTTGGATAACTTGTTGTTTTGACATGTTTTGAATCATAGTGACCATATCTGTATTGGATGGCCCAGCCTTATCACTTTCTTGATCAATGAAAGATAAGGGATTAGTGTGCACATCAAACATATGTTCGATGGCTGCTTGAGTGTCACTAATTTGCCCTTTATCAATACGAACTGCCACATTAAGGGCGTCAATGTTATCATTGAGAAATTTTTGGAAATGATCTACATTGTCAAAAGCAATAGTTCCATCTGGAGCTACTCTAGGGGATGAGGGTCCATCCTCTTTAACACTTTCTTGTTCATTATCTTCACCTAAGTCATATTTTGGGTGATCTAGAGTTTCTCCTTCTGGAATTGTATCTTCAAGAAGTACATTTGGGTCTCTAGTTTTATCTCCTAACCAATCTTCTTATTCTCCTTCAGTTTGTTTACCATTCCTAAGTTTAGGCATTGTGCCTTAATTTTAGATTTCAGCATATATATATATATATATATATATATAACAAGCTTAAGAGGTATATATTAATTATATACCTACTACAATATTTAAAATGAAATGTTTTGGTTTTTGCTATGTTTTTTAGTTTTTGTAATAATATTGTAAAGATGACAAACAATATAATAAATGCAAGAAATAATAATATTGAAAGTAAATGATCTAGTTTTCTATAAACAATTTATAAATATCATTAATGGGCTCGAGTTCTTCAGAAGTCATGAAGTGTTCTTCTTCAAATTGAAAGTTTTCTTTTAAAAATTTAATGAAAAGAGCTATAGTGATATTATCTGTCTCAGATGCTGGTTGATAAAAGTAAAGCTTGTGGCAATACTCTCGATATAGCACAGCTCAAGGAACTCTATTCCATATTTCCCTATCTGTAAGAACAACCTCTTGGTCTTCTACAAGACCTAGGAATTGGTGTACAATGGCTGCGTTCTCGAGGTATTCCTCAAAGGTGAACAATTCTGAAGACACAAGAGCTCTCTTATAAGCTAACCATCTATGGCAGGCTCTTTGAAGTTCATGATAAAAAACAAGTTGATGAGGATCCAGGATTCTATCTAGGATAAGCCTCTTGATTTGTTTAAGTTTTTTTGACCTAGATGAAATGATACTAAGTCTTCTATCAAGTTCATCCAACAAGAGTTGATTTCTATCTATTTTAGGCACACTAAGTACATAATTGATTTCTATGGCTGCCAATTGGTTTTCTACATTTATAGTAACTGCTAATCTTTTCTTAGGAGCTACCATCTAAACATGATATTAAATTTAAATGATCTAAAATGCATCTATGTTTTAGTTGTTTTATTTTTTTGTTTTTGTTTTGTTTTTGTTTTCAAAAGGTTTACAATGCATTCACGTCGGGTTCACCAAAATGTATCGCTCCAAATTTTTCACATCCTTACCTTCAGGCTATAGGATCCATGCCCGGAAGGGGGATGTGAAAAGGATGGCGTGGTACCTCGGACTGAGAGGCCTTGCGAAGGTCCCACCTCTCGAGGGAGGTGTATTATGGTGATTTTTCGACGGATGGTGGGTTCACCAGGAAACATTTAATTGGTATAGAACTATTGCAAATATGAATTTGGGATGTCTTAGCGTGTGTGAAGTTAAGTTACAGGGATTATCAGCCAGAGGGGTACTAAGGGAAGGGATTAGGATTAAATAGGCTTAGGAGGGAGGTTAGGAGGCTGGAGATCATCCCTATTTGGGAGATCTCCAATGGGGGAGGGTCTCTAACGGTGCAGACATGCTTTTTCTTGGATTAGAGACCCGTTGGAATAGAAGCTAATTGTGCAAAATCAGTTTTGGGACAAGATCGTCTGGATGTCCTAGCCCAGATGAAATCATCAGATCTAGGGCGATATCATCTGATCGACGACGATATCGTCAAACGGTAAAAACGACCTCTAAAAATGGCGTAGGAAATGGGGAAACGGATTACACGACGGTTAACGGGTGGTTTGGAGGTTGAAATTTGAATTTGAATATTTACTAGAGTAATTGTAATTATTAAGATTTTACTGTGCCAATTTTAGGGTGCTACA
Organism: Wollemia nobilis; assembly: GCA_028583015.1. Classification (NCBI taxonomy): domain Eukaryota; kingdom Viridiplantae; phylum Streptophyta; class Pinopsida; order Araucariales; family Araucariaceae; genus Wollemia; species Wollemia nobilis. Next base: position 5,237,432 of record JAQPPZ010017129.1, read on the forward strand.
ATAGCAATATAACATCTAATCCTTATGCCACACTATAATACACTCATAAATCCTATACCTATGTCCCACTGAACCAATATGGTGGACAAACTAATAATATTGAAACCATGGTGAAATAGTTAGTTTCCCGCATGGACAGATAGATACCTACCGACCCTCGTACAATTATCGAGAGATGTGTAGTCAGCCTTTAGATCCTATAGTTGTAGCACAGTTGTATCCTAAACATTTTCCTATGCCTGTTCGGCCTATATATAAAGGAACGAAAGATCCCATAGAGCATATTCGTATGTTTAGGATAGCATGTCATGATATATCACATGATGACTTGTTATTACTAAAAATGTTCCTAAAAAGCTTGGGAGGAATGGCATTAGAGTGGTATTATCAATTACCCACTAATTATTTGAGGAATTTTGAAAAAACTATCGAGTTTTTTGTTCATCAATTTAGTGCCTATATCAAAATACATGTGACCATTAAAGATTTGTATAACTTAAAACAAGACAAAGATGAATGCTTTGTAGATTTCCTGGCTAGGTGGAGATACTTGATAGGAAAATTGCACTTTGTTTTGCCTTATACGGAGATGTTGGACATCTTTATTAATAATTTGCAAGAGCAACTATGTTACGAATTATCAACTGCTACCTTGACCACCTTCGATCAGGCTATAGACTTAGACCAAAGAGTGGAAGATGCTCTCATTAGGAGAGGTCAACTTAAAAAGAAAGATGATGAGAAAACATCCAAAAATCAATATAAGAATAAACAAGTTGTGGGTGATGGAGTCACTAATAGCAGAAATATTGCTAATGTTAATGCTGCAAAGACAGTGGAGAATTTTGTACTGAAACCTCCTGATAGACCTCTTCGAGAATTTACTAGGTTAAATAAAAATTTATCAACTATTATACCACAATTATTAGAATGAGGCTTGATTCAATTGCCAAATATCCAAGAACCTAATCCAACTATACTCAGATACAGAGCATATTTACATTGTGACTTCCATAGAGGACCTAGACACACTACCAAATCTTGTAAAATATTAAAACATAAAATACAAGACTTGATTGATAATAATGAGATGAAGGTACAAGCCTTTCAACCTAAACAAAATCCTCCTAATAACACTCAACAAAACATCACACAAAACCAGAATCAGAACGCCAATCAGTCATTAAACATCTTTCAACATCCTTTACCAAAACATGGTAAGGAGGTGGCTAATAAAATTGAACATCATATTGTTCCTCCTCCTGCCCGATATGTAGGAACTATTAGTGGGCATTTACCTATTCATGATCTGGAAACCTTTGACACAACTTTATCCATGGTTACAACCAAGCCTCTCTATAATATGTAGATACTTGATCTTAGTGATACAGAATATGAGACTGAGAGTGATATGGAAATCACATCAAATCAATCGAATAGCTTTGAAGATGAATCAGATACTATTCACCCTATCACAAGTCATATGGTTCCAGAAGAACCATTTCCAAGAAGAGTCACTACTAGACCATCGTCCCACCAATTACTTTATAATGAGTTAACTATAAACGCTAGACCAAGACCCATTCATCATCCATAGAATAATGTTGTGGGTACCATCAGAGCTGTTACTAGACAATAGGCTCAAAATTCTTAATAAAATCAAATTCAAAATGGTGGATCAACTCCATTTTTTTTGAATGTTCATAATAAAGGGAATCATGCACCCGATGTTCAACCTAAACCTCATAATATTAATGAACAATTATCAAATATTACATCTAGAATTTCTCTCTTGGATCTTTTAAGATCTTCTCCGACACAAAGATGAATTAATGCTCACATTAAGCCAAATGATGGTACCACAAGACATTCACACTCAAGACATGGCCAATACTATAATAACTTGTGAAGCTAATTGTATTGACTTCTGGGATAGAGACAAACATAGTTTACATAAAGATAACCCCTTATATATTACCACCTTAATTGGAGATGTAGCAGTCAAATGAGTTTTGATTGATAATGCTTCATCTTTAAATATTTGCACTTTTGACTTCTACAAAATATTTGGGTTTAGAAGCAAGGAAATGAAAATAACTGATATGATTATAAAAGCCTTCAATGACGAAACACAATAAATGTGTGGAGTTATTACCATTCCATTATAGGTTGGTCCAAGAACCTTGGATATGACTGTGTTTATTGTACATTGCCCTGCATCATACAATATACTCTTGGGTCACCCTTGGATCAACGCGATGCTAGATATTCCCTCAAATTTACATCAATGTGTTAAATTTGAATTTAAGAATAAGTTGGTTACCATTCATGGTGATCCAAGATCCTTTGATATGTGTGCTTTGGCATAACCCATTGGAGTTCAATTTTACCCTGTGCTATCATCCACACATCGTAATTCTCATTATCCATCTAAACGTGTGAAACTCACACCCACAATGTCATCTACTTATTCTCCATCATATGCACCTTCACATATAGCTCAACCATCTTCTGAAAAAACCATGTTAGGACCTAAGCAAGATCCTAATCCCACAACCCATGTCTCTTGTTCTACTCCTATAACATCCATACCTATAATAGACCCATCTATTAACACCTCTACACCGTCTATATCCACCAAATGCATATTCTTCACATCAGATGACGTAAGAAATATTCCTTCTACCTCTTATGCTATTACTGACAAGCTCTTACCCGATCTATCTAAAATCCTTATTTTAGAAGAAACGAATGCTTCTATGCAAGATTCCCTTGTTTTAAATAATTTGCCACCATCTCCTCGTACCTTGGGCCTCCCACAGCCTATGGGAAGTATTTACCAATTCGAGAGCTATGCCTTTATTTATAAGGGATATGACTAGGGCAGAATACCTAGAAACATCAAAACTCATTATGATGGATATGCTCGATGTTATTTTACTAATGAGTATACTAAAGCCAAACCTATAATGCTTAAATTGGGATATAAAGGGAAAGGTTTGGGACCTTTCCAGAATGGTATGAAAGAACCTTTTAAGGTAGAGCCATGGCCCGCCCGATGTGGTGTGGGCCTATTTCCTAGTAAGTATCAACCATTCCCATTTGAGGATGATGACCATATTATATGTTACCAAGATTATTTAGATGAACGTGATGTTTTGCGTTTAACGAATAAGCCATTCACATGTAATATGCTATCTATAGCTTATCCTAAGATGATCGTTGAATCCGACGATGAGTTGGAGGGAGATATCTTCCATGCTGTCTCCATTGAGGAATTATTACATAACAGATTTTATTTTGATGGCTCTATACCTAGTATAACCCAGGTTGAAGCCATGACTCCTCAAGACAAATTATCCAAGCTAACCTTGGAAGAATTACAGGAATTGGGCGTTTCACCCGCCTCACCTAATTTTGAGAGAGATCTACACATGGAAGTAGAAAATGTCATAAAAATTAACATTGGAACCGAGGATAACCCTCACATAATCAACATCGGATCAGAATTGAGTCAAGAAAAATAGGATAAATACATTGTATTTCTTAAAGAATATGAAGATGTCTTTCCTTGGACATATGAAGATATGCCAAGTTTAGACCCTTCTGTAGTTATGCATCACCTAGTAGCCCATCCGGATGCTAAAATTGTTAAACAAAAACTTAGAAAAATGCATCCTAAAGTGGCCTTACTGGTAAAAGGAGAGTTAGAAAAACTCTTGAATGTTATTTTTATATAAGCCATTGATTATACTAAATGGATCTTGAATGTAGTTCTAGTAACTAAGAAAGAAGCTACTAAGGTTAGGGTTTGTACAAACTTTAGAGATATTAATGTTTCATGCCCTAAAGATGATTTTCCCCTTCCCAACATGGATTAGATCATTGATTTTACTATTGGGAGTGGAATGATATCATTAATAGATGGATTTTTTGGTTATAATAAGATTAGGATAGCTCCTAAAGATCAGGCTAAAACAACCTTTATTACCCCTTGGGGGACCTTTTGTTGGAAAGTGATGCCATTTGGTTTAAAGAATACAGGTGCAACCTATCAACGAGCCATGACTTATATCTTTCATGATATGATGCATGATATACTACATGATTATGTAGATGACATTATAGCTCGTTCTACTGAAGAAGATGACTATTTAGATGACTTGAGAAAAGTATTTAATCGGTTAAGGGAATATCTTATCCAATTGAATCCAGCCAAATGTATATTCGGAGTTAAGTCTAGTAAATTATTGGGGGTTATAGTTTCTTTATGTGGCATCAAAATTGACCCTCTCAAGATTGTGGCTATCACTGATATGCCTGCACCCACAAATATATCTAAATTACGGAGTCTACAAGGTAAGCTTCAAGCCATCCGTCACTTCATCGATAAGCTGGCGGATAAATCTGGACCCTTTCTTAAGCTTCTTAGGAAGGATGTCTCTTTCCATTGGGACATTGAATATCAAGAAGAATTTGAACTCCTCAAACAATATCTTCTTAACCCACCTGTACTTTCACCACCTAGACCTGATCGCCCATTTATCTTGTATATTTCTACTTTAGAATTTTGCTTTAGGAGCTATGTTAGCTCAACTTGATGATGAGAAGAGAGAGCGTGCTAATTATTACATTAGCATAACATTAATTAGTTATGAAACATGCTACACAACATTAGAGAAGTTATGTCTAGCAGTCGTATTTTCTACACAGAAACTACGCCATTATATGCTCAGTCAAAAAATATACGTTATTGCTAAATCTGATCCCTTATGGTATCTCATGAGTCAAATTTATTTATTTGGCCACACAATAAAGTGGGTTCTTGCTCTAAGTGAGCTTGAACTCATGTTTATAGGACAAAAGTTTGTTAAAGGTCAAATCATAGTAGATCAATTAGCTACTGCACCCTTAGAATCCACCCATCCCCTCGTCATTGATTTTCTTGATGAATGCCTTAAATTAGAGGTAGATCATTCAGAGCAATTGTCCTTATACTTTGACGGAGCCCGATGCATGAGTGGGGCTGGTGCAAGTATTATTTTGATATCTCCACAAAAACATCTCATACCTCTATCCTTTAAATTAATTTTTTCCTGTACTAATAACACTGCTGAATATGAGGCTTTAATCCTTGGATTACGAGCTACCTTGGCACTAAAAATTAAAAATCTATTAGTCTTTGGTGATTCTCAACTTGTTATAAATCAAATTAATGATGTTTTTCAAACCAGAGATGATAAATTGTGCCCATATAAAGCATATGTATTACAATTAATATCTTTATTTGATCAAGTTACCTTGGAAGCTATTCCTCAAACTAGCAATCATGCAGCTGACACTATGGCCACCATTGCATCTCTTTTATCCTTGGAGTTAGATGACAAATATGCTACCATAATTATTCGTCGACTCTAGGAACCCACTTCAATTAAATCATTCTTGGAACCTTTGGACGTGTTTCTAATCAACGAAACTACTCCTGAACTTTGGCACACTGATATTCTCAATTTTCTTCATAATGGAACCTTACCTGAAGTTTTTAATAGAAACAAATGTCAGTTATTGCATAGACGATCATGTCGCTTCGTAATAATTGACAATACATTATATAGGAGATCTTTTGAAGGTATCCTATTGAGATGTTTGAATCTAGAAGAGTCTAGATCAGCTTTGAGTGAAGCCCACGATGGATATTGTGGGGGACACTTTAGTGGTAACACCATTGCTAAGAAGCTCCTTAGGATAGGATATTTTTGGCCTACCATGGAGAATGATGCACATGATTATGTGCACCATTGCGACAAGTGCCAAAAACATGCTAACCTTGTCCATGTGCCTGCATAAGAACTGCAAGTTATTTCATCTCCTGGGCCCTTTTAAAAATGGGGATTAGACATTATTGTAAAAATCAATACTATGTCATATGATGGACACAAATTCATCATAACTACCACTGAGTATTTTACAAAGTGGGTTGAAGCTATGCCCTTAGCTTCTTGCACTGGAAACTAAGTTTACAAATTTATTTTCAATCAAATTATTTGTAGGTTTGGAATTCTTGCAAATCTCGTCTCAGATAATGGAACCTATTTCAAAAATAAATATGTAAAGAAACTATGTCAAAAATATAAAATTCAACATCATTGGTCCACTCCCTATTATCCTTAGGGTAATGGCCAAGCAGAAGCATCTAATAAAACATTAATTAAAATCCTCAAAATACTGGTCAATAAATCTAGCCGATATTGGCACATTTAATTATATCCTCCTTTGTGGGCTTATCGAACTGGCGTTCGCACTCCCATGGGCACTTCACCTTTTGTTTTGGTTTATGGCGCTGAAGCTATTTTTCCCTTTGAATTAGAAGTTCCTTATTTAGCTCTGCTACTTCAAGATACCGAAGTAGGAGATGAATATCATGTCGTGCGATTTAGTCAACTGGAACTCCTAGATGAGAAGTGCATCAATGCTTTGGAGCATCTTCGAGCCTACTAGAACAAGCTCAAACGAGCATATCTTAAGAAATTTCATCACCGATCCTTTGAGATCAGCAACCTCGTCTTAAAATAAAATCAAAAAAATACTAATGAAACTAAATACCTTAAAGGTAGATTTGAACCTAACTGGCTTGGGCCATATATCATCACTGCTAAATTTGGATCAGGCACATACATATTAGCTACCTTAGATGGTAAATATATTAAAGAACCTATGAAAATTATGCATCTTAAGTGTTATTATGCATAATTCTGGTAATTTCATCATTGTATATATTGTACATCTTGTCTCATTCTTAGTAAATTCATATAAAATTTTCAAAAATAGTCATATTATGTATTCTCTCAATTCATAAATCAAAATCAAAATCTAAAAAAATCAAAATCATCAAAATCTTCAAAAACATTTTTTATTTTTGCACTTGTCAATTCTTGAAGTATTGTAGTTATATTTTCAATTGTTTTAGATAAATTAGCATTTATTTGGAATCCCTCACTTTCACACTCACATGGATAAATATCTTGATCTTTTTTGGTATGATTATTAATCTCTTATATCGAAGTCCATGGTTGAATTAAATAAATTTTTGAGCATAGAGAACTGATATTGTTATTTACTTGAACCAAGTATACCTTTTCACATTAAAATGATTTCATTGCAAATTCCAAATGATGCTACATAGTAGAAGTGGTCTCTTGAGCGAAAAGTTTCCCTTGCTATCCTATCATGCACATGATCTAAAATCTTTGAGAATTGACAAAAGGACAAGCTCACCCCTACCCAGAATACAAATCCCTTGCTCTACAGCCAATCCGAGAAAGTATCCCTAGTATAGAAAGAAAATGAAAAATAAAATCAAGAAAAAAATCATGAGAAAAAGAGGCATTATTTCAGTAGCATTTTGTACCATCTCAGCAATATTTCAGCATTATCAAGCAAAAATACAAAAAAAAAAAGAGAGAGAAAAGAAAAGAAAAAGCAAAAAGCAATAAAATCCCTTCCCCTACCCTTTGAAAAGAAAAGAAGGGTGAATGAGCTTGAATCCCTGGAATCCTCAATTATTCGAAAACTGTGAGGTAAGCCCCATAACAGGTGGTTTGTGCCCAACCCGCTTGGCCTTGGGTAACTCCTAGCATGGTGATATGTCTATTACATTAGCGACCTTATTTTGTACAGACCTATGTCTTCTTATGGATCAGCTAGCTCTTGATGACCCAACTTACATAGCATTTTGGTACAGTTATATGCATATAAATCATGGTTAACGAACACTCATTTGGTTAATTCAAATTACTTGTATCAAATTATCTTGCTCAAAATTGGTAAATGAACAATACAATTGCACACACATTTGTGTTTGAGAGGTTTTGTATCATTATGATAGATCGAGAGCGGCAATGAATTCACATATGCACATGGGGTTCCTCATAAATCTAAATTTTATCTTTGAGATAATTTAAAATATTTATGCAAATCTTCTGGAATAATTTGATTTTATTACTTGAGAATATTGGCTTAGCATAAAAACAATTAAATACCTTTCTTTTCAAAATCCAAAAATTTCTTTCCACACATGTTCAAAAATCTATCAATAAAGTCACATTTATATATTTTTGACTTTCGCAATGATGGTATAGTTCCTACACCTAAATTGGAATTTTATGCCTAGTGCAAGTCCTCATCTTATTTTTTCTGTTTATCTTAAACTCAAAAATCAACTATGCAATAAAACTATTATATCAATTTCTTCTTTGGATTTCGCAATGATGGTATAAGTCTATACCTAAAAATTCTATGCCTAGCGCAAGCCATCGTTATAATTTTATTTCCCATTTACTTTATCCATAAAAGCATATGGCTTAAATCATTATGTTACACAATTGTGCTTTAAAAAGAACGAAAACATTTTCTATTTCATTTCATTATGTCAACATTTAGTTTTGCGATGATGGTATAATTCCTAGGCAATTTTTCAAATTTCTATCACACTTAGGAATTTTATGCCTAGCAAAAATCATATTTTTAATATTTCATGCATAATATTTTCATGGACATTTGAAAACAAATCATCACCATCATCATTTTTTTCATCATCACATCACAAAAGTCTTAAGAAAGTCTCTTAAGCACCCTTTTACTTTTAGCAATATTTCTCTATTGGGATTAGCTTAATGACCTAGCGAGCGACGACTCCATGAAATGGTCATGTAACAACGACAATGTACTTTGAAATTATTGTTAGAAGTCCTTTTATTTTTTCATCAAATCACACCACAACAACCAATTTGTTTACATCAGATTATTTCCTTTAAATTTTATGGCACGACATAAAATTATAATATTTTCAAATGACATAATTACATGAATAATCAATCAAAAATTAAAATATTAAAGCATCATAAAACATATGCACAAGTCATATCACAAAATATATATATATATCAAGAAATATATGTACATTATATCAAAATAGATTGGTATGCCACAATCTATACCCTAGCATACTCAATCCTCTCAAAGCTATACAGTCTATAGTAAATATGTAGCTAGTCTTGAGAAGCCCTCGAGCTCTCAGCCTCATCTCCTCTCCCCGCCTTGAGGTGGAGGAGGTGGTCCCATCGAAGTCTGTCCTATGTCGCGGGTCCTCGATGTCAATCATGAGGATGTCCTCGATGATCCCATCCTGACTAGCTCCGCAATGTCGACTAGCAGCTGTATCCTCTGGCCCTCTAGAACTAGCTGAAAGTATACTTCCTAATAGAACGCGATCTGAGCAATAGCCCGCACCAGCTCCTACATGCTCGCCCTTCCGCTCTGAGCCCTGAGTCGTCTAGCCTCATCCTGTAGCATATGCACCTAAGCTCGTAGGTGGGCATTCTCTACTCAGAGAGCCACCATCTCGCAGTCGTCGATGGCCTAAAAATGACCGTGATGCCCAAAAACAATTAAAATTCAACTAAAAAATTAAACAAATCAAGCTAAACACATAATACACTAGGTTTACATCCTTACCCGCAACCCGCGTCGGACTTCTATCGATCTATGTCCTGTTTCCACCATTTCGCCTACAGAGCTCTGAAATAGTGAAAGTGAACAGTAAAAATGAATTAGGGTTTTACCCTATTTTTCTTATTTTATTTAAAAAACAACATTTTTTTTAATTTTGTTTTTCTGCGCTTTTACCTCAAACGTTCGATTTGGGTAAAAACTCGGAGGGGTCACCATAGCAAGCAGTTGTACTATTCGACCTAGAATCATCGTCTAAAAAATGAAATAATGTTTTGCTTTCTAGTAAAGCGTGAATAACTCGTCTTTAATGCATTTTCTTCAAAAAAATTGCTAAAGAGGGGGCAAAATGTACCACCCTAAAATTGGCATAGTTAAACCATCAGTAAAAAGATCAAAAATTTGAATTTTAACCCCGAAACCACCCATTAACCGCTCACCTCATTTTTTGCACCATTTTTAGAATTTGTTTTGATCATTGGACGATATCATTGCCAATCTGATGATATCATCCTAGATCGGACAAATTTTTCTGGGACAGAACGTCCAGACGATTTCGTCCCAAAACTAAATTTTTATAATTAGCTTCTGTTTCAACAACCTCTCCAACTCAGGCAGAAGCATGTCTGCATGGTTGGAGATTCCTACATTGGAGATATCCTAGATTGGGATGATCCCCAACCTCCTAACCTCCCCCTAATCCTATATAAACTTGGGATGTTTCCAGTTTATCCCCCTGGCTGATCATTTCCCTATAACTCTAGTTTTTTTCTGTATTAGAACATCCTTGCCCCATCATTGGCATTTGTATTTTTAGGTTTTATTATAGAATGATACTGTGTTTCAGTTGAAGGAAGCTTGGATCATCATAGGTGATCCAACACAATTTCGAAAGATCCTAACGAGATCGACGATGATCTCGTACGATTGCAGATGATTTCGACTACAGTTCAGATTGGGAGCAACCACAGCCCTGAGTTTACATTTTCTACCTTTCTTTCTTGTTTAATTGTGCATTAGATCGATTTATTTATGTTCTGCATCCTAGAGTTCACCTCATTTAGCATATTTTCATGATAAAATTTAAAACAAGTTATTAAAATAGTGCATCTCATTTAATTTGCTATCTAGATTCATTATTTAAGAATCTATACTGTTATTTCTATCATTTTGCATCATTCTTGCAATTGCATTTTTGGTTTTTGGTGTCTATTTCCATGATTGCAGGTTTATGACAAATTCATCAGGTCATCGATGATCTTGTCTGATCTCAGATGATCGCCTATCATTTGGGATGATTCTGTACAATTACAGATGATTCTGTCATATCCAGGACGATCTGGACTCCTACAAGCTTCAAAATCTTCATCAGACATTAGGAATCAGGTGTATTCCTCTCCATTTCACATAGTCTCTGTATTTAGGATTCATTCATATTTGTTATCTTCATATAAACCTGAAATTTCATATAGAATAGCTTAAATTCATTTTGGCCAACCTAGGAATATGAATGATTGAATATAAAATGAACACATTAAACCCATTCTCAACCTAGGCATGGAAACTGCCACTCAAATTTTCTTAGTGAACCCCACCATCCATCGAAAATTCATCCTTATACCCCTACCCCAAGAGGCGCGACCTTCAAAGGGCCTCTCTATCTGAGGTATTGTCCCATCCTTCTCGCATCCCCCTTCCAGGGCACGGATCCTTTAGCTCGAAGGTAAGGGTGCAAAAAATTTGGGCGATACAATAGGATAGCAAGGGAAACTTTTCGCTTAAGGAACTAAGACTACTATGTAGTATCCTTTTCGAATTTACAACAAATCATTTTTAAAATGTGAGAATGTGTTCTTGGTTCAAGAAGTAGCAAGATCAGTTCCCAAAACTCAAAATTTTATTTAGTGAAGTAATAGTGCTTTTTGATACAAGAGAGATTTATAATCAAAGTGATGAAATCAAAATTTATTAAATATGCATTAAGTGCATGGTTCAAGATAACTTTTGAATTTTATCTGAAATACAATAAAATATAACTTGAATTTTGGAAAACAACACACATTGATGCAAAGAATAAGAGTTTAACAATTTGAAATATTTTTGGAAATTTTCATGTTTTCTTGATTTTTTTGGTGTTTTGATAATATGAGAATTGCAAACTAAATGATGAAGAAGTTATTTACAAGTATGTACAGAAATGGAATTTTTTTTTTATGCATAATATCTTTTGAGATGCATGATATTCATTGGCTCCTTAAGATCTTTTCCTTCCAAGGTAGCCAAGCGATATGCACCTGATCCAAATTTAGTAGTGATGACAAATGGTCCAAGCCAATTAGGTTGAAATTTACCTTTTAAATATTTTCTAGCATTTGTATTTTTTTATTTTCTTTGAGTACTAAATCACCAATTTCAAAAGATCGACTATGAAATTTCTTGGCATATGATCTTTTGAGTTTGTCTTGGTAAGAGCGAAGATGCTCTAGGGCATGAATACACTTCTCATCTAGAAGTTCCAACTGACTTAGTCTGCCAACACGATATTCATCTCCTACTTCAACATCTTGAAGTAGGAGAGCTAGAGAAGGAACTTCTAACTCAAATGGAAAAACTGCTTTAGCACCATAAACCAAGACAAAAGGTGAGGCACCTGTAGGAGTATGAACACTAGTTCGATAGGCCCACAAGGTAGGATATAATTGCATATGCCAGTCATGACCTGATTTATTAACCAATATTTTTAGGATTTTGATTAAGGTTTTATTAGAAGCTTCAGCCTAGCCATTTCCTTGTGGATAATAAGGAGTAGACCATCGATGTTGAATTTTATATTTTTGACATAATTTCTTAACATATTTGTTCTTAAAGCATGTTCCATTATCAGAGATGAGAGTTGATGGAATTCCAAATCTACATATGATTTGATTAAAGATGAATTTAGACACTTGAACTCCTGTGCAAGAAGCTAATGGCATAGCTTCTACCCACTTTGTAAAATACTATGTTGCTATTATAATGAATTTATGACCATCAGAAGAAATAGGATTAATTTTACCAATAATGTCTAAACCCCATTTAGAGAAGGGCCAAGGAGATGATATAGCTTGGAGTTCCTGAGCAGGAGCATGAACAAGGTCGGCATGTCTTTGACACTTGTCACAATGATGCACATAATCATTAGCATCCTTTTCCATGGAAGGCCAAAAATATCCCATTCGAAGGAGTTTCTTAGCAATGGCACTTCCACTAAAGTGTCCTCCACAGGATCCATCATGGGCTTCACTTAAGGCTTTCTTAGACTCTTCTAGATTGAGACATCTTAATAGGATACCTTCAAAAGATATTTTGTATAAGGTATTACCAACAATTACAAAGTGAACAGCTCACTTACATAATAGCCTACGTTGGTTTCTATCTAATCCTTCTGGGAAGGTTCTATTTTGAAGAAAATTAAAGATATCTATATACCAAGGTTCTGGGGTTGTTTCATTAATCAGAAACACATCTAATGGTTCTAGACATGACTTAGAAGAAGTTGGCTCTTGGAGTTGGTGAATAATGATAGTAGCATACTCATCATCCAACTCCAAAGGTAACAAAGAGGTAGCAACAACCATGGCATCGACAACACGGTTGCTAGTGCGAGGGATGGCTTCTAAAGTTACTTTCTCAAACAATGAAATAAGCTTAAGAACATACTCTTTATAAGGATGAATTTTCTCATCTCATGTCTGATAAACTTTATTAATTTGATTTATCACAAGCTGAGAATCTCCAAAGACTAATAAAACTTTAATTTTTAAGGCTAAAGTGGCTCGTAACCCTAGGATTAGAGCCTCATACTCTGCAGTATTATTAGTACAAGCAAATTGTAATTTGAAAGACAAAGGGATAAGGTGCTTTTGTGGAGATATTAATATAATACCGACACCTGCACCACTCATGCATCTAGCTCCATAAAAATACAAAGACCATGACTTAGATAGATCTTCTTCTAAGTTAAGGCACTCATCAAGAAATTCTATGGTTATAGGATGAGTAGACTCTAAAGGTGTAGCAACTAATTGATCAGCTATAACTTGGCCTTTAATAGATTTTTGGCTGATAAATGTGAGTTCAAACTCACTTAGAGCAAGAACCCACTTAGCTGTGCATCCTGACAAGTAAGGTCTACTCATCAAGTACCTTAATGGATCAGACTTAGCAATAACAAATATTTTCTGACTGAGCATATAATGATGCAACTTTTGCATAGAAAATACAACTACCAAACAAAGCTTTTCTAATGGAGTATAATGGGTTTCATAACTTATTAATGTTCTACTTATATAATATGTGGCTCGTTCTTTCTTTTCATCATCAATTTGAGCCAACATAGCTCCAAGTGCAAGTTTCGAAGCAAAAATATATAAAATAAAAGGACAATCAAGTCTAGGAGGAACAAGCACTGGAGGAGTAAGAAGATACTATTTAAGACTTTCAAAAGCTTCTTGACATTCCTTATCCCATTGGAAGGGGATATTTTTCTTAAGTAATTTAAGAAAAGGTCCTATTTTATCTACCAACTTATCAATGAAGCGACGGATAGACTGTAATTTACCTTGTAAACTTCTTAATTCTGATATGTTTTTAGGTGGTGGCATATCAAGGATAGCTTTAATTTTAAGGGGATCTATTTCTATACCATGCATAGAAACAATAACCCCTAACAATTTTCCTGATTTAACTCCAAATACACATTTATCTAGATTTAAGTGAATCATATATTCTCTTAGTCTATCAAACACTTTTCTTAAATCATTGATATGCTCTTCTTCCTTAGTTGAATGAGCTATAATATCATCTACATAATCATGTAGAATATCATACATCATATCATGAAAGATATATGTCATAGCTCTTTGATATGTTGCTCCTGCATTCTTTAAACCAAAGGGCATTACTTTCCAACAAAAGGTACCCCAAGGTGTAATAAAAGTTGTTTTGGGTTGGTCTTCAGGAGCTATTCTGATTTGGTTGTATCCTGAAAAACCATCCATGAGGGATAACATCCCACTCCTAGCTGTAAAATCTATGATTTGATCCATATTAGGGAGAGGAAAATCATCCTTAGGGCATGCATCATTAATGTCTCTAAAATCAGTACAAACCCTAACTTTAGTGGCTTCTTTTTTGGCTACTGGAACAACATTTGATATCCATTCAGCATAATCAATAGCTTGGATAAAATCTACATTCAAAAGTTTTTCTAACTCATTTTTGACTAGCAGTGCTACTTTAGGATGCATTTTTCTAAGCTTTTGCTTTACAGGTTTTGCATCAGGGTGCACTACTAGATGGTGCATGACCACAGAAGGATCTAGGCCTGGCATATCTGCATATGTCCAAGCAAAAACATCAGCATACTCTATGAGAAATGCTATATATTCTTTCTATCTTTCTTCACTTAATTCTGCTCCAATTTTGACCATGCGAGGGTTTTCTTCTATTCCAATGTTAACTTGTAAAATATTTTCTACCACAATGTTTAATTCTCTTTCAAATTTGGGTGGTGCGGGTGACACCCCCATTTCTTGTAATTCCTCTAAGGTTAATTTTGCTAACTCTTCTTGAGGGGTAGTTGCTTCAACGTGGGCTATAGATGGCATAGACCCATCAAAGAAGAATTTATTCTTTAAAACTTCATCAAGAGAAATATCATGAAATATATCTCCCTCCAAATATTCATCTGGTTCAACAATCATGTCTGGGTATGCTATTGATAACATATTACAAGAATATATCCTTCTACTTGGTTTAAAAAATTCTTTATGTGCTAAATATTCTTGATATGTTACAAGTTGATCATCATCCTCAAATGGGAATGGTTGGGTTTTTGTAGGAATGTAACCAATACCACATCGGGTAGGCCATTCCTCAACTTCTAAAGGTTCTTGTATTCCATTTTCAAGAGGTCCTAAACCTTTACCTCTATAACCCATGTTACACATCATTTGTTTTGATTTTATATATCCATTAGAAAAGTAACATTTAGCAAAACCATTTTGATCAATTGTGACACTCACAATATTAATTTTACCATAATCATACCCTACATAGACAAAGGCACAACTCCCAACATGATAGATACTTCCCAAATTTCATGGCAAGCCCATCGTTCGAGGAGATGGTGGTAATTTAGCTAACACTAGGGAATCTTGAGTGGCAAAATTATTATGTTTTGAAGTTGTGAGTATTGAAGATAAATCCGGTAATACTTCATCCGAAGTAGGATATGAAGTAGAGGGACTATCTTCTTTAATTGTAGATTTAGATGGTGTAGTTTTAGATGATGAAGGTGTACTAGGATGTGTTGAAGACATAGCAGGACAAAATGGGACTCCTATTGGTTCTGCCATAGCACACATGTCAAATGGTCTAGGATCACCATGGATAGTAACTAATTGATTTTTAAACTTAAACTTAACACATTGATGTAATGTAGAGGGTACCGCTCTCATTGCATTGATCCAAGGTCGACCCAAAAGTATGTTATATGATGCAAGACAATGTACAACAAACACGGTCGTATCCAAAATCCTTGGACCAACTTGCAATGGAATCGATAATACTCCACATGTTTCTTGAGTTTCATCATTAAATGCTTTAATAATCATTTTAGTTCTTTTTAAATCTTCATTTCTAAATCCAAATCTTTGGAAAAAGTCATATGTGCATATGTTTAATGATGATCCATTATCAATTAAAACTCTTTTGACACCTACATCCCCAATTAATGTTGTGATGTATAGAGGATTATCCCTATACATACTTTGAGGAGGAATATCCTTATCTAAAAAATCTATATAATTTGTTCCATGAGAGATTACAACATTAACCACAACATCAGGTTCTATATTTTGAGGTACCATCATTTTGCTTAAGGTACTCATTAATTCTTCTCTATGGATGGATGAAGTTCTCAGAAGATCCAAAAGAGAAATTCTAGTTGTGATATTTGCCAATTGTTCATTAATGTCATAAGGAGGTTTTTGTTGTGAATTTGATATATTATTTCCTTTTGTAGGTGCTTTTAATACAAATGGGGGTGATTTCTCATTTTGATTTTGAGTTTGAGTTTGTGGTTGAGAATTTTGATTTTGGATTTGTTGTCTAGTGATGGCTCCAATAGTACCTATAACATTATTATTTTGCAAATAACCAAAATGAGGTCTAGCATTTTCTACTTGTTCATTTGAAAGCATTTGTTGAGATGAGGGTCGAGTGGTCACTCTTCTAGGGAATGGTTCTTCTGGCACTAATAAATCTGTGACAGGGAGAATTTGATCTGACTCATCTTTAGAACTATTTGAATTATTTGAGGTGATGTCCATTTCACTCTCTGTCTCACTTTCTATGTTTTCCATGTCACTTTTTGTATCTTCTAAAGATGAATATTGAAAATATTGTATTGGTCTAGTTGTGACTAGAGATAAAGTAGGTACATAGGAGGTTTGCAAATCTTGTTGTGGTAAAAAGCTACTAATGGTTCCTACATACCGAGTTGGAGGAGGAACATTATGGTGTTCTACTTGATTTACTACCTCTTTACCATGCTTGGGTAAAGGATGTTGAAAAATATCTAAGTTTTGATTTGCATTTTGAGTTGGTTGTTTTTGGGTATTATTTTGAGTGTTATTGTTTGCAGGAAATTGTTGTACCTCCATTTTACCTTTATCAATCAAATCTTGTATCACATGCTTTAACATTTTACAAGAATTGGTAGAATGTCCATCCACTTGGTGAAAATTACAATGTAGATCAGCCCTATATCCAGCTGTAGTGGTATCTGGTTGTCTTATCTCGGGTAACCGTATCAGACCTTGTTCCAATAATTGAGGTAAAATCATAGTTAAGGGTTGATTTAATCTTGTGAATTCTCTTGGTGGTTTATCAAGGATTTTCAATACAAACTTCTTTAAAGCTTCTACAATGTTAACATTTGAGGTGTTTTTACTATCAGTAACTCCATCACCTACTACTTGTTTATTCTTGTATTGGTTCTTAGAAGTTTTGTCCTCATATTTCTTCTTAAATTATCCTCTTCTAATGAGGGCATCTTCTACCCTCCTAGCTAGATCAATGGCTTGATCAAAGGAGGTTACTGTAGTAGTAGAAAGCTCATAAGATAGTTGTTCTTGCAAATTACCAATGAATATGTCCAACATCTCACGATGAGGTAATGCAAAATGTAATTTGCCTAAGAGTTGTCTCCACTTAGTCAAGAATTCAGAAAAACTCTCATCTTTCCCTTGTTTCAAATTGTATAAATCCTTAATGGTCACATGCCTCTCTATATAGGCACTAAATTGGTGGACAAACATTTCTGTTGTCTCTTCAAAGTTCCTTAAAGAATTTGTAGGTAGTTGATAATACCATTCTAGAGCCATGCCTCCGAGACTTTTAGGGAATATTTTTAGCAACAACAAGTCATCATAAGAGATGTCATGACATGTTGTCCTAAACATGCGAAGATGCTCAATAGGATCTTCGGTTCCTTTATATATCGGTAGGACTGGCATAGGGAAATGTTTAGGGTAGGGTTGAGCAACCACAATAGGATCCAAGGGTTGACTACACATCTCTCTATAACTGTATGAGGGATGGTAGGGATCTATTTGATCTAGACGTGAAGCTAATTGTTTAACCATGGCTTCAAGTCCCTATGGTTGTCCACCAAATTGATTTTGTTGTACCATGTTGTTGTGTCTTTGATGATAAGTTGGTGTTGTTGTGTAAGGATTTCCAATTGAAATACTATTGTGTAAAGCTTGTGTGGGAACAATATTATGGAGCTTATATGGGATTGTGTTTTGTTGAAATTTTTGTTGATGATGATTGGTATTTTGAATTTTCTTAGCTTTTTGTGATGTAGCTATTTGTTGATTAGGAGCTTGAGAAGTAGAAGAATTTTGTTTTTGTTTGGAATTTGGATTTGTTGTTGGTGGTGGTTTTGCTATGTTTTGATTTGGATTTTGATTCACATTTTGGGATGTACCAGCTTGATCTTGATTTGTTTGGTTCATATATGTTAATGGGTTTCCACTTAACTAGAGAGCAGCTTCTATAGCAGCCTCCATTGAATAATCTCCCATAGGAAGTTGACCTTCTATCTGTATCACATGATTAATGACATCTATATTATCTTTTAAAAACCCAACAAAATGTAGGGTAGACTTAAAAGTGAGATTACCTTCCTCATCCATATAAGGTCTAGTTGGATTATCTATTTCATCTTCTTTATTATCTTCTTCATCTTGTTCTGAAGGTACATAATCTTCAATAAGTACCCTATCATCAAGGTTTTCTTGATCTTGTTCATCAGACTCTATTTTTTTACCATTTCTCAAAACTTTAGGTATTTTGGTTTTAGGATTTTTATCTTGTAGATATATATGCTATATATATGCTTAAATTCTTGGGGTATATATGTTTTATATATACCTAAATAAATATGCAAATATGTAAATATATATTATATTTTATTTTTTGGTTTTTTATGTTTTTGAAGCAAAGAAGAAAACAAAAATTATAATATCCTAAATATTATACTTTAGTCTTCCTGAAAGAGTCTATAGATATCATTAATGGGTTCAAGTTCCTTTGGTGACATATAGTGTTCTTCCTCAAACTGAAAGTTGGCTTTCAAGAACTTGACAAAATGGGCTATGGTGATATTATCAACTTCAAAGTCTTGACCATAAAAGTATATTTCGTGACAATATTCATGATAATGGACTGCCCTAGGAGTTCTGTGAAATCTTCTCCTATTTTCCAAGACTATTTCTTGATCTTCTATGTGTGCTAAAAACCTGTGTACTGTTATAGCATTTTCAAGGTAATCATCAAAGGTATAAATAGTTGAAGAAATACTTGCTCTTTTATCCATCAACCACCTCTCACACGCCCTTTGAATATCAAAGTAGCGAGAAGCATTTTTAGGATCCAGGATTCTAGCTATGTCAAACCTTATAATTTGGCTAAGTCTTGGTTCATAGGTTTTTATGATGTCTAATCTTCTCCAGAGTTCAGTCCACTGTTCTTCGGATGGGAGACTTGAGTTTTCAACTATTTGAGAAATTTCCTGTGTAGATAATAATGTCCTAATGTTTATGCGTACAACTCTTCTTATGTTGTAGTCTAACATTTATGAAATTTACTTAAAATGTGCAAATTTGACTAATGATCTTGTTTGGTTTTTTTTTTTTATGTTTTTTAATTTTTATGTTTTTTTGTGTTTTATAAATCAGAAAGATGCCTATGTTTTTCACGTCGGGTTCACCAAAGAATGTAGCTCTAAAATTCTTGCACTCCTTTCCTTCAGGCTAATGGATCCACGCCTCGAAGGGGAATGGGAGAATAGTAGGTCTACACCTCGAAGAGAGACACTTGAGTTCGTGTCTTCTTTGGTGATTTTTTGATGAATTGTTTAGGGTTCACCAGGAAATATTTCTTGGCAGTTTCCATGCCTAGGTTTTGGAGTTTTGTTTGATGTGTTCTTTTAAGTTCTCGTAATCACCTAGTTTTGGCCAATGCAACTAAACTATGCTAAATGCAATTCAATTTTCAATGAATACAATAGACAATAGTAAACAGAGGAAAATCTAATGCAAATGCTTAATTATGAAGGAATTTGACACTCTTACTCGATCTAAAAGTCTGATGAAGATTATGTTTCTTGTTGCAGGTAAGATCGTATGCTATAGGGTCAAGATCGTATGCTACAGGTCAAGATCGTACGTACAATCCATGATCGTACCAGCCAATCAATGATCGACAGATCCGATCACAATAGAAACCTATAGTTTCATAAGTACAGTGCAAAAAATAGAAAATGTAGTATGCTACAAACTCTATTGAACAGATATTAGATCATACAAGACTTATTGAATGCTGTGCTAAAAGAAATCAACATGTATATGGATTAAAATGTTTAAAGTATGCAATAAAATGTAGAATGGTGAACTCCAGGAATGATAACAACAAAATTATGTTCTATATGAGGTGATAATTGATAAATGCAATGCAAAAATGCAAATTGGAAGCTACAAGGATGCAAACCAGAGCTTGGAGTTGCCCCCAAGAAACCTACAGGTAATATCGTAACTCTAGGGCAAGATCGTATCTACGATCGCAAGATCGTATGCTACTAGGGCAAGATCGTATCCATGATCGCCGATCGTATTTTCAGATCCTATAAAAAATAACAAAATAACAAGGGCTAATGCAAAAATTAAGCAACTAAAATGTAGAATTATGTCGATGAGTTAGGAGGATTTGAGGGGGGAAGGCCTGATTAAATAGGCTAAACCAGTAGGTGAAATTAGGCTAAAAATAAAATAGGTTGCAACTTCTTCCAAGTTGGGACTGATCGACGGATCCGATCCCGTAATCGCTACGTAGTTGGATAGGTAAAGATAAAAAACATTGTAACTTGTTTGTCATTTTACCAAACTAAGCTTTTTCTATTTGGAACAAGATCGTACGTACGATCTGAGAGATTGTATGTATGATCGGAGAGATCATAATACGATCTCGTCCATTTGAACCCGATCTCACCAGGAAAGCACGAAAAATGAGGTAGCTAGTTAGGAAGTTGTTTAATTTAATTTTTGAATGTTTTTGACTTTAATGCAAATTATTATGGGTCAATTTTAGGGTGTTATAATACCCTTTAATATATAGAATCAAAATCTAATAGCTAGAAGAAGGCTTCCTCTTATGGCATAAATTTTGAATGATAAACATCCTTTAAATATAAATATATATATATATATATATATATATATATATATATAATCATAACTTGCAACCTCTTCTAATGAAAAATAATAATAATAATAATTCAATAGTGAAAACCTTTCTAAGGTGCTATTGAGTTAAGGCTTACATGAAAACTGGTTTTTGGCTTGTTTACCTTTTTGCATATTCACCATTGTACAAATTCTAATTGTTGCACTTATATAATATGTTATTAGATTTTAGAAAGCTTACCCAATTAGCAAAATGATCTAAGAAGTGCATGAAATCTCTCAAGACAATTAGGTAGGTATTTCTTTCATTTTATTATTAGTTAGACTTGACATTACATGAATAATAATTGAATGCTTAGCACAACTATGTATAAAACTAGCAAAAACTGACGTATCCCATTGATCACCCTAAAAGATATCCTACTCCATCTTTGGTTGTATAAAAATTTAGCTCCAGTAGAGTGAAAAATGGCTAAAACAAATTCTTTAAAATAATTGAAGCAAGCAGAAGATGACATTTGATCCAACAACTTGATATAACACAAATTATCCAAAAATATTGATTTTATTAATGAAATAAATGCTTTAGGTTACAAATAGTGAGTATTCCCATTCTTCTTTCACAAATGTACAATAATCATGATGATATATTTTGAGGGATCCTCAATGTAGGTGGGCTTCATGTGTAATGTATGCCACCAATAGTTTTGTTGTTGATATTTCCCCTTTGCACTTGTTTGGGATCTACAAAAGAGAGTTAGTGTGTTTGGGGGCTTGCCTTAGTTAGGCCCCATTTTGAAGAAGATAAATTGACATTAAATATGTAAATAAAAGTGATGTAAACTAGATAAATGACTATAAAAACATGAAAATAAGTGTACCTGATAGATTTGCTACTGTAGGCCTGTTGTAGGGTCAATTTGCATGGTAGGGGGTGAATTGGAGTCCGAATTCATAGGGTATGGGGTGAATTGAGTTGCAGGTACTTTCTATTGTATATTCTTTGTTCATATGGGTTCATGAGATGATATTATGATGTATGTATGGTGCAACTTTATCAGATTATATTCTGGTTAGATTTTTGTAGAGTTTATGTAAGTTAGCTAAAAGGGAGAGAGGTAGAATAGGAGGGGAAGCCCTCTATTTATAGAAAAATATGAGATCAGGAGAAGGGGTTAGATAGACCAAACCTTAGAGTCACTACATGCTAGAGTTAGGTTAGGGTTTAAATAGGTGTCAAACACTCATGCCTTAGAGAAATATCTCTTCCTCACATAGGTGTGAGAAAGAGTTAGGATTAACTAAGGTTGGTTAGATCCTATATTAGGTTAGGGTTTAGTTAAGGCATTTGAAAATATCTTAACTAATTTCATGTGAACACATTTGTGGGAGTGTGTTTAGGGTTAATTTGACTTAGGACCCTAATTAAACTCACTTAAGTTAAAAAGTGCATTCAATTAAAATTCAATGATGAATTAGATCACTAATCAATCTAATTAGGCTTTTGGATAGGGATAAGGTCCCATGAAGGCTAATTAGGCATAGGGAAGGGCTTATGTTACCTTAAGGAGCTAATAGATGGTCTCCTAGTGGGTGGGAGGTATTTTGGAGGTGTTTTACCTAGTTTTGTAGGTTCATGAGCCTATGGATGACTAATATAGCCTATGAATGACTATGATAGTCTAAAATGGTCTATGATAGCCTATATCAGTCCACAAGTGTGTATGTAGATGTGCAAGTGTTTATAAGTGAGCATGTGCAGATTTTAGGTGTCTACATTTACCTCTTTTTTTACTATGCTATGTGGAACATAATTTAGTGCAAAAATATGAGATGAGATGTTTTGAGTTGGAGGGGAGGGGAAGAAGGGAAGAGAAGAAGAAGGAAAAAAATGAGATCTAATCAAAGGTATGTAGCTGCTCAAAGCATGACCATACAAAATTTATTGATAACTAATAAAAGAAGGAAATATAAGAATGAAAAATAAGAAGAGAATAAGGGAAGAATGAGTGAATGCAAATAATGAGATGGAGGTGAATGAATGCATGTGGATGACTGTAGATGCAACACAATGATTTGCTAATTTTATACAACATTTGACAACATCATATTGGTTTCTTGGGAGGGCAAATTATAACTACTTTGCTTTTGTGACCAATGTAAGATGGTCTAAATATGAATAGAACACGTGTCTATTAAAATTTTTCTTCTGATTGATTGATGAGTGCAAGGTGACACTTGTCAAACCATTTGAGCTATGTGGTATGGATTATTCAAACGTACCATTCATTATGTGATCACCATCGATATACATGAATTCTAGAGTGACATATCCATTATTGGGTTATTTAAACGTATCATTTAGTATTTTGTTAGGGCCAACTGAATGATAGAGTGATATTTCCAATATTGTGCGTGGCTTTCATGATTTAACAATCTTCTGATTTGGGATGGAGTTTATCTTGAGATAATATTCAAAAAAATATTTTGTAGATAGATGTGATATCCATGATTTGGATGTTTGATTTTTTGGTTGAATTCAAAGCATATTTTGGATATGAATACCCCCTTAAATGAGGAATCATCAATGTGGTGAATGAAATGTGATGAAGTGATGATGAGGTGATTGATAGAAGAAAATGGATGATAATAAGGATGAAAAATTAAATGGATAGGAAGAGGAAAAGGTAATGTAGGGGTTGGAGTGAAAATTTGATTATTTTGGAGATAAGAGCTTCAATTCATATGGCGAGGGGTGAATTGAACCTGGATTCATAGGTTGGGGGCAAAATTGGACCTAAATCATAGGATGGGGGGTGAATTAGGGTTTTTAGGTGTTTTGATACCTTTTTGATGCGAGTGGGGGGTCATTTACAGTGTGTGAGTTGGAGAGAAAGGAGTGAGTGAAGTTTGGTGATGCAAAGCACTAGTAGTTTGAGGATTCAGAGGCAATTGATGCGGGGATCCACCAATAAGTGGTCGCAACTTGCTTTTATTCTATTTTGTTGTTTTCAAAAAAGTATAAAAAGAGGGGGGAGGTTTTTGCATCATTTTTTGAAATTTACACAACAGTTTATGAAAATTGAAATACAAAGTGTTAAACAAGCCAAATGGATATCTAGATGTGTGATCATATTTTTATTTTGATCAGTTTTTACATTAGTTTGACTGATTTACGGGTAGTGTAGTTATGTGAGTGGGGTTTGTTATTGGGAGCAAGTGGTCTACTATTTTTGAAATGTGATTGCATTTTGTTTGTAAAAGTGGTAAATGGATATCCAAATGTGTGACTATATTTTTTTTTACCCTTGTTTGGTATGTGATGTTGATGTGTAGCTTTTGCATGTGAGTCATTTGACTTGATTGTGATGTTGGTGATGATTGGTGTGCTATTTTTGAAATTTGTTGAAACTTTCACTGTAAAAGGACAAAATGGATATTAAAAAATACATTTTGTTTTTTCGTGTTGTGGTATTTGATGTGTGTTTGAATTTCATGCCACAAGGTGTATTTGGGTAAACATAAAATTGGCTATTAGGAGTCAAATATGTACTATTTTTTTAATTTGTTTGGACTTTTATCATGAAATGGTAAAATGGGTATCCAAAAATGTGACTGTTTTTTTGTTTTACTATGTTTTGTATATTGGACATGATTTTGCATCTCAAAATGTGTGATACAGTACATGAATGATTTTGTAGTTGTGAAATGTGTTCTAGTGAATTGTTTAAAATTGAATTAACTAGAATGAGTGGCAATTATTTTTTTTTATGTGTGAAATTGATATGAATTTTGTTATGAATGGAATAGGTGAAGAATCTTGATCCATGACATCATGTGTGGATGATGAAGGTTGAATTGGAGGAGATTATAAAGAAGAATGATGAGGATCAAGAGTGGTTTGAGGCAGTGTGGCTGAAAGCTATTTGGGAATGCGTAAGCATTCATGCTAATCGATCTTACATATCAGACTTATGTGAGCAGTGGAATCCTAATAGTAATACCTTACACTTGTCGATGAGTGAGATGACAATAACCTTGGAATATGTGTAAAATATTTATAAGTTGTCGATTGAGGGTGCTCCAATGAGGGTGACTATATATGATAGTCAGGATGTTGTGATGGAGTGATGCAGGAGCATCCAGCAACAGTGGAAAAATCTTGCATCTTCAGAATTTTTCTCGATTTTCCAAGTATTTTTCTTCAGTTTTTCCCAAGGGGGAAGTGTTTCTAAAGCATGGAGAAAGGGGGTCGCGAAATCACGACATGTCACAAAATCACGACCTCAAAGGCTGCATTGATGGCGAGGGTGAGTTGCGTCGCGATATCACGACAGTTCTTCAGAGAAAGGGCAGAGGGCGAGTTGCGTCGTGATATCGCGACGGTTCTTTAAAGAAAAGGTAGTGGGGGAAGGGCCATATATCGTGACGATAGTCAGGTTAAGGA
The DNA here is from genome assembly GCA_028583015.1 of Wollemia nobilis. Taxonomy (NCBI): domain Eukaryota; kingdom Viridiplantae; phylum Streptophyta; class Pinopsida; order Araucariales; family Araucariaceae; genus Wollemia; species Wollemia nobilis. The sequence goes on from JAQPPZ010017129.1 coordinate 5,263,178, forward strand.
GCAGATGGAGGGCGGGGGTCGCGAAATCGTGACATGTCACGATTTTGCAACATGTCATGAAATCACGACCCCAACAGACTTTGGCATGGTGGAGACGTTGTGGGTCACGATATCATGACCAGGAAAAAGCACAGTCGAAAGAAAACCAAGTTTACACGTGGGTGGCCGGGCAAGGCAGAAATGGACACGTGGCTGCCACGTGTGTTAAGAGTGACGTAACATTTGGAGGAAGGGTTGAAATTCGCACGCGGGAGCATGCGTGTATAAAAGTAAGCTTAGAGGCGGACGGCCAGACAAGGTCAAAAATTGACACGTGGACAGCCACGAAAGTTGAAGAAAATAAAGAGCAGGGTAAGGCCCGAAAGGGGAATGGTGGACGGTCGAGCAAGGCCGGATTTAACACGTGGATAGCCATGTGTAGCTTGAAAATTATGAATGACATGTGTTTGAAATATTTTACATCTAGGAGGAGGCATGGAAAATTTTGCACGCGGAAGAATACGTGTATCCAAGTGAAGATGGAGGCCACGTATCATGGAATGAAATTTTACAGCCGCATGCATTAAAGAAAGAGAACCACCTTTTAGAGGGATTTTGTTTTTCGACAAAACGACAGTTCTTCAGAGCATGGACAGTATGGGTGAGCAGAGGCTCGGAAGGACAGTCTGACCGGAGCGGCGGTGCAGGTCAATGAGGCCATTAATGAGGGCTTCTTGGTAGGTCGGGCAGTGACCCATTTATGATCGAGAAATTTGAAGCTTCGAAGGGGGGGAAATTTGAATTCAAATTTTTGTTAGGTGAAGGCATTAATTGCCGAGAGGATCGGGGGCCTCGTTAAAAGCCCAAAAATTTGTAATGGAAGGAGGGGGGACCGGAGAACAGAGGAGGTAGTACAGTGGAAGAACAGAGCCGAACTCGGCCATTGTAAAGCCTGCGGGCTGTGTTATTTGATGCCTGTAAATATTTTATGAAGCTTTGAAATGAAAATTTGCAGAGTGTGGAAGTGAGACGACCAAGCCGAGCGTTGGTCATTTGTAAGCCTACGGGCCGTTTGTAATGTGATTTTTCCAGATTAATGTTAGAAAAAAAAAATTTGGAAATCGGGAGTGTGAGTCTGTGTTTGTTTTTCGGTGCCCCGTCAGTGGTATCAGAGCCAGTGGTTCCTGAGTGTGCAGCAGATCCGCCGAAGGTGAGGCAGTTGCACCAGGACCTGCGGGAGAGTTCTGAGAGAGAGTGAGTTCGGTCTTTAAGTGCGTAAGCAGATTCGCCGAGCGGGAGGCAGTTTACGCCAAGACCCGATAAAAAAAAAAAAAAAAGAGAGAAGAATGCATCCCCGAAGAAGACGGGACAACATGGAGGATATGGTTTCAGAGGAAGAAGTAAAAGCATTGCAACGACAATTAAAAGCATTGCAAAAAGAATGGCTCGGGATAAAGTTACGGGAGCAAGAGGAAAGGCAAAGAAGACGGGAAGAAATAAAGAGGAAGAAAGAAGAAAAATTAAAGAAAACCGCATGTGAGGAAGAGTACAGCGATACCGGGACCTGCCCGAAAGAAGGCACAAATTTTTCTGTGCAAAAGGAGGAAATACAGCAGGCTACAGAAGAAGTTTGCAGCAGTGGAGAAATCTGTCCGGTGGAAGATAGAAGTGTGGACCCGGAGCCGGGGTTAGAGCAGACTGTAAAGGCAGAGATGAGTCCGAAAGTGTTGCGGGAGGCAGCAACCGGACCCAGCAGAAGTGAAGATCACTTCTCCTTTTTACCCGGGGTGTCTGATGCAGGAGCATCCGGCAACAGTGGAAAAATCCTGCATCTTCAGAATTTTTCTCGATTTTCCAAGTATTTTTCTTCAGTTTTTCCCAAGGGGGAAGTGTTTCCAAAGCATGGAGAAAGGGGGTCGCGAAATCGTGACATGTCACGATTTCAGGACATGTCACGAAATCATGACCTCAAAGGCTGCATTGATGGTGAGGGTGAGTTACGTCGCGATATCGCGACGTCATGATATCGCGACAGTTCTTTAGAGAAAGGGCAGAGGGCGAGTTGCGTTGCGATATCATGATAGTTCTTTAAAGCAAAGGCAGTGGGGGAAGTGCCATAGCGATATCGTGACGTCGTGATATCGTGACGATAGTCAGGTTAAGGAGCAGATGGAGGGCGGGGGTCACGAAATCACATGTCATGATTTTGCGACATGTCACGAAATCGTGACCCCAATAGACTTTGGCATGGTGGAGACGCTGTGGGTCGTGATATCGTGACATGTCATGATTTCGCGACCTGTCGCGATATCGCGGCCAGGAAAAAGCACAGCCGAAAGAAAACCAAGTTTACACGTGGGTGGCCGAGCAAGGCGGAAATGGACACGTGGCTGCCACGTGTGTTAAGAGTGATGTAACATTTGGAGGAAGGGTTGAAATTCACACATGGGAGCATGCGTGTATAAAAGTAAGCTTAGAGGCGGACAGCCAGACAAGGTCAAAAATTGACACGTGGACAGCCACGGAAGTTGAAGAAAATAAAGAGCAGGGTAAGGCCCGAAATGGGAATGGTGGACGGTCGAGCAAGGCCGGATTTAACACGTGGATAGCCACGTGTAGCTTGAAAATTATGAAGGACACGTGTTTGAAATATTTTACATCCAGGAGGAGGCATGGCAAATTTTGCACGCGGGAGAATACGTGTATCCAAGTGAAGATGGAGGCCACGTATCATGGAATGAAATTTTACAGCCGCATGCATTAAAGAAAGAGAACCACCTTTTAGAGGGATTTTGTTTTTCGACAAAACGACAGTTCTTCAGAGCATGGACAGTATGGGTGAGCAGAGGCTCGGAAGGACAGTCTGACCGGAGCGGCGGTGCAGGTCAATGAGGCCATTAATGAGGGCTTCTTGGTAGGTCGGGCAGTGACCCATTTATGACCGAGAAATTTGAAGCTTCGAAGGGGGAAAATTTGAATTTTTGTTAGGTGAAGGCATTAATTGCCGAGAGGATCGGGGGCCTCGTTAAAAGCCCAAAAATTTGTAATGGAAGGAGGGGGGACCGGAGAACAGAGGAGGTAGTACAGTGGAAGAACAGAGCCGAACTCGGCCATTGTAAAGCCTGCGGGCTGTGTTATTTGATGCCTGTAAATATTTTATGAAGCTTTGAAATGAAAATTTGCAGAGTGTGGAAGTGAGACGACCAAGCCGAGCGCTGGTCATTTGTAAGCCTGCGGGCCGTTTGTAATGTGATTTTTCCAGATTAATGTTAGAAAAAAAAAATTTGGAAATCGGGAGTGTGAGTCTGTGTTTGTTTTCCGGTGCCCTGTCATGGAGCATACATTTGGTGCATGGTGGAGGGGGGTAGACATTAAGAAGAAGGATTATGAAACATTAGGATATGTTTTCAGATTGCCAATGTGTAGTGATGATGATGATATCGACCTATGCGTTGCTATATACTTCTAGGGTATTATTTACCTGGAATATGTTGGATGTGGTATGTGACATGGTGGAGCATAAGATTATGTTTGTGTGGGCACCTACACTTTTTTTCTAGGTGTACAAGTATTTGCACAAAGTAGTGCATGCATGGAGGAAGGGGTTAAGTTGGACTCCTTCTTGAAGATGTGGGTATGTGATGCAGGAGCATCTAGTGGTATCTAATATAGAAGCATCCAGTGGCAGCAAAGCCATTTTCAAAAATTTGGCTAAGGAAAGAAGATGTCGTGATATTGCGACATGTCACAAAATCATGACAAAATTAGGAGAGAGAAGATGTGGGAAAGAAATGTCATGATATCACGACATGTCACAGAATCATGACCCAAAAGAGGAGAGAGAATATGTAGAGGAAATATGTCACGATATTGTGACATGTCATGATATCACGACCAAAGAAGAAGTAGAAGGCAAAGAGAAAAATATGTCATGATATCACGATAGAAAAAGTGTCACGATATCGTGACACAAAGTGGAAAGAGAAAGAGACAAAAGAAAAGTGTCGTGATATCACGACACAAAGTGGAAAGAGAAAGGGCTAGAAGAAAACTGTCATGATATCGTGACAGGAAAAGTGTCACGATATCGTGACACAAAGTGGAGAGAGAAAGAGAAGGAAGAAAACTGTCGTGATATCATGACATGTCACATTTTCGTGACTAGAAGGCGAAGAAGAAGCCAAGGGAGGAGAATGTCATGGTATCATGACATTTTTCTTCCTCGATAGGAAAAGTGTCACGATATCATGACACAAAGAGGAGAGAGAAGCCAGTGGGGAAAACTGTCGCGATATCATGACAGAAAAAGTGTTGCGATATCACGATGCAAAGAGGATAGCGAAATCAAGGTAGGAAATGTCATGATATCGCGACATGTCATGAAATCGTGACCCGAAGAGAAGAAAGAAGGCAAGGAAGAGAAATGTCATGATTTCATGACATGTCACGAAATTGCGACTCGAAGAGGAGAGAGAAAATGAGGAAGCCAAAATGTCATGATATCGTGACATTTCATGATATTACGATCGAAAGAGAAGAGGATGAACAGAATGGAGAAGATGTCGCAACATCGTGACATGCTGTTTCACGACTCGAAAGGGACCGACGGTTACAAGGACCGTTACAGATGGGGGTCATGGAGTGACACGTGGCAGCATGAAACAACACGTGGCACCAAGGTGCAGTGGGAGCAAGCGAAGACCAAGAGTCATGCGAAAGGCAAAAATGACTAGTTGTGGAATGGAAACAAAGAGTCGTGTGGAGTAATGTGACAATTAACATAAGTCATACGACAGTTACAGGGTCGAGCATGCAGCTGAACTAAGAAATGTCATGCAACGGCGGTGAGACTGAATGTGATCTGACGAAGACCAGGAGTTACAAAGAGCCTATCGAGGGTGAACTCCACTATTTTTAGAGGGTCGGGTCCTTTATAAAAACCCAGGTATTGTAATAGGATAGGGATGCAAAATTAGGGAATTGCATAGAGTAGAAAACTAAGTCGAGTGCTAGTTATTGTAAAGCCTGTGGGTTACTGTAGATTTATTCTAAAATATTGAATGAAAATTTGGGATTTCTATGTGTGGCATTCTCTATTCTCAATCAGTGGTATCAGAGCCAATTTTCTTGAGTGTGTAAATAGATTTATGGATGTGAGGCAGTTTACACCATGATCAGTGGAAGGGTTCTGAGAGAAGAGAGAGTTTAGGGTTCCTGAGCATGTGAGCAGATAGCCGAAAGTGAGGCAGCTACACCAGGATCTGAAAATATTTTGTGAGAGAAGTGAGGAAGAATGCCTCTAAGAAGAAACCTTGGTGGTGGAAGAAATAGGGTGCCAACGAAAGACTTCAAAACTTTATAGAGGCAAGTTCAGGTGCTGCAAGAGGAGCTGCACAGAGGGTTAGAGACCAGAAGAGATGAAGATAGTGAAGATGAAGTCAACAAAGAAGAAGACCAATTTGAGGAAGAGGAAGAGGCCGTAGACCCTACATAAGCTAGGTTATACATAGCCATATCTCAGATTGGCAAGAAACCAAAGATAAAGGTTTTTGCGTATTCAAGAAATCTAGATCCTGAGGAGTTGATCGACTAGATCAATGATCTAGAAGAATACTTTGAGTATGAGGAAGTTAAAGATCTTGAGAGGGTCATATTCGCTAAGACCAAGTTGAAGGGTCATGCCAGCATATGGTGGAAGTGAGTGCAGCTCGAGCGAAACAGAAGGGGAAAAGAGTGGATAACAAAATGGGAGCGAATGGTAGAGAAGCTAAAGAGACAGTTCATTCCTGCAGACTATGAACTGGATCTGTTAAGAAAATTATAGAGCTTGAAGCAGTTGAACAAATCTATCAAGGAGTATATAGAGGATTTTTATAAGATCTCAATTAGATCGGGCCATTCAAAAGCTAGCAAGGATAAAGTAGCTCGTTACGTCAATGGACTGAGAACCAGTATTCAAGACGAGCTGAGTCTAGTTAGAATAAGTACCATTGAGGATGCTTACCAGTTTGCTCTGAAAGTTGAAGAGAATCTAAACAAAAGGTGTGAGGGTAAGTAGAAAGGAAGAGGTCATGGAGAAAGAATGGGTGGAAAAATTGATGAAGGATGATATGAGAAGAAAGAAGACGCTAGCAGCAGTCAACAGTAGAAGGGAGAAGATGATTCTAGATCTCGTAATCAAAACAATGATTGTCGAAGGGGAAGAGATAGATCTGGACATGGCTATGGAATAGGAATATTTTGTGGAACCTATTTCCAGTGTGGGGAAGAAGGACATCACCAATACGCGTGTCCACAACACCAAGAGAGGATGCACGAGAGACCCGAGGGTCATGCCAAAGCGGCAGTAGCAGATGATGATGTTGAATCAGAGCACTCTGAGGAGGCAGAGAGAGGAGAAGTCATGGTCGCAAGGAGAGCCTTGCTGAATGAGGAGGAGAAACCAGAACAAAGGAGGAACCTGTTCTGCAAGAGGTGCAAAATTTTAGGTAAAGTCTGTAATGTTATTATAGACAATGGTAGTACTGATAACTTAGTTTCCAAAGAGATGGTTGCTAAGTTATAGCTGGAGAGGAGGAGGAACCCGCATCCATACCGAATTACATGGTTGCGGAAGGACCATAGAGCATGGGTTCATGAATAGTGCTTAGTCATTTTCAATGTTGGGAGATACGAGGATGAGGTCCTGTGTGATGCTTTTCCTATGGATGCTTGTCATTTGTTGTTGGGAAGGCCATGGCAGTTTGATCGATGTGTAGTACATGATGGTCGTGCAAATACATACTCCCTGACAAAATATGAAGTGCGCCATAAGTTGAAGCCATTGCAGACAGTGGATGAGAAGGTGTGCAACAGTGCCAAAATCTGTCTGGTAGAAGGTAGAATTTTTTTTTGCCAAGAGATAGGGTTTAAGCGGGCTGCAGAGGTAGGTGCAAGTTTGGAGATGTTGTAGAGGACGGTGATCGAACAACACAAAAGTGAAGGTCACTTCTCCATCTACCCTGGGTGTCTGATACAGGAGCATCCAATGGCATTTGATACAGAAGCATCTAGTGGCAGCAGAGCCATTTTCAAAAATTTGGCTAAGGAAAGAAGATGTCATGATATCGCGACATGTCGTGAAATCACGACAAAATTAGGAGAGAGAAGATGTGGGAAAGAAATGTCGTGATATCACGACATGTCATGGAATCGTGACCCAAAAGAGGAGAGAGAATATGTGGATGAAAGATGTCACGATATCGTGACCAAAGAAGAAGCAGAAGGCAAAGACAAAAATATGTCACGATATCGCGATAGAAAAAGTGTCGCGATATTGTGACACAAAGTGGAAAGAGAAAGAGACAGAAGAAAACTATCGCGATATCACGACAGGAAAAGTGTCACGATATCGTGACACAAAGTGGAAAGAGAAAGGGCTGAAATAAAACTGTCGCGATATCGCGACACAAAGTGGAGAGAGAAAGAGAAGGAAGAAAACTATCGCGATATTGCGACATGTCACATTTTCATGACCAAAATGTGAAGAAGAAACCAAGGGAGGAGAATGTCATGATATCATGAAATTTTTCTTCCTCGCCTCCTTTCTCTTCCTCGACAGGAAAAGTGTCACGACATCGCAACACAAAGAGGAGAGAGAAGCCAGCAGGGAAAACTGACGCGATATCGCGATAGAAAAAGTGTCGCGATATCATGACATAAATAGGAGAGCAGAAACAAGGCAGGAAATGTCATGATATCATGACATGTCACGAAATCATGACCTAAAGAGAAGAAAGAAAGCAAGGAAGAGAAATTTCATGATTTCATGACATGTGAAATGCGACCCGAAGAGGAGAGAGAAAAGGAGGAAGCCAAAATGTCGCGATATCACGTGTCATGATATCGCGATTGAAAGAGAAGAGGATGAACAGAATGGAGAAGATGTCGTGACATCATGACATGCTATTTCATGACTCAGAAGGGACCGACGGTTATAGGGACCATTATAGATGGGGGTCATGGAGTGACACATGGCAGCACGGAACAACACGTGGCACCAAGGTGCAGTGGGAGCAGGCGAAGACCAAGAGTCATGCGAAAGGCAAAAATGACCAGTTGTGGAATGGAAATGAAGAGTCGTGCGGAGTAATGTGACAGTTAAAAAAATTCATACGGTAGTTATAGGGTGGAGCATGCAGTTGAACTAAGAAATGTCATGCAGCAACGGTGAGATTGAACGTGATCTAACAAAGACCAGGAGTTACAAAGAGCCTATCGAGGGTGAACTTCGCTATTTTTAGAGGGTTGGGTCCTCTATAAAAACCTAGGTATTGTAATAGGATAGGGATGCAGAATTAGGGAATTGCATAGAGTAGAAAACTAAGCCGAGCGCTAGTTATTGTAAAGCCTACGGGCTATTACTGTAGAGTTATTCCAAAATATTGAATGAAAATTTGGGATTTCTGTGTGTGGCATTATTTGTTCTATGTTATTATGGGAGAATATAGCCATAGAGTGACCCTCGTTGTTGTCTTGTAATGCTCATGTGGAGGGGAAGACTCACTTGCTATATGCATTGATATGGAGGATAAATGAGGAGAAGGGGATGAAGAGGCCACTTGAGGGTGATCCTTTGTTGTGGAGGATGAAGTTTGGGGATTTGAAGGCCCTAGAGAGGTGGAGTAGTGTGGTAGAAGGATGAGGAGCAACTAGGAGCTATTCATTGAGGGTGATGGGTAGTGGGTTGGTATACTTGATAGGCTAAGTTATTCCAGTTCAGCAGGATGATGCAATAGTTTGGTTTACAACAAGATGTTCTAGAGGCACCTATCATGATTTATAGATGATGGGATGATAGATATAGTTGCCCTGTAGCACTACCTTGTATTGGTGAGAGGGACCCACTGATGGTCATTCCAGATGTGGACGATGTAGGTATGACACCAGATTATGATACCTGGTGGATGACTCAGTATTGGGAGGTAGGTAGGGGAGTGGTTGATTAGTGGGTGCAACCAAGCAGTGGGGTACCTGGATGAGTGGTGATAGGTACCCGATCTAGGCCACAAGGGGAGGTGAGAGATGAGGTTGAGGTACCTCTCCATAAATTTAGGTGATGACTAGATAGCATATCTAGTGCAGTTGTAGAGATATTAGAAAAGGCACTAGTAGGTAGTGTAAAGCAGCCTACGGAGGAGCCTATGATGATGGAGGATGTGAAGGAGCATGTTGGGGCTGATATGGGTGTTGATAATTTGATTAATATGAGATATTTTTATGACATTGGTGATATGATTGAGATACCTATTGAGGAGAAAAAGAGACTTGAGGCTGATGAGGAGTTGTTGATGTTGCATGAGAGGGTATGACAGTTAGAGAAGCAACTTTGTACTAGTGAGGAGGGTTGGGTGGAAGATCAACAGAGATGGAGTGAGGAGTATAGGGATTTTTAGAAGTGATTAGTGGCTATAGAGGTGGTAGGTGCACTAGGAATAAGGAGTTGGAGCTTTAGGTTGCTGATTAATGCGAGTGATATGCAGTGATGGAAGCAAGGCATGTGAATATAGTAGTAAATTTGGAGTTTTTGACTGTAGAGACTATGGTAGTCAGAGAGAGGTTGAAGACCGAGATACATAATATGTAGTATGTGATAGATATGAGGGATTTTGATAGATATTTTTGAGTTGCATGCCAAGGTTGAGTGGCAATGGTAGGCATGAGAGGATGTAGAGTGAATGAGAGCCATGGAGTAGGTTCCTATAGATGTGGATGCATTGAGGGCAAAGAGCAGCTACAAAGGGGTAGAAAAGAGGTGGGAAATCAAATGAGGGAGGATATTGTGATGTGATAAAATTATGAGATCCTCTTGATGATGCATGGGATTCCACTATCGAACTATGGTAGGTCATGGTCATGATCATGAGCGTAAACACATTCACAACAAAGTCATCAAAGTATGACCTTGATTGTACGAAGGGGAATGGGGAAAGAGGTGCCAATGATATTTTTGGGAGGGAGTGTGGCTCCTATGCTAACTCAAAAATCTAGGGTTGGGGCAGAGTCTAGTAGGATGATAGCGACACATAGAGAAGTACAAGGTATGGTAACTCATGAGGGGAGTGGATAGACGTCTGATGATCGGTAGAGCTGATGTTTTTGGTTTGTAGTGATGTATTACTGGTTTTTGTAGCCTACGAGTCGATATGATTATGGGTTATGGACTTATATCCATTTTGTATCTTGATGGTTTATTTGATCTGGATATATATATATATATATACCTATTGTGTTACAATTATTTTATATGTGTTGTGATTTGATTTGAATGTGTGTGTGATTTCTTGTATTTTTGCTGTGTGAAATATTCATAAGTAGATGTACCATGGATGAATATATGTGTGTCAGTATTTAAGAAAATGATAGCACTATAGGATAGATATACTGTGAAGTGATGCAATGGAAATGCATGTAGATAGATGTGATGATCTATGATGTAATAAAAATAAATACATGTAACATAGATGCAAGGATGCATGTATGTGAGAGCTGAAATGCACATAGGAAGCACTTGTATCATAACATAACCCATGATAATGTTATCAATTTTGTAATCTCAAGGATGTAGGATAGTATAGTGTGTATGCAACAATTTTGACAATCATAGTTGTAGCAATCAAACCTCATGATAAACTGAGCGAGATATTTTGACAACTCATAACTAACATGGCTAGGTCAAAGTCTATCAAGGACTTGTGTGTGCAAATGAGTGATGTTCATTTATCCATTTTGAGGGAGGTAGGACTAACCCATTGTAAACATAGTCAAAATAGTTAGCTCATCCACAAGCATGTAGTGATCTGTACAAAATAAGGTTGCTAATGTGATAGATGTGTCACCACTTGTAAGACTATTACATTGGCAGGCAGGTGCTTAGGGCCTATTGCTGGTGATGCAAATTGTCCCATGATTTTATGTTAAACCTAAGAACCAAATGCGGTGAATCATAACAATTTGTGATATCTGGAGGCTTTTCCTTTTGTTTTTACCCCTCATTTATTTCTTGTCTTTTTTGGTGCTCTTTTTTTGTATGGGCGTTGGCTTTTTTTTTTCTACCCCTTTTATGATTTTTGTTTATGCTTATCCCTTTTTTTATCCCTAGGTTGTAATTTAATCATGTAAATGATAGGATGAGCAAGATAAATTGTTCACAATATGGTGATATCTATGCAAGGTGTTATCTTCCCTAGACTCAAAATTTGTTTAATATGTGACCTGTGTGAATGGTCCTTGAAAGAAGTTGAACTAACCAAATAAAATTATAAGGAGTATAATAACCTACTACCTAGAGGTGACTAGTGAATGGTGAAAAAAATACAAGATACCATAGATTTTGTAATCTCGATAAATGGAGTGGACATCCAAATGGTAATGCTAACAAGTGCATGTGTTATTATTGCTTGGAGCACATTTTTGTAGATGGAATATACAAACATGAATGAAACCAAAGAAGAAGGATGGATATGTGCAATGAATGTAATGTGAGATGCATTATGAAATATCCATATCTACAAGAGGAAATATGTGTGATACAACTAGAGAAGATTGTAAATCATATGGAAAGATGGATGTGTAGGATTATGATGATGAAAATATATATTCATGATGATGGTTGACCTAATGTGTTAGGGGATGTAGCAACCAAGAGAAAATCAAATAAGTGAGAAAGTATGTATGGGACTAATAGGTGTAGATAGAGAATCCAGATGAAATATTTCAAATAACATGAAAGTTGTGAAGTACGATAGCTATGGGAATCTAAAACAACAATGTAAGGAAAAGGAAAGGAAAATATAAAATATAAAGGGATAATTAGCATAGTATGATCATTCAACAATGCTAAAAAGGAAGGAGGTGAGGAGATGGAATGGAAAAAAAATAGACAACACAATATCAAACAAGAACTATGCAAAATGATGCAGACCGGGTTACAAGAGACTTGGTGAAGTGACAAGGCAACTTGGATTTTGGTAGTTGGCTAGTTGGATGGTTGTTGGAAGTAGTTAGGTGTAGGAGAGAATGAATCTTGTGCTGAGGTGGAATGATGTACTAGCTAGCGTGGGGGGCTTTGGAGGTGATTAGGAGAGGGAGCTTGTTCAGGATGTGAGTGAGCATCATTGGAAAACATATTTTGAACAATGGATTCGAATGTATGACACACATCAATGTCATATCCTGGGTGACGATGATAGATGTAAAAGTGATTTTCATTGTAATCATACGACTTAGGGCACGAAGGATCAATAGGGTAGATTTTGGGTAAGGCAATGATGCCCTGGTGAAATAGCTGGTGGAATGTTTGAGACAATGGTGTTGATAGAATTGGCCTAGGATAGATATATGGGTTGGGTAGCAATGTACATGGAGGAGGTGGTGTGGGAATGGGTGGTCGAGTTAGGTCATGTGAATCGAATGTAGATCAGGTCAAGGAATGAAGGGTAAGCTTAGAAGAAGGTTATGTTGGTTGGGTCATGGTAGAATGATGTGAAGAGGATTAGTAATGATAATGGCTCAAGTGTAACTTGATATTATCCAGGCAGGAGAGAATATGTTGAATGTCAATGGGGGAGGTGATGGAATCAAGGAAGGCAAGGATCAATATTAGAAATGATATACGGAATGGACCTATGAATGTGGGGAATAGGATGAACATGAGGAGGAGGAGAATAGAACTGTTGTGCTAATGGTGTAATAGGCTAGAACGAGAAGCCATGGAGTGGCAATGGTGGCATTGGAAGGATAGGTGGTGCGAGGGATGGTTGTAGAAGATGATGCTAATGGTATGGGGGAATGTGAGTGGAGGTAGCTTGATCAGCATGGTAGTGAAGGTATAAATCATAGGGTGATATCCCAGTCAGTATAGATGGAGGTAGTCCTATAAAATATGAATTAATGGATGTGGTGCCCCTGTTAGGGGGGTAGTAGGATGTTATAGGTCAACAAGCTAAGGAAGGTGGTAGATATGGATTCCTAGGGTCAAACAAGTGAGGTGGAGATGACTCCCGCTTGTAGGAAGTTGATGGGTGAGAGTGCTCTTCCTTATTCTTAAAGGAATATAAAGAGACCTGGCTATCTTCTAAGTGAGGGGAATAAGAAGCATACCTACAGTGGGACGAGATATGGTGGGGTGAGTTGCGGTGGTCAGAATGTGATGAGGTGGAGTGTTGGCATATATGAATCACGTTGAGTGGATGAGCCAGATTGGCTAGGGTAACTGGTATGGAGGATAACATCTAGAGGTCCTACATGGTGGAGGTGAATGTATATTGGATGCATGTATTCAAAATTAGGTACTATCACTAAAGATGTTGCTAATGATGTAACACCTGATATAAAAATAAAAGTGGTTTTTTTGTATAATAAAAAGTGAGATATCATGTGTGGGGTGTAGCGTAGTGTATGTGTGATGTAAATGGAGACTATGTTGTGATGATCCTATGTACAATATTTTTAGTTGTTTACCTAGATAGGATAGGCATTGAATATGTGTAGGTGAATGATGTTGATAGGCTCAGGTTTAGTGGAGCCTTCGAGGTTTGCTAATCGATAGGCACCCAAGATAAATTTTTGAGTAATGATGTATGGGCCTAACCAGTTAGGGGTAAATTTGTCTAACTATTTATGGGGTTGGCTTGTGATTTGTTGGTTTTCCTTAAGGACCAGGTCATCGATTTGGAATTCACATTGATGTACCTTACTATTATAGGTACATTGAATATGGTATTGATAGAAGCATGTGTGCTCGATGGCGTGGATGTGACGCTCATCCAAGAGTGTTAATTAATCAAGATAGGCTTGACGAGTTATGTTATCATCTATGAAGTATTTCATGGAGACTCGTAGGGAAGGTATCTCAAGCTCAAGAGGCATAATGGCTTTGGTTCCATAAACCAAGGAGAAGGGGAGTAGGTGTGTGGATGCTCGTATGGTAAGACCACAAGGTAAGAGGCATATGATTATGCCAATCACGATGGGATTTTGCAATCATTTTTTGAAGGATGGAGTAAATGGTTTTGTTTGTAGCTTTGTCCTAGCCATTACCCTATAGGTAATAAGGGATAGAGAAGCTATGGTGGATATTAAATTTGGTGTAGAGGTCACAAATTTTTTTTTTTTTAAGGACTACCCATTATTAGAGATGATTTGAGAGGTAAATCCAAAGTGACATATGATGTGATCTGAATAAATACCACAATCTTGGATCCTATTGTTGGACAAGAGAGATAGCTTCGACCCACTTTGTGAAGTACTCAGTAGTAGTGATAATGAATTTATGGTTATTTAATGAGGTAGGTGTGATCTACCTGATGATATCGAGGCCCCATTATGAGAAAGACCACATCAATTGAATTAGTTGAAGATCTTGTGAAGGAAGGTGCATGAGGTTGGCATGTTACTATTATTTTATGCATTGCTTGATATATTCATAGTAGTCATGTTCCATTTTGGGTCAATAGTAGCCCATGCGTAAGATACACTTGGTGATAGCCATACCACTGAAGTGACCACTACAAGTTCCATCATGGGTTTTTGGTACTACCCACTAGGATTCATGTGGTTCGAGGCAACGTAGAATAATACCATCATAACTACGATGGTATAGGATGTCCCCAAGTACCGTATAGTGAATGGCACATTGTTTGAATGCTTGACATTGAGCATATGGTAGTTCATAAGGTAGGAAGCCTAATTTTATGTAATTCTTAATTTGGAAAAACTAGGAATCATGTGTTTTGGTTTGGACAACGTGAATACCCTCATCATTTATATGAGGTAAATATGAGATAATTTATTTGGTAAGCATGTGAATAGATACATGCATGGTATTTGAAAGAGTATTTTGTCATATCAATGATCCTAAGGAGACCATTGTGTTGGAAAAAAAAATTGAGGAATGGGGGGTGGCTTCGATAGCTTACCACATGAACTAGGTGAGGAGTTGCTGGGTGATTTGCTTATACTATTATAGAATGGGGCAGTGACATTACCATATCTCCTAGACTTGGTTTATGATAAGGAGAGTCTCCAATGATGTGAATGCACTGAATGTGCATGGCATGTGTCTATTTTAAACAAATAATAAGGGCTTCATATTATGTATTATTGTTTGTGCAAGGTAACCCTAGTTTGAATGAGAATGGAAGGGGCTCTCCATCTAGGGTGAAGAATACGATGCCTGCACCCCAAGCGTGTGTGTAGCGAGAGTTGTAAAAGAATAATGTTAAGTCGATAGTAATATCAGGTTCAACATATTCTTCGAGTTTTGTGATATTAAATATGGAATCATTAGGGAGTTAAATGATGAGAGAGCAATTATATGGTAATGGAGCTTCCACAAGCTAGTATGCGATGACCTACCCCTTAATGGATTTTTGTGAGATGAATTCTAGGTCAAATTTTGTAAGGAGCATAATCCATACAAAAGTACAAGAGTTATGATAAGTCTTGTTCATCATGTACCGAAGTGGGTTGTCTCGAGCGATGATGAAGGTGGTGTGATCGAGCATGTAATGGCATAGTTTTTAGGTGGAAAAAACTACAACCAAGCACAACTTTTCCATGTATGCATAGCAGGTTTCATAACTAACCAATGTGCAGATGATGTAATATATGGCTCGCTCATGATTGAGTTCATTCTTCTGGGTGAGTAGTGTACTAAGCACAAAGTCCATAGAAAAAATGTATTAGATTAAATGGAAATTGTGGATCTAAAGGAGATAAAACTGGTGAGGAGGTAAGGTAGGCTTTGATGGAATCAAAGGCTTTTTCATAGTTCTAGTCCCACTTGAAGGTGAACCCCTTTTGTAAGAGGTGATTAAATGGCTTGCATTTGTCTGATATTTGGGTAATAAAGTGATGTATCAATTTGATTTTGCCGTAAAAGCTACATAATTATTTGAGGTTTGTGGGTGGGGGCATATCAAGGATGACTTTGAATTTGTTAGGGTTAACTTCAATGCCTTGTTGAGAGATGATGAACCCTAAGATCTTGCCTGAAGTGACACTAAAGATACATTTATTTAGGTTTAGGTAGACGTGTTCTAAAAGGTGATCAAATATTTGGTGTGAGTCAATGAGGTGATATGAATGCTCTTTTAATTTTATGATAATATCATCGATGTAATATTCCATGGTTTTGTGCATGTAATCATGGAAAATGTAAGTCATCATGCGTTGATAGGTTGCCCCAATGTTCTTGAGGTCAAAATGCATGACCTTGTAGCAAAAGGTCCCCTAGGATGTTGTAAAGCAAGTTTTGTGTTGATCGAAAGGATTGATTTGAATTTATTGTATCTAGAAAATCCATGCATAAGGGATTCATTTCATGGCCTACAATGGAATATACAAGTGAGTCGATGTTTGGTAAGGGAAATTTGTGAAGAACACAAGCTTATACTGAGAGGGGGGGGGAATAGTATAAGATCAACTTTTAATTTTCTTTCCCAAATAATATTATCTAATATTGTCAATTGCAATATCAATAACAGTAATCAAAGCAATGCATAAATCATCACACATAATAGAGACACCAATTTAATGTGGTTCACCCAATGTGGGCTACTCCACGGAGAAAATATTTCTACTAAATTTTCTCATAAAATTTTCTTTGGAATGAATTCCCTATTACAATGTTTATGGACCTCTATCCAAAGGAGACACCAATCCCCTATGCTCTGATTTGTGGATCTCTCTCCATAGGATAACTCTTTCCCCTTTTCTCTGGTTCATGGAACTTGATCCAAGAGACCTATATCTCCTCAACTAGTTTGTGTATCTCTCTCCATAGAAGAACTCTATCTTCCCAGTTGGTTCATATATCACACTCCATAGGAGAAATCTTTCCACTTTATCTGGTTCATGGATTTCTCTCCATAGGAGAACTCATTCCCCTTGCTCTAGTTCATGGATCTCTATCTGTAGGAGAACTCTTTATACTTTCTCTAGTTCATGGATATCTATCCATAGGAGAACTCTTTCCCCTCTACTCTGGCTGATGATCTTCTAGAAGACTTATGCCCCAACTATCTAGCTTGTGGATCTCTCTCTATAGAATACCTTTGTCCTCACTACATTGGCTAATTGATATCTATCCATTGGAGATTGTTGTCCTCTTCTCTATCACTTCCATACCTTGATCTCAAATCTATCTCAGATATGCACCAAAATCTATTCCAATTGTAGTACAAATCTTCTCTAAATTTATCTCAGGTCTAACATGAATATGCTCACAAATATATACCAAACTATATCCTCAAATATATCCTCAAGCCTTAACACAAAGCTTGATCCAATCACAAATTAACTCTTCTTAGATTTACCCCAAGCCTTAACACAAAGCTTGAACAAATAAATTAATAAAATATGCTCTCAAGTCTTCACAAAGACTTACCTCAAATCTACCTTCAAGTCCTCTCAATAACTTGCTCAATATGCTCTCAAATATTCACCAAGACTTGCTTCAAATATACCTTCAAGTCCTCTCAATAACTTGCTCAATCTATTCTCAAGTCTTCACCAAGAATCACCTCAAATCTACCTTCAAGTCCTCTCAAGAACTTGCTCAATATGCTCTCAAATCTTCACCAAGACTAACCTCAAATCTACCTTAAGTCCTCTCAAGAACTTTCTCAATATGCTCTCAATACATGCTCAAAAAAACTCACAAAATATGCTTAATAAATCTTAAATCTTGCACACAAAGTTATCAAATGCTTTGTCTAATATTCAAGGTAATTCCTTTAACTTGAATCAGTTTAGACATATTCTACTCAGAATTTGTTTAACCTCTAGAACATATAGAGAATTATGTACTTTATCAAAAACTCAATATGTTCTACTCAATCATTAAGTTTTTCACTTTCACAAATTTGGTTTCTAATTTTTGCACATCTACTTTCAATATCACTCAAATCCAATGCTCAAGAATTTCACTCAATCAATTAAATACAACTTACTCACTAACCCTAAACAAGTTTTTTCAAACTTCTTCAAGAAAATAGCACAATGTGGGTCTCAAACACTAACTCAAATATTTTTCAATCTCTATCTCAAATCAAATCATCCATCAACAAGGTGCACTTAAACTTGATCATACATTTCCAACAATACTCATCAATCCTTTTTAGTCCCCTTATATTTCATAACATTCATTCCAACATTTAAAATAAAAGATGATGTGGCCATACCTCTTTGCTTTTATGGATATGTCTTCAAAACCTGTTTAACTCACAACCAAATCCTTTTGCTAATTCTAGGTTAGATAGCAATAGTCTATCTCAAAATATCCATAAGAATATTTATCTCAACAAATATTTCACCATACAATAAATACAATAAAATGTCAGGTCACAAATACACCTTATCACTCCTTCACTTTCAAAATAATATTCAACACACATCAAAATAAAATTCCTTGTTTACACCTTATAATCTCCAATACTCTCAAAATAATATTCAACACACATCAAAATAAAATATTTAATCAACAACCCTTATGAATCCCTAAATAATTTCACACATGCCATTTTTAATATCACGTGGCCTCAAACCAATTTTTGCATTCCAAAAACTTTGGCAACTTTAAATCAAAATTGCATACCTTAATTGTTGGTCCACGTTACAAAAATATTGTGCACGTCTCAATGACCAGTGCCAAAACTTGAACCTGCAACCTATGCTGCCACAACACCTTAGCCCAAGTCTAGGCTGCCACTTAGGCTACATGCCCGTATGAACACCAAATGACACTCAGTCCTATACAATATATGTTGCTCATGAGGATCACCAAAAACCAAAACTCTATCCTCCTTTAGAAAAAGAAAACAGTGTGGGATTCGAAACCATGACATTCCCTTCATGAATACCTTAGCCACACATTCGACCACCATATGTGCTAGTTGGTTCTATGGGATATTTTTGTTGTGCCAATTGAAGTTAAACACAACTCTACCTCATTTTTTTAAACAAATCAAAAACGTGTTCTCCCTTCAAAACTAGAGCACACAAATTATTATCACTTGGATATTCGAATATTTGAACTTTGGAAATTAAAAATCATTTCCTTTAAATACTCTTTCCTTTGCATTAAAACACACTGATCCTCCTTCGAATTCGATTTTAAATTTGAATTGAAACTTTGAACTTTGGCGCCATTAATTATTTAAATTAAAATTTTAACCTTAGGTTAAAATATTTTAATTTAAATAAATTAAAACCTTTGCCAACCTTTATAACTTGCTCAATGGACTTTTCAAGGATATCTTTTTTAATTATTCCTTGGACCTTGTTATTTTTCACCTCTTCCTTTTGCCCAAATATTATAATATTATTATTTCTTTTTAAGCTTGCTTCTCTTTTCTTGGGTCTTCAACATTTTTAGCCTCTTTAGGCATATAATATTTAAAATAAATATTATACCCTTTTCCTTTTAACAACTTCCTTGCCTTTTGGAGAAATCAACGTTTTGACCTTAATGACAACAAAACTAGACATCAAACCTCTTGACATCAATGACAACAAAACTTGCTCAAATTTCCAACAATCTCCCCCTTTGTCATTGATGGCAACCTTTTTTTCTTTAAGCATTCTTTTTACCTTTTTCAAGTCTCCTCCCATTAACTAAATGCTCTCCCCTAACTCAAATCTCTCCCCTTTGACATCAATGGCAAAGGGACACCTTTGGGGCTAAAGATAAGAGTCTTAACTTAGTCCCCTCACCACATCCTCTCCTTGAGGTTATTAAATTTGGTTTGGGAGTATCTCTACTCTGAGCATACAATACTCTTTTTATTTATCCACCTTCTTCCTCAATTTTATTATTTTGAGTATTCCTATTATTTATTGTCCCTGGAAATTCTATTCTACACCACTTGGCCATATGCCCAACAATATTGCACTTGTAACACTTAATATTGTGGTTTCTTGAAGGTGTAAATATCTTGAAGTTCCTCCTGGTGAAGCCATACCCATTCCTATCATGAACCCTGCAATTAATTGCTTTATGAACAAACTGATTACAAGAGTAACAATACCCTTAGAAGAGATGCCCATTTCTCAAATTTCTCTTGGTGAAACCATATTCCTTATTTTCATGTGTCCTGTACTGCATAGCCTTGTGACCAAACATGTGACATGAGAAGCAATATCCTTTAAATAAATATTTCCTTTGACCCATTGGTCTCTTAGTCCTTTCTTCCCTGTGATGTTCCCTGTTCCTTATTTTTGCATCGCTTCCTTCCTTGGTAAAATTTTTGTTTTTCAACTTATCCTCATAAGTCTCACTTTCTCCTTCACTCTCTTCTTCTGAAGCTTCTTCTTATTTGGTACTTGATTTTGACTCCTTTCCTTTTTCTCTTTGTCCTTCTTCAAAACCAAGTCTTGTCTTGTTTTATGAAGATCTTTTTACACTAATAATATTATCCAAGGTATTTGAGCTTTTTCCAAACCTGTGTAGATTATCTTTAGCATCTTTCACTTATTTCCTTAGTGAAACCACCTCATGCTCTAATCTTTCATATTCTAATATTTTTACTTCTAACTTTTCTTTAAATCTCCTTGTCTTAGATATTGAGTTTTTCAGATCTTGTATAAGCTTTCCTTTCTCTTCATCACATTTTTGAAATTAAGTCTTGAGTTTTGAGTTCTACTTTCTTACCTTTCTTAATTCCTTAAGAGCAGAAATAAGTTTAGCTTCTAGATCAACTACTCCTTCCTCTTCATTTTCTTATTCCTATTCTACTTCTTTGTCTTCAAGAGCATCTTCATACTTTTTAGATTTATCTCCAATAGAAGCACTTCCTTCTTCCTCTATTGCCAAGAAGAGCATTTCTTCTTCTTCATTATCTGAGGATATTTCATCACTATCAATTGATATCTTTTCTATCTTATCTGCATAGAAACTCTTCTTATACCTCTGGAAAAAAATTGTCATGCTTGTTTGTCCATACCTATTTTTATTTTGATACCTAGATTTTTTTGCTTCCCTATTCTTATGATCATGTTTCTCTCCACCACTGCTACTTCTAGATTCTAGAAAGTTAGATGCATAGTGACCATATTTACCAAAATTGAAACACTTAACTATTTTTGTACCTTTGTGCTTTCTTGAGTCCTTATTTCTTCTACCATAGTTTGTTTCTTCATCACTAGATGACTCATCACTTGAATTTGACTTCTTATATTTTATCTTATTTGCTACTTTGAAGGATACCTCTTTTTTGGGGATAGGATCCTTTCCTATTCTTATATAAAAAGTTGTGAGATTTCCATGTAACTCATCCATAGTCAAAGTTTCAATATATCTTATTTCTTCTATGGCTAAAACTTTTTCACTAATACCTCATAGGGAGTGACCTTAAAACATTTTTACAAACATCTGATTCTTCAAATTTAAACCCAAGTTATCGCATGGAGTTAACAACCTCATACACACGAAGTATGTAACAATGTTCATCTTCAAGTATTGAAATATTTTCTTGTGATTTTGTAACTTTGCCATCTTGACCTTTTTGTCTCCCTCATATGTTTTCTTCAACTTTTTCCAAATCTCTTTTGTTGATGTGCAATGCATAACTTTTACAAACTTTGCTTCATGTAAACCACTTAAGATTGCATTCATTGCCTTTGTATTATATAGATGTAGCATCTTACCATCTTTATCTATAGGAGGACTAGTTGTAGGTGTGTATCCATCCTCAACTGCCTGCCATGTCTCATATCCTTGTGCCATAAAGTAAGTCTTCATTTTTATATTCTAGAAAGCATAATTGTTCCCATCAAACAATGGTGCCTTATTTGCTGAAGATCCACTTTGAGATGCCATATGTGTTCATGTATATTTTTCCTTCAAGCTGTTAAACTCTTCCGAAGGAACCCGCTCTAATACCAATTGAAGAACACAAGATTATACTGAGAGGGGGATGAACAATATAAGATAAAATTTTACTTTTCTTTCCCAAATAATATTATCCAATGACAAATAGAAAAAGACATTCTGCTTCTGTAAAAATATAGATAAAAAAATCCATAGAGGATAAAATGATCCTACCTTAGATCCAAGTTTGATGGTGATGTCTGATTCTACTTTTTTTATTTTCTAGCTGACTGTGTCTATTAGGCGTGGCTATGACTATTGCTCACAGGTGTCAATCGCGATGACAACTGTTAACCATGGTTTTCAATCACAGTTAGCACCTACAACAAAAACACAGAGAAAAAATATTAGTGATCACTAAATTTTTGGTGTCCCACCATGATCGCCTTCTATAACCACCAAAAATGCTTGCAACTAGTCTAACTATTGCAATTGATGAAGGATACACAAATAGGCATGCATAAATTGACAACAAGAAATAAAATGGATACAAGGAATCCTTTATTAATTTCAATGGATTCAAATTATAGATTCATCCCTCTTAGGGATACCCATTTGATACATCAATTACAATAGTGTCTAATCCCTCTCAAGGGAAATGCAATCAAAATGCCTTTTAGGATGACACGAACTACTCCAAGGTGTCGATGACCTTATTCTCTATGATTAGAGGTATTTGTTATGTTGAATGGCATAACCCTATTAATATTGCATTCAATAAACAATAAGAAGTAATTAGTGACAAAGGAGGCCTCTCTTGATGAGGCTTTTAAAGGAATATTGCATAAAGAATAGCATAAGATCAATAAAGCGTGTAAAACTATCAATATATGCAATAAATGGTGAAATTTTCATAAAGCATGATAAAGAAAGACATGAAATCTAGCAATTAGGAAGCCTAATTAACCATTAGAAATTGAAAAGCATGAAACTAATCTATATTGACAAATGTAAAGAAAATGGAAGTGAATCTACCTCTAATTTCTAAATTAATCGATCAAATGTCTTCTAAAATGTTAATCTAGGCTAGATTAAGCTACTTGCATAACTGGAAATGGAAATCTACTACTAAAATAGAGGAAAGAGATAATAAAACCCTAGATGCAGGTGCTTAAAGTGGTTGGCACTATTAGTCGCGGCTAAGATGAAAGTGTCCTTTCTCTTGAATCTCGGGCTAGAAAATCTCAAATCCTCCAAGGAATTGATGATCATTTGTCACCTCAGTGTTTTGAAATAAATTGGTTGTTGAATTCACTAGAATTTGCAATGGAAGTGTGGTAATTATCAAGCTTGCTTCTCAAGCTTTTGATATCTCCATTGATGCATGCACATTTTTCATTGGTTAATTGGATAGCACTTTGTTACTCCTCAAGGGGATATGAAATTGCTCTCCAATTTGACAAGGCTCCCCTATGATGCAATTGAACAATTATTTATATTTACTCTTTGAAATTGGGGTCTTAAATAGACTCCCAAAATCATTGCTCTAGTTTCATGGAGAAGCCAAGAATAAGATTTGGCAGTTGGGAGGAATCATCTAGACACTTCCAAGCCTGAACCTCTTTGAAAACCATTGCAAATGGTTGTTGCGACTGATTTTACTCAGCTTTGGTCACCCAAGTTTGTTATAGGGCTAGTCACGGGTCTCAAAAGCAGCTAAAAACCCTAGCCATGGGTGGCACCAATAGCTAAGAATCCTAGTCGTGCATTACACAAGAGGCTAAGACTAAATAGGCCAAAATGACCAAATTGAGTAGCTAGAACCACTGCTTTTGCCTTGGAGCTGTCCAAGATTATTTATATGGTATTTTAGCATGTCCCATATGAGTAGTCCTCTCGACATGATGCATTTTAGGTATCTAAACTTTCCCAAATGATATTATCCAATATTATCAATGGCAATATTAATATCAGTAATTAAATAAATGCACAAATCATCACACACAATAGAGACACCAATTTAACATGGTTCACCCAATGTGGGCTACTCCATGAAGAAAATATTTCTACTAAATTTTCTCAATAAATCCTCCTAGGAATCAATTCCCTATTACAATGTTTATGAACCTCTATCTAAAGGAGACACAAATACCCTATGCTCCAATTTGTTGATATCTATCCATAGAAGAACTCTTTCCTCTTTTCTCTAGTTCATGGAACTTGATCCAAGAGACCTCTATCTCCTCATCTAGTTTGTGGATCTCTCTCTATAGAAGAACTCTATTTTCCCAACTAGTTTACGGATCATACTCCATAAGATAAATCTTTCCACTTTATTTGGTATGTGGATCTCTCTCCATAGTAGAACTTTTTCCCATTGCTCTGGTTCATGGATCTCTATCCAAAAAACTCTTTCCCCTTGCTTTGGTTTATGGATCTCTACCCATAGGAGAACTCTTTCCCTTTTTCTATAGCTTATGATCTTCTAGAATACTTCTGCCCCCACTACTTTGGTTTGTGGATCTCTCTCCACAAAAGACCTTTGTCCTTACTACCCTGGATAATGGATATCTATCCACTGGAGATTGTTGTCCTCTACTCTATCATCTCCATAACTTGCTCTCAACTCTTTCTTAGATATGCACCAAAATCTATCCCAAGTGTAGTACAAATTTGCTCTAACTCTGTCTTAGGTCTAATACAAATTTACACCAAACTTTATCCTCAAATCTGTCCTCAAGCCTTAACACAAATCTTGATCCAATCACAAATCAAATATGCTTAGATTTGCCCAAAGCCTTAATACAAAGCTTGAAAAAATCAATCAATAAAATCTGCTCTAAAGTCTTCATAAAGACTTACCTCAAATCTACCTTCAAGTCCTCTTAAGAACTTGCTCAATCTACTCTTAAGTCTTCACCAAGACTTACCTCAAATCTACCTTCAAGTCCTCTCAAGAACTTGCTCAATCTACTCTCAAGTATTCACCAAGACTTACCTCAAATTTACCTTCAAGTCCTCTCAATAACTTTCTCAATCTGCTCTCAAGTCTTCACCAAGACTTACCTCAAATCTGCCTTCAAGTCCTCTCAAGAAATTGCTCAATTTTCTCTCAAGTCTTCACCAAGACTTATTTCAAATCTAGCTTCAAGTCCTCTCAAGAAATTGCTCAATATGATATCAATATATGCTTAAAACAACTCATAAAATATGCTCAATCAATCTCAAATCTTGCACATAAAGTTATCAAATACTTTGTCTAATATTCAAGGTAATTCCTTTAACTTGAAGCAGTTTAGACATTCTACTCAAAATTTATTTAACCTCTAGAACATATAGAGAATGCTTTACTTTATCAAAAACTCAATATGTTCTACTAAATCATTAAGTCTATCACTTTCACAAATCTGGTTTCTAATGTTTGCACATTCACTTTCAATATCACTCAAATCCAATGCTCAATAATTTCACTCAATCATTCAATCAATGAAACACAACTTGCTCACTAACCCTAAACAAGTGTTTTCAAACTTCTTCAAACAAAGAGCATAATGTGAAGAACACAAGCTTATACTGAGAGGGGGGGTGAACAGTATAAGACCTCTTTTTACTTTTTCCTTTATACTTCAAAACAGTAAAGCAATATATCCAAAGCAATATCAAAGCAATGCACAAAACCATCCACAAAGTGACACAACAATTTACATGGTTCATCCACAAAACTTTTCTCTAAAAGTTATCTCAAAGTTCTTTGGGAAACCTTCCCAATTACAATGTTTATGAGCCTCGGCTCAAAGGAGAAACCTTCCCCCAATCTGAATTTATGAGCCTCTGCTCAAAGGAGATACCTTCCCCTACCTCTCGCTCTGGTTGGTGATCCTCTAGAAGACCTCTCGCCTCCGCTGCCCTTAGCAAATGGAACTCTATCCACATAAGACACCTGTCTTCCCTGCTCCGGTTGGAGACCTCTGTCCTCAACTCTATCACCTCAAAGCTGGTCCTTGAATTTGCACTAAACACAGTCCTTCGGTCTAGCACAAATGTCCACGTCCTCTGTCTTTGATATGCACCAAACACAGTCCTTCGGTCCGGCACAAATCTGTCCTCGGGTTCTTCTCATAGAACCAATGCACCTCTGTCCTCAAGTTCTCCGATAGAACTATCAACCTCAGCTTCACAAGTCCTCTCGCTAGGACCTGTCCAAATCTACTCACAAGTCCCAACTTCCAACCTGCTCACAAGTCCCCAATGGAACCTGTCCAAAACCTGCTCACAAGTTCATCAAGAACACTTGCTTGGCATGAACCCACAAAGAGAATTGTTAGAGACCCAATGTGATTCATCCACCTCATAGAAGCATAAAGAGAATTGTTAGAGACTCAATATGATTCATCAACCTCATAGAAGCATAAAGAGAATTGTTAGAGACTCAATATGTTCTATACTTAACTCCCAATCTCAATCTCAACTCAATCTCAAATCTCAAAAGAATAAGATAGATGTAGTATGCTTTTCTCAAGAACATGAAACACAACCCAACAATTGCCAACCATGCAATATCTCATATAACAATGATACTCATGTTCTTTCCAACAACCAATATCTTTTCTCAACCAATTGGGCTTCAACAACAATGCTCATAGACAAGGTTTAACCAACATCATTCAACTCAACATTAACCTTGAAGCATTCAACCAATCATCACAAGAAAAGGAAACAAGTAGAAATCCTTTTCCCTCCAAAGATATTTGAACAAAATAGCCACCAACACAATATCACCAAATGCAAAGAATAACTTGTTCAAATCAACTCAATGGAGTAAGCCCAATATCATGTATCAAGTAAAAGCAATAACTTGATCAACACAACCTCTATGGAAGCAACTCAACCATCAACATCAAAACAACCATCCAAGGGTTTCACCAACTCAAAACAAGTATCAAGACTCACAACCATAAACCCTAGTGCACAATGCTTCCACTACCTCAAACCAGAATTATGCATTCACCAAAACTCTCATCAATGATAACAATGCATAAGTAGTCTTCAACAAACCAGAAACTAGGACTTACACCCAACCAAAGGAAACCTTGTTGAATACCTTTTCACTCCAATCTTATTTCAGGAAAACATACACCAATCATACTCATAAGAAGAATGTGCCCATACCTTATTGAAGTGAAGGAACCCCTTTGGAAATCTGCCACAATCACAAAATTCTTTTGCCAATCTTCACAAG
The DNA here is from genome assembly GCA_028583015.1 of Wollemia nobilis. NCBI lineage: Eukaryota > Viridiplantae > Streptophyta > Pinopsida > Araucariales > Araucariaceae > Wollemia > Wollemia nobilis. The sequence continues at coordinate 5,290,246 of JAQPPZ010017129.1, forward strand.
GGTTAGTAGATCACAAAATAATCAACATTACTCCACTTTTCAATAATCATCACCAAAGCCTTTAATTGCACAACTTCCTTATCTCTCCTAAAACCACTTGTACCATAAAATAAAATAAATCACAACATTGCATAACCTTATAACTCCCAAAACCACTTATACCATTAAAAATATAAATCAACCATATCATACCTTATAAACATCAATTTACTACAATGTCTCATTAACTTACTCCTTATCAAAAAGATTGCATCCATTCAAAACTTAACTTCTCACTGCTACTCGCTTTGAAATTTTACCTTCCACCTAGGCTATCTACCCATGTAAGACGAAAAATGTGTACTTCGTTTATCCTTTCGTTGACCTTGGAATACGCAAAAACTTGTCCTCTTCTTTGCTCCCTCACGTGTTCGAGCGGATGCGAATACGTTTTATTCTTAGCCTTGCATTAACCGCTCACCTTTGTATTTTTGCAAACTTTACTTCCTTCTCCCTTTCGATTGGTGTGCGCTCTGATCAAAGGTTCACTTGCTTATTTTTGTCATCGAAAAATCATTTTATCTCAACACTCCTTATTCCCTGATATCGCCTTTTTCACCATAAAACATTACTCTTCTTACAATGCATTATATACATTCATTCCCCTTAATGAAATCCATTGCCACCTTTTATATGCACTAAGATGCATTGATTAAACACGTCAACACTTTTAATTTAATTTTAATATTTTAATTTAAATTTTAAATAAATAAAATTTAAACTAAATATTTAAAATTAAATATCTTCATCACCGGGGCACCTTTTTCAACGAAACGAAGAGCCAACTTGGGTTTTAAGAAAAACCCATTTCAAATCTGTTGTCCATGGTTTTAAATAAAACCTTTTATTTTGTCTGCCTTGGTTTTCACAAAAACCCTTCCGCTTCTTGACATCAATGACAACATCAACACTTGAGCAAAGGCAATGTACCCAATGTACCCAAAATTGCCAACAATCTCCCCCTTTGTCATTGATGGCAAAACTTTACTAAAAACACATCTTCAAGAGCCAAAACTGAAATCACTCTCCTTTGAAGTTTTGCTCCCCCGAACTTGAAGCTTTCCTCTTCACTTGAAGCTCTCCCCCTTACTCATATCTCTCCCCCTTTGTCATCAATGGCAAAGGGCCACCTTTGGGGCTCGGGACTAAGAATGAGCCTCTTAGCTTAGTCCCTCCCCCACCTCCTGATGAGGTGATTAATTCTGGAGTGGGAGTAAAACTCCCATTAGGCACTGATCATCATCAGCGTCTATAACTTCCTTGCCGGGCCTTCTCTTGAACTCTTTGTCCATATTCCATTCTGTTTCATCCTGTCATTGTTCTGATCCTTGGACCTGATCATGCCACTGTTCCTGTTCCTGTATCTTGGAATTTCAGCTCTACATTGTCTAGCTATGTGACCTTCATTGTTGCACTTGTAACAAGTAACAATGTTATTTCTTTGAGGCATACCTGTTCTTTGAATCCACATGTTCGACTAAACCTGTTCTTGTTGTTTGCCTTGCAATGAACTGCCTTGTGCCCAAACTGATTGCAAGAGTAGCAATACCCATAAAAGAAATCACCACTTCTGAAACTGTTATTTACCTTCTTCACTTGAGCCATGCAATGTACAACCATGTGACCAAACCTGTGACAAGCAAAACATCTGCCTTGAAACTTTCCTTTATTTGACTTCTTAGGTCCTGAAAACTTCTCCTTCTTCTCATTTCGAAATCTGTTTTCTGTTTCTATGCATCTATCATTCAAGGACTCATGATCTGAAATACTTTCCTCATTAGAACTCTCTTCCTTTTGGAATCTCTTACTAGACTCTCCAACTTGTTTCTTGTGAGGCTTAACAAAACCAAGACCTGTTTTATCTGTTGGATTTCTTTGACTTTGGATGAGAGACTTAACCTTTTTGGAGCTTTCTTGAAACACTCGTACTGACTTATCCTTGTACTCTTTATTTTCCTCTTTCAACGAAGCCATTTTCTGTTCTAATTCACTATACTCAAGCACCTTAGATTCTAACTCATTCTTGAGTTCTTGTGCCTTAGCCATAGAGACATCAAGACTTTCTATAAGTTCATCTCTCTCCATACAACATTCATCTAACTTATCCTTGAGTCTAGCATTCTTCTTTCTTTCCTTTTTCAAAGCACTAAGAGCACTAGTAAGTTCACCTTCAAGATCTACTTCACTTTCCTCTATATGATTGCTTTTAGAATCATCAAGGCCTTTTTCAGATTTCTTATCACTAGAGGTGCTACCCTTTTCAAAAACCATACATGCATCTTCCTTATCATTTTCTGAAGCATCCTCATACATACTAACAACCAATTCATTATTTGTGCAATCATCCTCAAGGTGACCAAAATTTCCACATCTAAGACATTTCATGATAATGAATCTATGTTTTGGTTCTTCCTCCTTTTCTGATATGAACAACATCTCATTTTCATTATCACTTGAAGAACTTTCACTATCACTACTAGAACACTTACTTGCTTTGTCTAGGTAGAAGCTCTTCTTGTGCTTGTGAGAATACCTCTTTCCTTTATTGTTGTGCTCATCTTTGTTCTTCCTTTGATGCCTATGCCTTTCAGAATCCTTGCTCTTACAATCCTGTTTATCTTCATCACTTTCATCCTTGGCAACAGTACAAGCTTAGTAGCATAATGACCAAACTTTCCACAATTGAAACATCTTACATTTTTCATACTTTTGTGCTTTCTAGAGAACTTGCCTTTCTTGCTGTAATATGCCTCTTCATCACCAGAAGACTCATCACTCTCTTGAAGTTGTTTACCTTTGGAATTCTTGGTAGCCTTGAAAGCTGCCTCCTTCTTGACATCAACCTTCACTTGAGTTCTCAACTCAAATGCTGCAAGTATACTATGGAGCTCATATTTTTTCAACTTATCCAAATCTTTAGCTTCCTCAATAGCAGAAATATTTTCACTAAATCTATTAGGAAGAGATCTTAAAATCTTATCACAAACATCATTTTCAGCAAGCTCAAGACCTAAGTCTTTCATGGAGTTAACAACTTCATCCATACGAAGCATGTAGTCACTAATATTTTCATCATCATTCATCTTGAGTTGTTCAAACATACCTTTGAAGTGTCTCAACTTGGCCTTTCTGACATTTGTATCACCTGTATGAACCACCTTCAACTAGATTCCACATTTCACTAGTTGTCTTGCGATGAATCACTTTGGTGAGATCTGCTTTCTGTAAGCCTTTCAAGATTGCATTCATTGCTTTTGAATTGCTGTGATGTAGGAGCCTCTCTTCTTTAGTATTAAGACCATGTTCAGGAATAGTGTACTCATCTTCAATTACTTCCCAAACCTCATTCCCAAGTGCCATTAGATGAACCTTCATCCTTGCACTCCAAAGACCAAAATCTGACCCATCAAGAATAGGTGCTTGCATTGCCACTTGAATGATCCATTGTGTTCTTTACTAGCTTTTCCTTCAAGTTGTTAAACTTTTCGAAGGAACCTGCTCTGATACCAATTGAAGAACACAAGCTTATACTGAGAGGGGGGGTGAACAGTATAAGACCTCTTTTTACTTTTTCCTTTATACTTCAAAATAGTAAAGCAATATATCCAAAGCAATATCAAAGCAATGCACAAAACCATCCACAAAGTGACACAACAATTTACATGGTTCATCCACAAAACTTTTCTCTAAAAGTTATCTCAAAGTTCTTTGGGAAACCTTCCCAATTACAATGTTTATGAGCCTCGGCTCAAAGGAGAAACCTTCCCCCAATCTGAATTTATGAGCCTCTGCTCAAAGGAGATACCTTCCCCTACCTCTGCTCTGGTCGGTGATCCTCTAGAAGACCTCTGCCTCCGCTGCCCTTAGCAAATGGAACTCTATCCATAGAAGACACCTGTCTTCCCTGCTCTGGCTGGAGACCTCTGTCCTCAACTCTATCACCTCAAAGCTGGTCCTCGAATTTGCACTAAACACAGTCCTTCGGTCTAGCACAAATGTCCTCGTCCTCTGTCTTTGATCTACACCAAACACAGTCCTTCGGTCTGGCACAAATCTGTCCTCAGGTTCTTCTCATAGAACCAATGCACCTCTGTCCTCAAGTTCTCTGATAGAACTATCAACCTCAGCTTCACAAGTCCTCTGCTAGGACCTGTCCAAATCTGCTCACAAGTCCTCAACAAAACCTGTCCAAAACCTGCTCACAAGTCCCCAATGGAACCTGTCCAAAACCTGCTCACAAGTTCATCAAGAACACTTGCTTGGCATGAACCCACAAAGAGAATGGTTAGAGACCCAATGTGATTCATCCACCTCATAGAAGCATAAAGAGAATTGTTAGAGACTCAATATGATTCATCAACCTCATAGAAGCATAAAGAGAATTGTTAGAGACTCAATATGTTCTATACTTAACTCCCAATCTCAATCTCAACTCAATCTCAAATCTCAAAAGAATAAGATAGATGTAGTATGCTTTTCTCAAGAACATGAAACACAACCCAACAATTGCCAACCAAGCAATATCTCATATAACAATGATACTCATGTTCTTTCCAACAACCAATATCTTTTCTCAACCAATTGGGCTTCAACAACAATGCTCAAAGACAAGGTTTAACCAACATCATTCAACTCAACATTAACCTTGAAGCATTCAACCAATCATCACAAGAAAAGGAAACAAGTAGAAATCCTTTTCCCTCCAAAGATATTTGAACAAAACAGCCACCCACACAATATCACCAAATGCAAAGAATAACTTGTTCAAATCAACTCAATGGAGTAAGCCCAATATCATGTATCAAGTAAAAGCAATAACTTGATCAACCAACCTCTATGGAAGCAACTCAACCATCAACCTCAAAACAGCCATCCAAGGGTTTCACCAACTCAAAGCAAGTATCAAGACTCACAACCATAAACCCTAGTGCACAATGCTTCCACTACCTCAAACCAGAATTATGCATTCACCAAAACTCTCATCAATGATAACAATGCATAAGTAGTCTTCAACAAACCAGAAACTAGGACTTACACCCAACCAAAGGAAACCTTGTTGAATACCTTTTCACTCCAATCTTATTTCAGGAAAACATACACCAATCATACTCATAAGAAGAATGTGCCCATACCTTATTGAAGTGAAGGAACCCCTTTGGAAATCTGCCACAATCACAAAATTCTTTTGCCAATCTTCACAAGGGTTAGTAGATCACAAAATAATCAACATTACTCCACTTTTCAATAATCATCACCAAAGCCTTTAATTGCACAACTTCCTTATCTCTCCTAAAACCACTTGTACCATAAAATAAAATAAATCACAACATTGCATAACCTTATAACTCCCAAAACCACTTATACCATATAAAAAATAAATATATCAACCATAACATCCACACTCTATAAACCCCCAAACCCACAAACTCCCCCCAAAACCAAAACCCCACCCCCCCAACCCCCCCCCCCCCCCCCCTCATCACTCATGCAAACATCGAGGAGCATGCACTTCTATTTCTCCACTAAAAAACCGGTGCGTCTTCCTAGTCAAAAAAAGATTGCGTCGCGATTCGAACACTTAACTTCTCGGCTGCTACGCGCTTTGAAAGCTTACCTTCCACCTAGGCTATCTGCCCATGTAAGACGAAAAAGGTGTGCTTCGGTTTAGTCCTTTCGTTGGCCTTGGAATACGCAAAAACTTGTCCTCTTCTTTGCTCCCTCACGTGTTCGAGCGGATGCGAATACGTTTTATTCTTAGCCTTGCATTAACCGCTCACCTTTGTATTTTCACAAACTTTACTTCCTTCTCCCTTTCGATTGGCGTGCGCTCTGATCAAAGGTTCACTTGCTTATTTTTGTCATCGAAAAATCATTTTATCTCAACACTCCTTATTCCCGATTGATATCGCCTTTTTCGCACCAATAAAACATTAGCTCTTCGTTCGCTGGCACAGACGATGCATGGGAATTTATATACATTCATTCCCCTTAATGAAATCCATTGCCACCTTTTATACGCACTAAAATGCATTGATTAACACGTCGGCACTTTTAATTTATTTTAAAATATTAATTTAAATTTTAAATAAATAAAATTTAAACTAAATATTTAAAATTAAATATCTTCATCACCGGGGCACCTTTTTCAACGAAACGAAGAGCCAACTTGGGTTTTAAGAAAAACCCATTTCAAATCTGTTGTCCATGGTTTTAAATAAAACCTTTTATTTTGTCTGCCTTGGTTTTCACAAAAAACCCTTCCGCTTCTTGACATCAATGACAACATCAACACTTGAGCAAAGGCAATGTACCCAATGTACCCAAAATTGCCAACATAATGCGGGTCTCAAACCCTAACTCAAATATTTCTCAATATCTATCTCAAATCAAATCATCCATAAACAAGGTGCACTTAAAATTTCTTATACTGTAACGCCCTAAAAATGACTCATAATTTGCACTAAAGACAAACAACTTAAAAATGAGCCTCTAGCTGGTTGCCTCAATTTTTGTGCCCTCTTGGCAAGATTGAGTAATCTATATGAGATCGTACGATAAGATATTGGATCGTACGATATGACCCCTTATCGTATGTGTATGATCTTGATCAAAATAGAAAATCTCAACTTAGCAAAATGACAAAATTAGCTGTAACACTTTTTGTCTCTATATATGCAACTGTGCGATGATTACGGGATCAGATTCGCCCGATCTGTACCATCTTGGAAGGAGTTGCAACTAAGTTGATTTTCAATCTATTTTGGTTAATTTTCCCAACTTATTTAATTAGAAATCCTTCCCCTCAGATCCCCCTTGGTGCTACTAGCATATCGTCTTAGTTGCTACATTTTAATCACTGTAATATCTGCATTAGACCTAGGCATTTATCTATTTTTGTGTAGGATTAGAGGATGCAATTGATGATCGGATGGTAAGATATTGCATCGAAGGCATAAAATCTTGCTCAGACTGTATGATATTGCTATAATATCACTTGGGAGAAACTCTGAGTGTTGGTTTGCATGTTTTAGCTTTGCTTCTTTTTAGATCTATCATTTCACTTATCATTTACATCATATAGAATATAGAATTCAATCATTTGCATTCTTGGAGTTCACCGATTTGCATATAATTGCATATTACATGTAGTTTAAAGCACTTATCTATTGTTTAATTTCAATTACAACATTAAATAACTAACATTAAGTTTCATTTTGCTTAAAAGAAACATTAGAATTGTCTATTTTTTTTTCCTACACTTTATCCATGAAACTGCAATTTTTTGTTAAGATCAAATCTACCGATCTATGATCGATAGGTATGATCTCTTATTGTATTCATATGATCTTGCTCTATTCGTACGATCTCACTCTGTTATGTATAATCTTGACTACAATCAAAAATTAAAATCTTCTTTAGACTTCCAGATATAGGTAAGAGTTCCAAATTACTTTTTAAGCACTGTATTGTCCATCTAGACATTGTTTCCTGTAGTTTTTTGTCTACATATAAATCGAAATTGCATATAGGTTAGTGTAGTTGCATATTGGCCAAACTAGGTGTATGTGATATTTTATAGAAGGAACACATCAAAACAAACTCCAAAACCTAGGCGTGGAAACTGCCATAAAATATTTCCTGGTGAACCCTAAACCAATGCATCAAAAAAATCACCATAATAAGGCACAATCAAGTGTCTCTCTCTGAGGTGTAGACCTATCATTACCACATTCCTCTTTGAGGTGCAGATCCATTAGCCTGGAGGAAATGAGTGTTCGAATTTTAGACCTACATTCTTTGGTGAACCTGGCATGAAAAACATTAGGTATATTTCTGATTCATAAAACATAAAAAACACAAAAAAAATTATAAAACATAAAAACAAAACAAAAACTAAAGGATCAAACAAAGTCATTAGTCAAATTTTCACATCTTTAGTGAATTTCATAGATGGTAGATTACAACATAAGGAGAGTTGTTCGAATTGATGCTAGTACAATATTGTCAACCCAAGATTTTTCTTCATTAGGTAGTGTGCCATACCCTAATATTTGGAGAAGATTAGAAATTATAAGAGCCAAAGAACCTGAACTTAAGAAAATCATAAGGTTTGACTTGTCTAGAATCCTGGATCCCAATAGTGCACCTTTTTATTTTGACCTTCAAAGAGCATGTGATAGGTGGCTAGCGGGTAAGAGAGTTGTTATTGCCCCAAGTATTTACTCCTTTGAATATTATCTTGAGAATGCAATAATGGTACATAAGTTTTTATCACGTGTGAAAAATCAAGAAGTTATCTTAGATGATAAGAGAAGATTCAATTGAGTTTCTGTTAGTGTACTATAATATACTTTGTCTGTATTTCATTATTAGGCATACTGTTACAACTCCTGTAACAGTTCTATTTACGTCGGTGACTATTCCCGGCATTGTAACCTCTATTTAAACACTGCTGAATAATAAACATCTGTTCGTTGTTTTTAACATGGCATCAGAGCCATTTCTGTAATTTTTTTCTGGGCAGAGAATTTTTTTTTGCAGAGAAATTTTTTTGCGTGCACAGACGGAGGAAGGAGTTGATGCTGAAAAAAAAGCAAAAGAATTTTTTTTTTCCTCGCTGGGCGTGATTACGCCACATCGCAACCCACTCCCCCATCCCTTTTGCGTTGCAACTGCGTCATGCAGTCGCTAAAATGCATCGCGCAGGCACAGAAGGAAAAAAAAAATTGTTGCGCGCAAACGCGCGATAGTCGTCACGCATCCACGCGCGACTACGGGAGGGGAGCCCCCCCGCTGCGGATCGTGCAGGCAAGACGCGATGTGGGAGCTGTGACACGCCCGTGCCATGCAGACAGAAGTCCACACCCCCCCCCGTGTCCAATGCTACACATGGATGTCCCCAGGAGGAACCCCCCCCGCTGAGCGCACGCTGCGTCGCGAGAGTGCCCAGCCCTCCCCCCCGCTGATGCGTGGAATGCGTGCTCTACATCGCGAGAGTGCCCAGCCCCCGTTGACGTGCAGACTGCGCGCTCTGCATTGCGAGAGTGCCCAGCCCCCCCCCCCCGTGGGCTTTATAAAAAAAAAAAAAGAGAAAATCCGACTGCGAACGTGAACGACGGCCGTGACTAGGAGAGGAGGCTGCTGCAGAGGTGGCATAGGCAGCCACAGAGGGCTCGGGCAGACTGAGGAGGGATATACGAGGGGGCTCCACTGATCCTTTCGGATCAGCCCGCTGGCTCACGTGGTCGTGAGCCGTGCGGTAAGGCTCTGGGAGCCTGCAGGTCGGGGGTTCAAATCCCGCCGACTCCCCCCTTTCAAAGGTAAAATTTTTTTTCAAAGGTTTTTTAATTATTATTTTTTTAGTTAAAATTTTTAATTTTAATTTATTTTTTTATAGTTTTAAAACTTTATAAATTAAAATTTAATTTTAATTTATTTTTTCATAAGTTTTTAAAACTATATAAATTAAAATTATTTATTTTAACTTTAAATACATAATAATTATTAAAATGCTTTGTTAAAGAGAATTTTTTTAGGGGGGATATTTTTTTCAAAAAATCAAAGGGGGAATGTGAGTAATTTTCTGAAAAAGCAATTTGGCGAATTGTAAAAGGTGCATTTTCGGCTGCGCCCGACACCTTGTGGGTTAATTCTTGTGGGCACTTTTTATGTTGTATGTTGCATATTTCATTTTTGCACTATAACATTAAAAAATTAAAAGCAAATTCACTCCCTAAGTCCCCGAAATAATTAAAACCCATCCGTGCAATTTATTGCACTGCAGCGTTCGGTATTTGTGATACCTCTGGCCAGCACTTACAGGTAAAGCTGTCGTGATTGGGCTACTGTATCCGCCGCCTAATATAGCTGCTACAACGACGTCTGAGCTTGTTCTCTATAAATCGTCGGGGAGAGATAAGTTTGCCATTTTTTGCATTTTTTTACTCCATCCACTACCCTTAATCGCTCTTGTGTTTAGGCGTAAATCCCGACGAAGTATTCTTCATAGTGTTTAGGGGAAGTTACGCCCCACGCATGAGAAGAATCTTCTATGGTAGGTGCCATCAACAAGGCGATTCCCTTTCAGTATCGCTTATGTTCCACGTATCGTATGATCTCTAAAACTCACCTATAGTCTCCCTCACGTAAGGGCGGGTGATTTTTGTTGATCTTTCTAAATACCTATAGTTTCCCTCACGTAAGGGCGGGTATTTTGTACGGTATAACGGCCTAGCAAAAGGTATATCGAAAGGGGGACCAATTGGTGTTATAAGGAACCTTCACTATGGCCGCTGTTGCAAAGTTGATGACTGATCCTCATCAGTTATTGAAAGGTCCAAATTATACACCATGGAAACATAAGATGAAGGCAATTCTCCAAATGGAAGATTTATGGGATATTGTTACTGGAGTAACACCTAGGCCTTCACCAGCATCAGGATCCACAAGTCCTTCCGCAGATCAGATAGCTTTTGACAAGAAAGACAATCGAGCAAAGGTGCTCATTTTGTTTGCTGTTTCAGATGAAGTGCAACCTCATATAGCTGACAAAGCAAGTGGTAAAGAGGCATGGGATGCCCTTAGAACCATCTATGAGGGAAAGAATGATTCCACCATTCTTCATCTTCAACAACAACTTCATAACCTGAGTTTGAGACAGGGTGAAACAGTTGAACTCTTTCTGTGCAGAGTGTCTGAATTGAAAGAGAAATTGAATTCTTTGGGAGATTCTGTGGACGAAAAGCTTCTCATTTCAATTGTGATGAGAGCTTTACCTTCTTCATTTGATATGTTGATCACCTCCATCCAGGTGTCTCAACGACAAATTACCTACATCGAGTTGGTCAATCTGCTTCAACAACAGGAGGCACGCCAACTTCACAAGGATGATTCTTCCAATACAGCCCTATACACCAACAGGCAGGGTTCTAGGAAGAAAGGTAATGGGCAAAAAGGAGGCAACTTTCAGAAAGGAGGAAATTCTCAACAGGATACGAAAGGAAAAGGAAAACAACCTCAACAGAAGAAGAGGTGGTGCAAGATCTGTGAGAAAGACAACCATGACACCAAAAAGTGTTGGCATAAGAACAAGCAGAAAGGCCAAAACAAACCACAAAATAAAAACAAGCAACCCCAGGTGAATGTTGCTGTTGAAGAATCTGACTCAGATTCTGAATGGGCACACAAGGTGCTCATGACTACCACAGATTCCACACAGAGGGATCCTGTTTGGTATGTCGATTCTGGAGCTAGCAAACATATGACTGGCGACAGATCGTGGTTTGAATCATTCGTGGCCAAAGAGGGCAAACCTGTCACCATTGCTGATGATAAAACCTACAGGGTTCAGTGGAGAGGGTACAGTTTTAGCCACTCTTCCCGATGGCAAGTGTCGATTGACAAAGTCCTCTATGTTCCGGGATTGGCTAACAATTTGTTGTCATCACACAAATCCTGGATAGAAATATGGTTGTCAACTTTCGTGTTGAGAATGGAAAGAAGTGTTGTACTATTACCAGGAAGGGTAAGCAGATTGCAACAGCTTCATATAAGCACGGCTTATTTGCCCTAGATGCTATCTCTACTCCACATGTTGCCATGACTGTCTCTACCAAGGAGGCAACTTCCCTATGGCACAAGAGATATGGGCATCTTAGTTCTGGCTACTTACTTGAGCTCAGTAAGTATGAGATGGTAAAGGGTCTTCCTTCCCTTTCTGCCACATTGCCAGTGTGCTCTGACTGCTTGGCAGGAAAGCAGCATAGAGTACCATTTGAGAAGAGCTCAACAAGAGCACGAAAACCTCTGGAGTTAATTCACACCGATCTCTGCGGTCCTTTCACACCCAACAGCTGTGGAGGGAAGAGGTACTTTCAGCTATTCGTAGATGACTACTCACGAAAGATGTGGGTTTTCTTTCTCCAACTGAAATCTGAAGCTTTCGCATTCTTCCAAGCAGTTCAAGAAATCCGTTGAGAAGGAGTCAGGAGCTTCTATTAAAACCCTCCGCTCAGATCGAGGGGGGGAGTTTACCTCTAATGAATTTTTTGCATTCTTAGATAAGCATGGAATCAAGAGACAGCTAACAACCGCCTATACTCCTCAAAGGAAATGGAGTTGCCGAGAGAAGGAACCGTTCTATCATGGAAATGGTTCGTTGTATGCTCACAGGAGCTACTCTTGGGCAACAATATTGGGCAGAAGCTGTCACCACCGCAAGTATATCCCGTTGAATAGGGCACCCACAAAGGCCCTAAAAGGAATGACTCCACAGGAAGCATGGAGTGGTCGAAAACCCTCCATATCTCATCTACGTATTTTTGGATGTCACGCTTTCATGCACATACCGAAAGAGAAAAGGAAGAAGCTAGATGAGAAAACACTGAGATGTATTTTTCTTGGTTATGATGAGCACTCTAAAGGATATCGTTTGATAGATCCTTTGACCAAGAAAATTCATGTCAGCAGAGATGTTGTCTTTGATGAAGCTTTCACATCACAGAGCACATCTAAAGTACACCTAGATCTTGTGGAATCTAAGGAAGAGAAGATTCCTTCGTCAACACTGACAGGAGGTCCTTCTACATCTTCTTCAACACCACCGAAGAAGAATCCAAAATGGTGTACAAATACAATCGGAGACACAAATTTATCCACTCCTCCCAATTTGAACTTGGATAGACCTCGTACACGCAAGTATGGCTCAAAAGGAAAAAGAAGCCAAAGAAACTGGTGAGGTTGATGATCTTTGTCAATCTTTTGAGGAACTTTCTGTAACTCCACGTACATAAGTAGAGGATATGGATATTGATGATGACAGGGCGTTCATGTCTACCATAGATGATCTTGAACCCGCATCAGTGCAAGATGCTCTTAGTGAGCCTCAGTGGAAGGCCGCTATGGATACAGAGTATGAGTCTTTGATGAAAAATAAAACTTGGAAGCTTGTTGATCTCCCGCATGGAAAGAAACCCATTGGCAGCAAATGGGTATATAAAGTCAAGTACAAGGCAGATGGAACAATTGATAAGCATAAGGCCCGTCTTGTTGCAAAGGGCTATGCTCAAAAGGAAGGCATTGACTACGAGGAAACTTTTGCACCTACCGCTCGGATGACCACAATTCGAGTTATGTGTGCTATGGCAACACAATATGGGTGGAAAGTTCACCAGATGGATGTCAAAAGTGCCTTTCTAAATGGTGATCTCCAAGAAGAAGTCTACATGACTCACCTGAAGGATTTGAAGTGGAAGGCCAAGAGCAGAAGGTTTGCAAATTGGTCAAATCCTTATATGGTCTGAAACAAGCTCCTCGAGCTTGGTATATAAAAATGGACAATCACCTTATGCAAGCATGGATTTAAGAGATGTCCGTCGGATGCAAACCTCTATTTCAAGAAACAGGGTTCTGAGATAGTGTTGCTTGTACTCTATGTTGATGATCTGCTCATTACAGGGAGTTCAGAAACTATGATCTCTACTGTCAAAAGAAACTTGTGTAAATATTTTGAGATGACAGATCTCGGACTTCTCCATTACTGTCTTGGTCTGGAATTCAGCCAGAAGGAGCACTCCATCAAAGTGTCTCAGAAAAAATATGCCAAGACATTGCTGGAAAAATATCGCATGACTGATTGCAAGCCAATGGCAACTCCGATGGAGAATGGACTTCAGTTATCGCGATATGATGATTCACCTCAGGTAGATGGTACTCTCTATCGACAGCTGATTGGGAGTCTCATATATCTGACCAATACTAGGCCAGATCTCGTATTTGCTGTCAACTATCTTTCGAGGTTCATGCAGGAGCCTAAGACCACTCATTGGAAAGCAACAAAACGTGTTCTTCACTATGTCCGTGGTACTATGGAATATGGCCTAGAATACAAGAGGAACAACAAATTCTTCTTGCAAGGATACACGGACTCCGACTATGCCGGATCATTTGATGATCGCAAGTCAACTTCTGGATACATTTTTCATCTGGGATCCGGTCCTGTCTCTTGGCACAGCAAGAAGCAACAGGTGGTTGCTATTTCATCAACAGAGGCAGAGTATCGCGCCGCACGTGAAGCTGTGTGCGAAGTGATATGGTTGCGTCGCATTCGGACAAGTATGGGCCATCCATCAAAATCTCCAATACACTTGTTTTGCGACAATCGTGGTGTTCCGAACCTCGTCAAGAATCCAACCCATCATGAAAGAACAAAGCACATTGACACACAATGTCATTTCATTCGAGATGAAGTTCCAAAGCACCGAATTCAGCTTCAGCACATTCCCACCGATGCTCAAGTTGCAGACATTTTCACTAAGGCACTTGCACGTGTCAAATTTGAATTGTTTCGTAGCTCTCTTTGTATTGCAAAATGATGTAATCAGGGGGGATGTTAGTAGTCTAGTACAGCTATTAGTTATTACATTACCCAAATAATGTAATAAAGGGGGATGTTAGCGTACTTTAATATATTTTGTCTATATTTCATTATTTAGGCATACTGTTACAACTCCTGTAACAGTTCTGTTTACGTCGGTGACTATTCCCGGCATTGTAACCTCTATTTAAACAACCTGCTGAATAATAAACATCAGTTCGTTGTTTTTAACAGTTTCTAGGGCTGTTATTTATTGAGAATATTGTAATGAATTGCACTTTTATATGTCAAATTGTGAAATTGATTGTATCACTATAGCCCATTTCATAAAATTATTAAAGGTCAACTTCCAGTTTGAAGAAGAACACTATATGACCCCTGCAGAACTTGAACCTGTTAATGATATCTATAGGCTTTTCCAAGAAAATTAAAGTATAATATCTATAATATTATAGATTTTATTTTGTTTGTTGTATTGTTTGCAATCTAAAAAACTACAAAAATCCAAAACATAATATAATATATTATTTAGGTATATATATAGCATATATACCCCAAAATTTTAAAGCATATATATAATATATTTGCAAGATAAAAATCCTAAAATCAAAATGCCTAAATTAAGAAGTGGTAAACAAGTAGAATCTGGTCATATGGAAGAACAAGACCAAGAAAACATTGATGATAGAATACTCATTGAAGATTATGTATCTTCAGAACAAGGTGAAGAGAATAATAATGAAGATGAAATAGCAGATCTTGATGAGCCTACATTAGATGAAAAAGGAAATGTTAAATTTGAGTCTCTTAGCAAATTTACCCAATTTATAAAAAACCACATAGAAGAGTTTAATCAAGCAGTACAAATTGATAATTTAGAATAAGGCGATATGGAATCAACCTTAGAATTTGCATTTTGAATACATACAAATCCATTATCATACATGAATTCAATAGACCAAGAAAATTATTAATTAGGACCATCTACTCAAAATATGATACCTTTAAATCAAAATGTTCAAAAACCAATGGCACAAACATCCAAGATTGTTGCTAGCAACCCTAAAAATCCTAAACAACAAAAACAACCATCTACAACTATTTTCTCTCAAGATCTTAACCAACAAATGGCAAACCAACAAAAGGCTAAACAAATGCAAAATACCAATCATCCACAAAAAATTCAACAAAAAACAATTCCACAATAGCTTCATAACAATCCTCCTACCAACACTTTGCACAACAATATTTTAGTTGGAAATCCTTATACAACATCAACTTATCAAAGACACAACAACATGGTGCAACAGAATCAGTTTCGTGGACAACCACAGGGCCTTGAAGACAGTGAAATAATTAGCTTCAAGACTAGACCAAATATATCCTTACCGTCCCTCATATAGTTATAGAGATATTTGTAGTCAACCTTTATATCCTATTGTGGTTGCCCAACCATACCCAAAACATTTCCCTATGCTTGTCCTCTCGATATATAAAGGAATCGAAGATCCTATTGAGCATATTCACATGTTTAGGACAACATGTCATGATATTTCTCATGATGACTTGTTGTTGCTAAAAATATTCCCTAAAAGTCTTAGAGGCATGGCTTTAGAATGGTACTATCAACTACCTACAAACTCTGTAAGGAACTTTGAAGAAACAAAAGAGATGTTTGTTCATTATTTTAGCACCTATATAGAGAGACATATAACCATCAAGGATTTATACAATCTGAAACAAGGAAAAGATGAGAGTTTTTCTAAATTTTTGACTAAGTGGAGACAACTCTTAGGTAAACTACATTTTGTATTACCACATCATGAAATATTGGATACATTCATTGGTAATTTGTAAGAATACCTATCTTGTGAGCTTTCTACTACCATAGTAACCTCCTTTGATCAAGCCATTGATCTAGCTAGGAGGGTAGAAGATGCTCTCATTAGGAGAGGACAATTTAAGAAGAAATATGAAGATAAGACTCCTAAAAATCAATATAAGAATAAGCAAGTAGTGGGTGATGGGGTCACTGATAGCAAAAACAACTCAAATATCAATCTTGTTGAAATTGTAAAGAAATTTGTATTGAAAATCCTTGATAAGCCACCAAGAGAATTTACAAGATTAAATCATTCTTTAACTATGATTTTACCTCAATTATTGGAAAAATGCTTGATATGGTTACCTGAGGTAAGACAACCAGATACAACTGTAGCTGTATTTAGGGTTGATTTACATTGTAATTTTCACCAAGTAGTGGACATTCTAAAAATTATTATAAAAGGTTGAAACGCATGATACAATACTTGATTGATAAAGGTAATATGGAAGTTCAACAATTTCCTACAAACAATAATACCCAAAATAATACTAAAAAACAAACAAATCAAAATGCAAATCAAAATCTAGATATTTTTTAGCATCCATTACCTAAACATGGTAAAGAAGCAGTAAATAAAGTAGATCATCACAATGTTCCTCATCCAAATCGGTATGTGGGAACCATTAGTAGTTTTTTACCACAACAAAGTTTGCAAACCTCTTATGTACCTAATTTTTCTGTAGTCACAACTAGACCAATACAATACTTTCAAAATTCATCTTCAGAAGATGCTAAAAGTGACATAGAAAGTGAAACAGGAAGTGAACTAGAGATTACCTCAAATAGTTCTAAGTATGAATCAGATCGAGTTACTTCCATTATAGACTTATTAGTTCTAGAAGAACCATTCCCTAGAAGAGTAACCACTTGATCCTCATCTCAACAAATGCTTTCAAATCAACAAGCAAAAAGTGCTAGGTTTTTCTTTGGTCACAATAATATTGTAGGTACTATTGGAGCCATTACTAGACAACAAGCTCAAACTCAAAGCTCTCAACCACAAACTCAAACTCAAAATGAGAAATCAACTCCTTTTATATTAAAACCACCTATGAAAGGAAATAATATATTAGGTTTGAAGAACACAAGCTTATACTGAGATGGGGGGGAGGTGAACAATATAAGAACTCTTTTTACTTTTTCCTTTATACTTCAAAACAATAAAGCAATATACCTAAAGCAATATCAAAACAATGCACAATATCATCCACAAAGTGACACCAATTTTAACGTGGTTCACCCAGAATGCCTGGGCTACGTCCACAAAACTTTTCTCTAAAATTTATCTCAAAGTTCTTTGGGAAACCTTCCTAATTACAATGTTTATGAGCCTCAGCCCAAAGGAGATACCTTCCCCCAATCTGAATTTATGAGCCTCTGCTCAAAGGAGATACCTTCCCCTCTATCTAAATTTATGAGCCTCTTCTCAAAGGAGATACCTTCCCCTCTATCTAAATTTATGAGCCTCTTCTCAAAGGAGATACCTTCCCCTTTGCTCTAGAAATGATCCCTCAAAAGATCAACTGCCTCTACCTCTTGCCAGCACGTGGAACTCATTTCCACCAAAGACCTCCTATCCTCAATGCTTAGCCTAAGAGACCTATGCCTTCTATGATCACGTCCACAGCAGCTCAACAACCTGTACCAAACACAATCAATCGATCTAGTACAAGTCTTCCTCTGTCTTTCAGATCTGTCCAACACTTGAACAAATCAATCCTCTACACACAAGCCTTCTCAAAGACTTTCCAAATCTGTCCTTAGGTTCTTCTCAAAGAACCAATGCACCTCTGTCCTCAAGTTATCTGATAGAACTCTCAAACTCAACTCACAAGTCCTCTACTAGGACCTGTCCAAATTTGCTCACAAGTCCCCACCAAAACCTGTCCAAAACCTACTCACAAGTCCCCACCGAAACATGTCCAAAACCTGCTCACAAGTCCCCATCGGAACCTGTCCAAAACCTCAGCAAGCTCACCAAGAAAAACTTGCTTAGCATGAACCCACAAAGAGAATTTTTAGAGACCCAATGTGATTCATCAACTTCATAGAAGCATAAAGAGAATTGTTAGAGACTCAATATGTTCTATACTTAACTCCCAATCTCAATCTAAAATCTCATAGAAACATAAACAAAATTGTTAGAGACTCAATATGTTCTATACTTAACACCCAATATCAATCTCAACTCAATCTCAAATCTCAAAAGAATAAGATAGATGTAGTATGCTTTTCTCAAGAACATGAAACACAACCCAATAATTTCCAACCATGCAATATCTCATATAACAATGATACTCATGTTATTTTCACCAACAATTAGGGTTTCAACAACAATGCTCATCAAACAAGGTTTAGTCAACCAACACCATTCAACTCAACATCAACCTTGAAGAATTCAACCAATCATCACAAGATTTCAACAACAATGCTCATCAAACAAGGTTTAGTCAACCAACACCTTTCAACTCAACATCAACCTTGAAGCATTCAACCAATCATCACAAGAAAAGGAAACAAGTAGAAATTCTTTTCCCTCCAAGGATATTTGAACAAAACAACCACCAACACAATTTCACCAAATGCAAAGAATAACTTGCTCAAATCAACTCAATGGAGTAAGCCCAAATCATGTATCAAGTAAAGCACTAACTTGATCAAAACAACCTCTATGGAAGCAACTCAACCATTAATATCAAAATAGCCAACTAAGGGTTTCACCATCTCAATGCAAGTAGCAAGACTCACAAATATCAACCCTATTGCACAAAGCTTCCACTATCTCAAACCAGAAATTATGCATTCACCAAAAAATCTCCTTAAGGATAACAATGCATAAGTAGTCTTTAAAAAACCAGAAAATAGGATTTACACCTAGCCATTAGGATACCTAGTAGAATACCTTTTCACTCCAACCTTATTTCAGAAAACATACACCAAACATACTCATAAGAAGAATGTGCCCATACCTTTTTCTTGATGATGAAGGGGTCTCATACATCTACCACAACCACAACAATATTCTATGCCAATCTCAAGAAGGTTAGAAAATAAATCTTTCCCACAATGTATTGCAAATCCACAATTACACCTTATTACTCCTCTCACTCAACTTATTATACCTCTCCAATTAATTTTAACATAAAATACCTTTTAATTTCACAAATATCTAAACTCTTATAACTCCCAATTGAAAGCTTTAAATTAAAGTTTAAACAAAGCCTTATGACTCCCTCTTTGTAAAACTTATTTCTCTAAACTTTAATCACAAAAGAAACTTTGAGTCATACCTTTGAAAATAAAACATTGGTGCAAATGGGTTTTGACCCTCCAACCTTCATCAACTCAAAACTATCCACGACCACCTGCGTTATCCACTTGGATGAGAATACAATGGACAAAAACCTATTTAACTCCTTTGTCCTCTTCCAACAATAAAAAATTAATGTCGTTGCGACTTGACCTTAGGACCTCCCAGATCGCAGCACCTTCATTCGAACAAGCAACCAACTCCTCCACATTATCATATGGAAACGAAAAACATGAATAGCAGCCTTTTTTACTTTTTATCCTTTCGTAAATTATGTAACCCTCACTGCCACGTCACTGAAAATTTTGAATCACATGCTCTATACTTGCTCGAAAAAATGATATTGTTCTTCCCTTCTTTAACTACACCTTCCAATGTCATATCAAATTTCCGATCACATCATTAGCATTTTCAAATATTAAAACAATGGCCCACAAACCAACATTTGATTTGCTCCCTTTATATATAAGTTATATGTTTTTAAAAAAAGCATCGGCCCTTTTTAACATGATTTCCGTCGGTGGAAAATATTTTAATTTAATTTTAAAATTTTAATTTAAATTTTAAATAAATAAAATTTAAACTAAATATTTAAAATTAAATATCTCCATCACCGGGGCACCTTTTTCAATGAAACAAAAAGCCAACTTGGGTTTTAAGAAAAACCCATTTCAAATATGTTGTCCATGGTTTTAAAAAAAACCTTTTATTTTGTCTGCCATGGTTTTCACAAAAACCCTTCCTTGAACTTAGATTCTTTTGACATCAAATCAAATTCCTTCAAAAGCTTCTTGACATCAATGACAACTTATACACTTGAGCAAAGGCAATGTACCCAAAGTACCCAAAATTGCCAACAATCTCCCCCTTTGTCATTAATGGCAAACCTTTACTGAAAACACTTCTCAAGATCCAAAACTGAAACCAATTGTGCTAACAACTGACGAACTGTGCCCACAATTGAGAATCTTCCTTTGAAGTTTTGCTCCCCCTGACTTGAAGCTTTCCTCTTCACTTTGAAGCTCTCCCCCTTACTCATATCTCTCCCCCTTTGTCATCAATGGCAAAGGGTCACCTTTGGGGCTCGAGACTAAGAATGAGCCTCTTAGCTTAGTCCCTCCCCCACATCCTGATGAGGTGATTAATTTTGGGGTGGGAGTAAAACTCCCATTAGGCATTGATCATCATCAGCGTCTATAACTTCCTTGTCGGGCCTTCTCTTGAACTCTTTGTCCATATTCCTATTCTTGTCACTGTTCTTATTCTTGTTCTCATCCCTGTTCTTATCCATGCCTTGATCCTTGGACCTGTTCATACCACTGTTCCTGTTCCTGTACCTTGGAAGTTCAGCTCTACACTATCTAGTTGTGTGACCTTCATTGTTGCACTTATAACAAGTAACAATGTTATTTATTTTAGGCATACCTATTCTTTGAATCCACCTATTTTGACTAAACCTGTTTTGACCAAACCTA
Organism: Wollemia nobilis; assembly: GCA_028583015.1. NCBI lineage: Eukaryota > Viridiplantae > Streptophyta > Pinopsida > Araucariales > Araucariaceae > Wollemia > Wollemia nobilis. The sequence goes on from JAQPPZ010017129.1 coordinate 5,311,329, forward strand.
TTCTGACCAAACCTGTTCTGATCAAACCTATTCCTGTTATTTGCCTTGCAATAAACTGCCTTGTGCCCAAACTGTTGACAAGAGTAGCAATACCCTTGAAAGTAACTAGCACTTCTGAAACTATCATTTACCTTCTTCACTTGAGCCATGCAATGTGAAGCCATGTGACCAAACCTGTGACACGCAAAACATCTACCTTGAAATTTTCCTTTATTTGACCTCTTGGGTCCCGAAAACTTCTTCTTATTCTGAATTCTATTTTCTATTTCTATGCATCTATCACTCACGAACTCTTTCTCTGAAATACTCTCCTCATCAGAACTCTCTTCCTTTTGGAGTCTCTTACTAGATTCTCCAACTTGTTCTTTGTGTGGCTTAACAAAACCAAGGCCTATTTTATCTGATGTCTTTCTTTGACCTTTGATGAGTGACTTAACCTTTTTGGAGCTATCTTGAAACCTGTAAAGCTTATCCTTGTACTATTTAGTTTCCTCTTTCAAAGAATCCATTTTCTGTTCTAACTCACTAAACTCATGAACCTTAGACTCTAACTCATCCTTGAGTTCTTGTGTCTTAGCTATAGAGAAGTCAAGACTTTCTATAAGCTCATCTCTCTCCATACAACATTCATCTAACTTATCCTTGAGTCTAGCATTCTTATTTATTTCACTTTTCAAAGCACTAAGAGCACTAATAAGTTCACTTTCAAGATCCTTTATTTGATTTACTTTTGAATCATCAAAGCCTTTTTCAGATTTTTTATCACTAGAGGTGCTACCCTTTTCAAAAACCATACATGCATCTTCCTTATAGTTTTCTGAAGCATCCTCATACATACTAGAAACCAAATCATTATTTGTGCAATCATCCTCAAAGTGACCAAAATTTCCACATCTAAGACATTTCATGATAATGAATCTATGTTTCGGTTCTTCCTCTTTTTCTGATATGAACAACATCTCATTTTCACAATCACTTGAAAAACTTTCACTATCACTACTAGAACACTTACTCGCTTTGTCTAGGTAAAAAATCTTCTTGTGCTTGTGAGAATACCTTTTGCCTTGATTGTTGTGCTCATCTTTGTTTTTCCTGTGATGCTTGTGCTTTTCAGAATCCTTGCTCTTATAATCCTGTTTATCTTCATCACTTTTGATCTTGGAAATAGTACAGTCAGTAGCATAATGACCAAACTTTCCATAATTGAAAAATATTATATTTTTCATGCTTTTGTGCTTTCTAGAGAACTTTCCTTTCTTGCTGTAATATACCTCTTCATCACTAGAAGACTCATCACTCTCTTGAAGCTGTTTGCCTTTTGATTTCTTGGTAGCCTTAAAATCTGCCTCTTTCTTGACATCAACCTTCACTTGAGTTCTCAACTCAAATGTTGCAAGTACACTATGGAGCTTATCCTTTTTCAACTTATCCAAATCTTTAGCTTCCTCAATAGAAAAAATCTTTTCACTAAATCTATTAGGAAGATATCTTAAAATATTATCACAAACATCATTTTCAGCAAGCTCAAGACCTAAGTCTTTCATGGAGTTAACAACCTCATCCATACGAAGCATGTAGTCACTAATATTTTCATCATCATTCATCTGGAGTTGTTCGAACATACCTTTGAAGTGTCTCAACTTGGCCTTTCGGACATTTGCATCACCTGTATGAACCACTTTTAGCTGATTCCACATTTCACTAGCTGTCTTGTAGTGAATCACTTTGGTGAGATCTGCTTTTTGTAAGCCTTTCAGGATTGCATTCATTGCTTTTGAATTGTTGTGATGTAGGAGCCTATCTTCTTTAGTATAAGGACCATGTTTAGGAATAGTGTACCCATCTTCAATCACTTCCCAAACCTCATTCCCAAGTGCCATTAGATGAACCTTCATCCTTGCAAACCAAATACCAAAATCTGATCCATCAAGAATAGGTCTTTGCATTGCCACTTGAATAATCCATTGTGTTCTTTGCTAGTTTTTCCTTCAAGCTGTTAAACTTTTCGAAGGCACCCACTCTGATACCAATTGAATAACACAAGCTTATACTGAGAGGGGGGGTGAATAGTATAAGACCTCTTTTTACTTTTTCCTTTATACTTCAAAATAGTAAAGTAATATACCCAAAGAAATATCAAAACAATGCACAATATCATCCACAAAGTGACACCAATTTTAACGTGGTTCACCCAGAATGCTGGGCTACGTCCACAAAAATTTTCTCTAAAAGTTATCTCAAAGTTCTTTGGGAAACCTTCCCAATTACAATGTTTATGAGCCTCGGCCCAAAGGAGATACCTTCCCCTAATCTGAATTTATGAGCCTCTGCTCAAAGGAGATACCTTCCCCTCTATCTAAATTTATGAGCCTCTTCTCAAAGGAGATACCTTCCCCTCTGCTCTGGAAATGATCCCTCAAAAGATCAACTACCTCTACCTCTTGCCAGCACGTGGAACTCCTTTCCACCGAAGACCTCCTATCCTCAATGCTTAGCCTAAGAGACCTCTGCCTTCTATGATCACGTCCATAGCAACTCAGCAACCTGTACCAAACACAGTCAGTTGGTCTAGTACAAGTCTTCCTCTGTCTGTCAGATCTATCCAACACTTGAACAAATCAATCCTCTGCACACAAGCCTTCTCAAAGACTTGCCAAAATCGTCCTCAGGTTCTTCTCAAAGAACCAATGCACCTCTGTCCTCAAGTTCTCTGATAGAACTCTCAAACTCAGCTCACAAGTCCTCTACTAGGACCTATCCAAATCTTCTCACAAGTCCCCACCGAAACCTGTCCAAAACCTGCTCACAAGTCCCCACCGGAACCTATCCAAAACCTGCTCACAAGTCCCCATCGGAACCTGTCCAAAACCTCAGCAAGCTCACCAAGAAAAACTTGCTTAGCATGAACCCCCAAAGAGAATTGTTAGAGACCCAATGTGATTCATCAACCTCATAGAAGCATAAAGAGAATTGTTAGAGACTCAATATGTTCTATACTTAACTCCCAATCTCAATCTCAAATCTCATAGAAACATAAAGAGAATTGTTAGAGACTCAATATGTTCTATACTTAACTCCCAATATCAATCTCAACTCAATCTCAAATCTCAAAATAATAAGATAGATGTAGTATGCTTTTCTCAAGAACATGAAACACAACCCAAAAATTTCCAACCATGCAATATCTCATATAACAATTATACTCATGTTATTTTCACCAATAATTAGGGTTTCAACAACAATGCTCATCAAACAAGGTTTAGTCAACCAACACCATTCAACTCAACATCAACCTTGAAGCATTCAACCAATCATCACAAGAAAAGGAAACAAGTAGAAATCCTTTTCCCTCCAAGGATATTTGAACAAAATAGCCACCAACACAATTTCACCAAATGCAAAGAATAACTTGCTCAAATCAACTCAATGGAGTAAGCCCAAATCATGTATCAAGTAAAGCACTAACTTGATCAAAACAACCTCTATGGAAGAAACTCAACCATTAATATCAAAACAGCCAACTAAGGGTTTCACCATCTCAATGCAAGTAGCAAGACTCACAAATATCAACCCTAGTGCACAAAGCTTCCACTATCTCAAACCAGAAATTATGCATTCACCAAAAACTCTCCTTAAGGATAACATTGCATAAGTAGTCTTCAAAAAACCAGAGGATACCTAGTAGAATACCTTTTCACTCCAACCTTATTTCAAAAAACATACACCAAACATACTCATAAGAAGAATGTGCCCATACCTTTTTCTTGATGATGAAGGGGTCTCATACATCTGCCACAACCACAACAAAATTCTATGCCAATCTCAAGAAGGTTAGAAAATAAATCTTTCTCACAATGTAATGTAAATCCACAATTACACCTTATTACTCCTCTCACTCAACTTATTATACCTCTCCAATTAATTTTAACATAAAATACCTTTTAATTTCACAAATATCTAAACTCTTATAACTCCCAATTGAAAGCTTTAAATTAAAGTTTAAACAAAGCCTTATGAATCCCTCTTTGTAAAACTTATTTCTCTAAACTTTAATCACAAAAGAAACTTTGAGTCATACCTTTGAAAATAAAACATTGGTGCGGATGGGTTTTGACCCTCCAACCTTCATCAACTCAAAAATGTTTACGGCCACCTGTGCTATCCACTTGGATGAGAATACAATGGAAAAAAACCTATTTAACTCCTTCGTCCTCTTCCAAAAATAAAAAATTAATGCCGCTGCGACTTGACCTTAGGACCTCCCAGATCGTAGCACCTTCATTCGAACAAGCAACCGACTCCTCCACACTATCGGATGGAAACGAAAAACACGAATAGCAACCTTATTTACTTTTTATCCTTTCATAAATTATGTAACCCTCACTTACTGCCACATCACTAAAAATTTTGAATCACATGCTCTATACTTGCTCAAAAAAATGATATTGTTCTTCCCTTCTTTAACTGCACCTTCCAATGTCATATCAAATTTCCGATCGCATCATTAGCATTTTCAAATATTAAAACAATGGCCCACAAAACAACATTTGATTTGCTCCCTTTATATATAAGGTATATGTTTTTAAAAAAAGTGTCGGCCCTTTTTAACATGATTTCCGTCGGTGGAAAATATTTTAATTTAATTTTAAAATTTTAATTTAAATTTTAAATAAATAAAATTTAAACTAAATATTTAAAATTAAATATCTCCATCACGGGGCACCTTTTTCAATGAAACAAAAAGCCAACTTGGGTTTTAAGAAAAACCCATTTCAAATATGTTGTCCATGGTTTAAAAAAAAAAACTTTTATTTTGTCTGCCTTGGTTTTCACAAAAACCCTTCCTTGAACTTAGATTCTTTTAACATCAAATAAAATTCCTTCAAAAGCTTCTTGACATCAATGACAACTTATACACTTGAGCAAAGGCAATGTACCCAAAGGACCCAAAATTGCCAACAAGGTTCACAAAAAAAACCTCCATATGATATTAATGAACAACTAGCAAACATCATAGCAAGAATCTCTCTTTTGGATCTTTTGAGAACTTCATCTATCCATAGAGAAGAATTAATGAGTACCTTAAGTAAAATTATGGTGCCACAAAATATAGAACTTGATGTTGTGGTTAATGCTATAAGCTCAAATGGAACAAATTACATAGATTTCTTAGATAAGGATATTCCTCCTCAAAGCATGTATAGAGACAATCCTCTATACATCACAACATTAATTGGAGATGTAGGTGTTAAAAGAGTTTTAATTGATAATGGATCATCATTAAATATATGCACATATGACTTTTTCCAAATATTTGGGTTTCAAAAAGAAGATCTAAAAAGGACTAAAATTATTATTAAATCACTTAATGATGAAACTGAAGAAACATGTGGAGTGTTATCGATCCCATTGCAAGTCGATCCAAGGATTTTAGATATGATCATATTTTTCGTACATTGCATTGCATCATATAACATACTTTTAGGTCAACCTTAGATCAATTCCATGCGAGTGGTACCCTCTACATTACATCAGTGTGTTAAGTTTGAATTTAAAAATCAACTAGTTACTATACATGGTGATCCTAGACCATTTGATATGTGTGCCATGGCAGAACCGATAGGAGTTCCATTTTGTTTGGCTATGTCATCAACATATCCTAGTCCACCTCCATCATCAACAACTTCATCACCAAAACTTACATCATCATCAACACCTTTATCATCAACATCGTCACCATCAAAAACTACATCATCTAAATCTATAATTAAAGAAGATAGTCCTTCTACTTCATATCCTACTACATATGAAATATTACCAAACTTATCTTCGATACTCACAACTTTAGAATATAATAACTTTACCACTCAATATTCCCTAGTGTTAGCTAAGCTACCACCATATCCCTGAATGATGGGCTTACCATGACCACTAGGAAGTATCTATCATGTTGGGAGTTGTGCCTTTGTTTATGCAGGGTATGATTATGGTAAAATTAATGTTGTGAATATCACAATTGATCAAAATGGTTTTGCTAATTATTATTTTTCTAATGGATATATAAAATCCAAAAATAAATTGTGTGATATGGGTTATAGAGGTAAAGGTTTAGGACCTCTTGAAAATGGAATACAAGAGCCTTTGGAAGTTGGGGAATGGCCTGCCCGATGTGGCATTGGTTACATTCCTACAAAGACCCAACCATTCCCATATAAGGATGATGATCACCTTATAACATATGAAGAATATTTAGCACAAAAGGAATTGTTCAAATCAAGAAAATGGATATCTTCTTGTAATATGTTATCCATAGCATACCCAGATATGATTGTTGAACCAGATGAATATTTGGAGGGAGATATTTTTCATGATATTTCTATTGATGAAGTTTTAAAGAATAAATTCTATTTTGATGGGTCTATCCCATGTATAGATCATGTAGAAGCAACTACCCCTCAAGAAGAGTTAGAAAAATTAAATTTAGAAGAATTACAAGAAATGGGGGTGTCACCGACACCACCCAAATTTGAAAGAGAATCAAATATTGTGATAGAAAATGTTTTACAAGTTAACATTGGGATAGAGGAAAATCCTGGCATGGTCAAATTTGGAGAAGAATTAAGTGAAGAAATATAGAAATAATATATCATATTTCTCATAAAATATGTTGATGTTTTAGCTTGGACATATGCAGATATGCCATGCCTAGACCCTTCTGTGGTAATGCACCATCTAGTAGTGTGCCCTGATGCAAAACCTGTAAAGAAAAAACTTAGGAAAATGCATCCCAAAGTAGCACTACTAGTTTAAAATGAGTTAGAAAAACTTTTGGATGTAACTTTTATCCAAGTTATTGACTATGCTGAGTGGATATCAAATATTGTCCAATTAAATAAAAAGAAGCCACTAAAGTTAGGATTTACACTGATTTTAGGGACATTAATGATGCATACCCTACGGATGATTTCCATCTCCCTAATATGGATTAAATCATATATTTTACAGCTAGGAGTGGAATTTAATCCCTCATGGATGGTTTTTCAGGATACAATCAAATTATAATAGCTCCTAAAGATCAACCTAAAACAACTTTTATTACACCTTGGGTTACCTTTTGCTGGAAAGTATTGCCTTTTGGTTTAAAGAATGAAAGAGCAACATATCAAAGAGCTATGTCATACATATTTCATGAAATGATGTATGATATTTTACACGATTATGTAGATGATATTATAGCTCATTCAGCTAAAGAGAAAGAGCATATCAATGATTTAAGAAAAGTGTTTGATATATTAAGAGAATATTTAATTCAATTAAATCCTGACAAATGTGTATTTGGAGTTAAATAAGGAAAATTATTGGGGGTTATTGTTTTTATGCATGGTATAGAAGTATATCCTCTCAAAATTAAAGCTATCCTTGATATGCCACCACCTAAAAACATATTAAAGTTAAGAAGTTTACAAGGTAAATTATAATCTATCCATCATTTCATTGATAAATTAGTGGATAAAACAAGACCTTTTATTAAATTACTTAAGAAAAACATTCCCTTTCAATGGGATGATGAATGTCAAGAATCTTTTGAGAGTCTTAAAAAATATCTTCTTACTCCTCCAGTGCTTGTTCCTCCTAGACCAGATCATCCATTTATTTTATATATTTTTGCCTCGAAACTTGCACTTGGAGCTATGTTGGCTCAAATTGATGATGAAAAGAAATAACGAGCCACATATTATATAAGTAGAACACTAATAAGTTATGAAACCCGCTATAATCCATTATAAAAAATTTGTTTAGTGATTTTGTTTTCTACGCAAAAGTTGTGTTATTATATGCTTAGTCAAAAACATTTGTTATAGCTAAATCTGATCCTTTAAGGTACTTGATGAGTATACTGTGCTTGTCAAGGTGCATAGCTATGGGTTCTTGCTCTAAGTGAGTTTGATCTTACATTTATCAACCAAAAATCTATTAAAGGTCAAGTTATAGCTAACCAGTTAGCTGCTACACCTTTAGATTCTACTCACCCTATAACTATAGAATTTCCTGATGAGTGCCTAAATTTGGAAGAAGATATGTTTGAGTCATGGTCTTTATATTTTTATGGAACTAGATGCATGAGTGGTGCAGGTGTCGGTATTATCTTAACATCTCCAAAAAAGCACCTTATCCCATTATATTTCAAATTATAATTTGCTTATACTAATAATACTACAGAGTATGAGGCTCTAATCCCAAAGTTACAAGCCACTCTAGCCTTAAGAATTAAAATAATACTAGTAATCGTGCCGCTGATGCCATGGATGTAGTTGCTTCCTTGTTACCCTTGGAGTTGAATTACGAGTATGATACTATCATTATTCACCAAATCTATAAGCTTGCTTCTTCTAGGTCATGTCTAGAGCCATTATATGTATTTTTGATTAATGGAACAACCCCAGAACCTTGGTATACAAATGTATTCAATTTCCTCCAAAACGGAACCTTCCTAGAAGGATTAGATAGAAACCAACATAGATTATTATGTAAGAGAGTTGTTCACTTCATATTTTTTGGTAATACCCTATACAAAATATCCTTTGAAGGTATCCTATTAAGATGTATTAATTTAGAAGAGTCCAAGAAAGCCTTAAGTGAAGCCCATGATGGATCCTATGGAGGAAACTTTAGTGGAAGCGCCATTGCTAAGAAACTCCTTCGAATGGGGTATTTTTGGCCTTCCATGGAAAATGATGCTAATGATTATGTACATCATTATGATAAGTGTCAAAGACATGCAGACCTTGTTCATGCTCCTGCCCAGGAACTTCAAGCTATTGCATCCCCTTGGCCCTTTTCTAAATGGGGTTTAGATATTATTGGTAAAATCAATCCTATTTCATCTAATGGTCATAAATTCATAATAACTGCAACAAAATATTTCACAAAGTGGGTAGAAGCTATGCCATTAGCTTCTTGCATGGGATTCCAAGTTTCTAAGTTTATCTTTAATCAAATCATATGTAGATTTGGAATCCCATCAACTCTCATTTCAAATAATGGAACATGTTTCAAGAATAAATATGTTAATAAATTATGTCAAAAATATAAAATTCAACATAGATGGTCTACTCCTTATTATCCACAAGGAAATGGCCAAGCTGAAGCATCAAATAAAACCTTAATCAAAATATTAAAAATATTGGTTAATAAAACAAGTTATGACTGGCACATGCAATTGTATCCTGCCCTGTGGGCCTATCGAACTAGTGTTCGTACTCCTATAGGTACCTCACCTTTTGTCTTAGTTTATGGTTTTGAAGCAATTTTTTCATTTAAGTTAGAAGTTCCTTCTCTAGCTCTCTTACTTCAAGATGCTGAAGTGGGGGATGAATATCATGATGGCAGACTAATTCAGTTAGAAATTCTAGATGAAAAATGTATTCATGACCTAGAGCATCTTCACTCTTACCAAAATCAACTCAAAATATCATATGCTAATAAATTCCATTGTCGATCTTTTTAAATAGGTGATTGTTGGCAATTTGAGTTATTTTGTGTTGTCATTGATGTCACATGGATCACATTGAGTTTTGGTGGCAAAAGCACTTCATAAATATTCATTTATGACATTTTGGAGAGCATGGATATATACAAGGTTTTGTGGCACAAGAGGCATATAATATTTAATTTTTAAATATTATATTAATGGTTTTTATTAAAACCAATGGTAAAGGTTTTTATTAAAACCAATGGCAAGGGTTTTTATTAAAATCGATGGAAAGGTTTTTTAATTAGACCAATGGAAAGGGTTTTTCATTAAAACCAATGTGCTAAGACATCTCCAAATGATGATGGATGAAAAGGTTTTTTCAATAAAACCTAGGTGCAAAAAGTTTCATGGCAAAATTCAAAAGAACGAAGGAGATATCCCAATTCAAAGATAAGAGATGAATTATTAAATATTTATTTAATAATTCTAAGGTCTAAAGTTTAATTAAATTATCCACCGACGTGCAAAGGTTAGGATGGCAAATCAAAGTTTGCCGACGTCATTCGAAGGCATTGAAAGGCATATAAATCAAAGAAGACTTTGGCTATTTCGTTGCGGAGATAGGAGAATAATCAGCGCATGAGAGAGAGTCATCGAAGGGAGGCAACGTAGAGGTAAAATGAAATATTGAATTCAAGGGCAAAGACAAAATTGGAAGCTGCCGAAACTGACGTCACACTGGACAACGTAGCGCAGTTGGCAGGGCATCATCTTTGCATAGGAGAGGTCTATGTTCGAATCCCGCCAAGAGCAAAAGTTTTTTGTGAGAGATTGATTTCATTTTGACAGCCGAGCACAGATATTAAAGGAAGTGTTTGGGATTGAATCCCAATGTGGGCCAGCGCTCACACGGTAAGCGCTTCATAGCGCAAGCAAGGAGGAACAGAGTTCGACTCCCACGAAGGTGTGAAGGCGCATTGATTTTTGGGCAAAATATTGACGATTTCGAAGGTGGTAAAGGCGCATTGATTTTTGGCAAAGACATTAACATTTTCGAAGGTTGTGGAGGCTACGAACTTCATAAAAAGGTATTTATCTCTAGCACATGGTAATAGTTGATATTGCCAAAGTTGTGGTGCATTAAAATCATTTCTGCCAAAATTAGGGAGTCATAAGGTATTTGTTGGAAATAAATGATTGTTGTGTGTGCTTAGGGAGATATAAGGTGTTGAGATATTATTTGTTATTGCTATGTGTATTTAGGGAGTTATAAGGTGTTGAATTAAATAATTGAAAATTATTGTGTGTACTTGTGGAGTTATAAGGTGTGAAAACAAATAAATAAAAGCATAGGTGCTTGTTGTTTATGTTAATGAATTTAGGGAGTTATAAGGTAGTAAAGTGTTGAACATGTATATGTCCTAGTGCATGGTTTGATTATGAAATTAAACTAGGAACTTGAGACCTAGTTAATTGCTACCTTGAGTTAGAAGACATGCACATGAGTTAGGGTTTGAAGTTGAAGACAAATTGCTTGATTATGTGCCTTGACTATTGAGAGGAAGTGGATGGATTAGAAAATCAATTTTATGGATAAAATTGATGCTTGAGTTCATAATTGCTTTAGTGGAGTTCATTGAGAGTATTGCCACTATTGAGGAGGTTTTTGCTATTGTTTTGAGGAGAGTATTGTTGGTTACTTGTTGAGTACATTGCCTCTATTTGAGACCATTGAGGAGATCATTTGCTAGTCACTTGTGGATACATTTGTCTTTCATTTGAGGAGATCATTGTTGGCTATTTGAGAGCTCTTTGCTTGAGGGAGTTGTGCTTGTTTCTTGAGAGCTTATTGACATTGCATGAGGAAGATATTATTGAGAACCTATTGCTATCACTTGTGGAGATTGTCCTTGGTTGGTTGAAGTCCTCATTGTTATTGCTTGGAGAGGTTTTCATTAGAGAGCTCATTTGCCATATATTTGTCATTCATTGTTGAGCATTGTTATCATCCATTTGAGAGAGTATTTGTCATACATGGTTGAGTTCATTGTTGAGCATTGTTATCATCCATTTGAGAGAGTATTTGTCATACATGGTTGAGTTCATTGTTGAGCATTGTTATCATCCATTTGAGAGAGTAGTTGTCATACATTGTTGAGATCATTGTGGATCATTGTTGTCATCCTTTGAAGAGTACATTGCCATTCATTGTTGAGTTCATCATTGAGCCTTGCCTTCATTGATTTGTGGATGAGATTTGAGTGCTACTTGAGCATGATTGATTGAGCCTTTGAGAAGGCTTTTGGGACAGAATTTTTGGATAGATTTGAGGCAGCTTTTGTGCATGATTGAGTGAGCCTTTGAGAAGGCTTTTGGGATAGAATTTCTGGATAGATTTGAGGCAGATTTTGTGCATGATTGAGTGAGCCTTTGAGAAGGCTTTTGGGATAGATTTGTGGACAGATTTGGGACAAAATTGAGAAAGCCTTGGAAGCTATATTTGGGACAACATTTGAGCAGGATTATTTGAGCCTTGTGAGAAGGCATTGAGGTAGATTTATGAGTAGTAAAAGAGATAGAACAAAAAAAAAAACATACCAACACCAGTTGCCTAGTAAGCAGATCAATGAAGAGCCCACCTGAGTAGATCAAGATTGCCTAGTTGAGAAGATCAGTGATTACCTAGCTGAGCAGATCAGTGGATAGCCTAGCTGAGCAGATCAGTGGATAGCCTAGCTGAGCAGATCAGTGGAGCCTACTTGAGCAGATCAGGATAGCCTAGCTTTGAGAAGATCAAAGTAATCATTTGTATTGGGATAAGGATCCCTATTTCTTTATGAAATATTATAAGGATATTATCTTGTGGACTACCCCACATTGGGGGAACCACGTTAAATCTTGTGTCTCAATTGTGTGTGGTGATTTGTGCACTTGCTTACTATTGCTATCTATGTCATTAATGCACACTGCTATATTTGGTTATTGCAATTAAGGACACTAATTGATATTGGTTTGGAAAGAAAGTAAAAAGTGGGCGCTATACTATTCACCCCTCTCTCAGTATAAGCTTGTGTTCTTCAATTGGTATCAGAGCGGGTTCCTTCGAAAAGGCTAACAACTTGAGGGTAGATTCTACAAGAACATAGATGGCTTCACATAATGGATCATCTACAAGTAAGGCTCCACTATTTGATGGTAACAATTATGCTTTCTAGAGCATGAGAATGAAGAACTACTTGATATCACAAGGATATGAGGTATGGCAGATGGTTGCAAAAGAGTATAAGGTTGAAGGTGATCCCGAGATAGATAAGACTATCAGGAAATTGGTTGAGATCAATGCAAAGGCAATGAATTGTATTCTGAGTGGGCTACGTGAGATAGATTTTGCAAAAGTCATGGTATGTAATTCAGCTAATGAAATGTGGACCAAGTTGTGGAATACCTATGAAGGATATTCCAAGGTAAAGTTGGCAAAACTACAAACTCATAGAAAAATATTCGAGGAATTGAAAATGGAAGATTCTAAAGATATTGCAAAGTTTTTATTTCGAGTTGATGAGATTGCTAACACCATGAGAGGTCTAGGATTTGAGATGAAAGAATCAGATGTTACTCAAAAGGTTTTGAGATCACTTCCCATGAAGTATGATGCAAAGGTTTCAGCAATAGAAGAAACAATGGATATCGACAAGCTAACAATGGAAGAACTACAAGGAACTCTCACAACTTATGAGATGAGGATAAGTAAGCATCAGGTTCCAATAAAAGAAATTGCATTCAAGGCTTCAGAGAAAAATAAAGGGAAATTTTTAGAGACAGATAGAGATTCAGATAATGATGAGGAAGCTAACTTCATCAAAAGGAAAAAGGACTTAAGAAATTACAGGGATATGAAGAAAGTCAAATGCTACAAGTGTGGTGATTATGGTCACTATGCAAACAAGTGTCCACATGAAGAAAATAGTGATGATGAAAAATAGGGTCACAGAAGAAAAGAAGATGGAAAGCATAAGCATGACAAAGATGACAGGTACAAGCAAAGCAAGTATGAGAAGAAGAAAAGTTTTCGTAAGACAAAGAAAACTTTCTACATTGAAGAAGCAAGTGATAGCTCAGATCACAGCGATAGAGACAAGTCAAATGATGAAAAGGAAGAACATCTATTCCTAGGAATAGAAGGTGAAAGAGAACAATGCTTTGTGTGTGGTCAAAGAGATCACAGATCAGGATATTGCAATGGCTTCAGTGATAGTGAAGATGAGATGACACATCAAGGAAATAGGCATGGTCAAAGAAATCATGAGAGTTTGTTTGCTATAGAAGATGATAATGATCTTAGTGATAGTGAAGATGAAGAAGGTTTTTTCTATGGGATAAAAGAAGTAGAAGAAGAACACTCACTCCAAACAGAAGAAGTTAAACAAGAGAATATTGTAAGAAAGACAGATGTCTCAGTTGATCTAAAAGAAGACTTCAATGATATCCATGAGCAACTACAAGTGGTTAAGGAGAATCTAAAAGAATTGAGATGTTCTATACTTGAGAAGTTTGATCCATCACATGACTCAAAAGGTCAAGATATTTTCACTGAGAAGGAAACATGTATTTCAGAGACAATAGAGATGGATGCCAATTTGCTATTTGACACAAATGAAGAGAAAGAAGAGGAAGGTTCCAAAGCACCAAAGGTCTCATATTTCAGGTTTGGGGAATCACACTCAAAAGGAAAGGAAGTTCTAAAATATGAAAGCAAGGAAGCACCTAAGATTCATGAAGAAAGTTCCAAAGTTCCTATGGCTCCAAACATCCAGTTTGGATCTTGTTTTGAGATAGGTGAATCAAGTTCAAGAGGAAAATAAATTCTTGAAAAGGAAAGCAAGGAAGAAATTAAGGAAGAGGATTTAGATACTACAAAGAAGGATCAAGGATACAATGCACAAGTCAAAGATGATCACAAGGATAATGGTCAAGAAAGGTATGAGGAACCAAGGCATGAACAAAGGGCTTTTCAAGGACATTGTTTTTCTTGTAATGGATTTGGACACAGGGCTATACACTATAGGGTCTATGGATCAAAGAAGTTTGATTTTGCTAGAAGGAACTTCAAAGGAAGAAGGTATGGTTTTCAAGGACATTGCTTCTTATGCAACAAGATTGGTCATAGAGCTTCTCAGTGCAAAGAAAATGAGCAACATGGTTTTGGTTTTAGAGCTACACAATTCAGAAGTCATGGTCATAATGATTATGAAAACAAAACTTCACAATACAGGGTTCAGGAAAGGAATGGATATGGAAATTATTTCAAGAAAGAATTCAGGATATGGGCACCATCCAAAGGCTACAATATCAAGTGTTTTAATTGCAATAATTTTGGACATATTGCAAAATGGTGTAGGACTCAATTCCAAACAGGTTCAAGACAAGAAGATCAAGTAACTCATCAAGAAAAGGATATCAGAAATATGTGGAAGGAAGTTGACAAAGGAAAGGAACAATGTAATATGGGAGTAAATGTACTCCCACCCCAAAATTAATCACCTCAAGAGAGAAGGTGGTGGGGGGCTAAGCTTAAGAGTCATATCTTTTAGCCCCATAGGTGTCCCTTTTTGCCATTGATGTCAAAGGGGGAGAGATTTGAGTAAGGGGGAGAGCATTGAGTTAGGGGGAGCAGCCTCCAAAGAGAGCATTGAGATAGGGGGAGCAGCCTCCATAGAGAGTATTGAGTCAGGGGGAGCAACTTTGATTCTCAGAGATGGTTTTTGCAGTGATTGTGGTGTTTTGCATTAGAGGTGTTGCCATCAATGACAAAGGGGGAGATTGTTGGCAATTTGAGTTATTTTGTGTTGTCATTGATGTCACATGGATCACATTGAGTTTTTGTGGCAAAAGCACTTCATAAATATTCATTTATGACATTTTGGAGAGCATGGATATATACAAGGTTTTGTGGCACAAGAGGCATATAATATTTAATTTTTAAATATTATATTAATGGTTTTTATTAAAACCAATGGCAAGGGTTTTTATTAAAACCGATGGAAAGGTTTTTTAATTAGACCAATGGAAAGGGTTTTTCATTAAAACCAATGTGCTAAGACATCTCCAAATGATGATGGATGAAAAGGTTTTTTCAATAAAACCTAGGTGCAAAAAGTTTCATGGCAAAATTCAAAAGAACGAAGGAGATATCCCAATTCAAAGATAAGAGATGAATTATTAAATATTTATTTAATAATTCTAAGGTCTAAAGTTTAATTAAATTATCCATCGACGTGCAAAGGTTAGGGTGGCAAATCAAAGTTTGCCGACGTCATTCGAAGGCATTGAAAGGCATATAAATCAAAGAAGACTTTGGCTATTTCGTTGCAGAGATAGGAGAATAATCAGCGCATGAGAGAGAGTCATCGAAGGGAGGCAACATAGAGGTAAAATGAAATATTGAATTCAAGGGCAAAGACAAAATCGGAAGCTTTCGAAACTAACGTCACATTGGACAACATAGCACAGTTGGCAGGGCATCATCTTTGCACAGGAGAGGTCTGTGTTCGAATCCCGCCAGGAGCAAAAGTTTTTTGTGAGAGATTGATTTCATTTTGACAGCCGAGCGCAGAGATTAAAGGAAGTGTTTGGGATTGAATCCCAACGTGGGCCAGTGCTCACACGGTAAGCGCTTCACAACGCAAGCAAGGAGGAACAGAGTTTGACTCCCACGAAGGTGTGAAGGCGCATTGATTTTTGGGCAAAACGTTGACGATTTCGAAGGTGGTAAAGGCGCATTGATTTTTGGCAAAGACATTAACATTTTCAAAGGTTGTGGAGGCTACAAACTTCATAAAAAGGTATTTATCTCTAGCGCATGGTAATAGTTGATATTGCCAAAGTTGTGGTGCATTAAAATCATTTCTACCAAAATTAGGGAGTCATAAGGTATTTGTTGGAAATAAATGATTGTTGTGTGTGCTTAGGGAGATATAAGGTGTTGAGATATTATTTGTTATTGCTATGTGTATTTAGGGAGTTATAAGGTGTTGAATTAAATAATTGAAAATTATTGTGTGTACTTGTGGAGTTATAAGGTGTGAAAACAAATAAATAAAAGCATAGGTGCTTGTTGTTTATGTTAATGAATTTAGGGAGTTATAAGGTAGTAAAGTGTTGAACATGTATATGTCCTAGTGCATGGTTTGATTATGAAATTAAACTAGGAACTTGAGACCTAGTTAATTGCTACCTTGAGTTAGAAGACATGCACATGAGTTAGGGTTTGAAGTTGAAGACAAATTGCTTGATTATGTGCCTTGACTATTGAGAGGAAGTGGATGGATTAGAAAATCAATTTTATGGATAAAATTGATGCTTGAGTTCATAATTGCTTTAGTGGAGTTCATTGAGAGTATTGCCACTATTGAGGAGGTTTTTGCTATTGTTTTGAGGAGAGTATTGTTGGTTACTTGTTGAGTACATTGCCTCTATTTGAGACCATTGAGGAGATCATTTGCTAGTCACTTGTGGATACATTTGTCTTTCATTTGAGGAGATCATTGTTGGCTATTTGAGAGCTCTTTGCTTGAGGGAGTTGTGCTTGTTTCTTGAGAGCTTATTGACATTGCATGAGGAAGATATTATTGAGAACCTATTGCTATCACTTGTGGAGATTGTCCTTGGTTGGTTGAAGTCCTCATTGTTATTGCTTGGAGAGGTTTTCATTAGAGAGCTCATTTGCCATATATTTGAGAGTTCATTGTTGAGCATTGTTATCATCCATTTGAGAGAGTATTTGTCATACATTTTTGAGTTCATTATTGAGCATTGTTATCATCCATTTGAGAGAGTATTTGTCATACATGGTTGAGTTCATTGTTGAGCATTGTTATCATCCATTTGAGAGAGTAGTTGTCATACATTGTTGAGATCATTGTGGATCATTGTTGTCATCCTTTGAAGAGTACATTGCCATTCATTGTTGAGTTCATCATTGAGCCTTGCCTTCATTGATTTGTGGATGAGATTTGAGTGCTACTTGAGCATGATTTATTGATCCTTTGAGAAGGATTTTGGGACAGAATTTTTGAAAAATTTGAGGCAAATTTTGTGCATGATTGAGTGAGCCTTTGAGAAGGCTTTTGGGACAGATTTGTGGACAGATTTGGGACAGCATTTGAGAAGGATTGTTTGAGCCTTTTTGTGAAGGCCTTGAGTACAGATTTGGGACAGCATTTGAGCAAGATTGTTTGAGCCTTGTGAGAAGGCATTGAGGCAGATTTGTGAGCAGTAAAAGAGATAGAACAAAAATAGAAAAATATACCAACACCAGTTGCCTAGCTGAGCAGATCAATGAAGAGCCCACCTGAGAAGATCAAGATTGCCTAGATGAGAAGATCAGTGGATTGCCTAGTTGAGCATATTAGTGGATAGCCTAGTTGAAGCAGATCAGTGGATTGCCTAGCTAAGCAGATCAAGATAGCCTAGCTTTGAGCAGATCAAAGTAATCATTTGTATTGGGATAAGGATCCCTATTTCTTTGTGAAATATTATAAGGAGATTATCTTGTGGACTACCCCACATTGGGGGAACCACGTTAAATATTGTGTCTCAATTGTGTGTGGTGATTTGTGCACTTGCTTACTATTGCTATCTATGTCATTAATGCACATTGCTATATTTGGTTATTGCAATTAAGGACACTAATTGATATTGGTTTGGAAAGAAAGTAAAAAGTGGGCGCTATATTTTTCACCCCCCTCTCAATATAAGCTTGTGTTCTTCAATTGGTATCAGAGTAGGTTCCTTCGGAAAGGCTAACAACTTGAGGGCAGATTCTACAAGAACACATATGGCTTCACATAATGGATCATCTACAAGTAAGGCTCCACTATTTTATGGTAACAATTATGCTTTCTAGAGCATGAGAATGAATAACTACTTGATATCACAAGGATATGAGGTATGGAAGATGGTTTCAAAAGAGTATAAGGTTGAAGGTGATCCCGATACAGATAAGACTATTAGGAAATTGGTTGAGATCAATGCAAAGGCAATGAATTGTATTCTAAGTGGGCTATGTGAGACAGATTTTGCAAAAGTCATGGTATGTAATTCAACTAATGAAATGTGGACCAAGTTGTGGAATACCTATGAAGGAGATTCCAAGGTAAAGTTGGCAAAACTACAAACTCATAGAAAAAGATTCAAGGAATTGAAAATGGAAGATTCTAAAGATATTGCAAAGTTTTTATTTCGATTTGATGAGATTGCTAACACCATGAGAGGTCTAGGATTTGAGATGAAATAATAAAATGTTACTCAAAAGGTTTTGATATCACTTCCCATGAAGTATGATGCAAAGGTTTCAACAATAGAAGAAACAATGGATATCGACAAGCTAACAATGGAAGAACTACAAGGAACTCTCATAGCTTATGAGATGAGGATAAGTAAGCATCAGGTTCCAATAAAATAAATTGCATTCAAGGCTTTAGAGAAAAAGAAAGGGAAAGTTTTAGAGATAGATAGATATTTAGATAATGATGAGGAAGCTAACTTCATCAAAAGGAAAAAGGACTTAAGAAATTATAGGGATATAAAGAAAGTCAAATGCTACAAGTGTGGTGATTATGGTCACTATGCAAAAAAGTGTCCACATGAAGAAAATAGTGATGATGAAAAATAGGGTCACAGAAGAAAATAATATGGAAAGCATAAGCATGACAAAGATGATAGGTACAAGCAAAGCAAGTATAAGAAGAAAAGTTTTCATAAGACAAAGAAAAATTTCTACATTGAAGAATCAAGTGATAGCTCAGATCACAATGATAGAGACAAGTCAAATGATGAAAAGGAAGAACATATATTCCTAGGAATAGAAGGTGAAATATAAAAATGCTTTGTGTGTGGTCAAAGAGATCACAGATCAGGATATTGCAATGGCTTCAGTGATAGTGAAGATGAGATGACACATCAAGGAAACAAGCATGGTCAAAGAAATCATGAGAGTTTGTTTGCTATAGAAGATTATAATGATCTTAGTGACAGTGAAGATGAAGAATGTTTTTTCTATGGGATAAAATAAGTAGAAGAAGAACACTCACTCCAAACAAAAGAAGTTAAACAAGAGAATATTGTAAGAAAGACAGATGTCTCAATTGATCTAAAAGAAGACTTCAATGATATCCATGAGCAACTACAAGTGGTTAAGGAGAATCTAAAATAATTGAGATGTTCTATACTTGAGAAGTTTGATCCATCACATGACTCAAAAGGTCAAGACATTTTTACTAAGAAGGAAACATGTATTTACTTCTTGAACCAAGAACACATTCTCACATCTTAAATATGATTTGTGGCAAACTTTGAAAAGGATACTACATAGTAGTCATATTTCCTTAGGCAAAAAGTTTTCCTTGCTATCCTATTATGCGCATGGTCTAGAATACTAAAAATTATCAAAAGTACAAGCTTCCCCCCTACACGAATAAAATCCCTTGCTCTACGTCTAATCTAGGCAAGTATCCTGAAAAAGAAAAATAAAAAGCAAAAAAAAAAAGCAAAGAGAAAAAAAAGAAAAAGTTGTTCTACTATAAAAAGCAATAAAAATCCCTTGTTAAAAAATGGACAAGAATCCCTACTCCAAAATCAGAAGAAAATAAGGGGGTAGTGAGCTTGAATCCCTATAATTCCTCAGTTATTTGAAAGCCATGAGGTAAGCCCCATAACAGGTGGTTTGTGCCCAACCCGCTTGACCTTGGGTAATTCCTTTTGCGTGGCGACATTTTTGTCACATTAGAGACCTTCTTCTGTATAGACCAATGTTTGCTTGTGTATTAGCTAGCTTTTGGTAACTTGACTTACATAATAGTTTGGTACAATGGCATGCACAAAATCATGGTTAATGAAAATTTCACTTGCACACACATTGGTTCATAAAAGTTTGCTTGTATCACTACCTTACTCAAAATTTTTAAATCAATTTCACAAGCACACACATTTGATCCTTGAGAGATTTTGTATCATTGTGTCAAATCAATATGGATAATGAATTCACTTATCACACACTGGTTCTTGATAAATTTGATCTTGTCTTAGAAATAAGATAAAATATTCCTTTGAAGTTTGTTAGACAACATTAGTTCATTTTCAAAAAAATTCAAAATATTCAAAATAATTTATCTCCAAAAGAACTTGTAATCCAAAATCATTTATCATACATTGCATTTTTGACTTCACGATGATGGTATAATTCCTAGGAATTATTCTTCTCAAATTTCACACTAGGAATTCTATGCCTAGCGCAAGTCATCTTTCTCAATTTTTAGGTCCAAAATTTTTTTCATCTTCATCAAATATTTTTAAAAAAAAAGTGATACAATGATTTGCTCCATATTAATCAAGCTTCAAGCAGAATAAAAAATTTCATATTATCATGCATTGCATTTCTCGACTTCGCGATGATGGTATAATTCTTAGTAAACCTTCTCCTCAAAATTTTTACACTAAGAATTCTATGCCTAGCGCAAGTCATCTTTCCCAAATTTTCATGCTTAAATCACATTATTTTTACAAACCTTATCAAAATATTTCATAAAATCAAACTTTCTCATAAACAAAATCAAACATCATATTTCATCATTATAAGCCTCAAGATAATGCTTGAGCACCACAAAAACATTTCTATTATTAGCAATACAAAAATTCCTCACAACAGGATCTGCTTCATGACCTAGCAAGCACAGATATCCACCAATGATCATATAACAACACAACATCCTTTGAGGAACATTGCTAATCCACTTATTTCATCATTTTATAAAAGACAATTTTCATTTTAAGCATGATCAAAACACTCAAATCAAAAGCATGATTATAAGAAATTTAAACACTATAAAAATTCAATCAAATATAGTCAAATCATACACAGTCACATAAAATAAGATCTATATATATATATATATATGTATATATATATATATATAGATATATCTCAAAATTCTATATACAAAATGACATCGACTAGTATGCCACAATCCTCAAAAATTGGCATACTCAGTCACTAAACACAAAGTGTCACAAAAATGACTAAGGTCACTCCATAAGAATCTTTAGAGCTCTAGGCATTGTCGGCTCCACCATGGGATCATGGTGATTAGAATCATCTTGCTCTGGTAGTAGTGGTTGTAATGGTAGTCAAATGCGATCTCGAGCGACTCGAAGGAGTTGGAGGCTCGTACATCATAGGTAGTGGTTGTCTCTATCCCTAAAGAACTACTATAAAGTATAGGTCCTGGTAGAAAGTGGTCTACCCAATAGCCCTATCCAAATCATCCCCTAAGATGCTCCTCATCTGTGAAGGTGTAGGGACTAGAACTATAGCTCCTTGAGTCCCAACCCCCTATTTTGCCTAGGCCCTAGCCTGTGCCAACTCCCTCTCTAGATACTGAATCCTAGCTCTCAAGCCTACCTCCTATGCCTCTAGAGTCTCAATATTAGTCTTTTGGATGGTAGTCTTCGCCCTCAACCTAGTGACCTCTACCTTTGGGTCTCCTGTCCTACTGCTCTCCCGTACCTCTAGAATCCTCTTGCCCTTCCCAGGTGAGTCAGGTCTCCCCTCCTACTGAGGATATGCCCTCCCTCCTGTTGGGGTGACTCTATCCTCTCCTCCCTGTGTCTCCTATCTAGTCGATCATGTCTCCTATAAGTCATGTGGCCACCCCTAGTGTGAGGTCCTCCTCATATAGGGGGTACTTATGTCATCTATTTTTGTTGATTAACCAGATGATCCACCTACTCTATAGCACTATGTGGCTGGTTTAATCTAGTTAGGAAGATCCCAATGTACCACTGATGGTACCTATCCATCATGCCAGTATCATCCCCATCCATCACCTACACTAGTGCATCATCTGGTATTGGGTCTAAAAATGTAGCCATACTCGATGCACCACTGATAATGATGTGATCCTGAGTCACCCGAGGATATATAATATCCCTCCACTCAGGGAGGTCCTACTATAATCCAAACTGGTGTTTCATCCAATCAAAATAATGCAACTCCAACTCTCCTTGGTCCATACATAGTCAAATGGTTTGCCTGACATGGGCCAGCTCAAAAACATCCTCATCCCACCCTGGGATACCCCTACAAGGTCTTCATGTGATGTCTTATGGTAGCATATCATCTATGAGTCGTCTCGCCACATTGAGGCTAACTCATCCCCTGCACCCTCTCAGTAATGGCCAATAGAAGGCCTTAGGCCTATCATCCTTTACCTCAGGTTGACTATCTATAGCTTAAACCAGAGGAAGTCCTACAGGTCATCGGATAGCAATGTGCTCCTAGCACCACACCTATAGAAATAAAGTCAAAATCAACCCCTTTTTGCCCTTGTTGACTACCTAATGTAAGAATCTACAAAGAAATAAATATCCCCAAGCAAAGCACACCTGCTGGTCATGCATATTGCACACCACATTTGCCAAAGTCTAGGGCAAATGTTGTCCACTAACATGGATCACTAGTAAGCCACCCACAACACCACTCAGTAGAACTGTTAGTCAAGAGATACCCTCTATCTCCCCTAGTCTATCAATAACAATCCCACCCTTCTTCAGTATGAAGCTAGGGTCTCTAGTCAACCTCCTCATTGTCTGATATTAGTTGCAAGATGCAGATATATGTACCCCCTCAATGGTAACCTAAGAATCCTCCAGACATCCTCTAAAGTGGGAGCCATCTCCCCTGTGGGTAGTATGAAGTAGGATGACTTTGGATACCATCTCTTCACTAGAGCCATCAATACCCTCATGTCTACTAGAATTTGTGGCATCTCCACCACATGTCTTAGTCCCACTGCCTCTAAGCGGGTTCTCTCAATATCTGTGAGAGCACCCAAATCTATCTCGAGTGTAGCATATCTCCACTCCCGGTTCTTTAATTCTACCATTTGTCAATAAAAACAAAGTAATAAATTTTTTATCAGTAAATCATATCAAAAATTCAAAATCGGATAAAAAGTGCAAAATCATAGCAATTTGTTCAAAATCGTACTAAAAAATATCTCAAATCGTATAGATTTTCGCAATATCATATTGATATGATATTGTCGATCGTATCAATTTTGACCGATATCAAACTGTACGATATCACAAAATCAATATGATTTCGTGAAATTGATATGATTTTACAAAATCATTACAATTTCACATTTAGTGCCACGCACGATAGCTATGCCCTAAAAATCTAGATTTAAAGCTAAATTGAATGAAAAATAGGAAAAATCTAAGCTAAATGAGTAAGAAATCCATACCCGGAGTGCTCCATCTCCCGCTCGGACCAAATCAGCATGATGTGGAACATCTACCATGTTTTCTCTAGAGCTTTGAACAGGTAAATAGTAAAATGCAAATGAGTTAGTTTTGTATTTTCTTTTTACTATTTATTCATTTTACCCATAATTTTTGAGTTTTTACCCAAACGTCAAATTTGGTGTAAAAACTCGAAGGGGGTATCATTAGTAGCATATCTTAAAACAACTTGCATAAAAACTTGAAATCATCAACAAAATTTGTAATAAATTTTTGCTTTCTTGTAAAGTGTGTTGTACTTTTCTTTAACGTATTTTCCTTCAAAATTGTGCTAAAGAGAGGGTAAAATGTAACACCTAAAAAATGACTTATTATAATTTGCACTAAGGAGAAACAACTTGTAAAAATAAGCCTCTAACTGGTTGCCTCAATTTTTGTGCCCTCCTGGCGAGATCGAGTAATTTGGACGAGATTGTACGATACGATCTTGGATTGTACGATATGACCCCTAATAATATACGTATGGTCTTGCTCAAAATAGAAAATATCAACTTAGCAAAGCATCAAAATCAGCTGTAACACTTTTTGTCTCTATCTGTGCAACTATGTGACGGTTATAAGATCGAATTCACCCGATCAGTCCCATCTTGGAAGGAGTTGCAACTAAGTTTATTTTCAGCCTATTTTAGTTTATTTGCCCAGCTTATTTAATCAGATACCCTTCCCCTTAGATCCCCCCTAGCACTACTAGCATATCGACTTAGTTGCTACACTCGAATCATTGTAATTTTTGCATTATACCTAGGCATTTATCTTTTCTGTATAGGATCGAAGGATACGATCGACGATCGGATGGTACGATATTGCATCGAAGGCATACAATCTTTATCAGACTATACGATATTGCTCTGAGATCACTCTGAGTGTTGTTTTATGTGTTGTAGCTCTGCTTATTTTTAGATTTGTCATTTCACTTATCATTTAAATCATATAGAATATAGAATTCAATCATTTGCATTCTTGGAGTTCACCGATTTGCATATAATCACATATTGCATGTAGTTTAAAGCACTTATCTATTGTTTGCTTTCAATTACAACATTTAATAGCTAACATTAAGTTTCATTTTTATTAAAAGAAACATTAGAATTGTCTATTTTTTGTTTTTTGCACTTTATCCATGAAACTAAATTTTTTTGTCAAGATCAGATATGTTGATTTCTGGTCGGTAGGTACGATCTTTGATCGTATTCATACGATCTTACTCTATTCATATGATCTCGCTCTACTACGTACGATCTGGACTGCAATCAAAAATTAGAATTTTCTTTAGACTTCTGGATAAAGGTAAACGTTTTAAATTACTTTTTAAGCATTGCATTATCCATCATATAAATCAAAATTGCATATAGGTTAGCATAGTTGCATATTGGAAAAAATAGGTGTATGTGATATTTGATAAAAGGAACACATCAAAACAAACTCCAAACCTAGGCATGGAAACTGCCATAAAATGTTTCCTGGTGAACCTTAAACCAATTCATCAAAAAATCATCATAAGAAGACACAATCAAGTGTCTCTCTTTGAGGTGTAGACCTATCATTCCCACATTCCCCTTCGAGGCATGGATCCATTAGCTTGGAGGAAAGAAGTGTATGAATTTTAGACATACACATACATTTTCAATAATACTCATCAATCCTTTTTACTCCACCTTATATTTCACAACATTCATTCCAACATTTCAAAAAAAGATGATGTGCCCATACCTCTTTGCTTTGATGGATATATGTCTTCAAAACCTATTTAACTCACAATAAAATCCTTTTTCTAATTCTAGGTTAGATAGCAATAGTCTATCTCAAAATCTCCACAAGAATATTTATCTCAACAAATATTTCACCATACAAGAATTACAATAAAATTTCAAGTCACAAATACACCTTATCACTCCTTCACTTTCAAAATAATATTCAACATATATAAAAAATAAAGTTCCTTGTTTTACACCTTATAATCTCCAATACTCTCAAAATAATATTCAACACACATCAAAATAAATTTCCTTGTTTACACCTTATAATCTCCAATACTCTCAAAATAATATTCAACACACATCAAAATAAAGTTCCTTGTTTACACCTTATAATCTCCAATACTCTCAAAATAATATTCAACACACATCAAAATAAAATATTTAATCAACAACCCTTATGACTCCCTAAACAATTTCACACATGCCCTTTTTAATATCATGTGGTCTCAAAGCAATTTCAGCATCAGAAAACTTTGGAAACTTTAAATCAAAATTGCATACCTTAATTGTTGACCCATATTACAAAAATATTACACACATCTCAACGACCAGTTCCCAAAATTGAACATGCGACCTGTGCTACCATAGAACCTTAGCCCAAGGGTAGGCTACCACTTGGGCTACACACCTACATGAACACCAGAGGACACTCAGTCCTATACCATATCTACTGCTCATGAGGATTACCAAAAACCAAAACTCTTTTCTCCTTCAACAAAAATGAATAGTGTGGGATTTGAAACCATGGCGTTCTCTTCACGAATGCCTTAACCACACATTCGACCATCGTCTGAAAATCCAATGCTATGGGATATTTTTGTCATGCCAATCGAATTTAAACATAGCTCTACCTCCTTTTTTTAAATAAATCACAAACATCTTCTCCCTTAGAAACTAGAGCGCATGAATTATTATCACTTGGGCATTCAAATATTTGAACTTTGGAAATGAAAAATCATTTCCTTTAAATACTCTTTATTTTGCATTAAAACACGTCGGTCCTCCTTCGAATTCGATTTTAAATTGGAATTGAAAATTTGAACTTTGGTGCCATTAATTATTTAAATTAAAATTTTAACCTTAGGTTAAAATATTTTAATTTAAATAAATTAAAACCTTTGAAAACCTTTATAACTTGCTCAATGAAATTTTTCAGGGATATATATTTTAATGATTCCTTGGACCTTGTTATTTTTCACTTCTTCCTTTTGCCCTAATATTATAATATAAAATATTATAATATTATTATTTCTTTTTAAGCCTACTTCTCTTTTCTTAGGTCTTCAACCTTTTTAGCCTCTTTAGACATATAATATTTAAAATAAATATTATATTCTTTTTATTTTAACAACTTCCTCGCATTTTGGAGAAATCAACCTTTTGACCTTAATGACAACAAAACTGGACATCAAACCTCTTGACACCAATGACAACAAAAATTGCTCAAATTTCTAATAAGTTGTCTTTGGGAGAAGCTTTATTTAAGTCACAAAAATTAGTGCATACACGAACCTCACCTGAGGGTTTTAGGGCTGGTACCATGTTAGAAACCCATTCGAGGTAATCTATGGGAACAATTAAACCTACATCAGGGAGCTTTGGAGCTCTGATTTTATGAGGAGAGAAATGATAGGATTCATACATCACAAATTTTGTCTGATAAGTTTGGCATCTTTGTCTAAGGTGAGATTATAAACCACTAGGGAAGGATCAATGCCAGGTATATCCTTGTAGGACCAGGCAAAGACTCTAATATATTCCATAAGGAAAGTGGTGAATGTGATACACTCTTCTAGTGAGAGGCTAGCGATGAGCTTGACTATGTGTGGGTTTTTAGAATCATCTCCAATGTCAACCTCAATAGTGTCTTCCACAAGCATGTGGGATCCATCTCAAAGTTTCTCAAGGATTGGAATAATATGGAGGTCATTGATAGCCTCTAGTACATAAAATTAATCATCTAGGTATATGCCTGTATGGTGAATCCATAGAATATGGGATGGCATGGAAGGTGAAGGAGTATTCGTAGCATGCAATACATGGGGTGAAAGTAAGAAATCATGTGGTAAAGGTGTAGCTGAAACATGTGTGAAGTCAAGGATATCTAGGTTGGGTATGTCATCATGAATCGACTGATGTGTGTACCAAAGTGGAGCAAATAGGTCTACATCAACCATGTTAATCGAATTCATGGGGACATAGGCGGTGAAGAGTCTAATGATGAAGACTCAATAACACATGACCATCCAAGTAAACTTAGTAGAGGGCGTAAGATGACGGGTGGAGAATGTGATCGAGTAATGGAGTGATGGAGTTATCGATGTATAGGTAGTGATCTAGCCAAATGTAATGGTGATGGTGGAGGAGATATCATATCATATTCTGGGTAGTGAGCATCTAGAGATAATGCATTGGAGAAGGGAATTTTTAGAAAGAAGTTGAATGGAATAGTAATGGTTGAATGAGGAGATGATCTTTACTCCAAAATATCCATGTCAATATATTACTCTAAAGTGTGTGTTGGAAGAAAGAAAGGGTGCAAGGAGAGATCTTGAAGCTCATCTTCAAGTGTGTGAATAGTGATGGGGCAATAGCCTAAGCCGGATTTGTCTATAGGTGACTATACATGGGGATTGATGGATGTGCATAACCCTTGTTCATAACGTCCTAATCCAAATCCATACCAATGGAAATGTTGAAGATAGTATAAGGTGAAATGGGGATTAGACATGTGATCTAATGTACCACAAAAGTTGGATTATGGTGGTGGAGGCACTGTAGCTTGAAGTGAGGAGTCTAGTCCTGCATAAACAAAGTTGGTTTGATTATCGGGAGGACCTAATTGTACAATAGTGCCAATGGTCAATACTAAAGTTGAAGGGTGGTCATAGTCATGCATGGATTGGATGGTAGGAGGTCATACATGAGCATCACAAACATTATAGTCACCTAGACTAGATTTCATCATGAAGATAGAGATGTGAGGTGATGTATGAGGTGGTGAATCCAAATTGGAAGAGGAGGGTGAGAGTTGAGACTCTCATATTGTGGCACTAGAGGGGTGCAACTATTGGTCATCAAGGTGAGAAGCTCATTGTTCTTGATCGTGGTCTTCAGCTATCGTAGGTGGGATAGGATGATCTGCATGTGGGAATTATGGAGTTGAGTCAGTAGATGTTGATGTTGGGCTGTGAGGAGATGTGAACATCCTGAGTCATGGATAAAATGGAAGTGGGGGTGTTTGAGGCATAGGGAGGATAGGAGGTTCCATAGAGGAATATGGGTGATATGTAGTAGTAGGCCACTATGGGGGTGACGAAGAGGGTGTTAGTGTTGGAGGTAGATTTATGGAAGAGGATGGTTGAGAAGATACGGGTGGCTAGAGGGAAGGTGGTAAAAAAGGTATGGTAGCTAGATTAGCTTCTATGGTAGTTGGTGAAAGTGGTGCGGACACTGAGGTATGTGTCCCTAATGTAGATTGCGGTAATGAGGTTGATGTGGAGGGAGATGTCGATGCTCTGATAGATTGATGAGATGAAACAAGAAAAATTTGTGTAGAATATGAGGAGGGTCCTGGTGGGATTTCTATGATATTACATAATTTTAAGGGGTCCCCATCGATAAGAACACAATGAACAAGTCCATCATGGACGTATTTGAGGCAGTGGTGTAATTTAGAAGGGACACACTGCATGTCTCTAATCCATGGATGGTCGAGAAATATGTTGTACTACATCTCGACCTAAATGATGTGGAATAGGATAGAAATTGTGTGAATACCCACTCAAATGGGTACGACAATGGAGCCTACTATAGTTCGCATGGAGCCATTGAATTATTGAATATCGAGTGATGGGATGGTGAAATTATTTGGTAGAATATGTAGGTGGTGTAAGGTTGCATTAGAAATGATGTTGATAGAGGAACCAGTATCAATGAGAATATGCTTGTAGGTGATATCATTTATGGTTGCTTGGATGTAAAGAGGAGAGTCCGCTCCTTCACCTATGAGTTAAGTAATATCATGATCATGGAAATTAATCGAGGGTTGAAGAAAGCATGAAATGTTTCCCACAAAGTTCACAAATGTATTTGTGTTGTGTGTTTCAAGATCAATATATCAAATAATATCATTCAATGCCTCATGAGACCACTAGTGTAGTTTGGCATGAAGGGTACCTTTGATTATCAGTATTGAGGTTAACCATACCAACTACACCATATGAAGGTGGATCTCATTGGATGCTATTAACTTGTCTAGGTGGCCCTATGGGATTAGGTTGAGTTCATTGGGGATTGGTCTCCCTGTGTTTGGCTAGAGGGTTTTGGTAGATCTCCAAGTTTTTATTTTGTGGGGTGAGTGGGTTGGAGACCTGGATGGTACCCCTATCAATGAGATCTTGGACAAGGCCACTAAAAGAGCGACAAGATTCGATATCGTGACCAGGATTATTAGTGGTATGCACAAAAGGCTTGCTCATTGTATCCTCGAGGCTTGGGTTTATTTGGATCGAGTGACCATATTTCAAGCAAGTTGATGTGATCGGTATCATAAAATATCTAGAAAAGGACTGGTAAAGAATTTGAGAGTGGGGTGAGATTGTGTTGTGGATCCTATGGATGAAGGCCACGAGGCTATTGTGGTCAAGTAGGAAGAGGTGCACTAGTTTGAAATGGTTTTTTCTAAGGAGAAGGAGGTCATGGGATGGGTGATAAAGCTAAAGTAGTTGTTACCACATTATTGGCTTGTGGTGGCCTAGGAAAAGGCTTATTAGGTGTATTTCTGTTAAAATAAAAATTGGAGTTGTATGAGGGTTTTTATCTCAACTTGATTTTGCTCAATTGGACTTTGATGTCCTCGATGACTTTAGCTTGGGTAATGGCTTCTTCAAAGGTGCAACTTTGATGAAGTTGTAGGGAAGTGGAGATATGCTTATGATAACTTTTGGAGAAAAGTGTAACAAGTTCAATAGTTGGGAGACTATGAGCCAGGTCATGTATGACCAATCTCCATCGAGAAATAAACTTAGTAATGGGCTCATCATCAACCTATCATAGGGCGTAGACATTTGAGAAGTTTATTTTATTTTTTATGTTGATAGAGAAATGTTCTAGGAATGAATTGGCCAGTTGTTCAAATGTGTATAGGATATGGTGCAGAAGCATGTTGTACCAATCAAGGGCTTGTCCCCCAAGCGAGAGGGAGAAGGTACGTAACATGAGGGGATTGCTACTATGAAGCTAGTAGCAAGTTGAATGGTAGTTACTAACATGTTCTCTTGGATCCTCTTTGCCTTTGTACTTATCAAAATTTAGGATCTCAAAGCGATAAGGATAAGGAGGAATGGGAACTGAGGGATGGACTGGCTCATTATAGAGTTCATCATAGGTAGGTTTTTGCGATCCATAGTTGACGATACGAAGGTTTAGCATCTTTACTTCATCTTGCAGGAGTTGAAGTTTGGATGTTATAGGTGTGGAGGATGATGCTAAGGTGGGTGGGGCCTAAGAGTGTGGTGGATACTAGAGTTGTTGTTCTTCCTAGTATTGGGAAGGGACGTATTGCAACTGATCCTGAGGAGGTGGCTTCTGAATGACGTATGGTGTCGTAGTGAGTGGAATACTAGGTTGTGGAATAGACATCTGTTGAGGATAATAATATTATGGCTGAGGGGTGTGCGATTATTGTATAGGTATCTATTGGAGAGGAGCTTGCTATAATGGTTGAGTTGTAGGAGGTGATGACCAAGCAGGGGGAGGCATAAAGAATGTGGGTCTAGTAGATAATAGTAAAGGTGCCTGGATATATGGTGCTAAAGGTGGACTAGATGAGGTGTTGTAGGATGGGACATGCATCTATCCTGAAGGATGAGAGGTGGGAAAGCTAAACTGAGTAGAATATCTTGGGGAGTAGGAGTATAGGCTGAATGTCATAGACCATAGGTGGGAATGGGATCTACAATAGAGATTCAAAATGGAGGAGGAGGTGGTAATCTAAAGGTAGAAGTGGATGAAGGTGGAATAGAAGATTGGGTAGGATGTTTCCTAGGAGGATAGGATGTAGGTGGGAGTGATGAGGAAGGGGAAGGATAAGCTTCTAAGGTAGGAGCTTGAGAGGGTGAAGTGGTGAATGTGTACACTCTAGGTTGGGTGTAGGTAGTCGGTTGTTGTTGTTGGTGTTGAATTGGTTGTGTTTGAGGAGGCAACTGTGATATGTCCTCAAAGGATGGGAAGAATTATTATTGGGGAAGCGGTGGTGGTAACTCTTGGGAAGAGTGTTGGTATGATGGTAGAAGTGGCTCTTGTTGTTGCTACAAGGGAGGTTATTGTGATGGGGTTTGCAATGATGGCACCTGAGTACTTGGTGTAGAAGAGGAAGGGTCTAAAATCATCCCTATGATAGGGGTGAATGATGTGACCTCGGGATGAGTGCGGTTTAACAAGGAAGAGTCATTCTCAAAAAGGGATTGAGATAGACTTTGAAAGAAGGGGTGCATGAAGGTAGGAGAGGTAGGTAATATTTCTTCATCGATGGTGAAGAAAGGAGTGGGATGTCCTAGAGCTATATAGATAACATGATCATAGAATATAGAAGGTGGATTGGGTGAAGGAGAATGAGGAAGAAGTGGGTCATCTTCACCAGATGAGGTAGGAATATCATCAGAAGAATATATGTGTGGAAGGTAGAAGTGAATCTATGGGTAGATCAATTGTGAGTGTGTGGACTTCCCCTATAGAAGGAGAGGAAGAAGGATACTAACTGGAAGGGGTAAATAATACCTCCTCCTCAAGGTACACTTGCTCATACACTTGACTACATGTGGTGATAGTCATGGTGTCGTGTGTGATGAATGTGGGCTTAGAACTATACATAAAAACTAAAATCTGAGGTTCTAGGTGTGATGTGCAAGGGATTTTTGAGTAACCTTGTGAAGTTTGACCAATTTTTGAACTTGGAAGTAGGATTCATAGGTCAAGGGATGAATTGAGACCTGATTCATAGGTTAGGGGTGAATTGATCTCAAACTGTGAATATGATAGAGACTAAGCAATAATAGGTTGTGGATAGCCAACAAACAGAGTGTTGAACCATGAAATATGCTAAAACCAGTTTGTGATTATACAAACAATGTGAAACTAGAATTAGTTCTAAATGCAGAAAAGAAAATATTTATGTGTTTTCGTGTGTTTTGATGTTAAAAATATACTTCCTAGGAAATATCATAGGTAGTGGGGTGATAACTCTAGAAATATCAGGAGTGTCATTGGCATAGAACCTCCTGCAACACCCAAAGGTGCACATAATAGAACAGTGTCACAATGGGAAAATGGTGACATGTATGGAAGGTGTAGTAAAATGATAGCCTATAGGGTGGAATCAAGATGTGCTAATGAGTCCAATAAACTCTTGAAAGAAGAGGTGGTAATATATAATACTTGCTACTTGTCCATATGAGCTTTTGCTTCACTCTCGGGTGAGCTTAGTCAATGAAGACAATTACCATGTTCACTAATTATGTAAGCCTCATGAATGAAGGCATCTAAACCTATCCCACTCTGAAGGCTCCTTTTGGTGATGAATTTTGGAAGATCAATCTCAAAAGTGGGGGATTTTCTAATGATGAAATCTAGAAAACTGCTCCTGTGGGGCTGCTAGGTGTCTAGGGGGGTGAGTTGATGGAGGGTAAAACTCCTACCTCACCAGTATTGAGTGATGGATTGGGGATGAAATCCAATCTCACCACTTGTGTGTACCACATGAGTGTGTGGGTTTTTGTTGTCTAACGATGATGTAAAAGCAAGAAAGCTAACTAGATGCCTTTTTGAAATGTAAATCTAGCCCTAGATGCATTTTTGGAAGCAAAGCTAGATTAAGATGCATTTTGAAATAAATCTAATCCTATGTGCCTTTTTGGAAAAGAAACTAGGATCTTATGCTATGAAGCATGTAAACAAGCAATGTAAAGCATGTGAGAAGAGGAATTTGTGGAACCCTAAATTTGAAACATGAAAGAAAAGTGAGAGAGATTGTGCAAAAAGAAATTGGAAATCCTAAACTAATGATATGGAAAGAGATATGCAAATTACCTAGAGGATTTGTGAAAGAAATAGGAAAATTTCTAATCTAAAATGATATGGAAAGAAATTTGAAAATTGCAATTTACCTAGAGGATTTATGAAATAAATGGGAAGTTCTAATCTAATGATGAGAAAGGGATTTAAAATTTACAATTTACCTAAGGGATTTGTAAAATAAAAGGGAAATCCTAATCTAATAACAAGAAAGGAATCTGAAATTTGATTTTACGAAAAGGGATTTGAAATTTGTGTTAGTGAAACATGCAAAAAGAGATGTGAAAACTCTAATCCTAAATGCATGAAATAAATCTGAAATTGATTTTTATGCAAGAAGGAATTTGAATTAGCTTTGATGAAAGGTGCATAAAGAACTTTGCAAAACCTAATACTAAATGTGACTTTTTAGAATGGAAATTTGAAATGCACTTTGAAAGGAAATTGAGGGAATAACACAAGAAAGAAATGGGAAACCTATTTGACATGCGATTTGTAAAAGGAAATGAAAATGTTCTTGAAATAAAGCAAACTAAACTTTTTGATCTACATGTAGGTTTTTGAAAGGAAGAATTTGAAAAACCTATCTAATGCAAGAGATATGACTTCAAAAATTGATGATTCACAAAGAGAATGACATAAAATAGAAGCCTATCCTAATGATTTGAGCAAAAATAAATGCAATTCTGATTTAGGTAAGTAAAGAGAAATCTGAAACAAACTAAGATAAATGATTTGAAAATGATAAATGCATTGAAAGGGAATTTCATACAATGACACGATGCATTTTGTAATGAAATTTTTCCTTGCACATGAATGATAGAAATAGAAAAGTTTAAGGAAAATACCTGGTTCCTTTTGCTCCAAATGGACTATTCTGAGTCTCTGTTGTAGACCTCTACAATTTTGAGGGTTTTTGGAGTAGTTATGCTGGATTTGTAGGGTAAGGGGGTGAATCAGATCTGAATTCGCATGTCGGGGGGTGAATCAGATTTAGGAGCCCAAAATTTCCATTTTGATGACCTGAGGAGCTTTTTATAGTTTTTAGAGTCTTTTTTTTGTCTAGAATGATACCTACAATAGCACAAAAAGTATAAAATTGTGTTAGATTCATAAAAAGACTAGTCTAGCACAACTCTTTGTGGGGGTCCCATCGGGCGTGCCAGAATGAAGTGGATGAAAGATGCCATTTGATCCAACAACTTGATATAACATAAATTATCCAAAAATGCTGATTTTATTAATGAAAGAAATGCTTTAGGTTACAAATAGTGAGTATTCCCATTCTTATTTCACAAATGTACAACAATCTTGATGATATATTTTGAGGGCTCCTCAATGTAGGTGGGCTTCATGTGTAATGTGTGCCACCGATAGTTTTGTTGTTGATATTTCCCCTTTGCACCTATTTGGGACCTACAAAAGAGAGTTAGTGTGTTTGGGGGCTTGCCTTAGTTAGGCCCCATTTTGAAGAAGACAAATCGACATTAAATATGTAGATAAAAGTGATGTAAACTAGAGAAATGACTATAAAAATATGAAAATAAGTGTACCTAATATATTTGTTGTTGTAGGCCTATTGTAGGGTCAATTTGCATGGCAAGGGGTGAATTGGAGTCTAGATTCATAGGGCAAGGGGTGAATTGAGCTATAGGTACTTTCTATTGTATATTATTTATTTGGATGGGCTCTTGAGATGATATTATGATGTATGTATGGTGCAGATATGTCAGATTGTATTCTGGTCATATTTTTGTAGAGTTTTTGTAAGTTAGCTAAAAGGGAGAGAGAGGTAGAATAGGAGGGGGAGCCCTCTATTTATAGAAAAATATGAGGTCAAGAGAAGGGGTTAGATAGACCAACCCTTAGAGTCACTCCATGCTAGAGTTAGGTTAGGGTTTGAATAGGTGTCAAACCCTCATGCCTTAGAGAAATATCTCCTCCTCACACATGTGTGAGGAAGAGTTAGGATTAACTAGGGTTAGTTAGATCCTAGGTTAGGTTAGGGTTTAGTTAGGGCATTTGGAAATATCCTAACTAATTTCATGTGCACACATGTGTGGGAGTGTGTTTAGGGCTAATTTGATTTAGGACCCTAATTAAACTCACTTAAGTGAAAAAGTGCATTTAATTAAAAGTCAATGATGAATTAGATCACTAATCAACCTAATTAGGCTTTTGGATAGGGATAAGATCCCATGGAGGCTAATTAGGTGTAGGGGAGGGCTTAAGTTACCTTAGGGGGCTAATAGATGGTCTCCTAGTGGGTAGGAGGTATTTTGGAGGTGTTTTACCTAGTT
Source organism: Wollemia nobilis (assembly GCA_028583015.1). Taxonomy (NCBI): domain Eukaryota; kingdom Viridiplantae; phylum Streptophyta; class Pinopsida; order Araucariales; family Araucariaceae; genus Wollemia; species Wollemia nobilis. The sequence continues at coordinate 5,347,295 of JAQPPZ010017129.1, forward strand.
TTGTAGGTTTAGGAGCCTACGAATGACTAAGATAGCCTACGAATGACTACAACAGTCTACAATGGCCTATGATAGCCTATGTCAGTCTACAAGTGTGTATGTAGATGTGCAAGTGTTTAGAAGTGAGCATGTGTGACTTTTAGGTGTCTATAATAATAAATGCTCTTGAATGACAAACCACATAGGTTTGTTTGGATTTTAATTTTCATGCATGTCATAAATTTTCAAAGTCCTTTTTGCACATGCATTTGAAAAACTAAAAAATAATAATAAATAAATAAATTCAAATACCCCAACACCTGGCTCTGACGATGCATACGACAATACCCAATAATCTATAGCCTTAAGCTATTAAGTGTGATGGTCTATGCATGGCATCCATTCAAGCCTTACCATTTTATAATGGTCCAATTTGTCCCATCAAAATTTAAATCTAACACCCTCATAATTCACATGTGCCCACATGATTTCAATAAATATATGGTAGAAAAAAATAGGGATAATAGTGTCGCAAGTTTCCAAATGAGTGAAAATTGAATCTAATAATCTAAGTCATTAATTTGGAAAATCACCACCATTATTCAATTGCATGTAAAAATTGCTTAGTTATCATGTGTGTGGGACTTATTTTCAATTGCCACCTTTAACCATAGCAACTTTTAAAATTTTGTGGCAATTGATTCATCAGTTGCCACATGTCCAATCGATGCATGGGAAGCATGCACAATATGCATATAAAGTATAAAATAGGTTTTCACCATCTTTTAGAGTAAGTCATATTTCTCAGGTATGATGGCATATGTGTGTGTCTCATAATAATTACACAAATATATTGAAACCCATGCTCTGCAATCACAGGAAAAAAATGCAATAGTAAAATAGTTAAAAAATATAGAGTGCAATCAAAGCACTGAGTAAAGAAGGATATAAAAATTATAGAAGCACAATTGAAGTAGAGTGGCACATTGCAAAAAAAATTAACAAGGCATTATAAAATTACATCATTCAAAGAATAATGCATGGTTGACCATGATGGGTGGGAAAAAGTGGAAAGCCAAACTAGATAATACTGAGGAATTGCAGTACCATCTAAAAATTATAAAAAAAATCAGCACATTGGGTGGATGTAATTATTCCAAAAATTAGATAGTAATTTAGAAGGGTTAGCACCAGAATTCTCCTACACTCTTTGGAACAACCGAGTAACCATCAATGGAATACAAATTGAGGTAACCCCCATTGTTCTCAGTCAAATATTAAAATTATTTTTAAGGGCATGGAGTTAATTAGATATTTTAAAACCACATTTCCAGAAATAGTAAACACATTCAAATAAAATGGGGACCTTGAACCCCAAATGCATATGAATAACCACATATGTAAGGGGGTAAAGAGGACTAGTTTAAAACAACCATGGGATGAGGGTACCACCTGGGTAATTCAGTACTTGACTTATGAGGGTCAGTTTGTTGTGTTATCAAGGCATCACATCAATCTATGAACCCACCTAAGACATGGTACAAGCAAACTCAAACTTCAGATAAATGTACCCTTATATTTATATTAGGCCCTGCATGATATGGCCAAACACTATGAGGAGGGTTAGGGATCATTTAGGCATCATAGGCTGATTAAAATTGTATGTAAACACCATTTTTTAGGGAATCCCAAAACTTTTAATATGTTTTTTAAGCCTTGGGATGAACAAACCCCCTCCAAAACTACTCAAAAAAATGTAGTAGGGACTAGTAGTAGGGTAGAAGTCCGTGTTGAACAACCTAAAAGTAGGACAAATTCTAAACATAAAATATAATAGTCAAAAAATTTAAGAAGCCCTTGATCACCTAGCACATCAACATCTACTGCAGCAAAGTAAAAAAATATAGAAAAAGAAAACTTGAAATAACCCTTATAGAAAAAATGACTAGAAGGGTTATTATCAATATAGGGAAAACAAGGGTGTTTGCTTAGGTAGATATCTCTACCCAGCAAGAACCTTCTGATTCAAGTGCAACAAAGGAGTATTTAGGTCAGTCATAATTATATTTTATAGAGGAGGATGTTACTTAGGGAAACTCTTCTTCCATAAATGAAGAGTACCAACTAGAACAATAGTCTCTAGAAGTTAAGACTAGGTCTGCTTCTAGGAGACGGGCTAAGGAAAATAGGGGCCAAGGTAGCATGCAACAAAAAGAGACAGCATCTCAAAAGATAGGTGAGATCAACTAAATAGGTAGCAAGATTTATAGAAACATTCTAGTAAACTATAAGGAGATGGAATTGGTAAGCAATAGACTGCACCAACACCACCTCCTCTCAAGAGAAGTTTATGGCGATAACAAAAAATAGTCACTCAGGAAAACTAGGCAACATCAATTCAAGAGGATGAGGAGGAGGATCAGGATCTTGGAGTTCCTACAAAAGTAGAAGATCCAATGTAAGAGGATTCTCCACTAGACATGACAATGTCCACCTACTCCTCAAAATCAACATAATAGGAAATGGCTGAAGATATGGAGCAAAAATACCCCATGAAAGTTGTTAAGGTAATTATTAAAATGTAATAAAAATGAATAGAAGAGGTAGAAGAGAAGATCAAGAAGAAGGATAAATACATCTACCAAATATTGTAAGAACTCTATGAGTTGAAGGATATAATTGGAGCACATGGAGGTATACCTGAAATCATCCAAGGTAATGAGGCAACAAAAATTCTGCTCAATCTAGAATAATAGGCCCAACAAGTGAATATGTAAGAAATAACTCCATCACACCCTGATAAGATTGATTCCACTATTTAAAAATATGAACCAACTCTATCTACTATTATTATAGAGATTGTTTCTATAGAATAAAGGAGGGAAAAAGAAGTGGTGTTTGTTTGAAGGGTAGGAAAAGAGCCCATGGGTGGTGGATAATGCTCCAAGTAGAAAGAAGATGCTTCAAATCATGAGCAATAGTAGGGTGTAGAGGAACTATTAAGGATTCAAATCCAACTTCGGCGTTCTTTATTTATGTGCAATATATAGGCACTAAGGTGCCAAAATACAATATAACCAAACTTCCAAATCTTGAAATAATATACCAAGTAGGGTGGCAAGATAGAATAAGCTAACTAATAATAATCTAAGTCTAACAACTTGGGCTAACTAAAGCTAACTACTAACTTAAGTTACCACCTAATATCTAGAATTAGTTTCTAGAATCATACATGAGTTGAAGACACATAGATTATTAGCATGAATAATAATAAACCTAGAAATTAACTTAATAATAAACTAAGCCTAGATAATATAGTAAGATACCCTCATCATACCTCCCCACTCAAGAAGTATTGGAATACAATGCTTTTACAATATGAGTGGAAGGGTAAGTCACCAAATATTGAATACAAATATTGAGAAGCCATCTCATAGCCAGGTGAAATGAGGTTGTTGATGCCTCAAAATATCGATGTGGAGAAACAACATGTGGAATAACTCACTCACCAAGTGGTGAATGACATTGATAAGAAGAAATCACTTGCTATACAATCTATGAAGTCTATTGAACAACTAGAACCAATGAAGGTAGCAAGGAAGTAGGCCACTCAAATGAAGGAGGAAAAACAAGAGGATCAGTAGGAGCAGTAGCAAGAGGTACATATGAAGGAGAAGGAAGGACCTCCTAATGAGTCGATGGAGCGATAAAAGCACGAATTTCCTTGGGCAAAAAGATGCAATATTTTGTGAAGATACCAAAAATTGGGATTATAGAAGATTAAGAATAAGAAATATATTATTCTAATGATGCATGGTGTAGGTTTTATGAAAAGCAACATATTGAGCCCATTTATCATACTCATAGGGTTGTCCCATAATCAATTCATAATAGTCCATGGTATTCACATCACAAGTGATGTGATATATGTTAAATTGAAAGATGTAGTCTTGAACGAACATGTTAGTTTCCTATCAAAAATGAAACCACTTAATAATCAATTCTCTTTGATAGTTTGAGGGATAGAAATTTTGCTTGAGTGCTTTCACAAGATTCTCCCAAGTGGTTAATGCATCTTGACCTTCTTACGTTCCACTAGAACTTTAGCTACACCTAAAAGCTTAAGCTTTGTAAATGGAACTTTATCATCATATTGAGTGTGAGTGTATGAAAACCAAGATTCCATATCTAAAATTTAGCTATTCAAGATGTCTGGATTCCTTGACCCATCATACAATGGGACCTCACACTGAGCCTTCAAGCATGGGTCGTTATTGTAAATCTTGACATCAATGGCATTTTGTACACTGATGTCATTAACCTTGTCAGCAAGGCTACTGACAACTTGGGCCAAATTTGTTTCATTAACTTTATCTGCAAGTGCATTTACAATTTGGGCCAATTCTTCCACTTAGGCATTCAAATCCAAGGACATTTGAAATAGGTGTAAGTCAGGATTAAGGGGAAAATGCACACAAAAAAAACAAGGTAATTTTGAGAACCTTGATTACAATTTGTTTCCCTTAAATGAATAACTCCTACCTAATTACAAGCAATAATATTGATGTCAATCTAATGGAGGACAAATTAATAAATTTTCTTCACAATTTTGGAGGTGAAATAAAAATGTAAAGTATTTGAAAAATGCTTTTAATTGGAGATATTTGTTTTTGAGAAGTAACTAGAATTTTTTATACATATTGGGTTTTTTAAGAGGATCCCAAAACCTTATAACAAAAAGGGTTGTAGCACCGAGATTTAAAGCAACTCCTTAGTACATGAAAATAAACACAAACTGAAAGGGAAAGGGCTAGAAACAACCCTTGATCCAATAGAAATACCATATTCTAGTACCAACTAGTGAGGCCCACTTCACAAAAATATCATCCTCCTATTGCTGGTAGTCTGGGATCCTCCCAGGGGTGTATACAGTAGTCTAGGATCCACCCGAGGGTGGATACAATAGTCTAGGATCCTATCGGGGGTGGATATAGTAGTTTGGGATCCACCCGAGGGTGGATACAATAGTCTAGGATCCTCCTGAGGGTGGATATAGCGCACCTGCCCAAACCTACATAGGGAAAGCGAGAAGGCCAAGAATAGCCTGCAACCATAAATCATGCTTGAAAACCAGAAGCAAGGAATTTTTAAAAAACTAGAGAGGATCCTCACCCAAGTACGGCTTGAGATGCAACACAGGGTGTAGTAGAGCAGTAAGTAGCCACGCAAGCAAAGCAGCAAGTAGCACAGTGATACAGGCTAGGAATCAGCAGTGGGATAGCCTGGGAAATGGCATCAAGGTCCTCAAGGAAAAAATGAGAAGCCTCCACATTAGCCTAAAAAGTGGAACAACATCATTGGAGATATCTACAGGCCAAGATATCCCTATGCACAGTAAGGAGAAAAACAAGGAAGTTAGAAGGATTTAGGGAAAAAAACAACATACGCAAATACAAGATCCCAAAAGCCAAAACTAAAGGAGGAAGGAGATACCACAGCTGCAAACACACTTATCTCCCTAAATACTAGAGAATACAGAAGGAAGCCCCCACCACTCCAGTAGAAAGGTCTAGGAACCACCATCCTTACTCACGAATAGATCTAGGGAACCGGGACTAGAAGCTGTTGAACAGGAACTGAAACAAACCACTTGAGGATCCCAAGTGGGAGGCGATAACAAGCACAAAGATGGGATCCTTGTAAGCCTAACTCGGGGGAACCAGGGTCTGCATGCATTGATCATGGGTCCCCTCCCAAGATCTAGACATGCAACAGAAACCCTAGGAACCCCATAATAAGGGACCAATATCCCCCCATCCTTGCTCATGGATAGCTTCAGGGAACTGGGACTGGGACTGAGAACAACCCAAGCAAAGGAAGAGGCCCACCCTAAAGGCCAACCAATGCCTTGGGTGTCCACCAAATCATAGATCCAACAAGAAGAAGCCTTCGAACAAGAAATTGAAAAGGGCCCTACCCAATGGGACGAGACCAGCAGTAACCATAGGCATCCTAGAGAGGAGTCACTGGTAGAAGAGGAAAATGGCCCCCCAGACCAACCCTGAAGTAGAGAGGACCTCATAGGATGCACCAAGAAGTAGTCGAAATCCCAACCTGCCACCACCATCGACCGAGGAAGCCTTAGGAACCAAATCCACACAAAAAACCTGCAAAACACCCCAAGGGAAAGCCTGAGGGAGATCGGGGAAGGGATCCCAAAAACATGTAGGAAACCCTAGGAGACCCTTGGGATGCACCAGACCACGGGCTCAGGTAGGGAAACCCTAAAACTGTTGGGAAAGGAGTAGAAAGTGGAGAAGGATCTCCCCCCAAGGAGATCATCTACTACAAAGCATTCCCAATAGCGGGATGACCCGGGATGAGCCAAGGACTGGGCAAGAACCAGGGGAGGGGGAGTAGGGAGAGGGAGCAGGACCCTCCCCCTCCCCCTACCATATCTTGTAATTGGAGATATTAAATCTAATAATAAGGTTTAAATTTTCCTTTTAAATTATTAATTTTTAAAATAACTTAATTAATAAAATGAATATTAATTAATCAAGGTGATTAATTAAAATTAATCAAGCTATTTATAAAAATTAATAAATAAATAAACTAATTAAAAACATTAATATAGAAATAATCCAAAAATTTATACCTCCAAATTTACCCTTTTTTCAAGATTGGGTAAAATATTTTGTTGAACGTCATCGCCAACCTGTATTCCATCGCACACTATCCAAGAAATTTTATAAGCTTCCCTTTCTCTAAGCTTCCTTTTCTCTTCATCACATTCTTGAAATTGAAGATTGAGTTTTGAGTTTTGTTTTCTTACCTTTCTTAATGCATCAAGGGAAAAAATAATCTCACCCTCAAGATCAACTTCTCCTTTCTTTTATTCTTCCTCTATTTGTTTGCCTTTGGGATCATCTTCATTCCTTTTTTATTTGTCTTCACTAGAAGCACCTTCTTCTTCTCTTATTGCCATAAGAATACTTTCTTCTACTAGACCTTCACTAGCATATTCATACTCATCTTCACTAAAATTGAATCCATTCCTTGTACATCTATCTTCAAGATGGCCAAAGCTACCACACCTAAAATATTTGAGAATCATTGGTGCCATTTTTCTAACATCATCTTTTTCTTCTGCTAGAAATAGAATTTCATCTTCTTCTTTATCTGAGGATCTGTCATCACTATCACTTGAACTCTTACCTACATTATCTACATAAAAACTCTTCTTATGCATTTGTAAGAACTTCTTTCCTTGTGTGCCTTGTCCATTCATATTTTTCTTATGGTACCTTTATTTTCCTACTTCCCTATTCTTATGATCTTATTTTTCTTCATCATTGCTATTTCCAGCCTCTGGATAGTTAGTTGCATAGTGACCATATTTACCACAATTAAAACATCTAACTGATTTTGTACCTTTATACTTTCTTGAGTCCTTGTTATTTTTGCCATAATTTGCTTCTCCATCACTGTATGACTCATTGCTTGATTCTGACTTCTTACCCTTTGTCTTCTTAGTAACTTTGAAGGTTGCTTATTTATAGGGAATCGGTTCCTCTTTTATTCTCATCTCAAAAATTGTGAGAACTCCATGTAATTCATCCCTTGTTAAAAGTTCAATATATTTTGACTCTTCTATAGCTGAAATATTTTCACTAACCTTTTTGCTAGTGACCTTAAAATATTATCACATCCACATGAAGTAGATATGCATCAATGTTTTCCTCTTCCTTAATATTTAGGTCTTCAAATTTTCTTTTGTAATTTTGCAACTTTACCCTTTTGATATTTTTGTCTCCCTCAAATATACCTTTCAACTTATCCCAAATTTCCTTTTCTGATGTGCAATGCATAACCTTTATAAACTTTATTTCATGTAAACCCTTTAAAATTCTATTCATTACCTTTGAATTATTCATATTTAGGAGCTTACCGAATTTATCTATAGGTGGAGTAGCTGGTGGTATGTATCCATTCTCAACTGCTTCCCATATTTCATTCCCAAGTGTCATTAGGTGAATATTCATTCTCATACTCCAAAGTACATAATTGTTCCCATTGAACAATGGTACTAAATTTCTTGAAGATCCATTCTAATAATCCATCTATTTTCTTGAGAGCTTTTTCTTCAAGTTGTTAAACTCTTTCGAAGTAACCCACTTTGATACCAATTGAAGAACACAAGCTTATACTGAGAAGGGGGGTGAATAGTATAACATCACTTTTCACTTTTCTTTCCTAAACAATATTATGTAGTATATTAATGGCAATATCATCAACAGTAATTAAAGTAATGCATAAATCACCACATATAATAGAGACACCAATTTAATGTGGTTCACCCAATGTGGACTACTCCACGGAGAAAATATTTTACTAAAATTTTCTCAACAAATCTCTTGGGAATACTTTCCCTATTACAATGTTTATGTACCTCTGTCCAAAGGATACACCAATACCCTAATCAATCTCATGGATATTTGTCCATAGGAGACACCAATCCCCTTAGTTGGTTCATGGATATCTATCCATAAGAGAACTCCTCCTCTACTTTGGTTGGTGATCCTCTAGAATACTACTGCCTCCACTACACTAGCTTATGGATTTCTCTCCACTAAATACTCTATCCTCACTCAAAAGATATTTATCCTCACTACTATGACTAACGGATCTCTATACACTGGAGACTACTGTCTTCTACTCTGTCACCTCCAAAGCTTACTCTCAGCTCTATCTCAAATTTACACTAAACACAGTCCTTCGATCTAGCACAAATCTGCTCAATCTTTGTCTCTGATCTATACTAAACACATTCCTTTATTCTAGAACAAATATGCTCAATATCTATCGCTGATATACACTAAACATAGTCCTTCATTCTAGCACAAATTTTCTCAATATTTATCTTAAATTTATACTAAACACAGTCCTTCAGTATAGCACAAATCTACTCAATATTTTTCTATAGTTTAAAACAAACCTATCCTCAAATATGCACCAAACTCTTTTCTTAAATATATCCTCAAGCCTTAACACAAATCTTGATCCAACCACAAATCAACTCTGCTATATCTACCCCAAATATTAAATCAAGGTTTGATCAAACCAATCAATCAACTCTTCTCACAAGTCTTCTCAAGACTTGCCTTAAATCTGTCCACAAGTCCTATCTAGAACTTGCTCTAACTTCTCTAGAGCAAATTTGAGGTAATTCTTCACTAAGAATTATCTCAAATTTGCTCTACAAGTCCTCACTAGAACTTGTCCAATCTGCTCAACAAGTCTTCACCAAGACTTACCTCAAATCTGTCCAACAAGTCCTCACTAGAACTTGTCCAATCTACTCAACAAGCCTTCATCAATACTTACCTCAAATATTCTTAAAAAATCCTCACTAGAACTTGTCCAAACTATTCTACAAGTATTCACCAAGACTTACCTCAAATATACTCAACAATTCCTCACTAGAACTTGTCCAATCTGCTCAACAAGTCTTCACCAAGACTTACCTCAAATCTGCATTGTAAGCTTCCATAAAATATTACTTAACTCAGTCCTTAAGTCCACTTTAGGACTTACTCAAATCAGCTCACAAGCTTTCTCAAAAGCTTATTCAACTCAACTCAGTCTATCATAAAAAACTTCTTCAATCACACAAAAAAGCTTCACATACAATCTTGTTTAATCTCACATAAACATATATAGAATGGTTAGAGACTCAATATGCTTCACACTCACAATAATGCTTAATAACTTTCAAAATATTTTGTTTAACCACATAAACATATAGAGAATGGTTAGAGACTCAATATGCTTCACACTCAATCACTTTCAATCTCTCTTGCTTTACCATAGAAACATATAGAGAATGGTAAGAGACTCAATATGTTTCACACTCAATCACTTTCAATCTCTCTCTCAAACTAGTAAAGAATAATTTATTTTACAAAACTTGAACTACCACTCCAAAACTTCCAATCAGCTAAGCTCAATCAACTCCACTCAACCAATCACTCAATTAAAGTTTAGTCAACAATACTTATCAAACAAACCTCACATAACAATGATACTCATGATATTTCACAAACCCTAGTTCAAGATAGTTCTCAACTTCACATAACAATGATACTCATGATATTTCACAAACCCTAGTCAAGCATATGAAAGCTTACTCAATATTTCCAACAATGCTTATCAAACAAGGTTTCTAATATCACTTTTTATTCCAGAAAACCCATATCAATCAACATTGGATATCTCAAAACCAAACTCAAAAATGCTTATCAAAAATCCTTTTCAATCCAACTTAGCATTCACAACATCCAAAAATATTTCACTCACAAGGAAGATATGCCCATACCTTTTGTTTTGTAGAATATTTTATCTCAAAACCTATCTCAATCACAATCACTCTCTTTGCCAATCTCAAAGGTTAGATAGCAAAAATATGTCCTTCATGTTTTCTTTCAAAAATATTTCACCAAGTCAAAATATCAAAAATCAACTATGCCTTATTTCTCCTTTCAAATCAATTTTTATAATATAACTTTATTTCAAAAAATAACATCTAACACCCTTGGCACACCTTATTACTCCTTTTATAAACTTTAATCACTTAAAAATCAAACACCAAAAATAAAAACTTTGCATACCCTTTTATATCCCTTGTATAACTCATAAATCCTTTTAAATATGCAATTTTCAATTAATAAAACTTTATGAAATTAAAAAATTAATTTCCACCTTTGCAATTTTCGAATGCAACATTAAACCTTAGAAAATGTGAGCACATACCTTTGTCAATCCACCCAAAAGGCCTTGGTGGGTTTTAAACATGTAAACTCATCCTTCCAAGCACCTTCGCAAAATGCGTACCCACCAAGTGGGCTACGTGCCTCCATGCAAAGGGAAAGGTATGTGCCTTACCTTTGTCCATATTTGACAGTGCAGACTAAAACATCTTCTTCTCTCATAAAATGAAGATCGCATGGATCGAACCCTTAACCTTGTACCTACGAACAACTTAGTGCAGCCCTTGGCTGCCAATTGCACTACCCAATGCTTTGGATAAGTATTAGTGCTCTCCCTTGTCCTTGTTCCTTTGTATACCCTATGAAGTCCTTAAACACATGCGATTTTTCTTCCTCTCTAACCACAACGCATAATTTCCTTAGGCAATAATACTTTCGCATGGATAAAGTTTTGAAATAAAAACTTGCCACTTTTATATGCAATGTGCCATGTGCTCAAAATTTCGGCAATCCCTTAAATTCAATTTTAATTCAAATTACTTAAATTTTGTGCCCTTATAACCCAAACCTTAAGGTTATTTAAATTAAATCATAAACTAATTTATAATTAAATTATTATAATTAATTTAATAACTCTTAGAGTTAATCAAATTAAGTTATAAATTAATTTATTATTAATTTTTTTTGGTAGATAAGATACTATAGCATTAATACCGGGTTTTACAGGTTGACCCAAAACCTTTTACAAAAATCAGCCCAGGGTTGTTGATGAACATGTCCTTACTAAGGATCCTATATATGTAAAATCTACATGCCGCCAAAGCCATTACATCCGGTAAGGCACATAGCCTGTTATCAAAAAGAAACTTCCCATACAACATTTTGGGTATACCCCGAGAAAACACACCTGCATCATAATTACAAAAAAAGAAACAGACACAGATCCCTTCCTTGAAACAGTGGAGAAACAAAAAGCTACAGACACACATAGCAGAGTACTAAAAAAACTCCCACAAGCTCTGTATTGACAGTTACTCTTAATAATTCTTTGGTAATTGCTTTCTTTCATATATGACATGCTTTGGGACCACATCCCATCTTGGCCAATCAGCCTTGGAGAAGTGAACCCGCTGGCTAGATTTATGGCGGTGGCTATCTGGTGGTCCACGTGGCTCTGGTTCGAAGTCTTATATTGTCATTTCTTTCCTGCCCTGTGATTATCAACCAACCTCAAATTACTAAGATGACTAGGAGCCATGTTATCTGACATGTGACTGTCCCCATTAGTCTTTGTGGTATTTCCAAGCAGCATCCACCAAGACTGACAGCTTGGATAATTTTTATTGTGAGTCCATTTCAAAAAAGAGACGGGAATACTCATAGCCTTCGAACTTACAGTGCCTTCCCTATTGGTAAATTCGACTATCATTCTTGGCATTCTTGTTGAATAAGCTCCTCTACTTCACTTGGGACACCGTGTTCCCATTTGAAAAGTTTGTCACCATCGACACCCAAATTGGCCAGCTTATCAACAACTTTGTTAGCTTCCCGAAAGACATGTTGGGCTTTTTTGTCCTGTCTTCCCTGGAAAAGGATCCTAGCCTCTTCAACAATTGTTTTAATCCTCCAAGGAGGTGTTTTCCAATTATTGAGGAGATTTATAACATGCATAGAGTCTCCTTCTATGATCAAATTGCCTTCTAAGTCTTGAGTCATTTGAAGGCCTCTCCACATAGCTCTAGCTTCAGCTTCATTGTTCATCCTTGTTCCCAAATATTCAGAAAATGCAAGCATCATATTCCCATTATGATCTCGCACAATGCCACCAATGCTTGCTCTGCCAAGATTGTCCTTAGCCGCTCCATCAAAATTAAGCTTAAACCAACCCGTAGGAGGTGGGGACCACTTAACATTGGCTCTAGGGTTGACTACCCTAGGCACAGACTCATCTAACAAGGTTAAGCTTAAATATTGAGCAATCGTGGTCTCCTGCAGATGAGGTTTACGACTATCAAAAGGGATAAGGTTCACATTCTCATTGGCAAAGGATAGGATCCTGGCAATGATAGTTTGATGATCATGGATAGACTCATTAAAGACTCTATGGTTCCTTTCTAACCACACCTGCCAAAGATAGTGATTGAGACAAATTTTCCACATGTATCTAAGTCTTTGGCTTGAAAAGGGGCAAGGCCACTAGATGAACAAATCAAGTACGATGGCTGGTTTAACCCAAGAAATATTGAAGGCCTGAAAAACCCCACTTAGGATAGTCAAGGAAAAAGGGCACTCAAGGAAAATGTGATAAATGGTCTCCCAATTAGCCCTGCATAGATAACAATGATTAGTGATACAAATACCTTTACGCATCATATTATCAATGGTTAGAATTCTTCCTTGGATAACCAACCATGAAAAGACTGCAATTTTTGGAATTAAATTTTTTATCCAAACTAAGTCCTTTTGGAGGACAAAATCCTCGTCATCAAGCAGAAGCTTGTAAGCTGATTTAATAGTGAACTGCCCATTTTTCGTAGGAGCCTAGGTCACTTGATCTTCCTTGGGTCTCATGGGGATAAACTGTTGCCCGAGAATGTTACAAAGATCATTTGATTCCGCTTGAAATCCTTGAATCCTTATTTGTTTCCACTTCATTCTGCCTCTGTCCTCAACCATATAATCAGAGACTTTTCTGCCAATGAGTTCTTCCATGATATCTCTGATTTGGGCTAAGTTAGGATATTGCGTCAGTGGTTCATCCTTAGCCCACCTATCATTCCAACAATTTATCCTCTCACCATTGCCTAAAACCCATCTTAAACCTTTTTTGATGATTTCCTTACAATTGAGAATTGCTTTCCAAAAAGTAGAACCTCTGATTGGAACCGAGTCACTTAGAAATTCCATATTTTGAAGATACTTTCATTTGATGATAGTTGTCCATTCATTTTCTTCACCAAAAATGAGGCGCCATGCTTGCTTAGCTAGTAAAGCTAAATTCATATGAGCAATTCTCCTCAGACCTAAGCCCCCATTTTCCTTGGGTCTGCACACTTTGGTCCATCCTACAAGGTGTATCCTTTTTTTCTCCTCTGATCCAGTCCATAAAAATTCTTTTTGGAGTTTCTCAATTTTCTGGAAAACCTTCACAAGGGCTTTGAAAATGGAGAGGAAATAGACTGGAATGCTCTAAAGAGAGGCCTTAGTGAGGGTCAACTTTCCTGCTTGAGATAGAAGATGACCTTTCCATCCAACAAGTTTTTTTTGAATTCTTTCAATAACCCTATCCCACATTGACTCTCTCAGAGAACCAATGAAAAGAGGGAGACCAAGATACGAAGTGGGGAGGTTTGCTATATCACACCCTAAAATTTTTGCAATCCTTCCTTACCTCTGAATGGGGGTGTTCAAGAAATATAACTTGCTTTTACTGAAATTAACTTTTTGACCAGCAGCGTCCTCGTAGAGTTGCAGGATGTATTTAATTCTTTTGGCCTCAACCACCGACGCCTTAGTCAATAGAAGGGTATCATCGATGAATTGTTGGTGAGAAACAGCCCTAGTGAGAGATGTTGCCTTGATTCCTGATATTAGCCTTGAACTGCAAGCATTTTTTATGGTTCTGCCTAAAGCTTCTGCCACAATGATGAATAACATGGGGCTGATAGGGTCCCCCTACCGAATTCCTCTATGACTTTGAAAGTAACCAATAGTTGTTCCATTAACCAGAATCGAGAACCATGCTTTAGAAATGCATTCTTTGATCAAATTAACCCATTGGTGGTGAAAACCAAACTTAAGGAGGACAACAATCAGAAAGTCCCAATTTAGCCTGTCAAATGCTTTGTTCATATCAAGCTTGAGGGCAAAAATAGACCTGTTAGTCTTATGAGCAGAGTGCAGAGCTTCATGAACTGTGATAACTCCATCCAAGATTGACCTGCCCTAGATAGAGCTTCCCTAGCATGGATCTATGATGTGGGTAGAACATCTCTCATTCTATTTGCAATGGCTTTAGTTAGGATCTTGTAAGAAACATTGCACAGACTGATTGGCCTGAAGTCAGCCATAGATTCAGGGGTTTGCTTCTTAGGAATTAGAGAAATAAAAGTAGAGTTGAGACCTTTTGGGATATGATTGCTTGCTTGGAATTCTCTCGATAGTAGAAATTACATCCTCACTTACGATGTCCCAAAAATCTTGATAGAAATGAGGGGGAAAGCCATCGGGTCCCGGGGCTTTGTCTGGCTCCATGCTAAACAAGGCTTCCTTAATTTCCTCATCAAAAAAGGGAGCTAGAAGCTTAAGGTTTATATCCTCATTTATTATGCTAGGAATGGATTGCAAGAGAATATCTTTGGCCTCCTCATTGCACTGTGATTCCTGACCAAGGATAGAATTGAAATAAGTTACTGCCTCCTTTCTGATTTCTGTTAAGTCCTGAGTAATAGAACCATCTACTTTTTTTTAAATTTTATCTTGTTATTGCTTCTGTTTCTAAGTGTGGTGACGTGAAAAAACTTGGAATTTGAATCTCCATATTTCAACCAAAGAGCCCTTGATTTTTGCCTCCAATAGATTTCCTCACAGGCCAAAATGTTATGAAACTCTGCTAGTTTTGTCCGTTCCTCCTGCCTAGTAGTTTCATCAGCATCACCATGTTGAATCCTCTGATCAATTATCTTCAAACTTTCAACAACCTATTTTTTATTTTCAAAGAGGTTCCCAAAGACCTCTTTGTTCCAAGTTTGAAGCTTTTCCTTAACAAACTTTAATTTGCCAACAAGTTTAAAAGTTGCACTACCCCTGACAAGCTACTGCCACCACTGAATTAAGTTATCTCTGAAACTAGAATGTTTGATCCACATAGATTGAAATCTGAAAGGTTTCTTGAAGGACAGAGAGTTAGGGATCTCCAACAAAATGGGATTATGATCAGAGGTAATTTTAGGAAGGGCTTGCAGGGTAGAATCACCGAATAGAGTTGTAGCCTCCTTTGATAGAAAAACTTGTCAAGCCTTTCTTGAATGAGATGACACCCTATCCGCCGATTGCTCTAGGTATAATTCGCTCCTCTAAGTTTTACATCCATCAACATGTTGGAGTTCACAAAGTCATTGAACTCATCCATGCTCCTGATAGGTGGTCCATTTCCACCCATTTTTTCTGAAGGGTAAAGAGGAGTGTTAAAATCCCCAACCAGAATCTAGGGGACATTATGGAAGATTTCACTCAGATTGCCTAAGTACTCCCACAGTAGAGCTCTCCCTTGAATTGAAGTCGGGGCATAAATATTTGAAAGGATCCATGACCTGTTGTTGTTTATTTCCTTAAATAAAACACTAAGAACCCTATCATATTTTTGAATAATGGTGCCTTCTACTATCCAGGGATCCCACAAAGTCATAAGGCCTCCAGACGCTCCTCTGGCTGATTTGCAAACCATCTCCCCTTGATTCCAAATTTTTTTTGCTACTTTTTTTGACTGAATCTCATCAATTTTTGTTTCTTGCAACATGATAATAGTTGGATTCACTTGATTTCTTATTGCACTGACTTCCCTGTGTTTGGGCAGGCCATTGAGGCCTCTCACGTTCCATGAGAGGAACTTCATTTAGATTGTTTGGGATTTCTTCCTCTCCCCCTCCCTTGAGGGGGTTTTCCTAATTTGTTGTCTTCGAAACCCGGAATAACCTATTGAAACAAGGTTCTCTATTTTCCATTGGCAATGTCATTATCAGTTTTAATTTTTTGATGCTCAACATTTGATATTCTCCCTCTTCTTTTTTCACTACCAAAATCTATAGGAGACTTCACAATGCTCCTGGTTTGTTTAGGACTAAACTGGGGGAGGCAATTTGTTGCAGAACCGGACTGCCATATTCCTCAGTCTGAAGAGTTTCACATATCTCCACCCCTACATCCAAATCTTCTCCTTTTTTCCTGTATTCCCCTGGTCTATGGGATGGCCCCTCAGTAGGATTCACCTGGCTCCTAGTGATGATGTTAGGGAGATGAGATTTTTTATTTTCCAATGCCTCAAATTTCTTCCTAAGTTCTTCAGCATTAGGGTTTGGCTTTGGGATGCCCACTGGGCTTGAAGTATTTTTAGCATTGGGGTTTAAGGATCCCGACTTGGATGGGGATTCTAGAGATCGAGCATTAGGGTTTGGCTTTGTGATGCCCATGGGGCTTACAATAATTTTAGCATTAGGGTTTGAGGATCCTGACTTGGATGGGGATTCTAGAGAGTCAGAAAGGTTAGCCTGAAGGTTCTGGGCTTCCATGTCTTTCGATAATCCTCCTACTCCCATATTGGATAGAATTGAAAATTTATTTGAAACTAGAGGATTGGAACTTACCTGAGTATTTTGGTTGCCAACAACCTATTGTTTTCCTTTGTCTTGTTGGGACCCTGCACCCTCTCTTTTATTTTTTGGTAGACATAGTTTGCCTGATTGAAATCGCCTCTGCCAGGGAAACTCCTCAAATTTCCTCTGTCTAGCATTCCCTGCTTCTACTTTTCTCTATTCATTGCTAGGTTAGGGCACTGATTGCATAGATGTCCTTGATTTTTGCATTCTGCATAGAATGTCGGTCTGTTCTCGTATTCTACCAGCTATTTTTGATAGTATTCTCCATACTCTAGCTCCACAAACCTTGGCAATTCATTATCCAAATTAGCATTTACGTAGATTCGTGCATGAGTCATCCTTGTCCTGGCCAAGGTCGCATGGTCAATGGAGATCAGGTCCCCTATAGTTCTGGCTATGCCCTGCAGCCAATATTCATTGAAGAACTAGGCAGGTAGACTCGAGAGATGAACCCAAATAGGGGTAATGTTAATATTTTGCTTTTTAGGGTCGAAATCTTCACCCCATCATCTGAGAAAAAGGCTCCTTTTGCCCAAAAACCAAGGACCTCCTATTAAAATGTGGTTAGCATCCTCCATATTGTTAAAATGGATAATGAAGAACCCTCGAGTTAGAGCTACCAACTCCAAGCTGCCTACCGATCACCATTTACCCATCGCCCAAGCCCTGATAGTCTCCATGTCCGGCCTACCTCCCAAAAACTTGCCTACCAGGGAGAATTCTTCCATTGAAAGAAAAGGGCTCATGGAACTTGTCGGGGCCAAAATTTTATTATTTACTGGAACTAGGGGCGGAAGAGAGAGAACCTCCTTTCTTTTTCCTCTAAGAGTCTCAACAAAAGACAGCCACTTCTTGGGCCCCGCATTGTCCTTCGTATCTTTTTTGTCGGGGTCTTTCTGAGGAGGGTCGGGCCCCCGCGTGATGCCCGCCTCCAAATCTACCATAGCCTGACCGCCTTCCTCTGGATCCTCGCTTGATCCATGCTCGAGGTTCCCACCCACCCCTTCCATACCTGCTCTACCTCTACCGCCTTGGCTGAGATTCCTGCCCAAAAAATTCAAACCCTCACTCCCACCGCACCCGCTAAACCTCAGCTCACTCATTCCTGATGATGCAATGCTCGGTTTTTAAAAAAATTATAATTTATAATGAAATTATTATAATTAATTTAAATCTTTAGGTCTTAACCTTAGACCTTTAATATTATAATAAAATATTATAATATTATCTTTCTTAGGCCTTCCTATTGCTCTTTAGACCTCATCTGATCACCTTGAATATTATAATAGGATATACTATAATATTATTTCCCTTAGGCCTAGAAGTAATATTTCTCTTGAACTACTTACTGAAACTAATTCTTGACATCCTTCCTTTTGCCCTGCTCACTGAAACTGATTCTTGACATCAATGACAACAAAACCTGCTCATATTTCCAACATATAAGTACAAATATTAATGCATCAAATTTTCATTTTATTTTTTAAAATCCTTCTATCATCACAACTTCCATGGATTCTAGGAGGCAAAAACTTCCATATCCCTTGTAACATCACTCATATTTGTATATCCTTGAAGGATTATTACAGGGCAACGGTAGTTACCTCGTATCTTAATGGTTAGGCACAAGCTACACTATAAAGCAAGGTGTATCATCAAGTATCCCAATATTCAATATTCATATTAATAACCTTCATTCTAACCTTACAAACATGTGTATGTGGTTCATACAAAACCCTGATCCCATAATCTATCATCCTTCATCTTCTAATACTTTCATTTTAGGTACCTTGGTAACAAACCATGCAATGCCAAAATTGATATCATATGCCTACTTGTATCAAACTTTTCCTTAATTCAATTATCAACAAACTCCTATCTCTTAGCACATACTTTTTATTCCATCAAATCATATTTCTTCCAAAGTTCAAAATTTGACTTCTTAACTAGAGCAATTAAAGCAATAAATGGTCATCATCCAAGGGTCTTTTTCCAATCACAAGTATTCATATAATTACATGTACAACCAGCACTTAGATTCTTTTATAGCTAGTCATCCTTTTCCTCTCAATTTTAAAACTCTTAAGTTTCAAATGCACAAAGGGAAGGAATATCCTATCAACCACCTTAGGTTGTTCAAAATTGCTTATACCAATATTTATTATGATGAAATATTACCACTCAAAATATTCCGTAAGAGCCTTAGTGGATCAGCTCTATAATTTATCAAATACCAAGGTATTCCCTAAAAATATTTAGAGACCTTGTTGAAATGTTTTTCAAGAAATTTTTTATCTATATTGAGAAAAAGGTCGCCATTAAAGACAGGATTTTTTTTAACTTCTTAGCAACATGGCAAGCCCTAGTGGAGATAATTTAATAATTCCTTCCATTTAGATATCTATTATATAGATTTATAGTATACCTTAGCGAGCAATTTTCCTTCTACTTAGAGACGTTCAATGTGTCTTCTTTTGAGGATGCAATTGACATGGCTAAGAGAGTATAAATTGCCCTTATCAAAATAGGGCAATTGAAAACCAAGTCCTATGACTATGAAGATAATTATTACTCTAACTCAAATGGATAGTAAAATAAAAAATATATGATAGGTGATTTAGTTAAAAATTCATTCTAGGTCAACAATGTTAGTGCTACCACAAACCTTCAAAATTTTGTCTTAGAGAAGACAACAAAAAACCTAAAAGGTGGTACTCCTTATTAGACAAACTCTTTAAACAAATTTAGATCAACTTTTGAAAGCCATAATGGTAAATTTTCCACTTATTAAGGCTATCAAACCCAAAAGAGAAAAGGCTCCTTCTTTTTATCCCAATGAGAAATGTGTCTTCCACTACATCAATGGTCATGTGACAGATGTATGAGCTATAGAATTTTTATGCAAGACCTAATTAATAAATTTTAAGTTGTTCTCAAAAGCTTTGATTCTAAATATCCTTCCAATCAAAATCTTGGAATCTTCTAGAATTCATTGCCTAATCATAATCAAAATGAAGATACAACAAATAGTATTCATTATAGGATTGTCCCACCTCCACACCAAGGTATGTTTAGGATGCTCTATTCTTCTAATTATATCTCTCATGTTTGTGTTATAATTAAAAAACATAAAAATTTTATCATTTCATCAACCTTCATTACCTCCTTTAGTATTTCATACAAAAAGAAATTCTTCCTTTGAAGGACCTCCTTCAATCATCCAATCAAGAGATAAGGCTAAAGGTGAATTTGATGTACTTTATTAAATTGAGAGTATCCTGGTCAAAATATTTCTTCTTGAATTTATCAAGACCTCTTTATATGATAGAGATGTCTTACTTAAAAATTTGAGTGAATAAGTTGTTCCTAAAGACCTCAATCCAAATGATCTTACTTTTGTAGTAGGGTTTATTTGGGTTAACCATGCAGATGATAAGTTTATCAAGTGAGTCTTAGTTGATAATGGTTTTAGTATCATGTTTTTAGCTTAAGATTCATTAGCTATTTTGGGCTAACCAAACAAAATTTGGAGAAATTTTCTCTTATCATAAAGGCTTTCAACAATGGATAATATTAGGCTAGTGGTACTATAGTCTTAACCTTCATAGTTAGGACCCTTACTCTCAACACTCTCTTCTATGTCATGCCATGTGACTTAAATTACAATATACTTCTTGATAGACCATAGATCCATGAGACGTGGATCATCCCTTCAACTCTATATTAGTGCCTTAAATAAAATTATAGGATAAAGACTTATCACATAACAATTGACCTTAAATGTTTCACCTATAATCAAGTTATAAAATTCAAAAATATTAAAGCTCATATTTGCCCTTCTCTAAATTTATCTCTTGACTCTTCTTCTTCTTCATAGCTTCCAATCACTAATGCATTAAGGTATCTCACCTTAAATAATTTACATAATAATTAAGGGTCAAAGTACCAAACTAATCAACATTATGATAATAAATTAGATAAAAATCAACTTATCTTAGACATAGCCAAAATCCCTCCATCTCCTCGAACCATAGATTTACTGTCTATCAATAAGGGTAAAATACTACAAATAGGAATTTGCTCCTTAATCTGTGCTAGTACCACCAATAAAGAGAAAATCCATGGCAATAATCCTTTTCTAGTTCAAAAATAGTATGCTTCATGCTTCTTGATAAACTTACATTCCATTCCTAATTATATACTTTCAAATATGGTATATCGAGGCAAAGGAATAGGTCTATATCAATAGGGCATCAAATACCCCTTGTAGATTGAATCCTAGCCAAGATGTTGTGGATATGGATTGTATCCCTAGTCATAGGTAAGCCTTGTCTTTTCCTTCTTCTAATAGTGAATATGAGGTCATCCATCCTAATAGGGTATCTCATAATGACATTATTTATTTAAACATATTGTATTGGGATGAGGACAATAATGGCGGGTCATCACTCCTCATAGATCCTAGCTTCCCTTAGTTTACACAATATGTTAATGTATATATCCTAACCTTAGCCTATCCTAAACTAATTACTAACAAATATAACTCTGAGATGGAGGACATCCAAAATGGTCCTCCTCAAGATGGCCTATCTAATGCAAAATAACTTCTACTTTAATGGATACTTTTTTAAAATTGCAAATGGTGTTATCTCATAGCTAATTGACCATAATAAACTAACCTTAGATCTTCTAGATCTAGAAATTCTAAGAATATAGCCAATTCCACCTTATTGAAATATAAATCTCATATTTTTATTGAGGAAATAGTGGACATTGATATTGGGACTCCTAAAGATCCTAAAATTCTTATGCTAGGCAAGGTCTTAATCTCAATCGAGCATGATAAATACAAAAATCTCTTATTAGATTTAAAAGACATATTTTCTTGGTCCTACATAAATATACTAGATCTTGATCCTTTCCTTGTTGTCCACCACCTTGTTGTCACTCCTGGTGCTAAAATTATAAATTAAAAATTACAAAAATACATCCCAAAGACAGATTTATAGTAAAAGGAGAGATCCAAAAACTTCTTAATGTTAGATTTATCAAATTCATCAACTATTTTGACTAGATATCTGATGTTTTTATTGTAGCTAACAAAATCGGTATTGTTAGAGTGTGCATTAAATTTTTGGACATCAATAAAGAATGTCCTAAGGATGACTTCCCTCTATCTATAATTGACATGATCATCATTTTTATTATAGTACATGGAATGGTGTATTTAATGGATAGATTCTTAGACTATAATAAAATTAAAATCACTCCTAAAAATCAAGCTAAAACAACTTTCACCACCAAATTGGGAACCTTATACTATCAAGTCATGCATTTGGGCTAAAGAACGTGGAAGCTATCTACCAAAAAATCATGATATGATGGATGACATCATGGAGTATTATATTTATGATCATATTGATCATTTTTAAATTAGAAATATCATGTTCAATACATAAGGTGCATCTTTGAGTAACTTCAAGAATGTAAGCTATGCCTAAAGCCTAAAAAATGAATCTTTGGGGTTACATTAGGAAAAATATTAGGATTCATAGTATCCTAATGTAGCATAAAAGTTTATCCTAATAAGATATTAACTATAGCACCCTAAAATTGGTGCAGTAAACCTTAGCAAATAATTAAAATTACCTTAGTAAATAATTCAAATTCAAATTTCAACACCAAATCTGCTCCAAAATCGCTTGATACCTATTTCCTTGTTTTTTGCACCTTTTTTAGGATTTGTTTTGTTCGTTGGACGATATCGTCGCCGATCAGATGATATCACCTCAGATCGGACGAATTCATTTGGAGCAGAACGTCTAGACGATTTCGTCCCAAAACTAATTTTTCATAATTAGCTTATGTTTCAACGACGTCTCTAACCGAGGCAAAAGCATGTCTACACGGTTAGAGACTTCATCCGATGGAGATCTCCTAAATTGGGATGATCTCCAACCTCCCAACATCCTTCCTATGCCTATTTAATCTTAGGCCCTCCCCTTGACATTCCCCTAGCTGAAATTTCCTGTAACACAAGTTCTATTTGCATTAGACCATCTTAAATCACCATTTGCCTTCATATTTTTCCAAGTTTGTTTGCAAGAACTTCATTTTTTTTCAGTCGGAGCAAGCTCAGATCATCACAGACAATCTTGTACAATCTCGGACGATCATGCCCCAATTCGAGATGATTTCTACTGCAGTCAACATTGGGGGCAATCAGTGCCCAGAGTTTGCACTTTTCTTATACCTTTTTGCTATTCTATTCTGCATCTAGTAAGTTTTATTATTATTTCTTGTTATTATGCATCTTGGAGTTCACCCATATATCTTAAATACATAATAAAATCATGATTAGCTATTAAAGCATGATAATTTACTTGCATTTCTATTTGGGATTATCTTATTAACATCATTATTATCATTTCACATCATTTTCTTTTATCAGCATAGCTACATTTTCTGTATTCTGTGTCTACTGATTGCAGGTCTCTGACGAATTCATCAGATCTCAAATGATCCTGTCTGATTTTAGATGATCCTATCAGATCAGAGGTGATCTAGACTGCTTCAAAAATTAGAACCTCCATCAGACATCCGAAATTAGGTATGGTTTTTCTCACTTAGCTTGTTCTCTGTATTTTCTATTTAATTCTATTTTTTGTATTCATTTAAATCTACATTTCCTAATAGAACAGTTTAGATTCATTTGGCCAAACCTAGGATTTGAATGATTAAAGCTAAAATTGAACACATCAAACACATTCCCAACCTAGGCGTGGAGACTGCCACTAAATGTTTCCTGGTGAACCCCACCATCCGTTGAAAAATCACCTTAATACTCCTCCCCCAAGAGGTGGGACCTTCAAAGGGCCTCTCAGTCTGAGGTATTGTCCCATCCTTTTCCCATCCCCCTTCTAGGCATGGATCCTATAGCCTGAAGGTAAGGGTGCAAAAAATTTGGAGCGATACATTTTGGTGAACCCGACGTGAAACTAAAAACTTTTGAAAACAAAAAAAAAAAACATAGATGCATTTAAAATCATTAGAAAACTACTAAGTTGCATATCATGTTTAGATGGTAGCTCCTAAGAAAATACTAACTGTCACTATAAATGTTGAAAATCAAATAATAGCCATAGAGTTTAATTCTTTGCTTAGACTATCTCAAACATATAGAGTTCCACCTTTGTGGGACGAACTTAATAGGAGATTGGGTATTATTTCATCTAGATCAACAAAACTTCGGCAAATTAAAAGTTTTGCCCTAGATAGAATCCTGGATCCTCATCAACTCATTTTTTATCATGAA
The DNA here is from genome assembly GCA_028583015.1 of Wollemia nobilis. Classification (NCBI taxonomy): domain Eukaryota; kingdom Viridiplantae; phylum Streptophyta; class Pinopsida; order Araucariales; family Araucariaceae; genus Wollemia; species Wollemia nobilis. Next base: position 5,371,732 of record JAQPPZ010017129.1, read on the forward strand.
CTTCAAAGAGCTTGCCATAGGTGGTTAGCTTATAGGAGAGCTCTTGTGTCTTCAGAATTGTTCACCTTCGAGGAATACCTCGAGAATGCAACTATTATACACCAATTCCTAGGTCGTGTAGAAGACCAAGAGGTCATTCTTACGGATAGGGAGAGGTGGAGGAGATTTTCTAGAGTTGTGTTATATCGAGAGTATTGCCATGAACTTTATTTCTACCAACCAGAGTCTGAGATAGATAATATCACTATAGCACTTTTTGTCAAATTCTTGAAAGAAAATTTTCAATTTGAAGAAGAACATTTCATGACTCTGAAGAACTTGAGCCCGTTAATGATATTTATAAATTGTTTATAGAAAACTAGATCATGGTTTTCATTATTATTATTTCTTGCATTTAGTGTGTTGTTTGTTATCTTTATAATATTGTTATAAAAAAAAAACAAGAAAAACCAAAAACATAACAAAACCAAAACATTTTATTATAAATACTATAGTAGGTATATAATTAAAATATATACCTCTTAAGCTTGTTGCATATATATATATATATATATATATATATATATATATATATATATATATATATATATATATATATATATTTGCTGAAATCTAAGTTTAAGCACAATGACTAGACTTAGGAATGGTAAACAAACTGAAGAAGAAGAAGAAGAAGATTGGTTAGGAAAGAAAATAAAAAAATCAAATGCCCTTCCTGAGGATCCAATTCTAGAAGGAGAAACTCTAGAACAACCAGAAGATGAGTTGGTTTTAGATGAACAAGAAGAAAATGTTAAAGAGGTGGCTCTAGACAGAACTGTTACTTTTGATAACTTAGATCATTTCTAGAAATTTTTCAGTAATAACATTGGTGCTCTTAATATGGCAATTCGTATTGATAGAGGACAAATTAGTGACACTCAAGCAGCCATGGAAGATATGTTTAACATACACACTAATCCCTTGTCCTTTGTTGATCAAGAAAGTGATAAAGCTAGACCATCCAATATAGATATGGTTACTATGATTCAGAACATGCAAAAAAAATAGGTTACCCAACCCCCTAAGGAACCTGTTATTGAGCCTAAAATAATTCCCACACAAAAGAGACCTTCATTCACTGCTTTATTTCGCCAAACTATTGATCAATATGCTTCAAATCGACAAAAACCTAAAATGAAGCCAAACACCAATTTTCAATAATCTGGGATACAACATAATACAACTTCAAAACTTCTTCATAACACCCATCCTACCAACAATTTACACAATAGTAATATAGCATCTAATCTTCATGTCCCTCCATCATATGCTCACAAATCCCATATTAATGCCCTACCGAACCAATATGGTGGGCAAAATAGTAATCTGGAAGCCATGGTGAAACAGTTAGCTTCTCGCATGGACCAGATAGATCCCTACCGTCCCTCGTATAATTATCGAGAGATGTGTAGTTAGCCTTTGGATCCCATAGTTGTAGCACAGCCATACCCTAAGCACTTTCCCATGCCCGTCCTGCCTATATATAAAGGAACTGAAGATCCCATAGAGCATCTTTGCATGTTTAGGATAGCATGTCATGATATATCACATGATGACTTGCTATTACTAAAAATGTTCCCAAAAAGTTTAGGAGGAATGGCATTAGAGTGGTACTTGTTGACACTTTTTACCACATTATACAAGGGGTAGAAGATAGTGGAATTTTGTATAATATTTCCTTGTTAAAAGTTTTTCTTTTATTTTAAGTTGCAGCAATTTTGACTCTCCTTTTATAAAATGAAGAAGAAAGAGCTTCGCTACCAAATAGGCCAAAGAAAATAGCTTCGCCGAAAGAAGAGAAGGAGGGTGTGAAAAGAGTTTCGGGCCCGAAGCACTTCAAAACACCACTTCGGGCGAAAACCTTGCGAAGTAATTTTGTCGAGGAAAATACAAATATAACGCTTCACACCTGAAGAATTTTTAGTAGTTGCTTCAGGTGGAAATTTTGTGAAGCGACATTCAAACGACCTCGCCGAAGGAGAAGAGCCTAATCCAAATTATCCAAGGCAAGAAAAATACTTCGGGCCTGAAGTATTCCCAACACCTGCTTTGGCCAGTTTTCGCCTGAAGCAGTGGTGCCCAAAGCAAAATGACAGAGAAGCACTTCGGGAGGATATGCCCTGAACTATAGTTTTGAGAAGGAGTCGGGCCGAAACATTTTCCAGCCGAAGCAGTTTCGCCAGCAAAGGACAGAGCCCCATTTCAAAGATGAAACCCGATCGGCAATCAACATCCCCAAAGAAGTTTCCACGAAGTATTATTGTGCGAAGAACAAATCAAGAAGAATCTACTTCGGCCCAAGGATTTGGTGAGGTGGATATGTGGTGAAACACTTTTTGGGTGCATGTTCGAAGGTGGGAAGCTTCCCAAGGTGATCAAAAGCCCCTTACAAGTACCCCCTTTCTTGCCCGATAAGTCCATTGACCATTCTTGGCAAATGAAAGGGACGTAACAGTCCTCGAAGTAAAACCCGATAGGCATAGCGATCACTCAAGCACAGCATCCAGAAGCCAGGGACACTCGAGCGATGCATTAAATGAATGTTTCCATGGTTGACCCGATCATAGTTGCTAGTTTTGGTAACCAATTTGAAAACTCAGTCACAGTAGCCACGAGGAGTCAATTTCTCAGAGCCCGAAGATGTACTCGATCGTTTTTGTAATAATGACTCAGAGGGTCGGGTCCTCTATAAAAACCCAGGCCTTGCAATGTAAAAGAGGGGGGGAACTTTCTGCTAGAAAGTTGTTGTAACTTGATGTCCTATGTCTAATACTAAAGATTTTTGTACTCCATTTCTCTCTTTTATGCTGCCTTTTGTGCTTAATTCTTTTGTCTGTCTACACTCCTATAATGAGACTCTGAATCTTGAATCCGGTGTGTGATTGGGGACTATACCCTAAAATTCGCCTTGAAGGATACATAGGAGAGAAAAAACATCCCTTTTGCCTTCTTTTATGCTGCCTGGTGGATCGAGGTTTCTGTTATTCCATCATCTTAATCGTTGTTACTCTGAACCCTGAATTCTAGCGAGAGAGAGAGGAGAACCCTGCAAACCCGTCCAGAGGATACATAGGAAGGTCGACACTGCATTTATTTCATCTATTCTTGGTGTTTTTTGCTGCTATTTGAGTTATTAGTGAGTGATTGTGCTTCCTATTCTTCCCCACCTTGAATCATCAATCTCTAACCCTTACCCATTTTTATTTCTTTCTCTAACCTGAACTCTTTTTATCTCTTTCCTGCACTCTTATCTCAAACCCCAAAAGTAGATTAGTATAGGAGTTGGCCTTCTTCGAAGATTGGCATGAGGGGCATCTCTTCCCTTCGGCCTTTCAATGTTGGTCATAGGTCCAGGGTGTGCAAACCCACCAAAAGTCCTTTCCTGTGCAGATTTGATGACCAACAGTTTCTGGCACGTCCGGTGGGACACAAGGTCCCATATTTGAGAAAATTCCTAGCCTGTCTTCACCGGAGCCAGTAGTTCTAACAAAGTTTTCGGTGAGATTCGATCAGTCTCATCTTCTGAGTAGTAGTGAGGATCGATGCTCTCATTATCGAAAGACTCTTAGCATCTGGCGACTCTATTTTACCCAAGAATCTCTAAAGTCATAAAGACCAATGCCTAAACCTAGTTTTTGTAACTAGCAATTTTGCTATTTTGAGAAGGCTTGAGTTCGGTGAATCCCTGGCCTGTCTTCATCTAATAAAATTACCTGGCGACTCAGTTGAACTGAAGATCTAGATTCCTTGGTCATAGGTGCATTTTAGATTCAAAAGAAGATATCCCAGAGGAATCAAGGTTCGGTGAGCAGCATTGACCTCGCAAGCAGAGAAAGAATGTTCATCTGGCGACTCTGATTCGACAGTGATAACTGTGATCTCTGCATACCACTGCTATAATGGCAGGGGTAATTTTTCCCAGATGGGATGACCGAGGCCTCTTGAATCTTCAAAGCTACCACAAGATTCTCAAGATTGCCTTGAAGGCATTGACAATATATGATGGCACCACAAGAATGGCCCGAGAACACCTTGAAGCTGTTGCTGCTTTAGCATTCCTCTATGACATAATTCACGAAGATGTCATGGTCCAACTTTTGGCTTCATCTCTGGAAGGAAAGGCACTACAATGGTATAGACTGCTCGGGTCTAAAAATGTCTATTCATAGGATGACTTGGCGGGAGCACTATTCAAAACATTTTATGGCTCTCAAGATCCCTTCCAAATTTTGACATACTTCTCCACCATTAAGAGAGCACCCTTGGAGAGCGTCATAGACTTCAATGTCTGATTCTCTAGAACTTGGAAGAAAATTCCAAGGGAGATTCAACTAACGCCTACCCAAGCTCACCTCTGTTATGTTCGGGCTTTTCACCCGGACATAGGCCTCCTCTTGCTACAATCAGGCGAACAAAGATTCCCTCAGATTTTTAAGGAAGCAGTACGAGCGAAATAGTTTCTATCGAGAAAGTGGCAGTGGGGAGAAACCCCATCACCTTCTCCAATAATCGCTTCTCCTATCTTCCCAATGCAATATTCTTCATGGTAGATTCCTCGTACTGAGCAAAATCTTGAGATGCAATCATGTGGAGCTCGAGAGGCAGATCCCATCCAAGTCCAACCATGGCAATTTGTGAGCTTTTCCTCAAAGATGAACAATATGGGTGCTTGCGATCTCCATCAGAGGACAGGCCAAGAAGAGAAACAAGCTCGAGTGATAGCACCTGAGAAATAAGAGGGAAAATTTTTGCACCCTTTTTGTATCCCAGAGTATGGCACATAGGTGTTCAGCCAAAATCCATCAAGCTTACTTCAAGAGGCTAAAGCCGAAGAGATCATAGAAGTTTTCTCTTTGCCGAAAAAGCCCTATTATGGCATCAAAGTCATGAAAGAACCTATACCCAGCCCATGGTTGCTAGACTCTTTGGTATTTTGGTTCCAGCCATTACAACCAGTACCCCAAGAGGGCCCACATATGGCAAACTTCTTTGCCACCTCCTGCATCAGCAACGCAGGTACTGGTAAGAGCGATGAACTATTGTATTGCTTTTGGTTCGCAGCATGGAGAACTTTGGAGAGGAGCCATTCGGACTTCAAGGATCAACTGAAGTTCAATTTGATCTAGTCTGGGCATTGTAGATTCATCGAATAAAAATCTGAAGTTGAGTTTGTGGTGGTGGCATGCCCATTATGCCACAAAGCCTGTGTGAATATTGTCAAAAGTTTGGCTATTAAATAAAATGCTGCTTAGAAACTCACGTTGAGTTTTACCTCGGCAGCTATCCAAAAAAAAAAATAATATCCCTACGAAACTTGGCTTGCGAAGTAGTAGATGCGAAGTGGTTCGCAGCGAAGTGTGATCGGCCGAGCAAAGGTATGAAAAGGTTCATCGTGAAGTATGTCAGCTCAAACTTCGACTTCGTTGGCCCAAAATATGCACAGTGCCAAAGCATTTATTGCTCGCCTAGAGGAATGTGCATACAGTCACCTTCAAAAGCATCCAAAGCAAGCGAGTTAAATGAAAAGGCATCGGGTACATCCTCAGGGGATTTGGTTGAGAGAAAAGTTCACCCCCAGGTACCAGGTGGTGGTCGGCTACTTTCCCAAAGTAGCCACAATCATCATAACACGTGGCCTTGTGTACTATGCCATCGTGGGGCCAATCCGACGAACCGATGATCTCTCAGGTGAAAAGTGCAAGATTAATTATGGCATAGGTCATAAATGTGGGTAGTTGTGTTGGGCAGTTATATAATGCAGACTCTAAGTAGCCAAAGGATTACTCACTCAATGACTCATACAGACCCCACTGCCAACCTGTAAGCTTTTCCACTTCGCACTCTAAAGCTTCGACACCAATTTTCTCCATACTACAAATTCTGTCGCCCTAAGTAGCAACGATGGAAAGTTCCAAGGAGAAGAGAAAATGGCTAGAAGTAGTAGCCATTGAGAAACCAAAGGTAAAAGGCCATGAAAAAAGGCCAAAGCCAAGGCTCGTTGATTCGGGCCTTCGCCCAGATAAGCGTGTCATGGAAGAAAAGGGGGATTTCAAAGATGAGCAACCCATAGAACCACCAGTCGACAGGTGGGAAAGAATCATAGATATGGAGTTGTCGAAGAGCGTAGCTGAGCTCAGAGCCACCATTGAGCTCATGATAAGCAAACTCTCGATAGAAAGTAGAAAAGCTACCACATACTACTTCCAGGTATACTGGTATCTGGTGCCCCCACACACCATTGCCCGAAGTTGGTCAATGCCATTGCATAGAATTACCAACCCACCACCAGACATGTGTTGGACGCATCTAGCCAAAAGTTATTCTCAATTTTGAAAGAAGACATACAGGCAGCTTTTGCACCACAGTAGGGCCCACACAAGGGATGTATAGTTCGCAATGTTGTTTTGAGTGAACAAACAGATAGGTTCACGTCTACTAGCTACATGATTAATTTTTTGCAGTAGAGCCTCAAAAGCAGGCTCCCTTCGGTCAGATTGCCCCAAATGCCCCTTCCCTTGGAATATTTTAACAATGTCGACCTCTTCTCCATAATTGCATGGGTGGCAGGCTTATCTACCAACGCTTCGGTATACCCATGGCAGGTGTCCCTGGCCGAATGCATTTCCAAAGGGGAGTTCAATGCCCCCGATAATTTGATGCCCGGTTCCAATCTAGTCTTTGTAGACTGGGTAGAATGGGTGGCCAGGAGCTTGCATGCGCAACTCACTAGCATGAAGAATGCTGGGACTAGCCAGCACTTCGCGCCCTGCTCATTTCTTGTTTGGTTACTTTTCTTTCATGTACATAATATTTTTCCTCATGTTTCCATTGTGACAAGTGGCAAGGATGGAGGTCCCTTGCCCGTATATCAGTGAACTCCCCTACTGTCGAGATCAGAGTCCTACTATTCCTTCAACCAACAATTCTTGGGACCCGCCATGCACATGTTGATGGGATCCTCCCCGTGAGTCCCCCTCAGCTTGAGAAACAAAGTAGTCCGGGAGAAGAGGGGAGACATTTTTTGACTAACATAGGGGTTGGTGATTCACATATTTAGCTTCATAGGGAAGCCCATCCTACTGCCAGTTTACCCCTCTGAGTATCAGTTCACGTTGGAAGTCACTAGGCAAAGTGATGCAACCAATGCCATCTATGGCAAGGGTCAGAAATGGACCCACACTTGCGACTTCCCTCTCAACATAGGAGTTGTCGAAGTGTTCGCCCTTGTTGAGTTGTGTTTTAACCCGATTGTGAAAACACACTCTCCTGTAGGATCCGAGTCCTAAATCCTCTGCTTGCAAAGAAAAACGATTTCTCCAAGGTTCTTATTATGCTGATTATTAATTATCAAGGATGCTGTTTAAAATGAAATGCTAAGAACACCTTAGGGTTTGCAAGTGGATGTTAACAAGGGGCAGCTGTGGTTTATTAATTTTGAACTTTCAATGGACTAAAAATGAATAAAATCTGCTTTAACCTTTAATTCTGATGGATTTTCAGTGATTTATTCAAACACAGTAATTAAACTGCTGAAAATAAAATGTGGGTTTGAAAAGCAAAGACAAAAGTAAACAAAAATAACAATAAAATAGATTCTTATCGAGAAAGTTGTCACTAATCGATGAAACCAAAGATATCGAGGCTTTCTACATACAACCTAACCTAATGAACTCGCACGTCCACACAATCCAAATAGGCCGGTGCGAGTCTCGAGGGTTTCCGTGGTAATTCTAGAAAATAGGCATTCACATGAAGCAACCAAGAGATCTTGCATTAACTTCACCTAAAAACCTAAGAAATCTGGAAGGGAAATATAAACATTAAATCATGCATGCAAAAGTTACTCCTTCTTTCTCATCCAATAAGATGCCAACTCTCTGTATTTGTATTTAAATGATATCTCGATTACATTCAAAAATGTTCCAGGTATGAAAGAAAATCCCAGAATAAAAAGAAGGAAATTGCCCAAGTATGGGCCCAGAATAGCACAAAGCCTTCGTCTGGGCCCAGAATAGCACAAAGCCTTCGTCTCTACAACTCCATATTCGGCAATTTCCTTCTTTTTATTCTCGGATTTTCTTTCATACCTGGAACATTTTTGAATGTAATCAAGATATCATTTAAATACAAATACAGAGAGTTGGCATCTTATTGGATGAGAAAGAAGGAGTAACTTTTGCATGCATGATTTAATGTTTATATTTCCCTTCCAGATTTCTTAGGTTTTTAGGTGAAGTTAATGCAAGATCTCTTGGTTGCTTCATGCGAATGCCTATTTTCTGGAATTACCACAGAAACCCTCGAGACTCACACCTGGCCTATTTGGATTGTGTGGATGTGCGGGTTCATTAGGTTAGGTTGCATGTAGAAAGCCTCGGTATCTTCGGTTTCATCGGATTAGTGACGGCTTTCGACTGGTAATCTATTTTTATTGTTACTTTTGTTTACTTTTGTCTTTGCTTTTCAAACCCATATTTTATTTTCAGCGGTTTAATTCTTGTGTTTGAATAAATCATTGAAAATCCATCGAATTAAAGGTTAAAGCAGATTTTATTCATTTTGAGTCCATTGAAAGTTCAAAATTAATAAACCACGGTGCCCCTTGTTAACATCCACTTGCAAACCCTAAGGTGTTCTTAGCATTTCATTTTAAACGACATTCTTGATAATTAATAATCAACATAATAAGAACCTTGGAGAAATCGTTTTTCTTTGCAAGCAGAGGATTTAGGACTCGGATCCTACAGGAGAGTGTGTTTTCACAATCGGGTTAAAACACCACTCAACAGATTGGCGCTAGAAGGAGGGCCGATCGGTTTATTTATTTTAATTTTTATATCTGAATATTTTGTTTTAATTTAATTACGAAATAATTTACGGCTAAACTGCAACACTTGTTTTTTTTGTTTGTTGCGAGGTTTTCTTCGAACTAGCCGAGGGTTTCCTCGAGCGAGTTTGGACCCACCACGCCGTATTGCGACCGGGTCTCAAACAACCGGAGAAACCATTTTTCACGACCTTACTGGTACTCCCAAGGGTAAAGTCAAGCAAGTCGTAAGCACTCCAGTAGCAAAAGGCCTTTTTTTTTCCAGGAACGTCGAGTGGACCTACGCCAGTAGTATCTGTTGCCCCTAGTGTGCCTATAGTTTGTAACATTTCTTCTGCTATTGTAGGTCTGTCTACATCAATTCTGAGTCAAATGGCTCAAGCTCCAGCGGCTCCTTGGTATGGAGCTAACAATACTCCTTTGAATATTGCTGGGGATATCCATGAAATCCCCAAGAACATTGAAATATTTCTGCCTAAATACAAGCCGGATGGCCTAAGAACAATGAGAAGAACATATCCAAGCCTATAGAGATGTTTTAATTAGGCTGCAAGTTCAGCATGAAGATGTAGCACTACAGACTTTTCCCCATGAGCTTGGATCCAATAGCATATGAATGGTATATATGCTTGCCAAGCTGGTTCAATCACCTCTTGGACACAAATGGAAAATGCATTTGTCAATCAATTTAGGTCTCCCTTAGATCCCGCAACTATTTACAATCAGTTTATTACATGCAAACGGGGCCAAGGGGAACCAATCCGAATGTTTAATCAGAGATTCCAAAAGAACTATAACAGAGCAATTAGACATTTTGCCATCGATCCTGCGGTAGCTTTGCGAGATATATTTTGGGGCATTGGACCCCATGACAGCCATGTTTGCAAGGCGTAATCCTCAGGTCACCATGCTTGCTTTGGCCTATAATGAAGCCATGACTATTGAGCAGCAGTTGACACCGCAAGGCTACGGGTTTACCCAAATGCCTATGTTGGGACAGGGTGCTCCATATGGTCAAGTTCCCCAGGAAAATCAGCTCATGGCACCACAAATGCCAAGTATGAACGCATTCCCATATCCGCAGCCGTATCCATCAGCACCCGCATATGCACCCATTCCAATCCAACCAATCGCAGCCATTCCACCTGTTCCTGCATTTTTGCAGAACAGTCAATCAACTACGCAGGAAACTAGTCAAGTCAATCCTCAAGCCATAGTTCCTGTTTCGAATCCAATCCCAATTCAAGGTATCAATCCATTTGGGAATCCAATTCCTCAGAACCCCACCCAAATGTGGAATCAAGACCCCATCAATTATGCAAATCCAATGGGGGTTAATAACAATGTGGTTCCATCGAAGGATGTCTTTTCGAAAGTCGAAGAGCTCAAGAAACTAGTGCATAAACTAAGTAATGACAGAGTTCAACAGCAGAAGCATGAGTCCCGTGCCCCTCACCCAAGTCAGAATTTTAACAATAGAGGGAGGCCTTTGGAACACTAAGCCAAACAATGGGGGAGTTCCTGCTCCCATTGCTAATCAATTAGATGCTTACGAGGCCCAACCAATCCAATTCTCTTTTGAATCTTTCAGATTTGGCATGGGAAAGAGGGTGCAGGTTACATAACACAAAAGAACACAATGAAAGGAATTGTCCTGAGATAGCTAGATACACTCATTGTCTTCAGGCACAAGTTGATGATTTGGAACTGGTATCAAATGAGGATCCATCGTATCAGCAAGATGAAAATATTATGGTGATGGAAACAGTATATCACCAAGAGGGTGAGAGCGAGGAGGAAGAAGATGAAGTTTTGGAGCAGGAGGTGCAAGCTTTTCGAGATTTTAGAAAGGGGACTCATGGGTACCATTTGAGGAGTAAGTCTAAAGCCCCTAAAACCTCATCAACACCTCCAAACAGTTCTATTCTTCCTCCAGATACAAAGGCAAGTAACAACCCTCCCCCTCCACTCGGAAGAGAAATGTCTAATGACGTCCAGAAGACGGTCAAATTCGAAAAACCAAATTATGACGTAGTGGAGGATATGAAGAAGTCCAAATCTAGCCTTTCATTCCTGGACGCAACTAAATTGCCTGGTCAAAAGGAGGCGTTGATAAGAGCTTTGAACTCACCCGATCCGATGTGGAAGGAAAAAAGAGCTGAATCCCACCTGATTTTGCGAAAGGAAAGAAGGGATGTCCCGCCATTCTTATTAACTCTGAGAATTGCGGGTAAGAACTTGCATAACTGTTTGGTAGACACAGGAGCCACGAGCAACCTCATGCCTACGGAGATATGTCAAATGCTGGGGTCTACAACCGGTTTCATCCAAATGCACGGTCTTGCAATTGGACCGTTCGAGAGGTAAATGTAGTAGGGACCTTATATGATGTCAAGATTCAATTAAATTCTGAACCCGGGGTCCGAGCGGGTTGTAGACATTTTGGTGGTTAACATCCCAAGTAGGTATGGAATGTTACTTGCGAGAGATTGGATGAAAACGTTGAATGGCTATTTTGCAACAGTCTGCTCGCATATGTGGCTGCCATGGAAGGGCATTGCTAACCAAATCAGAGTGGAAAACGAACCGAGGCTTAAGGAGATTATAACAGATTTTAACAAGCCGAATGAGGTTCAGTTTTATGAGCCAGACCTAGGGGTCTATGCTCTTGATGTTGAGAAAGTTGTTGATGAACTTAAAGAAGAAGTGTGTCATGGTGGTTCTTATGAGGAAAAAGATCACACGTGGTTGCTCAAGTTTTATGGATCAAAATCTAGACGGGGAGCGGGAGGCTGGAGTCGAGCTCATCTGGTCCGGGAGGTAAACCATTATTGGCTGCCTACGGACTGCAATTTCCTTGCACAAACAATGTGGCGAGAATACGAAGCATTGATCTACGGTTTACGTCTAGCATTGAGCAAACATGTTAAATGCTTGAAGGTTTTGGGTGATTATGAGTTGGTTGTCAAGCAAATCAAAGGACGGTATACATGCCGCGACAAAAGGCGAGCCTTTATAGGACTAGGGTTATGGATCTCATGGAGGAGTTTGATGCATTCAACATAGCCCTTATTTCTAGGAGAGGGAATCGAATAGCAGACTCTCTTGCAGTCGTCGCGGGCATGTTAAACCCGGTGGATATAAAAAGATGTAAAAAGTTTTCCATTGAGTTGGTTCCTTGTCCATCAATACACGATAATGTGAAGAATTTCCAGGTTTTTGAGTGTGACAGGCACATCTTCAAGTTTGTCACAAACTCGGGTATTTTTGAAAATCAAGTGATCGATGAGGAACAAAGGTGGCGAGGATGAAACGAGAAGAAAGTGAAAGCTGCGTATCAATCCAACAAAATTCCTAAAGACGTGGTTTCATTAGAAAAAATGTTCGACATGGAATGCAAGAACAAGAAAAGAAAAAGAGTCCCGCTCCCCAAAGATGCATGCGATTCAATTAATGCGGGAGTGCGGACAATCCAAAGGAGGTGTACATAGCAAAGGCATGTACGAGAGGAAGAAAGGAGCAATATAATACAGACTTTGAAGCATTACATAGATTGTATTGCTTGGAACTACAATGAGCTAAAGACTTACAATCAGAACATTATCACGCATACCATACCTTTGAAGCCAGACTCCAAGCCTTTTAGGCAAAGACAGCGAGTTGTTAACCCGCTATTGGAGCCTTTGATCGAAAAGGAGGTTAAAATACTGTTGGAGGCGAAAATCATTTTTCCCGTTAGGCACTCAACCTGGGTGGCTAACCTCGTTCCGATGAGAAAAAGAGTGGAGAGATTAGGCTGTGCATAGATTTTTGAAATCTTAATAAAGCCTCCCAGAAAGATAATTATCCATTGCCATCAATCGATGAAATCTTGCAAATGGTAAATGGATCAGAAATGATGTCCTTTCTCGATGGATATTGCAGGTACAACCAAGTTCTTATACATCCAGATGACGGGATGAAAACAGCCTTCACTACCAAGTGGGGGACATTTGCATATAAGAGAATGCCATTCGGACTATTAAATGCTTGTGCAACTTTTCAACGCGCCATGGATTACGCATTCAAAGGACTAATAGGCAAATGCATCATCGTGTATGTGGATGATATCCCAATTTTCTCGAAGAAGAGAGAGGATCATGTTAAAGACTTAAAGAAGGTGCTTCAAAGGTGCAGGGAACATGGAATTTCATTAAATCCCAAGAAATGCATTTTTGGAGTGACGAAAGGGAAACTGCTAGGTCACATTATTTCAAAGGAGGGAATATCCATCGACCCAGAAAGGATACAAGCTATCCAAGACCTACCTCTCTCGAGCAGTAAAAAAGAATTGAGGTCTTTCTTTGGGCAAGTCAATTTTGTGAGGAAGTTCATTTCTAGCTTTGCTGAGATAGCTAAACCTCTAAACCAGATGCTCAAGAAAGATGTGGACGTAAGATGGAACGAGGAAAGTAGAGTGGCTTTCCGGAATATAAAAGACGCCATTTCCAAAGCCCCGGTCTTGATAAGCCCGAACTATTCCAAGCCTTTTTACATTTATGCTTTTGCATCGGAGCACTCCTTGGCGAGTGTATTAACCCAAAAAGGCGAAGATAATGCCGAAAAGCCCATTGCATTTTTAAGTGCCCCCTTAAAAGATGCCCAATTAAGGTATTCAATCCTTGATAAGCAAATGTACGCACTTTTTAAAACTGTGAAAAAATTTAGGCATTACATCGTACACAGCAGAATTATTGCCATTGTACCCGATTCTGTTGTCAAGACCATGTTTTTACAGAATGAACTAGGTGAAAAGAGAGGAAAGTGGATTGCAACCATCCAAGAATTTGATCTCGAAATCCAACCAATGAAACTAGTTCGAGGACAGGGACTGGCGAGGGCGATCGTAGAAAATGATCCGCAAATAACAGGTCAATGCTCAAATACAGAATACATGGCTAAGGAGGACTGGTATGTTGATATTGTGCAATTTTTATTGACTGGTAAGTGCCCGTCTAATTTGAATTCAACACAAAGGAGAGCTCTAAGGCTTAAATCTATTAACTATCGATAAAGTCTGGTGTACTTTACGGGAAAAATCACGAAGGTATCTACCGAGATGCTTGAGCAAAGACGAAGCCGCCAGGGTGTTGCAAGAATTTCATGGCAAGCATGGAACTGGTCATGGTGCAGCCAATCCTACAACACACCAAATCCTGCGAGCAGGATATTACTGGCCTCATATATTCAAAGATGCGCATGCTCATGTGCGATCTTGTCACATCTATCAAGTGGCTGCAAATAGAGAAAGAAATGCAGCCATGCCGTTGCAGCCTGTAGTTGAAATGAGACCGTTTGCACAGTGGGGACTGGATTTTATCGGGGTTATTAACCCAAATTCTTCTGACTCTCACAAATTTATTTTGACGACTACAGACTACTGTACAAGGTGGACAGAAGCGATTCCCACTAAACATGCCACCACAGACGTTGTGATTAAATTCCTTGAGGATCAAATTATCACAAGATATGGAATGCCCGATTCTATTGTCAGTGACAATGGTAAAGCTTTCATTTCCACACAATTTGCAGAGTGGGCATATGATAATAAAGTGAGCTTAAAGTTTGCATCCAATTACTATCCTCAAGGAAATGGGTTGGCCGAATCTTCAAATAAGAATTTGTTGAATACTATTAAGAAGTTCTTTGGAAAAGAATCCTCGGGACTGGCATAGTCAATTAAAGTTTGCCCTGTGGGCAGATAGGACCAGAGTGAAAGAAGCTATAGGGAATACTCCTTATCATTTGGTCTATGGGCAAGACCCGATATTTCCAGCAAATTTGGAGCTGCAGACCTTACATTTCATACAAGAGTACATGGGGACAGATGATCAAGTTGAAGCTAGATTGAGCCGGTTATTGCACCTGGATGAAAAGAGAGAAGAAGCCATGAATCACATGAACAAACACCGGGAAGTCATCAAGAGATGGTTTGATAGAAGGGCCAAAGTTAAATCATTCAGAATTTCAGATTTGGTGTTACTATGGGACAAAAGACATGAGGAAAAAGGAAACCATCAAAAGTTTGATTGTCTCTGGTTAGGCCCATATCAGATTTCAGAAATTCTTGGGAAGAACACCTTCAGGCTAAAAACCTTAGAAGGGAAAGATTTCATCTTTGCCAGTTAATGGGCAGATTCTAAAGCATTATTTTAGCCCTTAGGTTGTGAGACTTTGATATTATTCTGTTGGTGTTGGTGAAGGATTTTCAGATTTTGTTTTTATTGTTTAGGATTGTTAGTTTAGTTAGGATTTTGATTATGGATTTGATTTCAATTGACATGTGTGTTAATTTAAAAAAATAAAAAAAAAAAAAAAAATAAATAATAATAATAATAGAAAATTGAGATGTCAACTTATGCTTAAGGATTAGGAGAATATGAAATATTGGAATTGTCTTGTAAAAGCTCCACAAGTAGCATAAAACTTTTTAAGTTATATTGTTTGACTTTGTGATATATGAAAGAATCAGTTTTGCATGACAAATCATTTCATTCACAATTCAAGAAGTAATGCATTCATATTCCATCTCACCTCACATACATTTCATTTTAGTTGCATATGCATCTTATGTACAAGCCATGAAAGTATGTCAAATCCTCTTAGGGTTGTGTTATAACATATATGTAAGTAGCTCCTAAGGTTGGAAGCTGAGTCTTGAGATATCTAGAACCAAGCACGTCTCATAAATTAAAAAGGATCTTGAGTAAAATGATCAAAACCTAGCTTGGAAGAAAAGGTTGAGCGAAAGTGGTTTTCATGTCTATCCTATTATGCAACATGATCCTTAAAACAGTGGTTTTAACCACTTCCATAAAGCTTAAAGCTTAAAATCAGAGTAGTAAGGATAGGGTTAAATCCTCATCAAACTTAGGTTGAGGATCCAATTCCCCAAAGCTTTGATTTGACCCACATGGAGTAGTAAGGATAGGGCATAAATTCTCATCTTGGTTGGTTGAGAATCTGATTCCCCAAAGCTCTTATGTCTCATTTCATAGTAAGTCTTGGATTGTAAGGATCGTACTATTTGTCCTCTGCAAAGGATGGGTAGTCATCCCCAAGGTTTAAGCAATAGAATTAATGATTTATATCTAAGGTTTGGATTGTAAGGATCGTACTACTTGTCCCTAACCGGGATGGGTAGTCATCCCCAAGGTCCAAGAAATAAAAATAAATAAATAAATTTTTCCCATCTCATCTTTATTTTGGATTGTAAGGATCGTACTACTTGTCCTCTGCAAGGGATGGGTAGTCATCCCCAAGGTCCAAAGAAATGGAGATAAGTTTTGGATTGTGGGGTTAGATATGCCCATGCATGGCATCATGTCTTGCCTAAAAAAGCAAGACCAATGATTGTCTAGAGGGTTAGACTAGCATGACCATTTCTTCCATAAGCTGGTTTAATTATTTTGCTTAAAGTGAGGTAATGAACTCTAAATCAGAATAGTAAGGATAAGGTTAAACTCTCATCTCGGTTGGGTGGGAGTCTGATTCCCCAAAGTTCTGATTTCACATTCACTTGCACATGGGTTCTAAATAGTAGGGACTCATAACCAACTTTGGGATACAATAAGGAAATGAACTTGTGGGTCCTAAGAGGGTTTGGCAATCTTGAATGCTTGTACATAATAGTAGAAGAATGATCATGCTTATTAGGAAAAGCAAAATCTTCTAGCTCATTCATTTAGGACCACAAATCATTCACCATCCCATATATGCATTCATGCAAAAGCGATAATGGAATGTTGATCAATTTCAAACGATAGGGAATGAAAACACATTGCACACACTGAGCTAATACTTGATGATTCTGATGATTCATGTACTTTTGATCTTTGGGCATTTGTTATTTTGCTCATGTGCTAACATGTATTTACGAGTTTGTGATATGTTTCAGGTTGGGTTCTTACTAAAATGCTCAAGAGCATTTGACAGCAGAGTCGCCATTTGTTGTGGTTGATCCACAACACACCCCAAAATTGGGGACCCACCTTTTTGCAGGCTCACAGGGAAGGATCTCAGTGACCCAGATGCCAGAATTGAAAAAAAAAAGAAAATGCACAAGTGTAGAAAGGGGTCGCGAAATCGCGACAGGTAGCGAAATCGCGACATGTCGCGAAATCGCGACCGAAGCCGAAAATTGTCGCGAAATCGCGACATGTCGGAAAATCACGGTCAGCGCGGTCAACGACAACGAAACAGAAAAACTGTCACGAAATCGCGACGTGTCGGTGACCGGGAAGAAAAAGGTGTCGCGAAATCGCGACGTGTCGGTGGCCAGGAAGAAAAAGGTGTCGCGAAATCGCGACGTGTCGGTGACCAGGAGGAAAAAGGTGTCGCGAAATCGCGACGTGTCGGTGACCAGGAGAAAAGGTGTCGCGAAATCGCGACATGTCGGTGAGGAGAAAAGAAAAGGTGTCGCGAAATCGTGACATGCTGTTCGGAAGAAAATAAATGATGTCGCGAAATCGCGACGTGTTTTGCCGAAGCGTACGGGTGATGAAAAGTGTCGCGATTTCGCGACGTGTTTTGGAAAGGTGTACGGAAGCGGAAAAACGTCGCGATATCGCGACAGGAAGCAGCTAAAGGACTCGATGAGGAAAGACGTCGCGATTTCGTGACCGATTGCAACAAAGGTGTACGGACGGAAAAATGGTCGCGATTTCGCGACGGGTTTTGAAAAAATGAGAAAAAAGGCGCGATTTGAAAGCGCATGAAGGTCGAAGGGAAAAAGCGTCGCGATTTCGCGACGAGTTTTGGAAGCGTACGGATGATGAAAGGTGTCGCGATTTTGCGACGCATTTTGGCAAAGTTGTACGGTACAAGGAAGATGTCGCGAAATCGCGACGGAAATGAAAATCAGGCTCAAAGCAGGGAAGTGTCGCGATTTCACGACGTGTTTTGGCAAACTGTACGGACGAAGAAAATGGTCACGATTTCACGACAGAAAGCTGCATGAAGGTCGGGAAAAAATGTCGTGATATCGCGACAAGTTTTGCCAAGGCGTACGGAAGATAAAAACGGTAGCGATATCGCGACGGTTTGTCGAAGGAAGGCAAGAGGATGATAATGGTCGCGATATCGCGACGTAAAGTTGCCAAGGGAGCTCGAGGCCAGAACGGTAGCGATATCGCTACGAAAGGCCGTTAGACGCGTACGATAGGAAAGCATGTCGCGATATCGTGACATGTCGCGATTTCGCGACATGTCACGATTTCGCGACATGTCGCGACGGCCGGGAAGATGAACGGGCGGACTTGCAGTTTTGTCATTTTTTTTGCAGTAAGCGTTACATAGGGCACAGGAAAAGCACGACACGTGGCGCACGGGTGTCAAACTTGCGGGGACGTTACATGCGAGAGGCGAATTTGGGGCGTTTCCAAATTTGAGCGTGAATCAAAGCGGGAAAAAGCAGGAATTTGAAGGGTCGCCCACAGGAAGAGGAAATGAAGCGACGGAGGAAATCGAAGAGCCATAACATTGCTATAAAGCCAGAATTGCAAATCGAAGAAGGGGTTGGAAATTGCCGAATACGGAGTTGCAGAGACGAAGGCTTTGTGCTATTATGGGCCCGTACTTGGGCAATTTCCTTCTTTTTATTACGGGATTTTCTTTCACACCGGAACATTTTTGAATGTAATCGAGATATCATTTAAATACAAATACCGAGAGTTGGCATCTTATTGGATGAGAAAGAAGGAGTAACTTTTGCATGCATGATTTAATGTTTATATTTCCCTTCCAGATTTCTTAGGTTTTTAGGTGAAGTTAATGCAAGATCTCTTGGTTGCTTCATGCGAATGCCTATTTTTTGGAATTGCCACGAAACCCTCGAGACTCACTTTGGCCTATTTGGATTGTGTGGATGTGCGGGTTCATTAGGTTAGGTTGCATGTAGAAAGCCTCGGTATCTTCGGTTTCATCGGATTAGTGACAGCTTTACATTGTAATCTATTTTTATTGTTACTTTTGTTTACTTTTGTCTTTGCTTTTCAAACCCATATTTTATTTTCAGCAGTTTAATTACTGTGTTTGAATAAATCATTGAAAATCCATCAGAATTAAAGGTTAAAGCAGATTTTATTCATTTTGAGTCCATTGAAAGTTCAAAATTAATAAACCACAGTGCCCCTTGTTAACATCCACTTGCAAACCCTAAGGTGTTCTTAGCATTTCATTTTAAACGACATCCTTGATAATTAATAATCAGCATAATAAGAACCTTGGAGAAATCATTTTTCTTTGCAAGCAGAGGATTTAGGACTCGGATCCTACAGGAGAGTGTGTTTTCACAATCGGGTTAAAACACCACTCAACAGATCCTGAATCAGAATGTCTTCTTGGAAGAGAAACTTGCCAATTTTGGCATTCTCCAAATTCCTCAGCAATGGCTTTATGATCCTTTGGGAGTGATGAGGTACCATATACGGGTCAAGAGCTTCCATGTTTGCCCCTATCCAAAAATTGTAAAACAAAGAAATAATCCTCAGGGAAAGGACCTAGAATGGCATTTGGAGAGGATGGAAGCTTTACCTCCCTGGCACGAATTCTACCCGATGGATGTCGCATATGACCCAGATCTGCATTCACCTTTGAGCCCCAACTCCACCTTCTGGAGGAAAGCAAAAGATGACTTGAAGGAGGGAGTAAAATATTGGGACATGGCTAAACTAAGAGAATGGTAGATAATGAGGGTCCACCGGTAGAAAACGAGCTCTTATGGATTCTTGGCAATGGAAAAGGACTTTGCAAAAATTTATGAAGCCAACGTTGGAAAATTGAAGCCTTCATCCTTCACCACCCTCATCCCTCCAGCTATCCCAGGTTTGGGCGAAAGCCCAAAAAGAGATGATACTCCTACGGGAAAGGAAAAGGCCCAAGATACACCTCCAAGATCACTGCAGGGGCCCATAGGAGGCCACGACTCGAGCATTGAAGGGTCTAAACAACCGCAGGTAAGGAGGAAAAGGAAAAAGCAAGAACAAACCCTGGCACCCCCAAAGCACCCAAAGCGACCTCGCACAGGACTTGTAAGCCCCTCCATTGGACGATTGGTATCAGACACATCCCAAGCAAGTGTCGAGGTCACAGCCCTGCTAGGTGCCAAAACCAAGAAAGAACAAGATGCGGTTGCATAAAAAGTCACCACTACCACAATGCCATGAGGGCACATAGGTGCGCATTTTCCACCCCTCGCCCTAACCTCACACAGTTTTGTAAAAGACCCAGCTAGAATTTCTTGCTAGTCTCCCTTGCATAGCCCATCACCCCATCACATGTCACCTACCATCGGTCTGGCCTCATCCCATGATCATGACGAGGGTAAGACCATTGATCCCACTTCAATGCCAAGTCCCACCACGTCTATCGTCGAGCCTTCTGGTGAGGCATCCCCCACACATTCTTTATATTTGTTTACTCCTTCAGTTAGAGATCTAGCCTTGTATAAATCAAAAATGTCTTTAATTAAGGACCTCCCCCTTGTCGAGAAGTTATTCCAAGCATAGCAAAACACTGAGCAAATACTAAGGGAGGCAAGGAAAAGACAAGGGCGCGTGACAACGTCAGTTGAAAAATGCATTGTTTTTGATCTAGAAGCTGGGAAGGTGCATAAAATCAAGAAGGTCCCCAAGGTGCAAAAGCCTCTGGATGAAATGACTCCAGTAGACTACGATTATCAAGAGACACCTAAGGACTTGGAACACATGAATGTTGATAATGAATTGGCATCCATGCATGTTCGAATTGAGACCTTTAGGGCTCATGTAGTTATCGCCAACCAGTGCAGGGTTGAGGCCGAGGCCACCAATGTTAAGCTGGAGGAAGATTTGGCGAGGGTCCGCTCCAAGTTGGCAGAGGCCGAGGAGCAGTGCAAGGCAATGAAGAAGGAGACATTCGACCTAAAGCAGCAGGTTCAATAGCTCCAGTCTGTAGCTGAAAGCCAAGCACAGAAGTAGGCCAAGAGTGATATGAATGCCAAGAAGCTTAAGGACAAAATATTGCAGATGCAAGCTCCACTACATGCAAAAGAAGATCTGAAACTATTTAACAGGAGCAGAATTAAAGAAATTCATGCCCATTTGCTAAAAAAATTTAGGTCTCGATGTTCCAGTGCTCTCATGATATTGATCTTCATCACCGAAGCCCAGTGTGCTATTTCCGAAGGAGGGCCAATCATTGACGAAGTCACACAGAAAGCTTAGAGCTGAATCAAGCTAGCGTTTGATGTTTAGAATGCCAGATATCAAAACCTGTAGGTCACTGCAATGACCCGGACAGTTAGGGACTGGTCCACAGCCCAGGCCACAGTTTGCACCTTTTTATCCAAGGTGCGAAAGGCTCAGAAAGCCAGGAGCCTCTAGGACATTTTTGACAATGAGCAGTGTGTCTCAATGAATTATTTTTAGGACCTTTCATCCTTGGGTTTCTCAATTTTCACAGACGATGATGAAAATATTCTCAGCAAGGATGACCTCAAGCTAGTCTAGTTGTAGTTTGAGAACGATGTCTCAAAGATCAATGGCTAGGAAGAACCAATCATAGAATGGCAGGTGACAGATTTCATCTTGAGATACTGTAAGATCAAGGCTTGCCTAGATGATCTGTTCACCAAATCCAAACATGCCGACATAAAGCAAATTGATCGGTTTCACATTTTGGTAAAGGCATTACAGGATCAAGAACCATTTCAAAAGTGTGTCTGGACTCATGTCCGAAGAACAATGAAGTGCATCCATGAACGCCTCGAACCGTCGCCCCAGCCAGAGCCTACGTCGAAGGAGGAAGAAGAAGAGGAAGAAGAAGAACAAGAGGAGGGACAGGCCGTAGAAGTAGGATCTGAAGAAAACCAATGACTCTGAAGCCCAATGGATCAGGGCTAAAGGGTTCTTTTGTCAAGGCAAGCTAGTCACCCCGCGAGCCGCCAAGAATGTTGATACTTTTTGCCACATTATACAAGGGGTAGAAGATAGTGGAATTTTGTATAGTATTTCCTTGTTAAAAGTTTTTCTTTTATTTTAAGTTGCAGTAATTTTGACTCTCCTTTTATAAAATGAAGAAGAAAGAGCTTCGTTACCAAACATGCCAAAGAAAATAGCTTCGTTGAAAGAAGAGGAGGGTGTGAAAAGAGTTTCGGGCCCGAAACACTTCAAAACACCACTTCGAGTGAAAACCTTGCGAAGTAATTTTGCCGAGGAAAATACAAAGATAACGCTTCGCACCCAAAGCATTTTCAGCAGCCACTTCAGGTGGAAGTTTTTCGAAGTGGCATTCAAACGACCTTGCCGAAGGAGGAGAGCCTAATCCAAATCAGCCAAGGCAGGAAAAATACTTTGGGCCCGAAGTATTCCCAACACCTACTTTGGCCAGTTTTTTCCTGAAGCAGTGGTGCCCGAAGCAAAATGACAGAGAAGCGCTTTGGGAGGATATGCCCTAAACTACAGTTTTGAGAAGGATTCAGGCCGAAACATTATCCAGTCGAAGAAGTTTCGCCAGTAAAGGACAGATCCCCATTTCAAAGATGAAACCCAATCGACAATCAACATCCCTAAAGAAGTTTTTGCGAAGTATTATTATGCGAAGAACAAATCAAGAAGAATCTACTTCGGCCCAAGGCTTTGGCGAGGTGGATATGTGGCAAAACACTTTTTGGGCCCAAATTCCAAGGTGGGTGGCTTCCCAAGGTGATCAAAAGCCCCTTATAAGTACCCCATTTCTTGCCCGATAAGTCTGCTAACCATTCCTGGAAAATGAAAGGGACGTAACAGTCCTTGAAGTAAAACCTAGAGGGCATAGCGATCACTCAAGCACAGCATCCAGAAGCCAGGGACACTCGGGCGGTGCATTAAATGAATGTTTCCATGGTTGACCCGGTCACAGTTGCTAGTTTCGATAACCGATTTGAAAACTCAGTTGTAGCAGCCATGAGGAGCCGATTTCTCAGAGCCCGAAGATGTACTCTGTCATTTTTGTAATAATGAATCAGAGGGTCGGGTCCTCTATAAAAACCCAGGCCTTGCAATATAAAAGGGGGGGGAACTTTCTACTAGAAATTTGTTGTAACTTGATGTCCTACGTCTAATACTAAATATTTTTGTACTCCGTTTCTCTCTTTTATGCTACCTTTTGTGCTTAATTCTTTTGTCTGTCTGCACTTGTATACTGAGAATCTGAATCCTAAATCCGATGTGCAATTGGGGACTATACCCTAAAATTCACCCTGAAGGATACATAGGAGAGAAAAAATGTCCTTGTTGCCTTCTTTTATGCTGCCTGGTGGATCGAGGTTTCTGTTATTCCCTTGTCTTAATCACTGTTACTCTGAACCCTAAATTCTAGCGAGAGAGAGAGGAGAACCCTGTGAACCCGTCTAGAGGATACATAGGAAGGTCAACACTATGTTTCTTTCATCTATTCTTGGTGTTTTTTGCTGCTATTTGAGTTATTAGTGAGTGATCGTGCTTCTTGTTCTTCCCCACCTTGAATCATCAATCTCTAACCCTTACCCCTTTTTATTTCTTTCTCTAACCCGAACTCCTTTTATCTCTTTCCTGCACTCTTATCTCAAACCCCAAAAGTAGATTAGTATAGGAGATGGCCTTCTCCAAATATTGGAATGAGGGGCATCTCTTCCCTTAGGCCTTTCAATGTTGGTTGCAGGTCCAGGGCATGCAAACCCATCGAAATTCCTTTCCTGTGCAGATTTGATGACCAACAGTACTATCAATTGCCCACTCATTCTTTGAGGAATTTTGAAGAAATAGCTGAATCTTTTGTCCATCAATTTAGTGCCTACATCGAGAGACACGTGACCATTAAAGATTTATACAACTTAAAACAAGACAAAGATGAATGTTTTGCTGATTTCTTAGCTAGATGGAGGCAATTGACAGGAAAACTGCACTTTGTGCTACCTTATAGGGAAATGTTGGACATTTTTATTAATAATTTGCAAGAACAACTATCCTATGAATTATCAATTGCTACCTTGACCACCTTCGATCAAGCTATAGACTTAGCTCGAAGGGTGGAAGATGCTCTCATTAGAAGAGGTCAGCTCAAAAAGAAAGATGATGAGAAAACATCTAGAAATCAATACAAAAATAAACAAGTTGTAGGTGACGGAGTCACTGATAGTAGAAACATTGCTAATGTTAATACTATAAAAACAACGGAGAAGTTTATATTAAAACCTCCTGATAAACCACCTCGAGAGTTTACTAGATTGAATCAACCATTATCAACTATTCTACCCCAATTACTTGAAAGAGGTTTGATTCAATTACCAGCTATCCGAGAACCTGATCCAACTATACCCGGATACAAATCTGATTTACATTGTGATTTTCATAGAGGACCTGGACATGCTACAAACTCTTGCAAAATATTAAAACATAAAATACAAGACTTGATTGATAATAATGAAATGGAGGTGCAAGCCTTTCAACCTAAACAAAATCCTCCTAATAATGCTCAAAAGAACATTCCCCAAAATCAGAATCAAAATGCTAATCAATCATTAGATATATTTCAACATCCTTTACCAAAACATGGTAAAGAGGTGGCCAATCAAATTGAACATCATAATGTTCCCCCTCCTACCCGATATGTAGGGACTATTAGCGGACAATTATCTATTCAGGATCCTCAAATATTTGGCACAACTTTCTCCATGGTTACGTCCAGACCCCTATATAATACTCAAACACCGGATCCTAGTGATGTAGAATCGGATACTGAAAGTGAAATAGACATCACCTCAAACCAATCGAATAGTTCTGAAAATGAATCAGATCCGATTCAACCTATCACAGATGCTATGGTTTCGAAAGAACCATTTCCTAGAAGAGTTACTACTCGACCCTCTTCTAATCAGTTCCTTCCTAATGAACAAGCCATAAACGCTAGACCGAGACCAATTCAGCGTCTTCAATATAACATTGTAGGTACCATCGGAGTTGTTACCAGACAACAGGCTCAAAACTCTCAACAGGATCAAACTCAGAATGATGGATCAGCTCCATTTATTTTGAAAAATCCCAATAAAGGGAATCATATGTCTAATGTTCAACCTAAACCTCCTTACAATATTAATGAACAATTATCCAATACTACAGCCAGAATTTCCCTGTTGGACTTGTTAAGATCTTCTCCTACCCATAGGGATGAATTAATGCTCACATTAAGCCAAATGATGGTACCTCAAAATATTCAACCTGAAGCCATGTCCAATACTATCATCACTCGAGAAGTCGATTGTATTGACTTTCGAGATAAAGATATCCCACAACATAGTTTACATAAGGATAACCCCTTATATATTACTGCCCTAATTGGAGATGTAGCAGTCAAAAGGGTCTTGATTGATAATGGTTCATCTCTAAACATTTGCACTTTTGACTTCTACCAAATATTTGGGTTTAGAAGTGATGAAATGAAGAAAACCGACATGATCATAAAAGCTTTCAATGACGAAACACAAGAAACGTGTGGAGTTATCACCATCCCATTGCAAGTTGGTCCGAGAACCTTAGACACGACCGTGTTTATTGTACATTGCCCCGCATCATACAATATACTCTTGGGTCGTCCTTGGATCAATGCAATGTGGGCTGTCCCATCAACTTTACACCAATGTGTTAAATTCGAATTTAAAAATCAGTTGGTCACTATCCATGGTGATCCTAGACCCTTTGATATGTGTGCTTTGGCAGAACCTGTTGGAGTTCAATTTTGCCCTGCTCTGTCATCCACACATCCTAATTCTTATTTTTCATCTAAACGTGTGAAACACACACCCATAACTTCATCTATTTCTCCTCCATTAATTTCACCCTCATATATAGCTCAACAATCTTCTAAACAAACCACACTAGAACCTCAAAAAGATCTTAAATCCACAACCAATCCTTCATGTTCCATCCCTATAATTTCAAAACCTATAGACCCATTTATTAACACCTCCACATTCTCTACATCTATCATACCTTCCACATCTAAAGATATAGGAAATGTTCCTTCTACCTCTTATGCTCTCACTGATGAACTCTTACCTGATTTATCTAAAATTCTTATATCAGAAAAAACAAATGCTTCTATGCAAAATTCCATTATCTTAAGTAATTTGCCACCTTCTCCTCATACCTTGGGCCTCCCACAACCTATGGGAAGTATCTACCAAGTCGGGAGTTGTGCTTTTATTTATAAAGGATATGATTGGGGAAGAATACCCCAGAACATCAAGACGCATTGTGATGGATATGCTCGATGCTATTTTGCTAATGAATATATTAAAGCTAAACCCATAATGCTTAAATTGGGCTATAAAGGGAAAGGCTTGGGACCTCTCCAAGATGGTATGAAAGAACCCTTTGAGGTAGAACCATGGCCCGCCCGATGTGGTGTGGGCCTATTTCCTAGTAAGGATCAACCCTTCCCTTTTGAAGATGATGATCAACTCATATGTTATCAAGATTATCTAGATAAACAAGATTCTTTGTATCCCAAGAATAATTCTTCTACCTGCAATATGCTATCCATAGCCTATCCTGAAATGATTGTTGAATCCGACGATGAGTTGGAAGGAGATATTTTCCATGATGTCTCCGTGGAAGAGATGTTACACAATGGTTTTTATTTTGATGGTTCTATACCTACTATAGCCCAGCTTGAGGCCACGACTCCTCAAGATGAATTATCCAAGTTAACCTTAAAGGAATTACAAGAATTGGGCGTTTCACCTGCCCCACCTAATTTTGAAAGAGATCTACACATGGAAGTAGAAAACGTCATTAAGGTTAACATTGGACCTGAGGATAATCCTCACATCATCAGTATTGGATCAGAATTAAGTCAAGAAAAACAAGAGCAATACATTGCATTCCTTAAAGAATATGAAGATGTCTTCGCTTGGACATATGAAGATATGCCAGGTTTAGACCCTTCTGTAGTCATGCATCACCTAGTAGTCCATCCGGATGCTAAACCTGTTAAACAGAAACTTAGAAAAATGCATCCCAAAGTGGCCTTGCTAGTCAAAGGGGAGTTAGAAAAACTCCTGAATGTTGTTTTTATACAAGCTATTGATTATTTTGAATGGATCTCGAATGTAGTTCTAGTCACCAAGAAAGAAGCTACCAAAGTTAGGGTTTGCATGAGACTTTAGAGATATTAACGTTGCATGCCCTAAAGATGATTTTCCTCTTCCAAACATGGATCAAATCATTGATTTTACTATTGGGAGTGGAATGATGTCCCTAATGGATGGATTTTCTGGTTATAATCAGATCAGGATAGCTCCTGAAGATCAGGCTAAAACAACCTTTATTACCCCTTGGGGTACCTTTTGTTGGAAAGTGATGCCATTTGGTTTAAAGAATGCGGGCGCAACATATCAACGAGCCATGACTTATATCTTTCATGATATGATGCATGATATCCTACATGATTATGTAGATGATATTATAGCTCGCTCTATTAATGAAGATGATCATTTAGATGATTTGAGAAAAGTATTTAATCGGTTAAGAGAATATCTTATTCGATTAAATCCAGCCAAATGTATATTCGGAGTCAAGTCCGGTAAACTATTAGGGGTTTTAGTTTCTTTACGTGGTATCAAAATTGACCCTCTCAAGATTGTGGCTATCACTGATATGCCCGCACCTACCAATATATCTGAGTTACGAAGTTTACAAGGTAAGCTTCAAGCTATCCGTCGCTTCATCGATAAGCTGGCGGACAAAACCAGTCCCTTTCTTAAGCTTCTTAAGAAGGATGTCCCTTTTAATTGGGACGACGAATGTAAGGAAGCTTTTGAACTTCTCAAACAATACCTCCTTAACCCACCTGTGCTTTCACCGCCTAGACATGATCGCCCATTTATCCTGTATATTTTAGCTTCAGATTTTGCTTTAGGAGCTATGTTAGCTCAACTTGATGATGAGAAAAGAGAACGTGCTAATTATTATATTAGCCAAACTTTAATTAGTTATGAAACCCGCTACACAACATTAGAAAAACTATGTCTAGCAGTCATATTTTCTACGCAAAAATTATGCCATTATATGCTCGGTCAGAAAACATATGTCATTGCTAAATATGATCCCTTGCGGTATCTCATGAGTCGACCTTATTTATCGGGTCGTACAACAAAGTGGGTTCTTGCTCTAAGCGAGTTTGAACTCACGTTCATAGGACAGAAGTCTGTTAAGGGTCAAATCATAGCAGATCAATTAGCTGTTGCACCCTTAGAGTCTACCCATCCCCTCATCATTGAGTTTCCTGATGAATGCCTTCAATTAGAGGCAGACCATGTTGAACAATGGTCCTTATACTTTGATGGAGCCCGATGCATGAGTGGGGCTAGTGCGGGTATTATTTTAATATCTCCACAAAAACATCTTATACCTTTGTCCTTCAAATTAACATTTGCTTGCACCAATAACACTATCGAATATGAAGCTCTAATCCTTGGATTACGAGCTGCCTTGGCGCTAAAAATTAAACATCTGCTAGTTTTTGGTGATTCTCAACTTGTCATAAATCAAATCAATGAAGTTTATCAGACCAGAGATGATAAATTACGCCCATATAAAGCATATGTTTTACAATTAATATCTCTATTTGATCAAGTTACCTTGGAAGCTATTCCTCGAACTAGCAACCGTGCGGCTGACGCTATGGCCGCAGCTGCCTCTCTTCTGCCCTTGGAGTTAGATGACGAATATGCCACCATCATTATTCGTCGACTCTAGGAACCCGCTTCAAATAAGTCATGCTTAGAACCTTTGGATGTGTTTCTAATCAATGAAACTACTCCTGAACCTTGGTATACGGATATATTTGATTTTCTTCACAATGGGACTTTCCCTGCCAGTTCTAATAGGAACCAGCATCGGTTATTACGTAGACGAGCAAGTCGATTTGTAATAATTGGCAATACTTTATATAGGAGATCTTTTGAAGGTATCCTATTGAGATGTTTGAATCTAGAAGAATCCAAATCAGCTTTGAGTGAAGCCCACGATGGATCTTGTGGAGGACACTTCAGTGGTAGTGTCATTGCTAAAAAGCTCCTTAGGATAGGCTACTTTTGGCCTACCATGGAAACCGATGCACATGATTATGTGCGCCATTGCGACAAGTGCCAGAAACATGCTGACCTTGTCCATGCCCCTGCACAAGAACTACAGGCTATTTCATCTCCTTGGCCCTTTTCAAAATGGGGCTTAGACATTATTGGCAAAATTAATCCTGTGTCATCCGATGGACACAAATTCATCATAACCGCCACTGAGTATTTTACGAAGTGGGTTGAAGCTATGCCTTTAGCTTCCTGACACTGGAACACAAGTCTCTAAATTTATTTTTAATCAAATCATTTGTAGGTTCGGAATTCCTGCAAATCTCATCTCAGACAATGGAACTTGTTTCAAAAATAAAGATGTTAAGAAATTATGCCAAAAATATAAGATTCAACATCGCTGGTCCACTCCCTATTATCCTCAGGGTAATGGCCAAGCAGAAGCATCCAATAAAACATTAATTAAAATCCTCAAAATATTGGTCAATAAATCTGGCCGTGACTGGCACATTCAATTATATCCAGCTTTGTGGGCATATCGCACTAGTGTGCGTACTCCCACAGGTACTTCACCTTTTGTTTTGGTTTATGGCATTGAAGCTATTTTTCCCTTTGAATTAGAAGTTCCTTCTTTGGCTCTACTACTTCAAGATACCGAAGTAGGAGATGAATATCGAGCTGGCAGACTCAGTCAGCTGGAACTCCTAGATGAAAAGTGCATCAATGCTTTGGAGCATCTTCGTGCCTACCAAAACAAGCTTAAAAGATCATATGCTAAGAAAGTTCGTCATCGATCCTTTGAGGTCGGCGACCTTGTTTTAAAAGAAAATAAAAAAAATACTAATGCAACTAAAGACCTTAAAGGTAAATTTGAGCCCAACTGGCTTGGACCATATATTATCACTTGCTAAATTTGAATCGGGAGCATACAAATTAGCTACCTTAGATGGTAAATATTTAAAAGAACCTATGAATATTATGCATCTTAAGCGATATTACGCATAAAATTTGGTCATTTCATCATTTGTATATATTTTGCATGTTGTCTCATTTTAAAAATGTATAAAACTGTTTAAACAAAAACAAACAACAATATTATTGACTCTTTCGAAACCAAAAAAAAAAATATAGAGAAGAAAGAGAGAGTCAAAATTATCAAACTCCTTAAAAATATTTGTTGTATATATTTCTTCTTAAAATATTGCAGTTATATTTTCAAATTATTTTGGATAAATTAGCATTTATTTGGAATCTCTCACTTTTGCAAACACAAAAATAAATATCTTGATTTTATCTGGCATGATTACTAATCTCTCTTATATCAAAGTCCACAAAATTCAATTAAATAAAGTTTGAGCACAGAGAATTGATCTTGTTATTTACTTAAACCAAGCATATCCTTTCACAATAAAATGATTATATTTGTAATTTCCATGCTATGCTACATAGTAGAAGTGGTTTCTTGAGCGAAAAGTTTCCCCTGCTATCCTATCATGCACATGGTCTAGAATATTTGAGAATTGACAAAAGGACAAGCTCACCCCTACCCAGAATAAAAATCCCTTGCTCTACAGCTAATCCGAGCAAGTATCCCTAGAATAGGAAGCAAAAGAAAAAGAAAAATCAAGCAAAATCATGAGAAAAAGAAGCATTATTTCAGAATCATTTTGTACTCTCTTAGCACTATTTCAGCATTATCTCAAATATCAAAGCAAAATACAAAAAAAAAAAAAAAAAAAAAAAAGCGAAACAAGCAAAAGCAAAAGCAATAAAATCCCTTTCCCTACCCATTGAAAAGAAAAGAAGGGTTGATGAGCTTGAATCCCTGGAATTCTCAATTATTCGAAAACTGTGAGGTAAGCCCCATAACAGGTGGTTTGTGCCCAACCCGCTTGGCCTTGGGTAACTCCTAGCGTGGTGATATGTCTGTCACATTAGCGACCTTCTTTTGTATAGACCTATGTCTGCTTATGGATTAGCTAGCTCTTGGTAACCCGACTTACATAGTAGTCTGGTACGGTTATATGCATCTAAATCATGGTTAATGAACACTTATTTGGTTAATTCAAATCACTTGTATCAAATTATCTTGCTCAAAACTGGTAAATGCACAAAGCAATTGCACACACATTTGTATTTGAGAGATTTTGTGTATCATTATGATAAATCAAGATCGGAAATGACCTCACATATGCACATGGGATTCCTTATAAATCTAACTTTTGTCTTTAAGATACTTTGAAATATTTTTGCAAATTGTCTGGAATAATTTCATTTTCTTCTCTGAGAACAGTTGTTTAGTATAAAGACAACTACATGCATTATCAAAAAAATCAAAATCATTTTCAAAAAACATGCAATAAAGTTACATTTATATATAACTTTTTGACTTTCGCGATGATGGTATAGTTCCAAAACCAAAATTGGAATTTTATGCCTAGCGCAAGTCCTCATCTTCATATTTTCTGTTCATTTTCAAAAGTTAAAAATCAACCATGCAATAAAACTATTATTTTCTTCTTTGGATTTCGCGATGATGGTATAAGTTTATACCTAAATATTCTATGCCTAGCGCAAACCATTGTACTAATTTTATTTCCCATTTATTTAAAATCATAAAAACATATGACTTAAATCATTATGTTACACAATTATGCTTTACAAACAAACAACGCACATTGTTACTATTTCATGTCATTATGTCAAACTTCAATTTTGCAATGATGGTATAATTCCTAGGGAATTATTCAAAAAATTTATCACACTTAGGAATTTATGCCTAGCAAAAATCATTTTTAAAAATATATATTTCATGCATAATATTTTCATGGAAATCTGAAAACAAATCACCATCATCATCATCATTTGCATCATCACAACAAAGTCTTAAGACAGTCTCTTAAGCACTCTTTTACTTTTAGCAATATTTCTATACCAGGATTAGCTTGACGACCTAGCGAGCGACGACTCCATGAAATGGTCTATAATAGCGACAATGTCCTTTGAAATTATTGTTAAAAGTCCCCTTTTATTTTTTATCAAATCACACCACAACAACCAATTTGTTTACATCAGATTATTTCATTTAAATTTTAAAAGCATGACATTCAAACCATAATATTTCCAAACGACATAATTACATGAATCATCAAATCAATCACATCAAAACATTAAAGCATCATACAAACACATAAGACAAGTCATATGATCAAAAATATCTCATCTATATATATATCAACAATATATACATCATCTCAAAACCGGATCGGTATGCCACAATCTGTACCTCGGCATACTCAATCCTCTATCAAAAATAATAAACACTATGTATCAATCTATGCAGGTGCAATCGTAGTAGCTAGCCTCGAGAACCCCTCGAGCTCTCAGCCTCATCTCCTCCCCCACCCTGAGGTGGACGAGGTGGCCCCATCGTAGTCCGTGTGGTGCTATGAGTCCTGGACTCTGATCGTGATGATGTCCTCGATGACCTCATCATGATAGGCTCCGCAATGTGGGCCGACAGTGGTAACCTCTGCCTCTCTGGTACCATATGGTGGTATAGCATCTGATAGAATGTGATCTGGGCAATAGCCCATGCTAGGTCCCGAGTGCTCGCCCCTCCGCTCCATGCTCTGAGGCGTGCGACCTCATCTCTGAGCTGTGTGGCCTCCTCTCGGTGTCGTGCAGCCTCATCCTGCAAGGACTGCACCTGAGCCTAGAGACGGATAGTCTCCACCCGGAGAGTAGCCATCTCGCTACTCTCTCCTACCTCGACACCCTTGCCCTTATCGGGCGATGGTGGCCTCTCTCTCCATGGAGAAGGGGGTCTCTCCTCCCTCCTCTCCCGCTGTCATGGCCTCTGCTGAGCCTGTGGCCTCCTCTGCTCTCTCCCATCGTGACCCTGTGCCACCTCAATGGCCGCCTGGCGCCGCCTCCCCATCCGATGCACAACTGCATGAATCAGACCCTGAGCCCTCGTCATCCGAGGAGGGCGGATGCCTGCATACCAGGCATCGTAGCCGTCAACAACCCCTACGTCATCCCCATCCACTGGCTGAATGGGGGCATCATCCGCGTCCTCACTCCAGAAGCGCTGCATATCTGGAGCCCCACTGACTGTAGTGTTATCCCGGACGGTCCGAGAAAACTCGTAGTCTCTGAGAGATGGGATCCCCTGCTGTAGACCGAACTGCCTCAAAACTCGGTCGTAGCGGTGGAGCTCCACCTCTCCCCTCTCCATCCTCGGCCAGCAGGTTCGCCTAACGTGAGCCAGCTCCTGTCCATCCTCGGCCCACCCTGGATGATCTCTCCAAGGCCTCCAGGTGATCGCGGTCGGAGACAAGGTCGTCAAGTAGTCTCCGGGACATTGGCAGATCTATCCACCGCTGTGACCCTCTCCGGAGCCACCAGTAGAAAACTCGGGGCCTCTCCCCATCAATCCCTATCAGTGGGAGCCCTATCGGCCTTCGCACCATGATGTGCTCCCAGCACCAAACCTACAGTAGTGATGTCATGACCAGACATCGGCCGCCCTTGTATACGACCCCATGCAGGATCCTATACAATCGACATAGTACAAAGCTCCCCCAAGAAAACCTGTACCCGTGGTCTCTCATGTCATAGACCACATCTGTCAGTAGCCATGGTACTCTGCATCCACTCTGATGGCATAGCAGCAGACCACCTACCACCCCAGCCAAAACCTGTGTCAGTCTAGATGCCCCAGGCATCTGGCGTAGCGACTCGATGTTCACTTCGCCCTTCTCCAGGGTGAAGCTCGGATCTTCGCACAGTCGCATCATCGCGTGGCCCTGATTGGCCATGGGAGTTATTAGCCATCCTTGTATGGGGATCCTCAAAATCCTCCATACATCCTCCAATGTGGGAGTCATCTCCCCTGTCGGTAACCGAAAACAAGAAGAACCCGGATACCACCTCTCTGCTAGGGCTGTCAATAGCCCCATATCTGTAGAAACCTGTGGCATATCTGCCACATGTTGCAAGCCGACTTGAGCCAACTGATCTCGCTCTGCTTGAGATAGAGCGGCCAAGTCATCCCTCAGCCCATCGTATTTCCATTCCTGGCTCTTTAGTAATCCTCTCTGCAACATAAACAACAAAACAATAAAAATCATTAATAAAACAGTGATTAAAAATGCAAGTAAAACAAGTTCAATTTCATACAAATGATGATATCGTCCACTATTGGACGATATCGTCCAAAATTTGAGCAAAATTTGTCTTCGATTTTGCAAGAGGGAATCGTCCCTTATTGTACGAAATCGCCCCCATATCGTCGATTTCGCCCTTCGACGAAATCGGCGATATCGAGACGATTTCGACGAAATTGAGACGATTTCGTCCCGACGACGTCGACGGCCCAAAAATGGCCGCGATGCTCAAAAATCATTCAAAATTAATCTAAAAAGCATGAAATTCAAAATTAAAGCCTTCTAAATTAAGTTTGGACCCTTACCCGTAGCCCGCGTCGGACCTCTGTCGATCTGTGCACTGTCTCGACCATCTTGTCTGCAGAGCTCTAGAAACCAAGAAAATGAACAGTAAAAATGAATTAGGGTTTTTCCCTATTTTTCTTAATTTTATTCAAAAACAATTAAAAACATTTTAAAATTTTGCTTTTCCGCGTTTTTACCTCAAACGTTCGATTTGGGTAAAAACACGGAGGGGGCACCATAGTAAGTTGTCGTACGATTCGACCTAGAATCGTCGCCTAAAAATGGGAATAAATTTTTGCTTTCTCGTAGATCGAGAAGAACTCATCTTTAACGCATTTTCTTTGAAAAATTCGCTAAAGAGGGGGCAAAATGTAGCACCCTAAAATTGGTGCAGTAAACCTTAGCAAATAATTAAAATTACCTTAGTAAATAATTCAAATTCAAATTTCAACCCCAAAACCGCTCCAAAACCGCTTGCTACCCGTTTCCTCATTTTTCATGCCATTTTTAGGATTTGTTTTGTCCGTTGGACGATATCGTCGCCGATCAGACGATATCGCCTCAGATCGGATGAATTCGTCCGGAGCGAGAACGTCCAGACGATTTCGTCCCAAAACTGATTTTTCATAATTAGCTTCTGTTTCAACGGCGTCTCTAACCGGGGCAAAAGCGTGTCTGCACGGTTAGAGACTTCCCCCATTGGAGATCTCCCAAATTGGGATGATCTCCAACCTCCCAACATCCTTCCTATGCCTATTTAATCTTAGGCCCTCCCCTTGACATTCCCCTGGCTGAAATTTCCTGTAACACGAGTTCTATTTGCATTAGACCATCTTAAATCACCATTTGCCTTCGTATTTTTCCAAGTTTGTTTGCAGGAACTTCATTGTTTTTCAGTCGGAGCAAGCTCAGATCATCGCAGACGATCTTGTACAATCTCGGACGATCACGCCCCAATTCGAGACGATTTCGACTACAGTCAACATTGGGGGCAATCAGTGCCCAGAGTTTGCGCTTTTCCTATACCTTTCTGC
This sequence comes from Wollemia nobilis, assembly GCA_028583015.1. Classification (NCBI taxonomy): domain Eukaryota; kingdom Viridiplantae; phylum Streptophyta; class Pinopsida; order Araucariales; family Araucariaceae; genus Wollemia; species Wollemia nobilis. The sequence continues at coordinate 5,407,213 of JAQPPZ010017129.1, forward strand.
TATTCTATTCTGCATCTAGTTAGTTTTATTATTATTTCTTGTTATTCTGCATCTTGGAGTTCACCCATATAGCTTAAATACATAATAAAATCATGATTAGCTATTAAAGCATGATAATTTACTTGCATTTCTATTTGGGATTATCTTATTAACATCATTATTATCATTTCACATCATTTTCCTTTATCAGCATAGCTGCATTTTCTGTATTCTGTGTCTACTTCTCGGATTGCAGGTCTCTGATGAATTCGTCTGATGAATTCGTCAGATCTCAGATGATCCTGTCTGATTTTAGATGATCCTGTCAGATCAGAGGCGATCTGGACTGCTTCAAAAATTAGAACCTCCATCAGACATCCGGAATCAGGTATGGTTTTTCTCACTTAGCTTGTTCTCTGTATTTTCTGTTTAATTCTATTTTTTGTATTCATTTAAATCTGCATTTCCTAATAGAATAGTTTAGATTCATTTGGCCAAACCTAGGATTTGAATGATTAAAGCTAAAACTGAACACATCAAACACATTCCCAACCTAGGCGTGGAGACTGCCACTAAACGTTTCCTGGTGAACCCCACCATCCGTCAAAAAATCACCTTAATACTCCTCCCCCGAGAGGCGGGACCTTCAAAGGGCCTCTCAGTCCGAGGTATTGTCCCATCCTTTTCCCATCCCCCTTTCGGGCGTGGATCCTATAGCCTGAAGGTAAGGGTGCAAAAAATTTGGAGCGATACATTAACTATAGTTGATATTCCAAGCCCTCAAACTCTAACCCAACTTAGGAGTATCTACGACAAGATCCAATCCATTGGGAGATTCATCTTCTAGCTACCTAACAAGTTTTAACCCTTCACCAAGATTTTAAGGAAGGTTGTGGTATTTGAATAGGATGTTGATTATTAAGATGCATTCAATGCTATCAAATCCTACCTCTTATCTCCTCCTACCCTTGTACCACCTAATACCTATAGGGCCTTATTGCTATACATAGCAGCCATGGACCATGCCTTAGGAGATATGTTGGTGCAATATGATGACCAACATAGAGAAAGAGTAGTTTTCTATATCAGCATGGCTTTGGTAAATTACAAGGTTTTATATACCCATTTAAAGAATCTTTACCTAGTCATAGAAATTTTCCCCCAAAATTTCAAACACTATATGCTCAACCATAAAACCTTTGTTTTCATGAGGGTCAATCCTTGTGCTATCTCATGTCTATTATGAAACTTTATTATCATTCACCAATATGTAAAAATATCAAATCATTCATCCATAAATAATATTCCACAATAATAATCCACATAATGAGATAAATATAGATAATACCCTTAAGGTAGGGAAACACCAATAATACTCCTTAAGGAAGGAATAACTCCACAATATCTCCCAAGATGAGAGTGCCACTTAAATATGGAAATTTTCCATAATCCACTTCATGGAAAATATGATTATATATAATTGATCTCCATGATGATACAATGACAAATAACCTTCTTTATATACCCATATTCTAATTCTGCTTTGGGGATCTGACTACTAATATAATATTGTTCGACATTTTGAGTCCCTAAGACAAAGTTGTCATTGATGTCAAGATACCAGTGAGAGTTCTTCTTCAGTTCGAGTGCAAAGTTTAATGGAAGTTTATAATGGATTAAAATATTTAATTTTACACCCAAAAATATTGGGTCAAAAAGAGGTTTTTATTTCTCCATGGAAGCAATTCATCTGAAGCATTGTTTTAGAAAATTAAAATATATTCGAGCGCAAAGTTTTTAGAGATTAAAAACCCAAAGGTTGGGTTTTACTAAGGCTTTCGAAGCCTTAGAGCATCGATGTGATGCATTCAAATCAAAGCATCGATGTCCTAGACAAAGGAGGAGGGCAATATAAATATATGCCCAAATTTTGTTCATTAATTATCCTTGCTTGAATGAAATTTGTGGCATATGCGAAAATGAGCTCATGTGGTTTAAAACGTTTGGCAAAGGTGTTGGAAATTTGAGTTATTTTATGTTGTCATTGATGTCACATTGATTTTTGGTAGAAAAAGCACTTCATAGATAATCATCTATGATATTTTGGAGAGCATGGATATATACTGGGTTTTTATGAAAACCAAGGCAGGCAAAATAAAAGGTTTTATTTAAAACCATGGTGGGCTTATGTGGAAAGGGATTTTCTTAAAATCCAAGGTGGAATTTTTTTTCATTGAAAAAGGACCTCCGATGATGAAGATATTAAAGTTTAAATTAATGGAGGGCCAACCTATGTGCAATTAATGGAGGTTGGCATATATATATATATATGTAAAGGTTTCAATTTATTTCGGAAATGTGGCATATTATATATCGTCGGAAAGCTTATTTCGAGGGCTATTTGACTAGCTTATTTAGAAGGAGAAATAAGGTGTGTGTAAAGAGATATTTCTGATTTTACAAAGGGGTTCCAAAAGTGAAGTTTGCCTTGTTTTTTTTCAAGAGGACTATATATATATATATATATATATATATATATATATAAAGGTTTCAATTTATTTCAGAAAGGTGGCATATTGTATATCGTCGGAAAGCTTATTTCGAGGGCTATTTGACTAACTTATTTAGAAGAAGAAATAAGGTGTGTATGTGTAAAGAAATATTTCATATTTTAGAAAGGGGTTCCAAAATTGAAGTTTGTCTTGTTCTTTTTCAAGAGGACTAATTCTTTTATGAGGTGAGAAGGTATGCAATATTGTGATTTATTTTATTTTAGGGTATAAGTGGTTTTGGGAGTGAAAAGGTTATGCAATGTTTTGATTTATTTTATTTTATGGTACAAGTGGTTTTAGGAGAGATAAGGAAGTTGTGCAATTAAAGGCCTTGGTGATGATTATTGAAAAGTGGAGTAATGTTCATTATTTTGTGATCAACTAACCCTTGTGAAGATTGGCAAAAGAATTTTGCGATTGTGGTAGATTTACAAAGAGGTCTTTTCATATTCATAAAAGGTATGGGCACATTATCATTTTGATTGATTATGGTGGTTGATTTCTGAAATATCATTGGAGGGAAAAGGATTGTTTGTGGTTTCATTTTTGAAAGTGGTTGGTTGAATGCTTCAAGGTTTTTTGAATTGAGAGTTGTGTCTAAACCTTGTTTGATAAGCATAGTTGTTGAAGCCCATTGGTTGTAAAATAATTTCAGTTATAAAATAACATGAGTATCATTGTTATGTGAGATTTGTGGTTGAGCATTGCTGGAAACATTTGAGTTGGTTGATACATACTTGGACTAGGGTTGTGTGAGAAAGAGTTGTTCCTTGTGATGATTGGTTGAGTTGATTTGATTGAGCCTAGTCAAGTGATGTGTGAAGTGATTGTTCAAGTTCTATAAAATAAACTATTTCATCATTCTATATTGAGTTGAGATTAAGGTTAGAACATATTGAGAACAATTCTCTTTATGCTTCTATGAGTTGATTTGAGTTGAGTTGAGATTTATTTGGATTGAGAGTGATTTTAGAACATATTGAGTCTCTAACAATTCTCTTTATGCTTCTATGAGTTGAGTTGAGGTTTATTTGAGTTGAGAGTGAGATTAGAACATATTGAGTCTCTAAAAATTCTCTCTATGCTTCTATGAAGTTGATTTGAGTTGAGATTTCCATTCATTTTTTATTTCATTTTGAGTACTACTTGAGCATGATTGATTGAGCCTTTGAGAAGGCCTTTGGGACAGATTTGTGGATAGTTTTGGGCAAGTTCTTGGTGAGCTTGCTAGAGTAGATTTGGGAAAGTTCTTGGTGAGCTTGCTAGAGTAGATTTGGATAAGTTCTTAGTGAGCTTGTTGGAGTAGATTTGGATAGGTTCTGTGTGAGCTTGTTATTCAGCATTGGTCAGGTTCTGTGTGAGCTTGATATTCAGTATTAGATAGGTTTTGTGTGATCTTGTTTTTTAGCATTGGACAAGTTTTGTGTGAGCTTGTTATTAAGCATTGGACAAGTTCTATGTGACCTTGTTAATGATGTTTTGTGTGAGCCTATTGATCAGGTTCTTAGTGAGACTATTGACAGAGCTTTGGAGGTGACAGAGTATAGAGGACAGAGTCTTGATGGATAGAGATACAACAAACAACACATTTGAAGATAAATATGAGTGATGAGTCTTCAAGTGGAGATAGGTCCACCAGTTAGTGCAGTAGAGAGACAAAATATTCTAGAAGATCACATAGCTAAAGCAAAAAGGGAAAGAGTTCTCCTATGGAAGAGATCCATGAACTTGAGATTAGGGGATCAACATCTTCTTTGGATAAAGATCCATAAATAGTGTAATTGGGAGTGATTCCCAAAGAGATTGATTGAGAAAGTTTTAATAAAATATTATCTTCATGGATTAGCCCACATTGGGTGAACCACATAAATTATGGTGTCTCTATTGTGTATGGTTTATGTTCATGGCTTTTATTACTGCTATTGATATTGCTATCTTTACACAACATAATATTGAATTGGAAGAAAAAGTAAAAAGTGGTCTTTTAATATTCATCCCCCCTCTCAGTATAAGATTGTGTTATTAAATTGTTATCAGAGCAGGTTCCTTCAGAAAGACTAACAGCTTGAGACTAGATTCTACAAGAACACAAATTACTTCACATAATGGATTATCTAAAAATAAGGCTTCATTGTTTGATGGTAACAATTATGCTTTTTGGAGCATGAGGATGAAGAACTACTTGATATCACAAGGATATGAGGTATGGTAGATGGTTGAAAAAGAGTATAAGGTTGAAGGTGATCCTAAGGAAGATAAGACTGCCAAGAAATTAGTTGAGATAAATGCAAGAGCAATGAATTGTATTTTGAGTGGGCTACATGAGATGGATTTTGCAAAGGTCATGGTATGTACTTCAGCTAATGAGATGTGGACCAAGTTGAGGAATACTTATGAATGATATTTCAAGGTAAAGTTGGCAAAGAAATCTTACTACATTGTAGAAGCAAGTGAAAATTCATATTACAGTGATAAAGATCAGTTAGATGAAGAAGAATGTACATTATTTGGAATAAGTGACGAAAAGCAAGAATACATATTCTTAGATATTGAAGTTAAATAAGAGGATGTGCCTATTGAAGAAAGACATGAAGAGCTTGCCAAAGCCATTGAGTAAGCAGATAGGTACAAGAAAAGTCTAAGGATACTAAAATGCTTCATATGTGGAGATTTTGGGCATATAGATGATGATTGCATGTACTACAACAATTACAACAATGAAAGTGTATTTGAAAATTAAAGCAGCAGTTCTAGTGACAATTCTAGTAGTAGTGAAAACAAAGAAGTCTCATTTTTGGTAATAGAAAAGGAAGAGGATGAACCAAGTAAACAAAAATCAGAAATCAAAAGGTTAAAAGAAGAATACAGGAATATTGAAAACAAAATTCGAACATATGTCAAAATTAAAATAAGAACTACTTCAAACAATAAGTAATCTCAGAGAAGAGCTTCAAAATGCAAAAAGGACAAAAGAGAGGATGAATGAAGAACTAAGGGTAACAACGACAAGACATGATACATTAGATGAAAAGATTCAAAAATGAGTGGAAACTTATTTTAAGGTTGTATCTTACTTCCAATAAAATTCACACTCAAAAGGAAAGGAATTTCTAAAAGATGAAAGCAAGGAAGCACCTAAGATTTGTGAGGAAAGTTCCAAAGTTCCTATGGCTCCAAATATTTAGTTTGGTTCTTGTTTTGAGATAGGTGAATCAAGTTCAAAAGGAAAATAAATTCTTGAATAGAAATGCAAGGAAGAGGTTTTAGATGCTACAAATAAGGTTCAAGAATGCAATACACAAGTTGAAGATGATCATAAGGATAATGGTAAATAAAGGTATGAGGAACCAAGGCATGAACAACGGGCTTTTCAAGGATATTTTTTTTCTTGTAATGAATTTGGACACAGGGCTATACATTGCAAGATCCATGGATCAAAGAAGTTTGATTTTGCTAGAAGAAACTTCAAGGGAAGAAGGTATGGTTTTTAGGGACATTGCTTCTCATGCAACAGGATTGGTCATAAATATTTTCAATGAAAAGGAAATGAGCAACATGGTTTTGGTTTTATAGCTACACATTTCAGAAGTCATGGTTATAATGGTCATGAAAACAAAGCTTCACAATACAGGGTTCAAGAAAATAATGGATATGGAAATTATTTTAAGAATTATTTCAGGACATGGGCACCATCCAAAGGTTACAATATCAAGTGTTTTAATTACAATAACTTTGGGAATATTGCAATATGGTGTAGGACTCAATTCCAAACAGATTCTAGACAAGAAGATCAAGTAATTAATTAAGAGAAGGATATCAGAAAAACATGGAAGGAAGTTGATAGAGGAAAGAAACAAAGTGATATGGGAGTAAAAGTACTCCCACCCTAAAATTATCACCTCAAAATAGAAGGGGGTGAGGGGGGATAAGCTTAAGAGTCATATATTTTAGCCCCATCGATGTCCCTTTTGCCATTGATGTCAAAGGGGGAGAGATTTGAGTAAGTGGGAGAGCATTGATTTAGGGGGGGCAACCTCCATAGAGAGTATTGAGTCAGGCGGAGTAGCTTTGATTCTCAGATATGGCTTTTGTAGTGATTGTAGTGATTTGCATTAGAGGTGTTGCCATCAATGACAAAGGGGAAGATTGTTGGAAATTTGAGTTATTTTATGTTTTCATTGATGTCACATGGATCATTGATGTCACATTGAGTTTTGGTGGCAAAAGCACTTCATATATAATCATCTATGATATTTTGGAGAGCATGGATATATACAGGGTTTTTATGAAAACCAAGGCAGGCAAAATAAAAGGTTTTATTTAAAACCATGGTGGGCTTATGTGGAAAGGATTTTTCTTAAAAGCCAAGGTGGAATTTTGTTTCATCGAAAAAGGACCTCCGGTGATGAAGATATTAAAGTTTAAAGTTTAAGTTTAAATTAATGGAGGGCCGACCTATGTGAAATTAATGGAGGGTCGACCTATGTGCAATTAATGGAGGTTGGAATATATATATATATATATATATATATATATATATATATATATATATATATATATATATGTAAAGGTTTCAATTTATTTCGGAAAGGTGGCATATTATATATCATCGAAAAGCTTATTTCGAGGGCTATTTGACTAACTTATTTAGAAGGAGAAATAAGGTGTGTGTAAAGAGATATTTCTTATTTTATAAATGGGTTCCAAAAGTGAAGTTTGCCTTGTTATTTTTCAAGAGGATTAATTATTTCATGAGGTGACAAGGTATGCAATATTGTGATTTATTTTATTTTATGGTATAAGTGATTTTGGGAGTGAAAAGGTTATGCAATGTTTTGATTTATTTTATTTTATGGTACAAGTGGTTTTAGGAGAGATAAGGAAGTTGTGCAATTAAAGGCCTTGGTGATGATTATTGAAAAGTGGATTAATGTTGATTATTTTGTGATCTACTAACCCTTGTGAAGATTGGCAAAAGAATTTTGTGATTGTGGCAGATTTACAAAGAGGTTTTTTCATCTTCATAAAAGGTATGGGCACATTCTCCTATTTATTGTTTATGGTGGTTGATTTTTGAAATATCATTGGAGGGAAAATGATTGTTTGTGGTTTCTTTTTCGAAAGTGTTTGGTTGAATGCTTCAAGGTTTTCTAAATTGAGAGTTGTGTCTAAACCTTGTTTGATAAGCATAGTTGTTGAAGCCCATTGGTTGTGAAATAACTTGAATTAGAAAAGAACATGAGTATCATTGTTATGTGAGATTTGTGGTTGAGCATTATTGGAAACATTTTAGTTGGTTGATACATACTTGGACTAGGGTTGTGTGAGAAAGAGTTGTTCCTTGTGATAATTGGTTGAGTTGAGTTGATTGAGCCTAGTCAAGTGATGTGTGAAGTGATTGTTCAAGTTCTATGAAACAAACTATTACATAATTATATGTTGATTTGAGATTAAGGTTAGAACATATTGAGTCTCTAACAATTATCTTTATGCTTCTATGAGTTGATTTGATTCAAGTTGATATTGATTTGGGTTGAGAGTGAGTTTAGAACATATTGAGTCTCTAACAATTCTCTTTATGCTTCTATGAGTTGAGTTGAGGTTGATTTGAGTTGAGAGTGAGATTAGAACATATTGAGTCTCTAACAATTCTCTTTATGCTTCTATGAAGTTGATTTGAGTTGGGATTGTCATTCTTTGTTGAGTTCATTTTGAGTACTACTTGAGCCTTTGAGAAGACCTTTGGGACAGATTTGTGGATAGTTTTGGGCAAGTTCTTTGTGATCTTTCTAGAGCAAATTTGGGCAAGTTCTTGGTGAGATTTCTAGAGCATATTTGGACAAGTTCTTAGTGAGCTTGTTGGAGCATATTTGGACAGGTTCTATGTGAGCTTGTTATTCAACATTGGACAAGTTCTGTGTGAGCTTGTTATTCAGCATTGGACAGGTTTTGTGTGAGCTTGTTATTCAGCATTGGACAAGTTCTGTGTGAGATTGTTATTTAGCATTGGACAAATTCTGTGTGAGCTTGTTAAGCAGGTTTTGTGTGAGCCTATTGAGCAGGTTCTTAGTGAGCCTATTGATAGAGCTTTGGAGGTGATAGAGTACAGAGGACAGAGTCTCAGTGGATAGAGATCCAGTAGCTAGCATAGTTGAAGATAAATTTGAGTGAGGAGTCTTCAAGTGGAGAGAGGTCCACTAGTTATTTCAATAGAGAGATAGATTCTTTTAGAAGATCATATAGCTAGAGCAGAAGGGGAAAGAGTTATCCTATGGAAGAGATCCATGAAATTGAGATTAGGGGATTGACATCTCCTTTGGACAGAGATCCATAAATATTGTAATTGGGAGTGATTCCCAAAGAGATTGATTGAGAAAGTTTTAGTAAAATATTTTCTCCATAGAGTAGCCCACATTGGGTGAACCACGTAAATTATGGTGTCTCTATTGTGTATGGTTCTTGTACATTGATTTAATTACTGCTATTGATACTGTTATCTTTACACAACATAATATTGAATTGGAAGAAAAAAGCAAAAAGTGGTCTTATATTGTTCACCCCCCCTCTCAGTATAAGCTTGTGTTCTTCAAAAGGAAGCAGAGGATAACATGAAGAGAGACCACCCCCCAATTTGCATTGGGCAATGTGGCCTAGTGGTAGCTTGGAGATTGCAAATATGTTGAGAACACGGAGGTCGTACGTTCGATTCTCACAAAGTGGTTTTTTGTGGCAGTGTTGTGGAAGCACCCAAGGTGCACGTTTTTATTAAACGTGGGCAAGGAGAAGCACAAAGAGGAAGCACATGGTGCTTCCCCATTTACGAACGAGTGTGTAGATCATGTGGCAACCTTTGCCACAGCTAAGGTACTCGCAGTGAGGGCAAGTTGTGGGGTCGAAACCCCTTGAGGTAGGTACAATTTTTTAATTAAAATTTTATGATTCATGCCCTAAGGTTGGAGTGATAAGGTTGTTCTAAAGTTTAATAATTTTTAATAAAATTTATTAAATAAAAGTTGTGGTGATTGATTTTTGAAGGTGAAGTGTTGATGATTATTTGAGTTTTATAATTTGGAAATTGTTGTTTTGAGAGTTATGTTTTAGGAGGTATAAGGATTTATAATAAAGGCTCAATTGAAATTTATTTTTATTTTATTTTATAAAATGTTGATCTTTCATTAAAGCACAGTATTACATTAAGCGGGTGGATAGACACACCTCCAGTAGGGTCCCTAATATAAATTACATAACATATCCACAACATATGAGAGGGAGATATTTGAACTTGGGGCCTCTCCAACATGAGAGTTTCAACTACCCACTTCTCTCCAACTCCCCCACATGGGCGGATTGCAATATATTTTAAGACTTATTGGCTATTATTTTTTATAAGGGTATATTCTAAAAGGACTTTGGTGGATGTTAAAATTAAGTTGGAGTAATAAGGTGTATTTTGCATTGTTATTTTTATTGAAGTCTTATAACCCTTATTGAGATTGGAAAAGAGAAATTTGTGAGTGTGGTAGATTTGTGAGATCAACTCCTTGATATTCAAAATGTATGGGCAAATTCTTCTTTGGTTGAGTTGATTGATTGGTTTTATTGAAAATTAAATTTGGAGTGAAAAGGACTTAATTAGGGTTTCCTTTTCTAAAGTGGTTGAGTTAATGCTTCAAGGTTTTCTTCTTTGAGATTTGAGATTTAAACCTTATTTTATTAGCATTTTTGTTGAGGTCATTGGTTGAGTGAAGTGTTTGAGTTAATGCTTCAAGGTTTTCTAAAATTGAGAGTTGTGATTAAAACATTGTTTGATGAGCATGGTTGTTGAAGTGAGTTGTTATGCAAAGAACTTGAACTAGGGTTTGAAAAGATCATGAGTATCATTGTTATGTGAGATTTGTTGTTGAGCATTGTTGGAAACATTTGAGTTGGATGATACATGTTTGGACTAGGGTTTATGAGCAAGAGTTATTTCTTGACTGATTGGTTGAGTAGAGTTGATTGGGCCTAGTCAAGTGGATGTATGAAGTGGTTTTGCAGGTTCCATAAAACAAAATATTTTATATTATGATTTGAGTTGAGATTGAGTTTTGAGAATAGAACATATTGAGTCTCTAATAATTCTATTTATGCTTCTATGAGATTGAGTTGAGAAAGTGATTGAGTTTTTTAGTATAGAACATATTGAGTCTCTAAAAATTCTCTTTATGATTATATAAGATTGACTTGAGTTGAGAAAGTGATTGAGCATTGAGTAAAGAACATATTGATTCTCTAAAAATTCTCTTTATGTTTCTAAGAGAATGGACAAGTTTTGTGTGGACTTGTTAAGCAGATTTGAGGTAAGTCTTTGAGAAGACTTGTGGACTGATTTTGTGTGAGCTTTTGTGGAAGCTTACAATACAAATTTGAGAAAGTCCTAGAGAGGACTTATTGAGCAGAGTTGTGCAGGTTTTGTGTGACCTATTGAGAATATTTGGACAGGTTATGTGTGGACCTGTTGAGCATATTTGTATAGGTTCTAAGTGGACCTGTTGAGCAGATTTCGACAGGTTCTGTGTGGACCTATTGAGCAGATTTGGACAGTTTTTGTGTGGACCTATTGAGCATATTTGGACAGGTTTTATGTGGACCTGTTGAGCATATTTGGACAGGTTTTGTGTGGACCTGTTGAGTAAATTTGAGTAGGTTTTGAGTGGACCTATTGAGCAGATTTGTGCTAGACCGACTGGACTATTTTTAGTGCAAATTTGTGTGGACTTGTGCTAGACCGATTGGACTGTGTTTAGTGCAAGAGTTGAGAAAATTTGTGCTAGATCGAATGGACTGTGTTTAGAGTAGATTTGAGTGAGCTTATTGAGTAGACTTGTGCTAGACCTAATTAACTATGTTTAGTGCAATATTGAGCAGAGTTGTGCTAGACCGACTGGACTATGTTTAGTACAAAATTGAGATAGAGCTTTGGAGGTGATATAGAAGAGATTATAGAGTCTCTTGTGGATAAAGATCCATCATCCAAGGCATTGAGGATAGGTTTTTTGAGTGGGGACAAGAGTCTTTAGTGGAGAGAGATCCACAAGCCAGTGTAGTGGAGGCAGTAATCTTCTAGAGGATCACTAGCCAAAGAAAAGGAGGGTTTATCCTATGGATAGAGATCCACAAACCATATTTATGGGATCAACATCTCCTTTGGACCGAGGTCCATAAATATTGTAATAGGGAAATGATTCCCATGATATTATTTGAGAAATATTTAGAAGAAATATTTTCTCCGTGGGGTAGCCATCTTTGGGTGAACCACATTAAATCTATGTCTCTATTTTGTGCGATGATTTTTGAATTGATTTGGTTATTACTATTTATATTGCCATTGATTATATTGATTAATACTATTTGGGAAGGAAAAGTAAAAAGTGATCTTATACTGTTCACCCCCTATCCGTATAAGCTTGTGTTCTTAAATTGGTATCAAAGTGGATTCCTTTAGAAGAGTTTGATAGATTGAAGGAAAAGCAATCAAGAACACAATGGATCAAAAGGATCAAATGGATGGGTCCATCAATAATACAGTACCAGTCTTTGATGGAAGTGACTTCTTGTATTGGTGTATACTAATGAGGTTTCACTTGATGGCACTTGGTAATGAAGTTTGGGATGCAGTAGAACTTGGATATGATTTAGCAGTCAATCCTCCTATAGATAAGGAAGGTAAGCTTCTAATGCATGCAAATTCAAGAGCTATGAATGCAATTATAAAAGGGTTGCATAGATCAGAATATATGAAGGTTATGGATTGTAAAATAGAAAAATAAATATGGGAACTAATGCATAACATATATGAAGGAGATAAAGGTGTCAGGAAAGCTAAGATCAAAAATATCAAAGGAGAATTTGAAAATCTAAGAATGAGGGATGATGAAAACATTTGTGACTATCTCAGTAATATTGATGAACTTGTACATGAGATGAGAGGTCTTGGAATGAAGGTTGATGAATTCGATGCTTGTGATAAGATCTTGAGAAATCTTCCAAAAAGGTATAGTGAAAAGTCTCTACTATAAAAACATCAATTGATAGTGATAGTCTAACAAGAGATTTTTTATTTGGCATGCTTACAAATTTTGAGATAAGAACAAAATATCCTATCCCTTAGAAAGAGGTTTCTTTCAAAGTGAACAAGAATATAAAAGATAAGAAGTCAGAATCAAGTAGTGAGTCATCTAGTGATGAAGAAGAAAATTATGGTAGAAGAGATAAAGGTTCCACAAGACCCATAGATCTAAGATCTATTAAGTGTTTCAATTGTGGAAAGTATGGATATTTTGCAACAAATTGTAAAGAGCCAAAGAACAACAATGGTGAAGAAAAATAGGATCACAGGTATAGGGATTCAGGAAGACATAGACACCAAAAGAAAAGCAAATATGGACAAAGAAGACAAGGAAGAAAGTTCTTCCAAAGACAAAAGAGGAGATACTATGTGGATAATGCAAGTAAGTACTTAAATGATAGTGATGCTAGTTCTTCAGATAATGATAGAGATGACGTCCTATTTATGATTGAAGAAAAAAACTAGTTAAGAAAAAGACTTTAGTTATTCTCAAGTGTTTTAGATGTGGTAAATTTGGACATCTTGAAGATGATTGTACAAGGTATGGTTATAGTTTCAATGATGATGAATATGAGAATGCAATTGAAGGACCAAATAAAAATCTTATAATGGCTCTAGAAGAAGAAGTAAGTGATCCTATAGAAGATAAGCCAAAATAAAGTAATGATGTGAACAAAGACAAAAAAATAGAGGATTATTCAGCAGAGAATGATTAAGATATCAAGGGAGAACTTATCTATGCCCTTGACACGGTAAATAAGGTAAGAAACCAATCATCTAAACTTGAAATTCTGTTTTAAGAATGTGATGAAGAGAGAAGATTCCTCATAGAGGATTTAGAAAAAGCAAAGGCTAAGGCAAAAAGGTTCAAAGATAAGTTAGAAGCAAAGATCTTGGAATGTGAGAAGTTAGCACAAGAACTGGTACTACTAAAATAATATTTAGAGGACTCCAAGATCAAGGTGAAAGGATTCAAGAATAGCTCAAATATTATGGATAAGATAGTCAAGGTACAAATAAGGTCAACAAACAAAACAGGTCTTGGTTTTGAACAAACTCAAAAGAAATAGGAAGGAGAGTTAACATCAATTTTTGAAGAGGAAACTTCAGATGAAGATATTTCGAAAGAAGACAATGTAAGAGAAAGTCAGACATCAGAGGAAGAATTGGACAATAGAGAGTTCAAAAAATATAGGAACAATGCACAGAGAATATACAGATGGAACAACAATTAGAATAGGAGACCGATAAGGTCAAAACAAGGAAGCTTCAACAAAATATGTTTTTCATGTCACAGGTTTGGGCACATGGCTTCAAAATGTAGGACACATGAAAGAAAGAAATATGGGAATGGATATTTTTTCCATGGGTATTGCTACTCATGTAATCAATTTGGTCACAAGGCAATGAATTGTAGGGTTCATGAAAGAAGAGGATATGACTTCACTAGGAGAAATCCTAAGATATTTGCACCTCCAAGGAATAATATCATTAAGTGTTATAAGTGTAATAATTATGGTCACATAGCAAAGTGGTGTAGATCAAACATTCCAAAAATAGGTATGAATAGGAACAATAACATGAACAGGAACATGAATAGGAACAAGAACAAGAACATGAACAGGAACATGAACAAGAATAGGAATAGGATCATGGATGAGAATAGGTACAAGAACAAGAACAGGAATAGGAACCTAGATGTGAACAAGAATAGGAACATGAATAGGAATGATGACAAGAACAAGGATGATGACTTGGATAGAAATAGTCAGAGGATTCAGGAAACTCAAAAAAGAAGGAAAAATAATAAAGGTAAAAAATAGTGCTTTCGAGGAGTAGAAATACTCCCACCCCAGAATTAACCACCTCATGAGGATGTGGGGGAGGGGCTAAGATAAGAGGCTCATTCTTAGCCCTAAGCCCCAAAGGTGACCCTTTGCCATTGATGTCAAAGGGGGAGATATTTGTGTATTGGGGAGATATTTGATATCTGAGAGAGCATTGACCCAGGGGGAGCAATGTCCCAGGGGTATCAGAAGGAAAAATAAAGGTAAGGTTTTAAGTAAAAAGAATGTGGCTTGTCATCAATGACAAAGGGATTATTGTTGGACATTTTGAGTCCTTAAGCAAAAGTTGTCATTGATGTCCAGATGCCAGTGAGAGTTCTTCTTCAGTTTGAGTGCAAAGTTTAATGGAAGTTTATAATAGGTTAAAATATTTTATTTTACACCCAAAAATATTGGGTCAGAAAGAGGTTTTTATTTCTCCATGGAAGCAATTCATCCGAAGCATTGGAAGGTTAAAAATATTACCAAAGTGGTAAAAATCTAATTAAATATTATAATTTTTAATTATAATATAATTAGATTTTAAAGGATAAAGTTCATTTGATTAAAACCCTAAGGTTGGGTTTTAGAAAATTAAAATAAATTCGAGCGCAAAGTTTTTAGAGATTAAAAACCCAAAGGTTGGGTTTTACTAAGGCTTTCGAAGCCTTAGAGCACCGACGTGATGCATTCAAATCAAAGCACCAACGTCCTAGACAAAGGATGAGGGCAATATAAATATATTCCCAAAGTTGTTCATTAATTATCCTTGCTCGAATGAAATTTGTGTGGCATATGTGAAAATGAGCTCATGTGGTTTAAAACATTTGGAAAATGAAGTAAAGGATAACACAGAGAGAGACCACCCCCTAATTTGCATTGGGTAGTGTGGCCTAGTGGTAGCTTGGAGAGCACGAAGGCATTGAGAGCACAGAGGTCATGCGTTCGATTCTTGTAAAGTGGTTTTTTATGGCAGTGTTGTGAAAGCACCCAAGGTGCACATTTTTATTAAATGTGAGCAAGGACAAGCTCAAAGAGGAAGTACATGGTGCTTTCCCCTTTGTGAATGAGTGTGTAGCTTTTTTGGAAACCTTAATTATGGCTTAGGCACTCACAGTGAGGGCAAGTCATGGGGTCGGAACCCCTTGAGATAGGTACGATTTTTTAATTAAAATTTTATGATTTATGCCCTAAGGTTGGAGTGATAAGGTTGTTCTAAAGTTTATTAATTAACTTTATTAAATAAAGGTTGTGGTGATTTATTTTTGAAGGTGAAGTGTTGATTATTATTTGAGTTCTATAATTTGGAAATTATTGTTTTGAGAGTTATGTTTTAGGAGGTATAAGGAGTTATAATAAAGGCTTAATTAAAATTTATTATTTTTTTATAAAATGTTGGTATTTCATTAAATCACGGTATTACATTAAGCAGGTGGATAGACACACCTACAATAGGGTCCCTAATATCTATTACATAGCATATCCACAACTTATGAGAGGGAGATTTTTGAACCTGGGGCCTCTCCAACACGAGAGTTTCAACTACCCACTTCTCTCCAACTCCCCACATGGGCAGATTGAAATATATTTTAAGACTTGTTGGCTATTATTTTTTATAAGGGTTTCTTATAAAAGTACTTTGGTAGATGTTAAAATTAAGTTAATGTAATAAGGTGTATTTTACATTGTGATTTTTATTGAAGTCTTGTAACCCTTATTGAGATTGGAAAAGAGAAATTTGTGAGTCTGGTAGATTTGCGATATCAACTCCTTGACATTCAAAAGGTATGGGAAAATTCTTCTTTGGTTGAGTTGATTGATTGGTTTTATTGAAAATTAAGTTTGGAGTGAAAAGGACTTAATTAGGGTTTCTTTTTCTAAAGTGGTTGAGTTAATGCTTCAAGGTTTTTTTATTTGAGAGTTGATATTAAAACCTTGTTTTATTAGCATTGTTGTTGAGATCATTGGTTGAGTAAAGTGTTTGAGTTAATGCTTCAAGGTTTTTTGAAATTGAGAGTTGTGATTAAAACATTGTTTGATGAGCATGGTTATTGAAGTAAGTTGTTATGCAAAGAACTTGAACTAGGGTTTGAAAATATCATGAGTACCATTGTTATGTGAGATTTGTTGTTGAGCATTGTTGGAAAATTTTTGAGTTGGATGATACATGCTTGGACTATGGTTTATGAGCAAGAGTTGTTTCTTGAGTGATTGGTTGAGTAGAGTTGATTGGGCCTAGTCAAATGGATGTAAGAAGTAGTTGTTCAAGTTCCATAAAACAAACTATTATATATTATGATTTGAGTTGAGATTGAGTTTTGAGAATAGAACATATTGAGTCTCTAATAATTCTCTTTATGCTTCTATGAGATTGAGTTGAGAAAGTGATTGAGTTTTTGAGTATAGAACATATTGAGTCTCTAATAATTATCTTTATGGTTCTATGATATTGATTTGAGTTGAGAAAGTGATTGATCATTGAGTAAATAACATATTGAGTCTCTAACAATTCTCTTTATGTTTCTATGATATTGGACAAGTTTTGTGTGGACTTGTTAAGCAAATTTGAGGTAAGTCTTTGAGAAGACTTGTGGACTGATTTTGTGTGAGCTTTTGTGGAAGCTTACAATAAAGATTTGAGCAAGTCCTAGAGAGTACTTATTGATCATATTTGTGCAGGTTCTGTGTGGACCTATTGAGAAGATTTGGACAGGTTCTATTTGGACCTATTGAGCAGATTTAGATAGGTTCTAAGTGGACCTATTAAGAATATTTGGGCAAGTTTTGTGTGGACCTGTTGAGTAGATTTGGACAGGTTCTGTGTGACCCTCTTAAGTAGATTTGGAGAGGTTCTATGTGGACCTGTTGAGAATATTTGGATAGGTTTTGTGTGGACCTATTGAGTAGATTTGAGTAGGTTCTGAGTGGACCTATTGAGTAGATTTGTGCTAGACCAACTGGATTGTGTTTAGTGTAGATTTGAGTGGACTTGTACTAGACCGATTGGATTGTATTTAGTTCAAGAGTTGAGAATATTTGTGCTAGACTGAATGGACTATGTTTAGTGTATATTTGATTGAGATTATTGAGAAAACTTGTGCTAGACCAAATTAACTTTGTTTAGTGCAAGATTGAGCAGAGCTGTGCTAGACCGAATAGACTATGTTTAGTACATAATTGAGACAAAGCTTTGGAGGTGATAGAGCAGAGAGGACAGAGTCTCTTATGGATAGAGATCCATTATCCAGGGTAGTTAGGATAGGTCTTCTAAGTGGGGACAAGATTCTTCATTGGAGAGAGATCCACAACCCAATGTAGTGGAGGTAGTCATCTTCTAGAGGATCACCATCCAGAGCAGAGGAGAAGAAGTTCTTCTGTGGATAGTTATACACAAACCAGATTTAGGGGATCAACATCTCCTTTGGACAAAGGTCCATAAACATTGTAATAGACAAAGGATTCCCATGATATTATTTGAGAAATATTTAGAAAAAATATTTTCTCTGTGAAGGTATCCATATTTGGGTGAACCACATTAAATCTGTGTCTCTATTGTGTGTGATGATTTTTGCATTGCTTTGGTTATTGCTATTGATATTGCCATTAATTATATTGATTAATACTATTTGGAAAAGAAAAGTAAAAATTGGTCTTATATTGTTCACCCCCCTCTCAGTATAATCTTGTGTTCTTAAAATATTATATTATAATATAGTATAATATATCAACCTTAGTTTATGTGTTTGTCATGCCAACCCTCATTCAATATATTATCATGTCCCCATATACCTATTCCTAGGTACCCTAACATTCCACCCTCCTTACAAATGTTTCATCCCTAAAACATATGAAGAAACAAGATAATATGGTTTGTTAAGCAATGTTATCAATTGGTACAAATCTCAATCATCCATTTATCCTAGTGAAAATAGAGTTGGTGGTCGTCTATTTTGATACTGGTATTCCATTTTTCTACTTGAGTATCCAAAATTGCTTCGTTGGATCCATGCTTTTGCTACTCTATTATGATAATTTGAATGATGGATCCATTTGTTCCTTGATGTTGTTGCACCACTCTAAAAACTAGGATTACTATGCTTTCTTTTCCAAACACTATCATACTTGGTGGCCTTATCGTTCCATGTAGAACCATAATATTGTTACCCTAAGCCATGCATCTAAGGTTGTTGCTACTCCTGGTGATGTGTATGATGATATGCTACAACCTTAACCTGATGTTCTAACTTATTTGACTCTTCAACATTTGGCTTCACCATTTTAAATTCATCCACATGTTTTTCTTTCATGTGCCCTTTGTTTGGTGTGTCCTTGTTCTCTTCTATCAAAGCTTCCTTGGACTTTGCTACTATCATTTCCATGGATTTTTTTGTGACTACTTCTTTCATGGAATTTGTTGCTGGTACTTCCTTCTTGGATTCTATTTCAGCTTTTTCTATTTTTTCTTCAATTTGTTTCTTTGCAATCACTTATTTTTTTTTCCTTAAATCCTTGCTACTTAAGCTAAGAAATGTCATGCAATGTTATATTATTTTTCTTGTACCATAACTTCATAAACTTATTTTGAATATTAATATTAATAATAGCCAAATAATTTAACCAATGATAACCAAGAACAATATCTACTAAATCCATATCAATAGCATGCAAATATGAATGTAAAACATATATATCCATGGTGATCTTCAAATATTTAAAAATTTGAGTTTTCTCACCCTCAAGTTGAATGCCCTCAATTTTTGTATTCTGAACCTACAACCTCTCAGCCAAAGCAATATTAATGAAATTATATTTGTTTCTAGAGTTAATGGAAATAATAACCTTTTCCTTCTGATGCTTCCATGAACCTGCAAAATAAACTTTTTTATTTAAACAAATCCATTTATCCACTTCTTAATTTATCTGCTACCAAAGGTGTGGTTTATTCCATCTACACATTAACATTTTTTTACCTTCTACCACTCCTTTAAAATTTTCTAGCTCTCTTTTTAATTTCTTTTGTTCTTTTTGAAGTATGTTTATTTCTTCTAGACAGCCTTTGAGTATATCCTCAAACTAGTTATCTTTTTATATGGGTCCTGTTGAGTGGTATTTTCACCCAGCTGTGAAAGTACACTCTCCTTTAAGATTTGGGTTCCAAATCCCCTCTTGCAAAGAAATTAAATAAACAACTTCTCCAAGGTCTTCGTTGTATTAGCATTTGCATATGTGTATTAGTAATCTCAAATAAAGATATTCAATTTAAATGCTTGGAACACCTTAGTGATTGCAAGTAACTGTAAACAAGGGGCAATGTTGGTTTATTTCACCATGAAACTTTAGTGATTGTTCATTGTTTTTTTTTTGGATTTTGAAAATTTTTAAATGTTTATTTTAATGCCTGAAAATTTAAAATAAGTTAAAATTTCTAGAAAAATAAAATGCAAAAAAATGAAAATGAAATGCAAAAAACTGAAAATAAAGTGCATTCAGTATGATGCTATCCTATTTCGACAAAACCAAATATGTGAGGTTTTCATGCATGCAACCTAACCTATTGGACCTGCAAAACAAGAACAATCCGGATAAGCTAAGTGCTAGCTCCTAGGGTTTTAAACGAGGTTTTTCATATTTAAACATTTGCATGAAGCAACCAAGAAAACTTGCATAAACTCCATTTACAAGCCTAAAATCTGAAAAGGGGAAAAATAGACATTTAATATTGCATGCAGAAAATGACTCCTCCTTTCTTGTCCATAAGATGCAACTTTTTGAAATTTTCTATATTAAAAATTTGTCATTTTACAATAACAAAAATTTATGGTTTTCCCAAACCAGTCCATGGAAGAAAAATGACTCAAACAGGTCCAGAATGGCCCTCTCGCCTTCAACTCTACAACTCTACTTGCAGTAATTTCCAACCCATGTCCATGAAGAAGAAAAACCAGTATACGAAAGAAAAACAGCCCAACTAGGTCTAGAATGGCTATCTTGCCTTGAAATCTGCAACGCTACTTGTAGTAGTTTCCCACCCCTCCTGGCCTCTTTGAATGGCGTATTTAAACTTTTGAAAAAACCTTGTTTCTCCTTCCATGACTGTTCATTTCATTTTCCAACGGTTGTTCGTTTCACCTTCCCTGACTGTTTGTTTCATTTTCCCATGGCTCTTCGTTTCACCTTCCCTGACTGTTCGTTTCATTTTGTAGCCCTTCACCGTGAAAATATAACATGTCGTGATATCGCGATACTTTTTCTTTCTCCTATTCTGGTCGTGAAAATGCAACATGTCACGATATCGCAACACTTTTTCTCTTTTGGCCGTGATGGTGCAACATGTCGTGATATCGCGACACTTTTTCTCTTTTGTCCGTGATGATGCAACATGTCGTGATATCACGACACTTTTTCTTCCTTTGGCCGCAACGGTGAAACATGTCGTGATATCGCGACACTTTTTCTCTTTTGGTCGTGATGATGCAACATGTCGCAATATCGTGACACCTTTTCCTCCTTTGCGCTTTTTCTTCCTTTGGCCACAACGGTGCAACATGTCACGATATCATGACACTTTTTCTCTTTTGGTCACGATGATGCAACATGTCATGATATCACAAAAAATTTTCTCCTTTGGTCGCGACAATGCAACATGTCGCGATATCGTGACACTTTTTCTCCTTGTGGTTTTTTTGCTTTTTTCTTTGATCTTTAGCATATGAGCCACTTCGGTCTTCTTGGAACACGTGCAAAAAATGTGGATCCCCAATTTTGGGGCACTTTGTGGAGCATCCACAACAAATGACGACTCTGCTGGGAAATGCTCCCGAGCATTTCGGTGAGAACTCAACCTGAAAACACACAGACTCAAATACAAGCATCAGCAAATATCCCAAGAATAAAACTAGACGAGAAATACATGAAGTATTAGAATTATTAAGCATCAACTCGGTGTGTGCAATGTGCTTCATTCCCTATCGTTTGAAACTCGTTCAACCTTCCATTGTCAGTTTCGCTTATGATTCGTATGCAAGGCTATGAATGATTTGTGCAGAATTTGACGTATGATAACTATGTTAGAGATATAACAACCTACTTTGCAAAGGCTTAGACTTTCTAGTATCATGAACAAACATATTAAAACTATCAAACCCTCTTAGGACCAAATATATGTATACTGAATTAATTTACTAGATCCCAAAGTTGGTTATGTGCCACTACCATCTTGAACCCATGTGCAAGTGTAAGTGAAATCAGAGCTTTTGGGAATCGGATTCCCAACCTAAGCGAGATGGGAATTTGACCCTATCCTTACTACTCTGATCTGGAGTTCATTACCTCATCTTGAACAAAATGATTTAACCTGTTATGGATGAAACTATCAGGCTAGCCTGTCCATTTGAGCAGTCAATGGTCTTGCTTTTAGACAAGACGTGTTGCCATGCATGAGCATACTCCATTGCCATCCAAGCATCTATAGCCCCAATGGAGATTAACCCCATAATCCATGGTTTGGCTTTACTTTTGATTTCTTGGACCTTGGGGATGACTACCCATCCTTGCAAGGGACATGTAGTACGATCCTTCCAATCCAATATTAATGATGAAATGAAAAATATTTGCTTTGGAATTTCAAGTTCTTGAGTGGGCAACATAGAAGCCTTGGGGAATCGAATTCTCAACCTAAGCGAGATGAGAATTAGACCCTATCCTTACTACTCCATGAAGGTCAAATCAGAGATTTGGGGAGTTGGATCATCAACCTAAATTCGATGAGGATTTAACCCTATCCTTACTACTCTAATTTTAGGCTTTAAGCACTATGGGAGTGGTAAAAACCATTGTTTTAAGGATTATGTTGCATAATAGGACAGACATGAAATACTCCTTTCGCCTCACCTTTTCTTCCAAGTACGGTTTTGACCATTTTGCTCAAGATCCTCTTTAATATGTGTAGAACGTGCTTGGTTCAAGATAGTTCGGGCATTAGTTCCCAACATTAGGATCCTTTTAATACATGTTATGTAATAACCCTAAGAGGATTCGACACCTTTTCAATGATTGTACATGAAATGAAGATGCAACTGAGATGAAATTTACATGCAATGCGAAATGTAACATGATATATGGATGAATGCATTGCTCTTTTTGAAATGCGGATGGAGTATATCACCTACTTTGCCATAATTTATAAAACTGACAACTTCATGCATCACAAGTTCCAAACGATATTCTTTAATGTGTTTGCGATACTCGTGGATCTTTCTACAATACAATTTCGATGTTTCATATTCTCCTAGTTTTAGTCAACATTCATAAGGACATAATTTGACATCTTGCTCTCTTTTTTTTTTTTTAAAACAAACCAAAAGTGTCCAAAGGACCAACACACAAAACTTAAAACCAAAGTGAAATGCAAAACCAACATCAAAACTTGAAAACACAAATCAAAACCAAAAACCAAAGACTATATACAAATGTACAATATAATGCAAGATGGTGCAAAAGTTTGGATTATCATTTTCCTAGATCCCAAACCTGATTGGAATTCTTTAAAAGATGTATAGTGTGATACACATGCCAAATGTGGGAGGAATCAAACATAAATAAGATTAGACCAAACAATGCAACCAGCTTTAAATTTCCTCTCTCACCCCACCAATTAGATTTAGTTCCATTAGTATTCCTATAGGTGAGATTCAAATTACCAAATTGATTAGACAATGGTTGATTTTCCATTCTTTCTTGTCTATTCTTTAAGGTGCAAATTTCATAATTCCACTCATGATTTAGAACTAGGCTTTCTTTATTCAAAATGAAATTTTGTAAGCAAGAGCCTATTTCTAAAAATTCCAAAGCTAATTCATTTTCCATGTTCTTAGGCCAATCAAAATTATGCAACAATTTACAAGCATCTAGGATATTTACTAAATGGGGATCATTAAGAGTTTTTATCCTAGGTTCAAGAATTAATTGTTGATGAGTTTGATTTAGAAATTTCAGTGCATCAAGCTCCTTTTCATTCATTAAAGTAATGTTATCAAAGGTGTGGTTAGAAATTATTCCTTGTTCTTCATTCACCTTCAATGGCATTTCATATTCTTCATTGATTACTTGTTCATCAAACATACCAAAATTGGGCACCCAATTGAAAACATGCCCATCCTTTTCAAACCTCCGATATTCTTGGTCAAAGTGTATGTCAAGTAACTCATCTTCATATCTTCCCCAACCATTGTAAAAATTATCTTCCAAATTTGTGGGATGAAACTCCATGGTATTTGTGACATGATCTTTTGATTCATTTGTCAATTATTTTTCTTCTTTGTCCTTGGTAATAGGATCATTATAATCTTCTAAAATTTGATGAGATTTGAAACCCTCTTCCAAAACATCCTCAAATTGTACAGGAGTTGTAATATCTTCCTTTGAGTAGGCGATTATGTTGTCCTGTGTATCAATTAGCACACAAGTTTCATTAGCAGTTTTGGAGTGAGTGTAGTCTTCCCACTTCTTCCATGAATCATAGTAATCATCCTCCAAGTTCAAGTTATGACGCTCAAGTACTTCTTCATCTTCTGATTCATCAACATGTTTCTCACCCCATTCATCTTCACCTTCCTTATTCTTACTCTCTTGACGATATAGATTTTCTACCACAAAAATGTTGTCCTCTCCTTGCCGATGTTGGGGTGGACCCTCATTTGGCACAAGTTCCAAATCATCCACTTGATCTTGGAGATAATGGGTATACCTAGCAATTTTGGGATAATTCCTTTCATTATGCTCCTTTGTATTATGCAATCTACACTCATTTTCCCATGCAAAATTAGAAATATTAAGAATGGAACTAGATTGAATTGGTCCTGCAGAAGTATCTATTTGATTAGCAATAGGGGAAGGCAAACCCCCATTGTTTGGCTTTGTATTCCATTATCTCCCTCTATTGTTGAAATTTTGATTTGGGTGAGGGGCATAGGATTCATACTTCTATTTTTGAACCAAATCATTACTCAATTTGTGAACTATATTTTTGAGCTCTTCAACCTCTGAATAAATATATTTTGGTTGAGCTATGTTATTGCTAGTTCCAATAGGATTTGCGTAATTTGTGAGATCTTGACTTAACATTTGAGTTGGATTTTGAGCCACTTGATTTGCGTAGGGATTCACACTTTGAATCGAAACTGGATTGGGTGCATAAGTGGGTGTTGATGAATATGGTTGTTGATAAGGCAAAGCATTTATGCCTGATATTTGTGGTGCCATGATCTGATTCATCATAGGAGCTTGACCATATGGACCATATTGTCCTACCATAGGCATCTGGGAAAACCCATAACTCTATGGTGTCATTTGTTGTTCAATGGTCATAGCTTCATTGTAGGCTAGAGCAAGCATGGTAACTTGAGGATTTTGCCTTGCAAACATTGTTGTCATAGGATCCAATGCCCCAAAATATATTTGCAAAGCTACTGTGGGATCAATGGCAAAATGCCGAATTTCTCTATTATAGCACTTTTGAAATCTCTGATTAAAAGTTCGGACGGGCTCACCCTGGCCTCTTTTGCATGTAATGAACTGATTATAGATGATTGTGGGATCTAATGGTGACCTGAACTGGTTGACAAAAGCATCATCCATTTGTGTCCATGACGTAATGGAACCAATAGGTAAGCAAATATACCATTCGTAAGCCACTTGGTCTAGGATCATGGGGAAGAGTCTACAAGACACATCTTCATGTTGAACTTGCAGTCTTATCAAAAATCCCTATAGGCCTGAATATGTTCTTCTACGGTCCTTGGGCCATCTGATTTGTATTTGAGCAAAAATATCTCTATATTCTTAGGGATATCATGAATATCCCCTACAATATTCAAAGGAATGTTATTGGTTCCGTACCAAGGAGGTGGTGGAGGTTGGGCCATTTGATTCAAAATCAATGATGATAACCCTACAAGAACCATGGAAATGGTACTGATAATTGGTACACTAGTGGCGAATGACACCACTGGTGCAAGTCCGATAGATGCACCTAAAACAGAAGGATCTTTTGTAACAAGAATATCTGGTGGGACCACAATTTGCTCGGTTTTATTCCTTGGATTCCTATGAGTGAGTGAGAGGCTTTGGAATATGGTTTCCTCGGTTGTTTTGGACCTAGTTGCGATGTTATGCGATGGGTCCAGCTTGTAAATGAAACTACCCTACAAAACCTAATCAAACTCTCAATACCTCAAAGAAAACCTGCAACACAGAAAATCTTGCAATTAATGAAATTCAAAGAATAACTTCAAAATCAATTTGTTAGTCATGAATGAAAGAAGGAACCAATGACAAAGCAGTATTCTAAAATGTAAGTTTCTGATTCACAAGATCGCATATGCGCAAGTGAAGAGCATACTCCCAGTGTTGTAGGCTTTCTGATTCACAAGATCGCATTACACGCAAGTGAAGAGCATAATACCGACAACAAATACATTTTAGACAAAAAATAATTCCTTACAAATCAGCATCAACCAAGAGATGTATCCATTAAAATCAAATGAAAGTAATTGCATGGAGACAACCTCGTTAGTCAAGACCAAATTTTTTCAAAATAAAATCAAAACACATTATTCCTGTATGAACAATCAAACACATTAGAACAATGCATAACAATTCATGTCCTCCTTTTAACACTGCAAGGTTGTATTGTTAAAATAGGGCTAAATATAATAATCAATAGGGCATGAAATATTCAAAATTTAAATCCCTATAGCATTTAAATCACTCTGAAATAAAACAATTCAGACCTCCTTCTAGCGCCAATCTGTTGAGTGGTATTTTCACCCAGTTATGAAAGTACACTCTCCTTTAAGATTTGGGTTCCAAATACCCTCTTGCAAAGAAATTAAATAAACAACTTCTCCAAGGTCTCCGTTGTATTAGCATTTGCATATGTGTATTAGTAATCTCAAATAAAGATATTCAATTTAAATGCTTGGAACACCTTAGTGATTGCAAGTAACTGTAAACAAGGGGCAATGTTGGCTTATTTCACCATGAAACTTTAGTGATTGTTCATTGTTTTTTTTTGGATTTTGAAAATTTTTAAATGTTTATTTTAATGCCTGAAAATTTAAAATAAGTTAAAATTTCTGGAAAAATAAAATGCAGAAAAATGAAAATGAAGTGCAGAAAACTGAAAATAAAATGCATTCAGTGTGATGCTATCCTATTTCGACAAAACCAAATATGTGAGGTTTTCATGCATGCAACCTAACCTATTGGACCTGTAAACAAGCACAATCTAGATAAGCTAAGTGTTGGCTCCTAGGGTTTTAAATGAGGTTTTTCAGATTTAAACATTTGCATGAAGCAACCAAGAAAACTTGCATAAACTCCATTTACAAGCCTAAAATCTGAAAAGGGGAAAAATAGACATTTAATCTTGCATGCAGAAAATGACTCCTCCTTTCTTGTCCATAAGATGCAACTTTCTGAAATTTTTTGTATTAAAAATTTGTCATTTTACAATAACAAAAATTTATGGTTTTCCCAAACCAGTCCATGGAAGAAAAATGACTCAAATAGGTTCAGAATGGCCCTCTCGCCTTAAAATATGTAACTCTGCTCGCAGCAATTTCCAACCCATGTCCATGAAGAAGAAAAACCAGTCTACGAAAGAAAAATAGCCCAACTAGGTCCAGAATGGCTATCTTGCCTTCAAATCTGCAATGCTACTTGCAGTAGTTTCCCACCCCTCCTGGCCTCTTTGAATGGCGTATTTAAACTTCTAAAAAAATGTTGTTTCTCCTTCCATGACTGTTCATTTCATTTTCCAATGGATGTTCGTTTCACCTTCCCTGATTGTTCGTTTCATTTTCCCATGGCTCTTCATTCACCTTCCCTGACTGTTTGTTTCATTTTGTGGCCCTTCACCGTGAAAATATAACATGTCACGATATCGCGACACTTTTTCTTTCTCCTATTTTGGTCGTGAAAATGCAACATGTCGTGATATCGTGACACTTTCTCTTTTGGTCGTGACGGTGCAACATGTCACGATATTGCGACACTTTTTCTCTTTTGGCCATGATGATGCAACATGTCACGATATTGTGACATTTTTTCTTCCTTTGGCTACGACGGTGCAACATGTCACTATATCGCAACACTTTTTCTCTTTTGGCTGCGATGATGCAACATGTCGCAATATCGCGACACCTTTTCCTCCTTTGCGCTTTTTCTTCCTTTGGCCGCGATGGTGCAACATGTCGCGATATCGTGATACTTTTTCTCTTTTTGCTGCGATGATGCAACATGTCACAATATAATGACACTTTTTCATCCTTTGCACTTTTTCTTCCTTTGGGCACGACGGTGCAACATGTCACGATATCATGACACTTTTTCTCTTTTGGCCGTGATGATGCAACATGTCGCGATATCGAGACACCTTTTCTCCTTTGGCCGCGACAGTGCAACATGTTGCGATATCGCAAAAAAATTTCTCCTTTGGCTATGACAGTGCAACATGTCGTGATATCGTGACACTTTTTCTCCTTTGGCCGCGATAGTGTAACATGTCGTGATATCATGACCCTTTTTCTTTTCTTTGATCTTTAGCATATGGGCCACTTCGGTCTTCTTGGAACACATGCAAAAAAGGTGGGTCCCCAATTTTAGGGTACATTGTGGAGTAGCCACAACAGGTCCTATTGACTCAAGAATGCTTGGTTTATTCTATCCCAAGTCATTTCATAAATATGGGTTCTACAAAAACTATCAAACCAATAGAGAGCTTATCCTACAAGAAAAAGAGGAATCATAATTTACCAAGTATAAAAATTAGTAGAATACAAGGATTTAAATAGTTTCCACCATTCTCTAATATCAATATTATCTTCTCCAAAAAACTTTTGCAGCTCCATATTTCATGCCCCAACAAAAAAGATAATGTAAACTAGATTTTTATAAAACTATGTCTCTCTACTAATTTGAATCTAAACCTTCCAAAGAAAAACCTCTTTTATACACAACAATGGATGATTTGCTTACTTACAATTGAAAGATATATCAAATTTTATTTCCTTTTAAACATGATTTATAAATTTACCATTGTTTTTGTTCCAAATAACTGACTTCATATGGTTATATCTCCCTCAATACTACTTGTATTCCTTCATATTACCACTAATTTTAATCCCTTCAAATTCCACGTAAAATTATCCAAGAATTGTTTAAATTGAACAAACTTTCATAGAGATATGGCTCTTGAAATATGAGATGTTTTTTGGGAAAACTTTTCCCTAATTCTACAATCCACAAAAAATAATCCCCACTTTGTCAAAATCATTCTCTAATACCACTTGTTATGAAACTTTATTCTCATTTATAGAAATCATTCACCAATATACAAAAATATCAAGTCATTCTTCAACAAATAATAATCCACAAAATGAGAGATAGATAATAACATTAATGTAGGGCAACATAAATAATATTCCTTAAGGAAGTTATAACTCCACAATATTTCCCAAGATGAGATCACCACTTGGAGAGAGAAAAGTTCCAGAAGCCACTTTGTGGAAAAAGATGATTACATATGATTGATCTCCATGATGATTACAATGATAAATATCCCTTATTTATATACCCATCTTCTAATTCTACTTTGGGGAGCCAACTACTAATATAATATTATAATATAATCAACCTTGGGTTATGTGTGGCCCATGCCAACCATTATATAATATAATATCATATCTCCATATACCTATTCCTAGGTACCCTAACAATGTCTAGGCCTCACCTCTCAAGGAAAACTACTAAGTCATTCATTACATTTAGAAAATATTATCTTGAGTTTATTGAAATCCGAATGCAGAGTGACGGCATGCCAGACCAGATGGTGCAAATTAAATTGATATAAAAATGCTAAGTCCTACGAATGCGAGAAAGCAATGCATGAAGGAAACGATGCATAGATGAGATGTTAGCAAACAAAGACAAAGCGGGGCCTCTTTTATTAATTTTGATTTCAACCCAATTATAATACTTCCCCCATCTAGGGCTCAGAATGTTTGATACAGTTCGTTACATCAATGGATGGTACGCTTCCAGTGTCTTTCGCGTGCCTCACATTTGAAATGGGCGGGCCAAAGGTTGTTGCCGCTTGTGTCCATGTGTTTGTTGTTCCTTGCTACCCCTTTGGTGTTACTGGTGGCTAGATCCTATGCATAGAGAAACAACAAATAGTTAATAGCATATGCGGATAGAAGGAAAACATGAAATCCCCAGGGCCTCCGGCTAGTTAGTATGTAAAATAGCAAAACAATGGTCAAAACATGTCATAATGAATTAAAACTTTGACAGAAGCATAAAAACATCATCAGAGACACATTGCAAAAATAACAATTGAGAAATCATGCGTGGATTTCTAATTGCTCTTGGGTGGGACGATTAGGACTGTCACAAAACATGCAAAAGCAACCTTGCAAATGTCCTATCTAGAGGCCTCTAAAATTCCTGCAAACTTGGGGTTAGACAAAAAGGGGCATTTTGGGATGACCCAGAAGGTCATATTTGGTAGATTCTTCCCAGATTGTCCCGTATCCGAAGGCACTCCCTGTAAGTTAGTAAACGTGTAAAATGATAAAAACAAGGTCAAAACAGGTCATAATGCAGTGAAACTTGAACATAAGCATCAGTAAATAAAATAGAATAGAATGCAAAAATAACAGTGAAGAAAGCATTCATATATTTCTAATAATTCCAGGGTGGGACGATTAGGACTACAACAGCGCGGGGGGTGCCCCAAGGCAGGACGCTCATCGTTTGGGACCTGGTTTTGACACCAATCCACTTGGGATGGGTCCAAAACCTCCTAGGGGTTGTGTCGGAGAATTTGGTGTGGGATTGTGGCCGATTGCTTGGGTTTTGGGTTGGGATTGCATTCTTAGTATTCACTCGATAACCTCTCTTTCGAAAGTGAAATTAGGGATGTAAGAAGAACAAAGGGGGGTATAATTTGGTAGCACTCTGTTGCTCCAAATGCTCTCGCTCTCTTATTTTTTGGGGGTGAGGAGGCTTACCATTTTATATACCTAAGGTTCTCCTTTGAATGTGCATGCGAGGGCACCACTTGGCTTGTCATGCATTTTTTGGGGGAGATAAGATTCCTCCCTCATTTAAGGCCTCCTTGCATGAGGCCTCCATGATCAGGGCATGCTTGACTAAAGTCCCTCTCTCTGATTTGAAACCATTCCTCGCAATTGCATGCCCTGAAGGCACAGTTAAGTGGCAGATTTGGGTTGCCATTTGTCAAGGTTTGACTTTTTGCCAGTCAAACCGGCTAATCATCTCATCCTGAGACTATCGCTGATAATCATCTCGGGGTGGGACAAATAGGATTCTAATCATCCCGGGGTGGGACGAATAGGGAGCAAAGTGCTTAAAAGGTTCCAAATTGACCTATGACCTCCCAAAACTGATTTGGGAGTGGTTAGGACCACTGTTTAACCTCTGTAGGCTTCCCTAGGGGACACGTATGCCAATTTGGTCAGTGCTTGTAGTCACATAAACAAATTGGTGCTATTTTGGTGTCTATAGATGCCCTTTTTTGGGATGCGCTATGTGTGGTGTAGTGCTAAGCAAAAATAGATGACCAAAGCACTTAATGATTAGGGTTTCTCAGTAACCTAACAAACTTTTGATACCCCAAGTATGGAAAGGGCATGCATTCTTGAATCCTTTCTTCTGACGAGCTAAGGAGCTTAACTCAAGTGTAACCTTTTTTCGATGAGGTGTACTTGATCTTGGACATTGTTTAGTCATGAATAGGTAAAGGGTGCAACCTTTTATCTGGGGAACCTTGTCTTAATGCTTCCAAAATGCCAAGTGTTTGTTCAGCTTGTGATTATTGCTTGTTTGCTACCCCAAGCAGGGGCATGATTGTCTTTGTCAATTATTCTTTGAATGCATGCTATTTCTTTGATTGGGTGTGTATTTGTTGATTGGTGACTAAGTGTGACTACCCCCTCAAGCGACGAATCGATGATGGAATGACAAAAAATGATAAAAGTGATGAGTTGCTTGACCCAAGATGACATTTGTAAGGGCGCCTTCAGTTGGTTTTCTTTGAAAGCGTCCAGTTTTCTGGCAATCAAACCTATTTTTGATGGGTTTTTGACCCTTTTTTGGATGCCTATTGGGGTAAAAATTATCAAAAATCCTCCTTCCCATTGAGTGGTTTGGCTATGGTAGCACTATTAGGGAGTATGATAGTGATTATTTGTGACCCTAACGTCAGTTTTTCATGCCATGAATGTCAGGTGCAAATGCACCTTTGTTCGGCAGGTTTATTGTTGTTTTTGGTGTATTTTTTGGATGCATTTTTTAGTGCTTTATTTCTTGCTCTGTAATCATCCCATGGTGGGACGAATACCAATTTGGTAATCATCCTAGGGTGGTACTAGCGCTAACTAGAGCACTCATCCCAGGGTGGAACGATTACAGACCTAACATCCTATATAAGGACCAAAACTAGGTTTTGGGCTCATTTGCAACTTTTTTTCTTGGGTGATTTAGAGCAGTGAGGAGGAGGAGTGCGAGTTTGCGAAGCGGAGCGCTGCCAAATTTTCATGACATCATGAGTGCGAGAACTGGATCTTTGAGCAGAGGAGCCGAAGCGAGACTGGTATGATGTTCCTTTTGCTTGTTATTTTTCTTTTTTTTTCTTTTTTTATGAATTTTTAAAACGCACATATAAAATGCTTGTTAGCATTCTTTTTTTGTTGTTTTTGTCATATTAAGGTTGTAACCCGAATATAAATTTTTTGTTTTATTTTGTTTTTGTTCATAGTAAGGTTGAAAACCCTAGTATGAAGTATTTTGTTTTAGTATTTTTTTGTTCACACTAAGGTTGAAACCCTAGGGCGATTGTTCGTTTTATTGTATTTTTTTGTTCACACTAGGGTTGAAACCCTAGGATGATTTATTTTGTTTTATTTTATTTTATTGTTTTTTTGTTCATGCTAGGGTTGAAACCCTAGGATGTTTTTTTTTGTTTTTTGTTTTTTTTTGTCTTTGTTCACAAAAAACCCTAGTATGAGTTTTTTTTGTTTTGATTTGTTGTTTTTGTTCACATTAAGGTTAAAAACTCTAGTATGAATTTTATGTTTTATTTGATTTTTTTGTTCACACTTAAGGTTAAAAACCCTAGTATGAGTTTTTTTTTTTTTTCTTTTTTGTTCACATTAAGGCTGAAAACCCTAGTATGAATTTTTTTTGTTTTATTTGATTTTTTTGTTCACACTTAAGGTTAAAAACCCTAGTATGAATTTTTTTGTTTTATTTGATTGTTGTTGTTCATATTAAGGTTGAAACCCTAATATAGATTTTGTGTTTTATTTTATTTTTTATGTACAATTATTTTTTAATGATCTGTACTTTTGATGTACAGTTTGTTGTTAATGTTTCTATACTTTTGCTGTACAGTTTTTCGGTACTTGTGCTATACTTTTTTTTTTCTGTACTTTGTTGTTCTTTTGTACAGTTTTATTGTAGTGTTTTTGTTTATATTAAGGTTGAAACCCTAATATGTTTATTTTTTGTTTTATTGTTTTTCAGGTTGTGAAGAGTCGACATTGCCAGCCGACTATGTTCTCTAATGCTCGGGATGCGCTGATAGTTGTAGATTGGGAGTGTCTTGATACCCTTGGGCTCAAGCAAGTGACACATTTGGAGCCTATGGTGGGGGATCGAGTATATTTTACTGCCTTGATCAATCTGTGGGATCCCCGCACCAACACTTTTCATCTTCCAATAGGGGAGATAACGATTTCTTTGGAGGACGTATATTAGATTCTACATATTTTGATAGATGGGATGCCCATCTAGACAACCCATCGGGACCAGCGGACCACAGTATTGACACAGTATTTTTGTGGTGGGAGAGGGGGGTGGATAGGCCTGTGGAGAGGGCAGAGACTGACTACCATATAGGCAGTATTCTAGTGTGGTGGTGGTTGGCAAAGGGCGTATTAGGGGTGAGGCATGCTTTGATGATGATCCTCATCTCTAATATGCTGCTTCCTGACTCCTCAGGTGTGAGGTTCCCTTGGAACCTACTTGAGTTGGCATTCAAACTGGTGGAATGTCCTACCTCAGCTCCATTGATTATGATATGGGGTCAGACGTTGCTAGCATAGTTGTATGATGAGTTGTACGAGGTCCACTGTTAGATGTAGAATGGGATCGGGTGCAGCTATCTCTTGTAGTTTTGGGGGTGGCAGCACATAGTTATGGAGCGACCGAGGGTTTGCCTTGGACCATCCGAGGTGATATGGTGGATCAAGAGATTGGATATGCCACATTATGGTAGAGGTCGAAGGATCATGGGAATATTCAATGATGGGCAGGTGCCGTAGGGCACTATACTGATGCCTTCTTTCACCTGGTTCTAGGGCAGGTGTTCTGGCGACTGTATCGAGACTATCCAGCCTAACCTAAGGCTAGAGAGTGGCTCTGGTGGGTATGTAGGGGCAGATGGTTGATCGGGCAACATGGGACCAAGTAGGAGTACTTCTCGTACATCTGGGTGATGTGGCAGTTTGGGGTGCACGAGGGATTACCTGGTGATCCCTTGATCTATCGGCGTTGCGATGATGATAGGACGCTAGTCTGGCCGATCATTGAGCCACTGGGCGAGGGATCTGATGTAGTTATTGAGGTACCTAACATGGACGATATCGGGGTAACTACAGACTATGACCAATGGTGGACTATACGGCAATGGCAGGGTGAGGGGCCTCTAGGAGGCACAAATGTGGCAGCAGTAGCAGGCGAGGATGCAGAGGCATCGAGGGAAGGTTGGGGGGCTCTGCTTGATGATGTAGACATGGTGGGGGTTGATGACTTCATGGGCGATGGAGAGGATGCGAGGGTTCCAAAGCAACTGGATGTTTAGGATGTCCCGGAGTAGTGGGTGTCGGAGTAGCAGGCCATCCCGGAGGTGCTGGAGTAGCAGGCCATCTCAGAGGTGCCCATGCCTTAGGCTATCTCAAGGGATGTGGAGGTTGTGTTTCATGCTGAGATAGCACGATAGGAGGATCTCTTACGAAGATGGGAGGAGGAGCACAGAGACGTTTTGCAGGAGAGGGATCTCTTATGGGCCCAGTTGGCACAGCGGGACAACACATTGGTGATGTATAATTGATGAGATGTGGAGTGGGGGTAGTACCAAGTAGAGTTGGAGATAGAGGTTATCCATCTTGGTGGATAGTTACCTAAGCTCGATGGAGGTGGTTCGTCATGTCGCACGAGAGGTAGTGAGATTGAGCAGTATGCATCCTCTCATCATAGGCGGTTGGATGAGGGTAGCGTTGGTGGGTAGGGTGTGCGGGCTGGCAGTAGCCACCCTGATATGTCCCATAGAACTCATACTATTGGGGGTAGTTCCAGTCGCACTGATCCTGCATGATCATGGTGGCTAACTCCCTAGGCTTGGGGGATTTTGAGTTTTTGATTTTTTGTAATGTTAGAGGACCTTTTTATTGTAGCCTGAGGGCATTTTGACTTGATATATATACATGACCCATTTTTTGGTTTGATTATGTACTTTTCATGATTTATGGTTTTTTATGCACATTTATTTGCTTGGATGTAGGCATATGCTATTATGACTGTGGATGATTTTATTTATATGATATAGACATATGCATATGGAATGGATGGAATGATTTGTAGGTATACAGGTGGTGGCACCATAGACTATATAGGATTTACTGGCTTTTTGTACAATGTGATTGCTTTATGAACTAACTTTGCATTTGTAATTTTTATTTTGTATTTTTTGACGATGATGTAAGTAATGAAATGTACCACAATTGTTTTAGAATGTAGCTATGGTTTTGTTGAGATTCATATGCTTTAACTGACTAGCCAATATTGTATAGTTATCTTACAAGACTTTCGAACAAGGTACAAATCAGACTTGAATTTGACCAAGTTATTTCTCATCCCTGTGTGTGCGATTGAATTCGTTTATGTGGTATTCATCAGGATACCGCCAGTGCTAGATAGGCTATCAACAAAACCTGTATTGAGGATCACCTAATTAGCTCCACTAAATCCTTTATTGTACTTAGTAATATTAATCTACAAGGCAATCTAGGATACCATAAGCTAGCTCCTCCACCTGCAAACATTGATCTATACATATGCCCAAA
Organism: Wollemia nobilis; assembly: GCA_028583015.1. Classification (NCBI taxonomy): domain Eukaryota; kingdom Viridiplantae; phylum Streptophyta; class Pinopsida; order Araucariales; family Araucariaceae; genus Wollemia; species Wollemia nobilis. The sequence goes on from JAQPPZ010017129.1 coordinate 5,442,887, forward strand.
AGCTAATGTGATAGATATATCATCATGCAGGAAGTTCGCCACTAGTGCTAGCAGGCTATCCACCAAACCAGGACTGAGGATCACCTCATAAACTTTTGAATGCTGAGAGTTCCAAGGATTCAAGTTTGACTCCCTTCTTTTCTTCAATTTTATTTGGATACTTGCTCTCATATGTAGTGATAAAAATCACTATTTTTTTTTTTTTTAGCAAGGGATTTGAATTTTGAGTGATGGGGATCACTATTTCTTGTGCTTTTTGATTGTGCACTTTGAGGGTTTTGATGTCAAACTTTGGAGTTTGTACTTTGACTATTGCAGTTTTTTTATGTTTGCAACCTTTTGAGAATTTGGGATTTCTTTTAGTGGTAAAAACCATTGTTTATTTTGGGGAATTGGCTAGGGAAGATGCTTGTCCTTTTGCCAACTCTTAGCATTCTTGGGTCATTCGCATAGGGGGATGAGCAAGATAACCATTTCGCTTATGGTAACCTAGTTTGCTATGCAGGTTTCATCTTTCATTCACACAACTTGGGAATTTTTATGTGTTTAAGCTTGTGTTGGGATGCTATGTAACAAGGCGTGATCCAAGTAAAACTCTATCATGTAAAAATTGGTCTGATTTTGTACAGCATTTGGCTAGCAATCTAAAGACGGCCGAATGACGAAAACCTTAAAGACTTTAAAATACAACTGACTATGACATGGCAAAAATGTGAAAGGCGTTCTTTTCATTGGATCATTTACAAAATGGATAAATGTGGAAAATGATGGAATTGCCAAGTAATTACAGTCTATGGTGTGTTTGATGTGTACAACCAGCAAAAATGCAATGTATGTATGCGATGCCTAATGTAGTTCTTTTTGAGTTTTGATTTTTAAGATTATGCATGAAAGTTAGATGCAATTTATTTGTCTTTTTTTATTATCTGTTGTTTTTTTTTTGAATATTCGTTTTTGACCAAGCGATTGTGGGAACCCTTGGAGCTTTTGGCTTGACCAAAGGGATTATGGATACCTTTGGGGATTTTTTTGGTTTGACAAAGTGATTGTGGGAACCCTTGGAGCTTTTGATTTGACCAAAGGGATTATAGATACCTTTGGGGTGTTTTAGGTTGACCAAGCGATTGCGGGAATCCTTGGAGCTTTTGGTTTGACTAAAGGGATTATGGGTACCTTTGGGGCGTTTTAGGTTGACCAAGCGATTGTGGGAATCCTTGGAGATTTTATTTTGACTAAAGGGATTATGGGTAGCTTTGGGGCATTTTAGGTTGACCAAGCGATTGCAAGAATCCTTGGAGATTGGATTATGGGTACCTTTGGGCGTTTTAGGTTGACCAAGCGATTACGGGAATCCTTGGAGCTTTTATTTTGACCAAAGGGATTATAGGTAGCTTTGGGGCATTTTAGGTTGACCAAGCGATTGCAGGAATCCTTAGAGCTTGTATTTTGACCAAAGGGATTATGGGTACCTTTGGGGAATTTTAGGTTGACCAAGCGATTGCAGGAATCCTTGGGGCTTTTGGTTTGACCAAAGGGATTATAGATACCTTTGGGGCATTTTTGGTTGACCAAGCGATTGTGGGAATCCTTGGGGCATTTGGTTTGACCAAAGGGATTATAGATACCTTTGGGGCATTTTAGGTTGACCAAGCGATTGCAAGAATCCTTGGGGCATTTGGTTTGACCAAAGGGATTATGGATACCTTTGGGGTGTTTTAGTTTGACCAAGTGGTTGCGAGAACCATTGGAGCTTTTGGTTTGACCAAAGGGATTATGGATACCTTTGGGGCATTTTTAGTTGACCAAGCGATTGTGGGAATCCTTGGGGCTTTTGGTTTGACCAAAGGGATTATGGATATCTTTGGGGCATTTTTGGGTGACCAAGCGATTGTGGGAATCCTTGTATCTTTTGGTTTGACCAAAGGGATTATGGATACCTTTGGGGCATTTTCAGGTTTGACCAAGTGATTACGGGAACCCTTGGAGCTTTTTGGCTTGACCAAAGGGATTATAGATACCTTTGGGTCATTTTTGGTTAACCAAGTGATTACGTGAATCCTTGGAGATGTTTGGGTGACCAAGCGGTGGCGAGGACCCTTAGAGCTTTTGGTTTGACCAAAGGGATTATAGATACCTTTGGGGCATTTTTAGGTTTGACCAAGCAATTACGGGAACCCTTGGAGATTTTTATTTGACCAAAGAGATTATAGACATCTTTGGGGCGTTTTAGGTTGGCCAAGCGATTATGGGAATCCTTGGAGCTTTTTGTTTGACCAAGTGATTATGAGAATCCTTGGGGCTTTTGGTTTGACCAAAGGGATTATGGATACATCTGAGGCATTTTTGGTTGACCATGCGATTGTGGGAATCCTTGGAGCTTTTAGGTTTGACCAAAGGGATTATGGATGCCTTTGGGGCATTTTAGGTTTACCTAGAGATTGTGGGAACCCTTGGAGATTTTTAGGTTGACCAAGCAATTGCGAGAATCCTTGGGGCTTTTGGTTTGACCAAAAGGATTATGGATACCTTTGGGGCATTTTTGATTGACCAAGCAATTGTGGGAATCCTTGGAGCTTTTGGTTTGACCAAAGAGATTATGGATACCTTTGGGGGATTTTTGGGTGACCAAGTGATTATGAGAATCCTTGGAGCTTTTGGTTTGACCAAAGGGATTATGGATACCTTTGGTGAATTTTAGGTTGACCAAGTTATTGGGGGAATCCTTGGAGCTTTTTGTTTGACCAAAGGGATTATGGATACCTTTGGGGTGTTTTGGGTTGACCAAGTGATTGTGGGAATCCTTGGAGCTTTTGGGGTGGGCTATGGCTCTCTAAATGTTTAATGGCCTCAAATGACTGATGTTCAAGGGTTCTAGTTCCTTGATTCCTTCAAGAGAGGCAATCCGATATGATCCAAGTCTTATTTTACTGTCGATTACATAAGGACCTAACCAATTTGCCACAAACTTGTTCCTTAAATGGGGCGGCATGTTAGAATTTTGTTGGTTCTCTTTTAAGACCAAGTCACCAACCTAAAAGTCCCTCAAGTGAACTTTCATGTTGTATGCTTTCTTGAGTCGCTCTTGATAGATACATAAATGCTCGAGAGGATTGACACATTGTTCATCGAGTAACGTAAGCTGGTCTAACTAGGCCTTCCATGGAGTGTCATCATCGATGAAATATTGCATTGATATGTGTAGGGAGGGTATTTCTAACTTGAGAGGCATAACTGCCTCGAAGCCATACACTAGCGAAAATGGAGTTGCCCTAGTGGGCGTCCGAATGCCGGTGCAATAAGCCCATAGAGCAAGTGGTATTTGGACGTGCCAATCCTTATGATTATATTCGATCATATTTTTAAGGATGACGACTAGCATTTTGTTTGATGCTTTTGCTTGCCCATTTGCTTGCGGATAATAAGGTGTCAAAAAACTATGCTGAATTTTGTACTTTGTTGTCAAAGCACGCACATCTTTGTTCTTAAATGATGTCCCATTATCCGAGATGATCTTGGATGGAATACCAAAATGACATATGATGTTATGTAAAATGAACTTCACAATGCGAGGCCCAGTCATAGAGGTAAGCGAAATTGCTTCCACCACTTAGTGAAGTATTCTGTGGTCGTTATGATAAATGTGTGACGACCTGAAAATGCAAGGGAGATATTTTTGATGAGATCTAAACCCCACTATAAAAATAGCCAAACTGATTGGATTGGTTGCAAGGCCTGAGAAGGTACGTGTGTCAAGTTAGCATGGTGTTGGCACTTCACACACTTTTGCACATATGTGCAACAATCTCGCTCTAAATATGGCCAATAATAGCCCATGCAAAGAATGCACTTTACGATGACCATACCGCTGAAGTGGCCACTACATGTACCATAGTGCACTTGGGTGATCACCCAAGTGGACTCTTTCTGGTCTAAGCAATGGAGTAGGATCCCTTCGTAGCTTCGATAGTAAAAAATGTCTCCTAGCAAGACGTGTTTGGCCACTCTCTGTTTAAATGATCTTTTCACAACATGCGACAATCCAAGTGGGAGGCTACCTAACTTGATATAGTCTCTTATGGGTGTGTACCAATCCTACTGATCAAAAACCTTGACGGTATGAATGACCGATCCCTCTGAAATTTTGTCCCTAGCAAAAGCTAAGCGAGAAAGAACTTGTAAAAATAGCATTGTGTTGCTATTAAGAAGGATTGGGGGGAACAAAGACCCCCAGTTGACATGGTTCAGACTATCATGGATTCAAGAGAACCTATCTTGAGATGGTTCAATCTGGATCAGGTGGATTCCTGGCGTCATTTCAGAGCTTGCAATAATGTTTTGACTTGAATGGTTGTCATCTCACCAAAAGGGTCTTATGGGATTAGTGACCCAAGGAGGCCATAGTGTCTACAAAATGATTCAATGATCGAGGGAGTGCCTCGATGTCGTACAATTCAAGTTGTGCCAGGAATATATCCACAAGGGCTTTGTAGGCCTATAGAATTGGGCATTTACATTGGAATACCCCTTTCACTTGGTTGACAATTAACAACAAATCACCAAAGATATTCAAGCATTTTATGTTCATGGTGATGGTTGTTTGAAGACCTATGAGAAAGGCTTTGTATTCAACATTGTTATTGGTTCACAGGAAATCAAGTTTAAATGATAAAGTCATTGGAGCCCCTTGTGGTGTGAAAAATATGATTCTCGCACCACCCCCTTGCTCACATTTAGAACCATCAAAAAATAAGGTTATGTCGGCCTATGACTCAGGCTCATCAAAATCTGGTGATTCTGAGACATGGAAGATCCCATCATCGGGTATCTCTACGGTCAGAGGCTGATCATCTTTGATAGGAGCCTCTGCTAGTTTATCGGCGATGACTTGACCTTTGATGGAATTTTGTCCAATGAATTTGATGTCAAACTCTGTCAACAACATGATCCATTTTTTCGTGCAACTACTGTGATAAGTATGACTCATCATGTACCGCAATGGATTCTCCTTAGACACAACATATGTTGTATTGCTTAGCATGTAATGGCATAGCTTTTTGGTGGCAAATACCATTGTCAAGCATAGCTTCTCAACGTATGCATAGTTAAGTTCATAACTAACCAAGGTGCGGCTAAGATAATAATTAGCCTGTTCTTTATGTAGTTCATTTTTTTGGGCTAGCATGGCACCCAATGCCACCTCAGTAGCTGAGATGTATAAATAGAATGACACTCCTGGTCTAGGTGGTGCCAATACTGGCGACAAAGCCAAGTATTGTTTATCTACCACCTCTAGTTATCTGACTGGCACTCATCATCCCAATGAAATGCTACCCCCTTTTGTAATAATTTATTCATGGGTTGGCATTTGTCAGATAACTGTGCTATGAAGCGCTTGATTGACGCGAACTTACCCTACAAGCTTTTGAGCTGCCTGATGGTGGTTGGGGGAAGCATCTCAAGGATTGCCTTGACTTTGTTTGGATCTACCTCAATGCCTCATTTTGAGACTATGAAACCCAAGAGTTTTCCAAATGTGACACCAAATACGCATTTCGTGGGGTTTAGCCTAACTTTGTGTTCAATGAGGCGATCGAGGATCTTGTGTAAGTCATCAAGATAATTTTGGCGCAAAAGAGATTTTGCCAACAAATCATCCATATAATCTTCCAAATTTTTATGCATGTGATCATGGAAGATGTATGTCATAGCGCGTTAGTAGGTGGCACCAATGATTTTAAGGCCAAAGGGCATGACCTTATAATAAAATGTTCCCCAGGGCATCGTGAACACCATTTTTAGTTGATCATCAGGATTGATAAGAATTTGGTTGCATCTCAAGAAATCATCAATGAGGGAAAGCATTTCATGGCCTGATGTAGCGTCTACCAATGCATCGATGCTAGGCAAGGGGAAATCGTCCTTGGGACTCGCTTTGTTTAAATATTGAAAATTGATGCATATGTGAATCCTCCCGTCAGGCTTTTTGATGGGTACCATGTTGGACAGCCATGGTGGGTAATCTACGCAGATGACAAACTGTGCATCCAATAGCTTTTGTAGCTCATATTTTACCATTAAGGCCACTATTGGGTGCATCTTACATAGCTTTTGCTTGAATGGCTTGATTGTTAGATCAAGCATTAGATTATGCATGACTAGCTATGGGTCTAGCCTCGTCATGTCTTTGTAGGACCATGAAAAAACCTCCTTCTTCTCTTTGAGAAGGGCAATGTAATTGGCTTGCTCTTAGGGGGATAAACTTACCCCCAACTTGATGATTTGTAGATTCACTAGATCAAAACCGATGTCTATGTTAATCATCTCTTCGACTGACATGTGGGATCCGTCCTCCAACTGGTGTGGAGTTGGGATAAGGTGGATATCATTTGCTGAGTTTAAATCTACGTTGGTAATGTAAAGTTTCTCTTCACCATGGAATATATCCTGAATCTGTCCTTGGGTGAAATGAAACATCTCACCGCACGGCTAGTAGTCTGAATGGGATGGTGGTGATTCAGCGTGATCCCAGTCTATGGCATCTATATCTAGATACAATGGTCATTTTAGATTGAATGGATTATGGATGGGGTAATTTAAATCAATTGAGATCATGTTTATGGAATGAATTTGATCTCCATTACCATAGGGGTGTTGATACAGACATTCTTGGTGATTCTTGTACCACGGGTTTGGCTCTGTGGGTACTGGTACAAAAGGATCAGACCTATGTGTGGATAGAAGGATAGGGTATGCCCTTGGAACTGTTGGACCTATAGGGTCTCTAGGTGGGATATGCTCTTTGTATGCCCATAGTGGTGGATGAAGCACTTGGTTTAATTGTACTTGATTTAGATGCCACCTATGCCTTGGTCCCATATTCATATGTTCAAACATACCATCGATGTCTATGGGGTATGCTTGTTGCCTCATATGGTTGAGATATACCATCTCAGTCTCATATTCATAGTCACTATCAAATATCCATAGGCCTTCATTATCTCCTGTGACTATGTGCTCTTTTGGTTGGTATAGCCTCCCACTAGGCGTTTCTTGATCACTATCCTCACTTTCTACGATGTTGAAGAAGATATTTGGATCCGCTGCACCCGGTGGATCACTTGGCCTTATGGCTGGCATGGGAGGCTCATTTTGTTCGAGCATGTTGATTTGGTCCCCTCTAGGTTGTTCTGCTCTCTGCGGGAGGGCTAGATTCTCTAGATGTAGTAATTACCCGATTGGAACATTAAGGGGGAACATTGCCATGAAGTTCTCCTGATAGTCGTCAATGGGTGTCACTTGCGAGTGATTGCTATCGAAATCAAAAGGGTCCCAGGGTGCTACCTCATAATCTAACTCATCTTTAGAAGAATCCCCTTGATCTTGTTCATAGCCCTCCTGGAGGTTATCCCTTGAACTTTCCCCTTTCTCAAGCAAAGGGGAAGGGTTGTTGAGGTCAACAAGGTTTGTTGTTAACAATGGGAGATAGTCCCCCAATGTGTATGTTGCTTTGGGATTGGCATATGGATTTTGTGCCAACACATCCTTATTGCCTAGACCTAGGCCTTGGATGATTTCTACCAAAATGTCAAGGGGAAAAGGGTGGTTGAACCCTACTCCTGATTTATCATATGGCATTTGGTATCTTGGTTGACAAAGAACGCGCATTCCTTGTTCATATTTGCCCAATCCATATCCATGCCAATTACATTGGTTAAGGTATCTCAAGGCAATGTCTAGTTTGGACAAATAGTCAACATTCTCAACAAATGGCTCTTTGTCCTCTTCTTGTAGGTAGAGTTCAAGGCCATTGTTGAGGCCCCCATATACAAAATTGGTCTGATTTGGCAGGTAGCGTAAAGGGATGACAGTGTCGATGGGGATGTGAGGTCTCCCCATATCTTACATGGATTCGATCATGGGTGTTGCCATGATGTTCCACACTAGGTACTTCCCCAGGCCTATATTAGCCATCTCAACGGTAACTATCGACGGTTGAGGGGGAGGGAATGGGAGTTCTCCCTGAGTCCACTCCATGTTGGGTGAACCTGGTGTCTCGACTTCCATTTGGTTAGGCACCTCATCGATAGAGATGGTTGAGACTAATGGTGGTACCTCCTCTAGGGGCTTCTTCCTGTTGTCCTTTGGTGTGGACACCAAATGTGGCATTATTGGTGAAGGAACAGAAAATGAATATGGGACAGGTTGGTGCATTGAGGGACTCAACAGCAGGGATGTAGGCAGAATCAGATCCTGGGTTGATGGATTCAATTGAAAGTCCAAATGTGTTGATGGGAGGGTCTATTATGGCATCAGCTGCATCGCATTGCAAAACTTAAAGGGCTCTAGGTCTGCTGGGACTACATGTACTTGCCCTTCGTATGTGTATTTGAGGCATTGATGGGTTATCGAAGGGACACACTTCATGTCCCTGATCCAAGGCCGGCCTAGCAAGATATTATAGGCCATCTCACCCTCAAGGATGTGACACAACATAGGAATGGTCTTTTGTCCTACTTGGATGGGCAGGACAATTGTGCCAACCGTCGAGCATAACGCGTTGTTGAATGCTCGAAGAGTGTAAGTGGATGCCACAATGTGGGATGCCAAAAACTTAAGATGTTTTAATGTCATTGTCGTGATTATGTTGCTAGATGAGATAGTTTCCACCAACATCCTCTTGAATGGAATCTTGTTGACCTGCATAATGATGTGCAAGGGTGGATCCACCATGTCACCAGTTACCAATTTTAGCTCATCTTCCCTGAAGTTTATGACTGGTTCTGTGCATTGTCTCACATGTCCCACAAAGTTATTGAAATAATTGGGTTCTTGGGTCTGTAGCTCAATGGCTTTGAGTATCTCCATCAGAGCCTCCCAAAGGGGTGGTGATTGCTAGATTAGCTCATAAATGGAGAGCCTAGCCGATGTGGTCCTTAAACTTTGAGTAAGCTTAGTCCGAATCATGGCCACTGGTCTAGGCAGGGGAGGTTGCGTAGGGTGTTGCAAAGGTTGTAACGCTGATGGAACATCTCTTGTATCCATAGCGGGTGTAGCTGTGTTTGGGTATCTTTTGTTCCATGTCATGATGCTTATCATCCCTACGTATCCTTGCATGGGGCAGTATTGTGTTACCTCGTTCACTTGAAAAGTCTTTGCCTGTGTGTCATGGGCAGGTAGGAGGTCTTTGAAGACTTCCATCTATTGGTTGCTCAGTGCTACGAGATTATCTACCACGAGTGTTTTGTTGTCTATCAAGTCCTACACTAAGTTTTTGAAGTTCCAAAAAGAGAATATGTCATGTCATTTTTGTCGATGAAATCTACAATACAATTCTTCCCTATAGCCCTTGGGTTTTGGCATGTTAGGGTCTATGGGTCGACTTTCTAGAAATTTTATTAGGTTGGCCACAAACAAGCGATCAAACGAAGAGTCTCTAGACTCTGTGAATTGTGTGAATTGTCGCTTAGGGTGATGCTGTTGATTTTGCTCTTGTTTATGATTTTCCTTTTCAAAATTATCAAGAGGAATTGCCTGATAATTAGCATTTGGGGGCTATGTCGTTTGTGCAGGCTTTGGTATAGTTATGGCAACCTGATTGACCATGATGGGTTTCAATTTCATGGGCACAATTTTAGCATTTTTGGTCCACTCTTTCTTGCGTGGCTTGGCAATATCACCGTCTTGAATTTTGATCTCTTCAATTATCCTGGCTTGTGCCAGGGCTTCTTCAAGGGTGACATATTGCTACAACTGCAATAGCATGGAGATCGACCTTATGCAACTCTTTGAAAACATCTGAGTCATGTCGACCATGGGAGGGAGGTAAGGTAGATTTGAAAGCAATATCCTCCACCGATTCCCATAAGTAGCCATGGTCTCATCATCATACTATTTAAGGCCAACTAGGTCACTTAAGGATGTCTTCTTCTTGGTGTTGAAGGCAAAACATTCAAGTAACACATCCACTAGCTAGTCTAAATTAGTGATGCTATGCTTCGGAAATTGGGTAAACCAATCCGAGGTAAGGCCTACGAACGTGGTTATAAACATTCTCAGAAGCAATGCATCGTTGTCCTGAATGCCAAAGCATTGACTCAAGAATCTTGTCACGTACTATTAGGCATTCTCATCCCCTCTAAAAATTACCAATTGAGGCATTTTGAAGTGGTCAAGGTATGGGGTGCCAAAACTGACGGATGCAGAGGGTGGCTACGGAGCTGGAGTAAGGTGGGCTTTTGGGGCCCTGAAGTCTTAGTATCCACAACTCTAGGCACTCTAGCAGTGTTTTGTATGCATCAGAGGATTTGATCTTCTCTTATTTAGTTTGTTCTCATTGTGAATGGCGAGGAACTTGAGGCCTATGGAGGTGTAGTCGGGTGGTGACCTCCCTGCCTTGGTAGGATGTTTCAGCTTGCTCTTCTTCTCGCTCAAATTCCTTGTAGGCTTCTTGAGGAGTTTCTAGGCGTGTCCTATAAACATGGATGGGTGCCCTAGGAATGCGCCCATCATTGGTTCTAGGAGTGGCCTCCCACTTAGGCCTAGGAGATCTCAAAGGCAATACTTTATAAGGTCGTGGAGACCTATCTCGTACTAAGGGGTTGTGCCTCTCATAAACTTATGTCTTATGAATTCTAGGTGTTGGAATCCTCTCAGGCATAATGTTCTAGAGCAACTCATTTTTTTGGCACTGAATGTGCTCTTTGTTAATATGATACAGTTGTTCTAACTGCTTCTGATATTGCCTAAGCTGTGTGATTTGTGCTTGGCGGGCGGTATGTTTGGCAAATGCTAAGTCAATTTGTTCTGTTGTCTTAGGTCTTGGAGGCCTAGATGCCTCCCCTAAATCTCTATCTCGGTCATGGTGATTCGATATCTCTATAGGTCGCTTTCTTCTATCAAGGTTAGTGATATTCACCCGAGGCTCTGGCCTCAATAGGTGATCTCAATAATTAGCAAGTGCGGAGGCGCATTGCTCCCACACGGTGTATTGCTCTTGAGGAATATGCTAGTTTTCCTTGTGCTCCCTTTCATACATGTGAAAGGGGCGGGCAGAGTTGGCTTGCCCTATCTGAAGAGCCCTATGCTCTAGATTTGGTCTATTAGTTCTAACAGTAATGAGGGGTGGAGGGGGAATGATATAATCATGTGGCCCCTCCTTATGAATCCTACATTGCTCTAGCACTTCATTGCATAGTGGCCACTCATAATGAGCATCTAATGGGGCCTTCCCATGTGTGTACTCCTCCTGAAAGGGTCTGTGTTGAATGGGAATGCCCCTCAAAGGGGTGCCTCTATAGTCCTTTTCTATAGTGGCATAATGTGGACTACGTTGTGGGTCAAGTTGCCAAGGTGGTATAACCAAGTCCTTAGGGCTATAACGGAGGTGACTTGTGCCCCCTTGCATACTTTTTGTAGCTTCTACCTATGATTGGGCTTGGCTATGGGTATACACCATGGTGGTGATTTCTCTAAAAATATACTTGCATTCTTATCACCTTTCCAATTTTTTATGCTACACCAAACAAAAGGGGACCACACAAACAAAGAGATGATTATCTTGCTTACAAATTAAATGTGTGTCCTAGACCTGGTTCAGTATGTTTGATTTTTGTTGTGTAAACATTGTAAAGAAAACTTTGTTATTGATGCATAATCAGGTATCTCCCAAAATGTCTGCCCCTTCAATATACCATTGCTAGGCCATTATACTGAACCTCTCAATATACCCGCCCTTACGTGAGGGAGACTATTGGTACGCAAGAGTAGAACAATACGTGGAACATAGGCGGTACGGAAGGGGGATCGCTCTATTTTTGACACCTACCATAGAAGACTTATCCTCATGTGAGGGGAATCACCCCCATTACACTTGGTCAGCTTTCATCAAGATTTACGTCTAGCAACAGTCGTGATCGGGGTGTATGTATGCAAAATCCAAGCCAAGGTGGTGATGAAATCCACCGTTGGTCTTGATCAAGTGTTGGGGTATTAAGACCAACTCCTTGATGTTAATCTTATTAGGTGGTGTGTGTGGTTCCTTTTAATTGTATAAAGAAATAAAAACATACAAAAAAAGATGATTTTCACTAATGCAATGCTTTGGAGTATGTTTTATCTTTTAAAAATCATTAGTAGCGAAAGGAAATCACCAATACTAACTAGAACTAAAACCTATGATGAGGACTTGCCATCTGTGAAAGTATCATGCAAGCAAACCAAAGAAAAATGCATCTCTAATAAAATTCCTTCCATTTGATTTACTCTATGTTTTTTTTTATTTTCTTTTTCTTATTGCAAGAAGGAAAACAAATGACTTAACTTTTTTATGCAAGCAAAGAAAATAGAAAATTGCAAAAACAAAAAGCAAAAAACCACAGAGAATGTGCAGAAGGCCTACCTCTTCTCTGTCCAAACCAGATGCCTCTGAGTTTCTGCTCAAAAAATGTATAGATATCTAATCATCCCAGGGTGGGACGAATTTGTATTCATCCCGGGGTGGCATGAACTCCAAGCCTGTATTCATCACAGGGTGGCACAAGTAGCAGTCCAGCGCCCAAACGAGTAATACTTGCAAAGAAACCACCAAATTTGGATAAAAAAAAACTTGATATTAATAGTAGAGGAAAAGGTCCCACTGTGATCACCACTGAAATATGAACACAAAGTGATAGCGTGCCAGAAAAGATGGTGCAAACAAAATTGATATAAAAATGCTAAGTCCTACGAATGCGAGAAAGCAATGCATGAAGGAAACGATGCATAGACGAGATGTTAGCAAACAAAGGCAAAGTTGGGCCTCATTTATTAATTTTTTTTTCAATATAATTACAATACGTCCCCCTTCTAGGGCTCAGAATATTTGATACAGTTTGTTACATCAACGGATGGTACATTTCTAGTGTCTTATGCGTGCCTCACATTCGAAATGGGCAGGCCAAAGGTTGCCACCACTTGTGTCTATGTGTTCATCATTAATTTATGCCCCTAAAGTGTTCCTAGTGGCTATATCCTATGCACATAGAAATAATAAATAGTTAATAGCATATGCAGATAGAAGAAAAACATGCAATCCCCAGGGCCTCCAGCTAGTTAGTATGTAAAATAGCAAAACAATGGTCAGAATATGTCATAATGAATTAAAACTTTGATAGAAGCATAAAAACATCATCAGAGACACATTGCAAAAATAACATTTTGGAAATCATGCATGGATTTCTAATCGCTATGGGGTGAGACGATTAGGACTGTCACAAAACATGCAAAAGCAACCTTGAAAATGTCCTATCCATAGGCCTCAAAAATTCTTACAAACTTGGGGTTAGACAAAAAGGGGAATTTTGGGATGACCCAGAAGGTCATATTTGGTAGATTCTTCCCAGATTGTCCCGTATCCGAAGGTGCTCCCTGTAGGTTAGTAAACACGTAAAATGATAAAAACAAGGTCAAAACAAGTCAGAATGCAATGAAACTTGAAAAAAAGCATCAGTAAATCAAATAGAACATAATTCAAAAATAATAGTGAAGAAATCATTCATATATTTCTAATTGTTCTAGGGTGGGACAATTAGGACTACAGCAGCATGGGGGGCACCCCGAGGCAGGACACCCATCGTTTAGGACCTGGTTTTGACACCAATCCCCTTGGGATGGGTCCAAAACCTCCTAGGGGGTTGTTTTAGTGAATTTTGTGTGGGATTGTGGCTAATTTATTAGGTTTTGGGTCGAGATTGCGTTCTTAGTATTCACCCGATAACCTCTCTTCTGAAAGAGAAATTAGGGATGTAAGAAGCACAAAGGGGATGTGGGTATAATTTGGTAGCACTGTATTTTTCCAAATTCTCCCACTCTCTTATTTTTTTGGGGTGATGAGGCTCACCATTTTATAGACCTGAGGGTCTCCTTTAAATGTGCATGCAAGGGCGCCACTTGGCATGTCATGCCTTTTTTGGGGGAGATAAGATTCCTCCCTGATTTAGGGCCTCCTTGCATGAGGCCTCCATGATCAGGGAATGCTTGACTAAAGTTCCTCTCTCTGATTTGAAACCGTTCCTCACAATTGCATGCCTTGAAGGCACAGTTAAGTGGTAGATCTAGGTTGCCATTTGTCAAGGTTTGACTTTTTTCTAGTCAAACCTGCTAATCATCCCACCCTGAGACGATCGCTAATAATCATCTTGGGGTGGGACGAATAGGATTCTAATCATCCCAGGGTGGGACAAATAGGGATAAAAGTGCTTAAACGGTGCCAAATTTACCTCTAACCTCCAAAAACTAATTTGGAAGTGGTTAGGACCATTGTTTAACCTCTAGAGGCTGCCCTAGGGGACACGTATACCAATTCGATCAGTTATTGTAGTCACATAATCAGATTGGTGTTGTTTTTGTGTCTACATTTATCAAATAAAATTTTGTGAAAGGTTAGATCATTGCTAACTAGTTAGTAGTTGCACCTTTAGAAGCTAGTCATCCTTTAGTAGTAGACTTTTTCAATGAGTCAGTATTCAACCTAGAAGCAGATCAACCTAATTATTTGACCTTAAAATTTGATAGTGCTATATGTGTCAAAGGATTAGGGGTAGGATTCATAATGGTCACTCCTCAATAATAATTAATCCCTTTGTCCTTTAAGCTTAAGTTTACATATACCAAAAATACCACTAAGTACAAAGCCCTTATCCTAGGACTACATGTAGCATTAACTATCCAAGTTAGAATCCTCTTTGTATTTGGAGACTCTAAGATAGTAGTCAACTATGTCAATTGTGTTTATTAGACTAAATATGATAAGCTAAATCCATAAAAAAACAATTTTTGATAAAGTAATGGTTTCTTTTTATGAAATTACCATTGAAGTTATTCCTAGGTCTAGCAACTATCATGCTCATGCTATGGCATCAATTGCATCCTTTATCCTTATAGATATCTATTATGAAAAAGTTATCATTGGAATTCAACAAAGTAAGGAACCTCAAACCTTAGAGTCTATCCAACTTCCTCTAGAAGTCTTTTCTATACACGTAGCTCCCTCCCCTGATTCTTGGTACACATATATCTTTATTTACTTTAAGGATGGCACTTTGCCTAATGTTTTGAGCTATAATTAGCTTAATAACCTCAATCAATGGGCCTATAGGCATGCTATTATTTTAAACATATTATACAATGATACCTTAATGGTATTTTCTTAGATATTTAGCCTCGGCTAAATCCCAAGTAGTCATAAAAGAGGCTCATGATCGTTCATGCATGGACACTTCATTGGTGTTGTCATCACTAATAAAATTCTATGTATGGCTATTATGGGACCTCCATGAAAAAGGACTCTTGTTACTATGTTAAAATGTGTGACAAGTGTTAGAAATATGATAACCTTATCCGTACCCATTCCCAATCTCTATAATCCTTGACTTCTTGACCTTTCTCCACATCATTTGGAAGATAAACCTAGTGTTTTCTGATGGACACAAGTTTATTATCATAGATATTGAGTACTTCACCAAGTTGGTTGAAGCCATACCTTTAGCCTCAATTTCTAGAGTTCAAGTTTCCAATTTTATCCTTAAGTAAATCCTTAGTTGTTATGACATCCGTTCTATGCTAATATCTAACAATGGACCCTTTAAGAACAATGATATCTAAAACAAATATGGTAAATATTAAATTTATTACAAATGGTATATGCCTTACTATCCTCAAATAGATGTCAAAGCCAAAGCTTCTAATGAGACTCTTATTATAATCCTAAAGAATTATTTTATCACAAAACATGAAAATATGGTGGCAACGGGTTCCTGTAGGAATGGATTATTTGCACTTGATGTCATATTATCTCATGATGTTATACTTTAAACAAAAACAATAGATGCTACCTCCATTTGGCATAGGATATATGGTCATATAAGTTCTTGATACTTACTTCATATTAGTAATAATCACATGGTATTAGGTCTAAAAAACCTTTCACCAACATTGCTACTATATCAGGTTGTTTAGTAGGGAAACAATACTAAGTACCTTTTTATTTGAGCACTCACAGAGCCAAAGGACCATTTGGTGTGATACACACAATTTTTATAGACTCATGTTAGTCATCTTTTATGGAAGAGGGTAATTTTAGTTATTTTCAAATGAATTCTCAAGGAATATGTGGGTGTATTTCTTACAACTAAATTCATACATGCTAAAGTATTTCTAAGGCTTCAAGATGTGTATAGAAATAAAATTGGGTATTTTATTCCAATTATTTGCTTCCATAGAGGGGTAATATACATCCGATAAATTTTCAATATTTCTCATGTAAAATAGGATTAAGTGGAAACCCTATAGCATGCACTTAATAATAGAATGGGATTTTTGAAAGGAGGAACTATTCCATCATGAAAAATTTTTACTACATGCTCACAAGAGCCAACTAGAGCAATAGTATTGGGTTGAATTAGTCTCGATAATAGTGTATCTTCTAAATAAATAACCCACAAAGGTACTATAAGGAGTTTCACTTGAATATGTATGGTCTAGGTGGAATCCTTCCATTGCACATTTTGAAGCCTTTGAAAGCAAGGCATACATGCATGTGCCAAAGCAATAGAGAACCAAGTTGGATGTAAAGACTCTATCATGCATATTTCTTAGGTATGATGATGATTCAAAATCCTATTGAATAATAGATCCAATCACCAAGAATTTTTATATAATTGGATATGTAGTGTTTTATGAATAATTTGAAACTAAATCAAGTACTAAGGATTCTAAGGAGTCTAAAGATGCCACATTTCTACTTGTGAGTATGGATGTAGATGAGTAAGTTTTAAATTTTTTTAATGAACCTATAATAGTTTATGTACCTATAGTTTGTTAGGAATTATTCCATCATATACCATGTGATAATTCAAGTGGTATAACCACCCCTAATAAGGTACATGCATATAGTATAGGATATGATAGTTGTAAGATTTTTTGAGAATTTGTTGTTTGAAAGAGGCATCCTATGTACTTAAATACCCTTCACTACTATAATGCAATCATTCAAAGCATTAATATCTAACATGTGGTATTATAGTAGGTAGAAGAAATAAATAATTCACATTTTTATTCTTGTTTAGAGGAATCCAAATGTGCACTCTATTTTAAAAAAAATCAAAAGTTGAGATAAGAAGTCTTCAAGGATAAAATTACCCTATGACCATGAAGGAAAAATCCATGGCACATTTAAGAAGTTTTAGGGTGAAAACCCCCTACCATAGGTAAAAATACGTTCATATTATCAAAATGGTTTCAATACCTATTTAATAATAAAGTTCATAAAGCCTAAAACAACCAAGCCAATCTTAGCAAGAAAGAAAAGAATTGTCATTTAAAAAAATCATTTTTGGGAGATGAATGGGATCAAAAATACCATGATTGAGGTAAACAATGTAATAGCTTCAGTTGGAGAAAACCCCCAATTGATGTGACCAAATAATTTTTTATCCAATGATGGATTTTGCACCACATAATGAATCAAGGAACTAAGAATGTTTCCAATACCAGCAGCAACCCCCACTAAATCAACTGTAGCTACTCTAGAACCTATTAATTTTGCAAGGTAAGAAAAGGAAGTCATTTGTATCTCCTTTAAAAGGTTATAAGGAATCCATAGAAGCTCCTTTTGAAAATTAAATTGAAACAACTTGAAATGTATTGAAAATAAAAAATAATGAAGAAGATTTAAAATATAGAAGGCTGAAAATATAGCCCATTGAAGCCATTTGAAAAACATTTTAAAAGAAGTTTGAAAATAGATTAAATAGAAGGCTCATAAAATTGAAGACATTTATAGCATTGTAAATTTTCTAAGAAGAACATATTAAGGCATAGATTCTCTTAAAATACTGCAAATAAAAAATGCAAGAAGGAAAGATATAAAGTATTTTTAACAAAAAAATTCTTTCAAAGGTACTTCGATACTTTGGAATAGAGAGCAAAAGAAAGAATGTTCAACATCGAACTAAATGTTCCAACTAGAATAGTCATTGGAATTAATAGTATACAAAAGGAAGGAACCCTTTGAAGAAGAAATATACAAAGGTATTAAAAGACTCATTATCTAAGAAAGAATTATCCTCCAATTGTGCTTTTTTTGTCATCAATGCTGCCAGCCCAATCTGAATTTGTATATGTTGTTAGTGTAAAACTATCACTTTTGGGATAACATAGACCAAAATCCATAGTCCCTTTTAGATACCTAAGAATTCTCTTCACTGCTGCCACATGTGTTTATTTAGGTGCTGCCTAAAATATTATCACTAATCCACTAACTGCACTATGTCTAGTATTGTAGATGTAACATACAACAAGTTGCCAATCATAGATCTGTATAATCTTTGATCTACCTTTAGAGATTCATCATCCTTATTTAACTTACATCCTGTAACCATAGGGGTACTTACTGGTTTGTAATATTCTAACCTAAATTTCTTGTACATCTATTTTATATACTTGGTTTGTGAGAGAAATAATCCTTTCTATGATTGTGAAATCTGAAGTCCAAGAAAGAAGGACAACTCACCAAGCATAGATATATTAAATTCATTTTGTATGTTCTTTGCAAATTCTTTACACATCTTATCATTCTTTCCCCCAAAATTGATGTCATCAACATAAATAACCATAATTACTAGACTATTCCCTTTATTTTTATGTATAAGTTGTCCACTATTCCTTTTATGAATCCCTGTTCTTGAAAATACTTATCCAATCTTGAGTACCACGCTCTAGGAGCCTGTTTTAGACCACATAGTACCTGTTTCAATATGCATACATGATCTGGTTTATCTATTAATATAAATCCCTCTAGCTATTTAATATAGACTTCTTCTTCTTCTAGAACACCATTTAGAAATGCTGACTTAACATCCGTCTGATATACCTTGAAGTTTTTAAAACTTGAGAAGGCTAAAAATATTCTTATAGCTTCATGTTGTGCAACTAGAGAAAATATCTCATCAAAGTCTATTCCCTCTAACTATGCATAACCTTTACATACTAACCTTGCTTTATTTTTGACTACCTGTCCATCTTCATTTAGCTTGTTTCTTCATACCCAAATTGTGTTGATCACATATTTGTCCTTTGGTCATGGAACAAGATCCCAAGTCTTGCTTTTCTCTATCTAATCTAATTCATCATCCATTGTCTTAATTCATAACTCATATTCACTTGCTTTATTGAAGTCTTTTGGCTCAATCTTAGATTGCAAAGAAAAATTTGCTTGTTGAGATGGTGTTATTATCCTTTTCCTTGTATGTCTTTCATCTAGATTCCCAATGATTAGATATTTTGGATGATTCTTCTGTACATACCTGGATGGATTTTTATGAATAAATCTTTGTGTTTCTTCTTCTTCCTCATCTAATTCCTCACAAAACTCTTCTTGACAACTTCCATATTCCCGATACACAATTTTTTGAACTGGTTCTCTTGAATCTATCTTCTCATCAATTGTTACATTTATAATTTCTACAATAGTGCATGTTATTTTGTTGAAGCATCTATAAGCTTTAATCTTAGTGGAATAACCAAGAAAAATTCCTTCATCACATCTTGGATCAAATATACCAAAGTTTTGCTCTTCTTGTCTTATGTAGCACTTGCTTCCAAAAACTTTGAAGTGTTTCACAGTGGCCGGTCTTCCTTTCCAAATCTCACATGGAGTCTTATGATGGTTTAACCTCATTTGATCCCTGGTGATTATATATAATGTTGTGTTGACTGCTTCTCTACAAAATCCATATGAAAGTTTAGACTCATTTAACATGGCTCTAGCCATATTCTCAACAGTTCTATTTTTTCTTTCAACTACATTTTGTTGAGGAGTTCTTGCGACTGGGTATTCTCTCTTGATTCCATGTTGTTCACAAAAATCTACAAATTTATTTGAGGTAAATTCTCCTCCCCTGTTAGATCTCAAACACTTAATCCTTTTTCCAGTTTCATTTTCAACCAGTTATTTAAATGGTTTGAATTTATCAAATGCTTTTGACTTATCTTTTAGGAATGTTGTCCAAACCATTCTAGAGTAATCATCTATAAACAATATGAAGTAAATCTCATCCTAAATATTCTGTGTTCTTGTAGGACCACATAGATCAGTATGTATTAGAATTAATGGCTTATATGGAATATATCCCTTTGACTTAAATCTTGTTCTAGTTTGCTTTCCATGTTGACAAGGTGCACATATTATGTTTTGATGTTTCTTTAGCTTGGGTAAATCTCTAACATCATGCTTATTGCTTATGTTGACTATGTTGTCAAAATTCAAATGACCCAATCTCCTATGCCACAACCAACTCTCATCTTCTTGTGATAGAAAGCACTTTTCCCCTTTGATCTCACTAAGCATGTATAGATTATTTGGAGTTCTTATTACATTTGCAATAAATTTTCCAGTTTCTATTTTTCTTATCTCACATCTATCTGGTGAAATGTAACCATATGACCTTGATCACAAAGTTGACTTACACTTAACAGATTATGTTTTAACCCTTTGACATACAACACATTTTCTATTCTTTTTTCTCATTATCTAAACTTAGAGTTCCTCTTCCACCAATCTTTGTTGATCCATTATCACCAAATCTTACTGATCCTCTATTGGTTTCTGTTGGTTCGACTTTTATACACACCCTATGAAGAATGAGCATGAAATATCGATAACACTTATAAGGGATAAATCCCACTCACTTTAGGATCTTGTTGGATATCCAAGGTGTGAGTTACAGAGTTGGGTCGAATGTCTATTCACTCTTTTCTGCTTCTGGAATAGTTTCAAGTGGACTATCTGTTACCTTACAACGGGTTCGGGACTTTAGTTCAGTAATGTTTTTGGAGTTGGTTATCTTTGTGGACACTCAGATTTACAATCAGTTCTTTGATCTAGCTCTTTATGCTTTAGCAGATTTAAATAAAAGACAAATTTTAAAGAAGATAAAAATGGATCATTCAATCGGTGGAACAGAGAGAGTAGGGTAGGGCAGAAAAGAGAAGTTTATCTAACTTAGTTGCAAAACCAAAACTACCAATTTTAGTTATACTATTTAGCTTCACAATAGAACAAATCAAAGAGGAAAGTGTCCAGCTTTCTAAGATCACCTTCTACTAAGAGCATAAGACAGAGATGAAACAGATCTAAAAGAAAATCATAAACAGAAAGGGAAGTCGGTTGAAATTGGTATCTCTCACCAATAGCCTAGCTCGCATAGTGAGGACAGAGCAATTAGAACAGGCCTGAACCTTAAATCTATAATTTTCCCTAGCATACAATAAAAAGAATGAAGCCTAGCAGCATATCCAATCTTGATAACACAGATCTACAGCATAAATTAAATAAACCTTAACGAGACAAAAACAAAAGAAGATGAACTTATCGCAATCCGAAAGAGATTAGGCTCCTAGCCACGCTATCACAGAAAACGAAAATCACACCAACTCCAAGTCTAGAATAAAGCATTCAACAAGATTTGCAGGAAATTGCTCCAATAGCTTTTTATTCTAAGTTTTCGCCTCCTGATTGTACATTCAAAGGAAGTATATATAGATTCAGGACAGACCCTGATCTTTTCAAAAATATCTTTTCCTAAAACCCTAAATCTTATCCTAAAATCCCACCGTCAAGGTTTTACAATATAAGGCATTTTTATATAGAGTTTTGATAAACCCTAACCACTCTAAAAATCTTCGTGCGGTCCTTGCCATAAATGGAGAAGGCACAATTTGATATTACTTGCATCCACCTGTAACTATGTGTAGATGTCTTCATTGTTCTAGTGCATCTGTCAGGAACATCTCATTAATTCCTCTGGGAAATTTGGATGAGTCACTGACTTCTCTGGCATTTCATCTTTGCAGAGCCGCCTCTGAGTTGAAATTCTCTTCACGCCATTACTTTCACCATAAATTCTCCCGTTAAAAGCATCCATTGACAAATTTCGATAACTGTGTGTAGATATTTTCATTTTTCGACCAATTGCTGACATATTCCATTAAATGAGGCAGCTGCTTAGTCACACCGTAAAGTCTTCTTCGCGGCAAGATCTGTAAACTCTAGATGGACCAAAAATTCTCGGCATCTCCCATTTCCATCTGACGGCCTTCGCTTGATCTGCGCTTATCTTTGTCTTTTTCGCCATTACTTCTGCTAGTATGCAACTGCTAGATCGCTTTCTACAAAAGAAAAACAAGGATTAGCATTTTAATATTATTAAATTAAACCCTAATGTTCATTACCTTGTCGGCTTGGTTTCTTTCTTCCTAGTTCATATTCTTCAAAACCTGTCATGATATCGTGACGTTTTCTTTACTGCTTTCCCTTTGCTTTTGCCCTCGCGAAAATGAGACAAGTCCAAAAATGGGACACGTCGTGAAATCATGACGTTTTCCTTCTTATTCCCATGAAATTAAAATGTGTCGCGATATCATGACGTTTTCTTCACTTCATCTTTCTTAAGCTTACGTCATCACGAAAATGGAACATGTCGTGAAATCACGACGTTTTCCTTAAACTTTGCTTCCTCTTAAAATGCGTCATGAAATCGCGACGTTTTCCTTGAGGTTTGCCTCCAACCAAAATGTGTCGCGATATCGTGACGTTTTCCATAAGACTTACTTTTGCTGAAGACCTATCGCGATATCATGACGTTTCCATCACTTGTCTTTCAATCAAATATGTCGCGATATCATGATGTTTCCATCACTTGCCTTCAATCCAAATATCGCAAAACACGCCAACGCATTTCATCAAGTTTCTCTTTTGATTAAGACTTGTCGCGACATTGTGACATTTTCATCAAGTTTTGTTTCCAAGTAAAACCTGTCGTGATTTCACAACGTTTCCATAACTCGGATCTTCTAGTCCAAATATGTCATGATATCGTGACGTTTCCATCACTTGGCTCTTTCTACCAAAACACATCATGAAATCGTGACGTTTTCATCACTTGGCTCCTTCTACCAAAATATGTCGTGATATCGCGATGTTTTTAAAATGGAATATGTCGCAAAATCGTGATGTTTACGAAAATGGAATCTGTCGCGATATCGTGACGTTTTCATCACTTGATGCTTCCGATCCAAATCTATCGTGATATCATGACGTTTTCTTTAAGCTTCACTTTCGATTAAAACCTGTCACGATATCGCGATGTTTCCATCACTTGGCTCTTTCTACCAAAACACGTCATGAAATCGTGACGTTTCCATCACTTGGCTCTTTCTATCCAAATATGTCGCGATATCTTGATGTTTCCAAAAATGGAATATGTCACGAAATCGTGACGTTTTCAAAAATGGAATATGTCGTGATATCGCGACGTTTTCTCAAGTTACTTCCACTTTGCAAATTTTCCAAAAATTGTAGGTTGACTCCAATGAATTTATTCATCTGTATTCTGCATTTTTACATATTAGTGAAGGATATTCTTTACTCGAAATGATTCTAACATTTGAAAAATGAATTCTAAATTGAAATCAAAGCCATATGCAAGCCTACTTGGATACTTTGATATATGCAAAACTTGAAGAAGGAGGCAAGCAAAATTTGGAATTAAAACCTGAAAAACATCAAGAGGGTCCCCACGACAAAATGAAAACTAAATATTTTCAAAGGATGGAATTTCATTTTTTTTAGTGGGGGTGTGTTGCTTCTCAACAAATGGTGATATCTATGGGGAAAATAGTAGCACTATTTAGAATCCAAAACTCTAGTTTCAAAACAATTTAGACTATGTACCATGCTTTGCCACAAATATTCTTCAAAATGATTTAACTACTATCTGATAGTTGTTAAAGTTTCCCAAGGACATACTAGGTTGAACCACTTAAGGAAGATTCTGACGTGCAATTATAAGCGTATAAAACTTTCTTCAAGGATGACCGGGCCTTCGAATGTTTACTTCGGATTGATCAGCTTCTTTAGATTGTGAAGGGGAAACCGAGTAGGGCTCTGTTTACTAGTTTAGCCTTTTACAGCCCCGACAGAGTTACTCTTTAGATTTTCATGACCCTGATTCACAACTATGAGGTGGTATCTATAGCTTGGTAAAAGAAATCTTCTGGAGCCTTGGCTATCTCTTTCATCACATAACTTCTTTTTTTCTTTTTTTTTGTGGAAAAGAGTGCCAGTTTCATGTTGGATTGCAAGTTTCACCTTCTCTCTCTTTTTGAAATATACCGATATCTGGAAAGCCTTGCTAGAATTTCTCTTTTATATTTCATTGATCGAGTAATTGATCGACTAACCGCTTCAGCTTGGGTACCAATAGCTTCTTTGGACACTTAAAATAATTTTATGAATCGGAGTCCCCTCTCATGACCAACTTTTCTTGGATTCCCTAGGAGTTCTTCAGCCAAGCAGTATAGTAGTTTCTTTATAATAAAAATAATTGTGGCAAGCAAGACACAAAATCCAATTATCTTTCTACTATTGTTCTAAATAACAAGTAGTTCCACTTTTCAGTTTCAAGCAGACTATCTCTTAATTAAAATAAAGCAAAATGAAAACATACTACTTCAACTTCTATAGCGCCAATCCAATTTTTTTAAATGTTGATTTTATTTTTTTGCTTAGGAAAAAATTTTGAACAAACAGGATTTAAAATCTAAAGAAGAGAAAAAGGGCCACCAATTAAAGATAAATTTGCAATTTCCTGCAAAAGACAAAACACAGCATTTTAACCTTAAAAAAAAATAAAACAAAAATAAAAACACACTACTTCAAACTTTATTTACAATATATACATATGCACAAAGTCTTTGTGATTTATTCAAATGATGTAGTGGATGGAACAGCTGGGAAATAATGCTTCAGATATTGACCATTGATAGGAAGGTTCAAAAAATTACCTTCTCAGTCCTGTAGAAGAAATGCATTATTACCTAGGGTTTCGGCAATCTGGTATGGCCCTATCCATAGAGGTTGCAGCTTGGTGTATTTATGCTTCTTTTCATGGGCTTTGTCCCATAGAAACACCAGGTCTGCAAGTTTGAAGGCCTTCGAATTGGCCCTTTCGTCAAGCCAGCGCTTGACTGTCTCTTGGTGTCGACTAAAATGCTCCACGGCTCGAAGTCATCCACCCTGCAAATCAATCAAGTCCAACATACGAGCTTTCATATCTGCATGATCAAAGTAATGTAAAGCAAATTTTAATCCTGGTACTAATGCTTCATATTTTGCCAAGTTATTCGTGCAGGGAAACTACAAGCGATAAGACATAAAATAGGTTTGATTTTTTGGTCCTTTAAGAACAGCCCCTGTACCAGAACCTTGCTTAGATTTAGCTCCATCAATATGAAGCATTCCAACTTCATTATCGTGATCTCGGTGAGCTTTAACCGGTTTCTCCTTTTGAGTAGTTGTCAAATTATAAACCCCGATATAACAGCCCTCAACAAGATTAATAGTCTCATTCTTGGCATTATACTCTGTGATCATGAGTTTATATCTTGGTTCTCTGTCGATTCTTAATTGATTTGCAAAACCATTCCAGGGTAACCACATATGCAAAAAATCAGTCGCCAAGTACCCATTCAAGGATTTTGACCAATCCCTACTCAGAAGCATTCCATATCCTACAGGAATATCCACCACCTGAATGTCAATTCTGTGTTGTGCTCTCGGCTTAGATGCTAGCTGGATGTGTATATTCTGAAGTTCACCTACCACTTTAACCTCAGACTTATCCAATTGGATGACTCTCATCTCGGAGTTCATGGGGGTCAAACCCAACTGCTAAAATATGGATAGAGGCATGACATTGGCTGAAGCACCTGAATCTACCAGACAGTTGTGTAAATTTTTCCCAAATATTCGGACAGTCAGTAGGAAAGGTGGAACTTCAGTATTTTCTTTGTACATAGCCATATTCGCATTAGCTATCTTCTTCCCTTTTTCCAGAGGTTTGGCAGTAGGTTTAGAGTATGTTTTGATCAGGTTATCCCTTTGTTCAAAAATTTGGGCCAACTCATGAAGAGTGATGTTGGATTTGATCTTCTTCATGTCCTCCACTATATTATATCCCTTATTGAGTGGAGGGACAAATGCATCTGGTCCTCTCGAATTTCCTCCCTTGGGCGGAGGTGGGTTATCGTTTGGAGATGGACCTGGAGGAACATTATGGGAGTTGTCTGGAGGCGTAGATGTAGTATTAGGCTCTGGATTTCTGTTCTTGAGGTTGTAGTTGTCCCTCCTATATTGTTGAAAAGCCTGCACCTCATCCATAGGTATTTCCACAACATTCTCTGATTCATTTGGAAAAGTAAATGAATCTAAGACCATAGTTGTACTATGCTTGGATGAACTTGGACCATCCACATTTCTTTGATGTTCAGGAGAAACCAACTCACCAGATAGAGCTTCAAAAGCATTGCAGAACTCCAAACAGTCCAATTCCCCGTGCTGAGATGTCCCGTGTATCCTGCACCAGTTAGGCAAAGCCAAGTCACAAATATTCACATCATGCCCCTTTCCTTTATAATATTTTTTGGGCTCGTATGGTGGTCTAGTGAATCTGTTTTGTTGATAAGGAAATCTGTTTGCATTTTCTCCGATGGACACTTGCCTTTTGAAACTTAAAAAGTCATTTGCCAACCTTTGGACCGTCTTTGAGACTTCCTCAACTCTTGTGTTATCAGATTCTTTTACTGGATTCTATACACTTTCAGCCTGCGTTACAGCCAATGGATTTCCTATCGGTGGAGTTTGGTATGCTGGCAACATTACTTGATGTGGGATAGGATTGAAAACAGGGGTGTTTTGTGACACAAAAGGAATTTGATGAACATTCAAAGGTTGAGGTCCCAACTGTCTTTCAAGAACCAAAGCTTCTCTATAAGCCTCTGTTAGATTAGTAACATTGGCATCTCTTTTCAAGAAAATAGAGGTTACTGGATCTAGGGAATTCTTAAAAATTTCCAATGCTAGATTTGCAGTTGGCACATAATAACCTGTCAATCTACCATAAGCCTTTTGAAACCTGATATTAAAATATCTGACAGTCTCATTTATTTCTCTTTTAATGCTAGAGAACTGTTGATATAATAGACTGGGATCTATCACTTCACCAAATTGCGATACAAAAACTGTCTCTAGGTCATTCCAACTAGCAATAGAATCATTGGTGAGATTCAAAAACCAGTCGTATGCCCCCTCCCGGAGAGTGAAAGGGAATAACCTACAAGCCACATCTTCATGCTGTACATTTAGCAACTTTAGAGCATTTTTAAAAGCTACTAGGTGTTCTTCTGCTGTTCTAATTCCATCATGTTTATAAGTAGGAAGATACTTCTCAGGGTTTCTGGGCAAATCATGCGCTGCACCAGGGATGTTCAAGGCAGTGGAACCCAACCAGCTTGCCATTACTACTTGATTAACGATGATATTTTTAGTTGTAGTTGGAGCAACTACAAGTGGTGATAAAACTATTTCGGACAAAGACTTGGCCCTTCTGAGGCTGCTTCTCCTTGGGGTTTCTAACTCAGGCACAAGGAGCTCTCCAGCTCTGGAGTGGGACCTTGTTACTCTATAGGTAGAATCCAGCTTTTCACAAGCAACTTACAACCTTACAATCCTTAACAAACTACTGAACGAAGTTCAGGCCCTCCTTCTAGCACCAATTTTAAATGTTGGTTCGACTTTTATACACACCCTGTGAAGAATGAGCATGAAATACCGATAACACTTATAAGGGATAAATCCCACTCACTTTAGGATCTTGCTGGATATCCAAGGTGTGAGTTACAGAGTTGGGTCGAATGTCTATTCACTCTTTTCCGCTTCTAGAATAGTTTCAAACGGATTGTCTGTTACCTTACAATGGGTTCTGGACTTTAGTTCAATAATGTTTTTGGAGTTGGTTATCTTTGTGGACACTCAGATTTACAATCAGTTCTTTGATCTAGCTCTTTATGCTTTAGCAGATTTAAATAAAAGACAAATTTTAAAGAAGATAAAAATGGATCATTCAATCGGTGGAACAGAGAGAGTAGGGTAGGGTAGAAAGAGAAGTTTATCTAACTTAGCTGCAAAACCAAAACTACCAATTTTAGTTATACTATTTAGCTTCACAATAGAACAAATCAAAGAGGAAAGTGTCCAGCTTTCTAAGATCACCTTCTACTAAGAGCATAAGACAGAGATGAAACAGATCTGAAAGAAAATCATAAACAGAAGGGAAGTCGGTTGAAATTGGTATCTCTCACCAGTAGCCTAGCTCGCACAGTGAGGACAGAGCAATTAGAACAGGCCTAAACCTTAAATCTGTAATTTTCCCTAGCATACAATAAAAAGAATGAAGCCTAGCAGCATATCCAATCTTGATAACACAGATCTACAACATAAATTAAATAAACCTTAGCGAGAAAAAAACAAAAGAAGATGAACTTATCGCAATCCAAAAGAGATTAGGCTCCTGGCCACGCTATCATAGAAAACAAAAATCACACCAACTCCAAGTCCAGAACAAAGCATTCAACAAGATTTGCAAGAAATTGCTCCAATAGCTTTTTATTCTAAGTTTTCGCCTCCCGATTGTACATTCAAAGGAAGTATATATAGATTCAGGACAAACCCTGATCTTTTCAAAAATATCTTTTCCTAAAACCCTAAATCTTATCCTAAAATCCCACCATCGAGGTTTTACAATATAAGGCATTTTTATATAGAGTTTTGATAAACCCTAACCACTCTAAAAATCTTCGTGCGGTTCTTGCCATAAATGGAGAAGGCAGAATTTGATATTACTTGCATCCACCTATAATTGTGTGTAGATGTCTTCATTGTTCTGGTGCATCTGTTGGGAGCATCTCATTAATTCCTCTGGGAAATTTGGATGAGTCACTGACTTCTCTGGCATTTCATCTTCGCAGAGCCGCCTCTGAGTTGAAATTCTCTACACGCCATTACTTTCACCATAAATTCTCCCATTAAATGCATCCATTGGCAAATTCTGGTAACTGTGTGTAGATATTTTCATTTTCTGGCCAATTGCCGACATATTCCATTAAATGAGGCAGCTGCTTAGTCACGCCGTAAAGTTTTCTTCACGGCCAGATCTGTAAACTCTGGATGGACCAAAAATTCCTAGCATCTCCCATTTCCATCTGATGGCCTTCGCTTGATCTGTGCTTATCTTTGTCTTTTTCGCCATTACTTCTGCTATTATGCAACTGTCGGATCGCTTTTTGCAAAAGAAAAGCAAGGGTTAGCATTTTAATATTATTAAATTAAACCCTAATGTTCATTACCTTGTCGGCTTGGTTTCTTTCTTCCTAGTTCATATTCTTCAAAACATGTCGTGATATCGCGATGTTTTTTTCAAGCTGCTTTCCCTTTGCTTTTGCCCTCGTGAAAATGAGACAAGTCCAAAAATGGGACACGTCGTGAAATCGCGATGTTTTCCTTCTTATTCCCATGAAATTAAAATGTGTCATGATATCATGATGTTTTCTTCACTTCATCTTTCTTAAGCTTACGTCATCGTGAAAATGGAACATGTCGCGAAATCACGACGTTTTCCTTAAACTTTGCTTCCTCTTAAAATGCGTCGTGAAATCGTGACGTTTTTCCTTGAGGTTTGCCTCCAACCAAAATGTGTCGCGATATCATGACGTTTTCCATAAGACCTGCTTTTAGCTAAAACCTATCGCGATATCACGACGTTTTTCTTTACTTGGCTCTTTCTACCAAAACCTGTCGTGATATCGCGACGTTCTCTTCAAGTTTGGCTTCTGACCAGAATATGTCGTGATATCGCGACGTTTCCATCACTTGGGTCTTTCAATCCAAATATGTCGTGATATCGTGACGTTTCCATCACTTGGCTCTTTCAATCCAAATATGTCATGAAAATGAAACACGTCATGAAATCGTGACGTTTTCATCAAGTTTCTCTTCCGATTAAGACTTGTCGTGACATCGCGACGTTTTTGTCAAGTTTTGTTTCCAAGTAAAACCTGTCACAATTTCATGATGTTTCCATCACTCTGCTCTTCTAGTCCAAATATGTCATGATATCATGACGTTTCCATCACTTCGCTCTTTCTACCAAAACACGTCACAAAATTGCGAAGTTTTCATCACTTGGCTCC
The DNA here is from genome assembly GCA_028583015.1 of Wollemia nobilis. Classification (NCBI taxonomy): domain Eukaryota; kingdom Viridiplantae; phylum Streptophyta; class Pinopsida; order Araucariales; family Araucariaceae; genus Wollemia; species Wollemia nobilis. The sequence goes on from JAQPPZ010017129.1 coordinate 5,473,007, forward strand.
TTCTACTAGAATATGTCATGATATCATGACATTTTCAAAAATGGAATATGTCGCAAAATCGCGACGTTTTCAAAAATGGAATCTATCGTGATATCGCGACATTTTCATCACTTGATGCTTCCGATCCAAATCTATCACGATATCGCGATATTTTCTTTAAGCTTCACTTTCGATTAAAACATGTCACGATATCGCGACGTTTCCATCACTTGGCTCTTTCTACCAAAACATGTCGCGAAATCGTGACATTTTCATCACTTGGCTCCTTCTACCAGAATATGTCACGATATCGCGACATTTTTGAAAATGGAATATGTCACGAAATCATGACATTTCCAAAAATGGAATATGTCATGATATTGCGACGTTTTCTCAAGTTACTTCCACTTTGCAAATTTTCCAGAAATTGTAGGTTGACTCCAATGAATTTATTCATCTGTATTCTGCATTTTTACATATTAGTGAAGGATATTCTTTACTCAGAAATGATTCTAACATTTGAAAAATGAATTCTAAATTGAAATCAAAGCCATATGCAAGCCTACTTGGATACTTTGATATATGCCAAAACTTGAAGAAGGAGGCAAGCAAAATTTGGAATTAAAACCTGAAAAACATCAAGAGGGTCCCCGCGACAAAATGAAAACTAAATATTTTCAAAGGATGGAATTTCATTTTTTTTTAGTGGGGGTGTGTTGCTTCTCAACAGTTTCTTTTAGTACAATGAATTTTTTTTTGTCTCTTGTCATGTGTCTAGAGCAACCACTATAAATATACCATTGTTCATCTTTATCCTAAGCATGAAGGGTTGTTTGAACTAACATTGATCTAGCCTTTATATTTACCTTTTCCTCTTTCCTAGTTGTTGAAATCATTTTTATTTTACTAGACTCAGGAAATATCATTTTACACCATCTAGCCTTGTGCCCAAAATTATTGCATTTGTAACATATAAAATCATTATCCATAAGAGGTTTAAAAGAATTGAAATTTCCATTGACATTGTTTCTTGCATGACCAATATAATGTACAGCTCTATGACCCTATTTGTTACAAGAAAAAAAATGACCATGGAAGAAATTATGTAACCTGTTTGGATGCCTTTGAGATTGTGTTTGAGTGCTTCTCCTTTTGTGATTAACTCTCATCCAAGATTCTTCTTTGCTTTCTTCCTTTCTGATGTCTTTTTATTTTGAAGTATCCTTTGTTTGCCTATCTTTGTTTGAATTTTTTGCTTCTTGAAGACTTGACTCCTCTTTCTATTTCTCATACTCTATATCTTGTAGTACCTTGGTCCTTTCAACTTCATTCCTTAGATAAATAATTTGTGCTATATTTCACATTTTGTTTCTCTTGCTCTTAATAGATTTGTCATATCTTGCTCAATTTTCTATCCCTCTTCTATCTTTATCTTGAGTTCTATGAGACTTTGTACGAGTTCCATCCTTGCTTCTCCATACTCTTGAATTTATTCCTTCAATCTTAAGTTATTTTCTCTAATTCTTTCCAACTTTTTGAGAGCAATAAAGAATTTCTCTTTTTTATCAAACATGGTCTCTTTTTCATTTTTGAGGTCATGTGTGTCTTTTATGTATCCTCCAATTTTTTAGTATTTTCAAGAGAGACCCACTTCGATACTAATTGAAGAACATGTGCTTATACTAAGAGGGGGGGTGAAAAGTATAAGATAAAACTTTTTGCATTTTAATCCATATGATAACATCAATAATATTAATGCTAGTAAACATCGTACAAAGCATCACACACATGAGAGACATGATTTAATGTGGTTCACCCAATGGGGGCTACTCCATGGAGAAAATATTTCTTATAATATTTTCTCAAATAAATATTCTTTGGAATCCTTTCCTTATTACAATATTTATGGACCTCTATCCAAAGGATACACCAATACCTTAATCAATTTTGTGGATCTCTATCCACAAGAGAACTCCTTTCTCCTCTGCTCTAGCTGGTGATCTTCTATAAGACCTGCTATCTCCACTATACTGGCTAATGGATCTCTATCCACTAAATACTCTTGTCCTCACTGCCATGGCTGATGGATCTCTATCCACTAGAGACTATAATCCTCTATACTCTACCACCTCTAAAGATTTATCTTAGCTCTTTCTCAAATCTACACTAAATACAATCCTTCGGTCTAGCACAAATATGCTCAAACTTTATCTCTGTTCTGGCACAAACCTGTCCTCAAATTTGCACCAAAAATTTGTCCTCAAATAAGTACTAAACATAATACTTTGATCTAGTACAAATATATCCTCAATATCTATCCTCAAATCTACACTAAACATAGTCTTTCGGTCTAGCACATCTCTATCCTCAAGCCTTAACACAAATCTTGACTTAATCTCAAATCAAATCTAATGGATCTATTCCAAACCTTAACTCAAGGTTTGAACAAACCAATCAATCAACTCTGCTCACAAGTCTTCTCAAAGACTTATCTCAAATCTGCCTTGTAAGCTTTCACAAAATCTCACACTAATCTATCCACAAGTCCTCTCTAGAACTTGTCTCAAATATGCTCAACAAGTCCTCACTAGAACTTGTCCAATCTCATAGAAACATATAGATAATTGTTAGAGACTCAATATGCTTCACATTCACAACAATGCTCAATCACTTTCAATCTCTCTTTTTACCACAAAAATATATAGAGAATTGTTAGATACTCAATATGTTTCACACTCATAAACACTCAATCACTTTCTCAAATCAATTCAGAATATAGAACAATTTGTTTCACATAACTTGAACTATCACCTCAACACATCCACTCAACTAAGCTCAATCACTTCCACTCAACCAATCACTTCAACAACAATGCTTATCAACCAATCATAACAATGATACTCATGATCTTAAAAACCCTAGTTCAAGTTCTTTACTCAACCACTCACTTAAAATATCCAATAATGCTTATCAAATAAGGTTTATAGCATTTACTTCCATTTCATAAAACTCGTAAACTCAACAAACTCACAAAGGAAAACTTAACAAAATCCTTTTCACTCCAATCTTGTTTTCAAAAAATCTCAACCAATCAATTACTTCAACCAAAGAACAATATTCCCATACCTTTTACTTGATGAATATTAGACTTCAAAACTTGTCTCAATTATAACCACTTTTCTTGCCAAGCACAAAGGTTAGATGACAAGAATTATCACCCTAACACTTCTTCAAAATATTTCTTCAATACAAAAATAATATCCAAATACACATTATAATCTCCAACTTTTAAAATAATATTCAACACCCTTTAATATCAAAAATAAACTTTCCTTACTCCCTTATAACTCCTTCAACACTTACAAATTCAATACAGAAATCAAATTTTTGCATTCCCTTTTAACTCCCCTAAACAACTTATAATAAAATTAATTATGCAAAAACTTTAATCAACATAAACCCTTGGAAACAAAAAAATTATTTTCCCTTTTATTTTTCTCAAGCTAAATCAAACCTCACAATGCGCATACCTCAATAGTGCTTTCTAAAATGCCTTGGTGGGATTTGAACCACCATTGGTTCTCCCCCAAGCGCTTCTGCAGTTCTTACACCCACCAATTGGGCTACATGGATCCACAAGAGCCAAAAGGTATGAGCATGCCTTTGACCTTCTCCGTCGAATGGTGCTATAACCACCAAAAATGACTCACACCTAATGCGATCTATTTTAATTGATAAAAGATAACAAATCAACATGCAGCAATTGAAAAAAAATGAAACAAAATACAAGAATCTTTATTAATTCCAAAATGAGTCAAGTTACATAGTCGTCCCTCTTAGGGATACCCATTTTGATACTTCAATTATAATAGATCTAATTCCTCTCAAGGATATATGTGAATCAAATGCCTTCTAGGGTGACACGAACTGCTCTAGGGTGTCGATGACCCTCTTCTCCATGCTTAGAGGTATTTGCTACCTTGCATCCCAAAACCCTGTTAGTCTTGCATGCAATAAAAAACAAGAAACATTAAAAACAAAGGAGGCCTCTCTTGATGAGGCTTTAAAAGGATATTTCACAAAAAGATGTCATAACAAGCATGTAATCAAGAAAATAGATAAAACATGGTAAACCTATATTAGTCATGAAATGTTGCCATCAAACATGTGTAAGAAAGAAAATACTATCTATCTATTGGGTTAGTTTATCAAATAGAAAGCATGAACGCATGAAATAACCCAAAATTGCACTAATTACCAAATTGAAAAAATGAAGGTAAATCTACTTTAAATGCTTAATTCCACCGGTCATATGTCTCTAAAATGTTAATTGAACCTATACTAAGCATAATATGATCTAATAAATTAATCTACAGGAAATAGCACAAGGGGATCTATAGCCATTTTCTCACCATGGGTCTGATGTGTGGTTAGCATTATTCATCGTGGTTGACAGCCATGGCGGAGCTCTGAGTAAACTTGCCCTCATAATTAGGGCTTTCTCTCTAATCCACCTTACCAAATTGATGGTCAAGGGTCACCTCTATGTCCTCTGATAGGTTTGGTGATTGAATTGTTTATATTGTGCACCAATTGCATGAATTTACATTTCTTGGCTCTCCTAGGCTCCTAGGGCTTCCATGGCAATTTGATCTCCAATTGGGTAGCAAGAGTATCCCTCTCAATGCATGTAGTTGGCTATGCAATTCGACAGGGCTTCACTGCTCAATTGACTAAAATTTTCTCCCCTAGACTTATTCCCAATTAGGAGGGGGATCTTATAGAAATTGCCCAGGGCTAGGGGTGGCTTCCTCATGAAGCCAAGATCAATATTGGGCGGTTGAGCTTGTTGGATGGAAGGATCCAGAACCTTCCTCACTCAAACCACTCCAATATGCAACCAATTGGTCGTTACAACCAACTTTGGGTTGGATGAAGGCTAACTAATTCTGAGTGTTGATCACGGTAGACATGCACGATGAGCATTGCTAACTGCGGGTGTCAGCAGCGGCTAGCACTGACTAGGCAAAGGTGCCTAATTGAGTGGTAAAAACCATTGATATACCTTGGATCTATCCAAAGGTCTTCTAAATGGTCTTCTAGCATGTCCCATATGAGTAGTAACCTTGGAATGATGCGTTTTAGGTGTCTACAAATGCCTCTCTTGAGATATGTTATGATTTTGAACAATGTTGAGCAAAACTAGACCTCCTAAAATTATGTTGTAGGTTGAATGATGATCATTGATCTGATCAACATTAGATACCCCGAGTCTATAAAAAGGATGCACATCCTTGAATCATTGCTTATAACTCGATAGAAGGATTAAATTTGAAAAAGGTTGCACTTGTCATCAGACATTCAGATAACATCAATGCAAAGTAGGTTTTCATGCCTATCAATCCGAAAGGATGAGAGTTACAAACTAACTATCATATTTGCTATTTTCCCCAAGAAAAGGGGTAATCTTATGATAGTCTTTGGTAATGATTCGTAAGGACAAATGTAATTTTGACAAGATCAAGGGATATTCTGTTGACTTTGATTATGATTTAATACTATGACTACCCCCTCAAGTGATGAGTCAATGAGGGTAATGATAATTAAATGAAGCGACGAGGTCACTTGACCACTATGAATGATCTTTGCACAAATTAAGATTTAGAATTTGAATACTTGGCAAGGCCTAATTAGCTATGATTACACCTTTTAGAGTAATTATCTATTTCTATCTCATAGAGCAATCTAGCCACGAAGACCTTCTTAGGGAATTGAAATAAGAGCAATGTCCATTAGGCTTGTAGTGAATCATAATGTCGATGATATGCTGAAAAGTGTCATAAGAGAATCACGATGAATATCTCATTCCCATGGAGTAGTCCGACTGTGTAGGCCTTCTTAGGGATTGAAATGAAACATAGCAATTCAAAAATGACGAATTTACCCCAAATGTCCTTATGGTAATTTACTCATCTTTCCGGATTGCATGGATCACAAGTCACTGCAACCACCATGTGTATAGGGTAAATAACTGAATACGAGGTGTATTTGGCTTTTGATTTATTTGATTTTTTTGTTAATTTTGAATTTTTTGAATTATCTGGTCTGATTAATATCATTGATTTGACCTTTTAAGGCTTTCCATGGTGGGAATTTGGAGCAATTAATATGGTTTGCTAACCACACCTATCAAACGTAGGCCAATTTCTTAACCATGGATGTCAACCATGGGCGAAAAACCCTAATTCGGGGATCATGGATGTCAACCACGGGCCGCATCAAATTTGAAAATTATATAAGATTTTTGCTTTGTAAAATTTTCATTATTCACCTAATAGTGACAGTAAAACTGAGAGCTCTGAGAGGTAAAAACTAACTTTTGACATGGAACGCTGTCAAAAACCCGACACACTCCCAATTTTCGACACCGATGGCCGATCATCCTAAATTTTCGACTAGTGGAGAAGCCGGTGCTTCTAAGGTAACTCAAAAACTGAGACCTCGCTTGTCATTACCGGATGTAAAATTAACCTCATTAATTAATCGGTAAATGAACTACACTAAATCATTCATTGGAGTTAGGGTTTAGCATAGGTTATTTAGATGGGGGAGGTTTATTTTTAATTTTTTGGGGTTTTTTTGGGAAGGGCGGACCCATTTAGGGTTTTGCTCCCTAGTCGTGGGTGGCAACCACAGGCCCCAATTGGCATATTCGGGACCGTGGTTGTCAACCACGACGGGGTTCAAATCCCAACGGTCAAATTTTTGACCATTTGGCCGATAGCGATTTCGACCCACGATGCCCAAATTTTTGAAAATTTTTCAAAAATTTTTAATTTTTTTGAGTTTTTCTAGGCACTTAATACCATTTGTTGCATTTTTGGAATGCTTTTCTAATGTTTTTGAAATTGGTTATCATGTTTTTACATGTTTTTGTATTTTTATGCATTTTTTGATTTGTTTTGACATTTTAGAATTGTTTTTTTATTGTTTTTATTGTTTATTGTTTTTGTAGTTTATTATTTTTGTTGTCACTCAAAATTTGACCAACAGAACGAGGGAGACCGATATCCTTCATGACCTCCGTGGTGACCTCACTGATGAGGAGCAAGAGTGGTTCGTTGTTATGGGATTCGGATACATATTGGACCTCCCCACCATTTGGATTGATCAAGCATATCTGACTGCCTTGGCCCATCGTTGGGATGCGTGGACCAACACATTTCACCTACTAACAGGTGAAATGATTGTTACTTTTGAGGATGTGTACTGCATCTTTTGTTTGTTGATTTATGGTGAGGCCATCATGTCTTCTCCGACTATGACTAGGAGGCTCATATTTGACTCCATATTTGACGATCAAAGTATCAAGACACAGGACCATAATTCCCATGGAAGCATCCACATAGGAGAGTGGTTCAAGGCCTGATTATTCTCACAACGAGAGGCTATGTTTATGCTCTTGATTATTCAGATAGTACTCCCAGATTATTCAAGCATGAGGTTCCCTTAGAACCTCCTGGCTCAGACCAGAGAGGTGATGGTGAGTTTGACTTGATATCCTCTCATTCTATCATGAGGGAGCACCTTGCTATCAATGCTCTACCACAAGCTATATCAGATCACACACTAGATCATAGTCATCATTAGTTACAGCATCCTCTTCTAGGTTTAGTGCTGGCAACACATCTTGATCAAGCACCCTGTTGATTTTCCTATGATGGTCACTAAGATTTATGATGAGAGTCAATGTTATACCACCTACTAGCCCTGGGAGTGAGAGGGCTTTATGATTAGGTCTCATGCTAGATACCTAGAGCATTACATTAGCATATTTATACAACTCCACCCTCATCAGATACAGTGGCGACCGTATATGGATTATCCATCATGGACAGAGGCGAAGATATACCTACACCGAGCACATCAAGATATATGGATCATCAGCTGAAAGACTGACATATGTGAGTACCACTTCTACTCTCATTTACTAAGGTAGTTTAGGATCTAGTAGGATGTCCTAGAGTTACCACTCATTTATAGACTCTTGGTCCTCAAGAGAGACCTGACTTGGCCCCAAGTTACTCCCTTGGGGGATGAGGATGATGAATTTTAAGAGTTAGGCCAGATGGATGCAAGTACTACTACTGACTACAACGATGGTGGGCCAACTTCTAGTGGCATGGAGAGGGTCCTCTAGGCTGACCAACTGGTGGATTTGTAGTAGAGTGCACATCGGGTGCAGATGTGGATCCTTAGGGGCATAGGACCTACCATCTAACAGAGGGTGCATGGCATGTAGGAGCAATTGTAGAGGAGAACCCATAGGTGGAGGTAGAGGAGGAGGTGTTAGAGGAGGGTGAGGCACCTCCGGACAATGATATTGGGTAGTTGAGAGCCTAGATTGTCAACCTCCAAAGCTAGGTTGGGAGACTGTAGACTCAACTACTTCACAAGGATACTTCTATTGCCACTCTAGAGGTGAAGCTAGCATGGGGTGAGAGGCAATGACAGGGATATGAGGAGGAGAGGACAACTCTCCATGCATAGGCTACCATTGTAGGCACTCAGATCACACAACTCATTGGCCAGCGGGATGTGGCACAAGCATAGCTGAGTGCCATGACTACTGAGAGGGACCTACTAAGGGCAGCGATGGGGGGCCCCTCATCCACACAGGTTGTCATGCCACCTTCGGTAGCACCATCTTATTTACTACCAGTAGGTCGTGACCCCATGGTAGAGATCAGGAGGCTTTGTTCCCTCATGGAGGAGGGTAATGAGCGAGATACAATGCATGTAGCTCACATCTCCTAGCTGGAGGGCTACATCAGGCTGATAGGTGGGGAGGTGCTAGAGGACACCCACACTATAGGTACTCAATAGACCATATCTAGGACCAGGGAGACCGGGTAGTCTTCTGCCAGCTCAAGCCACAGGATGCATAGGATTGAGAGGACTCACAGGTCCTCGAGTACTCATGGTGCTAGCTCATAGAGGACTCATGGGGATGACGAAGGTGATGGAGGTGCCTCACAAACTAGGGGTACAAATCCTATTTATTATAGATCTTCGATGATGCTTTTTGTACTAATTTTGAGTATAAGGTCAAGGACCTACACAGTTTTAGCCTACGGGTATTTTGATATATCTTGATACTATGTACTCTTTGACACATATATTTATATGATATGATAGTTCATCTCATTATATGTGTATTTTATTTTTGGTATTTTATGTTTATGTTATGCACATGGATGTAATGCAAATATTTGATTTATTGCTATATGATGTGATGTATGGATGACATGCACTAGCTATATGATGTGGATGCAGTGATATACGTGTATATGGACTACTTTATGATGCTATATATACGAATGCAATGTTTTATGTTTAATGCAATTTTGATATGCTTCACTTGTATGCATTTAATTTATGTTTTTTATGACATGATTCGTGTCATGTTTGTATTGCATGTATTTTTGATGATATTGATTTATTGTAAATGGATATGTATGTTTTAATCACTTAAAATACAATGTATATAATATGATATGAGGTTTTGAAAATCTAATGGATGACACCACAAAATGTATGACAATCATGCATGATAATTTCTATATTTTATTATGAATCTTTATTGATTTGACACTCATATGTGAGTTGCAATGCACTGTTTCTATTTATAAGTTTTTGTAAATTAAAAGATATGCATAACATAGTCAGTGGTCATTTAAATATTTTTTCTAACATCCATCTGATATCTAACATATATCACAAATAGTTCTAATAAAAAAACTCTCATAAATGATACTTTATATTTGATGATTACATTTGAAAATTTTATTGTTGCTATTGGAAATTTTTGAGGTTTACCATGAGACTCAAACACCCTAGTTGACTGATCAAAATTTGTATACTAACCATACTAGACTTCTAAAACATAAGGCTTTCTCTAGGATAGGCCCTAAATTGTTCATTGTCCCTATGTGTGCAAATGAGTATATTTGATAAGGCACAAGCATAACCCGATGTCAGGCAGGATTCTTTCAACCCATTGCTAATATTGGGGGTCTGCAAATGTTTATCCAATCCTAGGTTTATATTTTAGTTGGACTAGACCACTAGGCGATATAGGACACCTGAATCTAGCTCTTCCACATTCAAACATTGGTCTGCACAAGATCAAAATGCTATTGCATCAAACATATCATCATGTGTAAGGTACAGTTGTGATGGAAATTCCATGAATTCAAGTTCACTCCCTTATTTTCTTTAATTTTTTAGGATACTTGCTCATATAAAGTGATAAAAATCACTGTTTATTTTTGTACTTTAGTGACAATAATCACTATTTATTTTGTACTTTCCTTTCTTTTTCTTTCTTTCTTTCTTGAGCAAGGGATTTGATACTGATTTTACTTCCTTTGTACAATTTGTCTTCATTTGACTTGACTTTTTGGAATTTTACATTTGATAATTTGCTTCAGAAACTTCCTTTGGGGATTTTACTTTGGGAAATTATTTTCGGGATATCGATCTAGGATATCGATCTTATGATATCAATATGGGATATCAATCTAGGATGTCGATCTATGATATCGATCTAGGGTATCAATATGGAGAATTAATCTAGGATATCACTCTAGAATATTGCTCATTTTAATCTAAGCAAGGGATTTTGGGTAGGAAATAAACTTGTCCTTTTGCCAATTACAAAAAATTCCCATACCGTTTTTATAGGGGGATAAGCGATAATAACTCTTTTTGCCTCAGGATACCTGGTCCTGCTTCATGGCTTTCATCTTCCCCTAGTCCTTATTAGGATTATTTAATTTATTGATTAGTGATAGAATTTTGATATGCTAAGGGCTATACTAACTAGACCTCAACTACAAAATCAAAGCAAGCTTTCTATAAACTCTTGAGAAGACCTCTAGGTATGGTTGAATGACCAAAAAACCCTAGTATATTCTTCATAGCAACATGATGGGTTGTGTTGAAAAACACAATTACTCACAAGGGTGATACATATATGAAAAATATAGTGCATAGATGCATGGTTGAAACACAAATGTGGCATCATTTATAATATTGTAAACATAATTTATTCTAATGCAAGTGCGGAAAATGGATATGCCTAATGCAATGAAAAAATGAAATGCATGTGGATAATGCAATGCATTGATGCAAATGAAATGCAAATTTTTTTATTTTTGATATATTTTTTCAATTTTTAGGATTTTAACATTTGATTTGACCAAAGAACTTACAGACGTATTTGGAGCCTTCTAGGATTGACTAAGTGATTTTAACAAACCCTTGGAGCCTTTTGGGATTGACTAAGCGGTTTTGAGAAACCCTTGGAGCCTTTCTGGGTTGACCAAGCGATTTTAAGAAACCCCTTGGAGCATTGTATGAGTGACCAAAGGGCTTACAGATGCCTTTGGAGCCTTTTCTAGTTCTTAGGTATAGAACAATTTAAGATGAAGGATAGTGAGAGGTTCAGGCTCTGCAACTCCTCCAAGTGATGTCAAGCAATATGTCCTAGGTCCAATATTCTCTAAGATCATATAAGGACTTAACCATTTAGCCATGAATTTGTCTCACATTTTTAGCGGTAAATTTGAGTTTTTTTGGTTCTCTTTCAACACAAGATCACCAACCTCAAAGTATCTCAGATAGACTTTGCTATTGTAAGATTATTTTAAGCACTCTTGATAAACACAAAGGTGCTCGAGGGCATTCATTTGATGTTCATGTGCTCGAGCTTGCCACATGGTGTCTTCATCAATAAACTCTTTCAATGTGATGCACAACGTTGGAATTTCCAACTTTACGGGTATAATGGCCTTAGTGCCATATACTAGTGAAAATAAAGTTTCCCCAATGGGTGTCCGAATGCTAGTCCTGTAAGCCCATAATGCAAGGGCTAGATGGATATGCCAATATTTGTGGTACTCTTGTACCATATTTTTCAAGATGAAGACCACTTTCTTGTTTTAAGCTTTAGCCTGCCCATTTTCTTATGGATAATATGGAGTCATAAAACTGTGTTTGATTCTATATTTAGATGTCAAAGCTCTCATAGTTTTGTTCTTAAATGATGTTCCATTATCCAACACTATCTTAGATGGTATCCCAAAATGACTAATGATATTGGTGAGTATAAACTCAATAATATGCACTCCAGTTGTCATTGTTAATGGGATGGCTTCCACCCATTTAGTGAAATACTCAATAGCTATAATAATAAAAGTATGTCAACCCGATGATAGAGGAGAGATATTACCAATGAGATCAAATCCCCACTAAGAAAATGGCCAAACCGCTTGAATGGGTTGTAAGTCCTGTTATGGCAGGTGCATAAGATCAGCATGATGCTGACATTTAATGCACTTCCTAACATACACATTGTAATCATTCTCCATAGTGGGACAATAATAATCCATATGAAGGATGCGCTTGATGATAGCCATGTTGTTGAAATGGCCATCGCACGTACCATCATGAGCTTCTAAAATTTCCCAAGATGACTCTTGGGGCTCAAGAAAATGAAGGAGAACTCCATCGTAGCTTCGTGATACATGATTTCTACTAACAAGACATACTTTATCACTTTCTTATTGAATGTGTGCTTTGCAGCATGCGATAATACCTTAGGGATCATACAAAGTTTAAGGAAGTCATATATTTGTGATGTCTATTTATGATAAGCTTTGGCCTCTACTAACAAGACAGCATGCTCCCCCTATGGTTTTACATTTGCAAATGCAGACTGGAAAACAACCCTATGGTGAATGGTAGTACCACTCCCCGTCGGATCCTACGAGATCATAGACCCCCATGATTCTCTCTTCAGAAAGTCTCTAGCTCTGTAGAACCACTCATAATTTGGTTCTACATGAATCATATTGATTGACTCTTTATTATCCAATGCTTCACATTGCACAGTAAAGTGTGGCAATGTATTTACATGGATGGTAGTAAAAATGGTAGACATATTCTAAGGGATTAGAGATCCCAAATATGGCATTATGTCTGTGAATATATTGTACAAATGAGGGATTGCCCCGATGTCATACAATTCCAGTCAAGCTAGATATGTATCAACAAAATCCTTGTAATATTTCAATACCAGACATCGGTATTGAAATAATACCTTAACTTGGTTCACAATGATAAGGGAATCGCCAAAGATATTTAACATTTTAATCTTTATGGGGACATTTGTTTGGAGACGCAAAATCAGGGCTTTGTATTCAGCATTGTTGTTAGTGCATGAAAATTCCAACTTGAATGACAAGGGCATTGGAGCTCCTTGTGGCATGAAAAACACTATTCCTACACCACCCCCTTGCTCACACTTTGAACCATCGAAGAACATGGTCATATCAGTTTTGTTTTCTGATTATTTGGGTTTGGGTGCTTCTGATAAGGGAAAGACTACATCATTAGGAAGCTCTATGGTGAGAGGTCTACTATTTTTGAGAGGTACCTCAACCAGTTGATATTCTATGACTTTTCCCTTAATGAAATTTTGGATTATGAATTCTAGATTGAATTCTATCAGTAGCATGATCCACTTTGCAGTACGTGTATTATGATATGTCTTGCTCATCATATACTGCAAAGAATTTTGTTTGGATATAATGTATGTCGTATGACTTGACATATAGTTTCATAATTTATCTATAGCAAACACTACTTCTAAACATTCCTTTTTCACATATGCATATCTATGCTCATAGCTCACTAAGATTCTACTAATGTAATATATGGCTTGTTCATTGCTTTGCACATTAATTTGGGCTAACATGGTTCCCAATGCAAAGTCGGTTGCCGATATATATAACATAAATGGCACATCTGGCCTTGGTGGAGATAGCACTAGCCATGTTGCCAGGTATTGCTTTATCTCAGCAAAGGTCGCTTGACAGTCCTCGTCCCAATTGAATGGGACCCCTTGTGTAGCAGTTGATTCATGGGTTGACATTTATCCGATAATTGAGCGATAAATCACTTTATGGATGCTACCTTGCCCTGAATGCTTCTTAGTTATTTGATGTTTGTGGGAGGACACATTTCTAAAATAGTCTTGACCTTTGCTAGGTCAACTTCGATGCCTCATTTTGAATTGATTAATCTTAAAATCTTTCCTAAATTTATGCCAAATACGCACTTCTTAGGATTCAACCTGACATTATGCTCTATCAGGAGATCGAAGACCTTCCTTTGGACCTCTGCATACTCAAAATGCAATAATGACTTGGCCAACAATTCATCCACATAATATTCTAATATTTATGCATATAGTCATGAAATATATATGCCATAGCCCACTGATATGTGGCGCTAGCATTTTTAAGGCTGAATGACATAACTTTATAGCAAAATGTTCCCCATGGCATTATAAATATGATTTTATGTTGGTCTTCAGGTTTAATCTGAATTTGATTATAACCAAAAAAACCATCCATTAAGGAGAGTATCTAGTCACCTGTAGTTGCATCTACAAGAGCATCGATATTCGGCAATGGAAATTAATCCTTTGGTGTTGCCTTATTTAGGTATTTCTATCATCCTGTTGTATCGTAGATGTAGTCAGTCTAATGGAAGTAGTTTTTGTGTGATCCAATATTTGAGATACGGATGTTAGGGGTCTAGCACACACTTCTTTGATTATACCTTTTGGATATCTAATTTACGATGTTAGTCACACATCCAGGTGTGTTGAGGGGAGCACAAATTACCCTGTAAAATCTTCTAGATTCACGTATTTAAAGGGTTCTTCATCTGAAGGTACGACATGAACCTATCCCTCATGAATGTATTTGATACACTGGTGTAAAATATAAGGGACACAAAACATTTCTTTGATCCAAGAACTCCCTAGAAGTATATTATACTACATAGCACCTTCAATTATGTGAAACATCACCAGGATGGTCTTCAGTCCCACCTAGATAGGTAAAACTATAGTACTAACTGTCGAGCATAATGCATCATTGAATGCTCTCAATGTGAAGGTAGAAGGAACGATATGCATCTTGGGTAACTTCAAGTGAGTTAACACCTTGGTAGTTATGATATTTATTGATGACCCTGTGTCAATCAAAACCCGCTTGAATAGTTTATGATTCACACAAGTGATAATATGCAGTGGCGGGTCTGCTATAACAATGGAAACCGTCTTGACTTCGTGGTCATAAAATTGAATGACCGATTCCTAAAACTGGTGCACATGCCCCACGAAGTGTTTAAACACTTAGAGATCCTAAGGCTGGGCTTAGTTGGACCTTAAGATATCCATGAGCGTATCCCTATGCTTAGGAGACTACTGAATTAGCTTATATATTAGCAACTTCATTGGCATTTTCTGTAGGTTTTGGATCAACCTACTCTTGATGGTCACCACCAGTCTAGTTGGTGGGTCAGGCACATACTGGGCTAGCCTTGGAGTAGGCACAACTTGGACCCTAACAGGCACTAGAGGTTGATGCGGTCGTTCATACCTCACGTTCCTTGTGACAACATTGACCATTCCAACAAACCCCTGGGTTGGTGGCTCTATGAGAACTTGGTTGACTTGGCCAACATTATTCTTTGGTACCTCATGATTAGGTAGAGGATTCTTATAAATTCCCATAGTTTGATTATCAGGTGCTCTTGGGTTGTCAATAAGAAGTGTACCTCTCTCGATCATATTTTTCACAAGATGTTTGAAGTACCAACATACCTCAATATCGTGATCCTTCGATCAGTGAAAGATGCAATAATGATCATCTTTATAGCCCTTAGGCTTAGTCTTATTTAGATCTATTAAATTGACCTTGGGTAAGCGTATAGCCTTCATCTCACATAGCTGATGAAAAATCAAAGTCAAAGACTAATAATTGCATGAATACATGAGGTGGGTGTTGCTCTTTATTTTTATCCTTATAATTGTTATTGCGCTGCTTATACTGCAAAGGCATAGGTTGAGCCTAATAACTTTGCTTTTGTTTCCCTTTTTCTCCTTTTTGAAGGTTGAAAACTACCTGATTAACATGGGCTGACTTGGTCAAATGTCTCTCAATGCTTTTCTTATGTCCCTCCTTATTCCTCAGCTTCAAGTTACCCTCTTGTAACTTGATATCCTCAACCACCTTGGATTGTGTCAAAGCCTCTTCAAATGTCTGGTATTGCTGCAACTATTGCAATAGAGAAATATTTTTGGCATAATTCTTCATGAACATTCATGTTAATTTAGAGGATGGGATGGAGAATGGTAGATTTGCCATCATTTTCCTCCATCAATTTTGATAATCTATCACTAGCTCATCGTCATGTTGTGTTAGAGTGGCTAGGTCAGATAAGTTTACCTTCTTATTTATGTTGAAGGAGAAGCGTTCAATAAATGCATCATCTAGTTGTTTGAAACTAGTGATGTTGTGCCTCTTTAGTTGGTTGAACCACTCTCGAGCTAGGCCTAATAGGGTCATGATGAAGGTGTGTAGGATCAAAGCATCATTCCTCTCAATATGAAAGCACATATCTAAAAAACTAGTCACGTGCTCCTGTGCATCTTACTCTCCTTGAAACTTTTCCAATCTAGGCATCTTGAAATGCTCAAGATATGCTGGAATAGACACTGACATGCATAGAGGTTCATTGTGAATTTTATTCAAGGTAGGTTTTTGATAAGTCATTCCTTGCTTCTCTATGGCTTGGACCTTCTCTTCTAAGGTCTTGTAGGCTTATGAGGAAAGAAACTCCTCCTCTCAATATTGCCTTGGAGGCACCTTTAGAGGTAGATTCTTCCTCGGTCGAGGTGGGGGACTAGGCTTGCCCTCCTCCTTGAATTAGGAGATTTTAGGATATTCTTATTCTAACTCCTCTCCCACTTCATTCTCATACTACCTATTCTCATGTTATTCGAATGCTGGACATCGATATCTATGTTGAGTATATGTTTCGATGTTCTCAAGATGTAACTTGGAAGCCACTCATCTATCGACACACTCCCTGATCTCACTACAAGGAGGTAAACTAGTGCTAGCCAATTGATCCTCTCTCTCTAAACACTCCTTCTGATCAAGGATATGTTGTTCACGCATGCATTGTTCATATAATTTCTGTCTAATGAATCTCTACCTTTGAGTATTCTCATTTTTGAGGCATTATTTTTTGTGCGAACATCCTCCAATTTATCTTGGAGAATTTGTCATCTCTACTTTGACATCATTCTATGATCTCTATCAATATGATTGGTCTTCTGAGGCCTCAAAGGGGTGCACTTTGTTTGAGCAACTTTATGAGTATGTCCTCCAATGGACTGATTCACCACACTCTTGCCTTGGTCTGTAAATATGGCATTCATGTTAGGTTGTCTCCTATACTCAGTGTCTACATGTGATGCAGGAGCACGCATGTCTCGAGAACTCTTAGAGAACTCTCCAAGTTCTCAAGTGGTCCTAATGGTTCCTTCACTACACATGCTCATCGGTCGAGAGGGTGCAAGCGTAGGCTTATATCCTAGATGCCCTAGGACCTTGTTTAGACCATCTAATTTTTTGCTACACCATGGTTTATGAGGTGGTGTACTATTTGCTCCCACTTTGGATATATCTATGGTAAACTTCGTATGTTCACCCCTATAGGGAGCCTGTGTGGGCCTGTACTTAGAAGTAGCCCTCTCTATTCACCCCTGAATGGGTGGATATTGGACATATCTATGCTCTAACGGTGGAGGTTGTGAGCCTCCCTTAGATACCTATCAAAGAGGTATCAATCTGGATTCCTCGATGACATATTCTTCAGTGGAACCTATGGATCCAAGTGGAATGAGATCATGGTAAATGCTATCGTACATGGAACCCCTATTCTAGGAAGTCCCATGCTCTGATATGTATATAGAGGGATGTCTAGTGCTTCCTCTAATCGGGGTATTCTCGATGGAATCACCTTGTGTAGAATTATCCCCTCTAATTCTTGTTGAATGACATCCAGGAGGAATTTGTGATTGAGGGAATTCTACATCGTGTCGTGCACTAGGTGGAGTTTGGGCTTCAATATCAAGCCTATGCCTAGATCGGCCTCTCTATGTTTGTACCATTATGTATCCTATGTCTAGATTTAACTTTTATTAGCACATAAAGAATACAATGATGATTATCTATTTTTAAAATTTAAACTGTTCGATGTGTTTTCAATTTGGTGTATCAATAAAGTAACTCTTGTCATGTTTTGCAAAGCATTGGTGATTTTCTCAAATTTTTTATGGCTTTCACATGTATTCTCGTAGCTCGACAACTTGGAAATGAACTACAAGCCATGTAATTCAACCTATAATGTGTGGTAATGAATCCCACACACGATCAAGGAGCATAGGTCCTCCCAAATACTCACCCATTTTAACCCAGTCAACCTCATACCCTTCAAAGAGGAGTATATGCAAATTTTCCAAGCTACAAAAAGTTCTTGGATCCAATATTGGTCTAGAACATAGGGTACGAGGGAGTTGGGCCAATGAATGGAAATCACCTCCACCATCATTGAAACCCTACTAGTGGTTGGATGTGACTTCCAACTCACTAGCATTTACTGTGAAACGTGGTGTGTGTGGTTCTTTTTAACTTGCATAAAAGGAAAGATGCATAATACAACACTCACATGATCATTTCCTACATGATATGCATAAAAAGAACATTTGGTATTTTAGAAACATGCATGATTAATCTACATGATATTTAGTCAATGCATATTAATAACAAATTGGCCTCTAACCAAGCCTTAAGTAAGCAATCCAACATACAAGGACACTTTAGCATGTTGTATTCTAGGGTGGACTGCAATCAGAGATCCGCTATTCCTAGCAGCGCCTAATGAAACCCTAGAATGAAAAACCTAATGGACCTAATTCATTTCACCATTTTTTAGTGTTGTCCTACTTAGGTTACCATTTCATGCTTGCTGGAAAAATATAGATAGAGAAGACAGGAAAGGAAAATGATAGCAAAACCTACCTCAGGCCCACATTTGATCAAGATTTATCCCCCTCTTCTCTTACTGGTTTGTTTTGCTGACCGTGGCTCTGATGCACAGTTGCGACTATTTCCCATGCCTGTTAACCATGGGCTAAATTTTTGACCATCGATGTCAGCTACGGGGAGCACCTACCATAAAAATACACAAACACAATCAGTTAATCATGGCTATATATGTGAAGTTCCACCATGATCACCTATTGTAACCACCAAAAATGACTCACACCTAATGCGATCTATTGTAATTGATAAAAGATAACAAATGAACATGCACCAATTGACAACAAAAATGAAATAGAATGCAAGAATATTTATTAAATCCAAATTAATTCAAGTTACATATTCATCCCTCTTAGGGATACCCATTTTTATACTTCAATTACAACAGATCTAATCCCTCTCAAGGGTAGATGTGAATCAAATGCCTTCTAGGGTGACACAAACTGCTCTAGGGTGTCGATGACCCTATTCTCCATGCTTAGATGCATTTGCTACCTTGCATCCCAAAACCCTATTAGTCCTATGTGCAATAAACAAAAAGAAACATTAAAAACAAAGGAGGCCTCTCTTGATGAGGCTTTAAAAGGATATTTCACAAAAATATGTCATAACAAGCATGTAATCAAGAAAATAGATAAAACATGGTAAACCTATATTAGTCATGAAATTTTGCCATAAAAAATGTGTAAGAAATCAAATACTATCTATCTATTGGGTTATTTTATCAAATAGAAAGCATGAACGCATGAAATAACCCACAATTGCACTAATTACCAAATTGACAAAATGAAGGTAAATCTACTTTAAATGCTTAATTCCATCAATCATATGTCTCTAAAATGTTAATTGAACCTATACTAAGCATAATATGATCTAATAAATTAATCTATAGGAAAGAGCACAAGGGGATCTATAGCCATTTGCTCACCGTGGGTTTGATGTGTGGTCAACACTGTTCACCATGGCTGATAGCCACGATGGAGCTTTGAGTAAACTTACCCTTAGAATTAGGGCTTTCTCTCTGATACACCTTATCAAATTGATGGTCAAGGGTCACCTTTGTGTCCTCTGATAGGTTTAGTAGTTGAATTATTCATATTATGCACCAATTGCACATATTTGCGTTTCTTGGCTCTCTTAGGCTCCTAGGGCTTCCATGACAAATTGATCTCCAATTGGGTAGCAAGAGTATCCCTCTCAATGCATGTAGTTAGCTATGCAATTATATAGGGCTTCGCTAATTAATTGATAAAATTTTCTCCCCTAAACTTATCCCCAATTTAGAGGGGGATCTTATAGCAATTGCCTAGGGCTAGGGGTGGCTTCCTCATGAAACCAAGATCAAGATTGGGCAGTTGAGCTTGTTGGATGGAAGGATCCAAAACCTTCCTCACTCTAGCTACTCCAATCTGCAACCAATTTGCCATTGCAACCAACTTTGGTTTAGATGAAGGCTAACTGATTCGAGTGCTGACCACAGTTGACATGCGCAGTGAGCACTGCTAACCACAGGTGTTAGCAACGGCTAGCACTAACTAGGTAAAGATGCCCAATTGAGTGGTCAAAACCACTACTATACCTTGGATCTGTCCAAAGTTCTTTCATATGGTCTTCTAGAATGTCTCATATGAGTAGTCACCTTCGCATGACATGTTTTAGGTGTCTATAGGTGTAAAATCAAAATGTGAACCTCCTTCAACCAAAATGGTGTGCACGGGATTCGAACTTGCACCAGGCGCCTCAACGGTATCTTATGTAGTCCTTGGCTGCCAACTTAGCTGTGAGGGACTTAAAATATATTTTGGAGGCTATTACCATTTGTCCTTTCCTTTGCTCAAATACACATGCAAAAATTACACTTCTCTCTTGCACGAGCTAAAATATAAATCGCATGGATGATATTCCAAATGCCAACTTTGGCATTATTTATATGCAATCCTTAGCTTGTTCCCACGTCAAAAATTATTCAAATTTCATTTGAATTCAAATATTTAAAGTTAATTTAAATATTAAATAAATATTTAACTTAACCTTAGCATCCATTATTATTTAAATTAAAATTTTAATCAAAGATTAAAATATTTTAATTTAAATTAAATCCTCTTGTGGGTCTTTTCAACTTGATCCTTAATATTTTTAAACTTGGTTTTTGATCCAAAATAATAATAATAAAATATTATTATTTAATTTTACTTTGCTTCTCCTTCCTTGGTTCTTTATTCTTTGAACCCTCCTGGGTATATAATATTTAAAAAAAAAAAGTATAACCTATTGCTTTTCAAGACCTTCTTAAACACTTAATGTCCTCAAAGATGACGAACATAGCACAAAAATGCTTTTGACATCAATGACAACAAACACTTTGCAAAATGTCCAACAATATCCCCCTTTGTCATTGATGTCAATCCAATTACTTTTTACCATTTCCTTGACCTTTTTTTGCTCTCCCTAGGAAACTGCTCCCCCTGATTGAATGCTTTCCTTCTAACTTAGATATCTCCCCCTTACTCAAATCTCTCCCCCTTTGACATCAATGGAAAAGGGTCACCTTTGGGGCTTGGGGCTAAGAATAAAACTCTTAGCTTAGCCCCTCCCCCACATCCTCTTGAGGTGGTTAATTCTGGGGTGGGATTATTACTCCCAATTTTCCTTGAATATACTCAAACATCTCTTTTGAAAGTGGCTTAGTGAATATGTCTGCTATATGCTCCTTTGCAGTGACATATTCCAATCTAACTTGTTAATTTGTCACTTGTTCTCTCAAAAAATGATACTTGATCAGAATGTGCTTTGTCCTAGAGTGCATCATTGGATTCTTTGAGATACTTATAGCACTTGTATTATCACATAATATGGGAATAGGATGATCATGTTTTATTTTGAAGTCTTCTAGAGTTTACTTCATCCATAATACTTGTGTACAACTGGATACTGCTGCAATATACTCTGCTTCTATTGTAGACAAGGATACCAATGCTTATTTCTTACTTAGTCAAGAGACTAAATAGTCTCCAAGAAATAATGCTTCTTCACTTGTGATTTTTTTGTCATCAATACTGTCAGCCCAATTTGCATATGTATATGTTGTGAGTGTAAAACTATCACTTTTAGGATACTAGCACTCAAAATTTGTAGTCCCTTTTAGATACCTGAGAATTATCTTTACTACTGCCACATGTGTTTCTTTAGGTTCTTCCTGAAATCTTGCCACTAATCCCACTAAATGCACTATGTCTGGTCTTGTAGCTGTAACATACAACAAGCTGCCAATCATAGATTTGTATAATCTTTGACCTGCCTCTGGAGATTCATCATCCTTACTTAACTTGCATCCTGTAACCATGGGGGTACTTATTGGTTTACAATATTCTAACCTAAATTTATTTAGCATCTCTTTTATATACTTGGTTTGTGAGATAAATACTCCTTTCTTTGATTGTGAAATCTGAAGTCCAAGAAAGGACAACTCACCAAGCATATACATCTCAAATTTATTTTGCATGTTATTTGCAAAATCTTTACACATCTTATCATTATTTCCCACAAAAATAATATCATCAACATAAACAACCATAATTAGTAGATTATTCCCTTCATTTTTTATGTATAAGTTGTTGTCCGCTATTCCTTTTCTAAATCCCTATTCTTGAAGATACTTATCCAATATTGAGTACCACACTCTAGGAGCCTTTTTTAGACCATACAGTACCTTTTTCAATATGCATACATGATCTGGTTTATCTGTTAATATAAATCCCTCTAGTTGTTCAATATAGACTTCTTCTAGAACACCATTTAGAAATGTTGAATTAACATCCATCTAATATACCTTGAAGTTTTTAAAACTTGAGAAGGCTAAAAAAATTCTTATGGCTTCAATTCGTGCAATTGGAGAAAATGTCTCATCAAATTCTATTCCCTCTACCTGTGCATTACCTTTGCATACTAACCTTACTTTATTTCTGACTATCTGTCCATCTTCATTTAGCTTATTTCTGAATACCCATTTTGTATCAATCACATTTTTATCCTTTGGTCATGGAACAAGTTTCCAATTCTTGCTTTTCTCTATCTGATCTAATTCCTCATCCATTGCCTTAATCTAGAACTCATATTCACTTGCCTAATTGAATTCTTTTGGCTCAATCAGATAGCAAAGAAAAATTTACTTGTTGAGATGGTGTTATTATCATTATCTTTGTTTGTATTTCATTTGGATTCCCAATTATTAGATCTTTTTGATGATGCTTCCGTACATATCTGGATGGATTTTTAGGAAGAAGTCTTTGTGTTTCTTCTTCTTCTTCATATGATTCCTCATGAAACTCTTCTTGACAACTTCCATCTTCTTGATACATAATTTGTTGAACTAGTTCTCTTGAATCTATCTTCTCATCAATTATTACATTTATACTTTCTAAAATAGTGTGTGTTCTTTTATTGAAGCATGTATAAGCTTTACTCTTAGTGGAATAACCAAGAAAAATTTCTTCATCGCATCTTGGATCAAATTTACGTAAGTTTTTCTCTTCTCATATTATGTAGCACTTGCTTCCAAAAACCTTGAAGTGTTTCACAGTGGTAGGTCTTCCTTTCCAAAGCTCATATGGAGTCTTATGATGGTTTACCCTCATTTGAGCCCTAGTGATTATATATGTTGTTCTTTTGACTTCTTCCCTCCAAAATTCATTTGAAATTTTGGACTCATTTAACATGGCTCTAGCCCTATTCTTAGTAGTTCTATTTTTCCTTTCAACTACTCCATTTTTTTGAGGAGTTATTGCGACTGAGTATTCTCTCTTGATTCCATATTGTTCACATAAATATACAAATTCATTTGAGGTAAATTCTCCTCCTCTGTTGGATCTCAAACACTTAATCCTTTTGCCAATTTCATTTTCAACCAATTCTTTAAATACTTTGAATTTGTCAAATTCTTTTGACTTATCTTTCAGGAAGTCTAACCAAACCATTCTAAAGTAATCATCTATAAACAATATGAAGTAACTCTCACCTTGAATACTCTATTTTTTGGTAGGACCACATAGATCAGTATGTGTTATACTTAATGGCTCAAATGACATATATCCCTTTGACTTAAATCTTGTTCTAGTTTGCTTTCCATGTTGACAAGGTGCAAATATTATGTTTTGAGGTCTCTTTAGCTTGGGTAAAAATTTGGTAGCCTACTTATTGCTTATGTTGACTATGTTGTTAAAATTTAAATGACCCAATATCCTATGCCACAACCAACTCTCATATTCTTGTGATAGAAATCACTTTTCCCCTTTGATCTCACTAAGAATGTATAGACTTTTTGGAGTTCTTCTTGCATTTGCAATAAATTTTCTAATTTCTATTTTTTTTATCTCACATCTATCTGGGTGAAATGTAACCATATGACCTTGATCACAAATTTGACTTACACTTAGCATATTATGTTTTAAACCTTTGACATACAACACATTTTTTGTTCTTGTTTTCCCATTATCTAAACTCAAAGTTCCTCTTCCACCAATCTTTGTTGATCCATTATCACCAAAAATTACTGATCCTCTATTGGTTTATTTTAGTACAATGAATTTTTCTTTGTCTCCTGTCATGTTTCTAGAGCAACCACTATCAAGATACCATTTTTCTTCTTTATCTTGAGCATGAAGGGTTGTTTGAACTAACATTGATCTAGCCTTTACATTTCCCTTTTCCTCTTTCCTAGTTGTTGAAATCGTTTTTCTTTTACTAGACTTAGGAAATATCATTTTACACCATCTAGCCTTGTTACCAAAATTATTGCATTTGTAACATATAATATGATTATCCATAAGAGGTGCATAAGAATTAAAATTTATATTGACATTGTTTCTTGCATGACCAATATAATGTACAACTCTATGACCATATTTGTTACAAGAAAAACAATGACCATGGAAGAAATTATGTAACCTGTTTAGATGACTTTGAGATTGTGGTTGAGTGCTTCTCCTTTTGTGATTAACTCTCATCCAAGCTTCTTCTTTGCTTTCTTCCTTTCTGATGTCTTTTTCTTTTGAAGTATTCTTTGCTTACCTATCTTTGTTTGAAGTTTCTGCTTCTTGAATACTTGACTCCTCTTTCTGTTTCTTATACTCTATATCTTGTAGTACCTTGGTCCTTTCAACTACATTCCTTAGATAAACAATTTTTGCTTCCAATATTTCACATTATGTTTCTCTTACTCTTAATAGATCTGTCATATCTTTCTCAATTTTCTTTCCCTCTTCTACCTTTATCTTGATTTCTATGATACTTTTTAGAAGTTCCATCCTTGCTTCTTCATCCTCTTGAATTTGTTCCTTCAAGCTTGATTTCTTTTCTCTAATTCTTTCCAACTTTCTGAGAGCAGTAAATAATTCCTCTTTTATATCAAACATGGTCTCTTATTCATTTTTTGAAGTCATGTGTGTTTCTAATGGATCCTCCTCCAAGCTGTTAGTCTTTTCATGAAGATATCCGCTCTAATACCAATTGAAGAACATGTGCTTATACCAAAAGTGGGGGTGAATAGTATAAGATAAAACTTTTTACCTTTTAATCCATATGATAACATCAACAATATTAAAGTAGTAAACATCACACACATGAGAGACATGATTTAACGTGGTTCATCCAATGTGGGCTACTCCACGGAGAAAATATTTCTTATAATATTTTCTCAAATAAATCATCTTGGGAATCCTTTTCCTATTACAATGTTTATGGACCTCTGTCCAAAGGAGAAACCAATATCCTAATCAATTTCATGGATATCTATCCACAGGAGAACTCCTTTCTCCTCTACTCTAGCTGGTGATCTTCTAGAAGACTTATTGTCTCCACTGCACTGGCTAATGGATCTCTATACACTAAAGACTCCTATCCTCACTCAGAAGACCCTTCCTCACTACCCTAGTTGATGGATCTCTATCCACTAGAGACTACCATCCTCTATACTCTGTCACCTCCAAAGCTTACTCTCAGCTTTGTCTCAAATCTACACTAAAATACAGTCGGTCTAGCATAAATTTTCTCAAACTCTATCTCCGGTCTAGCACAAACCTATCCTCAAATATGCACCAAAAATCTATCCTCAAATCTGCATTAAACACAGTCCTTTAGTCTATTACAAATCTATCCTCAATATCTATCCTCAAATCTACACTAAACATAGTCCTTCGATCTATTACAAATATATCCTCAATATCTATCCTCAAATCTGCACTAAACATAGTCCTTCGGTCTAGCACAAATATGTCCTCAATATTTGTCCTCAAGCCTTAACACAAATCTTGAACTAATCTCAAATTAACTTTGATGGATCTATCCCAAACCTTAACTCAAGGTTTGAACAAACTAATCAATAAACTCTGCTCATAAGTCTTCTCAAAGACTTGTCTCAAATCTGCCTTGTAAGCTTTCACAAAAGCTCACACTAATCTTTCCACAAGTCCTCTCTAGAACTTATCTCAAATCTACTCAACAATTCCTTACTAGAACTTGTCCAATCTTATAGAAACATATAGAGAATTGCTATAGACTCAATATGCTTCACATTCACAACAATTCTCAATCACTCTCAATATCTTTTTTAACCACAAAAACATATAGAGAATTGTTAGAGACTCAATATGTTTCACACTCATAAACACTCAATCACTTTCTCAAATCAATTCATAATATAGAACAATTTGTTTTACAAAACTTGAACTATCACCTCAACACATCCACTCAACTAAGATCAATCACTTCCACTCAACCAATCACTTCAACAACAATTCTTATCAACCAATCATAACAATGATACTCATGATCTTGCAAACCCTAGTTCAAGTTCTTTACTCAACCACTCACTTAAAATATCCAACAATGCTTATCAAATAAGGTTTATAGCATTTACTTCCATTTCAAAAAATTCATCAACTCAACAAACTCACAAAGAAAAATTTAACAAAATCCTTTTCACTCCATTCTTGTTTTCATAAAATCTCAACCAATCAATAACTTCAACCAAAGAAGAATATGCCCATACCTTTTACTTTATGAATATTAGACTTCAAAACCTATCTCAATTATAACCACTTTCCTTTCCAAGAAGAAATGTTAGATGACAAAAATTATCACCATAACACTTCTTCAAAATATTTCTTCAATACAAAAATAATATCCAAATACACCTTATAATCTCCAACTTTTAAAATAATATTCAATGCCTTTCCTTACTCCCTTATAACTCCTTCAACACTTACAAATTCAATCCAAAAATCAAAGTTTTGCATTCCATTTTAACTCCCCTAAATAAACTATAATCAAATTAATTATGCAAAAACTTTAATCAACATAAACCCTTGGAAACAAAAAAGATTATTTTCCCTTTTATTTTCTCAAGCCAAATCAAACTTCACAATGCGCATGCCTCAATAGTGCTACCCAAAATACCTTGGTAGGATTCAAACCACTGTTGGTTCTCCCCGAAGCACTTTTATAGTGCTTGCACCCACCAACTGGGTTGCATGGCTCCACAAGAGCCAAAAAGCATGAGCGTACCTTTGACCTTCTTCCTTAAATGGTGCAAACTAAAAACGTGAACCTCCTTCAACCAAAATTGTGTCCACAGGATTTGAACGTACACCAGGTGTCTCAACGACATCTTACATAGCCCTTGGCTACCAACTCAGCTATGAGGGACTTCAAATATTTTTGAAGGCTATTACCTGTAGACACCAAAACAGCACCAATCCGATTACGTGACAACAAGCGCTGATCGCATTGACACAAACAGCCCCTAGGGCAGCCCCAGAGGTTAAAACAGTGGTCCTAACCACTCACACAGTAGTTTTAAAAGTCAGAGATCAATTTGGCACCTTTTAGGCACTCTGCTACTTATTCGCTCCACCCAGGGACGAGTGCAGAATGGTACTCGTTCCACCCAGGGACGATTACCAGCGCTCGCTCCGGGGTGGGACGAATGCCAGGTTTGACCTGCAAAAAGTCAAACCTCGGCCCATGACAACTCAGAACTGCCACTTAGCTCTCCCTTCATGGCATAGGGGTGCGAGTGAGTTCTTTTGACAACCACTTGACTCTCCATTCACTGCATGGGAATGGGAGTGAGCTTTTTAGGACAACTCGGATTTGCCACTTGACTCTCCCTTCATTGCATGGGAGTGAGAGTGGGCTTTTCATGACAACTCAAATTAGCTACTTAACTCTCCCTTCATTGCATGGGAGTGCGAGTGAGTTCTTTTGGGCATGCAGCAGCAGTTACAGAAGCAGTTATGGAGCCTTGATCAGGGAGAAGTCTTCTCTTCCCTGAAAGAGCATTCATGCTAAGTAGCACTTTTGCATGCTAATTCAAAGAGACCCCTTGGGTCTATAAAATGGTGAATTTCCTCACCCAAAAGAGAGACAGAGAAGGAGCATTTTGAGCGACGAAGTGCTGCTGTTTTGCTGACTTACGATTTGTGTCTTTACATCCATAATCTCTTAATCGAAAAGGAGGTTATTGGGTGACTTTGAAGGCACGAATCAAGAACCAAAAACCCAATTTTTCTGACCACAATAGCCCATCAATTTGTCGACAACACATCACAATAGGTTTCGGACCCATCCCAAGCGGATTGGTGTCGAAACAAAGTTTCAACCCGCGGGTGGTTTGCCTTCGGGCACCCCCTGCCTTATTGCAGGTTTTCTCGTCTCACCCCGGAATGAGTACCAAGTTGTTGCGAGGTTTCTCGTCTCACCCCAGAACGAGTACCAAACTGTTGCAGGTTTACTCGTCCGACCCAGGGACGAATACCGATCTGCGTCAAATTTGGTGATTGTTTCTTTTGCAGCATTTTATTAGTTACGTATTTATGCTTCTGTCAAATTTTTAGTTTATTTGGACTCATTTTAACCATCATTACATTTATATTTTACGGTAACCTTTCATATTCGCTCTTTTATTTTTCATACACAGGTGCTACTGATTCTTTGTTTGTTTCTTTGAACGCAGATTTTCAGCATTAGAGGAGCAGCGAGGAATCTACTTTTACCAACACAAGCGGCGACAACGTTTTGGTTCGCCCATCTTATATGTGGGCACGCGGGAGAAGGAATTCTGAAACAAGTTGTAAAAGATCAACATTTGACGCTCCTATCCCCTAAAAAGGAAGGAGACGTATTGTAACACATTGCTGAAAGAATATCAATAAAAAAGGCCGTATTTTATATTGCTTTTATATCTTGTGTTCATTCATTTGTGTTCTTTCCTTTTAATGCAATTTTGTTTAGTCTTTCCTTTTTGTTTCCGGAATCTCGTGCTTTCAATGGCGATCACGGTGGGACCTTCTGTCCTCTATTTTTTTTAGGTTAGATTTTTGACCTGAAATTGCTTGTTTTGATTACAGGTACCTATTTTTCAGTCAGCAGACTGTTATTCGTTTCTGACAGTGACGATTATAGAATTGGGATTCGTTTCACCCAGAGATGAATATACCATTCGTCTCACCCTGGAACGAATACTGTTCTGATATTCGTCTCACCCAGGGACGAATAGCTTTCTGTGCATTTTTTAGAGCAGCAAATCAGAAATATCCTATTGGGCAGAGAAGAGGTAGGGGTTTTAACAAGCTTCTGTCAAATTTTTGTTTTTTGTTTTCTGGTTTTCAGTTTTGTATGGCTTAGGGAAAGTTTCCTTTTTGTTTGCCTGTTTCAAATTTTTGCAAATTAAAATGAACCCCACACATCACGTGGTTACTTAAACCAAGGAGCTGGTCGTAAAACCCCAGCCCTTGAGCAAGCCCAACAGTGGATTTCATCACCACGTTGGCTTGGATATTTGCATCCATTTACCCCGATTGTCACTGTTGTTAGGCATAAATCCTGACGAAAGCTGACCGAGTGTCGTTGGGGTGATTCCCAGCGTGCGAGGATAAGTCTTCTATGGTAGGTGTCATTAACAGGACAATCCCCCTTCCGTACCACCTATGTTCCATGTATCATCTGCTCTCACGTACCTACAGTCTCCCTCACGTAAGGGCGGGTATATAGAGAGGTTGGTATATCGGTCCGGCAATGGTATATTGAAGGGCGACCATTTTGGGAGTTATAAGAGCCTTCATAATTGCATTTAAACGGTTTTCATAAAAAGTTTTCAAAAACACAAAAACAAACAACAAAAACACACGAAACCAGATTTAGGGCACACTATTAATCTTTAAAAGAGATAATCATTGCTTGTGTGTGTATGCTATTTTCTGTTTAAAAAGAAAAATCATAAAAAAGAGTTTATGCATCTTTAGGTTAACATTACCATGGTGTATACTCGTAGCCAAGCCCAATCACGGGCAGAAGCTATAGAGAATGCACCAAGGGGGACAAGTCACCTCCGATATAGCCCTAAAGACTTGGCCATCCCGCCTTGGCGGTAGGGTACACAAGTTAGTCCACACCATGCAGTTATAGAACATGACTTTAGAGGCACCTCCTTGAGGGGCACTCCAACTCATGCCATCACTAGACAAGACTATAGAGGCACCTCCTTAGGGGGTACTCCCATGCAACAAAGATCCTTTCAAGAAAACAACCAACATGTAGCACTTGGCCTAGATACAAGGCCCCCCTTTGAAGTTCGTTATGGGTGGCCTAGTGATGAAGCGCTATGTACTGCTCTAGAACAACAAAGGGTCCACAAGGAGGAACCATATGATGTCGTTACTCCTAATTTACCCCTGATTAATGTCAGACACACTAGACCATATCCAGAATATCAGGTTCTCCCGACAGGGCAAGACAATTCTGCCCGCACCTTTTATGCATATAATAGAGAATGTGAGGAAGATCACTACGTTCCTCAAGGACAGTACATAGCATGGGAACGATGCACGTCTGCACCCGCTTTATATCCAAATCGCTCATTGAGACCAGAGCTTCAAGTCAATGCTGCTAACCTCGACAGAGGGAAGCAACAGATAGGGGTCTCGGAGTATCATGACCGAGAAAGGCATGTAGGGGAGGCATCTAGGCCTCCTAACCCAGAGACGGTTGAACAAAATGACTTGGCATTTGCCAAACTAGCCACCCACCAAGCGTAGATCACGTGGCTTAGGCAAGACCAACAACAATTAGAACATTTGTGTCACCTTAACCAAGAGCGCATTCAACGTCGGACAACTGAACTGCTTCACAACAATGCGCCTGAGAAGGCCCTAGTCCCTCGCGCACAACAATCTGAGATGTATGTGAGGCACAACCCCCTAGTGCGAGATAGGTCTCCATGACTTCATCAAGCACTACCTCTAAGACCTCCTAGGCCTGAGCGGGAGGCCACTCCCCGCAACCGTGATGGGCATCCTCCGCGGGCACCTATCAATGTTCACAGGCCTAGGCCAGACACTCCTCAAGAAGCTTATGAGGATTATGACCAAGAAGAAGAGTGGGCTGAAATGCCCTATCAAGGCAGAAGGGATGCTACCCAGTTACCCCTCCAAAGGCCTCAAGTTCCCCGCAACCCACAGCGGGAGCAAACCAAGGAGGAGGAGATTAAGTCCTTCGATGCATACAAAGTGTTGTTAGAATGCTTAGAGACTATGGAACTCAAGACTGCTGGGCCCCAAAAGCCTACCTTACGCCAACTCCGTAGTCATCCTGTGCATCCATCAGTGCCAGCACCTCCATACCCCGAACATTTTAAGCTGCCCTAGTTGGCACTCTTTCGAGGGGATGAAGATGCTCAAGAGCATGTGACTCGATTTTTGAGCCAATGCTTCGGTATACAAGACAATGATGCATTGCTATTAAGAACATTTATAACCACATTCGTAGGACCTGCCTCGGATTGGTTTACCCATCTACCAAAGCATAGCATCTACAACTTGGATCAGCTAGTGGACGCGTTCCTAGAACGTTTCGCTTTTAACACAAAGAAAAAGGCGTCACTAAGTGATCTAGCTAGCCTCAAGCAGTATGAGGAGGAATCTATGGTGGCATATGGGAATCGATGGAGGACGTTGCTTTCAAAGCTATCCTACCTCCCTCCTATGTCCGACCTAACTCAAATGTTCGCAAAGAGCTGTTTGCGATCGATCTCTGTGCTATTGCAGCTGCAACAATACGCCACTTTAGAAGAAGCTCTGGCGCAAGCTAGAATTATCGAAGAGATCAAGATACAGGATGGCAAAATTGCCAAGCCTAAGAAAAAAGAATGGAACAAGAGCACCAAAATAGGGAATACGCAACAGAAACCCGCCACGGTCAATCAAGTTGCTATCAATGCCCCTAAGCCTGCCCCAACAACACAGCCTCCAAAGGCTAATTATCAGGTGGTGCCTCACAATAACTATGAGAAAGATAATAAAAAATAAGACCACAATCAGCAGCATCACCCTAGGCGGCAATTTACACCATACACCGAGTCTAGGGACTCCTTGTTTGACCGTTTGTCAGTGGCAAACTTGATTAATCTGCCAGAGATTCAAACAATCGATCCTAATGCGCCAAAGCCTAAGGGCTACAGAGAGGATCTTTACTGTAGATTCCATAGAAGGAAAGGGCATGACCTTAACGCCTATTGGAAATTCAAAGGTTTAGTGCAAGACCTCATTGACAATAACACATTGGTAGTGGATAACCCCATCGCACCCAACAACCAACAAATGGGTGTTTTCAGAGATCCTTTGCCCGCACATGATGCACAAGCAAAACCTCTTCATGTCAACGAAGTGCAACAGAATTGCCCCATGGAGGGGTATGTTGGGATGATCAGCATTGTGACAAGAAACAAGAGACACCCAGGAGCTGCCTCCGCGACAGCCACAAGGGAAGTTCCATCCATGTCACAACCTCAACCGAATCCTACACAGCTGCCCCCGCCTAGACCAGTGGCCACGATTCGAACTAGACTTACTCAAAGTCTACGGACCACATCGGCTAGGCTCTCCATATATGAGCTTATTCAACAATCGATGCCCCATCGGGAAGCTCTCATGGAGATATTAAAGGCAATTGAGCTGCAACCCCACGAAGCGAATTCGTTCAACAATTTTGTGGGGCATGTCAAACAGTGTACCGAACCAGTCATCACCTTTAGGGAAGATGAATTAAAAATGGTGACTGGGGATGTAGCGGATCCACCCCTGCACGTTATTGCGTGGGTCAACGGGACTCCGTACAAGCGGGTGTTGGTAGACACTGGTTCATCCAGTAACATTATTACAACCGCTGCACTGAAACATTTGAAGCTGCCAGCCTCTCACATTGTACCTTCCACTTATACTCTTCGAGCATTTAATGACGCGATATGCTCGACAGTTGGCACAATTGTCCTACCCATACAAGTGGGACAAAAGACCATTCATACATTGTGCCACATTTTAGAAGGTGAGATGGCTTACAATATCTTGCTTGGGCGGCCTTGGATCCGGGATATGAAGTGTGTCCCTTCAATTGCTCATCAATGTTTAAAGTACACATTTGAAGGACAAGTGCACGTGGTCCCCATAGATTTAGAACCTTTTAAATACTGCAATTCAGTGCAACTAATGCCGCAGTCGACCCTCCCTTCAACGCATGTGGATTTCTAGTTAAATCCATCTAAAAGGGGTCCGATTAAGCAAGAATCTCCATTACCAAATCAATCAAATTCCTAGGCGGGTGCATCTTCTTCATCCGGTCCTCCCACAACGATGCCACCTACGGTGGCCACACCAACGGACAAAGGAAAGAAGCCCCTGGAAGCAGAACCACCTTTAGTCTCCACCATCTCGACAGAAGAGATGCCTACTAGAATGGAAGTCGAGACACCTAGTTCACCCCACATGGAGTGGACTCAGGGAGAACTCCCATTCGCTCCCTCTCAATCGCCAACGATTACTATTGAGATGTCTAACACAGGCATGGGGGAGTATATAGTGTGCAATGTTGTTGCAACGCCCACACTTCAGTCTATGCAAGACATGGGAAGACCTCGACTCCCCATAGGCTCCGTGGTTCCTCTAGGTTACCCACCTAATCAGACAAACTTTATTTTTGGGGGCCTGGATCATGGCGTTGAACCTTCCCTACGAGAAGAGGAAGATGAAGAGCCCTTCGTGGAGGATGTCAATTATCTGTCTAACCCAGACTTCGCATTAAGATATCTTAGCCAATGCAATTGGCATGGATATGGGTTGGGCAGGTATGAACAAGGAGTGCGTGTTTTGTGCCAACCAAGATACCAAATGCCTTATGACAAGTCAGGAGTAGGGTTTAATCACCCTTTGCCCCTCGACATCTTGGTCAAAAACATGCAAGGCCTAGGGATAGGCAACAAGGATGGGTTGGCATCGGATCCATATGCCAATCCAAATACAACTTATACATTGGGGGATTATTTCCCATTACAAACAAACAACCTTGTTGACCTCAACAACCTTTTCCCTTCGGCCGAACAAGGAGAAACCTCAAGGACTCACCCACAAGGGGCATATGGACAAGACCAAGAAGGGTCTTCCGAAGATGAGTCGGAGTATAATCATTCGCAAGCATATCCCATGAATGATGATCAGGAACACTTTCTGACAATGTTCCCATTGGCTGCTCCAGTTGAGCACAGGCCACTTCAAGACAATCCGGTCCCCCCGTAGAGAGCGGAACAACCTCGTTGGGACCACATTCATTTGCTTGAGCATGATGAGCTTCCCATGTGTCGCAAGCAACCATTGGAGCCAATGAAGGCCTGTGGTTCTCCGACAGTGATTCGAAAGATGAAACTGAGATGGCCTATCTCAACCACATGCGACAAATGCAACAAAGGCAACAAATGCAACAACGATATCCCTTGGACATAGATGACATGTTTGAACAATTACACATAGGTCCAAGACATAGGTGGCACCTCAACCCGGCGTAGTTATAGCAATTACTGCACCCGCCACTCCAGGTATACAGAGAGCATCTTCCACCTGGAGACCCTATCAAACCATCAGTGCCTAGGGCAGACCCTATTTGCATGTCCATGCATAGGGCTGATCCCTTTGTGCCAGTGCCTACAGAGCCAGATCCAACGCATCAAGAACATCCAGAATGTCAGAGTTATCACACCTACGGTAATGGAGGTTACAATCATCTCATAAACATGATCTCCATTGACTTGACCGCCCCCATCCATGATCCATCCAATCCAACATGATCATTGCATCTAGACATAGAGGCTATAGATTGGGATCGTGCTGACACACCACCATCCCCATCAGAGTATTGGCCTTGCGGTGGGATGTTTCATTTCACTCCAGGACAGACTCAGGATGTCTTCCATGCTGAAGAGGAACTTGACGTTCCTAATGATGATCTTAATTCAGCAAACGATATCCACCTGATCCCAACTCCACACCAGTTGGAGGATGGATCCCACATGTCGATCGAGGCAATGACTGATGTAGACATCGGCACGGATCCAATGAATCCATGGATTCTCAAGTTGGGGGTAAGTCTTTCCCCCAAAGAGCAAGCCGATTATGTTGCCCTTCTTACGGAAAAGAAGGAGGTTTTTGCATGGTCATACAAGGATATGCCGGGACTAGACCCATAGCTAGTCACGCATAATTTAACGCTTGATCCGACAATCAAGCCAGTAAAGCAAAAACTATGCAAGATGCACCCAACAGTGGCCTTAATGGTAAAAGACGAGTTACAAAAGTTGTTGGATGCCCAGTTTGTCATCTGTGTGGATTATCCTCCATGGTTGTCTAACATGGTTCCCGTCAAGAAGCCCGATGGGAGGATTCGCATATGCACCGACTTTTGAGATCTTGACAAAGCGAGTCCTAAGGATGATTTTCCCTTGCCAAGCATCGACGCATTGGTAGACGCCACAGCGGGCCACGAAATGCTTTCCCTTATGGATGGTTTCTCAAGATACAATCAGATTCGTATCAATCCCGAGGACCAACTAAAAATGGCATTCACAACGCCTTGGGGGACATTTTGCTATAAGGTCATGCCTTTTGGCCTTAAAAATGTTGGCGCCACTTACCAACGTGCCATGACGTACATCTTCCATGATTACATGCACAAAACTTTGGAAGATTACATGGATGATTTGTTGGCCAAATCTCTTTTGCGCCCAGATCACCTCGATGACTTGAGCAAGGTCCTTGATCGCCTCATTGAACATAAAGTCAGACTAAACCCCAAGAAGTGCATCTTTGGCGTCACCTCTGGAAAGCTCTTGGGTTTCATAGTCTCCAAACGAGGAATCGAGGTAGACCCAAACAAAGTCAAGGCAATCCTTGAAATGCTTCCCCCAACCACCATCAAGCAGCTCAGGAGTCTGCAGGGAAAGGTTGCGTCGATCAAGCGCTTCATAGCGCAGTTATCTGACAAATGCCGACCCATGAATAAATTATTGCATAAGGGGGTCACATTTCATTGGGATGACGAGTGCCAGTCAGCCTTTGACGACATTAAACAATACTTGGTTTCGTCGCCAGTATTGGCACCACCTAGACCAGGAGTGTCATTCTATTTATACATCTCAGCTATTGAGGTGGCACTGGGCGCCATGTTGTCCCAGAAAAATGAACTTCACAAAGAACAGGCTACATACTATCTTAGCCGCACCCTGGTCAGTTATGAACTTAACTATGCATACGTTGAAAAGCTCTGCTTGGCAGTGGTGTTTGCTACCAAAAAGCTATGCCACTACATGCTCAGTAATAAGACGTATGTTGTGTCTAAGGAGAATCCATTGCGATACATGATGAGTCGTACTTATCATAGTAGCCGCACGGCAAAATGGATCATGTTGTTGACGGAGTTTGACATAGAGTTCATTGGACAAAAATCCATAAAAGGTCAAGTCATCGCCGATCAACTAGCCGAGGCTCCTCTTGAAGACGATCAGCCTCTGACTTTCGAACTACCTGATGATGGGGTCTTCCATGTTTCAGAATCGCCGG
The DNA here is from genome assembly GCA_028583015.1 of Wollemia nobilis. NCBI lineage: Eukaryota > Viridiplantae > Streptophyta > Pinopsida > Araucariales > Araucariaceae > Wollemia > Wollemia nobilis. The sequence goes on from JAQPPZ010017129.1 coordinate 5,509,947, forward strand.
ATTCTGATGAGCCTGAGTCACAGGCTGACATAACCCTATTCTTCGATGGTTCTAAATGTGAGCAAGGGGGTGGCATGGGAATTGTATTCTTCACTCCGCAAGGCGCTCCAATGCCTTTGTCATTTAAATTAGACTTCCCGTGCACCAACAACAATGCAGAATACGAAGCCTTGCTCATAGGTCTTCAAACAACAATCACCATGAACATTAAACGTTTAAACATCTTTGGTGATTCGTTGTTGATTGTCAATCAAGTGAAGGGGATTTTTCAATGTAAATGTCTAGTTCTGCAGGCCTACAAAGCCCTTGTGGACAAATTCCTGGCACAACTTGAATGGTATGACATCGAGGCACTCCCTCGATCATCAAATCATTTTGCGGATACTATGGCCTCCTTGGGGTCACTCATCCCGCAAGACCCTTCTGGTGAAATGACAACCATTTAGGTTAAAACATTATCGCAATCTATGATGGAGCGTGCAAGCTCTGATCTGACGCCAAGAATCCACCTGATCCAGATTGAACCATCTTCGGATAAGTTCTCTCGAATCCATGATTGTTTGACTCGAGCCAACTAGGGGTCCTTGTTCTCCCTGACCCCTCTTAATAGCAACACAACGCTATTTTTACAAGTTCTTTCCCGCTCAGCTTTTGTTAGGGATGGACTTCAAGAGGGATTGGCCGTTCATACTATCGAGGTTTTTGATCAGCAGGATTGGTACACACCCATTCGGGATTACCTCAAGCTAGGTAACCTCCCACTTGGATTGACACAAGCCATGAAAAGATCATTCAAATAGAAAGCGGCAAAGCATGTCTTGTTAGGAGACATTTTGTATCAGTCAAAATTATGAAGGAATCCTCCTTCGTTGTTTGGACCAGCAAGAGTCCGCTTGGGTGATCACCCAAGCTCACGATGGTACATGTGGTGGCCACTTCAGTGGTATGGCCATCGCAAAGCGCATTCTTCGCATGGGTTATTATTGGCCATCTTTAGAGCGAGATTGTTGCGCATATGTGAAGAAGTGCATGAAGTGTCAACACCATGCTAATTTGACACACGTACCTTCTCAGGCCTTGCAGTCGATCCAATCGGTTTGGCCTTTTTCGTAGTGGGGCTTTGACCTAATTGGAAAGATCTCCCCTGCGTCGTCTGGTCATCACACGTTTATTTTAACGGCCACAGAGTACTTTACCAAGTGGGTGGAAGCAATTTCGCTAACCACTACGACTGGATCCCGCATTGCGGAGTTTATTTTGCATAACATCATATGTCATTTTGGTATTCCATCCAAGATCCTGTCAGATAATGGGACACCATTCAAGAACAAAGATGTGCATGCTTTGACCACAAAGTACAAAATTCAGCATAGTTTTTCAACACCCTATTATCCGTAGGCAAATGGGCAAGCAGAGGCGTCCAACAAAACGCTAGTCGCCATTCTCAAAAAGATAGTTGCAGACAATCATAAGGACTGGCACATTCAGATCCCGCTTGCCCTATGGGCTTATCGCACCAGCATTCGGACGCCCACTGGGGCAACTCCATTTTCGTTGGTGTATGGCTCCGAGGCAGTCATGCCTTTTGAGTTGGAAATCCCTTCCCTGCGCATTTCAATGCAAGAGTTCATCGATGATGACACTGCACGGTAGGCCCGGTTAGATCAACTGACGTTGCTCGACGAACGATGCGTTAATGCTCTCGAGCATTTGCGTATCTATCAAGAGCGACTTAAGAGAGCATACAACATGAAAGTCCACCTCAGGGAATTTTAGGTTGGTGACTTGGTCTTAAAAGAGAACCAACAGAATTCTAATTTGCCGTCCCATCTACGGGACAAGTTCATGGCAAACTGGTTAGGTCCTTATATCATTGACAGTAGAATAGGACCTGGAACATACCGGCTTGCCTCTCTTGAAGGAATCAAGGAAACAGAACCCTTGAACATCATTCATTTGAGGCCATTCCACATCTAGAGAGCCATAGTCCAACCAAAAGCTCCAAGGATTTTCATAATCGCTTGGTCAACCCTAAATGCCCCAAAGGTATCTATAAACCCTTTGGTCAAGCCAAAAGCTCAAAAGATTCTCATAATCGCTGGGTCAACCCTAAATGCCCCAAAGGTATCTATAAACCCTTTGGTCAAGCCAAAAAAGCTCCAAGGATTTTCATAATCGCTTGGTCAACTCTAAATGCCCCAAAGGTATCTATAAACCCTTTGGTCAAGCCAAAAGCTCCAAGGATTTTCATAATCGCTTGGTCAACCTTAAATGCCCAAAGTATCTATAAACCCTTTGTAACCAAAACCATTTCAAGTCAACCCAAAATGCCTCCAAAGGTATCTATAAACCCTTTGGTCAACACCAAAAGCTCCAAGCGTTACCATAACTGCTTGGTCAAAATAAATATTCAAAAATAAACAAAAACAATACAATCATCAAAAATCACAAAAACAATTGCATTTCAATTCCAGCCTACTCAAAAAAATCAAAATCACAAAAACAATTGCATTTCAATTCCATGCATACTCATAAAAAAATCAAAATCACAAAAACAATTGCATTTCAATTCCATGCATACTCATAAAAAAAAAATCAAAAATCACAAAAACAATTGCATTCCAATTCCATGCATTCTCATAAAAATCAAAATACAAAAATATAGGTTGCATTAGGCATCGCATCCATACATTGCATACCTTTGCTAGGTCATACAAGTCAAAAGCACCATAGGCTGTCATTACTTGGCAATTCCATCATTTTCCACATCAAATCCATTTTCATAAATGCATACATCCAACATATCACCATTTTTAGCATAGTCAGTTGTCTCCTAATGTATCTAGGGTTTTTCGTCATTCAGCTATCTTTAATTTTCTAGCCAAAACTATACATAGTTAAACAGATTTTACACGGGAAAGTTTTACTTGGATCACACCTTGTTACATAGCATCCCAACACAAATTAACACACATATAATAATTCCTAAGTTGTGTGAACGTAAGAGAAACCTACAAAGCAGTCTAGGGTACCATAGGTGAAATATTAGCCTGTTCATCCCCCTGTGCGAATGGTTCCAGAATGCTGAGAATTGACAAAAGGACGAGTTCTTCCCTATCCATTCCCCATCATAAACAGTGGTTTTCACCACTCCCACAAATCCCCATCATAGTTGGTCCTCAAAGTTGTAAGGATTCGTACTACACGTCCCTGCCAAGGATGGGTAGTCATCCCCAAGACCTAAAAGGATCAACGTTATTCAAAAACACCATTCCAACAACCCATCATCACAACCATCTCCACTCACCTTTGGTCTCCAAGTTGTAAGGATTCATACTACACGCCCCTAACCAGGATGGGTAGTCATCCCCAAGGCCTAAAAGATCAATGCCCTTACTTCATAATCTCCATTATCCCCTTGGTTCCCAAAGTCGTAAGGATTCGTACTACACGTCCCTACACAGGATGGGTAGTCATCCCCAAGGCCAACAGGATCAAGGCCATTCACAAGCTCAAACTTACAAAGCTCAAAATACAAAATCAAATAACAGTGGTTATCACCACTATTCAAAATCCTTGCTCAAAAAGAAAAATAAAGAGAAAAATAAACAGTGATTTTCATCACTATATAGACGAGCAAGTCTCCCAAATCATTCAGCCAACAAATAACCTGAACTTGAATCCCTGGAATTCTCAGCATTCAAAAACCATCTAGGTGATCCTCATTACAGGTTTGGTTGATAGCCTACTTGGCAATGGTGGTATCCTACCCGCATGACGATATGTCTGTCACATTAGCTTTGCGTGTGCGCAGACCAATGTTTGCATGTGGATGAGCTAGCCTATGGTACCTTAGATTGTCCCGTGGATTAATCTTGCTAAATACAACAACGGAGTTAGTGGAGCTAATTAGGTGATCCTCAGTACAAGTTTGGTTGATAGCCTATCTGGCACTGGCGGTATCCTGATGAATAACACATAAACGAACTCAATTGCACACACAGGGATGTGAAATAACTTGGTTAAATTCAAGTCGGATTTAGACCTTGTTCAAAAGTCTTGCGAGATAAATGTACAGTCTTGGCTAGTTAGTTAAAATATCTGCATCTCAGAAAAGCTTCACTACATTTTCAAACAACCGGTACATTTCATTCCGTACATCACCATCAAAAAATAGACAAAATACAAAAACAAAGTTTTCACATGCACAAGCATTCCACAAAGTTATCCCATTACTATAGCAAGCCAGTCAAATCTTGTACAGTCTATGGTGCATCGACAAATCATCAACAATTCATTTCATTCATTCCATATGCATACATCATACAAAGTAGACCCATCGCATTCATAATCGCATATGCATACATCAATGTAAAAACATGTACATAAAAATAAATCATGAAAAATGTATAAACACCAAAAAGAGTCATCTGTATATATATATCATAACAAAATTGCCCACAGGCTACAGTGAACCGGTCCTCGGACCTCGCTACCACAATCCAAAAACTCAAAAACCCCAAGCCTAGGGCGTCGGCCACCATGATCACGCAGGATCGGTGCGACGGGAACTACCCCTCGTAGTGTGGGTCCTATGGGACCTCTCAGGGCGACTGCTGCTCGCCCCTGCATCACGCCCACTAGCGCCTCCCTCATCCAGCCGCCTGCGATGGGATGATGTTGACTGCTCCATCTCGCTGTCTCTCGTCCGATACGACGAGCCACCTGCAGGAGGCTCTGGTATTCGCCCACCAAGGCGGATAATCTCTCCCTCCATCTCTAGCCGATGCCATCGCCAATCTGATTCTTGTCACCACCAATCTGACTCCCGTCGGCCCCAATCTACCTCCCGTCGACTCCACTCTGCCTCCCACCGATGGTAGTAAGCTACTACGTCATCGCGCTGTGCTAGCTGCACCTGCAGGAGATCCCTCTCCCATGTAGCATCCGTATCACCCCTTGTCGGTGAGACGTAGTCCCTACGCTCTCCCGCTCTACCAACTGCATCCGTAGGAGATCCCTCTCCTGCACCATCTTCCCAAACTCCCCATCTCACCTCCGTAGCACCTCCGTCAATCGTGCTACCTCAGCGTGCAACCCCGCCTCTGTATCCCCCAGCACGGTCGGCTACGTCGGCCTCTCTGGAGCATCGGCCTGCTCTGGAGCATCCTGCATCTCTGGCTGCTCCTCCTCACCAAAGTCCTCTCCCGCATCTGCCACCTCCACCATGTCCACATCAATAGGAGCTCCCCAACCCTCGCCTGGTGCCTCTGCACCCTCTTCGCCTACCGCTGCCTCATCCCCTCCCAATGGCCCCTCACCTCGCCATTGTCGGAGCGTCCACCACTCTTGGTACTCGGCAGTGACTCCGACGTCATCCACGTCCAAAATGTCCAGTACTGTATCCGCCTCCTCCCCCAGCGGCTCGAGGATCGGTGCAGCTAGAGTCCTCTCATCGCTCCGATGTCGATAGACTAAGGGCTCCCCAGGAAACCCCTGGCGTACCCCAAACTGTCGTGTCACTCGAAGATAATGAAAGTATTCCTGCTCTGTCCCGTGTCGTCCAATGACCCACCTCCCCCTTCAGACCTACCGAAGCCACTCATCAGCCTTCGGCCATGCGGGACAATCCCGATATGGCCTCCACACCACATCTCCTGGAGTCAGTCGGGCCAATGCATCTACGTAATGGTCCACGTCTCCCGTAAACCACCGACTCTACCCTCGCTCCTTAGATCGATACCATAAAGCACCATAACCAATGTCTCTATCCACCATGTCAACCCGTGTAGTCCAGGGTAGCCCTCGTGGTCGCTCTACGGCTATATGCTGCCAGGCCCAGCACTGCAATAAGTAACTGCAGCCAATCCCCTTTCGCTTTCGACAATGGACCTCATACAACTCATCATATAGTTGAGCCAACAACGTCTGGCCCCATCTCATGATCACCAGCTCTATCATCGGACAATCCACTAACTGCCACACCACCTCCAGTAGGTTCCATGGGAACCTCGCCCCCGAGGAGTCTAGCAACAACATGTTGGAAATGAGGCTCATGAGTAGTGCATGCCTCACTCCCAACACCCTCCTCTCATACCACCACCGCACTAGGATACCACCCACCTGACAATCCTCCTCCACTTTCTGCACCGCGTCCTCCCCATCCAAGTCCCCATGTCCAAAGCACCGGGTCAGTACAGCCGTCCTCTGGCCTCGTGGCGTCGTTCGGATGGGAACCCCGTCTATCAAAATCCGAAGAATCCGATACACATCCTCCAAGGTAACTGTCATCTCCCCTGTCGAGAGATGGAAGGTGTTCGTCCGAACATCCCACAGACTGATCAAAGCTGTCAAGTACGCCCGATCCCCAACAACTGCCTCCAATCGTGCCACATGCTTGAGCCCCAAGGCGTCAAGCCACTCCCAGTCCTCCGCACTCAACGCCTCGCGGGCACTAGAAAAAATAGTCGGTACCCGATGCCGACTCTTCACCACCTGCATATCACAAAACATAAACACATCAAAAACATGCATCAAATCCCCATCACTTGTACAAAACTGCATCAATGTACAACAACATCATTCATCAACATGTATATAAACAACAACAAAACAAAAACAAAAACAATTTTCTAGAGTTTTTAATTCTAGTGTTAACTGACAAAAACAAAGTTGTATTTTAAAAACAATAAAAACAACAAAAACTTCAATTCATTAATCGACAAAAACAAAGTATTTAAAACAATAAAAACAACAAACCAACAAAAACAATTTTCTAGAGTTTTTTAATTCTAGTGTTAACTGACAAAAACAAAGCAACTTTTTTTAAAACAAAAATTTACATGGTTTACCTACGTTTCGACCTAAGTTTACCATTTAAACAAAAAAATTCATCAATTGTAATCTAAGTTCTCATCTTGCATTTCATAAAAACAATAAAAATTTGACATGGTTTACCTACGGTTTCGACCTAAGTTTACCATTCAAAACAAAAAATTCATCAATTTTAATCTAAGTTTTCATCTTGCATTTCATAAAAAAAAAAAAAGTGACATGGTTTACCTACGGTTTCGACCTAAGTTTTACCATTCACATAAAAAACATTTTATAACCGTGGTTACCCTAAGGTGTTACTCTAAGTTTCATTTGGGTTTATCCTACGGTTTTCCATCTAGGTTTCCATCGGTTTGCATACACGTTTCATTTTGTTTCATGGTCTTTAAATCAAATTCATTCACCTTTTAAATTAATTAATTAGGGTTCCATGTCTTACACAAAAGAAAAACACAATAAAAACACATTTGCACTTTTCAAATTAAAACTCGAGGAGATAGTTCACTTACTGGTCTCGCCTCGGCTCTGCCGCCTGACGACCCGGTTTGTGCACTCATGGTAGCTGGAAAATTCGACAGCGCTTCGCGTCAGAAAATCTCCCTCCTCCTCCTCAGAGCTCCAAATCGCTCGTGATGAATAGTGCAAATGAGCCAAATCCATAATTTTTGCCTATTTATATTTTTTGCTTGCTGGTATTCGTTCCTGCCTGGAACGAGCACTTTTTCCTCGGAGGAGCGCTCGTCCCACCCCCGGACGAGTACCATCATGGAGTTCGTCCCACCCGAAACGAATACCCAAAAAAAAAAAAACAAAAAAAAATCAAAACCAACCAAAATATAAAAATGACAAATGCCAACAAAACCACTAAAAATTGCCGGACAAAAGTGCTCTTGTACTTAATCTCTTGGCATCAAAAAAACCAACGTCGGGGTTTACATTGTCCTTATCTGTCTCCCTAAGAAGGCTACCATGGCCGGACCGCTCCATGAGAGATCAGCTTTTCGCCACTGTTAACCCCAAATGGCATCCCAAAATGGGTTCACACCCACCAAAAATAGGTCACAAAAATCGAGAAACTGCTCGAGCATTCAACGGATAGCATCTAAAGGCACCCTCACTTAAGTCATCTTGGGTCAAGCGACTCGTCGCTTTTCTCATGTCGGTCATTCCCTCATCGATTCGTCGCTTGAGGGGGTAGTCACACTTAGTTGCTAATCAACAACAATATACCCAATCATGGAAATAACACGCATTCAAAGGATCATTGACAAAGACAATCGCGCCCCTGCTTGGGGCAGCAAACAAGCAATTATCACAAGCTGATCAAACACTTGGCATTCGTGAATCATGAACTCAAGGTTCCCATAGACAAAAGGTTGCGCCCTTTGCCTATTCATGACTGATCAATGTCCAAGTTCAAGTAATGCCTCACCGAACCAGGTTAATACTTGATTTAAGTTCCTTAGCTCGTCAGAAGCAAAGATTCAAGAATGTGTGCCCTTTCCATACTTGGGGCATCAAGAGTTGGTTAGGTTACTAAGAAACCCTAATCATTAGTGCTTTGGTTATCTATTTTTTCTCAGGCGCTGCGCCTTGCACAGCGCTTCCCAAAAAGGGGCATCTGTAGACACCAAAACAGCACCAATCCGATTACGTGACAACAAGCGCTGATCGCATTGACACAAACAGCCCCCAGGGCAGCCCCAGAGGTTAAAACAGTGGTCCTAACCACTCACACAATAGTTTTAAAAGTCAGAGATCAATTTGGCACCTTTTAGGCACTCTGCTACTTATTCGCTCCACCCAGGGATGAGTGCAGAATGGTACTCGTTCCACCCAGGGACGATTACCAGCGCTCGCTCCGGGGTGGGACGAATGCCAGGTTTGACCTGCAAAAAGTCAAACCTCGGCCCATGACAACTCAGAACTGCCACTTAGCTCTCCCTTCATGGCATAGGGGTGCGAGTGAGTTCTTTTGACAACCACTTGACTCTCCATTCACTGCATGGGAATGAGAGTGAGCTTTTTAGGACAACTCGGATTTGCCACTTGACTCTCCCTTCATTGCATGGGAGTGAGAGTGGGCTTTTTCATGACAACTCAAATTAGCTACTTAACTCTCCCTTCATTGCATGGGAGTGCGAGTGAGTTCTTTTGGGCATGCAGCAGCAGTTTTATAGAAGCAGTTATGGAGCCTTGATCAGGGAGAAGTCTTCTCTTCCCTGAAAGAGCATTCATGCTAAGTAGCACTTTTGCATGCTAATTCAAAGAGACCCCTTGGGTCTATAAAATGGTGAATTTCCTCACCCAAAAGAGAGACAGAGAAGGAGCATTTTGAGCGACGAAGTGCTGCTATTTTGCTGACTTACGATTTGTGTCTTTACATCCATAATCTCTTAATCGAAAAGGAGGTTATTGGGTGACTTTGAAGGCACGAATCAAGAACCAAAAACCCAATTTTTTGACCACAATAGCCCATCAATTTGCCGACAACACATCACAACAGGTTTCGGACCCATCCCAAGCGGATTGGTGTCGAAACAAAGTTTCAACCCGCGGGTGGTTTGCCTTCGGGCACCCCCTGCCTTATTGCAGGTTTTCTCGTCTCACCCCGGAACGAGTACCAATTGCAGGTTTTCTCGTCTCACCCCTGAACGAGTACCAAACTATTGCAGGTTTACTCGTCCGACCCAGGGACGAATACCGATCTGCGTCAAATTTGGTGACTGTTTCTTTTGCAGCATTTTATTAGTTACGTATTTATGCTTTTGTCAAATTTTTAGTTTATTTGGACTCATTTTAACCATCATTACATTTATCTTTTACGGTAACCTTTCATATTCGCTCTTTTATTTTTCATACACAGGTGCTACTGATTCTTTGTTTGTTTCTTTGAACGCAGATTTTCAGCATTAGAGGAGCAGCGAGGAATCTACTTTTACCAACACAAGCGGCGGCAACGTTTTGGTTCGCCCATCTTATATGTGGGCACGCGGGAGAAGGAATTCTGAAACAAGTTGTAAAAGATCAACATTTGACGCTCCTATCCCCTAAAAAGGAAGGAGACGTATTGTAACACATTGCTAAAAGAATATCAATAAAAAAGGCCATATTTTATATTGCTTTTATATCTTGTGTTCATTCATTTGTGTTCTTTCCTTTTAATGCAATTTTGTTTAGTCTTTCCTTTTTGTTTCCGGAATCTCGTGCTTTCATTACCCTTTGTCCTTTCCTTTTCCCGAATACACATGCAAAAATTACACTTCTCTTTTGCACAAGCCAAAATACAAATCGCATGGATGATATTCCAAATGCCAAATTTGGCATTATTTATATGCAACCAATAGCTTGTTCCCACATCGACGATTATTCAAATTTTATTTGAATTCAAATATTTAAATTAAATTTAAATATTAAATAAATATTTAACTTAACCTTAGCATCCATTATTATTTAAATTAAAATTTTAATCAAAGATTAAAATATTTCAATTTAAATTAAATCCTCTTGTGGGTCTTTTCAACTTGATCCTTAATCTTTTTAAACTTGGTTTTTGTTCCAAAATAATAATAATAAAATATTATTATTTAATTTGAATTTGCTTCACCTTCCTTGGTTCTTTATTCTTTGAACCCTCTTGGGTCTATAATATTTAAAAATAAATATTATAACCTATTGCTTTTCAAGACCTTCTTGCTTTTGGAGGAAACACATAATGTCCTCAAAGATGACGAACATAGCACAACAATGCTTTTGACATCAATGACAACAAATACTTCTCAAAATGTCCAACAATTGTCCTTCTACTGAGAGGCATTCAATGTGTCTTCTTTTGAGGATGCAATTGAAATGGCTAAGAAAGTATAAATTACCCTTATCACAAGAGGGCAATTGAAAACCAAGTCCTATGAAGAGGAAGATTTATTCCTCTAACTCAAATGGATAGTACAAGAAAAAATATATGATAGGTAATTTAGTTAAAAATTCATGCTAGGTCAACAATGTTAGTGCTACCACAAACCTTCAAAATTTTGTCTTAGAGAAGAAAACAAAAAAAACCTAAAAGGAGGTACTCTTTACTAGACAAACTCTTTAAACAACTTTAGATCAACTTTTGAAATCCATAATGGTAAATATTCCACTTAATAAGGCTATTGAACCCAAAAGAGAAAAGGCTCCCTCTTTTTATCCCAATGAGCAATGTGTCTTCCACTACATCAATGGTCATGTGATAGATGTATGAGCTATATAATTTTGATGCAAGACCTAATTAATAAATTTTAAGTTGTTCTCAATAGCTTTGATTCTCAATCTCCTTCCAATAAAGATCTTGGAATCTTCTAGAATTCATTGCCTAATCATAATTGAAATGAAGATACAACAAATAGTATTCATTACAGGATTGTCCCACCTCCAAACCAAGGGATGTTTAGGATACCCTATTATTCTAATCATATCTCTCATGTTAATGTTATAATGAGACAAAACATAGAAATTTTATCATTTCATCAACCTTCAAAACCTCCTTTAGTATTTCATACAAAAAGAACTTCTTCCTTTGAAGGACCTCCTTCAATCATCCAATCAAGATATAAGGCTAAAGGTGAATTTGATGTACTTTATTAAATTTAGAGTATCTTGGTCAAAATATTTCTTCTTGAATTCAAAAAGATCTCTTTATATGATAGATATGTCTTACTACAAAATTTGATTGAATAAATTGCTCCTAAATACCTCAATCCAAATGTTCTTAATTTTTTAGTAGGGTTTATTTGGGTTAATCATGCAGATGATAAGTTTATAAAGTGAGTCTTAGTTGATAATGGTTTTAGTATCATGTTTGTAGCCTAATATTCATTAGCTATTTTGGTCTAACCAAACAAAATTTGGATATATTTGATCTTATCATCAAGGCTTTCAACAATGGATAACATTAGACTAGTGGTACTATAGTCTTACCCTTCATAGTTAGGCCCATTACTCTCAACACTCTCGTCTATGTCATGCCATGTGACTTAAATTACAATATGCTTCTTGAGAGACCATATATCCATGAGATGTGGGTCATCCCTTCAATTCTATATTAGAGCCTTAAATAAAAATATAGGATAAAGACTTATCACATACCAATTGACCTTAAATTTTTCACCTATAATCAAGTGATCAAATTCAAAAATATTAAAGCCCATCTTTGCCCTTCTCTAAATTTATCTCTTGAATCTTCTTATTCTTCATAGCTTCCAATCACTAATGCATTAATGTATCTCACCTTAAATAATTTACATAATAATTAAGGGTAAAAGTACCAAAATAATCAACATTATGATAATAAATTAGATAAAAATCAACTTATCTTAGACATAACCAAACTCCCTCCATCTCCTCTAACCATAGATTTACCTTCTATCAATAAGGATAAAATAGTACAAATAGTAAGTTGCTCCTTCATTTGTGCTAGTACCACCAACAAAGAGAAAATCCATGCCAATAATCCTTTTCTATTTTAACAATAGTATGCTTCATACTTCTTTTTAAACTTATATTCCATTCCTAATTAGATGCTTTCTAATATGGTATATCGAGGCAAAGGACTAGGTCTATATCAATAGGGCATCAAATAGCCCTTGTAGATTGAATCCTAGCCAAGATGTTGTGGATATGGATTACATCCTTAGTCATAGGTAATCCTTACCTTGTCCTTCTTCTTCTAATAGTGAATATGAGGCAATCCATCCTAATAGGGTATCTCATAATGATATTATTTATTTAAACATATTGGATTGATATGGGGATAATAATGGTGGGTTATCACTCCTCATAGATCCTAGCTTCCCTTATTTTACACAATATGTTAATGTATATATCCTAACCTTAGCCTATCCTAAAGTAATTGCTAACAAATATAACTATGGATGGAGGAAATTCTAAATGATCCTCCTCAATATGGTCCTATGGGCTATCTAATGCAATTTTTTTTTTAAATTGTAAATGGTGCTATCTCATAGCTAATTGACCATAATCAGCTAACCTTAGATCTTCTAGATCTAGAAATTCTAATAATATAGCCAAATCCACCTTATTGAAATATAAATCTCAGATTTTTATTGAGGAAATAGTGGACATTGATATTGGGACTCCTAAAGATCCTAAAATCCTTAAGCTAGGCAAGGTCTTAATCTCAACCAAGCATGAGAAATACAACAAGCTCTTGTTATATTTTAAAGACATCTTTGCTTGGTCCTACATCAATATACTAGGTCTTGATCCTTTCCTTGTTGTCCATCACCTTGTTGTCACTCCTGGTGCTAAAATTATAAATTAAAAATTACAAAAATACATCCAAAAGTCACATTGCTAGTAAAAGGAGAGATCCAAAAACTTCTTAATGTTAGATTTATCAAATTCATCAACTATTTTGACTAGATATCTGATGTTTTTATTGTAGTTAAGAAAATTGGCAGTGTTAGAGTGTGCACTAAATTTTTGGACATCAATAAAGCATACGCTAAGGATGACTTCCCTCTACCCATAATTGACATGATAATCAATTTCATTATAGGAAATGGAATGGTGTCTTTGATGAATATATTCTTAGACTATAATCAAATAAAAATCACTCCTAAAAATCAAGCTAAAACTACTTTCACCACCAAATGGGGAACCTTATACTATCAACTCATACATTTGGGCTAAAGAACATGGAATCTATCTACCAAAAATTCATGACATGATGCATGACATCATGGAGTATTATATTGATGATCATCTTGGTCATTTTTAAATTAGAAATATCATGTTCAATACATAAGGTGCATCTTTGAGTAACTTCAATAATGTAAGCTATGCCTAAAGCCTCAAAAATGAATCTTTGAGGTTACATTAGGAAAACTATTGGGATTCATAGTATCCTAATGCAGCATCAATGTTTATCCTAATAAGATATCAACTATAGTTGATTTGCCAACCCCTCAAACTCTAACCCAACTTAGGAGTATCTACGACAAGATCCAATCCATTGGGAGATTCATCTTCTAGCTACCTAACAAGTGTCAACCCTTCACCAAGATTTTAAGTAAGGGTGTGGTATTTGAATAGGATGTTGATTATTAAGATGCATTCAATGCTATCAAATCCTACCTCTTATCTCCTCCTACCCTTGTACCACCTAATACCTATAGGGCCTTATTGCTATACATAGCAGCCATGGACCATGCCTTAGGAGATATGTTGGTGCAATATGATGACCAACATAGAGAAAGAGTAGTTTTCTATATTATCATGGCTTTGGTCAATTACAAGGTTTTATATACCCCTTTAAAGAATCTTTACCTAGTCATAGAAATTTTCCCCCAAAATTACAAACACTATATGCTCAACCATAAAACCTTTGTTATCATGAGGGTCAATCCTTGTGTTATCTCATGTCTATTATGAAACTTTATTATCATTCACCAATATGTAAAAATATCAAATCATTCATCCATAAATAATATTCCACAATAATAATCCACACAATGAGACAAAGATAGATAATACCCTTAAGGTAGGGAAACACCAATAATACTCCTTAATAAAGGAATAACTCCACAAGGTCTTCCAAGATGAGAGTGGAACTTAAAGATGGAAAATTCCCATTAGCCACTTCATGGAAAAATATGATTATATATAATTTATCTCCATGATGATTACAATGACAAATAATCTTTTTTATATACCCATCTTCTAATTCTGCTTTGGGGATCTGACTACTAATATAATATTATATTAAAATATAGTATAATATATCAACCTTGGGTTATGTTTTTGCCATGCCAACCCTTATTCAATATATTATCATATCCCCATATACCTATGCCTAGGTACCCTAACATTCCACCCTCCTTACAAATATTTCATCCTTGAAACATATGAAGAAACAAGATAATATGATTTGCTAAGTAATGTTATAAATTGGTACCAATATCAATCATCCATTTATCCTAGTGAAAATAGGGTTGGTGGTGGTCTATGTTGATGCTGGTATTCTATTTTTCTACTTGAGTATCCATAACCTCTTCATTGGATCCATGTTTTTGCTACTCTATTATGATAATTTGAATGATGGATCCATTTGTTCCTTGATGTTGTTGCACCACTCTAAAATCTAGGATTATTATTCTTTCTTTCTTTGCCAAACATTATCATACTTTTTTATTCAAACAAATCCCTTTATCCACTTCTTAATTTATCTACTACCAAATGTGTGGTTTATTCCATCTACACATTAATATTTTTTTACCTTCTACCACTCCTTTAAAATTTGCTAGCTCTCTTTTTAATTTTTTTTGTTCTTTTTAAATTATGTTTATTTCTTCTATACAACCTTTGAGTATATCCTTCAAACTAGTTATCTTTTTATATGGGTCCTATTTACTCAAGAATGCTTTCTTTATTCTATCCCAAGTCAATTCATAATTATGGGTTCTACAAAAACTATCAAACCAATAGAGAGCTTATCCTACAAGAAAAGAGGAATTATAATTTACCAAGTATAAAAATTAGTAGAATACAAGGATTTAAATAGTTTCCACCATTCTCTATTATAAATATTATCTTCTCCAAAAAAAAATTGCAGCTCCATAGTTCATGCCCCAACAAAAAATATAATGTAAACTAGAGTTTTATAAAAATATGTCTCTCTACTAATTTGAATATAAACCTCCAAAATAAAAACCTCTTTTATACATAACAATGGATGATTTGATTACCTACAATTGAAAGATATATCAAATTTTATTTTTTTTAAACATGATTTAAAAATTTACCATTGTTTTTTTTTTCAAACGACTGACTTCATAGGGTTATATCTCCCTCAATACTACTCGTATTCCTTAATATTACCACTCATTTTAATCCCTTCAAATTCCACGTAAAATGATCCAAGAATTATCTAAATTGAACAAACTTTCATAGAGATATGGCTCTTGAAATATGAGATGTTTTTTGGGAAAACTCTTCCCTAATTCTACAATCCACAAAAAAACAATCCCCACTTTGTCAGAATCATTTCTCTAATACCACTTGTTATGAAAATTTATTCTCATTTATAGAAATCATTCACCAATATACAAAAATATCAAGTCATTTTTCAACAAATAATAATCCACAAAATGAGAGATAGATAATAACATTAAGGTAGGGCAACATAAATAATACTCCTTAAGGAAGGAATAACTCCACAATATCTCCCAAGATGAGAGCACCACTTAGAGAGGGAAAAGTTCCATAAGCCACTTTGTGGAAAAATATGATTACATATGATTGATCTCCATGATGATTACAATGATAAATATCCCTTCTTTATATACCCATATTCTAATTTTACTTTGGGGAGTCAACTACTAATATAATATTATAATATAATCAACCTTGGTTTATGTGTGGCCCATTCCAACCATTATATAATATAATATCATATCCCCATATACCTATTCCTAGGTACCCTAACAATGTCCAAGCCTCACCTCTCAAGAAAACTACTAAGTCATTCATTACATTTAGCAAATTTTATATTGAGTTTATCAACTAAAATTGTATGAAAGGTTAGGTCATTGCTAACTAGTTAGTAGTTGCACCTTTAGAAGCTAGCCATCCTTTAGTAGTAGAATTTTTCAATGAGTCAGTATTCAACCTAGAAGTAGATCAACCTAATTATTTTACCTTAAACTTTGATAGTGCTATATGTGTTAAAGGATTAGGGGTAGGATTCATCATGGTCACTCCTCAATAACAATTAATCCCTTTGTCCTTTAAGCTTAAGTTTACCTATACCAAAAATACCACTAAGTACAAAGCCCTTATCCTAGGGCTACATGTAGCATTAACTCTCCAAGTTAGAATCCTCTTTGTCTTTGGAGACTCTCCGCTAGTAGTCAACTAAGTCAATGGTGTTTATTAGACTAAATCTGATAAGCTAAATTCATAAAAATAATTTTTGATAACATAATGGTTTCTTTTGATGAAATTACCATTGAATCTATTCCTAGGTCCAACAACTATCATGCTCATGCTATGGCATCAATTGCATCCTTTATCCCTCTATATATCTACGATAAACAAGTTATGATTGGTATTCAACAAAGTAAGGAACCTCAAACCTTAGAGTCTATCCAACTTCCTCTAGAAGTCTTATATATAGACGTAGATCCCTCCCCTGATTCTTGGTACACATATATTTTGTTTACTTTAAGAATGATATTTTACCTAATAGTTTGAGCTATAATTATCTTAATAACCTCAATCAATGGGTCTATAGGTATATCATTATTAGTAATATCTTATACAATGATACATTAATGGTATTTTCTTAGATTTTTAGCCTCGGCTAAATCCCAATTAGTCATCAAAGAGGCTCATGATCGTTCATGCATGGTAACTTCATTGGTGTTGTCATCACTAATAAAATTCTATGTATGGCTATTATGGGCCCTCCATGAAAAATGACTCTTGTTACTATGTTAGAAGGTGTAACAAGTGTTATAAATATGATAACCTCATCCATGCCCATTCCCAAGCTCTATAATCCTTGACTTCTTGACCTTTCTCCACATCATTGGGAATATAAACCTAGTTTTTTTTTAAGGACACAAGTTCATTATCATAGATATTGAGTACTTCACCAAGTTGGTTAAAGCCATGCCTTTAGCCTCAATTGCTAGAGTTCAAGTTTCCAAGTTTATCCTTAAGTAAATCCTTAGTTGTTATGACATCCGTTCTATGCTAATCTCTAACAATGGACCCTTTAAGAACAATGATATCCAAAATAAGTGTGGTAAATATTAAATTTAGTACAAATGGTCTATGCCTTACTATCCTCAAATAGATATCAAATACAAATCTTCTAATAAGACTCTTATTAGAATCCTAAGGAATTATTTTATCACAAAACATGACAAGATGGTGGTAATCGGTTCCTGTAGGAATGGATTATTTGCACTTGATATCATATTCTCTCCTGATGTTACACTTTAAACAACAAAAATAGATGCTACCTCCCTTTGGCATAGGATATATGGTCATATAAGTTCTTTATACTTACTCCATATTAGTAATAACCACATGATATTAGGTCTACCAAACCTTTCACCAACATTGCTACTATATCAGGTTGTTTAGCAGGGAAACAATACTAAGTACCTTTTTAGTTGAGCACTCACAGATCCAAAGGACCATTCGGTGTGATACACAATTTTTGTATACTCATGCTAGTCATTTTTTTAAGGAAGAAGGTGATTTTAGTTATTTTCAAATGAATTCTAAAGGAATATGTGGGTGTATTTCTTACAACTAAATTCATACATGCTAAAGTATTTCTAAGGCTTCAAGATGTGTATAGAAATAAAATTGGGTATTTTATTCAAATTATTTGCTTCCATAGAGCAGTAATATACATCCAATTAATTTTCAAGGCTTATCATGTAAAATAGGATTAAGTGTAAAATCCCTATAGTATGCACTTAATAATAGAATGGGATTTCTAAAAGGGGGAACCATTCCATCATGAAAATGGTTGACTACATGCTCAGAAGAGCCAATCTAGAGCAAGAGTATTGGGTTGAATTCTCCACAATAGTGTATCTTATAAATAAAAAACCCACAAAGGCACTGCAAGGAGTTTCACTTGAAGATGCATGGTCTAGGTTGAATCCTTCCATTGCACATCTTGAAGCCTTTGAAAGCAAGGTATACATGTATGTGCCAAAGCAATAGAGAAAAAAATTTGATGCAAATATCCTATCATACATATTTCTTGGGTATTATGATGAGTCAAAAGCCTATTGAATGATATATCCAATCACCAAGAAGTTGTATATAATTGGATATATGGTTTTTGATGAATAATTTGAAACTAAATCAAGTATTAAGGATTATAAGGAGTCTAAATATGCCACATTTCTAGTTGTGAGTATGGAGTTAGATGAGGAAGTTTTAAAGTTTGTTAATGAATCTATAATAGTTTATGTACCTATAGTTTGTTAGGAATTATTACATCATAGATCATGTGAGAATTCAAGTGGTATAACCACCCCTAATAAGGTACATGTATATAGTATAGGACACGATAGTTATAAGATTTTTTGAGGGTTTATTTTTTGAAAGAGGTATCATATGTACTTAAATACCCTTCACTACTTTAATACAATCATTCAAAGCATTAATATCTAATATGTGGTATTAGTGTAGGTAGAAGAAATAAATAATTCACATTTTGATATTTGTCTAGAGGAATCCAAACTCTATTTTAAAAAAAATCAAAAGTTGAGATAAAAAGTCTTCAAGGATAAAATTACCCTATGACCATGAAGGAAAAATCCATGGCACATTCAAGAAGTTTTAGGGTGAAAACCCCCTACAAAAGGTAAAAATACATTTGTAGAATCAAAAGGGTTTCAATATCTATTTAAGAACAAATTTTATAATGTCTAAAACAACCAGGCTAATCTTAGCAAGAAAGAAAATAATTGTCATTTTAAAAAAACATTTTTGGGAGATGAATGGGATCAAAAATACCATCATTGAGGTAAACAATGTAATAGCTTCAGTTGGATAAAACCCCAAATTGATGTGACCAAATAATTTTGTATCCAATTGTGGATTTTGCACCACATAATGAATCAAGGAACTAAGAATATTTCCAATACCAGCAACAGCTCCCACTAAATCAATTGTAGATGCTCTTGCACCTATTAATTTTACAAGGTAAGAAAATGAAGTCATTTGTATCTCCTTTAAAAGGTTATAAGGAAGCCATAGAAGCTCCTTTTGAAATTACATTGAAACCACTTGAAAGGCATTGAAAAATAAAAAATAATGAGGAAGATTTAAAATATAGAAGGCTGAAAATATATCCCATTGAAGCCATTTGAAAAACATTTAAAAATAGGTTTGAAAATAGATTAAATAGAAGGCTCATAAAATTGAAACTATTTACAACATTGTAAATTTTCTAAGAAGAACATATTAAGGCATAGAGTCTCTTAAAAGACTACAAATATAAAATGCAAGAAGGAAATATATAAAGTTTTTTTAACAAAACAATTCTTTCAAAGGCACTTTGGTACTTTGGAATAGAGAGCAAAAGAAAGAATGTTCAACATCGTACTAAATGTTCCAACTAGAATAGTCATTGGAATTAATAGTATACAAAAGGAAATAACCCTTTGAAGAAGCAATATGCAAAGGCATTAAAATACTAATTAGAATATTAAGAAAAATACAAGAAGGAACATAGCCTGTGAAGAGGCTAAATCAACATCTCAAGGAAAAATCCAAGAAGACCAATAACATCCACAACAAACAAGCTTGAGCAACCCATGGCTATTTCAAGTGAAAGCATATGTTTCAACAAATTATTTTGGGATCAAATTAAATATATTTATGTGTTTGTGTGTGTGTGTGGAAAAGGACTTGTTTGTGAGAGTATTGGAAAAGATATTGACTTGTTAGAGTATTGGCAAAAGTATTCACTCATCAGAGCATTGGAAAAGGGATTTACCTATCAAAATATTGGAAAAGGTGTTTGATCATTAAAGTATTAGAAAATACATTCACTCATTACAATATTTACTAAAGTATTTTCTCATAAAAATATTAGAAAAGGTATTTACTTGTGAAAATATTAGCAAAAGCATTCACTTGAAAAAGCATTGGCAAGAATAAAACATTGGGATGAGGGACCTGGCGATTTGGCTTTTGGCGGGAAATTTTCTGTGATGGCGCCTGGTGTTGCTCGAGGGACTCTGGCCCGAAGATTTTGCCTAGGGCTTAGGGGGGTTGTCTCTCGCTTTCGCCCGAAGGTTCTCAGAGTGGTTCCGGGAGGGCCCGATGGGGTCTCCTCCCTGTTTCTCCTGCTGGGAGAAAGACCTCATATGCTGAGAAACTGAAAGATTTTCCCTCGCCTTCCACGGACGGAGCTCAGCGGAATGCTTTTCAATCGATACTCAAGACTGCTGCCAATGGCCCACATGCTCACCGCGTTAATGGTTGCCTCCCACAATCTTCCTCCAGGCCTAAGATTGTAATAGAACCAATGCTGGTCGAAGATACAATCGTCTACCGAGCTAATCACGACTTGATCTGCAAATTCATGGGCATCCGGCCCACATTGAATTTTCTGCACACCTGGGTTCGTCGTAACTGGGAGCCACACGGTGAGTACTCTCTATGGCCTATAAGCAATGGGTATTTCATCATAAGTTTCTCTTCTTTAGCAGATAGAAACAGAGCATTTGAATCGTAGAAGAGAAACCATGGACCAACAGGGTTATTTGTCCAACCCTCGGAGAGTGGGTTTCGACCCCCGCATCGAACCCACGGCCGTCCCGGCCCGGATCCGGCCGTACGCTCTCCCGATGGAGTTTTGGGGTGAGCAGTGTTTTGGAATTAATAGGTAATTCCCTAGGCAGATTTCTGGGAGTCTCCAAAGATACCATAGAGGGCAATTCTCATTGCCTTTGCTAGAATATGTGTAGAGATGGACATTAGTCACCTCTACCACCGAGGTGGAACTTGAGCTAGCAGGAGTACCCCGGATCCAAAGCAGCTAGACTATGAGGCCCTACCTTTCAGTGCCGAGTATGCCATAAGCATGGACATTTGGCAAGGTTCTGCCCAAACGAAGTGAGCACAAAAACGGAGGCTCCGAGTGGAATGGCAAACCGCCCTAGAGAGGGTAAGTCTAGTCCGGTCAATGAACCCTCTAGCAATTCTCCAGGTCCTGATGCTCAACAGGATGGCTTTGAACAGTGAAACGAAAGAGAAACAAAAAGAAAAATGGCAAGGAGCAGGTACAGATCAAGCCAAACAATCGGTATGAAATTTTTAAGTCATTAGTGGATCTGGAGGACCAATCTATGGAAGGAGTGGTTGGGAATGGTGAGAATGTCAACACTCCACCTCTTGTTTCTCCTTCCTTCACTCCCGTAGTAGAACAGGTGACTGTGCCAGCTGAGTACCTGCAGTCAGAGAATCCAGGGGCCTTGGTTATACACTCCCCAACACAGCCGGCTATAAAAGATGTTACCATGGGAAATGCAGAGAAAAACAGAGAGAGGCCTGCTTTAGGGATTTCCCAGGTGGAAAAGAGATCAAGAAACAATAACTCTCAAGGAGCGGGAAGAAAATCCAATAAGGAATTACTAATAGCCCAAGGAGATAAGTTAATCAATGAAGGATTGGTGAGGTCCATTGATTCTTACTGCTCACAAGGTTTTCAATGATTATTCAATCTTGGAATATTAGGGGTTTAAACAGTAGAACCCATCAATCTGCTGTTCAAAGACTCTTAGAAAACCGAAAAACAGATTTTTTGCTTCTCCAGGAGACCAAAATGTCTTTAGATATCATGAGTAAAACCGCTACTAAAATCAGGGGGAGCTGGGTATATGGACGTGGCTGCCCAAGGAGCTTCAGGGGGAATTGTTACCCTTTGGAACCCTCTGGTCTGGACTGCTTTAGAACATGTAGCTTGTAGGGGTGTTCTTTCTTCTCTTTTCAAAAATAACTTCAATTCTGAGCTGATCCTTATAACCAACTTTTATGGGGCCCAAGATTTTGAAGGCCAGAGGCTCCAATGGGACGCTGTTCACAATATGAGAGCAAACAGGGAGTGTTATGACTGGATTATTGCAGGGGATTTTAATGCAAAATTATCTGTCCGGGACCAGGAAGGTGGCTCCCCTACTTTGGACCCAGGGGATCGGCTTTTGATTGCCCAAGTTCAGGCCTTTAATCTAGTGGACGTTCAAGGCCCTAGTGTTTTTTTCACTTGGACAAACAAGAGAAAGGAGCCACATAGCAGGAAGGTCAAGTTAGATCGCTTTTTGGTCTCGGAGGAGGCTTTTGTTAAATGGACTTTAAAGTTCCAGATTTTGGAGGGCCCTATTTCGGATCATTTTCCCATCTTGCTTGAGGGAGGGACTTCGAGTGGACAGCACTTTAGGCCTTTTAAATTTGAGAATTTTTGGTTACAAAAGGAGGACCTTCGACAAAAAATTTCTCAATGGTGGGCAGAAGGCCGCCCACCTTTTGGGACAACAATGTTCAAATTTCATAAACAGCTTCAATTTGTCAAATTTCAATTGAAACAATGGAGGAAAGGAAATAAGTCGGATTTCCAGTCCCAAAGGGCTCCCTTGGTGGCTAGATGGGAGGAGGTTCAGAAACTTTTTAGGGAAGGGTCAATTACTGAGCAACTCAAATCTGAAGATGACGAACTGCGTAAAGCGGTTGAGGACATTGACAACCAAGAGGAGTTATACTGGAAACAGAGGGCTAGAAATACTTGGTTATTAGAAGGGGACAGAAATACCAAATTTTTTCATCGGTCAGCCTTGTGCTAGGAGACAGATGAACAATATGGAAGTTCTCAAAGATGAACAGGGAAATGTCTTCGATACTATTCCCCGGTATGCACTCCCATGCTATCGATTACTTTTCTAAACTTTTTAAGGAAAGTATGCAGCAAGATATTGAGGCTCGTAACGAAGTTCTTAATGTTATTCCTCCGATTATCTCTGAAGAGGACAACCAGACCCTGCTTAGACCCATTGAAAGGGATGAACTGAGAAATGTGGTCTTTGGTATGAGTTCTGGAAAATCTCCTGGTCCAGATGGCTTTCCTATTGAATTTTTTCAGGCTTTCTGGGATACCTTGGAGGAGGATGTTCTGGCTGTTACTGAGGAATCCAGATCCAATCGAAGAATGCTCAGGGCGATCAATCACACCTTCATTGCTTTAATTCCGAAAGGGGAAGTGGGGACTCATATCTCTGATTTCAGGCCTATTGCTTTATGCAATGTGATTTACAAAATCATCTCTAAGATAATGGCTGAGAGGCTTAAACCCCTTCTTCATAGCATCATTTCTCCTGAACAGGGGGGCTTTGTTGAGGGAAGACAAATATTGGATGGGGTGATTTTGGCCCAGGAGGCCATCCATTCAATGCAAACTTCGGGCAACAAAGGCATGTTCATTAAACTGGATATGTCCAAGGCTTATGACCGGGTGGGGTGGTGCTTCTTGTCGAAAATGCCGGCTGCCTTTGGCTTCTCTCAGAATGGATTGCATGGGTTATGAGTTGTGTTTCTTCTCCCTCCTTTTCTCGTTCTCATTAAGGGCCTTCCCTCGCTTCCTTTCGGCGCTCCCGTGGGCTCCGCCAGGGAGACCCTTGTTCTCCCTATCTCTTCCTTCTCTTGGCTGAGGGTTTGGGAAGACTGTTTTTGAGGAGAAGGCAACAAGGTCGGCTTTCTGGTATCAAGGTTGGGGAGGAGACTCTGACTCACTTGCAATTTGTGGATGATACGGGTCTGGTTGGTGCGGCCACTCTTCGGGAAGCTAGAGGAATCAGAGATACTTTGAATGTCTACCTAAGGGCTTCAAATCAGGTTCTTAATGACAGGAAGTCCAAAGTGGTCTTTTTCAATCTCGACCAACGGCTTCAGGAGCGTGTTATTGACATCCTGGGCTTCACAAGGACCTCTCTTCCAATTGTTTACCTGGGGGTTCCCCTTCATTTCAAAAAGTTAAATGTTGATATTTGGAAGAACCTGTTAGCAGGCATCAAAGACAGAATGAATCATTGGGCCCATAAATGGCTAAGCTACGGGGGTAGATTAACCTTCTTGAAATCAGTTATTCAGGCTTTGCCGATCTATAAATTCTCAATACTGACTGCCCCTCATACCATCTGGAAAGAGTTGGACAAAATGGCTAGAAGATTTTTATGGGAAGGCGCAAAAGGGAAGAAAAAATGGGCCTTGGTTGGGTGGGATAAAGTTACCCAGCCTAAGGATAAAGGAGGGTCGGGCTTGAGATGCTCTATGCTTAATAACAGGGCTTTGGCTGGAAAACTGTATTGGCGGTGGGTTTCTCAGCCATCCTCTCTCTTCAGCAGAATTCTTTCCAAGAAATATTTGGGGCATGTCCATCCCAATGAGGTGGGTCGCTTTCCCTTGGAAGGTCCTGGTTCTTTAGTGTGGCAGACTCTCAAGCTTGGGTCCCAGATTATCAAAGATCAATTATTCTGGAAAGTGGGGAAAGGAGACAAGGCTCGCTTCTGGACGGACTCTTGGGACCAGCATCCGCCCATTATTGTTTTGTTCCCCGAGCTACAACCTATCATGACCGCCTTAGAAGCCTATGGTTGGATCCTTATTGATAAGTATCTTCTTACCACTCATTTGGGGGGGTATACTTTTAAAAAGTTTAAGCGATGGGAGGAGTGGCCAACCACCGTCTCTCCGGAGTTGGTGCCTATCCCGCAAAAAAATATTGTCGTAAAGGTTCCTCACGGGGAAGGATGAGGAAGATGAATTAGCTTGGGGCCATGGAAGCCTTGGGGTCTACTCGGCTAAGGCCGGATATGAAGAGATCCTCCCCGAGCCTCCCCCACACTCTTTTCCGGCTCAGCATTGGAAAAGGATTTGGCATTTAAAGGGTTGGCCGAAAGTGAACTTCTTCGCTTGGCAACTTATGCATAATGGTCTTCTCACCTTTGACAATCTCAGACGTAGGGGTTTCAATGGCCCCTCTCAATGTGCTTTATGCCTCCATCATGAGGAAACTGCAGACCATTTGTTTTTTGAGTGTCCTTTTACTCATCGATTTGGGAACGCCGGTTCTCGCAATTTAAACTCCAGGCTAATGGTGTTTTCAATCGTACCAATATTTGGGAAAAATGGAAAAGGGGCAGGTTCAATTCCATAGCTCTCCGAACTGGCTGGCAGTTAGGCTTTCTCTTCATTTGGTGGCAAGTTTGGTTGGAGAGAAACGCCCGGATCTTTAGAAACACTTTCTCCTCGATTGACGGTGTTTGGCAGGTCATCTGGAGCAAAGTCACAGAAACTGTTGCTACTTTTGCCAATGAAAAGAATCAGGCTACTCTTGGGCATCCTGAAGAGGGGGTTGAGGGTCTTGAGAGGCAAGATAGATCATGCTGGAAACCCCCCCCGAAGGCTGGATCAAGATCAATACTGATGGGGCTGCAAAAGGCAACCCGGGCAACGCAGGAATTGGTGTTGTTTGTCGGGATCACTTGAGTGCGGTTCTTTACTGGGAACTGCAGGGATTGGGCAGAGCCACGAACAATGAAGCCGAAGCCTTGGCCATTAAGTCCGCGTCTATCTGGGCTGTAAGGTGGTCACCGGAGGATAATTCTTGAATCTGATTCTCAAGTCCTGATCGGCGCTCTAGATTGCTTGCGGAATTTCTCTTTAAAAGCCTGGAGACTGAGGATGTTGATATCTCAAATCAAGGAGTTATGGAGGGAGTTAGATGATGTCATCCCCGTGTATGTGAGTAGAAATCTGAACACGGTTGCTGACTTCCTTGCGAAGATGGGTGCTGAGAAAGAGGTAGGTGTCCAGCTGCACAGTGATATGCCTATGATAGATGAAGAGATTCGGAGTGGCCTGGAACGATCTCTACATCCATGAGCTCAAAAATGACTAAGGTTTGTTTCTGTCGCGATATCGCGACATATTGCGTCGTCGTGACCCTGTTTGGTTTTCTGTCGCGATTTCGCGACATGTTGCTCTGTCGCGACATGTCGCTCTATCGCGACATGTTGCTCGTCGCGACATGTCGCTCCGTCGCGACCTGTTGCTCTGTCGCGACTTGTTGCTCTGTCGCGACCTATCCTGGAAAACTGTAGCGATTTCGCTACCCTTCTGGTTGCTGTGGCCTTGGGAGGATTATTGTAGCGATTTCGCGACATGTTGCGTCGTCGTGGTCGTTGATGAGAAGGTGTCGCGATGTCGCGACCTTTTTGGTAGGTTTTGCTGCTGGAGGAAAAGTGTCGCGATATCGCGACGCTTTGAGAAAAACTGCATGAAAGGGAAAAACCGTCGCGATATCGCGACAATCTGTGTGAAAAGCTACTCTAAGGAAAATCCGTCGCGATTTCGTGCCTTTTTTGAGGAAGGGACTCATAGGGGCATCCTTGTTGCGATTTTGAGATGTGTTGAGCAAAATTTAGTTAAGGGGGAAAAACCGACGCGTTATCGCGACCTTTTTGAGAAAAGCCTCCCAATGGATAACCTGTCGCGATTTCGCGACATGTTTATGGAAAGGAAGCACAGGGGCAAACCTGTAGCGATTTCGCTACAGCTCTGGAGAAAAAACAGCTGGCAGGAAAAACGTCGCGATATCGCGACTTGTTATGGTAATGGGCACCTCGGGCTGAACATGTCGCGATTTCGCGACACTTTTACCGGATGGGGCGCCCATTGGTTTTCTTGTCGCGATTTCGCTACACTTCCGGCCAAGTGGGACTCCAAGGAAAAGTCGTCGCGATGTCGCGACACTTTCTCAAAGTTGCTGATCAAAGGGGTCCTCGTCGCGATTTCGCAACAGTTTCGGGGAGCAGATGCTTTAAGGCTTTCTCATCGCGATTTCGTGACACTTTTGGCGTTTGGGTGATTTGGTGCTGTGCTGTAGCGATTTCGCGACCTTTTTCGGGTGTTGTGGTTCCGGCGCTTTTTGTCGCGATATCGCGACATGTCGCGATTTCGCGACTTGTCGCGTTATCGCGACTGGGTGTTGTGGCGCGGCGGTTGTTTGGTTTTGTGTCGCGATTTCGCGACATGTCGCGTTTTCGCGACATGTCGCGTTTTCGCGCCCTTTGTACTTCTGGTCTCTCTGCGCTTGGTTGGGATGCCCTTTCTCCCTCTTGTAACTGTCTTTTGTGTTAATACAAGTTTTTTCATTTTTTTTCAAAAAAAAAAAGCATTGGCAAAGGAATTTGCTCATCAAAGGACTAGAAAGGTGCTCATCAAGTATTAAAATTAAATTTCTTGAGTAGAAGACAAGGCACCTTTTTAAATGAAGAAAATAAACCTCAATAAGATCATTGAAATAAGCATCAAGACACCTGAAGCAATGTAGCAGGGACTCTTGAACAAACTCCTATGTTTCAAAAAACTTCTCATTGATTTACGTTAGCCATATAGGAAATGCAATAAGCATACCTTGTTCACCACCACGGTAGTGAATTTATAGGATGTGAATAATAAAAAAGTGAAATTAATAGACAAGTATGTCAAATATTTAATGTTGATATGATATCTAATTGTATAATATATAGAAAAATAGATCATCGTCTATGAGACAATTGCATTAAAAAGAGCCAATTATACTCATCAAATGCACCTACAATAGAGAACCTCTAGTGAAATCTCTAGTAAATAAAATTAAATAGTAGAGCATACTACAAAATGATATTTTCTACCATACTAAGTCTTTGAAAAAAGGAATAAACAACACGAAATAAATATTAAAATAGCAATGGGTGACAAGCATTAATCACAAGCAGACATTATCAATACATCCATAAATTTCCCACCAAAAAGGTTTGAAGAAGTTCAATAGGACAACAACATGTGGAACAAGGAGAAGTGCACACATGGAAAAATTGCAAAATAAAATAAAATATGTAAATAAATGAATATTTCATAGAGGAAGAATCATTCCCTCTACCTTTAATTGTTGAGATGCACTTATTTCTCACACTTTTGAAGCATCAATTGAAAAATGAGTATAGACATATATGCTCATCAAAAAGAACTTTTTGAGGTAAACTCAGTAAAAGATGAATATTAATATTTTGTAAAGGTTTACCATGGAAAGATGAGCACAAAATTTCTTGTTACCAAATTCTCAATTATCAAGGATAAATAATTATGTTGGATGGACGACAAAACTCATGGTATAGCTTGACTTTGAGGAAGTTTGGCAAGTAGTAGAAGGAAGCATTATTTGTCCTACTACAAAATAAGAAGATCAAAAAATTTTGACAAGGCAAATAGAAAAGCAATACTAATAATCATGTTCAAAGTAGAATATGAGGTCCAAGAATACATTAGGGATATGACCATATCCAAAGATGCATGGGAGAAGTTGAAAATAGTATTTGAATCCAAGAATCAATATCAGGCTCTATTCCTCTAAATCTAGATACATTGTCTAAAGATAAAATGTAGAGAAAAGTTAAAATAATTCATGATGAGAATAGTAGAATTACAAGCATAACTGCAAGTGGTAGAAACTCAACTATCTGATAAAACGTTAGTTTCTATTATTTTGATATCACTTCCATCAAAGTACAATTTTTTTGTGACTACACTAGATATTATTAAGCAAACACCAAGTTTTGAGAATTTGGTGAACCTACTTCAAAAATAGATGCCTCATATATGATAAAAGATAATACTTACTAATTATAAGTCCAAGATGGAATCATCCATTCATAAGAAGCATGATATCTCCACAACACTTTCAACAAAGAAACAATTTTCAAGGATATTAGAATCAAATAAATGATTCTCAAAAGAGTACTTTCCAAATGCAAAATACATGTGAATATTATGGAAAAAATGGATACACCATGAGGGAATGTTGGCATATTCTATTCAAAAATGGATCACCTTAATAAGAGATAAACTAGTAGAAAAACATGTCATATTTAGAACTATAAAATCAAAATTGTAGAAAAGCACATCAAAGTAATGTAGTTGAAGTGAATCAAGTCAAAGAAGAAGAAATAATAATTTCAATAAGAAGAAAATGAGCATGTTTTTATTCCACAAACACACTTGAGACAACACAATAATGTATGGTATAACCCCAAACATATGATAAGTTGAAAATTTTAGAAACATCCAAATCATCATACAAGAAGAGTTCCACTAATTGATCACTTTAATCCAATAATCCAATAGGAGACAACACTACCTATATCTAAATGGAACCATTACAAGCATAAGTCATGGGACACCTTCAAGTCCAAGAAGTACAATACATTATGGAACGAAAATGGTACATTCAAAGTCAATTTATTTTCCACTCACTTTCCCAAATACAGAGAAAAATATCTATAGGATGAATGGCCTATTATGAAGAAAGATTTAAAATAAAATGGGATAGCTTGCAAACTAGATCTTGTTGAAATAAAATTATCTATCTTTGTGACTCAAACAAGAGATTCATACATCATCATCAAATCCTAAGATCTCATAAGACTATTATCAAGAAGTGTACAAGCACTAAAAACAATCAAGATATTGAATGATAATATACATTGTGATATCATAAATATTTTCAATATAATTTTTGAAAAATGGAAATTTATTAGATAGATAGCTATTAGGCCCTAATGGCTCAACTTTAAAGACTGTAGCAATTAACAGATTGCTACATTTTAGTTTAAGGAAAAACTATAGCATCTATGGAAACATTAAAAGGACTAAAATAAGTGTACAATTTTTTTAGATATTACATTTATAATATACATACCATTTATCATATCACAAATCTTATGATAAAATAAGAACCTATAAAGAATCCAAGATTTTATCACAATTAAAATAGAGAAAGAGAAAGCAACAAAAGAAGCCATACATAATTTAATTCCACCATATGCAAGACAAAAATTAGTAGACAACAAATTTAATAAGTGGAATTGAATTCATGGTAACATATGATTCACATGAAGACATTGAATAAATAAAATTTAGCATTGAATAAATATTTTTGTAATAAATATATTTGGAGTGCATGATCGGTAGAACTTGACACTCCTTAAGTATTAGTTTAGAAAGTCTACACTGAGGTGGGGGGATTTCTCTCTCAAATTTCTACAACATCTTTTTCTTGACTATCCTTTCTCTCAAAAGGTACAATATTTCTTATTTGTTCTTTTGCTTACTCCTGGGCCCAACCCAATTGTATTAGAAATTTATGCCTTCAATGGTCCTCTCCTTTTAATAGATACAGGTTGAGATCTTTGTGGACCTTTTACTTACCCAATTTCCTTTAGGAAATATGGAATAAAATGGACAACAAAGCCTTCTAAAATGACTCCAAATATCATCTATCTATTGGAGTCAAAATTTTAGAAGCAAGTAAGGAAAACATATTCCTAATATCCATTCAAGATGGCAAATAAAATTTCCTTAAGGCAAGGTTGTCAGTATCTCTAGGCCTCCCTACATATTCTCCTTCTCCCTTGAATTCCAGAAAAGTGGATAGATCAAGATTCAAGTGGACCCCTCCTCCTTCGGGCTAGATCAAATTAAACTTTGATGAAATGGTCTGTAGACACCAAAACAGCACCAATCCGATTATGTGACTACAAACACTGATCGCATTGACACACACAGCTTTCAAGGCAGCCCTCAGAGGTCAAACAGTGGTCCTAGCCACTTACACAGCAGTTTAGAAGGTCAGAAAGTAAACAAAGCAAAGTTGGTCGTTTTAACAAGCCTTAAGCAAAAGCAAGCCTTAAGCAAGAGCAAACCTTAATCAAAAGCAAGCCTTAAGCAAGAGCAAACCTTAATTAAAAGCGAGCCTTAATCAAAAGAAGGCCTTGGCCGAAGTGTCGCGATATCACGACCGTCACGATATCGCGACACTTCAGCACCCAAGGCAAAGCCTTGGCCAAAGTGTCGCGATATCACGACGTCGCGATATCGTGACACTCCCCAAGCAAAGCCGTATCGCGACACTCTGCCCAAGGCAAAGCCTTGGCCGAAGTGTCGCGATATCACGATATCGTGACGTCGCGATATCGCGACACTTCAATGCCCAAAGAAAGCCTTGGCCGAAGTGTCGCGATATCGCGACGTCGCGATATCGTGACACTTCGACATTTGTGCCTAGGCAAAAATTCAAGCATTCAAAGGCAGCCATTAAAATCAATCAAAGGCGAAATTCAAACATTCAGAGGTGACATTAAAACCATCAAAGCAGACGTTAAACAAGTGGCAGCCGAGGACAGTCAATTATTGCCGCCTGTTGTGCATGCACGCGTAGGTGGGCAGATTGGCAGTTAGCGGACTGTCACAAGGGCAGTCATGTAAGCCCAAGTCAAGGAGGAGTCTCCTCCCTTTTGGGAAGGCATGGCCGCCACGTGGCATCCCTGCGTGCCCCTCCAAAGAGACCCCATGGGTCTATAAAATGGTGGACTTTCCTGCCCAGAAAAGAGACAAGTTGGTAGACATTTCAAGCGACGAAGTGCTACCAAAATCAAACACCCGATTGCATCCTTTTAGATTCATTCTTCTACACCCGTAATCTCTTTCGCAGGAGAGGTTATTGGTGGCTGCTAGAAGGTGAACCCGGACCTTAATACCCGACATTGGATCACAGGAATCCATCAATTCGATGACAACTCAACCTGAGAGATTTTGGGCCCTTCCCTAGTGGATTGGCACCGAAATCAAGTTCTAACGGTGGGCGGCCCGCTTGGGCACCCCACACGTTCTTAGTTTCAATTTAATTTATGCTATTATCGCAATATATCCTACATTATATTTATGTTGTTTAAATAATTTACATGTATGATTATCAAGCTCGGATTTCAGAAGCGTTTATTCAAATATTATCATACTTTTATAGTTTTTATTGTCCTACTAACTTGCAGGTAACAACATCGATTTGGCATCGTAACACAGTCAAATTTGCGTTAAACAGTCGAAGGAAGAATAGTTGAATTCATCTTGCAGATGGACAAATTAAAGTCAAGTGCAAATCGATTGGTTGTTTTAATGGCAGCGGCCCTCTGGTAAAGTTTTCTGTTTTATGTAAAAGTTGTAGGTTGTTTAGAATTATTTTATTCACGTATGTAATCAGTCTTTTACACTTATTTCTAAAGTCAAACGATATATCTTCTTGTTACAGGTGCTACTAACATTTTCATTGTTTCTTTGATCGTAGAAGAAGCAGCAAGCAAGGATTCATTATCGCAAGCGGCGGCAACACTCTGGCCCGCCCGTTTCAAATGTGGGCATGCGAAAGAAGATCACTATGCACTTTTTGTAATGGAAACATGCTAACTCTCCTAGCCCTTAAAAATGGAGGAGATGTATTGTAACCGAGTTAGAATCACATTAATAAAAAGGGTTGTGCTCCTACTTTCTCCTTTTACATTTGGTTTTAATTCGATTATATCTGCTTTATCTCGTGCATCAAGCTAGTTAGTTTACATTGCGGCAATACTTTTTTCTTTCGGAATCTCATGCTTTCAGTGGCGATCACGGTGGGACTCTGTCCCCTATTTTTTTTTTAGATTCAGAAACTGATTGAAATTTTTTTGTGCTTAAAGGTACCAGGCCGAATCAGAAACACCGATTTGAGCAAAAAAAAGGTAAGGTTCCAAAGCTGTACCTGCATTTTTTTATTATTATTATTATTATTATTTTATGTTTCTACTTTTTTTGTCAACTTTTACTTGCTTAGGGAAAGTTGTTTATGCTTGTTTCATTTTTATTAAATAAAATGAACCCCACACACATCACATGGTAAATTAAACCAAGGAGCTGGTCGTAAGACCCTAGCCCTTGAGCAAGACCAACGGTGGGTTCATCACCACCTTGGCTTAGCTTTGCATCCATTTCCTCGATTGTCACTGTTGTTAGGCGTAAATCCTGATGAAAGCTGACCGAGTGTCGCTGGGGTGATTCCCATGCGTGCGAGGATAAGTCTTCTATGGTAGGTGTCATTAACAGGACAATCCCCCCTTTCGTACCGCCTATGTTCCACGTACCATCTGCTCTCACGTACCTATAGTTTCCCTCTCGTAAGGGCGGGTATATAGAGAGGTTGGTATATCGGTCCGACAATGGTATATTGAAGGGGTGACCATTTATGGGAGTCATATGAGCCAACATTATGCATTTAAACGTTCTTCAAAACTTGCAAAAACAAAACAAAACATCAAAATGCACTAAACCAGTTTAGGACACACTATTAATCCTTAAAAGAGATAATCACGGTTTGTGTATGTGTGTGTTCATTTCTCGCTTAGTGTAAACAAAAAGAAAAATCATCATAAACGAGATAAAAATCTGCTTAGCTAGTAGAGAAGCACCACAATGGTGTACACCCGTAGCCAAGCCCAATCAAGGGCGGACGCTGTAGAAGGTGCACAAAGAGAGGGCGCTGGTCGCCTTCACTTTAGCCCTGAGGACTTGGCCATACCGCCTTGGCGGTCTGGCCTACAAGAGAGTCCACATCAGGCCACATCAAGAAGGAATTATTGGGACCCTCCTCTGTGGAGTTTGCCCATTCAACACAACCCCTTTCGGGAAGAAGCTTTACATGTAGATCTCAATGTAAATAGACAACCACCTCTTGAGGCTAGATCTGAGTGGCCACAGCGCGATGAAGTGCTAGAGAGGCATAGTGTCCATGAGGAGAGACAACGTGAATATGATACCTCTTCTTTGCCTCCCATTAGAACAGAAAGACAAAACCCAGAGCGCAGGGCTCTTCACACAGGGCGAGCTCACTCCGCCCACCCCTTTCAAACCCATGAAAGGGAGTACGAGGAAGACCATCGCATTCCTCGAGAACAACATACAGCGTGGGAACCTTGCATTTCCGCACCTGCTAGATATCATGGTCACCCATCGAGGCCAGAGCCTCAAGTAAATGCCGCCTACCTCGACAGAGGGAAGCGACCCATTGAAATTTTAGATCATCAAGATCGAGGCAAACACATAGGAGAAACATTCAAGCCTCCTGAGCAAAAGAGGGCAGACCAAATTGACCCAGGCAGTCGCCAGACATGCCGCCCGCCAAGCCCGAATCACGTAGCTTGAGCAAGGTCATCAGGAGTTAGAGTACTTATACCGCCTTAATAAAGAGCGCATGCAACACGAAGCGGATGAGTTGCGCTATAAACTACCTGAGAGGGTGCCAACCCCTCGCACCCAAAGAGTAGAACAATATGAGAGGCACAACCCTTTGGTGCAGGACAGGTCTCCGCGACCTCGTCAAGCTTTGCCTCCGAGACCTTATAGACCCGAGAGGGAGGCCACTCCCCGAAACAATGATGGGTACCCTCAGCGGGGACTCAATCAGGGTCATAGGTCTCGCCCAGAGACTCCTCAAGAAGTTTATGAGGAGTATGAACCAGAAATAGAATGGGCCGAAATGCCCCATCAAGGCGGGAGGGCTGCCATTCGGCCACCCCCCCATAGGCCTCCAGTCTCCCATAACTCACAACGGGAGCAAACAAAAGAGGAAGAAATAAAATCTTTCGATGCATACAAAGCGCTATTAGAGCGTTTGGAGTCTATGGAGACAAAAGCTTCTGGGCATCAAAAGCCCACGTTACGTCAACTCCGCAGTCATCCAGTGCATCCCTCAATGCCCACACCTCTTTACCCCGAACATTTCAAGTTGCCTCAATTGGCAGTCTTTAAAGGTGAAGAGGATGCACAAGAACATGTCACAAGATTCCTAAGCCAATGCTTCGGCATTCAAGATAATGATGCATTGTTGCTTAGGACATTCATAACCACATTCGTAGGCCCTACCTCGGATTGGTTCACACAGTTACCAAAACACAGCATAAACAACCTAGATCAATTAGTAGATGCGTTTCTTGAACGCTTTGCCTTCAACACAAAGAAGAAGGCATCACTGAGTGATCTGGCCAACCTCAGGCAATATGAGGAAGAAACAATGGCAAGCATACGGGAATCGATGGAGGGCTTTGCTTTCTAAGCTACCCTACCTTCCCCCTATGTCTGATCTCACACAGATGTTTGCACGGAGTTGCTTAAAATCAATCTCTGGGCTATTGTTGCTGTAGCAATACGCCAGCCTAGAAGAAGCTTTGGCGCAAGCCAGAGTTATAGAAGAGATTAAAATAGGTGAGGGCGCAATCGCCAAGCCTAAAAAGAAAGAGTGGAATAAAACCACTAAGACCGGGACTACGCAATCACAACCCGCTACGGTTAATCAAGTTGCGATAAATGTCCCCAAGCCTGTGCAAGAAATACAGCCCCAAAAGGCTAATTACCAGGCAGTGCCTCCTAGTTATGAAAGAGATAATAAAAAATAGGAGCAGAATCAGTAGCGTCGCCCTAGGCGACAATTCACCCCTTATGCGGAGTCTAGGGACTCCCTATTTGACCGCTTGTCAGCGGCAAATTTAGTCACCCTTCCAGAAATCCAAACTGTAGATCCTAACGCTCCCAAGCCTAAGGGATACAGAGAGGAATTATATTGTAGATTCCATAGGCGAAGGGGACATGACTTGAATGGATGTTGGAAATTCAAAGGATTAATCCAAGATTTGATCGACAATAAAACATTGGCCGTGGACAACCCCATAGCGCCAAATAATCAACAAATGGGGGTATTCAAGGACCCTTTGCCTGCCCATGAGGCACAGGCAAAACCTCTCCAGGTTAATGAGGTGCGACAGAATCTTCCCATGCAAGGATTTGTGGGAATGATCAGCATAGTGACCAGGAACAAAAAGTACCCAGGAGTTGCCCCCGAGGTAGCTACAAGGGAAGTTCCAACAACGTCGCAGCCTCAACAATGCCCTGTGCAATTGCCTCCGCCTAGACCTGAGGTCACGATACGGACCAAACTCACGCAGAGTTTGCGGACCACATCGGCTAGGCTTTCCATTTACGAGCTTATTCAACAGTCAACACCTCATAGGGAAGCTCTTATGGAAATTTTAAAAGCCATCGAA
Source organism: Wollemia nobilis (assembly GCA_028583015.1). NCBI lineage: Eukaryota > Viridiplantae > Streptophyta > Pinopsida > Araucariales > Araucariaceae > Wollemia > Wollemia nobilis. Next base: position 5,546,312 of record JAQPPZ010017129.1, read on the forward strand.
TTACAACCTCATGAAGCAAATTCTTTCAACAACTTCGTGGGACATGTGAAACGATGTACGGAGCCGGTCATTACCTTCAGAGAGGATGAAGTCAAAACAATATCGAATGACATGGCAGATCCACCCCTGCACGTTATCGCGTGGGTCAACGGGATCCCGTACAAGAGAGTGTTGGTAGATACTGGCTCGTCCAGTAACATCATTACCACTGTAGCATTAAAACATCTGAAGCTGCCAGCCTCTCATATCATAGCCTCCACATACACACTGTGAGCTTTCAACGATGCAATATGCTCGACAATCGACACAGTTGTTCTGCCTGTCTAGGTAGGACAAAAGACAATACCAACATTGTGCCATGTTTTGGAAGGCGAGATGGCTTACAATATACTGCTAGGGCGGCCATGGATCAGGGACATGAAGTGTGTCCCTTCGATCGCTCACCAATGCCTAAAGTATGCATTTGAAGGAGAAATACATGTAGTCCCGATGGACTTAGAACCCTTCAAGTATTGCAATGCGGTGCAATTAATGCCTCAATCGACCCTCCCTTCAACGCATTTGGATTTCCAGTTAAATCCATCTAAACAAGGTCCAATACCGTAGGCACCACTGGTGACCAAATCATAAAAATCCTAGCCAGGTGAGTCTTCATCATCTGCTCCTTCACTACCAATGCCACCTGTCATGGCTAAATAGAAGGACAAGGGAAAACAGATCATGGAAGAGGCTCAGCCCCTAGAAGAGGGGTTGCCAACAATATCAACGGTATCAACAGAGGAAATACCTAGCACAACGGAAGCTGAGACTCCTAACCCACCAAACATGGAATGGACTCAGGAAGGACTCCCGTTCCCTCCCTCCCAAGCATCAACAATCACTGTTGAAATGGCCAATGACAGGCACTGGGGGAGTATTTAGTGGAGAATGTTGTGGCAATGCCCGCATTAGAATCGATACGGGACATGGGGAGACCTCGCCTTCCCATAGGAATAGTTGTTCCTCTAGGTTACCCACCAAACCGGACAAATTTTGTGTATGGGGGCCTTGATCATGGTCTTGAACCATGCAAGCAAAAGGACGAAGACGAAGAGCCTTTTGCTGAAAATATCAACTATCTGTCAAACCCGGACTTCGCTCTAAGATATCTCGGCCAATGCAATTGGCATGGATACGGGCTAGGCAGATATGAGCAAGGGATGCGTGTCCTTTGCCAACCAAGATATCAGATGCCATATGATAAGTCGGGAGTAGGGTTCAACCACCCCCTGCCCTTAGACATCTTGGTAGAAAATATGCAAGGCCTAGGAATAGGCAACAAGGGGGGATTGGCACCGGATCTTTATGCCAACCCAAATACAGAATATACATTGGGAGATTACCTCCCATGGTCAACAAACACCCTTGGCAACATCAGTAATCCCTCTCCTTTGCTAGAGAGAGGTGAAAGTTCGGACACTAATCCCCAAAGAGAACATAAACGGTGTCCGGACATCTTTTTGAAGTTGTTCCCCTTAGAGGTTCCAGTTGAGTCAATACAGTGTCAAGAGAATCAGGTCCCTCCACCAAGAGTGGAACAACCGCAATGGGACCAGATTAATTTGCTTGGAACAAGGAGAACCCTCAATGTCGCAAACAGTTGCTGAAGAAAATGAACATTTTTGGATCTCCGAAAGTGATTCAGAAGATGAGACTGAGATGAACTATCTCAATCATGCGCGATGACATAATCACCCTTTAACTCATGAAGATCTGATGGGACAGATGGGCATAAGGTTAGGGCATGAATGGTGGGTAGACCCAGCGGGGTGGGACCAAGTGTTGGATCCATGGCTCCAAATTCACGATGAGCACCGTCCACCCCGAGACCCTATCATGACATCAGTGCCGAGGGAAGACCCTGTCCTCCTATTCGCACATAGGGCCGATCCGTTCGTGCCCGTTCCCCTAGAGCCAGATCCAGAGTATAGGGAGCATCCAGAAGATTCAAGTTATCATACCCATGGTAATGGAGACCAAATTCATTCCATCCACATGATCTCCATTGATTTGACCGCACCCATCCACAATCCGGCCGATCCAGCATGGTCATTGCATCTAGACACAGATGCCATCGACTGGGATCGCGTCAATTCACCTTTATCACCATCAGAGTACTGGCCTTTCGGTGAAATGCCTCATTTTACCCCAGGGACAACTCAGGATATTTTTTAGGCTGAAGAGGAACCCGAGGTTCCAAACGTAGATCTAAACTCAGCTAATGATATCCATTTGATCCCGACTCCACATCAGTTGGAGGACGGATCCCACATGTCAGTCGAGGAGACGACTGACGTAGATATCGGCACAGATCCAATGAATCCATAGATTCTCAAGTTGGGGGTAAGTCTTTCCCCCGAAGAGCAAGCCGACTACATTGCCCTTCTCAAAGAGAAGAAGGAGGTTTTTGCATGGTCGTACAAGGATATGCCAGGACTAGACCCGCAGCTAGTCATGCATAATTTAACGCTTGATCCGACAATCAAGCCTCGTAAAGCAAAAACTACGTAAGATGCACCCAAAAGTGGCCTTGATGGTCAAAGACGAATTGCAAAAGCTATTGGATGCATAGTTTGTCATCTGCATGGATTATCCGCCATGGTTGTCCAACATGGTTCCCGTCAAGAAGCCCGACGGGAGGATTCGCATATGCACCAATTTTTGAGATCTAAACAAAGCGAGTCCTAAGGATGATTTCCCCTTGTCGAGCATCGACGCATTGGTAGACGCTACAAGAGGTCACGAAATGCTCTCCCTCATGGATGGTTTCTCAGGATACAATCAGATTCGTATCAATCCTGAAGACCAACTAAAAACGGCGTTCACAACGCCTTGGGGGACATTTTGTTATAAGGTCATGCCTTTTGGCCTTAAAAATGTTGGTGCCACCTACCAACGTGCCATGACATATATCTTCCATGATTACATGCACAAAACTTTGGAAGATTACATGGATGATTTGTTAGCCAAGTCTCTTTTGCGCTCAAATCATATCGATGACTTAAGCAAGATCCTCGATCGCCTCATGGAGCATAAAGTTAGACTAAACCCCAAGAAGTGCGTATTTGGCGTCACATCTGGAAAACTCTTGGGTTTCATAGTCTCAAAGCGAGGAATCGAGGTGGACCCAAAGAAAGTCAAGGCAATCCTTGAAATGGTTCCCCCAACTACAATCAAGCAGCTCAGAAGTCTGCAAGGAAAGGTCGCATCGATTAAACGCTTCATAGCGCAATTATCTGACAAGTGCCGACCCATGAACAAATTATTGCACAAGGGGGTTACATTTCATTGGGATGACGAGTGCCAGTCAACCTTTGACGAAATCAAACAATACCTGGCTTCGCCGCAGTATTGGCACCACCTAGACCAGGAGTGTCATTCTACTTATACATCTCAGCTACTGAGGTGGCACTGGGTGCCATGTTAGCCCAGAAGAATGAACTTCACAAGGAACAGGCTACTTACTATCTTAGCCGCACCCTGGTCAGTTATGAACTTAACTATGCATACGTTGAGAAACTCTGCTTGGCAGTGGTGTTTGCTACCAAAAAGCTATGCCACTACATGCTGAGCAACACTACGTATGTTGTGTCTAAGGAGAATCCATTGTGATACATGATGAGTCGTACTTATCATAGTAGTCGCACGGCGAAATGGATCATGTTGTTGATGGAATTTGACATTGAGTTTATTGGACAAAAATCTATCAAAGGACAAGTCATAGCCGATCAACTAGCAGAGGCTCCTCTTGAAGACGATCAGCCTCTAGTCATAGAACTACCCGATGATGGGGTCTTCCATGTCTCAGAATCGCCAGATTTTGATGAGCCTGAGTCACAAGCCGACATAACCCTATTCTTCGATGGTTCTAAATGTGAGCAAGGTGGTGGCACGGGAATTGTATTCTTCACACCGTAGGGTGCTCCAATGCCCCTGTCATTTAAATTAAACTTCCCGTGCACCAACAATAATGCAGAGTATGAAGCCTTGCTCCTAGGTCTTCAGACAACAATCGCCATGAACATCAAACGACTGAATATCTTTGGTGATTCGTTGTTAATAGTCAATCAAGTCAAAGGGGTATATCAATGCAAATGCCCAATCCTGCAGGCTTATAAAGCCCTTGTGGACAAATTCTCGGCAAAACTTGAGTGGTATGACATCGAGGCACTCCCTCGATCATCGAATCATTTTGCGGACACAATGGCCTCCTTGGGGTCACTAATTCTGCAAGACCTTTTCGGTGATATGACAACCATTCAAGTCAAAACCTTATCGCAATCCGTGATGGAGCGTGCAAGCTCAGACTTGATGCCAGGAATCCACATGATCCAGATTGAACCATCCTCGGATAAGTTCTCTCGAATCCAAGATCATCTGAAATGTGCCAACTAGGGGTCCTTGTTCTCCCCTACTCCCATTAATAGCAACACAACGCTATTCTTACAAGTTCTATCCCATTCAACATTCGCTAGGGATGAACTTCAAGAGGGATTGGTTGTTCATACTATCGAGGTTTCTGATCAACAAGACTGGTATTTACCCATTAGAGACTACCTCAAGTTAGGTAATCTCCCGCTTGGATTGACTCATGCCGCAAAATGAGCACTCAAGTAGAAAGTGGCTAAGTATGTCTTGATAGGAGACATTTTGTATCGTCGCAACTATGAAGGAATCCTCCTTCGTTGCTTGGACCAACAAGAGTCCACTTGGGCAGTCGCCCAAGCGCACGATGGTACATGTGGTGGCCACTTTAGTGGTATGGCCATCGCAAAGTGCATTCTTCGCATGGGCTATTATTGGCCATCTTTAGAGCGAGATTGTTGCGCATATGTCAAGAAGTGCGTGAAGTGTCAACATCATGCCAATTTGATGCACGTACCTTCTCAGGCCTTGCAGACAGTCCAGTATGCTTGGCCGTTCTCGTAGTGGGGCTTCGATCTAATTGGAAAGATCTCCCCTGCATCGTCAGGCCGTCACACGTTTATCATAATGGCCACAGAGTATTTTACCAAGTGGGTGGAAGCGATTCCGCTTACCTCTACGACAAGGACCCCGCATTGTGGAGTTCATTTTGCATAACATCATATGTCATTTTGGTATTCCATCCAAAATAGTCTCGGATAATGGGATGCCTTTCAAGAACAAAGACGTGCATGCTTTGACCACAAAGTACAAGATTCAGCATAGCTTTTCGACACCCTATTATCCGCAAGCGAATGGGCAAGCAGAGGCGTCAAACAAAATGCTAGTTGCCATCCTTAAAAATACCATCGTAGACAGTCATAAGGATTGGCACATTCAAATCCCACTTGCCCTATGGGCCTATCGCACTAGCATTCGGACACCCACTAGGGCCACTCCATTTTTGCTCGTGTATGGCTCCGAGGCAGTCATGCCTCTAGAGTTGGAGATTCCTTCCCTACGCATATCAATGCAGGAGTTCATCGATGATGACTCTGCATGGTAGGCCCGGTTAGACCAGCTTACGTTGCTTGACGAATGACGCGTTAATGCTCTCGAGCATTTACGTATTTATCAAGAGCGACTTAAGAAAGCTTACAACATGAAAGTTCACCTGAGGGACTTTCGGGTTGGTGATTTGGTTTTGAAGGAAAACCAACAGAACTCTAGTTTGCCATCCCACCTAAGGGACAAATTTGCTGGCAAATTGGTTAGGTCCATATGTCATTGATAGCAAAATAGGACCCGGGACATACCGGCTAGCTTCTCTTGATGGTATCAAGGAAACAGAACCCTTGAATATCAATCATTTGCGACCATTTCATATCTAAGAGAGCCATATCCCAAAAATGCTCCAAGGATTCTATAATCGCTTGGTCAATCCCAAAAATGCTCCAAGGATCTCTAAAATCGCTTGGTCAAATCCCAAAAATGCTCCAAGGATTCTATAATCGCTTGGTCAAATCCCAAAAATGCTCCAAGGATTATCACAATCGCTTGGTCAAATCCCAAAAATGCTCCAAGGATCCTATAATCGCTTGGTCAATCCCAAAAATGCTCCAAGGATCCTATAATCGCTTGGTCAAATCCCAAAAATGCTCCAAGGATTCTATAATCGCTTGGTCAATCCCAAAAATGCTCCAAGGATCCCTAAAATCGCTTGGTCAATCCAAAAATGCTCCAAGGATTTCCACAATCGCTTGGTCAAAAATCAAGAAAATTCAAAAACAACAAAAATCATCAAAAACAACAAAAATTTGCATCTCATTTCTAGGCATACTCAAATTCATCAATAGAGAGCTCTTCTCGCACCTCATCTTCATATTCACAAAAATCAATCCATCAAAAATACAAAAATACATAGCTGCATTAAAGCATTGCATCCATACATTGCATATTTGTGGTCATACAAGTCAAAGGCACCATAGGCTGTAATTGCTCTGCTAGTCCATCTTGTTCCACACTGTTCCATTTTACAAAAACAACAAAAACACCATGCATTGCTTTTTACCACACTAGAGTCAGTGGTCTTCTAATGTATCAAGAGTTTTCGTGATTCAATCATCATTTTGCTCTTTAGCTATGTAATGTACCGAGTCAGACAGATTTTACGAAGGTAGAGTTACACTTGAAATACACCTTGTTACGTAACATCCCAACACAAATTAAAACACATAAAAATTCCCAAGTTGTGTGAACGAAAGATGAAACCTACGCAGTAATCCAGGTCACCATAAGTGAAACGGTTATCTTGCTCATCCCCCCATGCGAATGGTTCTAGAATGTTGAGAATTGACAAAAGGACAAGATCTTTCCTATCCATTCACCTCCATATACAGTGGTTTTCACCACTACCAAATCCCAATCATAGTTGGTTCCCAAAGTTGTAAGGATTTGTACTACACGTCCCTGCCAAGGATGGGTAGTCATCCCCAAGACCTAAAGGGATCAACGCCATTCACAAACAAAATTCCAACAAATCATCATCCTAACACTTTCCATTCACCTTTGGTCTCCAAGTTGTAAGGATTCGTACTATCCGCCCCTAACCAGGATGGGTAGTCATCCCCAAGGCCTAAAAGATCAATGCCCTTACTCCATAATCTCCATCACCCCCTTGGTTCCCAACGTCGTAAGGATTCGTACTACACGTCCCTGCAAAGGATGCGTAGTCGTCCCCAAGTCCACAAGGATCAAGGCCACTCACCAGCCCAAACTCACAATACTCAAAATACAAAATCAAATAACAGTGGTTATCACTACTATTCAAAATCCTTGCTCAAAAAGAATTAATAGAAAATAAACAGTGATTTTCATCACTATATAGACGAGCAACTTTCTAAATCATTCAGCCAACAAATATCCTGAACTTGAATCCCTGGAATTCTCAGCATTCGAAAACCATCTAGGTGATCCTCATTACAAGTTTGGTTGATAGCCTATCTGGCAATGGTGGTATCCTACCCGCATGACGATATGTCTGTCACATTCGCTTTGCGTATGTGTAGACCAATGTTTGCATAAGGATGAGCTAGCTTATGGTATCCTGGATAACACCGTAGATTAATCTAACTAAATACAACAAAGGAGTTAGTGGAGCTAATTAGGTGATCCTCAGTTCAGGTTCGGTTGAAAGCCCATCCGGCACTCGGCGGTATCCTGACAAATACCACATAAATGAACTCAATTGCACACACAGGGATGTGAAATAGCTTGGTCAAAAACAAGTCCGATTCATACCTTGTTCAAAAGTCTTGTAAGATAAAGTACAATCATGGCTAGTAAGTTAAAACCGTCTGAGTCTCAGAAAACCTTAGCTACATTTCTAAACCAACTGTGCTACTTTTCATCCTTACAATACCATCAGAAAATACAAAAAAAAAAAAACCACATGTATACATACAAAGTCATGCATCACAACAATCGCCTAAAGACAAAATAATAGAGTTCTAAACAGTCTATGGTGCCATAGCCAAACATCACAAATTCTATTCATCCATTTCATTTATGCATATCACATATAAATAAAAAACATTTGCATTCATCACAACATATGCATCCATCAAAATAAATCAACATACAACAATCGCATTTATCATACCATATGCATACATCAATATAAAGTAGCATGCATCCATCAACATCAATCATTATGCATAACATAAAATCATGACATATACACAAAGCAAGAAAATCAAAACAACAAAAACATCACAAAAATGCAACACAAAAACATAGCAATAAGCATTGCCGGACACAAGTGCTCTTGCACTTAACCTCTTGGCATAGAAAATCGATGTCGGGGCTCAAATTGTCACTCTCCTACTTCCCCAAGAAGGCTACCATAGCCGGACCGCTCCACGGGAAGACGGGTTTTTGACGATTTCACCCCATTATGGCATCACCAAAAGGGTTAACACCCACCAAAAATAGGTCCAAATGTCGGGAAATTGCACATGCTTAAACGGTAAAACATCTAAAGGCACCCTTGCACAAGTCATCTTGGGTCAAGCGACTCGTCGCTTTTCTCATGAAGGTCATTCCCTCATCGATTCGTCGCTTGAGGGGGTAGTCACACTTAGTCACCAATCAACAAGCACACACCCAATCAAAGCAATGACATGCATTCAAAGAATCATTGACAAAGACAATCACGCTCCTGCTTGGGGCAGTAAACAAGCAATCATCAAATTGATCAAACACTTGGCATTCCCGAAGCATGAACACAAGGTTCCCCTATGGACAAAAGGTTACGCCCTTTGCCTAATCATGACTGATCAATGTCCAAGCTCAAGTCACACCTCACCAAAATAGGTTAACACTTGAAATCAAATTCCTTAGCTCGTCAGAAGCAAGGATTCAAGAATGCATGCCCTTTCCATACTTGGGGCATCAAAAGTTGGTTAGGTTACCAAGAAACCCTAATCATTAGTGCTTTGGTTATCTATTTTTGCTCAGCACTGCATCACCCGCAGCGCTTCCCAAAAAGGGGCATCTATAGACACCAAAATAGCACCAATCCGATTATGTGACTACAAACACTGATCGCATTGACACACACAGCTTTCAGGGCAGCCCTCAGAGGTCAAACAATGGTCCTAGCCACTTACACAACAGTTTAGAAGGTCAGAAAGTAAACAAAGAAAAGTTGGTCATTTTAACAAGCCTTAATCAAAAGCAAGCCTTAATCAAGAGCAAGCCTTAATCAAAAGCAAGCCTTAAGCAAGAGCAAACCTTAATTAAAAGCGAGCCTTAATCAAAAGAAGGCCTTGGCCGAAGTGTCGCGATATCGCGACGTCGCGATATCGCGACACTTCGGCGCCCAAGGCAAAGCCTTGGCCGAAGTGTCACGATATCACGACAAGTCACGATATCGCGACGTCGCGATATCGCGACACTTCGGCGCCCAAGGCAAAGCCTTGGCCGAAGTGTCGCGATATCGCGACGTCGCGATATCGCGACACTTCGCCCAAGGCAAAGCCTTGGCCGAAGTGTCACGATATCGCGACACTTCGGCCCAAAGCAAAGCCTTGCCGATATCCCCAGTGTCACGATATCACGACGTCCGATATCGCGACACTCGCCCCAAAGAAAGGCCTTGGCCGAAGTCACGATATCGCGACACTTCGGCACCCAAAGAAAGGCCTTGGCCGAAGTGTCGCGATATCGTGACGTCGCGATATCGCGACACTTCGGCATTTGCGCTGGGCGAAATTCAAGCATTCAAAGGCAGACATTAAAATCAATCAGAGGCGGAAGTCAAACATTCAGAGGCGACATTAAAACCATCAGAGTAGACGTTAAACAAGTGGCAACCGAGGACAGTCAGTTATTGCCGCCTGCTGTGCATGCGCACGTAGGTGGGCAGATTGGCAATTAGCGGACCATCACAAGGGCAGTCATGTAAGCCCAAGTCAAGGAGGAGTCTCCTCCCTCTTGGGAAGGCATGGCTGCCATGTGGCATCCCTGCGTGCCCCTCCAAAGAGACCCCATGGGTCTATAAAATGGTGGACTTTCCCACCCAGAAAAGAGAAAGCTGGTAGACATTTCAAGCGACGAAGTGCTGCCAAAATCAAACACCCGATTGCATCCTTTTAGATTCATTCTTCTACACCCGTAATCTCTTTCGCAAGAGAGGTTATTGGTGGCTGCTAGAAGGTGAATCCGGACCTTAATACCCGACATTGGATCACAAGAATCCATCAATTCGACGACAACTCAACCTAAGAGATTTTGGGCCCTTCCTTAGTGGATTGGCGTCGAAATCAAGTTCCAACGGTGGGCGGCCCGCTTGGGCACCCCACACGTTCTTAGCTTCATTTTAATTTATTCAGTTATCATGTGTTTATCCTACATTATATTCTATGTTGTTTAGATAATTTACATGTAACAGCGATCAGAAGCTCGGATTTCAGAAGCGTTTATTCAAATATTATCATGCTTTTATCATTTTTATTGTCCTACTAACCTGCAGGTAACAACATCGATTTGGCATCATAACACAGTATAATTCGTGTTAAACAGTCAGAGGAAGAACAGTTGAATTCGTCTTGCAGATGGACGAATTAAAGTCAAGTGCAAATCGGTCGACTGTTTTAATGGCAGCGGCCCTCTGGTAAAGTTTTCTGTTTTCTGTAAAAGTTGCAGGTTGCGTAGAGTTATTTTATTCACATATGTAATCAGTATTTTGCACGTATTTCTAAAGTCAAACGATATATCTTCTTGTTACAGGTGCTACTAACGTTCTCATTGTTTCTTTGATCGCAGGAGAAGCAGCAAGCAAGGATTCATTATCGCAAGCGGCGGCAACACTCTGGCCCGCCCGTTTCAAATGTGGGCATGCGAAAGAAGATCACTATGCACTTTTTGTAATGGAAACATGCTAACTCTCCTAGCCCTTAAAAAGGGAGGAGATGTATTGTAACCGAGTTGGAATCACATTAATAAAAAGGGCTGTGCTCCTGCTTTCTCCTTTTACATTTGGTTTTAATTCGATTATATCTGCTTTATCTCGTGCATCAAGCTAGTTAGTTTACATTGCGGCAATACTTTTTTTCTTCCGGAATCTCATGCTTTCAAGTGGCTAAAGTCAACCTGGGCCCTATAGGGTTTAGTGGTGTTTTTAGAAATGACAAGGGCTAGATTCTTGTAGCTTATACAAAAATTTTGGGACACCAAAGAGTCATTTTTTAGAAGCTAGAGCCTTATACCAAGGTATAAATATTCTAAAAAATATACCATCCAACAATATCATCATTGAAGGAGACTCCATGAACATAATTAATCCATTGAAGGGATATCAACCTTCGACCTAGAGAATTGAGTATCTCATGGAAGAGACCAAGAGAACCTTGTTATAGCTAGATAACTCCCTTATTCGGTATATCTATGATGAAGTCAACCAAGTCACTGAGACCTTGGAAAACTTGGGCCTCAACTAGGAGGACCTATCCATATGGAGTTATGACTTCCCCTCTCCCTTCTACATTTTTGTTCTCTTGATGGTGTGGTTCCTTGGTCTAGCTCTTCCCTCTCCTCATCCTTGATTAGGACCTCCTTTATTAGCCTACCCTCCTAGACTTCATCCACCATGTGGCTCCTCATACCCCTTGTCATGTAGTCTCTAGCATGGTACTTGACCCTTTACCCCATGTTTTTCAATCTTACCCCTCTTTTATTCCTACATTCCGTCTACCCATTTTTTGACATGTGGCCTTCTCTTTCTCCTTGGATAAAGGCCTCACTTGATCAAGAATTTTTATTTTTGCTATCTTTGCCATTGATCTTATGGTATGACCCTTGAGACACTTCTCATTCCTTTTTATATCTTTTATATTTTATGGCTCCCTTGGATTCCATGCTTATAATACCTTATGTTTTTTGACCTAGAGCTTGTCTTATGAACACCCCGACAGTTTCTCCTTGAAACCTTATTCTATATCTTTTCCAATTCATTGTTTTCCTTGGTGTTTTTAAGTCCTCCAATGGTATACTATCCAAAGCTTATTTTTAAAAAAAATTGAGGATTATGTGCCACAAATTTCATTTTTTCACTTTCCCAAGGAGCTAAAGAATAATTTTGACCACCCTACTCGTTCCAATGAACATCTTCATCAATAATTATCATACCCTACCTCATGTTAAATTATGGTGTTGATTCCAAGGAGGATTTCTCAAAATGGAAGAGATCATAATTTGTTGGGAAAGGTTGTCTACCCAATATTTGGTATTTCATTCTCTAAAAGGTTCTCAAATCAAGAGAGAGTGGTATGATCTTTAAGAGTGATGCTAGCCTTCCCTTCTCCACTATTTTCCCTTGACATCCCTTTCCCACCTAGCCCTTCAACAATACATATTTCCAAGATCTTCTAATCATGGCTAAGAATGACTTTAGAATTAAACTAGAAGTGTTGAACTTAGAAATGTTGGTGGAGTATATTCTAGATGATATCTAGTTTATGCCCTTCTTAAGAAAATTTGGTAGACACAATAGGGATCTCTCTAAGGATATGGCTCATAGCTAGAATAAGGGTAAGGTGATAGTCATAGGCTTCAACTTCACCATAAATACTAATTTTATAGTAAAACTTTTAGGCTTTCCTAACTCAAGAGAAATTATAAATAGAGACAAGCACTCTATTGTCAATGAGTTGCTACTCTTCAAAGATAAAGGAGAAAACCTTAGCAAGGAGAAGGATGGAATTGTTAGGGAATATTTTCCCAAGCCATGGGACAAGGTGGTTGTCCTCATAATCTAGTATTTTACTCTAGATAAATAGAACAACATCCTAAGGAGCTTCCACTTTAAATTTCTTAACCATATTTGTGGTAAAAACATTAATATTCCTAGTTTTCTCTTTCAGCATAAAGGGTCATATTTCTTTCCTATTTACCAAGGTTTGCATATGATCATATTTCAGCATGTTCTATAGAAGGAAGCTCAAAACACTCATTTGAGCATCGTTTAGAGCAAGGGGAGCCCTTATGCCAAAGCATGATTTCCCTCAACCTTCTAAGAGGAATATCTCTAATAAGCTTACCCAAATAGGGGATCCTCTACCTAATATCATCATTGATAGCCCACCCATAAGCTCCAAAATAGCAATAGAATTTTGGATTTCAAGCAGAGATGCAATGCAATGACTCCCAAAGTTAAATTAAAATCTCAAAATTATTTATTTTGGCTCAAATAACAAGCAGTAAAGAGGAGAAGATCCCCAATCCAAGTCACCTCTAACCATATTTTGGAGTGTGTGGTAGAGTCTCTTCTTATTGTGTGAAAAATAAAATATGAAATTCTAGCTCTACGGACCCCCTCCCAAAAGCTTGTGGTTCAAAGTAGTGCTCCTCTAACTCTAAAATTCCCTCTCCAAAGTTTGAGTGTCCCCTTTTCTAGAAAAAATTTCTATATGCAAAATTTTAAATGAACTTCTTAGAGCTATGTTTAGAGCTACAAAAATGAGTATCTCTTTCATAGAATATGTTGTCACTCTACTTGAGTATAGGAAGAAGAACGAGGATGGTGATCCAAAAGATTTTATGGAAACCCCTACTTATGTTGGTGTTGGTTAAGTCCTTTTATCCTCCTATCCTCTTCTTTCCTCTCTTTGCTTCTTTTTTCATGATGTAGTGTTGTCTATGTTTTGTTAGTTCCAAGGTCTTCCCCTATTTAGGTTATCTCTGGTTTTCCTCCCTTTTGTTTCTCAGAGTTGGCCTTGAAGGTTCCTCTCTAAGGACCTTTGATTTTATAAAATATTTGAGGACCCTTTTAAAACCCCTTCCATCCATAAATCAAAACAAATATTATTTGGTCATAAGCAAAATAGAACTTTTAACTATGATGTAATAAGAGGAGGTATGTTAGGCATTATTACATCATAGACCATGTGAGAAGTCAAGTGGTATAACAACCCTCACAAGGTACATGCATGTAGTATAGGACAAGGTAGTTGCAAGATTATTAAAGGTTTGTTATGCTTGAAATAGGTATCCTATGTACTTAAATACCCTTCACTGCCATAATATATTCATTCAAAGCATTAAGATCTAACACAACTCCATCTCAACATAGAAAGACTCTAAAATATTGGCTTTTAAGCTAGATTATCATAGGTTCCAATATTTTGGATCTTGAGTAGACTCAAATATAAGAGCAATCAATATATAAAATGGCCAACATAATTAATAATAATATTCATGAAAATGAAAAATATGAATATAAATGGCCAAAGTCATTCATGCAATAACATGAAGAAAGCCCTCTCATCAACCCTCATCTAGCGTTCTATCATTTAGAAGACTCTAATCCTAGGGTGACCATCGAGGATGCTCCTGAGTACTCCCACAAAAAATCCATTCAGATTCTTGATATTGAATCTAAGAGTAAAGTGGTCACTACCAAAATATATTTGGATATTCAGAGATACTATGTATCAAATCCCATTCAAGAAAAAAAATAAATATCTAATACATGTGGAACCTAATCATGACTCTAATGAAGTGACAGGTTCTCAAAAATCTAAGCATGGTAACACTTTTGGGCAGACTCCTTCATGCAATATAATCCCTCAAAGGGCTTCTCCTAGGCCATCAAAATTTTATCTTCATGATTCCTGTGTCTCATTCATAAGTAGGAAGGGTTACTTGTAGGGGTTTGAAGATCTAATAGGATCCCTATCCAGATCTGCCAGTATGAGCATTTATCTTGTCCAACAAACAACCACTCTTATTGAGGAATTCAAGAAAAAATATGGAGAAGATATCTCTGAAGAGCTTTTGGATTCCTTTGCTCCAACAGATGTTGAGTAACCATGGTCGCTCTACTCCTTTTTTTCTAGTCATCCCCTATTTTCCTAATCTTCTATTTTTTTTCTTATTTTCTATTTCTAAGGATCTCCCTATATTGGCTCTCTTCTAGATAATCCTCTTTTTAAGGTTTATTTTTTGCTTATCTCCCTTTTGCTCTTGGGAGACAGACTTGTAGGACCCTCTCCGAAGACCTCTTTTTGTAAAAGGTTTAAGGACCCTTTAAAAATCCCTTCCACCAATCAATCAATAAAAAAATGAACAAAACGTACAATAAAATTCCTCATAACATGCCTACAAGATTCAATAGTAATGCTTCAATGTTTCATATATTTTTTAGATATATTTCATAGATCTTTGTCTCCATATATAACCTTAAAAACTTGACTCTTCAAATACTTGACTATTGTACTCCTCACATATCTAGGAGTTGCAATATTTCCTATTCCATACATAAGATAAACCTCTCATGTCCTTTTGGATTCTCATCATGCCACTTGCATACATGACTCTTAACTCTTTATTTACTTGCACACTTAACTCTATGATAATTGCACACTTAATTACATGACACTTGTGCACTTTATCACATTACACACTTGCTCACATAATTACATGACACTTGTGCACATCCTACACATAGACACTTACATAAAGGAGAAATATAAATCACACTCCTAAATTATAGACTCAAACCCTATTCTAATATTTACATTGTACCATAGGTACCATGGGGGTACATTAGTATATACCAAATAATGTAATATTCTCCAACACAACATTTTGTAGGGGTTTCTCACACTAACCAAATATTTAAAAAAAAAATTCCAATAGAAAATGGCTCACCGATATTATAAGAGATGCTAGATGCACCTCTTGACCTCACTTCCATATTACCATTTACTCATAGTAGTACTCGTTAGGAAGTAAATTTGAGCTTGATGGCTTTAGTAATAGAGAACTCAAAACTAGCATTAGGGTAGGAAACACTTAGTTTATCATAAGGAAAGCAACTATGGATCTAGAATATAAATATCTGATAAAGTACAATACATATAATCTTGTTGATCTACCAAAAGTAAATAAATCCATGGGCTACAAGTGAGAACTCAAAACTAGCATCAGTTAAGGATGCACTTAGTTTTCCATAATGGAAGATAGCTATGGATGTAGAATATAAATCTTTGGTGAAGAATAACACATGAAATATTTTTGATCTTTCAAAAGGAAAGAATCCCATAGGCTACAAGTGAGAAATCATATTTATCATCAGTGAAGGATGCACTTAGTTTACCCCAATGGAAGGTAGTTATGGATGTAGAATATAAGTCTCTAATAAAGAACAACACATGGAATCTTTTTGATCCTCCAAAAGGAAAGAAGACCATAGGTTGCAAGTGGGTATTGTTGGAAATTTTGGGTACCTTGAGTACATTGCCTTTGCTCAAGTATAGTTGTTGTCATTGATGTCAAAGGAGCTCTTGGTAGTTGTTGTCTTTGATGTCAAGGAGTTCTTGGAGCAATTTGTTTTTATGTCTAAGTATGTGTTTTGATGAAGGTTTCAGCTGGTCAGTAAGTCTCCAAGAAAATCAGAGTAGCCCAGTTGCAAAAGATCAAGAAAAAGATAAGTTAGAAAAAGTTTGCAGGCGGCTGGAAAAACTGTCGCGATTTCGTGACATGTTTTAGGAGAGAGAAAGTTCTGGCAAAACTGTCACGATTTCGCGACATGCTGGAAGGCAGAGACAAAGCAAGCAAAACTGTCGCGATTTCACGACATGTTTGAGGAGAGAGAAAGTTTAGGCAAATTTGTCATGATTTCACGACAAGTTGAGTTGCAGGAAGTGTCACGATTTTGCGACAAGTTGAGTTGGCAGAGTTGAGTTGTAGGAAGTGTCGCGATTTCGTGACAAGTTTCAATGAAGTTGTACGGATGCAGAAAGTGTCACGATTTCGTGACAAGGTTCGAGTTGGCAGCTTGCAGGTGGCGAAAGCATCACGATTTCGTGACATGTTCCAATTTCACGAGCAGTTGGTAGAAAAGAGCTTAAGGTAGTGAAAGCGTCACGATTTCGTGACATGTTCCATTTTTGCTAGTGCAAATCGAGAAAAGGTTGAAGAAGCAAGAAGTGTCACGATTTCATGACAGAGTTGCTGATGACGTCAGCAAAAGCAGATGTGTCACGATTTCATGACAAGAGCAGAGAAGAAGGCCTTGCAGACTAAAGCGTCACGATTTCATGACAAGAATCATGATGACGTCGACAAAGTCAGGGAGTGTCACGATTTCAGAAGTAGCGATTTCTCCGACAACAAACCAAAGAAGGCACACGACAGGCAGTAGTGTCACGATTTCATGACAGCAAGTAATACAAGGTGTACGAAGACAAAGGCATAGCGATATCGTGACATGTTTGAGTTTCATGCTAGAAAAGCTACAGAACAGCAGAGGCGGTTGAAGCCGACGGAGTTAACCTTTGTCGACGAAGTGTAAGGTTGTGCAGCCGACGATTGTTTTAAGGATATACGACCGACTAAGATCAAGAATTTAATCATGAATTATTGCTATAAAAGGAGGACTATTTTTGAGTTTCATGTATCGAATGTGTGTGTCGAGTTTGCGCAAGTGAAGTCTGCTGTGCGCAAAGAGCAGTCGTATCGAATCGATCGAAGTGTGCGTTCGAAGTGCGACTTTCACAGAAGCAGAGTGTAGGAAGAAGTTCGATCGAGGAGAAGTAGACTGTGCGAAGAGGGTGTTGTTGTGGCTGCACATAGGCGCATAAGTTGTTGTGCGATCGAGTGCTGCAGTATTTACATAGACTGTGTAAAGAAAGCAGAGTGTGCGAAGACTGTGCTGCTGTAGTTGCGCAGATAGTGAAAAGTTGTTTTCAACCAAGTGCAGAAAAGAACAGAGGAAGAGGACAATTGTGCCAGACCGAAGGACTATGTTTGGTGCAGATAAGAGGACCAGCTTTGTAGTGACAGAGTTGAGGACAGAGATCTCCAGCCAGAGCAGGGAAGACAGGTGTCTTCTGTGGATAGAGTTCCACTTGCTAAGGGCAAAGGAGATAGAGGTCTTCTAGAGGATCACCAACAAAGCAGAATTAGGGGAAGGTATCTCCTTTGAGCCGAGGCTCATAAACATTGTAATCGGGAAGGATTCCCAGAGGACTTTGATATAACTTTTAGAGGAAAGTTTTATCCATGGAGTAGCCCACCTTGGGTGAACCACGTTAAATGGGTTTTCTATGTGTGATGCTTTCTGTCTTGTTTAATATTATGTTGATGCCACTGCTATCTAAAATTAAAATTATTAAATGGTTAAGTCTTATACTGTTCACCCCCCCTCTCAGTATAAGTTCATGTTCTTCAATTGGTATCAGAGCGGGTCTCTCCAGAAAAAGCCTAACAGCTTGGAGAAGGATCTAACAGAGGAACATATAAATTCAGAAAAGGTTGAATTCGATCTCAAGAGTGAATTCTTCTTGGCCTTGAGAAAGCTTGAGAAACTCAGGGAAGAGAATTCTGTCCTCAAGCAACATTGTCAGGAAAAAGAGATAGCAAGATCAGAATTGGCTCAAAGTGTTATAGATTTCAAAATTCTAGCTGAAGAAGGGAAGAAGATTGAACAAGTTCTAACAGAGGTTCTAAAAGGAAAGGTAGCTGATTGTGAGAAACTAGAAGGAGAGATTATGTCTCTTAGAGTGAAGTTAGAACAGATCAACTCTCAGACAGAATATTTCATGTGAAAAGAAGGATGGCATCACCATTCATGAAACAGGGTCTTCAAGCAAGAACAATCTTCACTCTGAAGAGCAATGGATTCCAGTTGATCGCAAAAAGAACAAACTTCCAAGGTATCAAAACAAGGTTACATAACACCTTTCATGGATATTGTTTTTCCTATAAAAAATTTGGTCACATAGCTATGCATTGCAATAAGTCTCTGAAGAGTCATAGTAAGGAAAATGTTAACTCATTTGCACCTCTTATGAATAAAAATATCATGTGTTACAAGTGCAAGAATTTTGGGCATATAGCAAGGATGTGCGGTTTGGATAGATTTAGTCTTGAGTTCTCAAAAAGGAGGAATGAGATAAAATCTAAGTCAATGATAGTTCAAACTGCTTTTCATGCTCAAGACAAAGTAGAAAAATGGTATCTTGATAGTGGCTGTTCAAAACATATGACTGGTGAAAAAGAAAATTTTTGTCTTTAAAAGAAACAAGCAGAGGAACAGTCAGTTTTGGAGATAACAGGTCCGCAAAGATTTGTGGTAAAGGGACTCTTAGTTTGGATGGGAAATCCAAAACAGAAAACGTGCTTTATGTAGAAGGGCTAAGACATAATCTGCTTAGTGTGAGTCAACTTTGTGATCAAGGGCACATAGTATCTTTCTTTTCAGATAGATGTGAGATAAGTAAAGAATTAAATGGAAAACTTATTGCTAGGGCTACAAGGACTCCAAATAATCTTTACATGTTGAGTGAGATAAAAAGAGAAAAATGCTTTCTAACTCAAGAAGATGAGAGTTGGTTGTGGCATAAAATATTGGGACATTTGAGTTTTGATAATCTGGTCAGTATTAGTAACAAGGAAGCAGTTAGAGACTTGCCCAAAATAAAAAGGCCCCAAAACATCATTTGCGGTCCTTGTCAACATGGTAAACAGACCAGAACCAGTTTCAAATCGAAAGGGTATACATCTTCCAAACCCTTGGATCTTATTCATACTGATTTGTGTGGCCCCACCAGAACTCAGAGCATTCGGGGAGATAGCTATTTCATGTTGTTTATAGATGATTACTCAAGAATGACTTGGGTTACTTTTCTCAAAGAAAAATCTGAAGCTTTTGAAAAATTTAAAGTTTTTAAAGAAATGATTGAAAATGAGACTGACAAGAGAATCAAATGCTTAAGATCAGATAGAGGAGGAGAGTTCACTTCAAATGAATTTGTGGAATACTATGAACAACACGAAATCAAAAGAGAATATTCAGCAGCAAGAACTCCTCAACAAAATGGAGTAGTTGAAAGAAAAAACAGAACTGTTGAAAATATGGCTAGAGCAATGTTAGATGAGTCAAAACTTTCAGATGGTTTTTGGAGAGAAGCAGTAAATACAGCAGTCCACATCATTACCAGGGCTCAACTCAGAGTCAATCATCATAAAACTCCCTATGAGCTGTGGAAAGGAAGACCAGCTATAGTTAAACACTTCAAAGTGTTCGGGAGTAAGTGCTTCATCAAAAGGGAAGATCAAAATCTGGGTAAGTTTGATCCTAGGTGTGATGAGGGAATTTTTCTTGGATATTCCAGCAAAAGTAAGGCCTACAGATGCTTCAACAAAAGAACTCATACAGTTGTAGAGAGCATAAATGTAATAGTAGATGAAAAGACAGGGATAAGAGAACCAGTCAAGGAACTCAGTGATGGAATCTGTCAAGAAGAATTCAGAGAAGTGTCAGATGAAGAAGAGGAAAGACAACAACTGCTTCCCAAAACTCCTTCACGGTATGTTCAGAAACATCATCCCAAAGACTTGATCATTGGTGATCCAAATAGCAAGCAAACAAGAAGAAGAGTCATTCCTTCACATGAATCTGCGAATGTTTCATTGTTATCTCAGATTGAGCCAAAAAATTTTAGTGAAGCATGTACAGATGATTTTTGGGTAAAAGCAATGGATGAAGAGCTAAATCAAATAGAGAAAAGTGAAACCTGGGATTTGGTTCCAAGACCTAAGAACAAGAATGTCATTGGCACAAAATGGGTATTCAGAAATAAACTTAATGAGGATGGAAAGATTGTCAGGAACAAAGCCAGGTTAGTCTATAAAGGGTATGCTCAAGTCGAAGGTGTTGATTTCGAAGAGACGTTTGCGCTTGTTGCTCGTCTTGAAGCGATCAGAATGTTTTTGGCCCTGTCTAGTTTCAAATCTTTCAAAGTGTTTCAAATGGATGTAAAGTCTGCTTTTCTAAATGGGGTGTTGGATGAAGAAGTCTACATAGAACAGCCAGAAGGTGTGTCTCTCTCAGAACAGCCAGACTATGTGTGTAAACTGAAAAAGGCACTGTACGGGTTAAAGCAAGCACCCAGGGCTTGGTACTCAAGACTTGACGGGTATCTTTGTGAACAAGGATTCAGGAAAGGCATGGCAGATAGCAACTTGTACATTAAGAATAAAGGTGATGATATGATTATCATAGTTGTCTATGTCGATGACATTATTTTTGGGGAAATAATACTCAGATGTGCAAAGTTTTTGCTAACACCATGCAAAAGGAATTCGAGATGTCTATGATTGGAGAGTTGTCATTCTTTTTAGGACTGCAGATTGCGCAATCAAAAGATGGTATATTTCTCTCTCAGGAAAAGTATATCAAAGAGATGTTAAAAAAATTTGGGATGATGGACAGCAAACCCGTATGTACTCCAATGATTACAGGATGCAATCTGAGTAAGGATGATGAATCTCCAGTGGCAGATCAAAAATTGTACAGATCTATGATTGGCAGTTTACTATACAGTACAGCTACCAGACCGGATATCATGCAGGTCATTGGATTAGTAGCAAGATTTTAGGTAGCTCCAAAAGAATCTCATGTTATAGCAGTCAAAAGGATATTCAGATATTTGAAGGGCACTGTGGAGTTTGGGCTTTGGTATCCCAAAGGCGATGATTTCACCCTCACAGCCTATACAGATGCAGATTGGGCAGGAAGTATTGATGATAGAAAAAGCACTAGTGGTGGAGCATTCTTTCTGGGAAAGAGTCTGGTTTCTTGGCTGAGTAAGAAACAGCCTTCAGTTTCCTTATCTACAGCAGAAGCTGAATACATAGCAGCAGTGGCTGGGTGCACTCAGGTTTTATGGATGAAAACAACCTTGGAGGATTTCAAAGTCAAGCATGAACAACCTATCCCTATTCTTTGTGATAATTCAAGTGCCATCAGTATTTCTAAAAATCTGGTAATGCACTCAAGGACGAAGCACATTTCTATCAAATATCATTTTCTAAGGGAGAAAGTGCAAGAGAAGCAGGTCAAGCTAGAGTATGTACCCACTAAAGAGCAGATTACGAGATATCTTCACCAAACCCCTTCCAAGAGATACGTTTGAGTATCTAAGGGAGAAATTGGGAGTTGTACTCTCACCTCAAGATTAATCACCTCATCGGGAGGTGGGGGAGGGACCAAGCCAAGAGGCTCTTTCTTAGTCCCGAGCCCCAAAGGTGACCCTTTGCCATTGATGACAAAGGGGGAGAGATATGAGTAAGGGGGAGTGCTTCAAGTGAAGAGAAGAGCTTCAAGTCAGGGGGAGCAAAAACTTCAATTGCAGAATTCTCAGTTGATGGATCAGTTGGTTCAGTTTTGGCTCTTGAGATATGTTTTTAGTTAAGGGTTGCCATCAATGACAAAGGGGGAGATTGTTGGCAATTTTGGGTACCTTGAGTACATTGCCTTTGCTCAAGTATAGTTGTTGTCATTGATGTCAAAGGAGCTCTTGGTAGTTGTTGTCTTTGATGTCAAGGAGTTCTTGGAGCAATTTGTTTTTATGTCTAAGTATGTGTTTTGATGAAGGTTTCAGCTGGTCAGTAAGTCTCCAAGAAAATCAGAGTAGCCCAGTTGCAAAAGATCAAGAAAAAGATAAGTTAGAAAAAGTTTGCAAGCGGCTGGAAAAACTGTCACGATTTCGCGACATGTTTTAGGAGAGAGAAAGTTCTGGCAAAACTGTCACGATTTCGCGACATGCTGGAAGGCAGAGAAAGCAAGAAAAACTATCATGATTTCGTGACATGTTTGAGGAGAGAGAAAGTTTAGGCAAAGCTATCACGATTTCGTGACAAGTTGAGTTGGCAGAGTTGAGTTGCAGGAAGTGTCACGATTTTGTGACAAGTTGAGTTGGCAGAGTTGAGTTGCAGGAAGTGTCACGATTTCACGACAAGTTTCAATGAAGTTGTACGGATGCAAAAAGTGTCACGATTTCACGACATGTTGAGTTGGCAGCTTGCAAGCAGCGAAAGCGTCACGATTTTGCGACATGTTCCAGTTTCACGAGTAGTTGGCAAAAAAGAGCTTAAGGCAGCAAAAGCGTCACGATTTCATGACATGTTCCATTTTCGCTAGTGCAAACCGAGAAAAGGTTGAAGAAGCAAGAAGTGTCACGATTTCATGACAGAGTTGCTGATGACGTCAACAAAAGCAGATGTGTCACGATTTCATGACAAAAGAGAAGAAGGCCTTAGAGACTAAAGCATCATGATTTCATGACAAGAATCATGATGACATCAACAAAGTCAAGGAGTATCACGATTTCACGACAAGCGATTTCACGACAACAAACCAAAGAAGGCGCACAAAATAGTGTCACGATTTCGTGACAACAAGTAATACAAGGTGTACGAGAGACAAAGGCGTAGCGATATCGTGACATGTTTGAGTTTCATGCTAGAAAAGCTACAGAACAAGAGAGGCGGTTGAAGCCGAAGGAGTTAACCTTTGTCGACGAAGTGTAAGGTTGTGCGACCGACGATTGTTTTAAGGATATACGACCGACTAAGATCAAGAATTTAATCATGAATTATTGCTATAAAAGGAGGACTATTTTTGAGTTTCATGTATCGAATGTGTGTGTCGAGTTTGCGCAAGTGAAGTCTGCTGTGCGCAAAGAGCAGTCGTATCGAATCGATCGAAGTGTGCGTTCAAAGTGCGACTTTCACAGAAGCAGAGTGTAGGAAGAAGTTCGATCGAGGAGAAGCAGACTGTGCGAAGAGGGTGCTGTTGTGGCTGCACATAGGCGCATAAGTTGTTGTGCGATCGAGTGCTATAGTATTTACACAGACTGTGTAAAGAAAGCAGAGTGTGCGAAGACTGTGCTGCTGTAGTTGCGTAGACAGTGAAAAGTTGTTTTCAACCAAGTGCAAAAAAGAACAGAGGAAGAGGACAATTGTGCCAGACCGAAGGACTGTGTTTGGTGCAGATAAGAGGACCAGCTTTGCGAGTGACAGAGTTGAGGACAGAGATCTCCGACCGGAGCAGGGAAGACAGGTGTCTTCTATGGATAGAGTTCCACTTGCTAAGGGCAAATGAGATAGAGGTCTTCTAGAGGATCACCAAGCAAAGCAGAATTAGGGGAAGGTATCTCCTTTGAGCCGAGGCTCATAAACATTGTAATCGGGAAGGATTCCCCAGAGGACTTTGATATAACTTTTAGAGGAAAGTTTTATCCGTGGAGTAGCCCACCTTGGGTGAACCACGTTAAATGGGTTTTCTATGTGTGATGCTTTCTGTCTTGTTTAATATTATGTTGATGCCACTGCTATCTGAAATTAAAATTATTAAATGGTTAAGTCTTATACTGTTCACCCCCCCTCTTAGTATAAGTTCATGTTCTTCAGGTATTAAAAATCAAATGCAAGGCATATGGATCCATTTATAATTATAAGGTATGCCTCATTAAAATGGATATGCATAAAAGGATGGAATTGATTGTGAAGAGATGTTCACTTCCATAGAAAATATTAAAACTATTTATGTACTCTCTGCATTAACATCACAGTTCAATTGGAAACTTTAGGAAATATATGTCAAGAGTGTTTTTCTTAATGGTGATCTCGAAGAAGTGTACATGACATAGCCTAAAGGTTTTATTGGCAATGGGAAACATCAAAAGGTATATAGACTAAAAAAAATTTGTATGGGTTGAAGCAAGCTCCTAGAGCCTGGTACATCAAAATTAATGATCATATATCATAGCATAATTTCACTAGAATTCCCTTTAATACAAATCTCTATATCAATAAAGTTGGATTTAAGATAGTAATACTTGTGTTGTAAGTTGATGATCTAGTCATAATTGGAAATTTAAATAATCCTATAAATAGTATGAAGAATAACTTGAAAAATTCATTTGACATGATAGATCTAGGACTTTTGCATTATTATATTGGCTTGGAAGTATGAAAAATATTCATGTTATGGTATCTCATATGAAGTATGCTAAGACACTATTGGAAAAATATTAGATGGCATTTTATAAACTTAAACACCAATGGATCAGGGGTTACAACTATTTTAGTATGATAAATCACCTTAGGTATCTAATATTGTTTAATGTTAGCTACTTGGGAGTCTTATTTACCTAGAAAATACCAAGGTTGATATCAACTTTATTGTGAGTTATATTTTAAGGTTCATAAGGAACCTAAGGTGAGTCATTGGAAAGAAACAAATAGGATATTGCATTATGTTTGTGGTATAATGAATTATGACCTAGAGAATAATAAGAATGCTAAATTCTTTCTATAAGGATACACAAACTCAAATTATGTATGATCTATAGATGATAGGAGATTAACATCTAGATATGTCTTTAATCTAGGATCTAGACCTGTCTTGTGGCATAACAAGAAACAATAGGAAATAAAATTGTCATCCACAGAGGTAGAATATCATGTAATATAAGGAGTTGTATCCAAAGCAATATGGTTACATTGCATACTATTAGATATTGGTGTACAAAAAAATGATCAACAATATTGAATTGTGATAATCAAGGTGTTTTAAAATTGGTCAAGAATCCAATCTTTCATGAGATAACAAAATACATTAAAGTTTAGTGTCACCTCATTCAAGAACAATTTTAGAATCACTAGATTTAGCTCCAATAAATTTCCATTGAAGAACAACTTACAAATTTGTTCGCAAAGTCACTTATACCTTTCAAATTCGAATTGTTTTATATATGTATTTGTATTTCAAATAATATAATAAGGAGGGATTCTAGGTTATGATTATATTATTAGATTATTTATTGCACCTCACAAGATGTTACATCAGTTACATCAGTTATCTTGATCCATAACATCTATCTTTATAGCTAAATTATTGTATTAAATATACAATATTGAATTAATGAATATAGAAGCTTGCTTTCCTTGCTCAATCCTTCAAAAAATACCATAGGCACAATGACCTATGCTCTAGTTTATAGGACAACTAGTCTTTACTTTTAAGCTAGAGGTGTCCTACATATTTTTTTGTAGGACTTCTCTTTTGGAGATGAATATTGTCTTACCTATCTTAGTCAATTAGAACTATTGGATAAAAAGTAGATCCACTCCATAGAAAACCTAGAGGTCTACCATAAAATGCTTGAAAGTTCCTACAACAAGAAGGTAAAATATCATTTTTTGATGCTAGTGATCTTGTCCTCAAAGATAATTAGAATAACACCAATGCCAAACCCAAGATCAAAGGTAAATTTTAGACTAATTGACTAGCTCTATACATCATAATTTCTAAGTATAGTTTAGGTGTTTATCGCCTCACCATACTTGATGGAAAAGAACTTAAAGACACAACTAGTAATATGCATATTAAATAGTATTGCATATAAGTCTGTATTGTTTACTTATTTGTTTTTAGATGTTTGTTGCTATGTGCTTGCATTTTCTTGACTTTATATCTTCCTAAATTAATGTGTATGTATTTTCTTTAATTTCCTATTACATATTGAGTTAGGGATCCATGATGACATTCAAATAATGATACTATTTAGGATAGTTCATTTTTATTTCACTAAGTGATTAATACAATCAGGTCATTCCATTCCCAATTTATGATATAGTCAAGATTTGCACAACATCACTATATCTCAATCTATATCTCTAATCTAGTTTACATCAATATTTCTCCTTATTTATTCTTCTCTATCATCAAAAATTTATTGCATGATGAATACTATGAGGCTTATAGGTATTGATGGCAAGATAAATCAAATCAAACTCTTCTATCTCATCAATATCTTGTTGCATGATGAGTACTATGATTTTTCATAGGTGCTAAGATAAATATCAATCATATCATATTTTGCCTCCTATTAAACACCATGTGTGGAGGCAACATATCAACACTAGATTCATCCTCCCATTTGGAGGCATAATCAATTGTCATTATCCAATCAAATTCCCCTCTAAAACTTCTCTATAACATAAATCAATCCAATCAAAAATTCTTTACATGTTTGTATAAAGGAAAATATCTAAGCTAAATCAAAATTCTTATGGGTAAAGCTAGATCAAGAGACCTATGGACCAAGCTAAATTAAAATTCCTACAAACCAAGTAGAAGTTCTTTAAATACTTATCTAAAGGTAAATATTTTATATTTATTTGCACATGCTTGTATATATCTATATATACTTTGTATTATATTAAGCTAACCAAAAGACCTCTAGGTAAAGCTACCTAAAGTCCCTCTAGGAAAAACTCTAAGTAAATATGTGTATAAAGTTGTACATATATGTATATACATATTTTTTTTATCTAAGCTAAAGTCTTGTCAAAAAAATCTAAGCTAAAATCTCATTGGTCAAATCTAATTTTTGACATAGTTATACTATAGTGATGCCTCTTGGTTTCATTCAAAATCCCTCTTGAGTGCATCACTTGCTAATCATGCATATATAATTTGTCTACCACACTAATCTTGAGAGTTGGTCATCATTTTAATCTAATCTAATCATTCCATAATCATTAAATTTAATAATCACATTAACCATCATTTAATAAATCATTGGTCATTAATCAACATGCACTAAAAATAAATCAATCGTAATTACATCATGCATTTATCATCATATGGAAAATTAATCATCAATCTAAAACTACTCATCATTAATCATTTAGCCCCATCACATAAACATTAATCATCATCACCTCTAAGTAAAAAATAAAAGCATCAGTCACCTTGCATCACCAATCCTAAGTAATAATAAAATTTCTTATCTCAATATTAGGGTATATATGTTAGTTTTTATGCATTTATTATGCATGCATAAAAAATGGGTAAATGTAAACATCCAATTTTAAGCACATCATCAATATTAATGCTAACCAATATCATCATCAATCAACCAATATATTAGCCAAATTGAATCATCATAAAGACCAAATTAGGTTCATTTATTTCTCTAGAAGAAAAAGCATCAAGGCATGAGCAAAACTGCAAGCAATGCTTTCTTCTCCTAGGTAACACTATTGCAAAATTTAAGTTTTCATTATTTCTCATTCAAATTTGAATACCAACAATAATTTTGATAAAATTGTTATAGCATTAGCACCACCAATGCTATCACCCTTTGGAACTTTTTATTTTCATGCACCAAAAACAAAAACATTGATAGCAGTACCTTCTGAGCTACCCATCATTGATGTATTTGATCACCAATATCATATCCATAGCCCTAATAGAAATACCAATCTAAATAATTGTTGTTTACAAATATTCCTCCATTAAAGGCATCTTGATCCCTTTTCAAATGCTTACCCTCCCCAATCCTATCACCTTTAATGCAATCCTTCTTTCGAGAATCCATGGCTTCATATAAAACTAGCACTTGAGGAGCCCCAATCCATGACCTTTTGAGATAGTAAAGCTCTACCAAATTTTCCTATCCTATAATATTGAAATGCAACAAAATTTTGGAAAATTCCATCTTAGATTCATAGGAATTCATCTCCAAGCATGGAAAGGTTATTGTAAAATCCTACTACAATCTTGTGAAGATATTCTTCAAGCTTTCTAGCTCTTAATATTTCAAGCATCCAAGCTGCCACTTCTTCAAGTATCCAAGCATTCAAGTCTCCAAGCATCCAAACATTCAAGCAATCAAGCTCAACCTCTCAAATATCTTCAAGTAATTATTAAGCTTCAATCAAGCTTTTATAATAATGGGGAAACAACCATAGCATCTTGCAACGACAAGCATGCTTTGGCATTGTGTTCTTTCTCCTTACTTGATCTTGATACTTTATTTGATTTTGCATATTTAATCTTTAATATAATTTCACATTAACTTGATTTGGTCATCATACTTACATTTATCTTGGCATTTCGTATTTTGTCATTATTAACTTGCACTTGCATTGAACAATATTCCTATTTTTTTATCATCTAGTAGGATCCTTATAACTATTATTCAATGGTCTTTCTCATATTAGTTATCAATTCATTAATCTTACATTTAATTTCATTTTGCTATAATTTAAAGCAAAAACTTTGTTAGATTGTAGGTCTAGTGGTGTTATCACTCTTTGTTTTTGACACAATCATAAAGAGTGAAAGTGTTGTTTATGTAAAGTAAAAATAAACAACATCAAGATAATAACAATAGATCAAACACAAGAAATATCAAATAATAAAAGAATGTTATATTTTAGGGAGCCTGGATCTCCATAATTACAATATTGGTGTATCCTAATATCAGGGATCACACAATACAATTCATGTTTGATACAATTATTACAATCAAAGGGTTTGAAACCCTCGTCCAAATGAATATTTGGTGTCTCTGGGTTGTTTTCACTCCAAACAAGTGTGAGTAGGCTTGTGTATCCCTCTAGGGCCACTCAAAGCTACAACATTTGTAAATGTAGAAACACCCCATGTAACATGTACACAAATAAACCTAAATAAAGTTAGTAACACCTGCGGGGCCTCCATAGTGTGAGGTCCACTAAAATATAAAAGTGTATAATGCTAACCCTAACTAAAATATTTACTAATAAAAGTACAAGAATACAAAAAACATAAATAAATCAACAATACCTAATATCTTGTTGAAATGTTCTTGAGTTATCTGATCTATGCTCCTATTTCCTAGATCTGGTGATGCATGAATGCCCGCGAGCATTCAAGATTTTTTCGATTGCAAACCAGTAAATGGTAAACATCCAACATAATTCAAGGATGGCTATGGACACATTGCATTATCCAAAAAATGCTCTACAATATTCTAGAAATACCTTGGAGCATTCGAAGGTTTCGAGGAGGTGTTCTGGAAAACCAGATCTGGTTCATAGAGGTTTTGGCAGTAGATATGGCAGATGTGGTGGCGGTAAGGAGGGATTATCTTAGAAGTATACTAGAGTTTGGGTACTGATGATGGATGATCAATTCTTAAACATGTAAGGCTTTTCCAACCTCAAAAATAAACAACCACCTAATGTTTTCTAACCCTAAGGATCAACAACCAAAAATCAACCCTTTTTTCATAATAATGAATGATCTTTTATAACTTAACCTTAACATGTTAGGGTTTCAATGACACCAATGGATGGCCAAGATTAAAACATGATGAAGGACTAATATGGTGCTTTGATAAGTGGCATGGATCATGCTAAATGGATGGCTGAGATTAATACGTGATGAGCAATTGAGATTTATTCATATATATATATATTAAAATATATATATATATATATATATATATATATATATATATATATATATATATATATATATATAAATAAATAATAGATGGTTAGGATTTGATGAAGCGTGGATGACAAGTGGCTAGGTTTTGGTGTCTACAGATTCCCTTTTTTCTATCGTGTTGCGTGAAACACAATGTGGTGCAAAAATAAGAGACACCTGGTTTGGTGAAGTAGCTTCTTTCCTCGGTGTGCAAGAAGATCCTAAAGATAAAAATTGTTGTTGTAGCTTACCCCCTCAATTGGAGAATGAGTGAAGAATGAATCTCATGAGCCAATTGATAAAAATGTGGGTGATGTAAATGAATGTGGATGATTGTGGATGATGTAATGATTGTGAATGGTGTAATGAGTGATTCTATTTTTTCCCCAATAAAAGAAGGGGTTTTTAGAAATGTGGATGATATGAATGATGTAAATGAATGTGATGAATAATTCTACTTTTACCCCAACAGAAAAGGGGTTTTTTAAAACATGGATGATATGAATGATATAAATGAATGTAAATGATGTAAAGAATGATTCTGCTTTTATCCCAATAGAAAAGGGATTTTTGAAAATGTGGATGATGTGAGTGATGTAAATGAATGTGAATGATTGATTCTATTTTTCCCCAACAAAAAAAAGGTTTTTAAAAATGTGGATGATGCAATCAATGTTTTTACCCCAATATAAAAGGGGTTTTTGAAATGTGGATGATATGAATGATGTAAATGAATGTGAATGATGTAAAGAATGATTATGCTTTTACCCCAATAGAAAAGGGTTTTTTGGAAATGTGGATGATGTGAGTGATGTAAATAATTGTGAATAATTAATTCTATTTTTGCCCCAATAGAAAAAGAGACTTTTTAAAATGTGGATGATGTAATGAGTGATTCTATTTTTGCCCCAACAAAAAAGGGGTTTTGGAAATGTGGATGATGTGAATGATGTAAATAATTGTGAATGATGTAAAGAATGATTATGCTTTTATCCCAATAGAAAAGGGGTTTTTGATTTGGATAGTGCAATGGATGATGTAAATGGATATGTCAATGTTGAAATCAAGGTCAAGGTTGGTTGCCCCAAGTTTGGGGATGTTTCCATATTTTTGAAAATTTTCTCTTAGCACAATGTGCAATGTTATTGTTGTTGTGGATAAATTAACCAATGTTGGTGAACATGTGGTGGAGGCAGGGATACCACCTCACTTTATGCGACCACACTTTTGAACCTAACTATTGGCCTAATGCAAGGGGAATTTGTGAGGGAATTTGTAAGTGGAATTTGGTAGCTTTGAGCAAATTTTTGTGAACACAGTTGCATTCAAAAACAAAGAGAGACTGGTTGGTTTGATTTTAAACATGACATGGGATGATGATTTTGAACAAGCATCCTTATGGTGATCTACTCATCCTACCGAACTGTATGGATAGCCCATCATTATAGCCACCATGGTACTAGAGTAAATCACTAGATACAAGATTCACTTGATAATGTATGTTGGCTTGATGATGCAGAATGATGAGGTGAATGCATTGATGAGCAAAGTTGGTGGAATGAGATGGAGGAAGTGCATTTCATTATTGCAAAGTGTAATAGGATGGTTTTGCCTTTGCTGGGAGGATAAGGTTAAATTTGGATATTTTTTTTTCCCTTTCCCAACAAAAAAAATTTTTTTTTTTTTTTTTTTTTTCTTCCTAGCAGGATAGGGTTGATGATGGATTAATTTATTGTGAATGTAAGGAAAAGGGCATAACCTTTGACAAAAGGATGAAACCTTTTGAACCTAGCAACTGATTTGATGAAGAAGTTTTTTGGATTTGTGGGAAAGGTATGATACCTTAAGCACCCCTAGTTGATTGATTATTTTGATTGGGGAAGGTGTGATACCTTGAACATCCCCAAGTGGATTTTGTTTTTTGATGTGACTTATATGGGAAGGTGTGATACCTTAAGTACCCCCAAGTTGTGTGATGATGGTTTGGTGTATGCAAATAAATGAATGACATCATGTTCTAATGATCATTCATAAAAGTTTTTAGACTCTTGCTTGACCAATTTTATATTTGTTTCTTAATCAGGGACACCAACATCGAATGGTGTGATATGGAGTGGGAGACTCATGTAGTGATGTGAGTATGGTATGGATGCTATTTTGGCTTGTGGATAATGGATCTAGAACTATTTTACGGAGACTCAAACATCCTAGTGATTTTGAAAAAACTCAATAAGTTCTATCTAATCTCTTATAGACCAAATGTGTGAATGTTCATTTACCAATCATGAGCATGGTGATGACTCAAGTCAATCAAGAACCAATGTGTGTGCAAGTGATTTTATTAACCCATCTTGGAGAAATTGAGATGTAACCTATCATGGAGAAGACTGAAAAGCTAGCTTGTCCTTATGTGTGGTCAAAGGTCTCTTCAAGAGAGACATGTCACCACGTATGAGCATACTCCACTGCCAATCAAGAGTCTATAGCCTTGGTGGATATTAGCTCCATAGTCCAATGATCTGATCTCTAAGAGAATTGGACTACCTAACCATCTGGATGGAAATGTAGTTCTATCCTTACAACTTGAGGATCTATGGTGTGTGGTTGGTAAAAGAGTTAGAGCTTTGGGGAATTGGATTCTCAACCAAGGTGTGATGAGAATTTTACCCTATCCTTACTACTCATTATTTTATTTGAAAGTTTTGTAAAGTAGTGAAGACCACTGTTGTGATTTTGGACTATGTAAATAATGGGATAAGCAAATATGACTTTTTTACTTCGAGGTTCAACCCAATCATGGTGTTATCCCTCTTTGACACAAGATGTTTTTAATAAGTGTGAGATATATTTGGTTCAAGAATGTTAGAGTCAACTCCCATAACTCAATATTTTCTTTAGTGAAAATGTGCCTTGGTCCTAGAGAAAATTCGACATGTATTTGAGGTTTCTTGAAACACTAGGAGTGGCTGAGTGATCAAAAACACCTAAGGGTGATGGAAACTTATGGCCAATGATGACATGACTTATGAAATGGTGAAATAGGATGGATGTGAAATCAAAGGTACCCCTGATTAAGGTGATAAGACTTATTGGATTAACAATTATCCAAACTAAGAAAATGACCACTAATATGGTGGATGAAAATGTACTAAAATGACATGGATGCAAAGATGGATGTATGGAATGAAGTATGAATGCATAATGCTTTTATGCTTTTTTTTATGTGTGGGGAAGGTGTGATACCTTAAGCATCCCCAATTTATTTGATGGTTGATGATGTGGATGATTTGGAAGGTGTGATACCTTGAGAATCCCCAATTTATTTAATGGTTGATGATGTGGATGATTGGGAAGGTGCGATACCTTGAGAATACCCAATGTTGTTTGAGTTGATACCAAGGTCTTGATCAGATGAGGTGAGTAGAATATATATGAAAAAGGTCTTCTTATCAATAAGATCTTGGACAATATCCTTAAATGTGTAACAATTGTTGATATCGTGGCCCGCTTTACTATGATAGATACAATAATGATATTCCCAATATGACTTGGATTTAAGTTTTTTTGGATCGAGAGGGCGCACATTAGGTAAAAAAATTATTTTTGCCTCCTGAAACTTTTGAAATATGGTCGACATGGGCTTGGATAGAGGGGTATAGATACAAAGCTGGCATTTTGAATGAGATGAATGAGGTAAAATAGGAATGGTGAGGCCCCCCTATCAATAAGATATTGAACCATGTAGCAATTGTTGATGTCATGGCCCACTTGTTGATGATAGGGATAGTACAAGTGTTTCTTTTTGCTATATGGCTTGTTTGGATCTCTTGGTTTTATTGTTGGTAAGGTAATTTTATTTACCTCATACAACCTTTGGAAGATGGATGAGTAAGACTATGAAAGTGATGTGTGGTCACGAAGGAAATTTATAGGATGCTTGGTGCGATTGTTCTATTGTGGTTGATTTTGATTTTGTGGCATAGGTAGTGTGACCTAAGGTGCGGATTATGAAAGTGGATGTTGCAACTATTGAGGTTGCTAAAATGGATGCTTATGGGATTGATGATGCCTCAACTATAACTCAATTATTGTAAGTCAAGTTAAAATTTATTGAAGAATTAAAGTGTGTTGGCAACTTGATTGTAGCTCGATGTTAGCTAGCTGCTCTAAGATTTGATGTAAGTCCAATGGCGATGGTTGTTGGTATTATTGAGGGGGTTGTTGGGTGGATGTTGATGAAATTTATTGGCAATTGATAAGTGGTAGAGGTGGACTGGATGCTAGTGATGGAAAATAATTAAGCTGATGTGGATTGAAAATCCTCGATATATATGAGTCAATATGAATGGTTCATGATGATTTTTTCTAATGGGTATATCCACATGCTCATGTTCCTAATTTTTCTTGGAGTGTTTAGCTATGATAGCTGGATTATCCCCACCTTGGTGTAGCTATGATAGCCAATTACTTGGCCATCGGAAGAACCTCACCTGCTCTCTCTTTCCAATAAAAGTAAGCAATCATAAAGAAAAGCACATCGTTCCTATGGGTTGATGGCCTCCTATTCAAAAGAGGATGTGACCAGATTATAAGGAGATGCATAGCAGAGCAAGAGTTCTCAGAAGTACTCAAAGCATGTCACGAAGAACCATGCAGAGGACACTTTTCAGTGAAATGAACTGCCTACAAAATCCTACAGGCTAGGTACTTTTGGCCCACTTTGTTCAAGGATGCGGTTGCGTACACCAGCAAGTGCGATGAATGCCAAAGAATGGGTAGACCAACCCATCGATACAAAATGCCCCTCCAACCTTAGGTACACCTGGAACCTTTTGATAAGTGGGGCATGGACTTCGTGGGACCAATTAATCCACCTTCAATAGGGAGGAGGTTTATTTTGGTCTATACATATTATGTCACCAAATGGGTTGAAGTTCAAGCGTTGAGGGACTCAAAAGAAAGAACGGTCATTGATTCCCTATTTGCTCACATTTTTACATGATTTGGGGTCCCTAGAGAGATAACAACAGACCAAGGGCCTCAATTTACCTCCAGATTGATCAAGGAGCTAATGGAGCAACACATAGTTTGGCATAATAAAACTACACCCTACCATACATAGGCAAATGGGCAAGTGGAAGTGACGAACAAGGAACTAGAGAACATCCTGATGAAGACCGTGCAGCAACATAAAAAATATTGAGCTACACGGTTTTCGAAGGCATTCTGGGCATATAATACCACGTGGAAACCCACCACAGGCTTCACACCCTTCCAATTGGTCTATGGGAAGAGTGCAATGATGCCTATTGAATTTGAAATCAAGACATTAAGAATGGCTTCAGAGTTGAACTTGAGCTTAGATGACACTCAAGAAGAAAGGATTTGACAACTCGATCAGCTGGACAAAATCTGAATGGACGCTCTACAGATAATGGAAATCATATAGAAGCAAAGAAAGTGGTGGCATGATCACCACATTAAACTGAAGCAGTTCCAAGAAGGAGAATGGGTGTTGTTGTACGATTCTTGATTCCAGGAAAGAAAAAGGTAAATTAATGCAAATATGGATAGGATTGTATGATGTGGTAGAGCTCATTAGGAATGATGCAGTGCATGTTAGAAAAATCGATGGTAGCAACACCATGTTAACGGTCAATGGCCACCGACTGTGCCCCTATAACACATCTGAAACCTTATAGGTGGAATCCAGGATAGACATGGGGGAGACCCCATATTGTTAGACCAAACACTCAACAGGAAAAACGATGGGCATGGAGATGCTCACTAAAAATAGTTAATTTATTTTTTTCTTATATTGTGTTTTGCAGGGACGACGACTGCATGCAAGTTGTAGGCATCCTAACCTAGGGCCTAACAGGCACGAAATGCGTCTAACTGCATTTATTTTTTTTCTATTTTTTCTATTTACTTTTTGCAGGTGGAGGACCTAACAGCATGAGGAATAGGTATCTAGGAAACCAAGCCTAATTTGGCTCAGCATTCTGACACCAGCACTCATAGGTAGAAGCTGAGGCAGCATGAAGCAAGACTGAGAAGGCTTGATCACCCTTTCCTAGTCAATTGCAACATGATTGTCGATAATAAGGCACCTTCCTTATAAAGAAGGTGCCTAGCTAGAATAAGGCGTATTATTTATCAAGAAGGCGCCCCTCCATAATAATACGCCTTCTTTATCAAGAAGGCACCCTGCCAGAATAAGGCGCCTTCCTTATAAAGAAGGCACCCAGCCAGAAGAAGGTGCCTTTCTTATAAAGAAGGCACCCAGTCAGAAGAAGGCACCTTCCACATCAAGAAGGCACCCAGCTAGAATAAGGCACCTTCCTTATAAAGAAGGCGCCCAGCCAGAAGAAGGCACCTTCCTTATAAAGAAGGCGCACACAAAAAAAAAGGGAAAAAAGAGAGAAGAAAAAAATATAGATATATATAGGCGCCTTTCTTGGTTGGAAGGCACCATAAAAAAAAAAATCCAAAGACGCCTTCCACATCGGGAAGGCGCATGTAGATCGAGGTGCCTTCCACATCAAGAAGGCGCATACAAGATCGAGGTGCCTTCCACATCAGGAAGGCGCATGCGACTGAGGTGCCTTCCTCATCAGGAAGACACATCCATCCAGAGGCACCTTCCACATCGAGAAGGCGCATACATACCAAGGTGCCTTCCACATCGAGAAGGCACATGCATAGCAAGGCGCCTTCCACCATCGAAAGGCACACCCATTCAGAAGCACCTTCCATAGCAAGAAGGCCCCATCATCAAGAAGGCACCTTCCACCATCGAAAGGCGCATCCAATCAGAGGTGCCTTCCACCATCAAAATGTGCATCCATTCAGAGAGCACCGACAACATCGAGAAGGCACCACAGCAATGCCTTCCACATGGGGAAGGTACCAAAGAATGCCTTCTATGTATAGCCAGCACTTACGCCTCCTGGATGCCTTGAGCGAAATGAAGCATCACATGAACAAGCAGAACCAAATGACCATACCCCTCCCCTGTGTCGCAAATTAGCAAATCAGTGGCCTTCACAATGCCTAAAACACCGAATCAGGTATGCGCATGTTAATTCAAATTTTTATATAATTATTTATAAAATATGCAGTACCAAAAAATATACCATCGTCATAAATATCATATCCCCCATAGCTGAAATCGTGTGCCAATGATATGGTGCCTTCCATAACTGCTAGGGTTAGGCGCATTCCTTATAATAAGGTGCCTTCCTGAGGAAGGAAGGACAAAAAAAAATAGTAGTAGTAATGGAAGGCGCCATGGGAGGAAGGTCTAAGAATCATGTAGTGAAGAAGAAAGAACCAGGTGATACGGACAGAATTAGAGGGGTGGTGAAGACACAGTTTGAGGCTGAGGGATGGCTTGAATACTGTACCCTGGTCAGTCAGGACCAGGATATGGAGGTAGCCAAGGAGTTCACTACCTCCTTAAGGGGTGATGTGGCTCAGGTGCGAGGGGTAGAAATTCTAGTCACCCTTGAATTCATCTCACAGGTGACTAGATTGCCCCTCATAGGGGAATGTGTATACAAGGGTGGACTATTGAAGCCGTGCGCCAAGGTGGTGCTGCCAGGGGAGAATGTGCAGACAGACAAGGAGGGGCTACCCAAAAATAGCCTCCCCATGAAACTATGAAAGATATTCAATCAGGTTGCTTGATTCTTCACATGCATTGGGAAATATACCCATCTGCATGCTAATCATGTGCAGTTTCTTAATCACCTAGTGCATGGAAGGAAGTTGAACATGCCCTTCTACTTGGAAAATGCTCTAAAGGATGAAGCGGCTTGGTACTAGAAGGGGGCACCGTCCGCCTTAGCCCACCATGGGCTGATATCGGCACTAGTCTGCCATGCAGAGGTGCAGAGGTAGAACCCCAATGTAGAGGGAGATGGAAATCGAGAAAGGCAATAGGATGTTGTTGCTGAAACAGGGCGAAGAGAGAAGCCCTGTAGAAGAAATGGTGAATGTCAGGCAATTGGCATTGCCCTATTTCATAGAGGAAAGAGGACAGTCACCAGTGCCCAAAAACATAGAGGGAGGGCATTCCCCAGTGCCTGAGCATGAGGAGGAAGGAGCACAACTTATTAGTAGTGAGGACGAGTTCCAACTGACAGAACCAGTCCCCAGGAGGAAATGTATGCGATGACTCCTCCCCTCGGTAGAAGAAGAATAGAGTGACCCAAAAGTAGACGTTGCAGCCTAAACCCTCTGAGAATTGACAAATCAAAGCCCACAAGATGCAGGGACTTTCAAGAATAATGACCAGGTCGACACGGCCTTGGAGGAGGCACTCGAATGGCAAACCAATTGTTGGATGGCCCAACAAATTCTAGAGGACTGCTAGAACAAGCATGCAAGGGAGTTGAAAGAATGAGACAGACGGATTTCCTAGCTCGAGCATCTGGTCTGGTAGTTGCAGGAGGAAAACCATCTACTTCTGGATAGGGGAACGGAAAGAAGGGATGCATCGACACAAACTGATTGGGTGAAATAAGTCCCAATGAATTCTCCCACATCTATCGAACGAGTATTCTCTTCAAGATAAATTTGATCAGATGCCTAACGGAGCAGCTTGGAGGCAGGGGAGAATTCCTCTATTTTTGGGAGTGAAAGGGAGAGAAGTCCCACAATACCCCCTGTCATCATCCTGAGTGATACAAAGCAGGACGAGGGCCTCCAGTAGCAGACAGGACCAGAGGACAAGTAGGAACTCCCCGGACCTAAGGAAGGAGGAGAAGAGCCTAAGGGGTTGGCACAGGATAGACAGGAGAATGAAGGAGCACCCCCTAGGGATGGCAACATAGAATGAATAGAATGCTCTAGAGTAGGCCCTTCGAAGCGAGGAGACGTCCACCAGGGAGAAAGGGAAAACTCCTATTCGAGCCGTCACATTCTCTACAGAGGCCAGAGGAAAAGGGCCCAGGTCAGCTCGAAAGAAGGCAAAGGTGACCTTCGTCGAGCCTGAAGAGGATGGATGGGATATGCAACCATTCATGAAGAGGAGAAAAAAAATTTAACGGCTACTCAAAGAGATGATGGCAGCCAAGGAGACCCTAAAGGCAACCTCGAGGATGCAGGGGGACACTGGTATCTATGTCAACCCGGCAAAGGACAACCAGTTCTGGGATATTTATGGGTCATCCCAGGGATGGCCCTCCATGATGAAGAGGTATTTGGAACGATGGGGAATATATGGCCCCCAATTGGAGGTCGTTGCCATTGCAAATGAGAATGTAGGGCTTACTCTTGAAGCAACTATATTATACAAGGCCCAAGTAATACATTCCAGGAGGGATAATTTAGATATCCCTCCTGGCAAGCTATCGAAGCTGCATTCCAGTCAGCCAAAATGAGGAAAGGAAAGTTGACAACCGCACCCTCAGTTCCACATAGAAAAAGGAGAGCCACACCTTTAGATGCCAGCACGCAAAAGAGATAGACTCGGGTCGCAGGTATAGCCGAATCCTCCAAGAAACGACAATAATGAGGGGGTCAATAGGGCTACCTGCAATTTTGATGCCATGAGGGCATGGCATATGTTAGGTGTGGGGGGATGATGAGAACCAAAAATGCTCATATTTTGTACACATTTTCTTGATCATTATACGACTGTATAATAAGGATTGCATACTTTTATAAATGATTATATAGATATTTTATGAAATTATGCGTGTTATCTAATTTATGTGTTTTCAGTGTGTTTTTGTGGAATTGCAGTTGATTTAGTTAGATTTGGATCAGTCAAGGTCTCTTTATGGACTTGGAACTTTGTTTCTTTCGGGTTCAATGTAGAAAATATAGGCGCCTTCCTCTTCCAGGAAGGCGCCAAACGGGAGTAGGCACCTTCCTCTTCCATGAAGGCACCAAATGTAAGTAGGTACCTTCCTCTTCCAAGAAGGCGCCAAGCGAAAGTAGGCACCTTCCTCTTCCAGGAAGGTGCCAAGGAAAGACAAGCGCCTTCCTCTCCCAGGAATGCGTCAATAGAAGGTCAATGCCTTCCTCTTCCAAGAAGGCGCCAAAGGAGAAGAAGCACCTTCCTCCCATAAGGAAGGCACCGATAGGAAGGTGCCAATAGAAGGCAAGCACCTTCCTCCCATAAGGAAGGCACCGTTATAAGGCAAGTGTCTTCCTCTCATAAGGAAGGCGCCACTAGAAGGAATGCGTCGACAGGAA
Source organism: Wollemia nobilis (assembly GCA_028583015.1). Taxonomy (NCBI): domain Eukaryota; kingdom Viridiplantae; phylum Streptophyta; class Pinopsida; order Araucariales; family Araucariaceae; genus Wollemia; species Wollemia nobilis. Next base: position 5,586,585 of record JAQPPZ010017129.1, read on the forward strand.
GGCACCAAAAGGAAGGCGCCAACAAAAGATAAGTGCCTTCCTCTTCCAAGAATGCACCCATGGTAATAAGGTACCTTTCGCATGGAGAAGGCACCCAATATACTCAGGCACCTTTCGCATAGGGAAGGCACCCCTGTTCTTTGTCCGTTGACCAGACAAGCATGACGTGGACAAAAGTGACTGGTGTAGTTCCAACTCTATGTCAAGTAGAGCTAAATTGGGGATCACACCAATTTATGAGAACGTCCTACCAATGCCAGGTGAAGCACAATCCAATCAGTGAACACGCCACCGATAGAACCGAATGCCAGCTTTAGTAGACGTCGATTACATTTACCAGACTGTCTTAGTTTAGTCTGGGATGAATCGACTATTACAACTTCTTTTGTAACAAAAGTTTTGCATGTGTACTATATAAACACACGCAGACCTCTCTGAAGATATATAGAAAATATATAGAAATAGAGAGATAGAAATAAGATATCCAGAGAGAGGAGATAGAATATTTTTTATAATACTTTGGCAATTATAATACAGTTCTAAAGAGTTCTAAGTGCGTGTTCAGCTGGGAGGAAGCTGTTGGAGCCTGGGCCCACTCCAAGCCAGTATTTCTTCCCTTAATTTTCCTATGTTTTTTCTAGATTAGTTTACTATTTTATAAGATTGTTTATCGCATCAATATTTCCAGTATTTGCAGTAGGTTCATTTCCAGGAATGTGTGGATGTTTTCTTTCTGTAGATCTAATCGTTTGTTTACGTAAATTATTGAGGAGTGCGTGAATGATTGACAACCGTTTGAAACACCCCCCAATAGTAGAACTAGCGGACTCATCTCAAGTGGTATTGTAAGCAATCTTATTCAGACCCTTTGCAAGTTTACGAGCTCCCTGGGTTGATAAATTAAATGCACGGGCATGTGATAAAAGTAGGAAAAATTTAACCTTTTTTGGCCCGCAACACCAAATAATGTAATATAAGCTATTTCTAACACCCCCATGTATTACAATATTTGGGTATTGAAGACTTTAGTCTTCAATGTGGATCTTCCTCTTGAATCTGGAATTCTACTTCTACTTCTATGATTTTTGTAACTTGTTCAAGTAAGCTATTAGTATCTTCAAATCTTATCATTCTTGTTGAAATAGCTTTGATTTTATAATCATTTATCGGTTCTCCCAGTTCTTCAATTTCTTTTATCCTATGAGCTAGATGTCATTTTTTATTTCCTTTTCGATACTCCAATTGGGGATAATTGGTTGGATACTAAAATTGTTGCTGACAAGGATTTTGATATTGTTGTGGTTGAAATTGGTTCCTATTGTTCATATAATTTCCTTGATTTTGATTCGTGGGATTGAACCTGTAATAGCTGGTACTGTGGCTTTTTCTCTTGCATATCTGACAATACCTGTTGTACCATGGTTTTTGTCCTTTTGATAAAGAAGCAATGTTTCCCTGTGGATTATCTTTAGATGCCAATACAGTGTTAGACATCTCATATTTAATTGTATTTTCCACTTCATATTCATATATAATATTGACTAAGTCATCAAAATAAGTATATTTACTTAGAACTTGTAAAGATGTTACCAAATGTATATAGTTATATGGAAGTGCTCTCATGGTTACTTGAGTAAGAAGTTCCCTGGGACGTCTTGCTCCACTTCCTTACTTCCCCCTGGTCCTGATCCCTGGCACTTCCTTGACCTTTCCTTCTGGTTTGGATGGCTTTGCAAACAATATCCTTGGGCTAGGAGATCACTATACCACTTGTTTGCACTTTTCCTTGCCTGTTTGAAGGGTCCCTTTGTGTGCCTTGGATCTAGGACGTCCCTGGGACCTTCCCTAGTATTTCTAGGTTTTTTAAAGGATATTTTTCTTAGAGCTCTGATTTCTTTTCTAGGTTTTTGCAGGATTCTTCTTGGAGCTGGAGTTCAGGGGTTCTTCTGGTGTAGTTTGTTGTAACTTGGAAGTGTGGCTTCGGGAGCAGCTCTTCATAGTTTCTTAATGGCTTGGATGACCACGTGCTTATTCCTATGGTGCTTCTCTTTGGGTTTCTGGATGTGGGATTCATGGTGGGATTTCAGTTATTTCATGGCTTGTTGGGGGGCCTCTAGTTTTCATGCTATTGAAATCCTGTTGTGTTTCCTTTTCTGGATTCCTAAATCTCTTTGTTGGCAGGGTTGGAGATTATCTTTGGGTTTCTTACTGTATTTTTTGGTCTGGTGGGGACCTGTCCTTAATGGCTATAGTTTGATGCCTTGAGGATACTTCTGTTGGGGTTCCCTAGAACCATCCCATATTTCCCATGGTTGTGATTTTGCATCTGCTATTTTCTTTATTTCCTCTAGTTGTTGAGTAGTTTTCCTTGTTGCATGAGGATTTCATGACCTGTTGGGATCCTCTGTTCATTGTTCCACTTTCCAATATTGTGTGGGATATGGCTTTGTTTCAGTTCTATGGTTTCCTCTAGAATCCCTGATGGTTTATCATCCTTCCTTTGGTAGATTCTCTACTTCATCCTACTATTAAGAGTGGTTTTGTAACTACTAGTACCTGCTTGTTTCCCATCCCTTTTTGGGTGGGTCTTACTGTATTTGCAATTTCTCTACTCCACCCCCTGGTGTTGGGTGGTTTTTCTATATTTGCTAGTTTTCCCCTATGTGGGATGTTGTAAATGTTGGTGTTGGCTTGTTTCTCATCCTTTCTTGGGCAAGACTTACTATATTTGCAGTCTCTTTGCTCCACCCCCTGGTGTTGGGTGGTTTTTCCACATTTTTTGGTTTTCCCCTACATGGGATGATGAAATTTCCTGGTTTTCGGTTTCCTTGGGTCCTGTTTCATTTTCTTGCCTATGGGATTTTTCAAATTTGAAACTAGGTGAAAATACCCACTCTTTGTTACCACCCTGTATGTTTTTCGCTAGTCAGACTTTTCAAATTTCATGTTTCTCGCTTTCCTTCCTGAAGGTTTTCCTTTGCCTTCTTGAAGTAGTTCCTGACGACTTTTCTCAATCATTTCCTGATGTCCATCATACGACCTTTCCTGTGGATTTTCCTAATGAAGTATGATGACTTGTAATCAGGTTTTGGGTCCCTTGATAAAAACCCACTTCTTAATTTTTAATTTAACCTATCAAAAAAAAGAAATTCATCCTTAACTGTTTCTCCTAAGGTAAATAATTTCCCTTTGATATCTGCTACTTTCATTAGGAAGAGTTCTATACTTTCTCCATTATTCATATTTAATGAATGAAGTTGACTTTGAAGATGAAGAATAGTTGCCTTATTCTTTCCTTCAAAAAAATTCTCTAGGCTTGTCCATGCATCTAAAGATGATTTTGTTGAACTGATATAGGGTTTTATCTCATCAGTGATAGCAAAGGTTATTATCATTAGAGCCTTTGAATAATTTTCTAAAAACTTTAGGATTTCAATATCATCTAAAGTAGGTATTTGAGATTTCCCTTTGACAATATCCCAAATTTTTTCATATACCAAAGTAGCTTTCACTTTATTCTTCTAGGAGAAATAATTAGTACCCTTGAGTAGCTGAGATTCTGGTAGGAAGAATTCTTAGGTTTTGTAGAATGCCTTATGACTCCCTAGTATGTTTTGGATAAGATATAAAGTGCTTTTGTAAATTTTAGTTCAATTTTGGTTGATTTTGTAAAGTTTTGTAAATACCAAAATCAACTTCTATTATCCTTATTGCTCCTATTGAACTAAGCACTTTTCCCAAATTTAAAGAGGTTTTAATGTTGGATATTTTGTCTCGATTTGAGAAGATTTGAGACAAGTAAATATTATAAATTTCCAACCTTTAAAATGTTTTAATAAACCTCTTATAATGGCCCTTTGAAATTTGATTTTAATTTTTCTAATTTCCAATAAATCAATTTGATGTAGTAGACCTTATGACTCCCAAATTTGGAAAATTAGAAAAGATAATAATATTTGCAAAGTATTAAATAGTTCAACCTAAGTAGAAGGCCTTATATCTCCTAGGTTAGCTTGCAAATATTATTTTAATTTTTGGTAAGTTATCTCCTATGTCTTTTGCTTTCACAACCTTAAAATTTATCCTTGATTTTATAGCCTTATATCTCCTATGTTTGAAAGCAATATTAATGAGATAATTCACTTACCTTAGCTCCTTGTCTTCACACTTGAATAGCGCTAGTTTTGACTGAGTATAATAGTCCTCTTATATACCCTTTTTATGGCACTTGAGTTGATGAATCTGGATGGGCCAAGTGTGGTATGGCTGAGTGAGAAATGGTCGGGCTTGTTCTTTGATGTTGGAGAGTATGATGTTGGTAATCTATCCTTCTTATATGGAGCTTTAAATGCTCCTTGCTCCCTTTATTCCACACTATGCTAGAACTGGTTTGACTATGATATTTCCTCCTTTATTTTGACTGCAATTTGCTCTCCTCTTCACCCTGTTCTTGCTTCAAAATTAGATTGCATTTATTGGAGGTCAAGGGTGGCCAAGTGTCTTTTCCATTTCTTGAGAGTGTTGTCACTTGTGTAATGCCAATATCTTCTTGTAACGCTTATGTGGTGCATGTTACACCTTTGTAACGTATGAGAATTTTCTCTGGCGCTTGTAACTCCCCTTCGATGGTCTCTTGAGCATTAGGAAATGAGAGGTGCTAGAGAATATTATGCCAAGTGGCATTCAATCTTCTTGCATGAGACTTTTGATGTAACACCTTCAAGAAGGAGATTGTAACTCCTTCGATTATCTTCCTCCTTAGCTTGCTTTGTTTTCTTGGGTAGCAAGCAACCTATTCTTCTGCAAGTGGCTTCATGAGGCATCTTGGAGCTTCGATCATGGATGATAGTGCTTCCTTTTGTGGATGTTACTCTCAATGTAGCATCTATCCTTCTCTTTTTTCTTCTTGCCTTCAATGTGCTCCCTGTTATGCTGCCTATTCACCTTGGTAGGAGTGGAAGCTTGATGCTCTTTCTTCATGGATGAGCTCTCTTCTATCTACGTAAATAAGCTTCTTCTTTTTGTCTTCGTAGATGTCCTTGATAAGCTTGCTTTGGTTTACGTAAATCACTTTGATGAGCTTCCTTTGTCTTGCAGGTTCATCCGCGAAGAGTATGCCCTTTCGATGGTTGAAGAGCGCTAATATTTTGGCCCTTCTTTGGCTGGATTTTCCTGTACCTATTGTGCCTTTTGAGGCACCTTCAAATCTGCTCCTTTCCCTGCATATGATGTATTGTAGAAGTGCAATACCATGTAACCTTTACATGTATATAAAACCCTTTTTTATTGCACCTTTTCTTGCACTCTTTTGCAGGCCTGAGATTCTAATTTTGTAGCAGATTTTATGAGTGCATTATGAGGGTTTTGAGGATGTCTCTTTGGCTAGACTCCTTACCCTCTTTGCTTGGATATTTGATGGTGAATCCAAGCCTTGTAAATGCTATAAAATAGAAGCTTTCTTTTAGTTGCACTAACCCCTTTAGTGCTTTGGATTTGAGACTCACCAAGTCTCAATATTTGAAGCTTCTTTTTGGTTAGCTTTTCTTTGCTTGTACTAACCAATTTTGGTGGCTTCTATTGGCCACTAAGAGTTGCAGGTTTTTGTGCTTTAAGAGTGTCTTTAGACACTTGATGCAAACTAGATTTTGTACCTTTTTTCAATGCACAAAACTAATTTCTTTTGAGAGTAATAATAGTGCAAATGAATCTAACAAATTCTACTTTTTAATGCACTAACAAATTACACCTTATCACTCCAATCTACTCTCAAGAAAATGCACTTAATCAATTCACTGCAACTAATCAAGAATAATTTGAAATGAACCTTCAAATATTCTGCAAATTCACTACAATTAGTATTGTAGGATTCAGTCTTCTTTTCGCTTTCCAAAGTAGATAATAGGTAGTTGATAGATAATTAATATTTGGAATCTAATCAACTCCTAGTGTGCAAATGAACCTCTAAAAGGAACCTTTTTATTTTGCACTTCTGAAGACTGTAATTTAGGTTGCAACTTTAATCTGGATTAAGGTGCTTTAACAAATCTGAAAAGTAATCCAATTAATGAATCTACTTGCACCAATAGTTGCTTACCTTTTTTGAAAGCTTTTGTAGCTTCTTTGCCACTTCTGTAGAGGATGTAGATCTTGGTGTCTTAGATCACCAAGTTGCTGCCTTGAGTAAGATCTTGCAGCTCTTTGTAGACTATTTTGAACAACTCCTTCTTCACCAAACTGTAGTCTCAAACTTTCTTTCACGAACCTAAGATTTGGTGACTTTGTTCTCCTCTTGTGGTCTCCTCCTTCTGCTGTAGATTTGGAGAAGTTTGTGTCTCTGAAGCGGTGTCCTCTTGCTGTGGGAGGTAATCTTCAATCTTCTAGTTCTGGCCAACTTCTTCTATCTTCAAGTCTTCTTGTCAAATTTTGACTTCAAGCAGGATCTTCTTCTCAAGATTCTGAATGTCTTGAGGTCTTCACTAGATTCTTCTTCCACTCAGATTTGGCACTCCTTGCCAAATTCTCCTCCTCTTGGGCTTGTTGTCGGATGGCGATAATTGTCCCAAGTCCTTCACTATCAGGGGCTTCTCCTTGGTAGTGGACTTCTCCAGTGAGTTCTTCTTTGATGATTTCTTCAGCAAGGCTCTCCTAGCCTTTTACTAGATGCTCATCGAGACCTCACCAAGGTCTTTGATCTTGCAGCTTCTTCTGGTCTTCCTTGAGACCTTATCTTCAACCTTCTACTTTTGGAAGTGTTGGTGGTGAGATCTTCTCCTGGATCTCTGATTCTGCTACTTCTAGATTCGAGCAGGACTCTCCTAGTCCTTCTTCTTCTTCCTTGTCTGGAAGTTCTTCAATGAGATCTCCTCCTGATCTCTTTTGCTTCAGGTGTTGGATTGATTCTGAAGAGGCTGCTCTTCCTAACTTTCTTGTAGGAAGCTTTCTCGACTTACTGGATCTCCTTTACCTGCAACAAAAATATTAGTACTAAAATCTGCTTCTGAATTAAGTACTCTCTTCTAGAGTCTTCTTCAGGATAAAGGCATCTATGGCCTATTTTAGTATCAAGGCTTCTGTGGCCTTTTCTTTAATATTAAGGCTTTTGTGGCATTTTCTTCAATATTAAGGCTTCTATGGCCTTTTCTAGGCTTCTGTGGCCTTTTATTTTGGATCAAGGCTTCTATGGCATTTTCTTTTGAATCAGGGCTTCTATGGCCTTTTTATTTTTGTGAAGTTCTTCAATCTAGCAATGGAGATCTCCTATCTCCTGACTTCACCATGATTATTTTCCAGAAGTTTCTTCTGAAGTATTCTCCTTTCTGCAACAACTAATATCTGCACTATGAAGGCACTCCGACCTTTGGGCAATGAAGTTGAGGTCTCCTAGATTTCTATTGTAGGAGGTGTCCCAATCATCTAAGAATTAATTCCCTACAATAAAAGAAACTTTAGGTAAATATTTCTAGATCTCTTAGATGAGCTTCACTAGTTGTTTCATCAAACTAGTGGATCAAATGTTGAGTCCTAGTCTTCACGAGTTTTTTTGCAACTCTGTGGAAAGACTCTAGCCATATGCAATCTCAGTATTTTTGAAACTGAGATTTCATTCAGTCCTCACTTGTGGCTCTCCCTAATTCTATCACCTAGACTCTTCTGAGAAATTTTGACAATGACTGGTCCAATGGCGCATCAGGTTGACAAAAAACTTAGGGTCAATGATAATGGTGATTTTCCTATTGATCTATAGCTTGATCTACCATAGCTCTGATACCACTATTAGCTTTTGATACAACATGCAATGGGAGATAGCATTCACAAGATGTAGAATAATAAGAAAGAAAGTAAATCTATGAGATGACTAAAATATGCTATAAATAGAAATGATAAAAATGAGTACAATAGTAGCTATGGAGGAAATGAACACTCCATGATACAAGCTACTACTCAATGAATGAGCTCTGAGATTATAGCTCACACACACTACACTACTGTCTATCCTACACTATTGTAATCCTACACTACTATGTTATCTCTTCTATATCTATGGCCCTTTATATAGGAAGATAAGTTCCTTGGCCAACACTCTACCTAGTTGTACAAGTGGACACCTTGCACATTACAACTTGCACATTGACACTTGTGCATTTATTACATTGCATGAAGTAACTAGATAACTTTCCCCTAAAGTAATCTAATGTCCTAAGTATGTACCAAGGAAGGTACATTTACATGACCCAAATAATGTAATATAAGCTATTTCTAACACAGATAAGGTGATGATGGTACCAAAAAATGAATAGGTTGATTGATCAGTTGTCTTATTGTAGGCTGTTGGTACATCATACTATGAGTATGCATAATCAAGTTGTCAATTTGTTGTTGCATGACTTAGATTTTAGGGTCTTCCACGTGTGTGTAGAAGCCCTGAATTATTTGATGATTGTGTGGAGGTGGGGTGTGTGGAGTGGTGAATTATTGAGATGGAATGTGATGTTGATGGCTTTATGGATTAAAGGGTATTTTATGATATTGGGTATGTTGTTGGGATTGGTGATGGAGTAATTGTTGTTGATGGAGTGGAGATGAGGTTTGTGGAATGTGAATATGTTGGGTTGTGGAAGTGGGGTTGATGTGGATGAATGGAGGTGTGGGTATAGCAACTTGAGAAGATTGTGATACCTAGTATGGATTAGGGGTGAAGAAAGTGTGTTGGCTTGGAATGGAATGGTTTTTAAAATATGCTATTTGTGATTGTTGTTGAGGGTAAGAATGAGCATCTTGCTAGCCCATGAGAAATTGATTAAGGTGTTGCCATGCTTGTTGTATGGCAATTTCTAATGCAGATTGTGTAGTTATGGTAGACGTGGATGTAGGTGAGGTGTGAGTGTTAGCAATGTTGTTGGAGGTTAATGAAGGGTAAGTTGTGAAAGGAATCACAACTGAATGAGGAGCGATGTATGGAATGGTGGATGAAATCTGTGAAGTGACATTAATTTATGCTTCATAGAGTGGTTTGGAATAGGTGGTGGTGTAGGTAGATGGAATGGAGGTTCTTTGGTTGAATTATTATGAAGGAATTGGGTGTGAAGGTGCAGAGGATACCTCAAAAAGAGGGTTGATGTAAACTTGATTAAAATTGTTGGGATGTGAGTGAACCAGTTTCTACTAAGAAGAAGAAACATGTGTGGGTGGAATGTGAAGTGGTTCTAGAATAGTATTGGTTGGTCTTAAATAAACTCTGACCTTGTCCATGTCTATGTTGATGATGTGGGTATTAGTGGGTTTTGATGGTTTAATATTTGGAATGGAAGTGTGAATGGATCTTTGTATCACTTCTACATTTGAAGTGAATATTGTAGGAGAAGGTCCGGTAGACAAGCCAAAATAGTTTTTTTGTGTCATGTTGGTTGGGTTAGCCACATAAGTGGCTAGGAATGGAGTGGAGCACTCCATGTATAAGATAGGCACCTGACTCATGGCTCTAGATTAACTTCTAGTCAATACCATAAGCTATAAGCAAGCAGGGGTAGTGAATATGCAGGATGTGTGGAAAGTGATATGGCAATGAAAATACACAAATCAAACAAACAGATGTGTCCTATATTTTTTTGCAACAATTCTTTTTTTATTGTGTGTTTGATGTAAAGACTCTCTAAGCCTAAGATAACTATGCAGGATGAATGAGTGTGTTCACATTCACCTCTTTGACAAGAAATGAAATATGAACGACTTAAATGGCTTCCCAAAGTGGATAGGTCAAGAGGAGAATTTTCTAATGATGAAGTCCAAAAAAACTACTCATGGGCTACTAAGGTATCTATGGGGTGAACCAATGGATGGAGATGAAGCCCATCATCGTTGGCCTCAATCAGTGGTTGGTGATGAAATCCAATTCACTAATGTTGAATATGGAATGTGCAATGTGTGTGATTCTTTTTAAGTCTATGTTGTCTATGGTATACATAAAATGCAAAGAAACCCTCTTTCACTCAACCAAGTTGGTGACTAGGAACACTAGTGCCAAGTATGAGGTCCTCAAAAGAGTCTAGGGTACACCGCTTAAGATCCACTCTGAATCATCAAGTGTTTCCAATAGTGGAGGGTTTGCCTAGCTCTTCCACTCTAAATTAGCAAGTGTTTCCAATAGTGTAAGGAAGCTTGAGCACAAGTGGCTTGTTTCAGCATAGAAGAGTGAGAAGTGGGAAACTTTAGCCTAAAGTGCAACTAATATTTTTTTTTAGTTTTATTGCACACAACACATAGGGCATAAAGTAGAACACCATGAAAAACAAGAAAACTTGAATCAACTGCAATGAATGTCTAATGCAACTAGAAATGAATGTGTAGGTGTAGATCTACCCCTATGTGCAATCTATATGATTTTAAAAATGCACTTTTTTTATGAAGTAAAATACCTACAAATGCCTAAAATGCATGGTATATTGCTTTTTAAACAAAAGAATAAACATTTCTTTTTATTTTCTCTTTTAAAAAGAAAAAATGTAATTAGGGTTTGAAAATAGCTTACTAGGAAGCCTATGTATTCTTTCCTCAATTTTGCAAATGTGACACCAAATTTCCTAGATGCGATGCTGAATATACCAGATCACAGATGCGATACCAAATCTCCTATACATGGTGCCATATCTACCAAATCATACATGTAATGTTGAATCCGCCAGACGTGGTGTTGTATCTGTTAGATAACAAATATGGTGTCAAATATCCTAGATATTTTATGGTGTATACCATACACACTATAGTATTCCCTGAAAGTAGTAGGGTATCCACATGATCATAGATCGAATATCACAACTCCCAAAAATCCTAGCTTTGAACTTCATGATTTTCATACAGTCGGGTTTCCAAAAACCTACAACAGAAAAAAAAAATGTAGATAAAAAAATCAAGATTGACAAGGTAAATTAAGCACAAAACCCTTTGGGGGTCCCACTGTGCTTGTCATTTTGTAAAGCAAAAATAAACAACACCAAGATAATAATAACAAATTAAATCAAACACAAGGAATATTATGCAATGAAATAATGATATTTTATTGATCTTCTCTATTACAACATTGGTGTATCCCAAGATTAGGGATCACACAATATAACTTTTATCCCACTATGATCACCATTTTATAAAGCAAAAATGAACAACACCAAGATAATAACAATAGATCAAACACAAGAAATATCGAACAATGAAAGAATGTTATTGTATTGATTTTAGGGAGCTTGGATCTCCATAATTACAATATTGGTGTGCCCTAATATTAGGGATCACACAATACAATTTGTGTTTGATACAATGATTATAATCAGAGGGTTTGAAACCATCATTCAAATGAATATCTAGTATATTTGGGTCATCTTCACTCCAAACAAGTGTGATTGGGCTTGTGTATCCCTATGGGATCACTCAAAGCTGCAACAATTGTAAATGTAGAAATGCCTCCTGTAACATGCATACAAAAAAACCAAAACAATGTTAGTAAAACTTGTGGGGCCTCCACAGTATGAGGTCCTAAAATCTGAAAGTGTATAATGCTAACCCTAACTGAAATGTTTGCTAATGAAAGTACAAAAATATATAAAATATAAATAAATCAACAATACCTTATACCTTTTCAAAATGTGCCTGAGTTGTCTGATCTATGCTCATGTTTCCTCAATTTGGTGATGCACAAACGCCCATGAGCGTTCGATGATTTTTCAACTACAAACCGATAAACAAAAAATGTCTGATAATGTTTAGGGATGATTATGGATGCCCTACAACATCCCAAAAATACTCTATAATATTTTAGAAACACTGTGGAGCATTTGGGGGTTGCGAGGAGGTGTTTTGTAAAACCAGATCTAGTTCGTAGAGGTTTCGATAATGGATATGGCAAATGTGGCGACGACGAGGAGGGGATATGTTACTAGAATTCTAGGTTTTGGGGACTGATGATGGATGATCAATGTTTCAATGTGTAAGGCTTTTCCAAACTCAAAATCAACAACCACCTAAGGTTTTCTAACCCTAAGGATGAACAACCAAAAATCAACCCTTTTTTCATAATAATGAATGGTATTTTATAACTCGCCCTTAACATGTTAGGGTTTTGACAACACCAATGGGAGACCGAGATTAAAACATGATGAAGGGCTAATATTATGCTTTGATAAGTGATATGGATCATGTTAAATGGATGGTTGAGATTAAGATGTGATGAGCGGCTAAGATTTATTCATATATATATATATATATATATATATATATATATATATATATATATATATATATATATATATATATATATATTTTTTTTTTTTTTTAAATAAATAATGGATGGTTGTGATTTGATGATGCATGGATGACAAGTGGCTAGGATTTGGTGTCTACAATTTGTTAGGCAAAAGCATTGACAATGTTATCGCTATCCTAGTGGTGTTTTTGTCACTAAACATTTAATCCATGCTTTTACTATTTTGCCATTTTTAGCTCTTATCTAAATGGGTTTTGATGTTGGCTAAGGGAGCTTGATATTCTCCTCCAACTTAGGCAAACCCCCTTGCCATTGATCCCTCCTTTTTCTATTTTTTTTATAGGAAAGCAAAAGTGTCATCAATATGCAATAACATCGGGGGCACTTTTGCAGGACCAACAAAGCTTTTGTCTCTATGGAAAAATAAAATTCTTCTTACCCATATCTCTTTACTTTTAGCATACTTTTTAGATCTGCTTCTTATTTGTAAAATTCAATTTTTATTTTATGTTTTCCATTTTTTCATTAAAATAAGAAAAGGAAAAAAAACTAGTTAGTACATTAAAAATTTACGAGATCATATTTAATCTTCTTATCATCAAATTGGAATTGCATATAGTTGCATTTAGGTTGTTTGTTTCATTCTTCTTGATCACTTGCCTTTAAAAGAAAAATATTTTTTCTTTGTTTTTAAGCCAAAAATCATTTTAGTTTTTGGCCTTATTGTTGCATTTGTATGGTGCATTAGGGATATATTAAGGTTAAGCTTAGTCAAAGAATATCTAAGGAGATGCATAGGTTTTATTTAACTAATACATCAAACCTTTAGAATCTAAACTTACAAATTACCCCTATCCTCAAGGTGAGGAAATGAGAGGGAAGCACTACAAAGAGGTCCTTTGTGATTCCCTCCATCATACAACCTTTTTTCTATGGGGAATGTTGCTTGTGTTGATCATGCAAGTAAGTCTTCCCATATTACCTTCTATAATCTCTATTTCATTACATAAACCATGGATTTGCCTAGCAAGTGCAACAACTTACAAAGTTTTCTTCATTACCAAAATAGAATCCTTATCTGAAAGATGCATTTTTTTCAAAAAAATTTAAGTCTCTATAGTTTTTTGCTTAATTGATTATGTCCCTATAGACATGCAAGTATCTAAATGAACCCACAAGTTACATAGAATAGAAGATACAAGCAATAGATGCAAATCAAGGGCCTTTTGTGATACCATCAATGACAAATCACATAGAAATAATATTTTTATATTAACAAGGACAAACTAGCTCTCTTGAATATTTAGTTATTTCTATGGTTATGAAGACAACGAGGAACCTTTGCAAATTTAAGGATAACCCTATTGTCTTTTCATTTCTTTAGAAATTAAGATCCACTAGTATTTCTTGTAAAGTTTGAACCTTAGATCTTAAAAATATAATTATCTCTTAAATATCCCTTCATGCATGAAAATGTATTCATATTTTTTAATAATTTTATTCTTTTATTAAATATACCCTTCAACACATGGGAGAAATGCCTCTGATCCTCATAATTTTGTTTGTTCCATGGATTTAGCTACCCTTAGTATTATTCTTGGTATTATGAAATGTTCTATAAATTTATTACTAGGAATTGAAAAAACTTAAGAAGACAATCTTTCCTCTTCGTATATCTGTTCATTTGTAATCCATAGGACTCTAGTGACCAATGTATCAAAGACGTCTTACTTTTGAGATGGATAATTACTTAAAGAGAATCACAAGTATAGATCAATATAAATAAGCTTCCTAAATAATAGCTTTCAAAAATGCTCATCCTAATTTCTAATTATAGAGATCTATACAAATAAAATGGACCCTTGTTTTCAAACTTGATAATGAAGTAAATCATACTATAACAATTGTTGAAATATTTGTGAAGTTAATAAAAAAATTTAATAACTAGAACAATTTATCTTCTTCTTTCAATTGATTACATAGAATCGAAAAACACCCGACCATATCATATTATCACTATATTATCATGGTATTCAAATAAACCATATAATTTAGTATTATATTACTTCATAAAATTTAAACTTAAATCTTCTTATTAAAAACCACTTACAATAAACTAAAACAATCAACATTTATTCTTTTAAATTTATTTTATTTAAATGTTATATTTGTCTTCGGTTTTGCTCTTCTTCGTACTCATAAATACAATATCATATATACACTTTTATATCACATATAGTATATAAAGTAGAACATGATATTTTATATAATATTGGTCTCATTAAAAAAATAACAAATAAATCAAACTAAAATTTATTTTTCCTCGATCTTTATATTATTTAAATGAAAACACTTGTACACGTTCAGAATAGACTTAGCATATCCTCTATTCATGTATACTCTAATGGGAAATGTCCGTTAGATGGAACTAAATTTAAAATATATATTAAAAAAAGAACGATATGTTAACGGAAAAAAAAAATTGGATACAATAGTGATATCTTTTTCATGATTTAAATTTGAGTCTTTTCAATGTGAGAACATAGAGTTAGGGGCACAACGAGGTGACCTCTCTATTGATTTTATTTATTCAAATTTGGGTCTCCTCAAAGTGGGCACATAGAATTAGGGGTACAACGGGAACCATCTTTCCCATGATTTAAATTGGGGTTTCCTCAATGTGAGCACAACGCATATCAATGTCCTTATATATATATTTTAAGATACTTTGTGTAAAGTTGAGGGCACAAAAAGATCACCTTCCCCATGATTCAAATTTGGATCTCTTTAATATGAAAAAGAGCAACTCATACCAATGCCCTGTCCTAAGAAGAATGAAATTTAAAGAACGAAATTTAACTATTTTCAAAAGCAGGTTACAATTAAAAATAATATATAATAATTAAAAGTTTTATATATAAGATATGTTAACCAAAATATAGAGTTATTACAACATGAACACCTTTCCCATGATTTAAATTTGGGTCTTTTCAATGTGAGCACATAGAGCTAAGGGTACAACAAGGTCACCTTCCTATTGATTCAAATTTGGGTCTCCTCAACATGAGCGCACAAGGTTAGGGGTACAACGGGGACCACTTTTCCCATGATTTAAATTTGGATCTCCTTAATGTGAGTACAACGCATATCAATGTCCTTATATATATTTTTAAGATACTTTGTATAAAGTTGGAGGCACAATGAGACCACCTTCCCACGAGTCAAATTTGAGTCTTCTTAACGTGAGCAACTCATATCAATGCCTTGTCCTAAGAAGGACAAAATTTAACTATTTTTAAATGCAAGTTACAATTAATAATATATATTATAAATAAAAGCTCACTTTTTCTATATATATATATATGAAAGATACTTTAATGATCAAAATATAGACTTGTACAACGAGGGTCACCTTTCCCATGATTTAAAATTGGGTCTCTTCAATGTGAGCACATAGAGTTAGGGGTACAACAAGGTCATCTTTCCATTGCTTCAAATTTGGGTCTCTTCAACATGAGCACATAGAGTTAGGGGTACAAAGGGGACCACCTTCCCCATGATTTAAATTTGGATCTCCTCAAAGTGAGTACAATGCATACCAATGCCCTTATATATATTTTTAGGATACTTTGTATAAAATTGGGGGCACAAAGAGACCATCTTTCCTATGATTCAAATTTGGGTTTCCTCAATGTGATCAACTCATACCAATGCCCTATCCTATAAAGGATGAAATTTAACTATATATATATGGGTACATAGGAGAATTGGTCACCACACTATATTTAGTAACTAACAAGTGTAGGGTTCAAACAATAGGGTTTGTTCCCATCAAACCTATTCCACGTTGTTATTATTGACCCGGTGTGAAGGGGACCACCAATCACTCGGGATTCATATCATCATCATTGATTTGGCGTGTACTCAAAGGATCTAAATTAGACTACTACCTTTGCAAAAATGCTGCCCTCGAGGTTTGAACCTGGGTGTCTTCTTGGTAAGTACAAAATTTAATTATTTTCAAATGCAGTTTACTATATATATATATATAAGATATATTAACGACTAAAATATAGAGTTGGTACAACGGGATGACCTTCCCCATTATTTAAATTTGGGTTTCTTCAATGTGATTACATAGAGTTAGGGGTACAACGGGGTCACCTTTCCATTGATTCAAATTTGGGTCTCCTCAACATGAGCACATAGAGTTAGGGGTACAACGGGGACCACCTTCCCTTAATTTAAATTTAGGATTTAATTTTTGGTCTCTTCGATGTGAGCACAACACATACCAATGCCCTTATATACTTTGTATAAAGTTGGGGCACAAAGAGACCACCTTCCCCATGATTCAAATTTAGGTCTCTTCAATCTAAGCAACTCATACCAATGCCCTATCCTAAGAAGGATAAAATTTAACTATTTTCAAATGCAAGTTACAATTAATAATATATATAATAAATAAAAGTTTTCTCTTATAATAAGATATGTTAACGACCAAAATATAGAGTTGGTACAATGGGGCCACCTTCCCCATAATTTAAATTTGGGTCTCTTCAATGTGAGCACATAGAGTTAAGAGGTACAATAGGGTCAACTTTCCATCGATTCAAATTTGGGTCTCCTCAATGTGAGCACATATTAGGGGTACAACAGGGACCACCTTCCCCATGATTCAAATTTGAGTCTCTTCAATGTGAGCAACTTATAATGCCTTGTCCTAAGAAGGACAAAATTTAACTATTTTCAAATGCAAGCTACAAAAAGTTCAATATATATATATATATATATATATATATATATATATATATATATATATATGCTAAAGACCAAAATATAGATTTGTACAACGGGGGCCACCTTCCCCATGATTTAAATTTGGGTCTCTTCAATGTGAGCACATAGAGTTAGGGGTACAACGGGGTCACCTTTCCATTGATTCAAATCTGGGTCTCCTCAAAATGAGCATATAGAGTTAGGGGTACAAAGAGGACACCTTCCCCATGATTTAAATTTGGATCTCCTCAATGTGAGTACAACGCATAACAATGTCCTTATATATATATATATATATATATATATATATATATATATATATATATATATATTTTTTTTTTTTAAGATAGTTTGTATAAAATTGGAGGCACAAAGAAACCACCTTCCCTATGATTCAAATTTGGGTCTCTTTAATGTGAGCAACTCATAACAATACCCTGTCCTAAGAAGGACGAACTTTAACTCTCTATATAGGTTACATAGGAGAGTTGGTCACAATCACACTATTTTTAGTAACTGACAAGCACAAGGTTCAAAACCACAAGGGTTACTCCCACCAAACCTATTCCACTTCGTTATTGTTGACCCAACATAAAGAGGACCATCGATCACTTGCGATTCGTATCATCATCGTCAGTTTGGCGCGCACTTAAAGAATTTAGATTAGACTACTACCTTTGCAACAACCACAAGGGTTACTCTCCCACCGAATCTATTCCACCTCGTTATTGTTGACCCGACATAAAAGGGACCATCGATCACTCAGGATTCGTATCATCATCGACGGTTTGGTGTGCACTCAAAAAATTTAGATTAGACTACTACCTTTGCAACAAGCTGCTTCTGAGATTTAAACCTAGATATCTTCTTAGTAAATACGAAATTTAACTATTTTCAAAATGCAATTTTACTATATATATATATATAGATAAGATATGTTAACTATTAAAATATAGAGTTGGTACAACGAGAGGCCACCTTTTCCATGGTTTAAATTTGGGTCTCTTCGATGTGAGCACATAAAGTTAGGGGTCGGGGTCACATTTTCATTGATTCAAATTTGGGTCTCCTCAACATGAACACATAAAGTTAAAGGTACAATGGGGACCACCCTCCCTTGATTTAAAAACACATACCAATGCCCTTATATACTTTGTATAAAGTTGGGGCACAAAGAGACCACCTTCCCCATGATTCAAAATTGAGTCTCTTCAAAGCAAGCAACCTATATCAAGAATGAAATTTAACTGTTTTCAAATGCAAGTTACAATTAAAAATAATACATATAATAAATAAAAGTTTACTATGTAATATGAGGTTCAAACTACAACGTATTCAAAAGGGGATAAGTTTGATGGTAGTAGTTGAATATTTACCGGTTAGCCACCTCAGTTCGATTCTTTATAGGAATGAGGTTCCATTGACTTAATATTGACTTAATTTTACCCAACAGGTTAGGATTTATAGTTGCGGTGCCTAAGCCCAATTAGATATCTAGCAAAAGTGTTACCATATACATAAAAAAAAACTAAGATTTATAATATCGACATCCAAACTTGATCAGCTATATATATATATATATATATATATATATATATATATATATATATTTTAATAATTCTTATTATACACATTCACCAGTACATCCAAACTTGATTAGATATTTAGCAAATGTGTTGAGGATTCCTTATGCCTGTAAAAAAAAATTCAGTATGGTTCAAAAATGATCCATCAGATACAACCTCCAACGTCAACGTCAATATCCCTGTATTAAATTCACCAAAGTTAATAATGACACGTTGAATCGGTTAACAATTATTTGTAAATTAATCATTTTCCAGTTATACATAGTAATAAAATAATAACATCCCAAACATGGTAAACTGTCGCTCTCAATGTATGACGTCATGTGGCGACAGCAAATGTCTCGTTAAAAACAGCATTAATATTTTGCATATCTTCGTCGGCACTGGTTCTGATGTGAACAGAATACGGATCTGACATGGACTGTATACCCAGAACGGACTGTGCGTTCTTCAGCATTTAAGGAAGGAGGGGGGACCAGTGGTCCCCCCTTTTGCCTCGCAGGAACACGTGGAGTGGTCCCCATCTGTAGCATTCATCACCCCACGACAGCCACGTTGATCGCGACGGCTACCAAATCTGGAGAAACAGAAGCGTGTACGGAAGACAAGAAGGGCATCCCTGCATCGGATACCGATATCCTATAAAATCCAGATAATCATAGCCTTATCTGTTATAGTGTCATTAAAACCAATTAAAAAATTAAAAATAAAAATTAAAAATTTTGAGTTATAATTTTTTTTAATTAAAAAGTAAAATGTAATATATTTTTGAAAGTGTTATGATTCTTGTATTAAGGTTTGAACTTGGTTTTTTTCCATAAAAATTTAAACACTTATATACCAAACACTTACATTCGATATCTTTCTTAGGACAAAATTTTAGGGTTCTGATCTTCTTTACTAAAGTTTGAATTTACATCTTTTAAATAAATACAAAAAACATACTATTTTTAATTATAATAATTTAAATTTAAAATAATTATTTTTAATATATTTAAATTATAAATTTCAAATAAAGTTTTTATAATTTTATTGAAAGAACACTTTCCCGAAAGTGATAGTTCTGGAATGAACTAGAGTTAACATGATGTGGGTAAATTAGAAGGGAATTAATAATATTTAAAAATTAGATTTAAAAATATTTTTTATATATAGAAGAATTAGTAATTATCTTTCTTTTAATAATTGCTCAGAGGGTTAAGTCGTATTGTTTTAATGACATCGTTAAATCATCTTTATCTCACCTCCATAAACACAACATAGAGTGACGGAGACCCTTGGTGGTTTGGGGTTGGTACCACCGTCATCAAGCTTAAGTCGCATTGTTTTAATGACAACGTTAAATCATCTCTATCTCACCTCCATAAAAACAACATAGAGTGATGGAGACCCTTGGTGGTTTGGGGTTGGTACCACCGTCATCAAGCTGACGCACACTCAATGGACATAAAGTGAGGGAAGTGAGGGAGACCCTCGATGGTTTGGGGTTAGTACCACTATCATCAAACTGGCCAACACTTAATGGATACAGGTCAGACTACTTCCTTTGCCTCGATTGAACATGTCCTCTAGGTTTGAACCTAGGTCTCCTCTTGGTAAGTGCCTACCATCTTACCAATCCACCTAGTCCTAGAGGATAAACTAAAAAATAATTATTAAAAATGAAAATGTTAAAGAGACTACGTAAGGGTTCTCACTTTGGTTCTTTTCCCGAGGTTTAAAGTTCAAACGGGCGCATATATGTAGTTGTGTGTTAACTTTTCTATTGATAAGCTTAACTCTTTCCTTATAAAAAGTTATGATAGGATAGAATACTCATTATGAAAGGTTATGATAGAATGAGGATAACCAACCTATCACACTAACCAAATTCCAAAAAAATTATTATTATACATAAAAATGTAGCATTGGTAAAATACTTACTCTATCCTATCTTATTCAATATCAAAAACAGACAATCCTTTTGAACATAAGATTCTATGAGAATGATGTGCTCTACATAATTCCAAATAATTCTGCCCACTGATAGAAATGTTTTGACACCACTAAATTTCATGTTTCTCGGTCATTTCAGAAAAAACATTCACAGTACACTTACACATGCTTTTTCTATATGTAACACTTTTTTTTTTTTTTTTTTTAATGTGAGGTAGGATTATGTATTGAATTTGGATGTATATATTATAAATTTTAGTTTGTTAGGTAAAGATAAAGTGAAAAGGTTTTAATTGTTTAATTATAAACTTTAGTTTATTAGATAAAAATAAAGTAAAAAAGACCCAACTCCCTAATAAACTTTAGCCTGTTAGGTAAAGACAAGCAAAAAGGACCCCAGCTGTCTAAAAAAGCATACGAAAACAGTTTACAGATAAATACTCGACCACTAAAAACCCGAGATTGAGGTGGTAGATCAATTGTTTTGCGTGAGGTCCCCCTCCTCAGTCGGAGTAAACACAAGCTAAAGACAAAGTCAAAAGGATCTAACTGTCTAATTATAAACTTTAGCAAAATAGACCCAACTCTCTAATTATAAACTTTAGCCTGCTACCTAAAGACAAGCGAAAAGACCCAAACTGTCTAAAAAAATCATACAAAAACAGTTTACAGATAAATACTCAACCATTACAAACCCGAGCTTGAGGTAGTAGATCAAGGTTTTGCGTGAGGTCCCCCTCCTCATTCGGAGTAAACATTTAAAGAGGTAGGATAGAGGGTTATTAAAAAAAAAAAAAAATGAATCAGACTAAAGTTTAGAAGTAAGGTTGTTAAGTGATAAGGGGGAGATTCATTATAAAAAGGTTAAGTGATAAGTGAGGAAATTCGCCCCCAAGGGTTAGGTGGATTGGTAATTGTCTGTTTAATCAGGCATTTACCTAGAAGAGGCCTAAGTTCAAACCTTTAAAGAGGTAGGATAGAGGGTTATTAAAAAAAAAAAACAATGAATCAGACTAAAGTTTAGAAGTAAGGTTGTTAAGTGATAAGGGGGAGATTCATTATAAAAAGGTTAAGTGATAAGTGAGGAAATTCGCCCCCAAGGGTTAGGTGAATTGGTAATTGTCTGTTTAACCAGACACTTACCTAGAAGAGACCTAAGTTCAAACCTCAAAGGCATGCTCATTGCAAAAGTAGTAGTTTGACCTAAATCCTTTGAGTGCGCACAAGATTAACGATGATGCTATGAATCCTAAGCAACTGGTGGTCTTCCTCACATCGGGTCAACAATAACGAGGTGGTATAGGCTTGTTGGAAGCGGCCCCTATGGTTTGAACCATGCACTTGGCAGTTGCTAAAAATAGTGTGGATGTAACTAACTCCCCTATGTATAAAAAAAAAAATAAGTGAAGAAATTCATTATACAAAGGTTTAAGGGTTTAGTCTCTTTGTTATTGGATAACATTTTTTTTTGTTATTAGTTAATAATTTTTTATGGTTTGGTAAGTGCTTGTCTCGCCACGCATTTACCAAGAAGACAAGGTTTAAACCTTCAGGTTTAAACATAGGGGGGCAACTTGCAAAGGTCGTAGTCTAATATGAATTATTTGAGTGCGCGTCAGACTGATGATGACGATATGAATCTCGAATGACTAGTGGTCCCTTTCAATCTGGAACAACAATAACGAGGCGATATAGGTTTGGTGGGAGCAACCCCTATGGTTTGAACCCTCCACTTGTCACTTACTAAAAATAGTGTGGTTGTGACCAACTCTCTTATGTATCCACAAAAGAAAATATAATTTTGAACCCTGCACTTGTCACTTACTAAAAATAGTGTGGTTGTGACCAACTCTCTTATGTATCAAAAAAAAAAAAAAAAATTATGGTTTTAAATTTTGTTTTTGTGTTTTATATATATAATTAAAAAAATTAGGTTAGTTATCTGCTCATGTAGAGGAGTTGGAGAGCAAGTGGGTAGTTAAAATCTCCAGTTATCAAGAGGCCCAGGTTCAAATCTCTTCCCTCACATGTTGCGGATATGTTGTATATATAAGGTTCCTCATAAAAAAAAAAAATCAGGTTAGTTTTTTATTTTCAAGGAAGACACCTAAATCCTAATTTATAGAATAATACATACATAATAACCAAGTTTTTATAAATACCAAATGATGTAATACCAAATATATATAAAGGCGAACAATGCAATGGTTTAGGCTTTGGCTTTCTTCTAGAGGTCCAAGGTTCAAACCGTGGCGTGGATGAGTGTATGAGGGGATGGGTGTGTGTTCATCAAACTATATATATAATATATATATATATAACAAAATATATTTATATATAAAAAAAAAAATTTCAACTGTTCAAACAAAATTTATTAAATAAAAAAATAAATTCTAAAGGTCAAATATATAACTTGTCATTCTAAATAAGCAATTTTTTTTTTTAAGGGGAACATTTACAAATTACATCAACAACCACCCTCAAGGGGTTTTGAACACAAGACCACTTAAGAAACAACCACCATCGCTTGCTTTATATAATCAAAACAAATAGCTTACCATTCTAAGTAAACAATTTGCTTTCTTACTTCTCTTAAATAACATGAGTTGAATTAGTTAAATTCTTCCATTTTCATGCAGAGACTTTATATTTGAATCCCAACAACAACAATAATAATAATATTATATTTCAAAAGCTTGCTTTATATAATCAAAACAAATAGCTTACCATTCTAAGTAAACAATTTGCTTTCTTACTTCTCTTAATATCTAATAAAAAGGTCATTAAATAACATGAGTTGAATTAGTTAAATTCTTCCATTTTCAATGATGATGATGATGATGATGATGATGATGATGATGATGATGATGATGATGATGATGATGATGATGATGATGATGATGATGATGATGATGATGATGATGATGATGATGATGATGATGATGATGATGATGATGATGATGAAACAGGGTTCGCGCACTCGGTTGGTTGGTTGCGGGAACTCGCAAACACACCCGCATCAGGTGCGCAGATGCGGGAACAGGTGCGGCTGGGCCGAACCCTAGCCGCACCCTATTTAATAGGGTTCGTCTCAGCTGAACCCTGCGGCTAGATAGGGTTTGGCCAGCCGAACCCTACCCTATTTGGGCATTGAAATGCATAATTGTTTTTAGTTATTAGGTGAGTCCAACCACGCCCTGACTTTAAAAAAAATGAAAAAATTAAAAAAGTTCAATTTTTAAATTTTAAATTTTTTTACTTTTTAATTAAATTAATTTTATATTTTAAAGTTTTTTACTATTTTTTTTGAAAAAAATTGAAAAACTTGTATTAAAACATTGATCAGTTACAATTGGGATAAGATACATCCCAGCCGAAAACAATGAAAGCACATGATTACAAGAGAAGAGGAAGATTTGCATTGGATCCAAATCTCTTGAACCAATACCAAGCTAGCTGAGAGAGCTGATAGGACAGTTACAACAACTTATCGGGAAAACACGCAACAAACACCAACTTCACCTCTGTCCGCGAAAAAGCTACAAGTCGCGAGATCGCGACACAAGACAACTTTGACTGCAAAAAAGTCAACCTGGCATGAAATCGCGACATGTCACGAAATCACGACAAAAATCTAGCAGCAGCCACAACGACGCAACACGTCGCGAAAGCGCGACAACTTTCCTCCAGCGACAGCGACGGCGTAACATGTCACAAAATCGTGACAACTTTCCTCCCTTGGCCGTGACGGCGCAACATGTCACGAAATCGCGACAATTTTCCTCCCTTGGCCGTGTCGGCACAACATGTCGCAAAATTGCGACAACTTTCCTTCAACGGCAGCGACGGCGCAACATGTCGCAAAATCACAACTTTCCATCCTTGGCCGCGACGGCGCAACATGTCGCGAAATCATGACAACTTCCCCTCGAAGACAGCGATGGTGCAACATGTCGTGAAATTGCGACAGTTTTCCTCCAATGGCCGCGATGGCGCAACAGGTCACGAAATCGTGACAAAAATCATACTTATTTGTCTTGAGGATATTTCAACGATAACTTCCCCTCGGCGATAGCGACGGTGCAACATGTCGCGATATCGTGACAACTTTCCCACATCGGCCGCAATAGCGCAACATGTCGCGATATCGCGACAACTTTCCCTTGGCGGCAACGACGGTGCAACATGTTGCGATATCGCGACCACTTTCCTCCCTTGGCAGGGCGGCACAACATGTCGCGATATCATGACAGTTTTCCTCCAATGGCCGCGATGGCGCAACAGGTCGCGAAATTGCAACAAAAATTATACTTAGCTTTTTCATTGATCATTTGTCTTGAGGATCTTTCAACGATAACTTCCCCTCGGTAGCAGCGACGGTGCAACATGTCGCTATATCGTGACAACTTTCCCACATCGGCAGCAATAGCGCAACATGTCGCGATATCGCGACAACTTTCCCTCGACGACAGCGACGGTGCAACATGTCGCAATATTGCGACCACTTTCCTCCCTTGGCAGCGACGGCGCAACATGTCGCGATATCGCGACAATTTTCCTCCAATGGCCGCGATGGCACAACAGGTCGTGAAATCACGACAAAAATTATACTTAGCTTTTTCATTGATCATTTTTCTTGAGTATCTTTCAACGACAACTTCTCCTCGATGACAGCGACAACGCAACATGTCACGAAATCGGGACAACTTTCCCACATCAGCCGCAACAGCGCAACATGTAGCGATATCACGACAACTTTCCCTCGACGGCATCGACGGTGCAACATGTCGTGATATCGTGACCACTTTCCTCCCTTGGCCGTGACGGTGCAACATGTTGCAAAATCGTGACAACTTACCTCCAATGGCCGTGATGGCGCAACAAGTCACGAAATCGTGACAAAAATCATACTTAGCTTTTTCATTGATCATTTTTCTTGAGGATATTTCAACGACAACTTCTCCTCGGTGGCAGCGACAGCGCAACATGTTGCGAAATCTCAAAAACTTTCTCACATCGACCACAACAGCGCAACATGTCGCGATATCGTGACAACTTTCTCTCGGCGGCAGCGACGGTGCAACATGTCACGATATCGCGACAACATTTCTCCAGCAGCCGCGATGACACAACATGTCGCGAAATCGCGACAGCTTTTCGCCAATGGTCGCGATGGCGCAATAGGTCGCGAAATCGTGACAAAAACCATACTTAGCTTTTTTATTGATCATTGTCTCAAGGATCTTTCAAGGCCTTGCCTAATCACCTCATCTGCAATAGGCATGTCACTGTGCAGCTGCACCCCTACCTCTTTCGCAGCACCCATCTTAGCCAAGAAATCGGTCGCTTTGTTGAAATCTCTGCTTACATATACAGGAATCACATCATCTAATTCCCTCCATAATTTCTTGATTTGAGAGACCAGAATCCTAACCTCCAAGCGTTCAATGAAAAGTTCCTCATGCAGTCTAGAGCTCCAACCAAAATTTGAGAATCAGATTCAAGAATTATCCTCCTGTGACCCTGAGTAACTGCCCAAATAGAGGCAGATTTGATAGCAATGGCTTTTGCTTCATTATTTGTGGCTCTACCCAAACCCTGCAATTCCCAATAAAGCATTGATCCCTCATGATTTCGACAGACAATGCCATTACCGGCTCTACCCGGATTGCCCTTTGCAGCTCCATCAATATTGATTTTAATCCAACCTTTTGGGGGTAATTTCCAACTGATTCTGTTCAGTCCCTCTCTCTGGTCAACTCCCGCTGCCATTGGTCCAGTAACAACCTGAGTTTCCTCTTTAGCGTAGACGGCAACAAGTTTTTTACTATTTAGTATTTAGCCAATACAGGCTTTAAAAAAAATAAAAAATATAACTTACAACTAAAACTAAGTGTAAAAGTTAAAATTTAAAAACTATTTTTTTTTTAAGTTTATAGTTTAAATTTTATACGTTAAATTTTTTAGTTTTTTATAATAAAATTATAAATATTAAATTATAATGTACAAAGTTGACTAAAGTGAATTGGAGTCCACTTCTATATAAACCACTCTATTAGGTTTTTACTTCATTTTAACTATCTGCACAAGTGAAAGGCAAGAGACGACACTTCCGACAACACTATATTTGATATTATTTTTTGTACATGCACTACTATATTTTGTTATTTTTGTACATGCATTTTGAGGAGGGCCTATATATTGTTATCTTTTTATGACTTTGACATGGTGTTGAATATCATATATGCTTTGTATGATTTATTTATTTATTTTGTAATGTGTATGATTTATAATTTATTTTATTATTTTGAATAATATATATATATATATATATATATATATATTAAAAATTTGCTGCAATCGCCCCGACGAACCCTATTTTTGTAGGGGTTGCATTCGTGCCCACCCACACTTGGTAACCTTTCTCTCTCTATATATATATCCCATTATGTGGCCAATGATATAATAAGGTGGCCCATTCCCATCCCATATAATCAATCTCGTGCACACTATATAATAATAATAAGGGTATTTTTCAAGTTGTTACAATATAACTACGTAGTTATGGTGTAATATAGTGAGATTCGTTTCAATCCCTTATAGAAGTATATAATACCATTATGTGGCCAATGATATAATAAGGTGGGACCATTCCCATCCCATATAATCAATCTCATGCACACCATATAATAATAATAAGGTTATTTTTCAAGTTGTTGCAATATAACTACGTAGTCATGGTATAATAGAGTGAGATTCGTTTCAATCCCTTATAAAAGTATATAATACTATTATGTGGCCAATGATATAATTAGGTGGGACCATTCCCATCCCATATAATCAATCTCATGCACACCATATAATAATAAAAAGGTTATTTTTCAAGTTGTTGCAATATAACTACTTAGTCATGGCGTAATATAGTGAGATTCGTTTCAATTCCTTATAAAAGTATATATCTCCATGTGAGTGTGGTCTACTTCTCTTAGTATAGTGGTATTTGTTTCAATCCCTTGCAATTTGCTTACTTACTTCTCTTAATATCTAATAAAAAAGTCATTAAATAAATGAGTTGAATTAGTTAAATTCTTCAATTTTCAAGGAAAAACTTCATATTTGAATAACTACCAAAAAAAAAAAAAAAAAATATATATATATATATATAGATATATATATATAATACCAGGCCAATGATATAATAAGGTGAGACCATTCACATCCCATATAATCAATCTCACACACACCATATATATATATATATAATACCAGGCCAATGATATAAGAAGGTGAGACCATTCACATCCCATTTAATCAATCTCACACACACCATATAACTAGCTTTTTATATATATATATATATATATATATATATATATATATATATATATAAAAGCTAGAATTAGAAATTTTGGGCACCATTTTAGTTTAAATAGTTTAAATACTTTTTAAATATTTTAAATCCACCGTAACCCTTAATGTCGGCGGATAATTTTCTTAATGTCGATTTTTTAATAAAATATTAATATTATTTACGGCATACTCCCTGGCTGCCATTGTAGGACCCCTATCGACATAGTAATTATATATATATATATATATAGTGGGATTCGTTTCAATCCCTTATATCTCCATGTGAGTGTGGTCTACAGGCAAATACACATTGCTGATGTGACCTGGGTTCAATCTCCATAGTGGATGTGTATAAGAAGTATTATTATTATTATATATATATATATATATAAAGGTTATATGTTTTTTTAGAATACAATATATTTTATTTTTATTTGGAAAATATATTATTGATACTAAATGACTCAATGAACTTAGTAGAATTGATCTTTTTAGTACCTTAGTGAGATATATATATATATATATAAATAATGGGATTATGTGGCCAATGATATAATAAGGTGGGACCATTCCATCCCATATAATCAATCTCACGCAATGTGTATAAGAAGTATTACTATATATATATATATATATATATATATATATATATATATATATATATAATAAGAAGGTTATATGTTTTTTTAGAATATAATATATTTTATTTTTATTTTAAAAATATATTATTGATACTAAATGACTCAATGAACTTAGTAGAATTGATCTATTTTAGTACCTTAGTGAAGGTGGAAACTATCTAATTTTGTAATAGGTAATGAGTGCATTATATCGTCCTTCTACCTAGCAACCATATGAGAATGAAATTTATGTTGATGTGCTTTCTCTTTGAGTAGAAGATTGGATTCTTTGTAAATTTGACTATACTATGATTATTGACTCGATGTGTAGTTAAAGATTTTGTGCAAGACCAAACTCGTCAAGTTCTTATCAAATGTAAATAACATTCTAGAAGCATACCATGATGAGATATACTTTGCCTTTGTAGATAAATAATCAATATGTCTTATATCCCACTACAATAAAATAATTGCTTAATCAAGATGCATCATCTATCTAGTGCTAGATGTTCCATCATGAATATTACCTACAAAGTTAGCATCAAAACATTTAGTAAGTCAAAAGTATTTAGTACATCAACACCACTCATTAAAATATTAGTTCTTACAAGACATGAATTTGGAAAGTAAACATATTATAAAAGATATATAAGGTCATGTGGTCATCCAATATATTAAAATTCTATTCTATGGAAGTTATGTAGGGATTAAAATTATCCATTATTAACCCATATTAATTTTTCAATAAATTTTCATATATTTGGTTTATAAAATTAACATACAATATTCCCATTGATGTACCTAAATATTAGGATAACAAAGGAGAAGACTAAGATCTATTATTTAAAAACTTTCTTTTAACTCGTACACCTCAATTTATTTTACATTGACTTCATAGTATAATGAGATGATCAACATACAAATCCAAAATGACCAATTTGTTCCCTTATAATCACACATAAAAAGTATCGATATATAGGGAAAATCACGAATTTTATTTTCAACAAGATATATATGTTTCTTTTTCCCTTTCTTGGTTGATGGATCCTATGAAGGGGAGGATAGGTCTTGAGGTTCATAAGCCATAGTTAGCCCCTTAGGTGTCTTCCCTTTTGGCCAAGTCATATTTAGGCTAGAGTTATCATCATTGGCCATCTAGAATGTCTACTAGGTCCATTAGACAATCTTAGGAATGGTCCAAATTGCTTAATTTTTCTTTTTTCTTTTAATTATTCAAAACAATGCCCCTCTCAAAAATATTGTTGCTCTATCAAAGTGATAAAATCACCATAAAGTGTCACCATATTAGCAATAGTACCTAGGTAGGCGTTGTTGATAAAAAAATCATGAACTCAAAATTGATAGTAGATTTCACATATTTAGGTCCAATTCTACTTTATGCTATATTAATAGGTTTTAAATTGGATGGGCCGATGACATTGCATAAGTCATCCAATGATATTAACAAATTTATTTCAAACATAATATCCATATATATTGAAGAACACAAGCTTATACTGAGAGGGGGGGAGTGAACAATATAAGACCCCTTTTTACTTTTTCTTTCAATTCAATATTATGCAGTGTATAGATAGCAATATCAATAACAATAATCAAAGCAATGCACAAAACATCATACACAATAGAGACACCATAATTTACGTGGTTCACCCAATGTGGGCTACTCCACGGAGAAAATATTTTACTAAAATTTTCTCAATCAATATATTTGGGAATCCTTCCCAATTACAATGTTTATGGACCTCTATCCAAAGGAGATGTTGATCCTCTAATATCAAGTTCGTGGATCTCTTCCACAAGAGAACTCTTTCCCCTTCTGCTCTGGCTAGTGATCTTCTAGAAGACTCTGTCTCTCTGTTGCACTGACTGATGGATCTCTTTCCACTTGAAGACTCCTCACTCAGATCTATCTTCAATTGTCCTGGTTGTTGGATATCTATCCACTAAGACTCTGTCCTCTATACTCTGTCACCTCCAAAGCTCTGTCTCAATAGATTCACTCAGAACCTTCTCAAATCTTCTCAAAAAGCTCACTCAAAACTTGTCCAAATCTGCTCAACAAGATCACTCAAAACTTGCTCAAATATGTTCAACAGGTCCACATTGAACCTATCCAAATTTGCTCAACAGGTCCACATAGAACCTGCCCAAATATGCTCAACAGGTCCATACAGAACCTATCCAAATTTTCTTAATAAGTCCTCTCTAGGATTTGCTCAAATTTGCTCAATAAGTCCTCTCTAGGACTTGCTCAAATCTGCATAGCAAGCTTCCACAAAAGCATATTCAAAATCAGTCCACAAACCTTCTTAAAGACTTATCTCAAATATGCTCAACAAGCTCACATAGAACTTGTCCAATCTCATAGAATCATAAAGAGAATTGTTAGAGACTCAATAATTTTTATACTTAATGATCAATCAATAGCTCAACTCAATCTCATAGAAGCATAAAGAGAACTGTTAGAGACTCAATATGTTCTATACTCAAATCCCAATCTCAACTCAAATCAATCTCATAGAAGCATAAAGAGAATTGTTAGATACTCTATATGTTCTATACTCAAATCCCAATCTCAACTCAAATTAATCTCATAGAAGCATAAAGAGAATTGTTAGAGACTCTATATGTTCTATACTCAAATCTCAATCCCAACTCAAATCAAGAATACAAAAATAGTTTGTTTTATGGAACTTGAACAACCACATGCATCCACTTGACTAGGCTCAATCAACTCAACTCAACCAAGCACCTCAATGAACAACCCTTTCTCACAAACCCTAGTCCAAGCATGTATCAATCAACTCAAAATGTTTCCAACAATGCTCAACAACAAATCTCACATAACAATGATACTTATGTTCTCTTCTAACTCAAGTTCAAGTTCTTTGCACAACCAATGGGCTTCAACAACAATGCTTACAAAACAAGGTTTAATCACAACTCTCAATCCTATAAAACCTCGAAGCATTAAAGCAATCACTTTCGAAAAGGAAACTACAATCAATCCGTTTCACTCCAAATATATTTTCATAAATCAACCACCATAATCAATTAATAGGAGAATGTGCCAATACCTTTAATGAAAATGAAGAAGCCTTTTTGGAAATCTGCCACATCACAATATTCTTTTGCCAATCTTCACAAGGGTTAGAAGATCACAAAATAATCAACATTACTCCACTTCACAATAATATTCACCAAAAATTTAAATTAGAAAACCTTCTTAAGGATTAATGCACAACTTCCTTTCACTCCTAAAACCACTTGTACCATAAAATAAAATAAAATAAATCAAAACATTGCATAACCTTGTCACTCCAAAAACCACTTATACCATAAAATAAATCAAATATTTTATATCCTTCCTTTCAACACTTTTGCACTAAAAAATAATCACCAAGCTTTCTTAGACAATATCTCACATTAATCAAATATCAAACCTTATTAAAATATTAAAGCTTGCTCAACCTTATATCTCCCACAAAAATTATAATCAAACCTTAGCAAAATATTAAAGCTTGCTCAACCTTATATCTCCCACAAAAATCATAATCAAACCTTAGCAAGAAAATATTTTAATTAAAATATTTACCCCCACAAATATCAGAGTCGGAGTGCATACCTCAAAGGAGCCCTCAAAGGGCCTTGGCATTTCGAACCTTTGCCCACCGTGCTACCAAGTGACAACTAAGCCGCGTGAGCTAACACTGCCCACGTGAGTGCCTTGGGCACTCTCTTCCTTAAGCCGCGTGCGCTTTCCTCACAAGGCACCAAAAATTTGACCTTCCACAACTTGACTGCCCACGTCACACTCCATGAAATTCACTGCCCAATATTCAGATGCCGAGCACTTTAGGTTTTTGAAAATCATGCGACACTCCTTAGGTTTATTAAATGGAAAACCTTTGGCTTATTTATATAAGCCATCCTTCAATGTGAATACTGAAGAACACAAGCTTATACCGAGAGGGGGGGTGAATAGTATAAGACTCTTTTTCACTTGATTTATCACTACAAATTTCAAACCATTAACAAGCAGAATAAGATAGCAGTAATGACAACAATAAAATAGTGCACAAGAAGCAATCCATAATGAGACATAGCAAATTAATCCACGGATAAAAACTTTTCTTCTAAAAGTTATATCAAAACCTCTGGGAATCCTCCTCGATTACAATGTTTATGAGCCTCAGATCAAAGGAGACACCTTCCCCTAATTCAAATTTGCTAGTGATCCTCTAGAGGACCTCTATCTCCTCTACCCTTAGCAAGTGGAACTCTTCCTACAAAAGACACCTATCTTCCCTGCTCTGGCTGGAGATCTCTGTCCTCAACTCTGTCATTGCAAAACTGGTCCTCAAACTTGCACTAAACACAGACCTTCTGTCTAGCACAAATGTCCTCTTTCTGCCTCAAATTCTGTCCTCAATCTGGTCCTCAAACTGGTGAAAGAACGGTTCACAAGCTCTTCAAATGCTTGCTCAAAGCTACCTCCAAATATTTACTGTTCTGTTACAATCATCTTTGGTCAAAACCAACTCTCTCATAGTTCTACGCAATTACAACAGTACACAGCAGTACATAGCACTTCGGCTATTGAACCCTTCACTTCTATGTGCTGTCTTTGAATGTTGCAACAACACCTTCTGCTCCTTTGCACATCCACCGTAGTGTTGTCTTCCCTCTCTATGCAACCACAACAGCACACAGCAGTACACAGCACTTCGACTGTCGAACCCTTCACTTTTGCATGCTGTCTTCGAATGTCACAACACCAACACTTTCTACTCCTTTGCGCATCCATCGTAGTACTGTCTTCACCCTTTGTGTAACCACAACAGCAAGACTTTCCACACTCAACTTCTTGACGATCAAACTTATCCCCCGCACTTTACTTGCGTAGATCGCATTACGAACGCACACTTTAATCACTCTAAAAAATGCTCAAATAGTCTTCCTTTAATACTCACAATCTCAAGATGAAATCTTTGATCTTTAGTCGGCTGTTCAATCTTTTAATACGTCGGTTGTAAAACCTTATCCTTCGTCGACCAAGGTTAACTTCATCGACTTCAACCACCTCTGCTGTCCTGTAGCTTTTCTCGTGCGAAGCTCAAACATGTCACGATATTGCTACGCATTGGTCTGTCGTACACCTTGTATTACATGCTGTTGTGAAATCGTGACACTACTCCTGTCGAGCACCTTCTTTGATTTGCTGTCACGAAATCATGACACTATAGCCTTTGCTGATGTCACCATGAATCTTGTCACGAAATCGTGATGTTTTGGACTTCACAGCCTTCTTCTCTGCTACTGTCGTGAAATCGTGACGCTACAGCTTTTGCTGACGTCATCATGAATCTTGTTGCGAAATCGTGACGCTCTAGACTTCACTGCCTTCTTCTCTGCAACTGTCACGAAATCGTGACACCTTTGCCTCTTGCTGACGTCATCATGATTCTTGTTGCAAAATCGCGACGCTCTAGACTTCATTGCCTTCTTCTCCGAAACTATCACGAAATTGTGACACCTTTGCCTCTTGCTGAAATCATCATGATTTTGGTCATGAAATCACGACGCTTTGGACCTCAAAGCCTTCTTCTCTGCAACTATCACAAAATCATGACACCTTTGCCTCTTGCTGACATCATCATGATTTTGGTCACGAAATCGCGACGCTCTGAACCTCAAAGCCTTCTTATCCACAACTATCGTGAAATCGTGACACCTTTGCATTTTGCTGATGTCATCAGCAACTCTGTCGTGAAATCGTGACACCTTTTGCTTCTTTATCCTTTTCTTGGTTTGCACTAGCAAAAATGAAACATGTCGCGAAATCGCGACGCTTTCGCTGCCTTGGGATCTTTCTTGCCAACTGCTCGCGAAACTGGAACATGTCACGAAATCGTGACACTTTTTGCATCTGTACGACTTCTTTGAAACTTGTCATGAAATCGCGACACTTTCTGCCCGCTGTGCTTCTGCCTTCCTGCATGTCACGAAATTGCGACAGTTTTGGCCGAACTTTCTCTCTCCTCAAACATGTCGCGAAATCGTGACACTTTTGCCCGCTTTGCCTCTGCCTTCCTGCATGTCGCAAAATCTCGATAGTTTTGGTCGAACTTTCTCTCTCCTCAAACATGTCGCGAAATTGCGATAGTTTTGGCTGAACTTTCTCTCTCCTCAAACATGTCGCAAAATCGTGACAGTTTTTCCAACAGCCTACAAACTTATTCTACTTAATCTTTTTCTGGATTTTTGGCAACTGGGCTACTTTGATTTTCTTGGAGACTTACTGACCAACAAAAACCTTCAACAAAAACACATCCTTGGACATAAAAACAAGTTGCTCCAAAGATTCCTCAACATCAAAAACAACATCTACCAATAACTCTTTGACATCAATGACAACAACTAAACTTAGCCAAAAGCAATGTACTCAAGGTACCCAAAATTGCCAACAAATACGTTGACCCTTTTAACATTGCCCTCATGACGTCGGCGGTGCCAATAAGAAAGGAGGGAAAAACATTTTATTTAATTTTAAAATTAAAATTAAAATTTTAAATAAATTAAAATTTAAACTAAACCTTTAAAATTAAATTTCTCCATCATCGGGGCACCTTTTTTGATGAAACGAAATGCCAACTCAGGTTTTAAGAAAAACCCTTTTCAAATCTGCCATACATTGGTTTTAAATAAAACCTTTCCTTGCCTTCCTTGGTTTTCATAAAAACCATTTGCTAAGCTTCCCTTGAAGCTCCTTTTGGAACCAAATGCCATGCGTCCCTTCTAGAACCTTTGATCAAAACCTTTGCTTCTTATGAAGCTCTTTGTGGAGCAAAAAACATAGTGCTTATCTACATAGGTCCTTTTGATATCAATGACAACTTTTAGCTTAGGGACTCAAAATATCCAACAATCTCCCCCTTTGTCATTGATGGCAACCCATATTCATTTTACTGAAACCTAACCTTCTTTTCTGCTCCCCCTGGCTCAATGCTCTCTCAAATATCTCCTCATATCAAATCTCTCCCTCATACAAAAATCACTTCCCCTTTGACATCAATGGCATAGGGTCACCTTTGGGGCTCGGGGCTAAGAATGAGCCTCTTAGCTTAGCCCCTCCCCCACCTCCACATGAGGTGGTTAATTCTCGGGTGGGAGTATTTCTACTCCCTAAAAGCATAGATTTGTACCTTTATCTTTTTCTCTTCTTCTGCGAGTCTTCTGAATCCGCTCACTATTTATTTCCAAGTCATCATCCATGTTCCTGTCATCACTTCTATTCATGTTCCTATTCTTGTTCTCATCCATTTTCCTGTTACGATTCTCATCCTTGTTCCTGTTCTTATTATTTTTGAGTCTTTATTCTTTTCGGAGTCTCTATTCCTATTCATCTTCTTGTTTTTATTCATATTCCTATTTTTGTTCATATTCCTATTTCTATTCATATTCCTATCCCTGTTCATGTTCTTGTTCCTTTTCATGCCTATTTTTGGAATATTTGCTCTACACCATCTTGCTATGTGACCATCATTATTGTACTTATAACACTTAATGTTATTATTCCTTAGATGTGCAATTGTCTTAGGATTTCTCCTAATGAAGCCATATCTTCTTCTGTCATGAACCCTACAATTCATTGCCTTGTGACCAAAACCATTGCATGAGTAGCAATAACCTTAGAAAAGTACTATATTCATGTCTTTCATGTGTCCTGCACTGTGAAGCTATGTGCCCAAACCTATGACATGAAAAAAATCTTTCATTTAAGAAACCTTGCCTAGACTCCATTGGTATCTTAGTCTCTTCTACCTGTTTCCTGTTCCATATTTTCCTTACTTTTGCATTGATCCTTTCCTTGTTGAACTTTCTATTATCCAACTTATCCTTAGAAGTCTCACTCTATATTTTACTTACTTCTTTAGACTCTTCTTTTTTTTTGGTTTTTGAGCTTGAATCTTATTTTTCTACTTCCTATTTTCCTTATTTTTCTTTAGAACTAAGTCCTGTTATGGTGACTGATGACCTTTGTGCATTGATAGTCCTTTCCAACGTCCTAGAATTTTCCTCAAACTTGTGTAGCTTTTCCTTAGAACTTTTTACTTCCATCCTCACTGAAACTATCTCATGCTCTAATCTTTCACACTCTAGATCTTTTATTTTTAATTTTTCGGCCATACCTTCTTCAATTTTTCTTGTCTCTTCAACTTTGATTTTGAAGTTAGTGAGTTCCTGTAGAAACCTTGTTTTTTATTTCTCATATTCTTGAGCTTGAACCCTTAATCCTGAGTTCTCCCTTTTTAGTTCTTCAAGAGTAATCATAAGCCTTTCACATTCTATATCTTTTGCCTTTGACTGTTTAATCTTACCTTCTTCAACTCTTCTTGCTTTTTCAACCTTCTCTCAAGTTAGAGATATCCTGTAGAAGCTTTGTCTTACATTTCTTGTCTTCTTGTATTTGAGCCTTCAATTCTAAATTCTCTCTTTTTAATTCAATAAGCTCCTTAATAGTGGCTTCCCCTTTTTCTTTTTCCAAAGCATCTTATTTTTATTCTATTACTAAAAGTAGAGTTTATTCTTCATACTTGTTTTGATTTTTCCTGTTATCCTTTCTTGAACCAATCTCTAGGATTTCATTTCCGAGAATATCATATTCATATTCACTACTACTAAACCCATTACAATATCTTGCATCATGGCCAAGTTGACCACAAACAAAACATTCTTGTGGACAATAAGCTGCATGGTGACCTATGTTCCCACATCTAGTACAAAACTTTATCAGTCTGGATATTTCTCCATTACTTGATTCATCTATTGAATCTATTTTCATGTGTCCTCCCAACACAAAAATATTAAATTTATATTTCTCTTATTTTCATGACCATAGATATTCTTTTCTTCTTGTGTCTCATGCTTATACTCTTGTCTTTATTTACCATTTGTGTTCTTGTAGGATCTTCCTTCAAGCTGTTAAACTTATTTCGAAGGAATCGGCTTAGATACCAATTGAAGAACACAAGCTTATACTAAGAGGGGGACGGTGAACAATATAAGATCCCTTTTTACTTTTTCTTTCAATTCAATATTATGCAGTGTATAGATAGCAGTAATCAAAGTAATTCACAAAACACCATACACAGTAGAGACACCATAATCTACGTGGTTCACCCAATGTGGGCTACTCCACGAAGAAAATATTTTACTAAAATTATCAATCAATCTCTTTGGTAATCCTTCCCAATTACAATGTTTATGGACCTCTGTCCAAAGGAGATGCTGATCCTCTAATATCAAGTTCGTGAATATCTTCCATAGGAGAACTCTTTCCCCTTCTACTCTGGCTAGTGATCTTCTAGAATACTTTGTCTCTCTACTGTATTGACTGGTGGATCTCTCTCCACTTAAAGACTCCTCACTCAGATCTATCTTCAATTGTCCTGGATGTTGGATCTCTATCCACTGAGACTTTGTCCTCTATACTCTGTCATCTCTAAAGCTTTGTATCAATAGGTTCACTCAGAACCTTCTCAAATATTCTCAACAAGCTCACTCAGAACTTGTCCAAATCTGCTCAACAAGCTCACTTAGAATTTGCTCAAATCTACTCAATAGGTCTACACATAACCTGTCCAAATCTGCTCAACAAGTCCACACAAAACCTGTCTAAATCTGCTTAACAGGTCTACACAGAACCTGTCCAAATCTGCTCAATAAGTCATCTCTAGTATTTGCTCAAATCTGCTCAATAAATCCTCTCTAGTACTTGCTCAAATATGCATAACAACCTTTCACAAAAGCTTACTCAAAATTAGTCCACAAGCCTTCTCAAAGACTTATCTCAAATCTGCTCAACAAGCTCACACAGAACTTGTCCAATCTCATAGAATCATAAAGAGAATTGTTAGAGACTCAATATGTTCTATACTTAATGCTCAATCAATATCTCAACTCAATCTCATAAAAGCATAAAGAGAATTGTTAGACTCAATATGTTCTATACTCAAATCCCAATCTCAACTCAAATCAATCTCATAGAAGCATAAAGAGAATTGTTAGAGATTCTATATGTTCTATACTCAAATCCCAATCTCAACTCAAATCAATCTCATAGAAGCATAAAGAGAATTTTTAGAGACTCTATATGTTCTATACTCAAATCTCAATCTCAAATCAAATCAAGAATATAGAATATTTTGTTTTATGGAAATTGAACAACCACATGCATCCACTTGACTAGGCTCAATCAACTCAACTCAACCAAGCACCTGAATGAACAACCCTTTCTCATAAAACCTAGTCTAAGCATGTATCAATCAACTCAAAATATTTACAACAATGCTCAACAACAAATCTCACATAACAATGATACTCATGTTCTCTTCTAACTCAAGTTCAAGTTCTTTGCATTACCAATGGGCTCCAACAACAATGCTTATAAAACAAGGTTTAATAACAAATATCAATCCAGAAAACCTTGAAGCATCACTTTTGAAAAGGAAACCACAATCAATCCTTTTCACTCTAAATATATTTTCAGAAATCAACCACCATAATCAATTAATAGGACAATGTACCCATACCTTTAATGAAGATGACACAACCTCTTTGGAAATCTGCCGCAATCACAATATTATTTTGCCAATCTTCACAAGGGTTAGAAGATCACAAAATAATCAACATTACTCCACTTCACAATAATATTCACCAAGCCTTTTAATTAGAAAACCTTCTTAAGAATTAATGCACAACTTCCTTATCACTCCTAAAACCACTTGTACCATAAAATAAAATAAATAAAAACATTACATAACCTTGTCACTCCAAAAACCACTTATACCATAAAATAAATCAAATATTTTATATCCTTCGTTTCAACACTTTTGTACTAAAAAATAATCACCAAGATTTCTTAGGCAATATCTCACATTAATCAAATATCAAACCTTATTAAAATATTAAATATTGCTCAACCTTATATCTCCCACAAAAATTATAATCAAACCTTAGAAAAATATTAAAGCTTGCTCAACCTTATATCTCCCACAAAAATCATAATCAAACCTTAGCAAGCAAATATTTTAATTAAAATATTTACCCCCGAAAATATCAGAGTCGGAGTGCATACCTCAAAGGAGCCCTCAAAGGGCCTTGGCATTTCGAACCTCTGCCCACCGTGTTGCCAAGCGACAACTGAGCCGCATGAGCTAACACTGCCCATGTGAGTGCCTTGGGCACTCTCTTCCTTAAGCCACATGCGCTTTCCTCACAAGGCACCAAAAATTTGACCATCCACGACTTGACTGCCCATGTCACACTCCACGAAATTCGCTACGCAATATTTGAATGCCAAGCACTTTAGGTTTTTGAAAATCATGTGACACTCCTTAGGTTTATTAAATGGAAAACCTTTGGCTTATTTATATAAGCCATCCTTCAATGCGAATACATCGGCCCTTTTAACACTGACCTCATGACGTCAGCGATGCCAATAAGAAAGGAGGGAAAAACCTTTTATTTAATTTTAAAATTAAAATTAAAATTTTAAATAAATTAAAATTTTAAATAAATTAAAATTTAAACTAAATCTTTAAAATTAAATTTCTCCATCACCGGGGCACATTTTTCAATGAAATAAAAAGCCAACTTGGGTTTTAAGAAAAACCCATTTCAAATCTGCCATCCATTGGTTTTAAATAAAACCTTTCCTTGCATTGGTTTTCATAAAAACCTTTTGCTAAGCTTCCCTTGAAGCTCCTTTTGGAACTAAATGCCATGCATCCCTTCTAGAACCTTTGATCAAAATCTTTGCTTCTCATGAAGCTCTTTGTGGAGAAAAAATAATAGTGCTTACTTACATAGATCCTTTTGAAAGCAATGATAAATTTTAGCTTAGGGACTCAAAATGTCCAACATATATATATATATATATATATATATATATATATATATATATATATATATATATTATGATTTTACCTATGGGGTATAGTATCCTCTTAGAATTGTCCAAATTTAGATAAAATACTTTGGTGAATGTGACATGATCCACTTGTTATTAATAGGTCTAATATCGTGCCCCACATTTATATCTCACC
Organism: Wollemia nobilis; assembly: GCA_028583015.1. Lineage (NCBI taxonomy): Eukaryota > Viridiplantae > Streptophyta > Pinopsida > Araucariales > Araucariaceae > Wollemia > Wollemia nobilis. Next base: position 5,627,236 of record JAQPPZ010017129.1, read on the forward strand.
TATCCTAGATGGTCTTAAGCACATATGAGGACAACATACTCCCCAACATATTTGAGAATTTATAATATAAGCAATATCCTCACATTGAGGAATATAACGATAAAGTTCATAATCATGTTATGAAAATAAACATGGATGGATAATATGTTTGAGACGAGATCAAATTTGGTTTATTTTTAATATTATTCATCCATGTTTATCTAAGTTTAATCATGTAATACTTATTTCTAATATGTTCTTGATTGACTATATTATCTAAGTTTTATTCATGGATGGAAATAAACATGAGAATAAAGAAAATGATGACAAGAAAAAATTAGATAAAATGGTCAATCAAGAAAAGATCTATGATAGTGACAAGGAGATAGAAGTGGAAGTGCTCAATATTCACCTTCTTCTTCCTCTTCCCAATAACAAAAATGATCTTAAGATTCCACTAAAGTACATATATCTTATGAAAGAAAATAAAAAATTTGATAAACAAAACTTATTTTTTTTGAACCAAATGGTCCTATAAATGCAACTTGACTATGAGAAACAATATGACAAGTTTTAAAATCCTTCCCCATTACCTCAAACATTCTTAATATATAATAATCCACTTTTAAAAATGAAATTCTTACGAGCAAAATTAATGTTACTTTAGAAGGTCAAGTAGTTCCTACAACCATGGAAAAACTAGTCAAAGCTAATCCAACTCTATCCCATATTCCTAAACATAAGTTAGAAACATTAATCCAAATATTACAAGGTAAAACAACTACAAATAAGGTATCATCAATAAAATAAGATATAATAAGGTAAAACCCAATAGTTTTATTACTTACAATGGAGGAACAATAGTAATTGCTTCAAATATTACATAAAAATCATTCAAAGGTAACTCAACCTCAAGCCAAGTAAAGTATAACTCAAACTCAAAATTTCCAAATTAGATATTAGAAAAAATATAAGTCTAATTCCCATGCTCCCAAGAATGGTGACAATGATGAGCTCAAAAATAAGGAAGCATTGAGTCTTGAGATAAAATCAAATAAAAACCAAGTGACACAATACCTAAGCCTACTCATAATCCTTAGAAATATATATTCTCATGGAAATCTCATTACTTAGGGTAATAATAGCCACTTATGCCACCACCAATACCAAGGTAAACTACAACTAACATGGTTAATCAAGTGAATAATCCACAACTTAAAAAAGTGGTTTAATGAACCTTTGGCTATCATATTACAAGCATTACATGACCGCTTACACCACCACTTTAATATGATAGAAGCTAATATTTTAAAATATTTCTCTAAGAATTTTATAATGTATCTAAATATTGACTAGACATAAATCCTTATGCTTCACCAAAGTGTTAGATAGATCATTCAAAGGTCCTGTGTTGGATTGGTATCCAAACTTACCTAAAGGATTTATTATAAAATTTGAATAATTTTTAAATATTATTACGTATGATTTTGGGGCTAAGAAAACCCAAAATGATGTTATTAAAAAAATTATAACTCCTAAACAAAGACAAGGTGAAAATATTGAGAATTTTATTAGGAGGTGAAAATATACGGGATATAAAGCAAAGCAAAATATTGATGACACTAGTATTAAGGAAATATTTATTGAAGCAAGGTAGACAAAAAATATAAAGAAGAAGACGATCAGAGGTAGAGGAGGATCAAACATGCAAGATGGGCAACTTTGAAATGGCAAAGAAGAATCAGAGGATTGGAAATTTTTTTAAGGATAAAGTATTGGAGGTATTTATGCTCTTGTTCCTTACTTTAATTTTGAGAAAAAAATATGGAGGTGATGCTTTAGGTACTTGGAGAAGCCTGCATCTTTTTGTTCTTGTCAAAAGCATTCTATGGAATCTTTGTCAACACCAGTGGTGCACTTGGGCCAGAAAGTCGTAGATTCAATTTTGATGATGTCTTGATATATTCTAATACCATGGTTTGTGCATGAAAGTTTGTGATAAAAATTCATTTGAGTTTGTTTGGTCTGAGGCACCTCTAGATTAATAGTTTGAAGTAATTTTCCTTTTAGAGAGGTTCTTGTTCATGTTTTGTGATTTGCTCGAAAAAACCTAAAATATTTTACCCATTTTGATGCAAAGTATATGGAGGGTTTTGCTTGGTGATGTTTGTTCATGCACAAAAAATTGAATGATCTTCTTTTTTTATTAAATGGGGAACCTAAGAGTTTTGGAAGTTCCTTGAAAATTTTAAGTACACAACAATTTCTATATATCAAGTATTGGAGAGGGTGTAGATCTAGTTTTTAATAATTGTTAGAGGAAATAAGAGTCTTTAAAAATATAGGGAAAAAATCCATAGAACTTTTTTGTGTCGAGCAATGCATATAGCATGTTGGTGATGATATACAATAGATCAATGGAAGGTTTTTAAATTTTAATAGTGGTAATTGATATTTTAGAGGTTAAAAAAATTTCTATGGTAGGAAGCTAGGGTTTTATGGAAAATTCAATAAAATTATCTCTAGCAGAGTTGTATAGTAGCTTTGAAATAGCAGAGCAGGATTAGAGGAGTAGGAAAATTTTCTAGGCATCAAGTATTGGAGTGGTGCGCCTAGGTCAAAAAGCCACAAATTTGATTTCAATGGTGTTTTAATATATCCCAGTACCATGGTTTGTGCATGCAATTTTGTGACAAATATTCATATGGTTTTTTTTTGGTGTGAAAAATATTTAGTTTGAAGCATTTTTATTTCAAAGAGATTCTTGCTTTTATATTCTATGATTTTTTCAAAAAACTAGCAGTTTGGAGGATTGAAATTTTGTTTATAGGAAACAAGTAGTTTTACAAAATTCCATTATGGTTTTATGAAGAAGAAAAGAAATGGTGGTAATATGAGTTTGGAGGGATAACTTGGAGTAGCATGAAATTATGTTTATTGTCAATGCAATTAAATTTTATTTTAGAAAAGCAAAATTGGGGGATTTAGAGGTTAGATTTGAAACATTGTAGGGAAAAACCATAGTGTTGTATAATTTCTTGTAATTTTTGTTCATGCAAAGTGTATGGAAGGTTTTTCTTGGGGATATTTTTCATGCACAAAGTATCATGTGGTCTTCATTTTTTTAGTTTAATGGAAAACCTAAGATTCTCGTAAGTTTTTTAAAAATTTCAAGTGCACAATATTTTTTAGGCATCAAGTATTAGAGAGGGTGTAGATTTATTTTTTGGTATTTATTAGAGGAAGAAAGGGTCTTTAAAAAAAATAAAAAAAAAATCCATAGAAGATTTGTATGTCAAAGAAGGAAAATAGAATGCTATTGGTGAAATACAATAGATCAATTAAAGGTTTTGAATTTTAGCAATGGTAATTGATAGTTTAGAGGTAAAAATTATTTTTTTGGTAGGAAGCTATGGTTTTATTGAAAATACAACAAAACTATCTGTATTTGCATGGCAATTTTGAGATGGCAGAGCAAGATCAAAGGAGTGGTAAAGAAATTCAAATATAAAATCTTGGAATAGAGGAAGGATCATGGGAGGAGGCAAAAAATGGGTTGCTTGAGAGAACTCTCAAGGCCTATCTTCTAAAGGTGTTCCTCTTAGACTGAAGCAAAATAAAAAAGAGGTCCAACTAACACCAAAGTAGACTTGATGGTCTAATATAGTGAAAGGAGATAAAGTAGAAGAGTTGAAATATTTTTTTTGATAACTCTAGAACAAATAGCAGAGGGGTTGGTTTTGAAGATTCCAAAAAAATTGGTGGAAATATCTATGTTGAGAATGAACAATTATCTAATTGGAAAATTCATTGGAGTTGACCTAATATTATGACAAAAAAAATGGGCTATGTCTAGATGGAAACCAAAGGGTAGCTTAGAAATATCTACTCTACCTAAAGGATTCTTTTTGGTATCCTTCTCATCCAAGGAATATTGCATCAAAACTCTACTAGATGGCCCATGGTTCATGGGCAAAGCTAGAATTTTCATGAGAAAATGGAGACTAAGATTCAACCTTGTCACAAAAAGAATTAATGTGGCACCTCTTTAGATAAAACTCCTAGGTCTTCCTCAGGAGTTATGGGATGATGATTTTTTACTAGGAATAACAAGGTTGGTGGGACACTTCCTAGCCTTTGATTCAACAATTAGGCATAAGAGAATAACCACCTATGCTTGAATTTGTATGGATGTAGATATGGGGAAAGATCTACCATCCTCCATTATATTATTATCCAAGTTTAGAATTTGGGAGTAGATGATTGAATATGAGAACAAACCTTATAACTTCTATAATTGCTCAAAAATAGGAAACTTGGCTAGAAATTGCCTAAATAAGAAAACAATATTGAAAACATCTTAAGCGCAAAAATGGAGAAAAAAACTCATGATCGATGGAATGGAGAGTGGAAAAATCTTGATCTCCAAATAAATAAATAGAGGATTAGTCTAGTGCAGAGGAGATTCATGTTCCATAAGAGGATAAAAAGACCTAAGAGGAGCACAAAGAAGACATACAAGATATGATGAATACAACCCAAAAGCATTTAGTAGAGAATTCCTAGATGGAATTAAACTTGCAAAGTGCAAAGAAGAAAGAGGAGGGAGATGAACCAAAAGACTCTAGGTTGGAGGATCAAGTTGATATAATAAGCCTTATAAAGGAATCATAGGAAGATCAACATGCCAAGGTAGAACTCACTCCTGAGATTGTTAAATGTTCTTTAAATGTATCAAGCAAGATTCCTAATCTTGAAAATGAAATAGAAAAAAGTCCTTTGAGATTGATAATAAAACTAAAATCAAAAGGAGTAAATTTGGAGGAAGAACCAAACATAAGAATCACAAGAAACACTAAAAAGGCTACAAATGTAAGAAGTGAATCCAAAAATATAACCAAAAAACTCACTCTAGTCGAGGTCAGAAAAAGAGAGACTATTAAAGACCTAAAAAATGGTACATAGGTAATAATAAAGCTAATTGGTGGATTGAAGTCCACCAGTAAAAATAAAAAATGAAGATAATATCTTGGAATGTTAGGGGCATGAAGGCTTCTAACAAACAAAGGTTGGTTAAGATCCTGAGGAAGGATAACCAACCTGATATACTTTTACTTCAAGAAATAAATATTAACTCTCAAACCTTTGATTGTGCTAAGAATTATATTTAGATAGAATGTGTAGACACCAAATTTTAGTCATTTGCACTCAAAATTGCACAAATTTTCCAACTTCATCCAACTTCATCTAAATTTCCATACTTTATAGAAATTTTTATTTATTTATGGTAAAATTCCCTAGCCTTTTTTATTCTATTATTTCCTCTAAATTGCCTTTTCAATTCTTCTAAGTTTTCCTAGGGTTATTATTTTCTTCCAAATTTTCTTTTTTCCCCTAATTTTCTAAAATCCTCCAATTCTCCCTAATCTTCTCCTACTTCATTTAAGTCTTATAATCCATGGTTAGTATCCCTTATTATTCTAATCCACTTTGAAATCTTCATAATTCACTCAAATCCACCTTGGAATCCTCATAACCCACCTTACACCCTTAATCCCTCCACTAAGCCCCCATTAGGCCCTAATCACCTTTCTAACCCACAACCCAATCCCTAGGGGAATGCAAAAAAGAATTTAAAATTCTAAACAAATCCCCATGATCCCTATGCAATCCCTAGGAAATCTCCTAGGAATTCCCCCATACCCCTCCCTCAATCCCTAGGAAATCTCCTAGGAAGTCCCTCCAAATCCTCCTACATCCTCTCTACACATCCCCATGCAATTTTAATGAATTTAAAATTGCTCCCACATTCCAAGTCAACCTCCCCCATTAATCCACTTGTCCCCCATATCTTTCATCTTATATTATTAGCAATTTAAAATTATCCACACATCACTCAAGGCACACATACTCTTATGCACATCCTCCCTTGTGCTCCTTTCTAGAATTTAAAAATATCCTATTTCTCTAGTATCTCCATTTCCCCAAGCAAATTTATGATGCACATTCCTCCAAGATTTGCCTTGGATTTCTCCATGCCACCTCATGTCACTTGGCCTCCACCTCATGCCTAGTCATCTCCAAGTCATCCCCCTCCCTTGCTCAAAACTCTATAAATACCCCCATTCCATTAATTTGCATGAACTCATGAATACGCATACATAAATGCTATCAAAATTGCTCTAGAGCTCAAATATCTACATCCACACTTCAAATTTGCATGCACATTTACATTCATTTTGTTCATGTTAATTTTAATTTATTTCAACATGTAGATAGGTGTTACTAACATATTTCTTGTTTACATGTGTGTAGGGCTCTCAAATCAACTCAAAGGCACAACTCAAATCTCAAATCAATTCACAACTCAAATCCTATGGTGGTCCAAGCACAACACAAAATCCACCCCAAACGTTGATTGTATTACATGGAGAACAACGACACCATTTTTGCTTTGTTAAAGATGTTACACCCTCATTTGGAAATCCTTGTTGTAAAACACCCTAAAAACGAGGTCTCATTGTATCAAAAGGACTTTGCTTAATTATTTTAAAATATCTAATTTTTCTTGCATATGGTGTGTATTCTATGTATACTAAAGGAAATGGTGTAAAAGTGGAATCTAGGGGAGGTTCAAGAGGTATTATGACACTTTGGAATCTATATTTGTTAGATGAAGAAGTTGTAGTTAGTAGAAGATATCAATTAATTATCTTGTTCACATATAAAATAGACAATCTTCTATTTATAATTACCAATATTATGCTCCAAATATGTGTAGAGAGAGAAAGGATCCAGGGAGGGAATTAGATGGACCTAGGAATAACATTGGAGACATTAAATGGATAATATATAGATATTTTAATTCTCCACTATCTCCTAGAGAAAAAATGGTGGAAATCAAGGTTATTCAAAAAGTATGGAGGATTTAAGTGAATTCATTCATAGGAGTGGGATCATAGATATTGATCTTAAAGATGTAAAATTCACTTGGAATAACAATAGGTTGGTAGATAACCTTATTTTGATTGCATGTCTATTAGTACCCTATTACCTTAATATTGGAGACCCCAAAGAAGGAAAGACATAGTCATTTTAGATTTGAATTGATGTGGTTGCTTCACCCTGATTTTAAGAACACATTGAAGGAATTGTGAAAAATCCCCATTCATGGCTCTAGCATGTATCGACTTGTGAAAAATATAAAAAAAGTGAAATAAAATGTAAATATTTGGAATAAAGCAATTTTTGGGAATATATTCAAACCAAAAAGGGAAATTTTGGATAAATTAAAATAATTAGATTATACTATAAATTTGGGAGGTATGACTACTAATTTGTACCAACAAGAGAAATTTTTTCTATATGAATACCATTCTTTAATAGCTAAAGAGGAAAATTTTTGGAAACAAAAATATAGGGCCCTTTGGTTGAGAGAGGGGGATAGGAAAACAATAATTTTTCATGCCACCACCTTGAAACATAGACATGCTATCAAAATAAAGGAAAATATTTTTTAGGGCACTTTGATCAATGATGATGATAACATAAAAGAGAAAACAATTTCCTTTTACAAAAATTTGCTTACATCAAATATGGACATTAATGAGGAGCATATGGAATTAATTATCCATGTCTCCAATCTCTTTTTAGAAGAAGTAAATACAAAATTATTGGATCATTTAATTGAAGTAGAATTTAAGACTATCCTTTTCTCTATGAAAAGGGAAAAAGTCCCTAGACCTGATGGATTTTTAGTAGGATCCTTTCAAGCATGTTAAGATATTATTAAAGAGGACTTAGTGGAAGCTATCCAAAATACTCAAATATTGGGTAAGGTTTTCAGAGAATTGAATAATACTTTCCTTGTCCTAATTATCAATAGAAAGTGGATTAAGGAATTTAAGGACTATAGAACCATAAGCTTATGCAACACTGCTTATAAAATCATAAAAAAAGTCATGGCTAATAGGATACAACCTATCTTGAACCATATTATTTAAGAATGATAGGGAGGGTTTGTTCAGGGTAGACAAATTCTTGATGGTACTATTACTATTCAAGAAACCTTCCATTCCTTGTAGAAAAGTGGAAGAGAAGGTAATATTATAAAAATAGATATGAATAAATAATTTAATAGGGTTTATTAGAGATTTATGAACATAATTATGGAGAGATTTTATTTTGGGGAGAAATGGAGAAGATGGATTTTGAGTTGTATAACAACCCCTATGTTTTTAATATTACTGAATGGCTCTCTAGTAGGATTTCTAAGAAGAAATAGAGGTATCAAGGAAGGATATCCTCTATTCCTATACCTCTTCATTATTCTATCTGAAGCACCTGGGAGAAGTATTATAGCAACAAGAAATAGAGGAAGTATTAAGGGAGTTATACCAGATTCCTCCCTAGAGACGATATCACATCAACAATTTATTGATGACACTATACTTTTAGGGAAAGATACTAAGAAAGAATATAAGAGCTTCAAACAAGTACTAAATGCTTATGAGGAATATTCCCAAAAAAATGTGAAATTAGACAAAAGTAAAGTATTATTTTAACACTCCCCTTGAAAGAAAGATAAGGATATCAAAATATTTAGGATGTAGGTTGGAAATTTACCTTATATTTATTTGGGTATGCCATTATTTAATGGGAAGAAGCAAGACTCTATATGAGATTCTATTATTGACCAATTCCAAAGAAAACTAACTAGGTAGAAAGGTAGTTTGTTTAACCAAAATGGTAAATTTCAACTAGTTAAGAGTGTTTGACAAACCATTCCAGTTTACTATCTCTCAATATTTAAAATTCTAGTCAAGGTAGCCAATGTTTCATAGAAGATCCAAAGAACCTTTAGTTGGATAGAGTTGAAGAGAAATAAATATTAGCTTTGGTGGCTTGGAAACAAGTTTATAAATAAAAAAATTAGGGAGGACTAGGTACTAGAAATATTAGAGAGTTAAATGAAGATCTAGTAGGTAAAATTTGCTAGAGAATGATGAGAGAACCTGAAAACCTATGGGTCAAAATTATTTCAACCAAATATTTGGATAATCAAGATAAACATAGGGTGCTTTCTATTTGAGACCCTTGTAAAGGTTTAGTGATATGGAATTTCCTAAATCAAAACAAAAAATTATTGTGAAGACATATGCAATGGAGGATAGGGAATGGGGACTATATATCCATTTGGGAAGATGCATGGTTAGAGAAAAGACCTCTAAATAGCATTGAAAAATAGAACAATATAAAGGATGACATCAGAAGTAAATATGAAATCTACATTTAAAGTTACATAGAGGTATTTGAAGGGGAAATATAATGGATCCCACTTTGCTTGGATTCTCAAGACAAAAACATATAGGTCCAAGAACTAAATGAAAAACTAGGATAATATTATTTAGGTCAACAAATAAAAGAAGATAAAATAATATGGACAATAGATCCCTTAGGTGAATACAATGTAAAATCAGGTTATGAGAACATATATCCATAGGAAAAAGGAGGTTATAATTGGGGAAGTATATGGAGAAATTTTCACTCCTAAGATTGAGCTCTTTAGTTGGTTAGTGGTTCAGAATAAGATTCTAACTTTGGATAATCTACAAAAGAGAGGTTTTCAACTTCCTAATATGTGCTATATTTGTGGAAACAAGGAAGAATTAGTCAATAATTTGTTCTTAGAGTGTATTTTTCAAGAAGGATCCAACAACTATTACAAAAATAACTTGGTGTAGCATGCATCTTTCCAAATAATAAAATAATAGTCTAAAGTGGGTCACCCAATGGGTTAATTATTACAACAATGATAGACTAAAAGCCTTATGGAATTTGATATTTTCTCATTTTATGTGGAGGATTTGGTTGGAAAGGAATTTGCATAATCTTCAAAAATACTAAAAAATCTAGTTTTAGATCAATTCTTGAATATTAAATTGAGTATAGCAGATAAATTGTCTATCATTAATTTTAAGGAAGAGTATGAAACACCATATAAATATAAAATTATAATTAACCATAATATTAAGGAGATGAAAGGGGTACAAGAAGATTGTAATAAGAAGAATAGATTGAAGGTAAAATAGGAAAAACCAGATAATGGACTCAACTTTTATAGATCAACTATAGGGAATTTGGGAAAGGTAGGGGTGGAGGGATCATTAAGGACTCACAAGGGAAGATTATTGGAGCATATGTATATTACTATGGAGTAGATACTAAGCATGTAGTAGAGACTAAAGCACTACTAACTGGTCTCAAGTTGACCAAGAATAAGTAGATAAGAAATTTAATCATTGAGAGGGACTCTCTAAACATATTAAAAGTTTTTAGATAGGAGAATTAAATTAGTTGGAAAATTCATGATATCATTAATGACGTGATATGTATTAATAATGCTTTCCTATCCAACAAGATTAAGCATATTTATAGGGAAGAAAAAATATAACAGATTGAATGACAAACTAGGGAATACAAAGAGGCAGTAATTTTGTGGTAAAATAGTCAAAATATTTCTAGCATTATTTTGGAGATGGCACAACAAGAAGATATGAGGATATGAAAAACATAGTGAGATATAGAAAAACATAGTCAAACTGAGATATGGAAATACAAAAATATGAGAAACACAAATAAAGTGAGATCTAGATATAATTTTTTTTAAAAACATATTTAGAGTAAGTTCTAGAAAGGCATAGACAACGTGAAATCTAGAAAATAAAAAATTTGAAAACATAAAAAAAGTGAGATATGGAAATTAATATATAGAGTGATATTAGAAACACATAAATTTGAAAATATAGATAAAGAAGATCTGGAAAAACATAGACAAAATAATATTTGAATTCATAGAGGGCTAGGGTTTGGCATAGTAATGGCAAGAGAAATAAAAATAGAGTGAGATATAAAAAAAACTTAGATAGAGTGAGATTTGAAAACATAGATTACCTCTAACTAACTTTGGATACCTTCACATGTCATTTGGTTAGAGTGCAAGTGGCTTACTTAATAGCAAGCTTTTGTTATTTTGGTTGGTTTGTATCTCAATCCTAGTTTGTGGACTACATTTTATTTCTTGTTAGCATTCTTGGAATAGGGGAAAGTCTTATCCCATTTTTAGTCTTTTGGATCTCAAGACTATTTGTAAAAGGGCAAGGGACCCTTTCAAAATCATTTTCTTACCCTTAACAAAAAAATAAATTACTAAAGCACTTTTATCACTAATAAGAAATGACCTTAAACAACAACACAACTCAACAACTTTATAGGTTTGCTAGGAAGGGTAGAAGAAGAGGTGAATATAATAACTAAATATAAAAACAACAATAAAGGATATGGTATTCATGATGTCAAAATATTGCACCACGTGAGTGTTACTAATGCTCAAGGACGAACAAAAAATCTTCTTATCTACTTAATTAAAATGAATGATCAAAAAACCATGAATAAAACATAAGAAGACCAAAGAAAACAACCATTGGTTAACTATGATTTTTATGGGGTCTTATCCATGACAAAAAATCAAATTAAAATGGTTATGCCTAAATGAAGAGATCAATCACTTACATTTATAAATAGAAACCAAATCCTTGGTTTAAAAATGACTTATTTATTTTTGACATGGTATTCCCATACATGATTTTAAAAGTTATCATCATTTCAATGAAATATTATATTCTATTGTATTTAGAGATAATGATAAGTTTAACATGAAGAAAAGGCTGAATATGATTCTTTAATTGCCAATTAAACTGCTAAAATTATCAATCCCCAATAACCAATAAATAAAAAACTTGACATTTACAAAATTCTATTCTAAGACCACCAAACGTTCTAACAAGCCCCTCTTTGACAACAACAATGTTTTTTACTTTGATGAAGAGTCTAGATATGTAATTGGGTAGATGACTATGATTTATTCACCCAGTGTAAAAAAAGGTTAAATTCATGTTTTATACCATTAGTCAAAGTCCTCCTAAGGTAATCCAACAAGATTTTCCTAAGGATATTGTAGTGAAGAATCATACACCAAGAAAATCCTACTAAAAAGACAATTTTGATTTAAGTGCCATCTAAATACAATTGAGGAAATACAAGATGAAGGGGTCCAAGGCACCTATAACCTATGAAGCACTTGACACCAAAAGACCATTGAAAGTACAACTAAGAAAGAACCTCCATCACAAACTAATACTAAATCTAAAGCTCCCCATTCCATGAATCTTAGCTAATCAATTAGACTAGAATGTTAATGGTTCAAAAGCCATTCTAGTGGAAGCAAAGGTGAATTCTACCATGAGCTAGAGTCATAGAGCCTTTTCAATAATAGCTAAAGGGGATTCAACTTTGGTAATATTTTACCCTATATAGTGCATGATGACTCTTCTTGTCCCTAGAAGATAATGGTAGCATGCCTAGATATCTTCCATGTATGATGGTGTTTGTAACTCCCCAGTTTGGTCATAACTCATCACCAATTAGTGACCTCAGGGAATACAACCCATGAATAACATAAGCTTATATTGAGAGGGGGTGTGAACATTATAAGACCACTTTTTACTTTTCTTGTCTCAAAAATGTTATCCAATATATCAACGACAATATAAAAAAAAAGTAATCAAAGCAATGCACAAATCATCACACACAATAGAGACACCAATTTAACATGGTTCACCCAATGTGGGCTACATCCACAGAGAAAATATTTTGAAGAACACAAGCTCATACTGAGAGGGGGGGTGAGCAGTATAAAACCACTTTTTACTTTTCTTTCCCAAATAGTATTAATCAATATAATCAATAGCAATATCAATAGAAATAACCAAAGCAATGCACAAATCATCACACACAATAGAGACACCACAATTTACATGGTTCACCCAATGTGGGCTACTCCACGAAGAAAATATTTCACTAAAATTTTCTCAATCAATCTCTTGGGAATTCTTTCCCTATTACAATGTTTATGGACCTCTATCCAAAGAATATGCTGATCCTCTAAATTTGGTTTGTGGATCTCTATCCATAGGATAACTCTTTCTCCTCTACTATGGTTGGTGATCCTCTAGAAGACACTACCTCCATTGCACTGACTGGTGGATCTCTCTCCACTTGAAGACTCTTGTCCTCACTCAAAAGACCTATCCTCAATGTCCTGGCTGATGTATATCTATCTACTTGAGACTTTATCCTCTCTACTCTATCACCTCCAAAGAACTGTCTCAATTCTATACTAAACACAGTCCAGTCGATCTAGAACAACTCTAATCAATATATTGTACTAAACATAGTTCATTCGGTCTAGCACAAGTCTAACCAATAAGATTACTCAAATATGCACTAAACACAATCCATTCGGTCTAGCACAAATTTGCTCAACTCTTGCACTAAACACAATCCAATCGGTCTAGCACAAGTCCACTCAAATATGCACTAAACACAGTCCAATCAGTCTAGCACAAATGTGATCAATAGGTCCACTCAGAACCTACTCAAATATTCTCAAAAGGTCCACACAAAACCTACTCAAATCTGGTCAACAGTTCCACACAGAACCTGCACAACTTTGCTCAATAGGTACACATAGAACCTACTCAAATATTCTCAATAGGTCCATACAAAACCTGCTCAACTCTGCTCAATAGGTCCACTAGAACCTATCCAAATATGCTCAACAGGTCCACATAGAACCTGCATAACTCTGCTCAATAGGTCCACACAAAACCTGTTAAAATCTGCTCAACAAGTCCACATAGAACCTGCACAACTCTGCTCAACAGGTCCACACAAAACCTGTCCAAATCTGCTCAACAAGCTCACACAAAACTTGTCCAATCTCATAGAAACATAAAGAGAATTGTTAGAGACTCAATATGTTCTATTCTCAAAAACTCAATCTCTTTATCAACTCAATATCATAGAAGCATAAAGAGAATTGTTAGAGACTCAATATGTTCTATTCTCAAAACTCAATCACTTTCTCAACTCAATCTTATAGAAGCATAAAGAGAATTGTTAGAGACTCAATATGTTCTATTCTCAAAAACTCAATCACTTTCTCAAATTAGAATATATAATAGTTTATTTTATGGAACTTGAACAATCACTTCATACATTCACTTGACTAGGCTCAATCAACTCTACTCAACCAATCATTTCAAGAAACAACACTTGCTCACAAACCCTAGTCCAAGCATGTATCATCCAACTCAAAATTTTTCCAACAATGCTCAACAACAAATATCACATAACAATGATACTCATGATCTTTTCAAACCCTAGTTCAAGTTCTTTCCATAACAACTCACTTCAAAAACCATGCTCATCAAACAATGTTTTAATCACAACTCTCAATTTTAGAAAACCTTGAAGCATTAACTAAAATACTTCACTCAACCAATGATCTCAACAACACTGCTAATAAAACAAGGTTTTAATCTCAACTCTCAAATCAGAAAACCTTGAAACATTAACTCAACCACTTTCAAAAAGGAAACCCTAATTAAGTCCTTTTCACTCCAAACTTAATTTTCAATAAAACCAATCAATCAACTCAACCAAAGAAGAATTTTCCCATACCTTTTGAATGTCAAGGAGTTGATCTCACAAATCTGCCACACTCACAAATTTATCTTTTCCAATATCAATAAGGGTTAGAAGACTTCAATAAAAATTATAATGAAAATACACCTTATTACTCCAACTTAATTTTAACATCCACAAAAGTCATTTTAGAAGAAACCCTTATAAAAAATAATAGCGAACAAGTCTTAAAATAAATCTCAATTAAGCCTTTATTATAAATCCTTATACCTCCTAAAACATAACTCTAAAAAAAAACAATTTCCAAATTATAGAACTCAAATAATCATCAACACTTCACCTTCAAAAATCAATCACCACAACCTTTATTTAATAAAGTTTATTAAAAATTAATAAAATTTAGAACCTTATCACTCCAACCTTAGGGCATAAATCATAAAATTTTAAATTAAAAAATTGTACCTGCCTCAAGGGGTTTCGACCCCATGATTTTCCCTTATCACGAGTGCCTTAGCTACGACTAAGGTTGCCACATGAGCTACACAATCATTCACAAAGGGGGAAGCACCACATGCTTCCTCTTTGTGCTTATCCTTGCCCACGTTTAATAAAAATATGCGCCTTGGGTGCTTCCACAATACTGCCACAAAAAATCACTTTGCGAGAATCGAACACACGACCTTCGTGCTCTCAATTCCTTCGTGCTCTCCAAGATGCCACTAGGCCACACTACCCAATGCAAATTGGGGTGTGGTCTCTCTCCATGTTATCCTCTACTTCCTTTGCCAAATGTTTTAAACCACACGAGCTCATTTTTGTATATGCCACACAAATTTCATTTGAGCAAGGATTATTAATGAACAAATTTGGGCATATATTTATATTGCCCTCCTCCTTTGTCTAGGATGTTAGTACTTTGATTTGAATGCATCACGTCGGTGCTCTAAGTCTTCGAAAGCCTTAGTAAAACCCAACATTTGGGTTTTTAATCTCTAAAAACTTCATGCTCGAATATATTTTAATTTTCTAAAACCCAACCTTAGGTTTTTAATCAAATGAACTTTATCCTTTAAAATATAATTATATTATAATTAAAAATTATAATATTTAATTAGATTTTTACCACTTTGGTAAATATTATAATAACAATTATAATATTTTAACCTTCCAATGCTTCGGATGAATTGCTTCCATGGAGAAATAAAAACATCTTTCTGGCCCAATATTTTTGGGTGTAAAATAAAATATTTTAACCTATTATAAACTTCCATTAAACTTTGCACTTGAACTGAAGAAGAACTCTCACTGGCATCTTGACATCAATGACAACTTTGTATTAGGGACTCAAAATATCCAACAATATCCCCCTTTGTCATTGATGGAAACCCACATTCTTTTTACTTGAAACATGACCTTTCTTTTTCCTTCTGATCCCCCTAGGACATTGCTCCCCCTGGCTCAATGTTCTCTCATATATCAAATATATCTTCAATACGCAAATCTCTCCCCCTTTGACATCAATGGCAAAGGGTCACCTTTGTGGCTCGGGGCTAAGAATGAGCCTCTTAGCTTAGCCCCTCCCCCACCTCACCATGAGGTGGTTAATTCTAGGGTGGGAGTATTTCTACTCCCCAAAAGCATTGTTCTTTACCTTTATTCTTTTCCCTTATTTTATGAGTTTCCTGAATCCTCTGCTTGTTTCTATCCAAGTCATCATCCCTGTTCCTGTCATCATTCCTATTCCTATTTTTATTCTTGTTCACATCTAGGTTCTTTTTCATATTCCTGTTCTCATCCATGTTCCTGTTCCTATTCATGTTCCTATTCATGTTCATACCTATTTTTGGAATGTCTACTCTACACTACTTTGCTATGTGACCATCATTATTGCACTAATAACACTTAATAATATTATTACTTGGAGGTGTAAATATCTTAGGATTTATCCTAGTGAAGTCATATCCTCTTCTTTCATGAACCCTGCAATTCATTGCCTTGTGACAAAACTATTTACATGAGTAGAAATACCCATGGAAAAACTGTCCATTCCCATATTCCTATCTTTCATGTGTCCTGCATTGTGAATCCATGTGCCCAAACCTGTGACATGAAAAGCATCTTCCGTTGAAGCTTCCTTGTTTTGACCTCATCGGTCTCCTATTCTGATTGTTGTTCCATTTGTATCTTCTTTGTGCATTATTCCTATATTTGTTGAACTCTATATTGTCCAACTCTTCCTCTAATGTCTGAATTTATCTTACATTGTCTTCTTATGAAGTATCTTCATCTGAAGTTTCCTCTTCAGAACTTGAAGTTAACTCTCCTTCTTGTTTCTTTTGAGTTTGTTCAAAACCAAGACTTGTTTTGTTTGTTGACCTTCTTTGTATCTTGACTATCTTATCCATAATATTTGAGCTATTATTTGAAGAACACAAGCTTATACTGAGAGGGGGGGTGAACAGTATAAGACCTCTTTTTACTTTTTCCTTTATATTACAAAATAGTAAAGCAATATACCCACAACAATATCAAAATAATGCACAATATCATCCACAAAGTGACACCAATTTTTACGTGGTTCACCCGAATGGCTGGGCTACGTCCACAAAACTTTTCTCTAAAAGTTATCTCAAATTTCTTTGGGAATCCTTCCCAATTACAATGTTTATGAGCCTCGGCCCAAAGGAGATACCTTCCCCCAAACAAAATTTATGAGCCTCTGTTGAAAGGAGATACCTTCCCCCAATCCGAATTTATGAGCCTCTGCTCAAAGGAGATACCTTCCCCTCTGTTCTAGAAATGATCCCTCAGAAGATCAACTGTCTCTACCTCTTGCCATCATGTGGAACTCCTTTCCACTGAAGACCTCCTATCCTCAATGCTTAGCCTAAGAGACCTCTGCCTTCTATGATCATGTCCACAGTAGCTCAACAACCAAATCTGTTCTCAAGTTCTTCTCAAAGAACCAATGCACCTCTATCCTCAAGTTCTTTAATAGAACTATCAAACTCAGTTCACAAGTCCTCTGCTCTTTCTGTGCAATCCTAGCCACACTTGATCGAACTTCAACCTTTGCACCTCTACGCAATCACAACGACATCGTCTTCACACACTCTGCCTCCTTTGTGATCTTTCACACTTAGAATGATTCAACAAAATGCACTCTGCACACTACGATCGAATTAAAACTCTACTCTCAGTGATTGAACTTCTTGCTCTACGCACTATCTGCGAACGTCGCACTTTAACCACACATTCATCAACCCTCAACTCTCCAAATAGCCCTCCTTTTATAACAAAATTTTCATGATGAAAACTTTAATCTTAGTTGACTATTATAACAAATGCAAACCCTAATCTTCGTCAGCTGCAAGCCCTAATCTTCATCGACTAAAATTTGAATTTGTCAGCTTCACTGTCTCTGTAACTCTTCTGAAGCTTCTGTCGCAAAAATACAACATGTCGCGATATCACAACACTTTTTGTTTTCTTAACCTCTTCTTGACTTGCACCCATGAAAGCAGAACATATCGTGAAATCACGACATTTTTATCTGCTTGCACTAGCAAAAATGGAACATGTCACGAAATTGTGACACTTTCGCTACCTTGTGCTTTTCTCTGCCTTACTCCTACGAAAACGGAACATGTCACAAAAACGCGACGCTTTCGCCTTTGAGCTCTTCCTTCTTGAAATTGTCACAAAATCATGATTCTTCTTCCTTTGTAGACTTCGTATTTACTTTCGTTGCGATATCACGACACTTCTATAGAAGACCTGCATTCTGTTTCTATCGCGAAATCGTGACACTTTCTCCAACCAAATGCTACCATCTCAATCTGTCACAAAATCATGACACTTTCTACATCTGTTTGCTTTCTCTTCAACTTGTCGTGAAATCACGACGCTATCAACTTTTCGTATGCTTTCTTTGCAACTTGTCATGAAATCGTGACACTTTCAGCTTTTGTATGTTTTCTTTGCAACCTATCATGAAATCGTGATGCTTTTAGCTTTCGTACATCTTCTCTACAACCTGTCACAAAATTGCGACAGTTCTCATTTTCAGACTCTTCCCTTTGCTACATGTCACAAAATCATGACAGTTCTCACTTCGAGTTCTATAGCATGTCACAAAATCGTGACACATTTCGTGTTACTTTCTCTCTCTTCGAACTTGTCATGAAATCATGACAATTCACACTATGGACTCTCTCTTCTGCATTATGTCACAAAATCGTGACACTTTTTCTTTCGGACTCTCTCTCCTACAACATGTCGTGAAATCGCAACACTTTTTCATCCGTACAACCTTCCTTGCAATATGTTGTGAAATCGTGACATTTTTGACTCCGTTCGTTCTCTCTCCTATTTGAGTCACAAAACTGTGACATGTCGCGATATCGTGACACTTTTCTAAAAAGCTTTCTCTCTCCTACTTAAGTCACGAAAATGTGACATGTCGCGATATCGCGACACTTTTCTAAAAAGCTTTCTCTCTCCTGCTTAAGTCACGAAAATGCGACATGTCGCGATATCGCGACACTTTTCTAAAAATATTTCTCTCTCCTACTTAAGTCGTGAAAATGCGACATGTCGCGATATTGCGACATTTTTCCAACTTACTTTCTTTCGAACCTGTCAGCTTGGGGTTTGCAAAAGACCTTTGAAACTGTCATACCGTAACCTTCATCAAAACAAATTATTTTACATCAAATCAAATTCCTTCAAAATCTTCTTGACATCAATGACAACTTATACACTTGAGCAAAGACAATGTACCCAAGGTACCCAAAATTGCCAACAATCTCCCCCTTTGTCATTGATGGCAAACCTTTACTGAAAACGTCTCAGGAGCCAAAACTGAAACCAACTGTGCTAACAACTAAGAAACTATGCCCACAATTGAGAATCTTCCTTTGAAGTTTTTCTCCCCCTGACTTGAAGCTTTCCTCTTTACTTGAAGCTCTCCCCCTTACTCATATCTCTCCCCCTTTGTCATCAATGGCAAAGGGTCACCTTTGGGGCTTGGAACTAAGAATGAGCCTCTTAGCTTAGTCCCTCCCCCACCTCCTGATGAGGTGATTAATTCTAAGGTGGGAGTAAAACTCCCATTAGGCACTGATCATCATTAGTGTCTATCACTTCCTTGCTGGGCCTTCTCTTGAATTCTTTGTCCATATTCCTGTTCCTGTTCTTGTCACTGTTCCTGTTCCTATTATCATTCCTGTTCTTATCCATGCCTTGATCCTTTGACCTGTTCAAACCACTGTTCCTATTCCTGTACCTTGGAAGTTTAGCTCTACACTGTCTAGCTATGTGACCTTCATTGTTGCACTTATAACAAGTAACAATGTTATTTCTTTTAGGCATACCTGTTCTTTGAATCCGCCTGTTCTGACTAACCCTGTTCCTATTATTAGCCTTGCAAAAAATTGCCTTATGCCCAAACTGTTTACAAGAGTAGCAATACCCTTGAAAGAAATTACCACCTCTAAAACTGTCATTTACCTTCCTTACTTGAGTCATGTAATGCGAAGCCATGTGACCAAACCTGTGACACGCAAAACATCTGCCTTGAAATTTTTTTTTATTTGACCTCTTGGGTCCTGAAAACTTCTCATCTTGAATTCTGTTTTCTATTTCTGCGTATCTATCATTCAGGAACTCATGATCTGAAATACTTTCCTCATCAGAACTCTCTTCCTTTTGGAATCTCTTACTAGATTCCCCAACCTATTCCTTGTGTTTCTTACCAAAACCAAGACCTATTTTATCTGTTGTCTTTCTTTGACCTTTGATGAGAGATTTAACCCTTTTGGAGCTATCTTGAAATCTGTAAAGCTTATCGTTGTACTCTTTAGTTTCTTCTTTCAAAGAAGCCATTTTCTGTTCTAACTCACTATACTCAAGAACCTTAGACTCTAACTCATCCTTGAGTTCTTGTGTCTTAGCTATAGAGAAATTAAGATTTTCTATAAGATCATCTCTCTCCATACAACATTCATCTAACTTATCCTTGAGTCTAGCATTCTTCTTTCTTTCCTTTTTCAAAGCACTAAGAGCACTACTAAGTTCACTTTCATGATCCTTTAATTGTTTGCTTCCTGAATCATCAAAGCCTTTTTTATATTTCTTATCACTAGAGGTGCTACCTTTTTCAAAAACCATACACACATCTTCCTTATAGTTTTCTGAAGCATCCTCATACATACTAGAAACCAAATCATTATTTGTACAATCATCCTCAAGGTGACCAAAATTTCCACATCTAAGACATTTCATGATAATGAATCTATGTTTCGGTTCTTCCTCTTTTTCTGATATGAACATCTCATTTTCATTATCACTTGAAGAACTTTCACTATCACTACTAGAACACTTACTTGCTTTGTCTAGATAGAAACTCTTCTTGTGCTTGTGAGAATACCTCTTTCCTTGATTGTTGTGCTCATCTTTGTTCTTCCTGTGATGCTTGTGCTTTTTAGAATCCTTGCTCTTAGAATCCTGTTTATCTTCATCACTTTCATTCTTGAGAACAGTACAGTCAGTAGCATAATGACCAAACTTTCCAAAATTGAAACATCTTATATTTTTCATGCTTTTGTGCTTTTTAGAGAACTTGGATTTCTTGCTGTAATATGCCTCTTCATCACTAGAAGACTCATCACTCTCTTGAAGCTGTTTACCCTTGGATTTCTTGGTAGCCTTGAAAGCTGCCTCTTTCTTGACATCAACCTTCACTTGAGTTCTTAATTCAAATGCTGCAAGTATACTATGGAGCTCATCCTTTTTCAACTTATCTAAATCTTTAGCTTCTTCAATAGCATAAATCTTTTCACTAAATCTATTCGGAAGAGATCTTAAAATCTTATCACAAACATCATTTTCAGCAAGCTCAAGACCTAAGTCTTTCATGGAGTTAACAACCTCATCCATACGAAGCATGTAGTCACTAATATTTTCATCATAATTCATATTGAGTTGTTCAAACATACCTTTGAAGTGTCTCAACTTGGCATTTTTGACATTTGTATCACCTATATGAACCACTTGCAACTGTTTCCACATTTCACTAGCTGTCTATTAGGATCTCATCCTAACCCTTAATGTAATAACTTCTCTAATGTAATAATTCCTAGTGAATGTGGGTAGTACCCATGATTAATATTTTGTAATGTTCTAAGTTTTAGCTTAGGTAGTGCCTATGACAAATGGCACCCTTTTTATGTAACACATGGTAGATAGGTTAGGTAAGGTGGCATTGTGCATGTAATTCGTGTGGCATTATGCATGTAATTCGAGTGGAATTATGCATGTAATTCAAAGTGGCACCATGCATGTAATTCGAGTGGCATTATGCATGTAATCCAGGTGGCATTTTGCATGTAAGCCAACCTTGGAAGGAAACTCCTTAAATACTCGAAAAGGCACCAATGTAACCATATTTTTGCAAATTAATGAAGTATTGAAGGAGGTTGCCCCCTCGAAGAGGCCTGCGATTCTGTCTTATTATGAGATTGTTCCTTTATGCAAATTTTTGTTATATTAATATGATGTTTATGTGAGTTTATTTCCAAGCAATCGTGTGAGAGTGTGTTATTTGAGTTTATTTTATAGCAGGATCTTAACAAGTGGTATCAGAGCGCTTTCCAGGGCCAAGTTCTGCTGCAACTGCAATGATTCTTGCCATCCAATATGCTTTTTAGGTATAAATTTTGTGTGTTTTTCCCATTTCTATTTTTCCTTATTAAAAAAAAAATCCAAAAAAATACAGTGCATTTTTTTTTCCAGACAAAAAAAAAAAAAAAAAAATCTTTTTAGTTGAGTAGGTAGAAACCCTATACTAGGGGTTTTAAAATATCATGAAGGATCTGTCGTTATTGGCTAAGCTAGATAGCGCATAAAGCATCTAGTGAAGTGAGGGGTAATCAGGCTCCAATACCCAGGCCTCAGACAGAACTCACGCACGGACTTGAGCTCCCACGTATCTTCGGGTATATCGGGAGACCATCTAGGATTAAACAAAATTTTAGCCATTAGGAAGCTCTTCGGCCTTGTATTACTCATAGTCTACGGGACACAGCATCCTGGATGATTACCCTCCCATATTGTCAGAGAGGCAGGTAGTGTGCTCAAGGGTATGTGTGGAATCCTTCCTCCTTGAGTAGTGGCCTAAAATATTGGTCCGAGCACTATTGTTCGTCACTGTCGATATATTAGAGGGCCTATGGGTGGTACATATTCCTATACTTAGCATTACCTGGTTCTGTTAAAACTTCAACCTGTAAAAAGTGCAAAAAAATAAAAAATAAAAATCCAAACATCCCTGTTCGTAAACCTGCATTTCAAAAGTGAGCATATGAGAAAGGAGTCCTCTACTAAAAAAATAACAAAAAGGACATGCATTCAGGATAATCCATGATGGTGACACTTAAGTTGACAGTTTAGAGAATAACAATCAAATTTATAGTGGCAGTCATAGTCAGGTCGATCGAGTCGGAGAGGTCAAGACACGGTCGGGGGTAGAATTCACAGTCTTCAGGGTCGAAACAGAACTGTCATAACAATCACCTACAAAATACAAATAATCTTGAGTTTGAAATGAGGCCAGTTATAGATAGTGCTCCAGTACCCAAATTTTGCTCTGTAGCTCAGAATCAGAAACTATAAACACTGTTAGACTCAACAAAACAGGAGAAAAAAAAGTCTGGGGTGCCAAAAAGTAGTGTTGAGAGATATAGCTCATTGTGACCACCTCCTTGAGCTGATCGTTTTGATATATAGCACCCAAGCACTTTTTTGGGCACTTACTAAAAATAGTAAGTCCTAAAAACTCAATTCTATTTTTAGTAACTGGTCACAAAAGGTTTAAAAAATGGCCCAGGGTACCCGTGGACACCAAAAAGAACTAGAACACTTGGAATCCCTAACAAAAGCCATTGAGAAATTGAACTCAGCTTTTCACTCCATAAGGGAAGAAGTCCAAGGTCTTCGCCTAGAGCATGAGGCCACTAGCAACCGCTTAGAAGAAGCACTGACAGAAGTAGACAACAAACTTAAAAGAGGACCACCCAAATCAGAATACCAAGTTGAGAGTTCTATAAGGAATCATGACCATGATCCACTCTTTAGAATGCCCAAATTGGACTTTCCAAAATTTAGTGGGAAGGATGTTGATGGGTGGCTATGTCGGGTTGACCAATTCTTTCGACTTCATAATGTACCCATATTTCATCGAGTCCAGATGGCTTCCTTTAACTTGGAGTCTGAGGCTCTACACTGGTTTCAATGGTTACGTGTTGCCTACCCAAATATCTCTTGGGAGGATTTTGAATCCCAACTACTCACTCGATTTGGTCCTAGTGAGTATGAGGACTTTACAGGAGCCTTGACCAAACTACAACAAACAGGGTCAGTCCGAGAGTACCAAGCTCAATTTGAAAAATTGGCCAATAAGACAAGAGGATTGAGTGAAGGGTTCTTACAGAGTTATTATGTCAGTGGGTTGAAGGTGGAACTCCAAGTGAAAGTAAAAATGTTGAAACCACGAACTATGATGGAAGTTATCAGTTTGGCTCGTTTGGCCGAATCTAAACTCTCTTCCCAAAGATTCCCATCAAAGTTTCCTCAAAATAGACCTTCATTTCCTCCTAGAGCCCAAAACCCAGCTGATAATAAACCTGTTGCACCCAAGCGCCTCACCACCGAAGAGATGGATGCACGTTGTGCCCAAGGATTATGCTACAATTGTGATGAAAAGTTTTTCAAAGGGCATAAGTGTGCACAAATTTTTTTTTTCTTGATAGATGTTGAAGAACCTGATACCTATGATGAGAGTGATGAGGATGAGGACCCTCCAGAAACACCTCCTCCACAAGAAGAAGTGAAACAAGAACCTGAGACAAAAATTACAGTCCATGCCCTTGCAGGCATTACTACTCCTCAAACCATGAAGGTTACAGGATTTTTCAAGGGCCAACGTCTTTCCATCCTTCTGGATTCGGGAAGCACACACAACTTCATTGACCCTAGAGTTGCTCAGTGGGCAAATTGCTATATCCACACTTGTAATTCCTTTGAGGTCATGGTAGCCAATGGGGGAACCTTACCTTGTAAAGGAAAGTGTCGTAATGTTAAAATCAAGATAGGGGACTATGAACTCAAGCAGGACATGTTTTCCCTACACTTGGGTGGATGTGATATTGTTTTGGGATCGCAATGGTTGAGTATGTTGGGCACTATCAGTTGGAACTTTGCTGAACTTTGGATGCATTTCTCCCAGAACGGACAAACACACATCATCAAGGGCTCCCCGATAGGAACACCTCAAATTATCAGTTCAAACGACATGGAGAAATTGCTAAAGAAATCATCACGTGGGGTCATTGCACAACTATTCTCCATCCAACCATCCACATCTCCAATGGGTGAAATCCCACCAGACATGCAACAGATTCTCCACAAACATGAGGCCATATTTTTAGAACCAACCACACTACCACCGCATCGCTCTCACGACCATGCAATTCCATTATTGTTGGATAGTACACCTCCCAATATCAGACCATACAGGTACCCCCATGCCATGAAGTCAGAGATTGAGAAGATGATATAGGAATTACTCAAGGCGGGTGTCATTCGACCTAGTACTAGTCCCTACTCTGCACCAGTCTTACTGGTCCTCAAGAAGGATGGCTCTTGGTGATTGTGTATTGACTATCGAGAACTCAACAAGATAACTGTCAAGGATAAATTTCCTATCCCTATGGTTGATGAATTACTAGATGAATTACATGGGACCATGTAATTCACCAAGCTAGATCTTTGCTCTGGGTACCATCAGATCCGGCTCAGGGATTAAGATATTCCTAAAACTACTTTTTGCACTCATGAAGGTCATTATGAATTCTTGGTAATGCCATTTGGTCTCACAAATGCTCCTTCCACATTCCAAAGCTTGATGAACAACATATTTCACCCTTTTTTGTGAAAGTTCATCCTTGTGTTCTTTGATGACATCTTGATTTACAGTCACACATGGGAAGAGCATCTCAAGCATGTAGATCAAACCCTCCAACTACTGGTCGACCATAAACTGTTTGCAAAAAGGTCCAAGTGTTCCTTTTGTTTGACTGAAGTAGAGTATCTGGGACACATTGTCTCAAAGGATGGTGTCAAGGTTGACCCTAAGAAGATCCAAGCAGTCCAAGAATGGTCGAAACCTCGCACACTCAAGGGGCTTCGAGGATTTTTAGGGCTTACAGGATATTACCGTAAATTTGTCTACAATTATGGAAAGATAGCCGCCCCCATCACCTCCATGTTGAAGAAGGATTCTTTTACTTGGATAGGGCCGGCTGAGCAAGCATTCCTGGACCTCAAGCATGCCATGACCACCACTCCAATTTTAGCCATGCTAGACTTCTCTAAAAAAATTATCATTGAAAGTGACGCTTCTGGTCATGGTATTGGGGTGGTATTTATGCAAGGATGCCCTTTGGATTTTACCAGTAAAGCCCTATCTGATCACAATTTGGGGAAATCCACTTATGCCAAGGAAATGTTGGCAATATTTCATGCAGTCCTGCATTGGCGACCTTACCTCATTGGGTGCCATTTCTCAATCAAAACTGACCACCAGAGTCTAAAATACTTTCTAGAACAACGGGTTGCCACCCCCGAGCAACAAAAGTGGGTATCAAAACTCATGGGCTATGATTATGACATCACGTACAAAAAAGGGAAGGAAAATCTTATGGCAGATGCTCTCTCTCGCCAATTTGAGACCCTTAGTATGTTGTGTGCCATCTCTGCACCATTGCCCCAATGGATTGAGCCCTTACATCAGGAAATACTTTAGGATGCAGATTTGAAAGACCTGGTTGCTTCACTTAGGGATGATCCAAAATCTACACCAGGATATAGTTGGGATGGCTAGGATCTATGTTACCATCAACGCCTGGTTCTTCCTCCTAAGTCCCCACTTCGAGAGCTCCTCATGAAGTAATCACATGCTACTCCATCTGCTAGCAATTCAGGGTTCCTCAAAACTTATGAGCGACTCAAGCACACCTTCTTTTAGAAAGGCATGAAATAGGAAATTCACTCTTATGTAGCAGACTGTGACACATGTCAAATGATGGAAGGAGAAACAGTGCACTCTTCGGGCACTCTTCAACCATTGCCAATACTAGATCAGGTGTGGACTGACATCTCCATGGACTTCATAGAAGGGCTACCTAAATCTGGAGGCAAGTCTATTATTTTTGTGGTAGTGGACCGCCTTTCAAAGTATGCTCACTTTTGTGCCCTAACCCATCCTTACACAACATCCACTATTGCCCAAATTTTTCTTGACTCCATATTTTGCCTTCATGGCATGCCAACCTCCATTGTATCTGGTCGTGATCCCACCTTTACTAGCAATTTTTGGCAAGAGTTGTTTAAGTTGCAGGGGACTCAACTCAAAATGAGTTCAACCTACCATCTGCAAACAGATGGTCAAACAGAGGTTGTTAATAAATGCTTGGAAACATACCTTCGCTGCTTTGCCTCCGATCATCCTACTCATTGGGCAAAATGGCTTTCTTTGGTCGAATGGTGGTACAACACTTCCTATCATACTACCACCAAACTCACATCAATTGAGGCAGTTTACGGGAGCCCTCCACTCACGCCTTCCTCCTACATTTCGGGCAGCTCCAAGGTCTAGGTCGTCGATAATGCTCTGAGTCAACACACCGAGGTCGTCTACCAACTCAAGCAAAATTTGAACATGGCCCAGAATCGGATGCGCCAACAAGCTGATCAACATCGTTCTAAGCACAATTTTGATGTGGGTGATATGGTCTTCCTTTGCTTATAGCCATACAAACAATCATCCCTACAACTCCGTAGGTGTCAGAAGCTCGCTCCAAAATTCTATGGTCCTTATCAGGTTGTACAAGGGATTGGTCCAACAACTTACAAATTGGCTCTTCCCCCCACTTCCAAGATCCACTCTATTTTTCATGTTTCCCTTCTCAAGAAAGTTGTGGGCACCAAGGTACAAGTTCAATCAACACTCCCTAAATTGGATGAAGAAGGCTCCATCTTACTTGCACCGAAGCAGATATTGGATCGTCGAACTCACACTTTGCGCAACCGCAGAGGTCCTGGTTCAGTGGCGTGGACTTCAACTTGAGGATGTTACATGGGAGTCTCTCCATCAACTCCAGCAATAGTTTCCTCATTTTTAGCTTTGAGGACAAAGCTTCTTCAAGGAGAAGGGCATGTTAGGATCTCATCCTAACCCTTAATGTAATAACTTCCCTAATGTAATAATTCCTAGTGAACGTGGGTAGTACCCATGATTAATATTTTGTAATGTTCTAAGTTTTATCTTAGGTAGTGCCTATGACAAATGGCACCCTTTTTATGTAACACATGGTAGATAGGTTAGGTAAGGTGGCATTGTGCATGTAATTCGTGTGGAATTAGGCATGTAATTCGAGTGACATTGTGCATGTAATTCAAAGTGGCACTATGCATGTAATTCGGGTGGCATTATGCATGTAATCCAGGTGGCATTTTGCATGTAAGCCAACCTTGGAAGGAAACTCCTTAAATACCCGAAAAGGCACCAATGTAACCATATTTTTGCAAATTAATGAAGTATTGAAGGAGGTTGCCCCCTCGAAGAGGCCTGTGATTCTGTCTTATTGTGAGATTGTTCCTTTATGCAAATTTCTATTATATTAATATGATGTTTATGTGAGTTTATTTCCAAGAAATTATGTGAGAGTGTGTTATTTGAGTTTATTTTATAGCAGGATCTTAACACTGTCTTGCAGTGAATCACTTTGGTGAGATCTGCTTTCTGTAAGCCTTTCAAGATTGCATTCATTGCTTTTGAATTGCTGTGATGTAGGAGCCTTTCTTCTTTAGTGTTTGGACCATGTACAAGAATAGTGTACTCATCCTCAATTACTTCCCATACCTCATTACCAAGTGCCATTAGATGAACCTTCATCCTTACACTCTAAAGACCAAAATCTGACCCATCAAGAATAGGTGCTGCATTGCCACTTGAATAATCCATTGTGTTCTTTACTAGCTTTTCCTTCAAGCTGTTAAACTTTTTGAAGGCACCCATTCTGATACCAATTGAAGAACACAAGCTTATGTTAAGAGGGGGGGGTGAACAGTATAAGACCTCTTTTTACTTTTTCCTTTATATTACAAAATAGTAAAGCAATATACCCACAACAATATCAAAACAATGCACAATATCATCCACAAAGTGACACCAATTTTTACGTGGTTCACCCAGAATGGCTGGGCTACGTCCAAATTTTTTTTCTCTAAAAGTTATCTCAAAGTTCTTTGGGAATCCTTCCCAATTACAATGTTTATGAGCCTCGGCCCAAAGGAGATACCTTCCTCCAAATAGAATTTATGAGCCTCTGCTCAAAGGTGATACCTTCCCCCAATATAAATTTATGAGCCTCTACTCAAAGGAGATACCTTCCCCTCTGCTCTAGAAATGATCCCTCAGAAGATCAACTGTCTCTACCTCTTGCCAGCATGTGGAACTCCTTTCCATCGAAGACCTCTTGTCCTCAATGCTTAGCCTAAGAGACCTCTGCCTTCTATGATCACGTCCACAGTAGCTTAGCAACCAAATATGTTCTTAGGTTCTTCTCAAAGAACCAATGCACCTCTGTCCTCAAGTTATTTGATAGAACTATCAAACTCAGTTCACAAGTCCTCTGCTCTTTCTGCGCAATCCCAGCCGCACTTGATCAAACTTCAACCTTTGCACCTCTACGCAATCACAACGGCATCATCTTCGCACACTCTGCCTCCTTTGCGATCTTTCACACTTAGAATGATTCAACGAAATGCACTCTGCACACTACGATCGAATTTACACTCTACTCTCAGCGATCAATCTTCTTGCTCTGTGCACTATCTGTGAACGTTGCACTTTAACCACACATTCATCGACCCTCAACTCTCCAAATAGCCCTCCTTTTATAACAAAATTTTCATGATGAAAACTTTAATCTTAGTCGACTGTTATAACAAATGCAAACCCTAATCTTCGTCGACTGCAAGCCCTAATATTTGTCGGCTAAAATTTGACTTTGTCAGCTTCAATGTCTCTATAAATCTTCTGAAGCTTCTGTCATGAATATACAACATGTCGCGATATCATGACACTTTTTGCTTTCTTAACCTCTCCTCGACTTGCACCCATGAAAGTAGAACATGTCGCAAAATCGTGACACTTTTGCTTCCTTGCATTTTTCTCTGCTTGCACTAGCAAAAATGGAACATGTCGCAAAATCGTGACACTTTTGCTGCCTTGTGCTTTTCTTTGCCTTATGCCTGTGAAAACAAAACATGTTGCAAAAATGTGACGCTTTCGCCTTTGAGCTCTTCCTTCTTGAAATTTTAATGAAATCACGAAACTTCTTCCTCTGCAGAATTCATCTTTACTTTCGTCGTGATATCATGACACTTCTCCTATAGAAGACTTGCATTCTATTTCTTTCATGAAATCATGACACTTTGTCCAACCGAATGCTGCCATTTCAATCTGTCACAAAATCGTGACACTTTCTGCAACCTGTCATAAAATCGTGACGCTATCAACTTTTCGTACGCTTTCTTTGCAACCTATCACGAAATCACATCACTTTTAGCTTTTGTATGTTTTCTTTGCAACCTGTCGTGAAATCGTGACGCTTTCAGCTTCCGTACGTCTTCTCTGCAACCTATCATGAAATCGTGACAGTTCTCATTTTCAGACTCTTCCCTTTGCTACATGTCATGAAATTGTGATAGTTCTCACTTTGAGTTCTGTAGCATGTCACAAAATCATGACACATTTCGTGTTACTTTCTCTCTCTTTGAACTTATCGCAAAATCGTGACAATTCACACTATGAACTCTCTTCTACATTATGTCGCGAAATCGTGACACTTTTTCTTTCGGACTCTCTCTCCTGCAACATGTCGCGAAATCATGACACTTTTTC
Organism: Wollemia nobilis; assembly: GCA_028583015.1. Taxonomy (NCBI): domain Eukaryota; kingdom Viridiplantae; phylum Streptophyta; class Pinopsida; order Araucariales; family Araucariaceae; genus Wollemia; species Wollemia nobilis. Next base: position 5,657,789 of record JAQPPZ010017129.1, read on the forward strand.
GTCCGTACAACCTTCCTTGCAATATGTAGCGAAATTGCGACATTTCTAACTCTGTTCGTTCTCTCTCCTCTTTGAGTCACAAAACTACGACATGTCGCGATATCGTGACACTTTTCTAAAAAGATTTCTCTCTCCTGCTTAAGTCATGAAAATGCAACATGTCGCGATATCGCGACACTTTTCTAAAAAGATTTCTCTCTCCTGCTTAAGTCACGAAAATGCGACATGTCGCGATATCATGACACTTTTCTAAAAAGCTTTCTCTCTCCTGCTTAAGTCGTGAAAATGCGACATGTCACGATATCGCGACATTTTTCCAACTTACTTTCTTTCAAACCTGTCAGCTTGGGGTTTGCAAAAGACCTTTGAAACTGTCATGCCGTAACCTTCATCAAAACAAATTATTTTACATCAAATCAAATTCTTTCAAAAGCTTCTTGACATCAATGACAACTTATACACTTGAGCAAACACAATGTACCCAAGGTACCCAAAATTGCCAAAATTATTGAATGCTTTCATCTTGATATTGGAGTCCTCTAAATATTCTTTTAGTAGTGACACTTCTTGTGCTAACTTCTCACATTCCAAGATCTTTGCTTCTAACTTATTTTTAAATCTTTTTGCCTTAGCCTTTGATTTTTCTAAATACTTTATGAGCAATCTTCTCTCTTCATCACATTCTTGAAACTGAATTTCAAGTTTAGAGTGTTGCTTTATTACCTTCTTTACCGTGTCAAGGGCATAGATAAGTTCTCCTTTGAGATCATAACCATTATCTGTTGAATAATACTCTATTTGTTTACCTTTGTCCACATCATTACTTTATTTTGGCTTGTCTTATATAGGATCACTTACTGCTTCTTCTAAATCCATTAGAATATTTTCATCTGGTCCTTCAAGTGCATTCTCATATTCATCATCACTAAAACTATAACCATACCTTGTACAATCATCTTCAAGATGTCCAAATTTACCACATCTAAAACACTTGAGAATAACTGGAGTCTTTTTCTTAACTGGTTCTTTTTCTTAAATCATAAATAGGACTTCATCTCTATCATTATCTAAAGAACTAGCATCACTATAATTTAAGTACATACTTGCATTGTCTGCATAGTAGCTCCTATTTTGTCTTTGGAAGAACTTCCTTCCTTGTCTGCTTTGTCCATCTTTGCTTTTCTTTTTGTGCCTATGTCATTCTGATTCCTTGTACCTATGATCCTATTTTTCTTCACCATTGTTGTTCTTTGGCTCTTTACAATCTATTGTAAAATATCCATACTTTCTACAATTGAAACACTTAATAGATCTTAGATCTATGGGTCTTCTAGAATATTTATCTCTTCTACCGTAATTTGCTTCTTCAACACTGGATGACTCACTACTTTATTTTGACTTCTTACCCTTTATCTTCTTGTTCGATTTGAAAGCAGCCTCTTTCGGAGGGATAAGATCTTTTGTTCTTATCTCAAAAGTTGTAAGCATGCCAAGTAAAGAATTTCTTATTAGTATGTCACTATCAATTGATGTTTCTATAGCAGAGACTTTTTCACTGTACCTTTTTGGAATAGTTCTCAAGATCTTATCACAAGCATAGGATTCATCAACCTTCATTACAAGACCTCTCATATCATGTACAAGTTCATCAATCTTACTAAGATAGTCATGAATGTTTTCATCATCCCGCATTCTTAGATTTTCAAATTTTCCTTTGATATTTATGATCTTAGCTTTCCTGACATCTTTATCTCCTTCATTTATGTTATGCAGTAGTTCCTACATTTCTTTTGTTGTTTTACAATCCATAACCTTCATAGATTTTGATCTATGCAACCCTTTTATAATTGTATTCATAGCTATTTAATTTGTATGTATTAGAAGCTTACCTTTCTTATCTATAGGAGGATTTATTGCTGAGTCATATCTAAGTTCCACTGCATCCCAAAATTCATTACCAAGTGCCATCAAGTGAAACCTCATCAGCATACACCAATACAAGAAGTCACTTCCATCAAATACTAGTACTGTATTATTGATGGAACCATCCCTTTGATCCTTTTGATCCATTGTGTTGTTGACCACTTTTCCTTCAAGCTATCAAACTCTTCTAAAGGAACCCGCTTTGATACTAATTAAAGAACACAAGATTATACTGAGAGGGGGGTGAGAAGTATAAGATCACTTTTTACTTTTCTTTCCCAAATAGTATTAATAAATATAATCAATGGCAATATCAATAGCAATAACTAAAGAAATGCACAAATCATCACACACAATAGAGACACCACAATTTACGTGGTTCACCCAATGTGGACTACTCCACAAAGAAAATCTTTCACTAAAATTTTCTCAATCAATCTCTTGGGAATTATTTCTCTATTACAATATTTATGGACCTCTGTCCAAAGGATATGTTGATCCCCTAAATTTAGTTTGTGGATATCTATCCATAGGAGAACTCTTTCTCCTCTGCTATGGATGGTGATCCTCTAGAAGACACTGCCTCCATTACATTGACTAGTGGATCTCTCTCCACTTGAAGACTCTTGTCCTCACTCAGAAGACCTATCCTCAATATCATGGCTGATGGATATCTATCCATTGGAGACTTTGTCCTCTCTACTCTATCACCTCCAAAGCACTGTCTCAATTCTATACTAAACACAGTCCAGTTGATCTAGCACAACTCTATTCAATATATTGTACTAAACATAGTTCATTCGGTCTAGCAAAAGTCTACTCAATAAGCTCACTCAAATATGCACTAAACACAGTCCATTCGGTCTAGCACAAATCTGATCAACTCTTGCACCAAACATAGTCCAGTCGGTCTAACACAAGTCCACTCAAATCTGCACTAAACACAGTCTAGTCGGTCTAGCACAAATTTGCTCAATAGGTCCACTCAAAACCTACTCAAACCTTCTCAAAAGGTCCACACAGAACCTACTCAAATATGATCAATAGGTCCATACAAAACCTGCACAACTTTGCTCAATAGGTCCACACAAAACCTAATCAAATATGCTCAAAAGGTCCACACTAAACCTGCTCAACTCTGCTCAATGGATCCACACAAAACCTATTCAAATTTTCTCAATAGGTCCACATAGAACCTGCACAAATCTATTCAATAGGTCCACACAGAACCTGTCCAAATTTTCTCAACAAGTCCATATGGAACCTACATAACTCTACTCAACAGGTCCACACAAAACCTGTCTAAATCTGCTCAACAAGCTCAAAAAGAACTTGTCCAATCGCATAGAAACATAAAGAGAATTGTTAGAGACTCAATGTGTTCTATTATCAAAAACTCAATCTCTTTCTCAACTCAATCTCATAGAAGCATAAAGATAATTGTTAGAGACTCAATATGTTCTATTATCAAAACTCAATCACTTTCTCAACTCAATCTCATAGAATCATAAAGAGAATTGTTAGAGACTCAATATGTTCTATTCTCAAAAACTCAATCACTTTCTCAAATTAGAATATAGAATAGTTTATTTTATGGAACTTGAACAATCACTTCATACATTCACTTGACTAGGCTCAATCAACTCTACTCAATCAATCATTTGAAGAAACAACACTTGCTCACAAACCCTAGTCCAAGCATGTATCATCCAACTCAAAATTTTTCCAACAATGCTCAACAACAAATATCAAATAACAATGATACTCATGATATTTTCAAACCCTAGTTCAAGTTATTTGCATAACAACTCACTTCAACAACCATTCTCATCAAACAATGTTTTAATCACAACTCTCAATTTCAGAAAACCTTGAAGCATTAACTCAAACACTTCACTCAACCAATGATCTCAACAATAATGCTAATAAAACAAGGTTTTAATCTCAACTCTCAAATCAGAAAACCTTGAAGCATTAACTCAACCACTTTCGAAAAGGAAACCCTAATTAAGTCCTTTTCACTCCAAACTTAATTTTCAATAAAACCAATCAATCAACTCAACCAAAGAAGAATTTGCCCATACCTTTTGAATGTCAAGGAGTTGATCTCACAAATCTGCCACACTCACAAATTTCTCTTTTCTAATATCAATAAGGGTTAGAAGACTTCAATAAAAATCACAATGCAAAATACACCTTATTACTCCAACTTAATTTTAACATCCACCAAATTCCTTTTAGAAGAAACCCTTATAAAAAATAATAGCGAACAAGTCTTAAAATAAATCTCAATTAAGCCTTTATTATAACTCCTTATACCTCCTAAAACATAACTCTCAAAACAACAATTTCCAAATTATAGAACTCAAATAATCATCAACACTTCACCTTCAAAAATCAATCACCACAACCTCTATTTAATAAAGTTTATTAAAAATTAATAAACTTTAGAAAAACCTTATCACTCCAACCTTAGGGCATAAATCATAAAATTTTAATTAAAAAATCATACTTGCCTCAAGGGGTTTCAACCCCATGACTTTCCCTCACCACGAGCGCCTTAGCCATGACTAAGGTTGCCACACGAGCTACACACTCGTTCGCAAAGGGGGAAGCACCACATGCTTCCTCTTTGCACTTCTCCTTGCCCACGTTTAATAAAAACGTGCACCTTGGGCACTTCCACAACACTACCACAAAAATCACTTCACAAGAATCAAACGCATGACCTCCGTGCTCTCAATGCCTTCATGATCTCTAAGCTGCCACTAGGCCACACTGCCCAATGCAAATTGGGGGGTGGTCTCTCTCCGTGTTATCCTCTGCTTCCTTTACCAAATATTTTAAACCACATGAGCCCATTTTTGCATATGTCACACAAATTTCATTCGAGAAAGGATTATTAATGAATAACTTTAGGCATATATTTATATTGCCCTCCTCTTTTGTCTAGGACATCAATGCTTTGATTTGAATGCATCACTTTGGTGCTCTAAGGCTTCGAAAGCCTTAGTAAAATCCAACCTTTGGGTTTTTAATCTCTAAAAAATTTGCGCTCAAATATATTTTAATTTTCTAAAACCCAACCTTAGGGTTTTAATCAAATGAAATTTATCCTTTAAAATATAATTATATTATAATTAAAAACTATTATATTTAATTAGATTTTTACCACTTTGGTAAACATTATAATAGAAATTATAATATTTTTAACCTTCCAATGCTTCAGATGAATTACTTCCATGGAGAAATAAAAACCTCTTTTTGACCCAATATTTTTGGGTGTAAAATAAAATATTTTAACCCTTTATAAAATTCCATTAAACTTTGCACTCAAATTGAAGAAGAACTCTCACTGCATATTGACATCAATGACAAATTTGGCTTAGGGACTCAAAATGTCCAACATATTTTACTAAAATTTTCTCAAAAAATCTCTTGGGAATCCTTCTCTATTACAATATTTATGGACCTGTGTCTAAAGGAGACACCAATCCCCTAATCAAGTTCATGGATACCTATCCATAGGAGAACTCCTTCTCCTCTACTTTGGCTAGTGATCTCTTAGAATACTACTGCCTCCACTACACTAGCTTGTGGATCTCTCTCCATATAAGACTCCTATCCTCACTTAGAAGACCTCTATCCTCAATGCCCTGGCTAATGGATCTCTATCCACTGGATACTACTATCCTCTACTTTGTCACCTCCAAAGCTTGATCTTAGCTCTATCTTAAATCTACACTAAACATAGTCCTTTGGTCTAGCATAAATTTGCTCAATCACTGTCCCTGGTTCGGAAAAAATCTATCCTTAAATTTGCACCAAAATCTATCCTCAAGCTTTAACACAAAGCTTGATCTAATCATAAATCAACTCTACTAGATATACCCCAAGCCTTAACACAAAGCTTGAACAAATCAATCAATCAACTCTGCTCTCAAGTCTTCACAAAGACTTACCTCAAATATGCTCAACAAGTTCTCACTAGAACTTGTCTAATCTGCTCAACAAGTCTTCACCAAGACTTACCTCAAATATTCTCAACAAGTCCTCACTAGAACTTGTCCAATATGCTCAACAAGTCTTCACCAAGGCTTTTCTCAAATCTGCTCAACAAGTCTTCACCAAGACTTAACTCAAATCTTCTTGTAAGCTTCCATAAAAGCTTACACAAATCTGTCCTTAAGATTTCACAAAAGCTTCCTCAACTTTGTCCTTAAGTCCACTCTAGGACTTTCTCAAATTAGCTCACAAGCTTTCACAAAAGCTTATTCAAATCAATTGCAAAACTTGCATACAAAAATCAACTCAATCTCTCTTAGAAAACTTCTTCAATCACTCAAACAAGTTTCACTCAGAATCTTGTTTAGTCTTAGAAACATATAGAGAATGATTAGAGACTCAATACATTTTACACTCACACAAAAAAAATTCACTCAAAATTTTGTTTAACCTCAGAAGCTTAAAGAGAATTGTTAGAGAATCAACATGTTTTACTCACAAACACTCAATCACTTCCAAACTCTTTTTAAATCAATTTAGAATAAAGAACAATTTGTTCATAGAACTTGAACTATCACTCTAACACTCTCAATAAATAATGCTCATCCAACTTCACTCAACCATTCACTCAATGAAACACAACTTGCTTACAAACCCTAATCAAGTATTTCACAATACTTCCAATAATTCACACTAAAAAGTTCTTTCACAAACCCTAGTTCAAGATTGTACTCAACTTCATATAACAATGATACTCATGATATTTTACAAACCTTAATCATGCATATGAACACTCACTCAAATATTTCCAACAATGCTTATCAAACAATCTTTTTCACTCCAACCTTGCATTTCAGAACATTCAATCAAACAATATTTCACTTATAGGAAGATGTGCCCATACCTTTTGTTTTGATGGAGATATGTCTTCAAAACATATCGTAACCACGATCAAATTTTCTTTGCCAATACTAAGGTTAGGTAGCCACAACCTATCTCAAGATCTCCACAAAATAATTTTCCCAATAATTATTTTACCATACAAAAATATCAAATCTCTTAGTACACCTTATAATCTCCAAACTCACAAAACATAAGTATCACAATGTAGCTTTTATTTCAAGATGCAAAATATTATTTTCTTTGCATACCTTATCACTCCAAATTTATAAAATAAATTTCAATCACCAAAAAATCAAAATAAAATATTTTAATTTACTTTACCTTATAACTCCCTCAAAAACTCATAGCTACCTTTTAGAACTCATGAAACTCTCTAAGCAATTTCCAAATTTCAAAACCTTTGGAGAAATAAAAATGTGCATAGCATACCTTTAATTTATTCTGCTCACCAAAAATGTCTTTGGAAAAATTTGAACACACGACATAGCCTTTCCAGCACCCTAGCCCAAAGCTAGGTCACCAAGTGGGCTACATGCCCACATGAAACCATAGGTGCATGATCCCCTCTATATGCTGCCTCACAAAAATATCAAATGAAATGAAGGCCTCTTTCCTCTAACAAAACATCAATTGTGTGGATCGAACCTGCGATATCTTCCTTGCAAAGCCCTAGCTCTTTCTCAACTGCTACCTGCGCTACCACTGTAAATGAAACTTTCTATCCACATCACTACCCTTACACACTTTTCTACCTCCAATACTTCAAAATGTAAATTTCTCTTCTTCCTAGGTAATGTAGTACATAATTTATCTCCTTAGCATTGCATTCGAAGTTATATATCAAAGATATTAGGAAATGAGAATTATTTCCTTTATAAATACACATACTTCTTGTCTTTTACATGTCGGTTAATTTTGAATTTAAAATTAAAATTAGATTTTAAATATTAAATTTAAAAACCTTTGGAACTCCTTATTAATTTAAATTAAATCTTTTGCAAACTGCTCATGGGTCTTTTCAACTTGAACCTTGTTTTTCTTCACCTTGTTATTTGGCCCAAAATATTATAATATAAAATATTATAATATTATTATCCTTCCTTGGATCTTCAAGCTATTAGGCCACCTTAGGCATATAATATTCAAAATAAATATTATATCCTATTTCTTTTAGCCATTTCCTTGTCTTTTGGAAAAACCACTTGATGTCCTTAATGATGACGAAATTGAAACAATACTCTCTTGACATCAATGACAACAAAACTACTCAAAATTTCTAACAACCCATTAACCATAAAGGATAGGGAGATTTGAGATGAATGGATATAAATACAACAAGGAAAGATCCTATTCCTTCCTTGATAGGATATTAACACTTAGGTAACTATGAGAGGTAGAGCATCTTGGAGATTTCAAATTGTGAAACATTTGTAGAGCCCCTACGACTTGTTGGCCCCTATGAAGGTCACCCCAAATATCTATGGTAGAGAAAAAACATAAATCAAAAGAGAAAAATATTAAAAGAGAAATATACTAAAGAACACAAGCTTATATTGAGAGGGGGGGTGAACAGTATAAGACCTCTTTTTACTTTCTCTATTTAACTTCAACTTCGCAAAGCAATGAACCAATAGCAATATCAAAGCAATGCATAAAGCAACACACAATGAGACACCAATTTTAACTTGGTTCACCCAACATGGGCTACATCCACAAAAATTTTCTCTAAAAAGCTTTCTCAAAGTTCTTTGGGAATCCTTCCCAATTACAATATTTATGAGCCTCAGCCTAAAGGAGAAACCTTCCCCTATTCAAGTATTTATGAGCCTCTACCCAAAGGAGAATCCTTCCCATCCTCATGAATTTATGAGCCTCCTGCCCAAAGGAGAATCCTTCCCCTCCTCACGAATTTATGAGCCTCTTGCACAAAGGAGAATCCTTCCCCTTAGCTCTGGAAATGGTACTTCAGAAGATCATCTACCTCTTATTCCGCTAGCATGTGGAACTCCTTTCCATAGAAGACCTCTTGTCCTCAATGCTCAGCCTCAAGAGACCTCTGTCCTCACTGATCACCTCAACAACAACTCATAAACCTATACAAAACATAGTCAGTCGGTCCAACACAAGTCTTCCTCACTTTGTCAGATCTATCCCAAGCTCAACTCATAAAGCTTGAACAAATCAACCTCTGCTGCACACAAGCCTTCTCAAAGACTTGTCAACACTGTCCTTAGGTTCTTCTCAAAGAACCACTTCAACTCGATCCTCAAGTCCTCTGCTAGGACCTGTCCAAATCAGCTCACAAGTCCTCCCTAGAACTTGTCCAAATCAGCTCACAAGTCCTCACTAGAACCTGTCCAAATCAGCTCACAAGTCCTCACTAGAACCTGTCCAAATCAGCTCACAAGTCATCACTAGAACCTGTCTAAATCAGCTCACAAGTCCTCACTAGAACCTGTCTAAATCAAATCACAAGTCTTCACTAGAACCTGTACAAATTAGCTCACAAGTCCTCACTAGAACCTGTCCAAATTAGCTCACAAGTCTTCACTAGAACCTGTCCAAATCAACTCACAAGTTCATCAAGAAAAACTTGCTTAGCATGAACCCACAAAGAGAATTGTTAGAGACCCAATGTGATTCATCAACCTCATAGAAGCATAAAGAGAATTGTTAGAGACTCAATATGTTCTATACTTAACTCCCAATCTCAATCTCAAATCTCATAGAAACATAAAGAGAATTGTTAGAGACTCAATATGTTCTATAATTAACTCCCAATCTCAATATCAATCTCAAAAGAATAAGATAGATGTAGTATGCTTTTCTCAAGAACATGAAACACAACCCAACAATTGCAAACCATGCAATATCTCATATAAAAATGATACTCATGTTCTTTCCACATCCAATATCTTTTCTCAACCAATTAGGGCTTTAATAACAATGCTTATAGACAAGGTTTAACCAACATCATTCAACTCAACATTAACCTTGAAGCATTCAACCAATCACTACATGAAAAGGAAACTAGTAGACATCCTTTTCCCTCCAAAGGTATTTGAACAAAACAACCACCAACATAAATCACCAATGCAAAGAATAACTTGCTCAAATCAATCTCAATGGAGTAAGCCCAAATCATGTATCAAGTAAAGCATTAACTTGATCAAAACAACCTCTATGGAAGCAACTCAACCATCAATCTCAAAATAGCCAACTAAGGGTTTCACCAACTCAATGCAAGTAGCAAGACTTACTAACATAAACCCTAGTGCAAAAATGCTTCCTCTTCCTCAACCAGAATTATGCATTCACCCAAAAAAAAACTCATCAATGATTTTAATGCATAAACAATCTTCAATATCTAGAAAATGGGATTTACACCAACAAGAATACCTAGTAGACAACCTTTTCACTCCAAACTCAATTTTAGAAAATACACCATCAACAATATACATGGAAGAAGTTGCCCATATCTTTGTTTTAGGAAGAAGAGAATAGTTCTTCAACCTGTTACCAACACCACCCTCAACTTTGCCACCAAGTTAGTGTTAGATCATAAAAGTAACCACAAAAATATTTATTCCATAAAACACCTTATGACTCCAATCCTTAGAAGTCAACTACCAAAAAATATTAAGCATACAAACAATATTTCCTTTTACACCTTATTTCTCCAAATTAATTAACCCATGCTCAAGGAATAATAGCTTCTAAGCAAATCTCACTCAACAATCAAGCCAAAAATCTCAACCACACACTATCAACCTTATATCTCCAAAGAAGCATTTAACCTTAAAAATAATTTTAAATAAATCTTCCCAACCACTTCTTTAACAAAATGCAGATTTTATTTAAAAAACCTTACCAAAAAAATGCTTCGAAAATCGCGGGTCAACAGTGCCTCCAAAAAAATTGGAGTGCAACAACTCTTCTCACACTCCATGGTGGGAGTCGAATGCTTGACCTCCCTTCAAGTGCCTTCGCAGAATAGTCGTTGCCACTAGGCCAATGACGCTAGATTGAAGGCTAGCAAGAGTCTCCTTCTCCTTAATCCTTTGGCGGCGGATAAACGTGGCAAAAAAAAATGATATCCGTAGCTTTTACTTCCCAACTTTTGCACAATTCGAATTTCTTTCACACCATTGCTTTGGACTATAGGTTATGGCTTATATAGCCAAACTTCCATGCTATGCACGACGTCGGTGGGAGGATAATTTGAAATTTTTGAATTAATATTATTTTGGTGCCTTTGAAACAACTTTAGGGTTTATGAAACCCTTTTGATTATTTAAAAAATAATCAAAGGTATTTTAGACCTTAGAACTTAGGTGGAGAACCCATTAAATTATTAAAATAATTTAATCACTATATCAAATAAATAAATAATTAAAAAACCTTAAAAAGGTTTTATTAATTAAGTTATTTAATTAATAAGTGTCTCCAGCCTTTGCATTAAGTTGAGAGTGGTTTTGAGAAAAACCCTTAATGCATCCACCTAGTTTTAATAAAAACCCTTAAACCTGCCATGGTTTTGATAAAAACCTTTTCATCTGCCACATGGAATCTCTCTGAAATATTCTAGAAAAGATTCTTTGGAATCTTCAACCTTTGAAGCCAATAAATCATCTTGACATTAATGCCAGTTCCTTTTGACATCAATGACAACTCATAGACAAGAAGCTAGGATCTCAAATCCAAAATTGCCAACAATCTCCCCCTTTGTCATTGATGGCAAACCATGCTTCTCAACAACACTCGAAGCTCAAAACTGCTCGTATAGAAATCAGCTCCCCCTGACTTGAGGCTCTCCCCCTTACTCATATCTCTCCCCCTTTGTCATCAATGACAAAGGGTCACCTTTGGGGCTTGGGACTAAGAATGAGCCTCTTAGCTTAGTCCCTCCCCCACCTCCTGTTGAGGTGATTAATTCTGGGGTGGGAGTAAAACTCCCATTAGGCGCTGATCTTCATTAGTGTCTATAGCTGCCTTACCATGTCTTCTCTTGTTCTCCTTGTCCATATTCCCGTTCCTGTTCATGTCACTGTTGTTGTTCTTGTTATCATTCCTATTCTTATTCATGTCTTGATTCTTGTGCCTGTTCATACCCATGTTCCTGTTCTTGTACCTTGGAATTTCAGCTCTACACTTGTCTAGCTATGTGACCTTCATTGTTGCACTTATAACAACTAACAATGTTATTTCTTTGAGGCATACCTGATCTTTGACTCCATCTGTTATGACCAACCCTGTTCCTGTTATTAGCCTTGCAATAAACAAACTTGTGCCCAAAATATTTACAAGAGTAGAAATACCCTTGAAAGAAATTACCACCTCTGAATCTGTCATTTACCTTCCTCACTTGTGTCATGCAATGTGAAGCCATGTGACAAAACTTGTGATAAGCAAAACATCTACCATTAAACTTTCCTTGATTTGACCTCTTAGGTCCTGTAAACTTTCTCCCTTTTTTTTTATTCCTGTTTTTTGATTCTGTGCATCTATCACTCAAGGAATCTTTTTTTGAAGTACTTTTCTCATCAGAACTCTCTTCCTTTTGGAATCTCTTACTAGATTCCCCAGCAGAGTCGCCAACCTATTCCATGTGTTTCTTACCAAAACCAAGACCTATTTTATCTGTTGTCCTTATTTGATCTTTGATGATTGAATTTACATTTTTGGTGCTATATTCAAACCTGTAAAGCTTCTCCTTGTACTCTTTAGTTTCCTCTTTCAAGGAAGCCACTTTCTGTTCTAACTCTCTACACTCAAGAACCGTAGACTCTAACTTATCCTTAAGTTTCTATGTCTTAGCTATAGAGAAGTCAAGACTTTCTATAAGCTCATCTCTCTCAATACAACATTCATCCAATTTATCATTGAGTCTAGCATTCTTCTTTCTTTTATTTTTCAAAACACTAAGAGCACTAACAAGTTCAGCTTCAAGATCTACTTCACCATCCTCTATAATTTCCTCTATTTGTTTACCTTTTGAAACATCAATGACATTTTTAGATTTCTTATCACTAGAGGTGCTAACCTTTTTTAAAGCCATACAAAGATCTTCCTTACAATTTTCTAAAGCATCCTCATACATAGTATAACTAGAAATAAATCCATAATTTGTGCAATCATCCTCAAGATGTCCAAAATTTCCACATCTAAAACATTTCATAAGGACAAATCTATGTTTCCTTTCTTCTTCTTTTTCTGTTAGGAACAAGATCTCATTTCCAACATCACTTGAAGAACTTCCACTATCACTACTAGAACACTTACTTGCCTTGTCTAGGTAGAAAATTTTCTTGTGTTTGTGAGAGTACCTCTTTCCTTGATTGCTTTACTCATATTTATTCTTCCTTTGATTCCTATGCCTTTCAAAATCCTTGCTCTTATAATCCTATTTATCTTCATCACTTTCATCCTTGGTAGTAGTACAGTTAGTAGCATAATGACCAAACTTTCCACAATTGAAACACTTGACATATTTCATACCTTTGTGCTTTCTTGAGAACTTGCCCTTCTTGTTGTAATATGCCTCTTCATCACTAGAAGACTCATCACTATCTTGAAGCTCTTTACCCTTGGATTTCTTGGTAGCCTTGAAAGCTACCTCCTTCTTAACTTCAACTTTCACTTGAGTTCTCAACTCAAATGTTGCAAGTATACTATGAAGCTCATCCTTTTTTAACTTATCCAAATCCTTAGCCTCCTCAATAGCAGAAATATTTTCACTAAATCTATTTGGAAGAGACCTCAAAATCTTATCACAAATATCATTTTCAGCAAGCTCAAGACCTAGTTCCTTTATAGAGTTAACAATATCATCCATACGAAGCATATAGTCACTAATATTTTCTTCATAATTCATCTTGAGTTGTTCAAACATACCTTTGAAGTGTCTCAACTTGGCATTTCGGACATTTGCATCACCTGTATGAACCACCTTCAATTGTTTCCACATTTCACTACCTGTCTTGCAGTGAATCAACTTGGTAAGATCTACCTTCTGTAAACCCTTCAAGATTGCATTCATTGCCTTTGAATTGCTATGATGTAGGAGCCTCTCTTCCTTAGTAGAAGGACCATGCTCAGGAATGGTATACTCATCCTTAATCACTTCCCAAACTTCATTTCCAAGAGCCATAAGATGAACCTTCATCCTAGCACTCCAAAGCCCAAAATCTGCCCCATCAAGAATAGGTGCTGCATTACCACTTGTAGATTCCATTGTGTTCTTTACAATATTTTCCTTCAAGTTGTTAAAATTTTTGAAAGAACCAGCTTTGATACCAATTGAAGAACACAAGCTTATATTGAGAGGGGGGGTGAACAGTATAAGACTTCTTTTTACTTTCTCTATTTAACTTCAACTTTGCAAAGTAATGAAACAATAGCAATATCGAAGCAATGCATAAAGCAACACATAATGAGACACCAGTTTTAATGTGGTTCACCCAACATGGGCTACATCAACAAAAATTTTCTCTAAAAAGCTTTCTCAAAGTTCTTTGGGAATCCTTCCCAATTACAATGTTTATGAGCCTCAGCCCAAAGGATAAACCTTCCCCTACTAAAGTATTTATGAGCCTCTGCCCAAAGGAGAATCCTTCCCCTCCTCATGAATTTATGAGCCTCCTGCCCAAAGGAGAATCCTTCCCCTCCTCATGAATTTATGAGCCTCCTTCCCAAAGGAGAATCCTTCCCCTCAGCTCTGGAAATGATACTTCAGAAGATCATCTACCTCTTATTCCACTAGCATGTGGAACTCCTTTCCATAGAAGACCTCCTGTCCTCAATGCTCGACCTCAAGAGACATCTGTCCTCACCGATCACATCCACAAGCAACTCATCAACCTTGTACTAAACACAGTCAGTCGGTCCAGCACAAGTCTTCCTCACTTTGTCAGATCTGTCCCAAGCTCAACTCATAAAGCTTGAACAAATCAACCTCTGCTACACACAAGCCTTCTCAAAGACTCATCAAAATTGTCCTTAGGTTCTTCTCAAAGAACCACTTCAACTCTGTCCTCAAGTCCTCTGCTAGGACCTATCCAAATTAGCTCACAAGTCCTCCCTAGAACTTGTCCAAATCAGCTCACAAGTCCTCACTAGAACCTGTCCAAATCAGATCACAAGTCCTCACTAGAACCTATCCAAATCAGCTCACAAGTCCTCACTAGAACCTGTCCAAATCAGCTCACAAGTCCTCACTAGAACCTGTTCAAATCAACTCACAAGTCTTCACTAGAACCTGTCCAAATCAGCTCACAAGTTCATCAAGAAAAACTTGCTTAGCATGAACCCACAAAGAGAATTGTTAGAGACCCAATGTGATTCATCAACCTCATAGAAGCATAAAGAGAATTGTTAGAGACTCAATATGTTTTATACTTAACTCCCAATCTCAATCTCAAATCTCATAGAAACATAAAGAGAATTGTTAGAGACTCAATATGTTCTATACTTAACTCCCAATCTCAATCTCAATCTCAAAAGAATAAGATAGATGTAGTATGCTTTTCTCAAGAACATGAAACACAACCCAACAATTGCCAACCATGCAATATCTCATATAACAATGATACTCATTTTCTTTCCACAACCAATATCTTTTCTCAACCAATTAGGGCTTTAACAACAATGCTTAAAGACAAGGTTTAACCAACATCATTCAACTCAACATTAACCTTGAAGTATTCAACCAATCACTACATGAAAAGGAAACTAGTAGACATCCTTTTCCCTCCAAAGGTATTTGAACAAAACAACCACCAACATAAATCACCAATGCAAAGAATAACTTGCTCAAATCAATCTCAATGGAGTAAGCCCAAATCATGTATCAAGTAAAGCATTAAATTGATCAAAACAACCTCTATGGAAGCAACTCAACCATCAATCTCAAAACAACCAACTAAGGGTTTCACCAACTCAATGCAAGTAGCAAGACTTAGTAACATAAAACCTAGTGCAAAAATGCTTCCTCTTCCTCAACCAGAATTATGCATTCACCCAAAAAAAAAACTCATCAATGATTTTAATGCATAAACAATATTCAATATCCAGAAAATGGGATTTACACCAACAAGAATACCTAGTAGACAACCTTTTCACTCCAAACTCAATTTTAGAAAATACACCATCAACAATATACATGGAAGAAGTTGCCCATACCTTTGTTTGAGGAAGAAGAGAATAGTTCTTCAACTTGTTACCAACACCACCCTCAACTTTGCCACCAAGTTAGGGTTAGATCATAAAAGTAACCACAAAAATATTTATTCCATAAAACACCTTATGACTCCAATCCTTAGAAGTCAACTACAAAAAAATATTAAGCATACAAACAATATATCCTTTTACACCTTATTTCTCTAAATTAATTAAACCATGCTCAAGGAATAATAGCTTCTAAGAAAATCTCACTCAACAATCAAGCCAAAAATCTCAACCACACACTATCAACCTTATATCTCGAAAGAAGCATTTAACCTTAAAAATAATTTTAAATAAATCTGCCCAACCACTTCTTATTTAAAAAAATACAGATTTTATTTAAAAAACCTTACCAAAAAAATGCTTTCGAAAATCGCGGGTCAACAGTGCCTCCGAAAAAATTAGAGTGCAAAAACTCTTCTCACACTCCACGATGGGAGTCGAACGCTTGACCTCCCTTCAAGTGCCTTCGCAGAACAGTCGTTGCCACTAGGCCAACGACACTAGCTTGAAGGCTAGCAAGAGTCTCCTTCTCCTTAACCCTTTGGCGGCGGATAAACGTGGAAAAAAAATGATAGCCGTAGCTTTTACTTCCCAAATTTTGCACAATTCGAATTTCTTTCACACCATTGCTTTGGACTATAGGTTATGGCTTATATAGCCAAACTTCCATGCTATGCACAACGTCGGCGAGAGGATAATTTGAACTTTTCGAATTAATATTATTTTGGTGCCTTCGAAACAAATTTAGGGTTTATGAAACCCTTTTGATTATTTAAAAAATAATCAAAGGTATTTTAGACCTTAGAACTTAGGTGGAGAACCCATTAAATTATTAAAATAAATTAATCACTATATCAAATAAATAATTAATTAAAAAACCTTAAAAAGGTTTTATTAATTAAGTTATTTAATTAATAAGTGTCTCCAGCCTTTGCATTAAGATGAGAGTGGTTTTGAGAAAAACCCTTAATGCATCCACCTAGTTTTAATAAAAACCCTTAAACCTGCCATGGTTTTGATAAAAACCTTTTCATCTGCCACATGGAATCTCTATGGAATCTTCTAGAAAATATTCTTTGGAATCTTCAACC
The DNA here is from genome assembly GCA_028583015.1 of Wollemia nobilis. Lineage (NCBI taxonomy): Eukaryota > Viridiplantae > Streptophyta > Pinopsida > Araucariales > Araucariaceae > Wollemia > Wollemia nobilis. Next base: position 5,674,936 of record JAQPPZ010017129.1, read on the forward strand.
TTTGAAGCCAATAAATCCTCTTGACATTAATGCCAGTTCCTTTTGACATCAATGACAACTCATAGACAAGAAGCTAGGATCTCAAACCCAAAATTGCCAACATATACCCGTTGTGATTGATCCACAACACACCCCAAAATTGGGGACCCACCTTTTTGTAGGCTCACAGGGAAGGATCTCAGTGACCCAGATGCCAGAATTGAAAAAAAAAGAGAAAATGCACAAGTGTAGAAAGGGGTAGCGAAATCGCGACAGGTAGCAAAATCGCGACATGTTGCGAAATCGCGACCGAAGCCAGAAATTGTCGCGAAATCGTGACATGTCGGAAAATCACGGTCAGCGCGGTCAATGGCAACGAAACAGAAAAACTATCATGAAATCACGACGTGTCGGTGACCAGGAAGAAAAAGGTGTCGCGAAATCGCGACGTGTCGGTGGCCAGGAAGAAAAAGGTGTCACGAAATCGCGACGTGTCGGTGGCCAGGAAGAAAAAGGTGTCGCGAAATCACGACGTGTCGGTGACCAGGAGGAAAAAGGTGTCGCGAAATCGTGACGTGTCGGTAACCAGGATGAAAAGGATGTCGCGAAATCGCGACATGTCGCTGAGGAGAAAAGAAAAGGTGTCGCGAAATCGCGACATGCTGTTCGAAAGAAAATAATTGATGTCGCGAAATCGCGACGTGTTTTGCCGAAGCGTACGGGTGATGAAAAGTGTCACGATTTCCCGACGTGTTTTGGAAAGGTGTACGAAAGCGAAAAAATGTCGCGATATCGCGACAGGAAACAGCTAAAGGACTCGATGAGGAAAGACGTCGCGATTTCGCGACCGATTGCAGCAAAGGTGTACGGACGAAAAAATGGTCGCGATTTCGCTACGGGTTTTGACAGACTGTACGGAACAGAAAAATGGTCACGATTTCGCGACGTGTTTTGCCGAAGCGTACGAAATAGAAAAATGGTCACGATTTTGTGACGTGTTTTGCCGAAGTGTACGGAACAAAAAAATGGTCGCGATTTCGCGACGTGTTTTGCCGAAGTGTACGGAACAGAAAAATGGTCGCGATTTCGCGACAGAAAGCTGCATGAAGGTCCGAAAGGGAAAAACGTCACGATTTCGCGACGAGTTTTGCAGAAGCGTACGGATGATGAAAGGTGTCACGATTTCATGATGCATTTTGGCAAAGTTGTACGGTACAAGGAAGATGTCGCAAAATCGCGACGAAAATGAAAATCAGGCTCAAAGCAGGGAAGTGTTGCGATTTCGCGACGTGTTTTGGCAAACAGTACGGACGGAGAAAATGGTCACGATTTCATGACAGAAAGCTGCATGAAGGTCCGAGGGAAAAAACGTCGCGATATCGCGACAAGTTTTGCCAAGGCGTACGGAAGATAAAAATGGTAGCGATATCGTGACTGTTTGTCGAAGGAAGGCAAGAGGATGATAATGGTCGCGATATCGTGACGTAAAGTTGCCAAGGGATCTCGAGGCCAGAATGGTAGCGATATCGCTACGAAAAGCCGTTGGACGCGTACGACAGGAAAGCATGTCGTGATATCGCGACATGTCACGATTTCGTGACATGTCGCGATTTTGTGACCGGGAAGATGAACGGGCAGACTTGCAGTTTTGTCATTTTTTTCATAGTAAGCGTTACACAGGGCATAGGAAAAGCACGACACATGGCGCACAGGTGTCAAACTTGCAGGGACGTTACATGCAGAGGCGAATTTCGGGGCGTTTCCAAATTTGAGCGTGAATCAAAACGAGAAAAAGCAGGAATTTGAAGGGTCGCCCACAGGAAGAGGAAATGAAGCGACAGAGGAAATCGAAGAGCCATAACATTGCTATAAAGCCAGAAATGCAGATTGAAGATGGGTTGGAAATTTTTGAATACGGAGTTGCAGAGACGAAGGCTTTGTGCTATTCTGGGCCCATACTTGGGCAATTTCCTTCTTTTTATTCTGGGATTTTCTTTCATACCTGGAACATTTTTGAATGTAATCGAGATATCATTTAAATACAAATACAGAGAGTTGGCATCTTATTGGATGAGAAAGAAGGAGTAACTTTTGCATGCATGATTTAATGTTTATATTTCCCTTCCGGATTTCTTAGGTTTTTAGGTGAAGTTAATGCAAGATCTCTTGGTTGCTTCATGCGAATGCCTGTTTTCTGGAATTACCACAGAAACCATCGAGACTCGCACCTGGCCTATTTGGATTGTGTGGACGTGCAGGTTCATTAGGTTAGGTTGCATGTAGAAAGCCTCAGTATCTTTGATTTCATCAGATTAGTGACAGCTTTCTGACAGTAATCTATTTTATTGTTATTTTTGTTTACTTTTGTCTTTGCTTTTCAAACCCACATTTTATTTTCAGCAGTTTAATTACTGTGTTTGAATAAATCACTGAAAATCCATCAGAATTAAAGGTTAAAGCATATTTTATTCATTTTGAGTCCATTGAAAGTTCAAAATTAATAAACCACAGTGCCCCTTGTTAACATCCACTTGCAAACCCTAAGGTGTTCTTAGCATTTCATTTTAAACAGCATCCTTGATAATTAATAATCAGCATAATAAGAACCTTGGAGAAATCGTTTTTCTTTGCAAGCAGAGGATTTAGGACTCGGATCCTATAGGAGAGTGTGTTTTCACAATCGGGTTAAAACACAACTCAACAATACCTTAGGAAAACCCACTAGATCTAAGCTCTTGGTAGCCTCGGTCATCATTGGAACACTAGAAATAAAGCAAAAAATGGGTTAATGGTGAAGTGCATCCCTCTAAATAAGAAGAATTGTGAAAAGGAAAAATTTGAAACCTCAAGCAGTGTAAAGAGGAATTCACCAAAGGAGCTAGTTGGGATGCAAAAAGAGCATAACACTAACTATCATTGGGTAACCATAACAACCCGAAGTGACTAGAAGCAAGGAAAGTGACGATGATCTAGTTTTGGTCTTATTAGTCCTAGTAATTAGATACAATACCCTAGGTGAAGTTGGAGCTTAAAGTAGTAGCACAAAGACACTCCAAGAGGTAACTCCTATTGTTGCTATTACATAATGTACCCCAATTTGGGGACCCACTTGAAATTTTGGTTTTAATTTGATTTTTTTCTTGCTTACATCAAAATTTCAAATTTTGCTTACACCAAGATTGCTTGCATTGCATATTGTGGAAGACTTATATTTTGGCTACATTGATTTAAATTGATTTTTTTGAATATTTGCATGCCAATGGTATTATTTCAGAATAAATGTTTCAAAAATTTAAATTTCAATGGTTTTTCTAATGTTCAAAATATTAAAATCAATTTTAGGGTTCTTTAAATTTCATCATCTTGCCCTAAATTTACTACAAAATTGAAATTGCCATAACTTTTGATTGAAAAATCCATTTAAGGTGATTCAAAGCCTAGTGGAAAGATCTTGAGATCATCTATACAATGGTACTAAATTTATATAATTCTATATATGATTATTTTTTCAAAAATAGTAATTTTCCATTACAAATAATGAATTATAAAATATAATATCTCTTTATCCACAAAGATTTTTTGAGATATCTCAACGGTTTTGAATACCCAGTTTTCTAATTTAAAAGTGTGTAAAATTTCATAAAATTATAGGCACTTTGAATTTTACCATTTTTTACACTACGAGATAACCTCGAGCTCTTGATGATGCACTGTTTCAATAAAATCAAGTCTAAAATTAATTTTTGGATGAGTATATATATTCCCATGTTCTCTGTAATTCTATTTTTTATTGCTAGTGAAACTACTCATTTTAAATAGGTTATACTGCCAAAATTCATGGACTCAGACCTCAGGAGACAAGTAAAATATAGGGCTATTGAGAGAATAATTTCATATATTGCCTCTCCATAGCCAATCATAGAACTTTGCTAAAGCTAGCCCAATAATATCTAGTCTGTTCACTAATATATCCACAAAAAATTCTAAATCATACAATTTTACTCCAACCGCTTGCCATCGCTTTCAAATCTTTGATGAAGTTGTGACCATTCATCTCATTGAAAGCATGAGATTCCAAAAGTTTTTGAAAGGAAAACTATTTCGATGCATTCAAAATCAAAACTAATGCTTAAGTCCTAAAATGTGAAGTGCATTAAATGAAAGAGGCAAAATTGAAATGAGATACAAGAATCTAGAGAAATCATAGCCCTTTTATTTAACTCTTTAACCTCGGTTACAAAATTGCCTCCTCCCTTTTTAGGGGTTAGGAGCGTTAAATAGATTTGGTTACAATCGTGATCAATAATCCTTCTTTCGCATGCCCACATTTGAAATGGGCGGGCCAAAGTTTTGCCACCACTTATGCTGATGAATCCTCACTTCTCATTGCTTATCCTGCGTTCAGAGACACAACGACATTGTTAGTAGCACCTGTTGCGAAATAAGAAACACTTGTTCTCTAAAACGATAAAAGATGCATGTATAGAACCTAATAAAATGATGACTAAACTGATTCCAAATGACTTGCAATTTGAACATGAACCAGGAAACATTACCAGAGGGCCACTGTCATTGAAACAGTCGGCCAATTTGCATTCAACTAAAATTCATCCCTAGGAAGGACGAATTTTGCTGTAATTTGTCCCCGAGTAGGATGAATTCTACTATGTTAAAACGTCGAGTTGCTGCCGCTCAAATGTCACACCTCGAGATCTCCAAAACACCTACAAAAAGAGGGGTTAAGTAATTGGGGCCATTTTGGGATGACCTAGATGGTCAGATTCTCCCAATTTGACCTCCATCAACGAGAATTTGGCATCGCTACCTGCAAGTCAGTGGGACAACAAAAGCGACAAAAGCGACAAGCATATGATGAAATCTGATTAAAATATTATGAAATTGAATACATGAACTATCTAGTCAGCATAGAATGGAATGAGAAATGAATAAATGACAAAAAATGAATTAGAATGAAACTCAAAAGGTGTGGGGTGCCCGAGTGGGCCACCCACCATTGGAACTTGATTTCGATGCCAATCCACTAGGGATGGGCCCAAAATCTCTCAGAATGGGTTGTCGACAAATTGGTGGATTCAATGTGGTCAAATGTTGGGTTTGGGTTTGGATCCACGCTTCCAAAAGCCACCCAATAACCTCTTTTATGAATTAGATTAAGGATGTGAAAAGGTGAATCGAAAAAGGGTGCAATGGGGTGTTCAATTTGGTAGCACTTCATTGCTTGAAAATGCCTCCAACCTGTTCTTTTTTGGGTGGGAAAGTCCACCAATTTATAGACCCAGGGGGTCTCTTTTGGATGGGCATGCAAGGATGCCATGTGGCGGCCATGCCTTCCTAGGAGGGAGGAGACTCCTCCCTGACTTGGGTTTCCATGACTGCCCTTGTGACAGTCCTCCAACGGCCAATCTACCCACCTACACACGCATGCACGACAGGAGGCAATAAATGACTGTCTTTGGCTGCCACTTGGCGGCATTCTTATTTTTGCCCGTTAAACCTGGAATTCATCCTGACCAAAGATGAATTTAGAATTTTTCCCTGGGTGAGACGGATTCCAGTTTGAATTTATCTCTGGGTGAGATGAATACTGAGCAAAGTGCTTGAATGTGCCAAATTGCCTTTTGACCTTACAAAATTGCTACAAAAGTGGTCAAGACAACTGTTTAACCTCTGAGGGCTGCCTTGGGGGCTATGTGTGTCAAAGCGATCAGTGTTTGCAGTCACATAATCAGATTGGTGCTGTTTTGGTGTCTATAGATGCCCCTTTTTGGGATGCGCTGTGCATGGCACAGCGTCGACCAAAAATAGATAACCAAAGCACTAATAATTAGGGTTCTTGGTAACCTAACCAACTTTTGATGCCCCAAGTATGGAAAGGGCATGCATTATTGAATCCTTGCTTCTGACGAGCTAAGGAATTTGATTTCAAGTATTAACCTGTTTTGGTGAGGTGTGACTTGAGCTTGGACATTGATCAGTCATGATTAGGCAAAGGGCACAACCTTTTGTCCACAGGGGAACCTTGTGTTCATGCTTCAGGAATGCCAAGTGTTTGATCAATTTGTGATAATTGCTTGTTTGCTGCCCCAAGCAGGAGCGTAATTGTCTTTGTCAATGATTCTTTGAATGCATGTCATTTTCTTTAATTGGGTGTGTGCTTGTTGATTGGTGACTAAGTGTGACTACCCCCTCAAGCGACGAATCGATGAGGGAATGACCTTCGTGAGAAAAGCGACGAGTCACTTGACCCAAGATGACTTATGCAAAGGTGCCCTTAGAGATTTTACCGTTAAGCATGTGTAATTTCTCGATGTTTGGACCTATTTTTGGTGGGTAAAAAAAACCCTTTTGGTGATGCCATAATGGGGTGAAATCATTGAAAACCCGTCTTCCCGTGGAGTGGTCCAGCTAGGGTAGCCTTCTTGGGGAAGTAGGAGAGTGACAATTTGAGCCCCAACATCAATTTTCTATGCCAAGAGGTTAAGTGCAAGAGAACTTGTGTCCGACAATGCTTATTGCTTTGTTTTTATGTTGCATTTTTTATTGTTTTTGAGTGGGTTTTGACCCTTTTGTGACGTCGTTTGGGGTGAAATTGTCAAAAATCCATCTTCCCGTGGAGCGGTCCGGCTATGGTAGCCTTCTTAGGGAGTAGGATAGTGACAATGTAAACCCCGAAATCAGTTTTGCTATGCCAAGAGGTTAAGTGCAAGAGCACTTGTGTCTGGCAATGTTTATTGTTGTTTGTTTGTGTTGTATTTTTTGTTGTTTTTGTTGTTTTGTTATTTTTTTTAATTTTTTCTTTGTATATATGTCATAATTTCATGTTATGCATAATGATTGATGTTGATGGATGCATGCTACTTTATATTGATGTATGCATATGGTATGATAAATGCGAATTTTGTTGATTTATATGATAGGTAATGGGATGGATGAAATGATTTGTTGATAACTTTGCATTGGCACCATAGACTATACAGGACTTATGGCTTTGTGTACTGGGTGATTGTTGTGGTAAATGCTTTTGTGTATATATGTTGCTCTTTTTTTTTGTATTTTCTGATGGTATTGTAAGGATGAAAAGTAGCGCAGTTGGTTTAGAAATGTAGCTAAGGTTTTCTGAGACTCAGACGGGTTTAAATCACTAACCACAACTGAACTTTATCTTACAAGACTTTTGGACAAGGTATGAATCAGACTTGTTTTTGACCAAGTTATTTCACATCCCTGTGTGTGCAATTGAGTTCATTTATGTGGTATTTGTCAGGATACCACCAGTGCCAGATAGGCTGTCAACCAAACCTGTACTGAGGATCACCTAATTAGCTCCACTAACTCCTTTATTGTATTTAGTCAGATTAATCTGCAGTGCTATCTAGGATATCATAAGCTAGCTCATCCACATGTAAATATTGGTCTACACACATGCAAAGCGAATGTGACAGACATATCATCATGTGGGTAGGATACCACCATTACCAGATAGGTTGTCAACCAAACCTGTAATGAGGATCACCTAGATGGTTTTCGAATGTTGAGAATTCCAAGGATTCAAGTTCATGTTGTTTGTTGGTTGAATGATTTGGGAAACTTGCTTGTCTATATAGTGATGCAAATCACTATTTATTTTTCTTTTTGAGCAAGGATTTTGAATAGTGGTGATAACCACTGTTACTTGATTTTGTATTTTGAGCGGTGTGAGTTTGAGCTTGTGAATGGCCTTGATCCTAGTGGCCTTGGGGATGACTACCCATCCTGGTTAGGGGCGGATAGTACGAATCCTTACGACATTGGGAACCAAGGGGATGATGGAGATTATGAAGTAAGGGCATTGATCTTTTAGGCCTTGGGGATGACTACCCATCCTAATTAGGGGCGGATTATATGAATCCTTACAACTTGGAGACCAAAGGTGAATGGAAAGGGTTAGGATGATGGTTTGTTGGAATTTTTTTTGTGAATGGCATTGATCCTTTTAGGTCTCGGGGATGACTACCCATCCTTGGCAGGGATGTGTAGTACAAATCCTTACAACTTTGGGAACCAACTATGATTGGGATTTGGTAGGGGTAAAAACTACTATTTATTAAGGTGAATAGATAAGGAAGAGCTCGTCCTTTCGTCAATTCTCAGCATTCTAGAACCATTCGCATAGGGGGATGAGAAAGATAACCATTTCGCTTATGGTGACTTGGATTACTGTGTAGGTTTCATCTTTCATTCACACAACTTGGGAATTGTTTATGTGTTTTAGCTTGTGTTGGGATGCTACGTAAAAAGGTGTATTTCAAGTATAACTCTACCTTCATAAAATCTATCTGACTCGGTACATTACGTGGCTAGAGAGAAAAATGATGACTGAATTATGAAAACTCTTGATACATTAGAAGACCACTGACTCTAGTGTGGTAAAAAGCAGTAAATGGTGTATTTTTGTTGTTTTTTTTTGGACTGCTTATAAAATGGAAAAATGTGGAACAAGATGGACTAGCAGAGCATTTACAGCTTATGGTGCCTTTGACCTGTACGACCATAAATATGCAATGTATGGATGCGATGCTTAGTGCAGCTATATATTTTTGTATTTTTGATGGAATGATTTTTGTGAATATGAAGATGAGATGCAAGAAGAGCTTTTATTGATGAATTTGAGCATGCCTAGAAATGATATGCAAATCTTTATTGTTTTTGATGATTTTTGTTGTTTTTGAATTTTCTTGATGGTGACCAAGGGATTTCGAGAATCCTTTGGGGCCTTTTTGGGGTGACCAAGCGATTGCAATAATCCTTGGAGCTTTTGGGGTGACCAAGTGATTGCGATAATCCTTGGAGATTTTGGGGTGACCAAGTGATTGCGATAATCCTTGGACCTTTTGAGGTGACCAAGCGATTGCGATAATCCTTGGAGATTTTGGGGTGACCAAGCGATTGCGAGGAGATTTTGGGGTGACCAAGTGATTGCGATACTCCTTGGAGATTTTTGGGTTTTGACCAAGTGATTGCGATAATCCTTGGAGCTTTTGGGATGACCAAGCGATTGCGATAATCCTTGGAGCTTTTGGGTTGACCAAGAGATTTCGATAATCCTTGGAGCCTTTGGTGTGACCAAAGGTTTTTTAGGCACCTTTGGGGCATTTTGGGGTGACCAAGTGATTGCAATAATCCTTGGAGCTTTTGGGCTTGACCAAGCGATTACAGGAATCCTTGGAGCTTTTTGGGATGACCAAGCGATTACGATAATCCTTGGAGCTTTTGGCTTGCTCTTCAGGGGATAGATGTACCCCCAGCTTGATGATATTTGTGCTTTGGATCTGGATCTGGAGGGATTGGCATGAATGGATCGGCCCTATGCACGGATAGGAAGACAGGGTCTACCCTCGATACTGATATTGCTATGGGGTCTCTAGACGGAAGTTGATCTTTGTGTTCCCAAAGTGGTGGATTTAACCGTTGGTTCCACTGTGGTGGGTTAACGTGCCACTCATGCCCTATTATTATGTTTATCTATTGAAGTGCTTCCTTGATATTTATGGGATGTTGATGTTGTCGCATGTGATTGATGTAGGCTATCTCTGTCTTATCCTCACCTTCGGGCAGTGAGTATAGCTCATCAAAATTTGGAGATTCTAAGACATGGAGGACTGCATTATCAAGTAGCCTTACGGTCGGAGGTTGATCCTCTTTGAAAGGAGCCTCATGTAAGTTGGGCCTTGGGAGCTCTAAAATCTTGGTCTCTACCGACTCAAAGTGCTCTAGCGCTTTGCATGTATCGAGGGATTTGAGCTCCTCCTATTTGGTTGGTTCTTGTTGAGGAACTTGGGGCCTATGGAGGGGTGGCCAGATAGCACCCCCCATGCCTTGGTAGGGCAGTTCATCCCGCTCTTCTTCTCGCTTTGATTCCTTAGAGGCTTCTTGATGCATTTCTAAGGGTGGCCCATAAACCTGAGTGGGTTCCTAAGGAAGGTGCCCGTCATTGGTTATAGGAGTAGCCTCCCGTTCATGTCTAGGAGGCATTAGGGGTGGTGCTCGATAGGGTCACGAAGACTTGTCTCGCACCCAGAGGTTGTGCCTCTCATAATGTTTTGTCTTATGTGTGTGAGGGATTGGAGTCCTCTCCTACATAGTGTGTTGGAACAACTCATCCTTCTGGCACTGAAGGTGCTCTTTGTTAATATGGTACAGTTCCTCTAAATGTAGTCGCTCTAGCTCAAGCTACGTGAATTGCATCCAGCGTGTGATGTGCTTGACATATTCTAAGATAGTTGGTCCGGTCGCCTCATGTCTAAAAGGCCTATATGCCTCTCCTAGATATCTATCTCGGTCGTAGTGATCCAAGATCTCTATAGGCTGACTACCTCTGTTGGAGGTAGTGGCATTTATTCGAGGCTCTGGCCTCAGTAGGTGATCCTGATAGCTAGCATTTGCAGAGGTATATTGCTCCCATGATGTATATTGTTCTTGAGGAAGGTAAGGGTTTTCCTTGTGCTCTCTTTCATAAGTGAAAAAGGGACGGATAGAGCTAGCTTGCCCTGCCTGAAGAGCCTTGTGCTCTGGATTTGTCCTTGTAGTCCTGACAACTAGAGGGGGTGAAGGAGGGATAGTGTAATCATGTGGTTCCTCTCGTTGAACCCTATGTTGACCTAGCGCTTTTTCATGTGGTGACCACTCATAGCGAGCATCTAAGGGAGCTCTCCTATGGATGTACCCCTCATGGAAGGGTGTGTGATGGGTGCTATGCTGAACAGGAGTGCCCCTAGAAGAGGTGCCCCTATAGTCCCTTTTTGTTAAGGTGTGGAGGGGACTGCCTTGTGTGTCAGGTCGCCAAGGTGGTATGACCAAATCCTTGGGGCTATACCATAGGTGACTTGTGCCTCCTTGGATATTCCCCACAACATCTACCCGTGATTGGGCTTGGCTACGGGTGAGCACCATGACGATGTCTCTCTAAAAACCCTAAAAATTGAAATGAGTCAGATGGGGCCCAAAATTGGGGTGCACATCCTTCTTACCATATATAAGACAAAAATGAAGTTTCAAGTCCTAACTCTAAATACATTAGGATATATTGACCTCCGAACAACTCAAAAAGCATAAAAAATTAGCCGAGTAATTTTAAAACCTAATTTTGGGGCACTAGATGATGGAATTTGGCCCCGAAAACTGAATTTTTTGGCAAATAGGACTCTAGGGAGTCATATTTGTTTAAAATTCTCCCAAATAACTCCCTGTAAAATTTCATGTCAATCGGAGCTACGGTTGAGAAGTTATGGCCCCGACAAGATGCACTAAAATTTAGGGAAAAAAAAATAAGATTTTCCATATTTTGTTGGATGCTCCTGAATCACTTATGGGCACCTTTGGGGTGCTTTTGGGTTGACCAAAGGGTTCATGGAAACCTTTGGGGCATTTTGGAGTGACCAAGCTATTGCGGGAATCCTTGGAGCTTTTGGAGCGAGTGACAAAATGCATAGATTTTTATCTTTTGTTTATGATTTTTCTAATTTTTTTTTTGTTACACTAAGAATAAATGAACACACACATACACAAATGGTGATTATCTCTTTTAAATATTAATGGTGTGTCCTAGACTGGTTTTAGTGCATTTTTATGATTTTGTTTTGTTTTTGAAAGTTTTGAAGAATGTTTAAATGCGTAATGAAGGCTCATATAACTCCCATAAATGGTCGCCCCTTCAATATACCTTTTCCCGACCGATATACCAACCTCTCTATATACCCGCACTTACGAGAGGGAAAATATAGGTACGTGAGAGCATATGGTATGTGGAACATAGGTGGTACGGAAGGGGGATTGTTATGTTAATGACACCTACCATAGAAGACTTATCCTCGCGCACTGGGAATCACCCTAGCGACACTCGGTCAGCTTTCGTCAGGATTTACACCTAACAACAGTGACAATCGGGGAAATGGATGCAAAAATAAAGCCAAGGTGGTGATGAACCCACGGTTGGTCTTGATCAAGGGCTGGGGTCTTACGACTAGCTCCTTGGTTTAAAGATACCACGTGATGTGTGTGTAGTTTATTTTAATTAAAATTGAAACATGCAAGCAACCAACTTTCCCTAAGCAAGCAAAAGTTGACAGGAAAAAAAAAGAAACAGAAAATCAAAAAATGATAGGGACAGTTTTGGAACCTTACCTTACTCTGCCTAAACCTGCTGTTTCTGATCTTCGACTCTAAAAATTTACAGACAAAAATTCATCCCTCTGTGAGACGAATTATAGAACAAAATTCGTCCCTGTCTGAGACGAATTGGAATTCATCTCAGGGTCAGACGAATTACAGTAAAGTAATCACCATAGGCAAAGACAAATTACAGTCAGAGTTCGACAAAGGTACCTGTAAGCACAAATCACAAATTTTTTTGATCAGTTTCTTGATCTCAGAAATCAGGGGACAAGGTCCCACTGTGATCACCATTGAAAGCATGAGATTTCAAAAGTTTTTGAAAGGAAAACTATTTCGATGCATTCAAAATCAAAACTAACGCTTAAGTCCTAAAATATGAAGTGCATTAAAAAAAAGAGGCAAAATTGAAATGAGATACAAGAATCTAGAGAAATCACAACCCTTTTATTTAACTCTTTAACCTCGGTTACAAAATTGCCTCCTCCCTTTTTAGGGGTTAGGAGCGTTAAATAGATTTGGTTACAATCGTGATCAATAATCCTTCTTTCACATGCCCACATTTGAAATGGGTGGGCCAAAGTGTTGTCGTCGCTTATGCTGATGAATCCTCGCTTCTCGTTGCTTATCCTATGTTCAGAGACACAACGACATTGTTAGTAGCACCTGTTGCAAATAAGAAACACTTGTTCTCTAAAACGATAAAAGATGCATGCATAGAACCTAATAAAATGATGACTAAACTGATTCCAAATGACTTGCAATTTGAACATGAACCATGAAACATTACTAAACTGATTCCAGTTGACCAATTTGCATTCAACTAAAATTCATCCCTGGGAAGGACGAATTCTGCTGTAATTCATCCCCGGGTAGGACGAATTCTACTGTGTTAAAATGCCGAGTTGCTATCGCTCAAATGTCACACCTCGAGATCTCCAAAACACCTAAAAATAGAGGGGTTAAGTAATTGGGGCCATTTTGGGATGACCCAGATGGTCAGATTCTCCCAATTTGACTTCCATAAGCGAGAATTTGGCGTCACTACCTGCAAGTCAGTGGGACAACAAAAGCATAGAATGGAATGAGAAATGAATAAATGACAGAAAATGAATTAGAATGAAACTCAAAAGGTGCGGGGTGCCCGAGTGGGCCACCCACCGTTGGAACTTGATTTCGACACCAATCCACTAGGGATGGGCCCAAAATATCTCAGAATGGGTTGTCGACAAATTGGTGGATTCAATGTGGTCAAATGTTGGGTTTGGGTTCGGATCCACGCTTCCAAAAGCCACCCAATAACCTCTCTTGTGAAAGATATTAAGGATGTGAAAAGGTGAATCGAAAAAGGGTGCAATGGGGTGTTCAATTTGGCAGCACTTCGTTGCTTGAAAATGCCTCCAACTTTGTTCTTTGTTGGGTGGGAAAGTCCACCAATTTATAGACCCAGGGGGTCTCTTTTGGATGGGCATGCAAGGATGCCATGTGGCGGCCATGCCTTCCTAGGAGGGAGGAGACTCCTCCCTGACTTGGGCTTCCATGACTGCCCTTGTGATAGTCCTCCAAAGCCAATCTACCCACCTACACACGCATGCACGATAGGAGGCAATAAATGACTGTCTTCGACTGCCACTTGGCGGCATTCTTCTTTTTGCTTGTTAAACCTGGAATTCATCCTGACCAAAGATGAATTTAGAATTCATCCCTGGGTGAGACGGATTCCAGTTTGAATTCATCTCTAGGTGAGACGAATACTGAGAAAAGTTCCTGAATGTGCCAAATTGCCTTTTGACCTTACAAAATTGCTACAAAAGTGGTCAGGACCACTGTTTAACCTCTGAGGGCTGCCCTAGGGGCTATGTGTGTCAAAGCGATCAGTGTTTGCAGTCACATAATCAGATTGGTGCTGTTTTGGTGTCTACATCCGCATACCCGCAATAAAATCTAGGCCTTCTATTTTTAGATCAATCAAAACCTATTGCTATTGCATCAATGATGAAAGCCACTCTATACATTTTTTCTAATAAAATTTGAGTTGCACATTCTATAAAATGAACTTAGGAAAAGGTTTTAATTACATCTAAATATTTTAGGTATGAATTTAATAACTTTGGGACCTAAGTGCTTTTGAGACCTTTGACATATCTAATACCTAATTCCTTAGATGATAAAGAAATTATTTTTTGTAATGTGGATTAAACCCTTGAATCATTGGCCAATCAGATATGATCACTCTTGCAATATCGACGACCTCCCCACCGTTGATCTCTTCATTGCCGACTAGATATGAGCCTTGTATCTTTGAGCCAATATAAGACTATCATTGATGGATTGCCAATGAGAACCACATCGTTGATATTCAGATGTGTGATATGATTTGGTCCGTTCATTTCCATCCAATGGGAGGCCATCGCTAATGTGTCACCGATGAATACTATGTATCACCGATGAAGTTTAGAATGAGATTTTAAAGGTTTTAATAATAGAAATAATATTAAAGACATGGGTGGCTATACTTGCTTGTATGAAATTGTGATAAAACCTTAGTGATAAGGAGGTCCTTATGAAATAACCTTAATGTTGGGAATATTAATAAAAATACAGGGAATGATCTAATTAATTTGAATAGATTTTGATACTAGACCTGGGGTATTTTAATTAATTGGAAGGATAATATGAATATCTGTCATGACATCAACTGTATGAATATTATCTAAGTTTTAAAGATAAAGGCTTTTGGCCTAAACATAGAATTTAACAAAAAATTTGAACATTAAAATTAAAGAAGGGATCCATAACATTGAAATTTAATAGTTAGGTCATGGAATCAAAAGGAAAATGAATGTTTAGTCATGGAAACCTAACCCTAATCTTGGAGAGCTTGGATAAATAGCCAGAATATTAGTATTAATTTTAATACTTTGGTAATGAAAATTAAAGTGGAACCTTAATGTTAAATTTAATACTTTGGAATAAAGCGAGAACATTTAATATTAAGGAATTAAATCTTATGAATGTCCATTAATGAATTTAAAATGACTAATGGGGATATTTTTTTGGAAATGAATTATTTGAGAGTCCCTAAAGTTTTCATGAAGGAAAATCAATGTCTAAAGCCAAAAGTGATAAAATAAATAAATATTAATGACTTTAATATTTTGAAGAAATTAAAACGTGATAATAATAATAATAAATAAATAAAAAAATAAAATAATATTTTAAATAATTAGAATGTCCATATTAAAATATCTCTTTTGCCAAATATAAATGAACTAATAGCTTCTCTTGTATGTTGCAGGCAATTAAATAAAAATGATATTTTTCACTATTTCATGATGAGAAATAGGAGGAAAGGAGAGTTCAATTGAGAAAGATGAAGTAATTGAGCAGGAATATGAAATGTCAATCCAAGCAACAAAAATCAACCATGGAACATTGTTACAAGAACAAGGGTTCGCTTAGATTCAAACCATATGATTTTCTGCCATCTAGAAGCCATTGCTGCACAAGTTATAGAAACCAATTATAGATAAATTAGAGTCAAAGGAAGAAGACATTCACTAAACCCAAACCTGATTCCAGACCATTTGGTGCATGACAACTCAAAAATTCCAATAATTATAGAGATTAAGAGATGAAATTGCATATCTAAATCAAGAAAATCCTCAATTTGACACATCATCTAGGAGAAAACTCATTTACCAATGTAACCAACTAAAATACAACTATAAATCACTAAAAAATTCAAGATTGTAAGGCTATAAATAGCCATGAAGAACCCATTCCAAAGGGTCGTATATGTATTTTTAGCGATATATATTTAGTAATTTCTTCTTTTCTTTGTTAGTTTGATGAACATCTGCACCCTTGTCATTGTAACTTGGAGAGTTATCATTGCAATCACCTGATGCAAGTAAGTCTGAGTGTAATCATTGAACATATTATTAATGCAATGTATTAGAATTCTTGGTGTGATCTACGCATGCTAATGGTGGTCTCATTTAAGTCAATTCTAGTATATTGTTCTTTATTTCCTTTGAATATAACATTATCTTGGTCTTAGATTATGTGAATACTGATCGGGCTAAGGTTGGTTGATTTTAGAATTGTTGCTTCAACGGATTCGATTTGTCTTCAATGATACAACAAATTATTTTCTTTTCTTCCTTTAACCCTTTTATTTTAAAATTTTCTTTGGAACTTGCTTAGAATAGTAGATTATTCCAATTTAAATTTTGATACATTTTTTAAGTTTTAGAAGAATTATTGCTATGTGCTATAATGACTATGATCATGATACAATGAATGATCTATGCTGATAAATTTTAAGGTGGCAATCCTAGAATATTTCTTTGATTTTTTTCTTTGATGTAATATTGATATTGAATGTTTATATAATTTGCTGAATGATTGAATTAGATCTATGTTAGACAATGAATTGACACTCGTCCTTGTTAACAGTTATATGTTCCTCTGAGTTATCCATATAATTTCTATTTTTATACTTTAGTTTAGAATTTGATAAGAACATAACCAGGTTAGACCAACCTTATCAAAACATTAGGGAGATTGATTATTTCCTTTCAAGAGAGGACATCCCAAATGAGTCCTAGATGTTGGTATATGTTTGCAGTAGGGAATATGGATCACTCAACAAATCCAAGACCAAAACATTAATGGATGAGAATCCCATAGGTATAATCATAACAAATATTCATCATGGATGATCAGGTAGAATAACAAGAAAAGGATCACATCCCATCAAACCAAATTGCCTACTAATTTATGGCTAAATATTCATAGACCTCAAGATTATCCAAAATTAATGGTAAAAACCTAGGAAAATTTTGAACTAGACAATTTAAATTCTTGCACAAGTTTTGGGGGAAATCCTCCCCTCTTTCTTCTTATAAATACTTCTTTTTCATTGTAAGGGGGGAAGCTATTGTATATGTGCCTAGTATTTGGCCTTCCATACATTTTTTTTTCTTCTCTTATGTATTATGACCTAGCTTGAATACTAAGTCATTTTGTTGATAAACTTAGAGCACCTTTCCTAAGCATGAATGTAATTTGGTTATCATATATATAAAAATATTTGACTATTCTTCCCTTTATATTCTATTTCTCATTTATATGTAACCACGTGGTTCATGCTTGGTAAAGACTATGATAATTGTGCACTATCATTGATGATGCATATATTTATTTAATCCTACTATAATGCAAAGAGATTTAGGGTCTTGGCACATCACCACCTATAGCCTGGTCTACTTGGTTTTATTGCTTTCCTTTACTATTTTATTTTCATTCATTTTCCTAGACAAAACATGGTAGAATAGGCTAGGTTAGGAGAAGATAGCATCAAGATCACATTCAAACAAGGATTTGACCTTGATAATAAGTATTAGAGGTCATCCCTAGAGCCATATACCACACTCCCTAGACTTCCTGACTATGCACTCTTCATGAGGCATAGACATCATATGCACCCAACGACCATAATGGGTGGTCATTGTGCTAGAGTGCATGACCAAAATAGGTCTCTAGATAGATTTGTCTATCCAATAGTTAAATGGCACACCCAAAGGGACTAATTGCATTGGTTAAACTATTACAAAGATTTCAATGAAGGTATTGGTATTCTACTTACTAAATCATATCCAAATATTCACCTTTGACTCCAAAAACCAAAGAACAAAAAATTTATAAAATTTTCTAAAAATAATCCTATAATCATCCATTAATGTAGTTCAAATATTAGAATTCTTGTGAAGGTCCCTATCTATTTTTTTGATTGGAACAACTGCATTACTCTACCATTCACCTGGAAAATCCTCTCAAGGGACCCCAAAATTTTAAGCACATGAATAGTGATAAAAGTCCTAGCCAAATTATGGCCCTTAGTTAGAATAAACCAATCAAAAGTTTCCTAGGATTCAATGACAAAGGGTCCCTTTTCCCTCATACTCTACCTATTATTTGGGATTCAATACCAATGTTACCTCTAGATATGATCACACCATTAGAACATTTGTATTACAAGGTGAGCCTATGCACTATCCACGATATCAAAAAGCAAGACATGACATTTAGACTCTTGGAGATATCCCTTAAAGGTAAAACAAAGGAGTGGTACCTAAATCCTTACCTCGATTAATCAATAATTAAAACCAATTGGCAGATCGACTAATAGATAGGTTTGGGGAGATGGTATATGGAGCATTACTATTAGAGAAACTAACTATCAAACATGATCTCATGGAGGCAAAAGAGGATTTTAATAACCAATTTTAAAAAACTTGGTATAGGATTTTAGATAATATTTGGACCCCTAGGTATGACACTCATATACTACCTTAATTCTTTTCATGTAGATATTGCCATGATGATCAAATACTAGGGAAGGAACTCCTTATAATTTCCTTTTGGTTAGCCATCCAAGAGGATAATGGTATCATATATATAGGAAGCATACCACCTAGGATTTTAATATTATTCCTAAACATCCATCCCACCACTTTATAGCTTTCCCCTATCATAAGCTAGATCCTAGTCATCACCACCTTCCATCCGAACCCAAATTCTCAAAATATGGTTAAGATAGAATAAATGAAGAGAAGGCTCCAAAACCTCTTAGAGGAGATCCTACCCTAATTAGGAAATATAATGAATAAAGGTTTCAACACCAAAGTAATCCAAAACCTTAGTATTATTGGCCCTCTCCTAATGAATACCAATAACTTTAGTACTCGATTTAGGAGGACAACTAGAATATAGGACAAATATCCCTGTAGAAAAATACTCTAGATAATGTCAAGGGAATTGGCCTTATGTATAATAATTATGCAAAGTATTTATTCACATGGGTTTTAGAGGCTTACCCCCACAACACCCATCTCAAAGTAGTTTTTGGGCATCCGCAACAGTTCCAAAAAGGGTACCCATTCAAGCATTCTAGAGGTAGGGATGTAAGCTCAATGCTAACCCATAGAATCCCCAAATAATTATATCCCAAATGTAGATCAATTAGAGTAGGTTATGGTATCTTGGGAGGAGGAAGGATAACTTATGACCACCAATGGAATGCTCATGCCATTGGTGAACAAGCATTAAGTCTATACTAGTTTCAAGGCATTGACTAGGCTTGCAATAATTAGAGGATTTAAAGGAAGTAGGCCAACCAAAAAAATAGGGGATATCACTACCATGGACATGTTGATCCTAGACCTACCAAAATTTCTAGTAGCCATTGAGTGTGACACTTTGGTATTCTTAAATACCTTCTAATTGGCTAAGAATGAGGTCCAATTGTGAGTGTGAAACTTTAGGATTATTAAAGACCCTCCACTTTGGGATTCTTAAAGGAGGATTTGAAGGAAAACCTAGTATATTAGAGGGAACTAGGGAAAATGAAGGGCACATAGGCCCCTAGTATAGATATGAAGTAGGATAATCCAAAATATTCAATCTGACCCTTTTCAATGATAATGAGCTAGTACACAATTACATGATCAACCTTAGGGTTGGTTTCCTAGTGATGCCAAGAATAATTATATAGGCAATTGGATGAGACTTTTAGCTAGACAATAGGAAATTAATGAAGTGGGATAAGGGCATAGTCTAATCCTATGGATTACAAAAGGCCTCAAATCCATGGTTACCCAAGATGTCATAGTGATTGATCTCACCATATCATTTAGCACTTGCATCCTAGATGAATTTACCCCTAATTTAGTAGGCCACTTTTGGATAGAGTGAATGGGAAGAAGATATATTAATAAATAAAGGTTTTATGAGACCTCTCCATATTCTAGTATACTCATTAGAAATTAAACAAGAAAAGTGAGTGGCCAAAATTAGAGGATTTTTTATACAAAACACATTCGATCAAGAGGAGAAAGTGTCAAATCATTGAGGCTTGGGATCCTAGTATTGATAAAGATTTTGAGTGAATAGGAATAGGATATCACCCAAGAGAAATATGAAAAATAAATCCATCTAGGTATTTTGTATATAATTAAAAAAATATATTTCTTTTCTAATATGCTTATATAGGCATTGCAGGATGGGTGAGTCCAAATTTATAGTTAAAATTTTAACACACTCAAAGAACAACTTGTGTAAGACATGACACAAGCACAACCCTTCTTGAGATTACAACCTAATAATATCTAATCATATGAAGGACAAAAAACTCCAGTAGACATAATATGAAATTAAGGATGATAAAATCCTCACTATGTAGAAACAAAGGAAAGAGTCCTACCACATCTCTTAATCAAAATAAGATCAACAAAATGACAAGTCAAAGGGGTGAGATTTAAGATTCTTCCAAGGGGGCAATTCCTATAAAAGGAGGCATCCCTCTATATTTTTAAAAAGACCCAAGTAGATCTACTATTAGTAGCATATCTTTCTTCCATTTGCTCAAGTTGTAGAAATCCTTAAGATTTTCCCTCTCTTTATGACTCCATACCCAATAAATAATGCCCTCATTATTGGGTTTCTTATATCCTACTAGCAGGAGATCCTCTATGAGTAGAAAAATATATAGTGAAGAATAATTACACCAAACAAATCCTAATGAAAATGCAATTTTGATTTAAGCACCATCCAAAGCTAACTAAGAAAATACAAGATGGAGTCCAAGGCCCCTACAACCTATGAAGTAGCTGATACTAGAAAACTATCCAAGGAAGAACCTTTATCATAAAATAAAACTAAATCTAAAGCTCCCCATGCCATGAAGCTTAGTTGATCAATTGGAATAGAATACCAATGGATCAAAAGCCTTTTTCAATGGAAGCTAAAGCAAATTATACCATGAGTTAGAGTTCCAAAGCCTTTTTGGTGACAACTAAAGGGGATCCACCCTTGGTAGGATTTTACCCTATCCAATGCATGATGACTTTTCTTCTCCCTAGAAGAAAAGAGTTGCATACCTAGCTCTATTTCATGTCTAATGGTGTTCATAGCTCCTTGGTGTGATCACAAGTCATTATTAGTCAGTGACCTTAGAGAATACAACACATTAATCATGGAGGATGGAGGGATATTCGAGGTGACTATATAGGGAGGGAACAAGGAAATCTCCTATTCCTCCATCAAGAGGATATTAATATTTAGGGAGTTATAGAAGGTAAAGTATCTTGGTGATTTAAATTTGTGAAACCTACCTATATCCCCTAAGGTTTGTTGTCCCCTATGAAGGTCACCCCAAAGATCATGGTAACAATTAGAAGAGGAAAAAATAGAATAGAAAGATGCCTTAGGTACACCCACCAAATGTAAGCATATGATAGCCCTAGTCACCATACAAACATGAAAAAGGAAGCAAAATATGAGTTAATGAAAAAGGGAATCCATTTGAACTAGAAGAAACATGAAAAGGTAGAAACTAGAACTTCAAGCAAATCAAATAGAAATATTTCAGCAAAGAGACTATTCGGGATGTAGAGGGAGTGGATCACTAACTATCACTAGGAAACTACACCAACCCAAAGTGATTGGATGTAAGGAAAGGGGTGGTGATCCATTTTTAGTCTTATAACTTCTATAAACTAGACATGACACCCTAGGTAACAACTAAAGTATTTAATATGGTGACATAGAGGTAACTAAAGGGGCAACACCAAGACCAAGAACATTAATGGAGGAGGATCCTAGAGGTCTAATAACAATGGATATCCAACATGGGCGATCAGGTAGAATGGTGAGAAAAGAACTACATCCCTTAAAAATAGCCTACTTATGGTATTTATGGATATAGATATAGAGATCTTGAGATCACCCAAAATTAATGGTAAAAGCCTAGGAAAATTTTGAATTCTTGGACAAGATTTGGAGGTAAATTCTCCCATCTTTCTTCTTATAAATACCTTATTCTTCTTCATTGTAAGGAGGATTTTTTTTTTCTATCAATTCCTAGTATCTAGCCCTGCATACAACCTTTATATCACCTATCTTATGTATTAAAACCTATATCGAACTTTGATTCATTTCATTGATAAGCTCCAAGCCACTTTCTTATGCATAAATGTAATTTGGTTATTTTATATATAAGAAGTTGTGACTATTATCCCTTTTTGTCCCATTTTCGATTTATATATAATCACATGATTCATGCTTGATAAATACTAAGCTCCTTAGGTGCTATCAATGATGAAGCATGTGTTCATTTGATACTACCATAACGTAGAGAGACTTAGGATCTTGGCACATTTCCACCCACAACCAAGGCTAGTTCATTTTATTACTTTACTTTTTTCATCTATTTTTCTAGATAAAACCCATTAGAATAAGCTAGCTTAGAAGAAGAAAGCATCAAGATCACATCCAAACAAGAATCTAGCCTTGATAAAAAAATCCTGAAGGTCATCCCTAGAGCTGCATCTCATGCTCCCAAAACTTTCTAACTATGCACTCCATGCGAGGTGTGGGCATCATATGCACCTGACAACCACAATGGGTAGTCATTGTTCTTGGAGTGTGTGATCAAAACCAATTCCTAGATAGTTTTGATCACCCAATATATACTTGTATGGAACTTATGTAAGCTAAAACAAATGTTACTATGATTCTAGAAAGTAAATTGATGACATGTAGGTATTTAAAGACTGAATTATAGTATAACATACCAAAAAATCCTAGAATCTTGAAAATTCCTATTTATTTAAGAGGTAGGTAATTCTAATGATATCCTTAGTGAGTCTTGTGAAGATTTTAATATTTGAATACAAATATTCCCATGCTATATCTTGTTTAAAAGATTCCAATGTCTGTTTTATCCATTGATTTTTCTCTTTTATTGACCATCCTCTTTCCAATAAATATATTGGTAAAATCAAATGTTTAAATCACTCATTATATTCTAAGTTAAAATATCCTTATTTATTAACTCATTTAATCATATTTCAATTGAGGATTCCTCAGTCTTGAACATGGAAAAATTTCAACTCCTAAACCTCATCATAATAGTCCTCTTCATCATTCACCTTATCCTAAGTCCTCACCAACATATATCATGTCTAATCATAAATCGTGATCTTCTATTCCTATCCATCACCTTAAGGAATTAACCATACGCATGAAAGACCCATTTCTCTTTTGAAGTATAAAATTAAATTTGTGAAGTATTTACTTATTTCACTATTAGGAAAGACCCATCCTTACAACACTATTAGGAAATATTTTTGAATATAAAATGAATTTGTGAAGTCTTTGCTTACTTCATTACAATATACATGATATCAAAAATATTGTTAGGTTTTAGCAAAAACTTATGCCAAAATTTTACAAAAATTTTACTTGCCATCTAATATTCCAAAGCCAAGATTTATCTTCAAAATTTACAAAAGCAAAACCAACATTTTTTCTTGTCTTGTGTTTGTTATTTTAATGGGTTTCCACTTTTCTACAAAAGCAATGTAAAATAATTCTTACTATGATATGGCTAAGTGGCTTCCTAAATCAATTGCACCACCCCCATAACACCTATGGAACCACTACTAGGGTTGGAAGAAAACCTCCATGAGGGTATTAGACCTTTAAAAAATATATAATTGATATTTTTTTGTTAAAAAAAGTGATATGCTCGAAAACCAGTGCACTAATAAAAGCGACTAATGACAATATAATGCAATAATGAACATAAATAGATCAAGCGGGCCAAGTCATTTATATTAATGATAATATCAAAGTGTATTATTGTAGGCTTAAAATTTTCGCACTCCTTTCCTCTAGGCTAATGGATCCGTGCCTCAGAGGGGAATGGGAAAATGGTAAAGCTACACCTCGGACGAGAGAGACACTTGAGTCGTGTCCTCTTTGGCGATTTGTCGACGGATGGTGGGTTCACCAGGAAGCATTTTACGGTAGCTTCCGAGCTTAGGTTGAATATGTGTTTGATGAATTCATTTTAATTTCAATCACCTAGGTTGGCCAGAATGAAACTAAACTATTCTATATGCAATTTTTGCAATTTATATGAAGACAACAAATAGAGAGATAATTAAATGTAGCTAACAGAGTATTTTAAAGAAATTGGAAATGACTTACTCAGTTCCGGATGTCTGATGAAGGTTCTACTTTTGAAGCAGTCCATAACATCTGCAATTTGTTGTAATCGCCTGCAATTCGACAAAATCATCTGCAATTGTGTAGGATCGTCCGAAATCGGACGATATCATCTAAAATCAGGCGAAATCATCTAACGATTTCATCTGAAACCTGCAACTGCACAAGTTGATGCCAAAACATAGAGAAATATCACAAAATATAGTAGAATCTATTTAACAGTATGTAAATGAACGTTTTTGATGACTTAGAAATAGATTTTTAGATTTAATCGAGAATAACGACTTATACTAACAGGAAAAGGGATAACAAATTGTTACCTATTGACAACATGAGGTGAACACCAGATGCATTATAAATAATAAACTAATCTAATGCAATTTAACTAAAGAAAAGGGGAGAAAATGCAAATTGTAGATCGTAATTACCCCCAAGAGGGCTGCAAACAGGATCGTCTCTAATCCAGCAAGATCACCTCCAATCAGCACAAGATCATCTGCAATCGGGACGAGATCATCTGAGACGATCCGAGCTTCTTCTGACTGATGCATAGTGAAAAACCTGCAAGTGAGCTGATAAAAACTATGAAAAATGATAGTGCCTGGGATGCTCTTGAAACTAGTAGGATTTGGGTTGTAGGTACTTGATCAGCTAGGGAGGTTGCAATAGGAAAACTGGATTTAAATAGGACTAAGGGGAGGTTAGAGGGTTGGGATCCATCCCAATCTGGGAGATATCCAGCGGGAGGATAGTTAACAACCCCAACGCACTTATGCCCAGGTAAGCCAGGAGGTTGGAACTAATTTGATTGCGCTTCTAT
Source organism: Wollemia nobilis (assembly GCA_028583015.1). Lineage (NCBI taxonomy): Eukaryota > Viridiplantae > Streptophyta > Pinopsida > Araucariales > Araucariaceae > Wollemia > Wollemia nobilis. The sequence continues at coordinate 5,699,981 of JAQPPZ010017129.1, forward strand.
TCTTGCAAATTTCTGTTTTAGATGAAATCGTCTAGACGTTCGACTCTAGATGATTTCATTCAATTAGGGACGATATCATCAAATCGACGACGATATCATCCAATGGTCAAAACAAAGCCTATTTGTGGCATGAAAATCGAGGCAAGCTATTTAAAATGCGGTTTTGAGGTAAATTTTGGATTTTTAACCTTATGATAAATTAGGTGCATCATTTTTAGGGTGTTACATTTTGCCCCCTCTTTAGCAATTTTTTTGAGGAAAATGCGTTAAAGAAGAGATCGTCATGCTTTACAAAAAAGCAAAAATTTATTTCGATTTTTAGGCGACGATTCTAAGTCGAATCGTGCAACTGATTACTGTGGTGCCCCCTCGAGTTTTTACACCAAATTCTATGTTTGGTGGAAAACTCAAATTTTGATCTTCTTTGTTTTATGTGACTTTGTGTGATTTGATTGGATGATTCATTACATTTGCTTATGATGGTTGTGTTACATAATTTCTTGTAATCATGCTTTGATTTTTAAATATAATTTTGATCATGCTTAAATAAATGATTTTGAATAATGTGTTGAATGATAGAAAGACAATAAATGTTGTTGTGATGTTTTGTAAAAGAAGATTTTGATAAACTTAGCAATGAACCTCTAAAGGAAGTTGTGTTGTGATGTGACCATTGTGGAGATCGTTGCTCGCTAGGTCAAAAAGCACATCCTGTTGTGAGGGAGTTTTGTATTGCTAATACCAAAAAATTGTGTGCTTAAGAATAATCTTAAGGCTTTATGATGAGAAAGAAATGTTTGATGTTGTTTTGGGATAGGATGTTTGAGAGATTCTAGCAATAAACCTCAAAGGATGTTGTGTTGTTATGAGATTATTGTGGAGATCGTTGCTCGCTAAGTCTCGAAGCTAATCCTATTTGTGAGGAATGTTTTTGATATTGCTAAGAATGGTTGTATGCTTAAGAATAATCTTAAGGCTTTTGTGGTAATAGGAATATGTGTGATGTTTGTGAAATATATTGAGTAAAGCATGAAAATTTTGAAGGATGATTTACGCTAAGCATAGAATTCCTAAGTGTGAAATTATATGAAATAATTACTTAGGAATTATACCATCATCGCAAAAATAAAAATGAATTGCATGATAATATGAAATTATTTGTTCTTTTTAAAATGCAAAGTAATGTAAGATAAATCATTGTGTCACATGTTCCAAAAATATTATGTAGTTTTTATGAAAATATATGGACTAATTTTGGGCATGAAAAATTAGAAAGATGTTATGCGCTAGGTATAGAATTCCTAGTGTGAAAATTGAGCAGAATAATTCCTAGGAATTATACCATCATCGCGAAGTCATGAATGCTATGTATGATAAGTGATTTTGAACTACATGTTATTTTTGCAATAAGTTGTTTTTGAGATTTTTTGAAATTTTGGAAATATCTATGTAATGTGTTAATATGAAAGTGATGATAAACTAATGTTGTCCGACAAATTTCAAAGAAATATTTTAACTTATTTCTAAGACAAATTCAAATTTATCAAGAACCAGTGTGTGATAAGTGAGTTCATTATCCATCTTGATTTGACACAATGATACAAAATCTCTCAGGGATCAAATGTGTGTGCTTTGTAATGTTCATTTACCAATTTTGAGTAAGGTAGTGATGCAAGCAAACTTGAATGAACCAATGTGTGTGCAAGTGAAGGGTTCATTAACCATGATTTTTGTGCATGAAACCGTACCAAACTACTATGTAAGTCAAGTCATCAAAAGCTAGCTAATCCACAAGCAGACATAGGTCTATACAAAATAAGGTCGCTAATGTGACAGACATGTCACCATGCGAAAAGGAATTACCCAATGTCAAGCAAGTTGGGCACAAATCACCTGTTATGGGGCTTACCTCATGATTTTCGAATAATTGAGAATTCCAAGGATTCAAGCTCATTCACCCTTCTTTTCTTTCAAAGGGTAGGGGGGAAATTTTATTGCTTTTCTTGTTCTCTTTTCTTTCTCTTTTTGATTCTTCTCTTTCTAATTTTTCTTGACTTTTTCTATGATCTTTTGATTTTTTTGGATTTCTGCATTTTCTTGGATTTTGAACATTTCTCTTTTCTTTCTTTTCATGCTTTTTCTGATTTTCTTCTTTTCTTCCTAGTCTAGGGATACTTGCTCAGCTTAGATGTGGAGCAAGGGATTTTTATTTCGGGTAGGGGTGAGCTTGTCCTTTTGCCAATTCTCAAAAAATTCTAGACCATGCGCATGATAGGATAGCAGGGGAAACTTTTCGCTCAAGAGACTAAGACTACTATGTAGTATCATTTTTTGAATTTGCAACAAATCATTTTAATGTGTAAAAGTGTACTTGGTTCAAGAAGTAGCAAGATCATTTCCCAAAACTCAAAATATTATTTAGTGAAATAGTGATCTTCGATACAAGAGAGATTTATAATCATAGTGATAAAATCAAAATAATTAATTTGTGAAATTAAGTGTATGGTTCAAGATAATTTTTGAATTAATCCGAAATAAAGGAAAATATAGCTTCAAAATTTTGAAATACAACAATGAATAACAATGCAGAATAATTTGAAATATTTTTGAGATTTTGATACTTTTTTATTTTTTTAGTTGTTTTATTTGATTTTTTTTTATTTTTTACTTTTAATGATGGAATTGGTGGTATATACAAGATGATCTATATACACTATACAAGGTGATTTGAGTATATCATGTCTAAGGTTGCTTCAAAATCAAAGGAGGTTTTGAAGGATAATTTGGTTGTGGTGGAGGTAAGAACAAAAGGTGATGAATAAAAGGTAGCGATAACAAAAGCTTTGTTATAATGTAGAATAATGTAGCAAAATATTTGACTTTTATATGTGTAAAATTGATCATGTTACAAAACAAAATGTCAGAAGGATAAGAAGGTTCTTCATTCTTATCACTATCTTCCAAGTCTTGATAATATGGAGAGAGCATATGTGATAGATATGCATGGGTGTTATTTGGTAAACAAGGATGATCAGATATGGATAAAGAAAAGTGATTGATAGGATGTAATTGTGATAATGGAGAATGTATAGAACTTGATGTTTCAACCATTAAATATTCTTCAAATAATTTTGGGTCACCATGTATGGTAACAATTTTATTTGCAAGTTTAAACTTCAAACATTGATGAAGAGTGGAAGGGACAACCCTCATCGTATGAATTCAAGGACTTATGAGAAGTAGGTTGTAAGGTGAAGGGCAAGATGTTACATAAAATAAAGTATCCAGGATCTTGGGTCCACTCTTAAGGGGAAGAATTATAGTGCCTGGAGTTTCTTGAACTTCATTGTTAAAATATTTTATAATAACATTTGATTCATTGAGATCTTCTTCTTTTAATTCGAGTTTTTGGAGTAATTGATAAGTGCATAAATTAAGAGAGGAGCCATTATCTACCATGATAGTTTTAATAGATGTTTCTTTAATAAATCCTGTAATGTAAAGAGAGGAGTCTTCTGGTGGAGTAGAGGAAGGAATTTCCTCATCATAGAATGAAATATGATTAACCTCAAGAGGGCTTACATCATTAATTGTGTTCTTAGGGAAAATATTATGAGGAACAAATTGTTGGCTAGGTATCTTGAACAAAGTTTCCCTATGAGAACTTTGTAATACTTCTAAAAGAGATATCTTTGCTTGAGGATTAATCACTTGTTGTTGGCTATCAGAGTGGATTTCAGATTGAGATTTTGATGTTAAATATGGGCTTTCTATGCTTACATTCCATTTTGGATCATTCTCTAGAGCCAAGGATAGTTTTGAAGGTTGGTCAAATGAGGAATCCATCTCTTGAATATCAAATTGAGTTGATTGAACCTGAGGTTGCTCATTTGTAGTTTCTATTACAATATTAGTGATATCATTGTGATGGGACATATTAAGATGCAATATTTGATTGGTTTCCTATTGTTGATAATTGAATGGGGGTTCTTGGGAGATCCCCATGTCTTGATTGATTATGGATATTTGTTGTGCAGGAGTTTGATTGTTTATTGGAGATTTATAGTCAGTTGTAGATTGTAATTCCTTTATAGTAAAAAGACCCTCATCAATCAAATCTTGAATTGCACATCTTAAATTTCTACATTTTTGTGTCATATGTCCATCCACTCTATGATATTCACAATATAGCTCAGGTTTATACCAATCTACTGTGGTATCAGGTTGTCTTATGGAAGGGAGTTCAATCCTATTTGTATCAAGTAAATGCTTGAGAATTATATCCATTGGTTGATTGAGCTTAGTAAATTTACGTGATGAAGGTTTTCGAGAGGTTTTTGATAATTGCCTTAGGAATTCAGTCATAAAAGGACCTAATGGTTTCTTACCTCTTTTTTCTTTATTATGGGTAGAATGATGATAGGAAGATTGTGAAGTATGATGTGAGTGCATGGTAGGATTGGAAGAATAAGTATCTTCTTGTTGAAATGGATGGGTTGTGTTGAAAGAAGAATATTGAAATGGTGGAGAAGGATTGTATGTGGATCGATAGGCATAATATGGATATATGGGAGAATAGATAATATCATTATGAAGAGGATTGGAAAAGGGATTGTCCTGTTGGGGTAAGGATGAAAAATGAGAAAAGTGTGATAAAGGTGATGTTGAATATGGATGAGGTTGGTCATAATCAACAAATGCATTTGGCTGAATTTTCCCAACATTACTGATGGGCTCATATTGATTTGAGTTAAAACTCATGGTTTCTTTAGTACTTCTAAAAGTAATATTTGGTATCTACTATTTAGAAAAACATACAAATTTGAAATGATGATTTTTTTGTTGTTTTTCTTGTATATATATATATATATATTTGTTTTGTTTTTGAAATCAGAAGAAATGCCTATGTAGTTCACGTCGGGTTCACCAAAGAATGTAGGCTTAAAATTTTTGCACTCCTTTCCTCTAGGCTAATGGATCCGCGCCTCAGAGGGGAATGGGAAAATGGTAAAGCTACACCTCGGATGAGAGAGACACTTGAGTCGTGTCCTCTTTGGTGATTTGTCGACGGATGGTGGGTTCACCAGGAAGCATTTTGCGATAGCTTTCGAGCCTAGGTTGAAGATGTGTTTGATGAATTCATTTTAATTTCAATCACCTAGGTTGGCCAGAATGAAACTAAACTATTCTATATGCGATTTTTGCAATTTATATGAAGACAACAAACAAAGAGATAATTAAATGCAGCTAACAGAGTATTTTAAAGAAATTGGAAATGACTTACTCAGTTTCGGATGTCTGATGAAGGTTCTATTTTTTAAGCAGTCCAGAACATCTACAATTTGCTGTAATCACCTACAATTCGACAAAATCATCTGCAATTGTGTAGGATCATCCGAAATCGGATGATATCATCTGAAATCAGGAGAAATCATCTAACAATTTCATTTAAAACCTGCAACTGCACAAGTTGATGCCAAAACATAGAGAAATATCACAAAATATAGTAGAATCTATTTAACAGTATGTAAATGAATATTTTTGATGACTTAGAAATGGATTTTTAGATTTAATCGAGAATAACGACTTATACTAACAGGAAAAGGGATAACAAATTGTTACCTATTGACAACATGAGGTGAACACTAGATGCATTATAAATAATAAACTAATCTAATGCAATTTAACTGAAGAAAAGGGGAGAAAATGCAAACTATAGATCATAATTACCCCCAAGAGGGCTGCAAACAGGATCATCTCTAATCCAGCAAGATCACCTCCAATCAGCACAGGATCATCTGCAATCGGGACGAGATCATTATGAGACGATCCGAGCTTCTTTTGACTGATGCATAGTGAAAAACCTGCAAGTGAGCTGATAAAAACTATGAAAATGACAGTTCCTGGGATGCTCTTGAAACTAGTAGGATTTGGGTTGCAGGTACTTGATCAGCCAGGGGGATTTCATTAGCAAAGCATGGGTTTTATAGGACTAAGGGGAGGTTAGAAGGTTGGGATCCATCCCAATCTGGGAGATATCCAGCGGGAGGATAGTTAACAGTCCCAATGCACTTATGCCTAGGTAAGCCAGGAGGTTGGAACTAATTTGATTGTGCTTCTATTCTTGCAAATTTTTATTTTAGACGAAATCATCTGGACGTTCGGCTCTAGATGATTTCATTCAATTAGGGACGATATCATCAAATCGACGATGATATCGTCCAACGGTCAAAACAAAGCCTATTTGTGGCACAAAAATCGAGGCAAGCTATTTAAAATATGGTTTTGAGGTAAATTTTGGATTTTTAACCTTATGATAAATTGATTGCATCATTTTTAGGGTGTTACAATTACAAATACATCCCCTTGAGGGAGTTCAATGATGCGATACAATAATTACAATAAACAAGGGATTTTATCCCTTTTTGAATGAATCATGGCACACTCTACAAGGTCTTCTCACAATCATAAGTGTTTGGAGTAGGATTTCATAACCGCTGCTTAGGGCTCGATGCCAAAGTCTTGCATTCCTTTTTCCTAGTAGAATATTGTAATCTACACACAAGGAAAGCAAAGGATGTCAATAGCATATGCAAAGCCTTTCAAGATAAGTCTCATTTTGATCAAAATGAATGCAAAAATAAATGAGCTAAAAGTAGAATAAACCATGCATAAATAAAATTTAATCTAATGCTAGAAATAGTAAAAAGCAAATTCTAACTACTGTAAATGAAAAATATAGAAAAATAGATCTCTGCTATAGTCATCTTCGGGCAAGATGGCTATACCTACGAGCCATATCCTATAACTACATTTCTAATGAATGAGTTGAGGCAATGTTTGGATTCAATTTGGGGTTTTATCAATATATTGTTGCACTACAGGAGCAACTTAGTGGGTCATATCAATCACCAAAATACAAATGTTTGATTTGCATGGAAGAATCCTTGCAATAATCCAGTGGCATGGCTTTTAGTGAAAAGAGAGCCTAAGAAATTGAGAATGAGGTAGCACTTTGTTGCATAAACCTGAACTCTATAATGATAAATATTAAAGTAATAAAGAGTGCAATAGCCAGTTAATAAAAATTGTAGGGGCTCAAATTGAGGGGATGAGTGCCAATATATATATTCCTTGAAATAAATCTAATAATGGAATAAACCCCTTGCATGAAAAATCAAAGAGGTAGTTCGCATTAAGAAAAGTGAATGCTTATCTTTAGAATTTCTTGCAATTGATTAATGCATGTATTTTTTCTATTTTGGCTCATGCAAGGTGCTAAATCATGGTGCAAGATCATGCATAGGGTTAACTGGTAGTTTCGATAGCTAGCTATCCTACTCTATTTTTAAATTTTGCTTTTGGTACAACTGTCTTAGGGTGAGATGACCCTGATCTAGAGGCCATCTCTGGATGAGATAATTCTGATCTGGAGGTCATCTAGGGGTGATATGACCCTTTTTGCAAAGGAGAATATCCTTGTTTAAGTGGTAAGAACCATTGTTTTAGCTTGGAGGCTACCCAAGGTGGGTCACATGGTTTAAATAATTCCATTTAGGTAATATGCTCAATATGATGTGTTTTAGGTGTCTATAGATGCCCCTGGAGAACATGTGCTTATATTGAGAGGGGGGTGAACAATATAATATAAATTTTTTTGCTTTTTAATCCATATGATAACATCAAAAATATTAAAGTAGTAAACATCACACAAAGCATCATGCACATGAGAGCCATGATTTAACGTGGTTCATCCAATGTGGACTACTCCATGGAGAAAATAATTCACAAAAATTTCTCAACAACATTTCTTGGGAATCATTCCCTATTACAATTTTTATGGACCTATATCCAAAGGAGACACCAATCCCCTAATCAAGTTCATGGATCTCTATCCACAGGAGAAATCCTTCTCCTCTACTTTGGTTGGTGATCTACTAGAAGACTATTGCCTCCACTGCACTGGCTTGTGGATCTCTCTCCATTGAAGACCTCTTTCCTCACTCAGAAGAAATCTATCCCCAATACCCTGGCTAATGGCCTACTCTTTCAATTCTACTCATAAATCTGTCTCTGCTCTGTCACAAATCTATCTCTACTCTATCACAAATCTATCTCTGCTCTATCACAAATTTCCAACAAGTCTTCATAAAGACTTATCTCTAATAATTTCACAATATTTAACACAATATTGATTTAGCTTTGTCCTTAAGTCCCCTCTAGTAATTGTTTAAATCAGCTCACAATATTTCACAAAAGCTCACACAAATATATCCTTAAGCTTTTACAAAAGCTTACTCAAAAATTGCAAAACTTACATACAAAACTCAACTTAATCCTTTTCAGAAAACCTTTTCAATTACACAAACAAGTTTCACTTAGAATCTTTTTCAACCATAGAAAAATATAAAGAATGGTTAGAGACTCAATATGTTTCACACTCACAAAAGTACTCAATCAATTTCAAACTCTCCTTCAACTTAATTCAGAATAAAGAACAATTTGTTTCACAGAACTTGAACTATCACTCCAATACTTTCAATCAATAATGCTCATCAACTTCAATCAACCATTCACTCAATGAAACAAAACTTACTTAAAAACCCTAACCAAGTGTTTCACTATACTTCCAACAACTCACTCTTGACTCAAGATGTTTCCAATTTCACATAACAATGATACTCATGGTATTTCACAAACCCTAGTTCAAGATAGTTCTCAACTCACAAACAATAACCATTTTTCACAAACATTCACAACTCATGCATATGAAAAACTCACTCAAACATTTCCAACATACTCATCAATCCTTTTCACTCCAACTTGCATTTCACAACATTCAACAAAACAATATTTCACTCACAAGGATGATATGCCCATACCTTTTATTTTGATGAATATTTGATCTCAAAACCTATCTCAATCACAATCAATATCTTTGCCAATCTCAAAGGTTAGATAACAAAAACCTTCTCAAAATCTTCACTCAATTATTTCCCTCAAAATTATTTCACCATATAAAATATTAAATCTCAAGTACACCTTATAATCTCCAAACTTTAATTAGCAACGATTTAATTAATCCACTTCCACAATAAGTTCCTTCATGTACCTTATTTTTCCTCTCAAGATAATTATCACAATATAGCTTTATTTCAAAATAAAACATATAATATTCCTTGCATACCTTATCACTCCTACTTTATAAATTCTAACCACCAAAATTAAAATAAAATATTTTAACTTTATTATCCCTTATATCTCCCTCAACAACTCACAAACCACCTTTTAATTTTCACACTATGCAATTTCCGAATTATCAAACCTTTGGCAAAATTAAAATGTGAGTAGCATACCTTAATTTTATTCTACCCAACAAAATGACCTCGGAAAAATTTGACCACACAACCTCACCTTTTCAACGCCCTAACACAAAGTGCATCCACCAACTAGGCTACATGCCCTCATGAAATTAAATGGGTGCACAACTTTATTTTATGCCTTATCTCTTCTCTGACTAAGTGCAAACAAAAAAGACCTTCTCCTTTGCAAAATATGATCATGTGAATCAAACCCACGATCTCATGCTTGCAAACACCTTAACGTAGCCCTCGACTGCCAGTTGCGCTACCAAGTGCCTTGATATTTGTTTGGCACTCCGCTTTGACTTAATACCACATCTGCCCACTTATTCATTTAATACATGCAAATCTTCCTTACTCTTTGGCACATGAATTACTTAGACCTTTGGGCTCTCGCAAATCACATGGATAATTTTTAATAAACAACTTTACCCCCTTTTATACCATATGCCATGTTGTCCAACACATCGATGAACTTAGGAAATTTGAATTTAATTCGAATTTAATATTTGAACTTTTGGCGCCTTAATTAATTATTTAAATTTAAATTTTAACCTATGGTTAAAATATTTAAATTTAAATAAATTAAACCATAGTCTTCAAAATCTGCCAAATGGGTTTTTGAGGATTTATAATTTGATAACTCCTTGGCCCTTTTTTTTCTTCAACTCAACCTATAACCCATAATATTATAATATTAAATATTATAATATTATTATTTCCTTTTAACCTGCTTATCCATCCTTGGGATTTCATTTTAAATTGCTTCTCCTTCCTTGGGTATTAAATCTGTTTGGGCCTTTTTAGGCATATAATATTTAAAATAAATATTATATCCTATTCCTTTGAACCTCTTCCTTGCCTTGTGGAAAACCACTTGATGACATTAATGATGATGAAACTTGGACATCAACCTCTTGACATCAATGACAACAAAACTTGCTCATATTTCAAACAATATCCCCCTTTGTCATTGATGGCAACCCATTTTCCTTTTACCATTTCCTTTACCTCTTTTAGTTCTGCTCCCCCTGACTGAATGCTCTTCCCCTAACTCAAATCTCTCCCCCTTTGACATCAATGGCAAAGGGCCACCTTTGGGGCTTGGGGCTAAATATGAGACTCTTAGCTTAGCCCCTCCCCCACCTCCTCTCTTTGAGGTGGTTAATTTTGGGGTGGGAGTAGAACTACTCCCAAATTTCCTCGAAGATACTCAAAAGTCTCTTTCAGAAGTGGCTTAGTGAAAATATCTGTAATCTGCTCCTTTGTAGTAACATATTCCAATATGACTTGCTTATCTATCACTTGCTCTCTCATAAAGTGATATTTTATTGGAATGTGCTTTGTACTAGAGTGCATCACTAGATTATTTGAGATATTTATAGCACTTGTATTATCACACAATATGGGAATAGGGTGATCATGCTTTATCTTGAAGTCCTCTAAAATTCACTTCATCCATAATACCTGTGTACAACAAGCAACTATTGCAATATACTCTACTTCTACTATGGATAAAGATATTGATGCATATTTTTTACTTAGCCAAGAGACTAAACAATCTCTAAGAAAGAATGCTCCTCCACTTGTGATTTTTCTATCATCAATGCTGCCAACCTAATCTGCATCTGTATAATATGTGAGAGTGAAACTGTCACTTTTGGGATACTAGAGCCCAAAATCCATAGTCCCTTTTAGATACTTGAGAATCCTTTTTATTGCTACTACATGTGTCTCCTTAGGTGCTTCTTGAAACCTTACCACTAATCCCACTGCCTGCATGATATATGGTCTTGTAGCTGTGACATACAGTAAGCTACCAATCATAGATCTGTACAATTTTTGATTTACCTCTAGAGATTCATCATCTTTACTTAACTTGCATCCTGTAACCATGGGGGTACTTACTGGTTTGCAATATTCTAACTTGAATTTATTTAGCATCTCTTTTATATACTTGGTTTGAGAAATAAATACACCTTTCTTTGATTGAGAAATCTAAAGTCCAAGAAATAAGGACAACTCACCAAGCATTGACATCTCAAATTCATTCTGCATGCTCTTTGCAAATTTCTGACACATCTTATCATTGTTACCTCCAAAAATGATATCATACACATAAACAACCACAATTAGTAGGTCATTCCCTTCATTTTTGATGTATAAGTTACTATCCACTATTCCTTTCCTAAAACCCTATTCCTGAAGGTACTTATCCAATCTTGAGTACCAAGCTCTAGGAGCTTGTTTCAGTCCATAAAGTGCCTTCTTCAATCTGCATACATAGTCTGGTTTACCTATTAAGCTGAATCCCTCTAGCTGCTCAATATAAACCTCTTCTTCCAAGACACCATTTAGAAAGGTTGATTTAACATCCATATGATATACTTTGAAATTTTTGAAGCTTGAGAAGGCTAAGAATATTCTTATAGCTTCAAGTCATGCAACTGGAGAAAATGTCTCATCAAAGTCAATTCCTTCAACCTGTGCATAACCTTTGCATACTAACCTTGCTTTGTTTTTGACTACTTGACCATCTTCATTTAACTTGTTTTTGAATACCCATTTAGTGCCAATCACATTCTTACCTTTTGGTCATGGAACAAGTTCCCAAGTCTTACTTTTCTCTATCTGGTCTAGTTCCTCATCCATTGCCTTAATCCAAAACTCATCTTCACTTGCCTCATTGAAGTCTTTTGGCTCAATTTTAGATAACAAAGAGAAATTTGCTTGCTCATTTGATGCTATTACCCTTCTCCTTGTCTGTCTCTCATTTGGATTCCCAATAATTAGATCTCTTGGATGATTTTTTTGTACATACCTGGATGGAGTTTTAGGAAAAAGTCTTTGTGTTTCTTCTTCTTCTTCTTCTTTCGATTCTTCACGTAACTCTTCTTGACAACTTTCATCTTCTTGATATACAATTTCTTGAACTGGTTCTCTTGATCCTATATTCTCATCAACTATTACATTTATACTTTCTATAATAGTACGTGTCCTTTTTTTATAGCATCTATAGGCCTTGCTCTTGGTGGAATAGCCAAGAAAAATACCCTCATCACATCTTGGGTCAAACTTACCCAAAATTTTCTCTTCTCGTCTTATGTAACATTTGCTTCCAAAATTTTTGAAGTACTTTATAGTAGTTGGTCTACCTTTCTAGAGCTCATATGGAGTTTTGTGATGGTTTACTCTTACTTGAGATCTATTGATGATATATGTTGTATGCACTACCTCTTTTCAAAAACCATCTGAAATATTAGACTCATTTAACATGGCTCTGGCCATATTCTCAACTGTCCTATTTTTCCTTTTAACTACCCCATTTTGTTGAGGAGTTCTTGCTGCTGAATATTCTCTTTTGATCCCATGTTGTTCACAAAAGTCTATGAATTAATTTGAGGTAAATTCTCCTCCTCTATCTGACCTTAAACCCTTAATCCTTTTACCTATTTCATTTTCCACTAACTCTTTAAAAGATTTAAACTTCTCAAGAGCTTTTGACTTTTCTTTCAAGAAATCTACCCAAATCATTCTAGAGTAATCATATATAAATAATATAAAGTAACTTTCACCTTGTAAACTCTTTGTCCTTGTAGGACCACATAGGTCAGTGTGCACTAGTTTCAATGGCTCAGATGACATAAATCCTTTTGACTTGAAACTTGTTCTAGTTTTCTTCCCATGCTGACATTGTGAACAAATTATGTTTTATGGCCTTTTTAGCTTTGGTAAATCTTTGACAACCTTCTTGTTGCTTATGTTTACTATGTTTTCAAAGTTCAAATGACCCATTCTTCTATGCCACAACCAACTCTCATCTTCTTGTGATAGAAAACACTTTTCTCCTTTAATATCACTTAACATGTAGAGGTTGTTTGTAGTTCTACTTGCATTTGCAATAAGTTTTCCAGTTTTAGACTTTCTAATATCACACCTACTTGGATGAAAAGTAACCATGTGCCCTTGATCACAAAGTTGGCTCACACTTAGTAGATTGTGCCTCAACCCCTTGACATACAATACATTCTCTATTTTTGTTTTCCCATTATCTAAACTCGGAGTTCCTTTCCCATAAATTTTTGTTGATCCATTATCACCAAATCTTACTGATCCTCCATCAGTTTCTTTGAGTACAAGAAATTTACTTTTATCTCCTATCATGTGACTAGAACATCCACTATCAAGAAACCATTGTTTTCCCTTATCCTGAACATGAAGAGTTGTTTGTACTAACATTGATCTAACTTTCTCATGCCCTTTTCTCTCTTTCCTAATTGTTGATGTTGTATTCTTTTTACTTGACTCAAGCAATACCATTTTGCACCATCTAGCCTTGTGCCCAAAATTATTGCACTTATAACATATGACATCATTATTCATAAGAGGTGCAAAACAATTGAAATTTTTATTACCATCATTTTTAACATAACCAGTGCAATGTACAACTCTATGACCATATTTGTTACATGAAAAGCAATAGCCATGGAAGAGATTATGTAACCTATTTGAATACCTTGGAAAATATGGTCGAGTGTTCCTCCTTTTGTTGTGATTAACTCTTGTCCATGGTTCTTCTTTGCCTTCTTCTTTCTTGATGTCCTTTCCTTCTAGAGTATGAGTCACGAGCTTATCTTTGTTTGATGTTTCTACTTCTTGAAAGCTTGACTCCTCTTTCTATTTCCCTAACTTTATATCTTGTCGTAACTTGGTCTTTTCAACTTCATTCCTTAGAGAAACAATTTTTGCTTCCAATATTTCACACTTTGTTTCCCTTGCTCTTAATAGATCTATCATATCCTATTCAATTTTATTTCCTTCTTCTACCTTTATCTTGAGTTATGTGAGACTCTATAGAAGTTCCATCTTTGCTTCTTCATCCTCTTGAATTTGATCCTTCAAACTTGAGTTCTTCTTTCTAACCTTTTTCCAAGTTCCTGAGAGCAACAAAGAATTCCTCTTTTATGTCAAACATGGTCTCTTATTCATTCTATGAAGTCATGTGTGTTCTTGATGGATCTTCCTCCAAGTTGTTAGTCTTTTCACGAAGAGACCCACTCTGATACCAATTGAAGAACATGTGCTTATATTGAGAGGGGGTGAATAGTATAAGATAAAACTTTTTACTTTTTAATCCATATGATAACATCAACAATATTAAAGTAGTAAACATTACACAAAGCATCACACACATGAGAGACATGATTTAACGTGGTTCACCCAATGTGGGCTACTCCATGGAGAAAATATTTCACTAAAATTTTCTCAACAAATTTCTTGGGAATCCTTCCCTATTACAATGTTTATGGACCTCTATCCAAAGGAGACACCAATCCCCTAATCAAGTTTGTGGATCTCTATCCACAAGAGAACTCCTTCTCCTCTGCTCTAGCTAGTGATCTATTAGAAGACTACTGCCTCCACTGCACTAGCTTGTGGATCTCTCTCCACTAAATACCTCTATCCTCACTCAAAAGAACTCTATCCTCACCACCTTAGCTAATGGATCTCTATCCACTAGAGACTACTACCCTTTGCTCTATCACCTCCAAATCCTACTCAAAATTTTGCTCAATATTAGTCTCAGATCTGTACTAAACACTATCCTCTTCTTTGTCAATTATGTTACAAAATCTAATCTCTGCTTTGTCACAAATTTATCTCTACTCTGTCACAATTTTTTTTTTGCTCTGTCACAAATCTGTCTCTGCTCTATCACAAATCTGTCCAACAAGTCTTCACAAAGACTTATCTCTAATCAGTTCACAAGCTTTCACACAAGCTTGCTTTAGCTCTATCCTTAAGTCCCCTCTAGGACTTGTTCAAATCAGCTCACAAGCTTTCACAAAAGCTCACACAAATTTATCCTTAAGATTTTACAAAAGCTTACTCAATAATTGCAAAACTTACATACAAAACTCAACTTAATATTTTTTAGAAAACCTTTTCAATTACACAAACAAGTTTCACTCAGAATCTTGTTCAACCATAGAAACATATAGAGAATGGTTAGAGACTCAATATGTTTCACACTCACAAAAACACTCAATCACTTTCAAACTCTCCTTCAACTTAATTCAGAATAAAGAACAATTTGTTTCATAGAACTTGAACTATCACTCCAATACTTTCAATCAATAATGCTCATCAACTTCAATCAACCATTCACTCAATGAAACAAAGCTTGCTTACAAACCCTAACCAAGTGTTTCACTATACTTCCAACAACTCACTCTTGACTCAATATGTTTCCAATTTCACATAATAATGATACTCATGATCTTTCAACAAACACAACTCATGCATATGAAAACTCACTCAAACATTTCCAACAATACTCATCAATCCTTTTCACTCCAACTTGCATTTCACAACATTCAACAAAACAATATTTCACTCACAAGGATGATATGCCCATACCTTTTGTTTTGATGAATATTTGATCTCAAAACCTGTCTCAATCACAATCAATCTCTTTTCCAATATCAAAGGTTAGATAACAAAAATCTTCTCAAAATCTTCACTCAAATATTTCCCTCAAAATTATTTCACCATACAAAAATATTAAATCTCAAGTACACCTTATAATCTCCAAAATTTAATTAGCAAAGATTCAATTAATTCACTTCCACAATAATTTCCTTCATGCACCTTATTTCTCCTCTCAAGATAATTATCACAATATAGCTTTATTTCAAAATACAAAATATAATATTCCTTGCATACCTTATCACTCCTACTTTATAAATTCTAACCACCAAAATTAAAATAAAATATTTTAACTTTATTATCCCTTATATCTCCCTCAACAACTCACAAACCACCTTTTAATTTTCACACTATGCAATTTCCGAATTATCAAACCTTTGGCAAAATTAAAATGTGAGTAGCATATCTTTTAATTTTATTCTGCCCAACAAAATGACCTTAGAGAAATTTGAACACGCGACCTCGTCTTTCCAACACCCTAACACAAAGCGCATCCACCAACTGGGCTACATGCCCTCACGAAATTAAAAGGGTTCACGACTTCCTTTTATGCCTTATCTCTTCTTTGACTCGACACAAATGAAAACAGTCTTCCCCTTAGCAAAAGACGATCACGTGAATCGAACCCGTGATCTCGCACTTTCACAAACACCTTAATGCAGCCCTTGGCTACCACTTATGCTACCAAGTGCCTTGAGATTCGTTTGGTACTCTGCTTTGACTTAACACCACGTCTACCCACTAATTCATTTAACACATGTGAATCTTCCTTACTCTTCGGTGCACGAATTACTTAGACCTTTGGGCTCTTGCAAATCACATGGATAATTTTTAATAAACAAATTTACCCCCTTTTATACCATATTCCAAGTTGTCCAACACATCGACGAACTTAGGAATTTCGAATTTAATTCAAATTTAATATTTGAACTTTTGGCGCCTTAATTAATTATTTAAATTTTAATTTTAACCTATGGTTAAAATATTTAAATTTAAATAAATTAAACCATAGTCTTCAAAATATGCCAAATGGGTTTTTGAGGATTTATAATTTGATAACTCCTTGGCCCTTGTTTTTTCTTCAACTCAACCTGTAACCCATAATATTATAATATTAAATATTATAATATTATTATTTCCTTTTAACCTGCTTATCCATCCTTGGGATTTCCTTTTAAACTGCTTCTCCTTCCTTGGGTCTTCAATATGTTTAGGCATTTTTAGGCATATAATATTTAAAATAAATATTATATCCTATTCCTTTGAACCTCTTCCTTACCTTTTGGAAAAACCACCTAATGAAATTAATGATGACAAAACTTGGACATCAACCTCTTGACATCAATGACAACAAAACTTGCTCATATTTCCAACAGTCCCTTTTTGGGATGCATTGTGTGAAAGCACAATGTAAAGAAAAAATAGATTATCTAAAGCCACAACGATGGTTTACGATATCCATTGATCTAATCAATGTAAGATACCCCAATCATGGAAAGGGTGAAAGTTGAAAAATCATTGCTTTCAATATATTAATGATATTTGATTTTGGTAAACTTTTTAGCCATGGGTAGATGTTCAGAGAGAGATCTACACTTTAGGCTTTAGGTCTACCTGCACTTGATAAAATTTTAACTATAGGTAAATGTACAGGAAGAGGTCTACACTTTAGACTTTAGGTATACCAATTATTTTATTTGATTGATATTTTTGCTTGTTATCTGCCCTAGTAAGGAGGGCATATGATGGTCTTTGGCAATGATTCTTGAACAAACACAATTTGCATGATTGAGTGTTTGATTATTGATTTGATTATGAATTTTATAATTAATATGACTACTCCCTCAAGAAATGAGTCAATAGAGGAGATGAAAAATGATTAAAGCAATGAGTCGCTTGACCAAGATGACTTGATTTGAGTTTGACCAGACAATTATGCAATTCTAAGGGTTAATCTCCTTTGGTGATTGTGACCCCTTTTGATTTTATTTTTAATTTTTTGATATATATATTGAAATTTATACAAAAGGCATGATCATCTTGTCTTGAGACGATCACATGGTGCTTAGGCAACTGTCTTAGACGATTGTGCCAATGGTAAAAGATATAAAACATGAATTTTCATGATTTTTGATGTCATTCTCATCATGTGCGATTGGAAGAAGAGAGATATGGGGTGGATGGAGTTGAATTTCAAAGTGAAGCACTGCAAAAAAGTAGATTGAACTCAAGCATGGACCAACTTGATATCTCTTTGAGTGAAGGATATGGAGAGAGGAGGGTAAGTACCTCATTCTCACCTTGTTAATTTTGAATGGTAAGATGAACCTCACTAATTAATATGGTAACAAAACATCATAAAAAAAGGACTTAAGGTAATGAACCACACCATAGATTAAAATGTAGTGTAGAAATCCATTTTCTTTTATGTGTCATATTTTTTTTTCAATTTTTGATTTTTTGATAAATTTTGTTGTAATTACCCTAAATTGGGGGCCATATCAAGGTAGGATGACCTTTCTTTAGGATATGGAGGTCATATCGAGGTGAGACAACCCCGTTTGAATTCCAATGGTAAAAAAATATGACCTTTATGGAGGTCATATTGAGTTGATACGACCATTATTGGAGATCGTCTTGGGTCGAGATGACCTCTTTGAGGTTTTAGATTACCTCAAAATTTTTTATTTGTTTTTAGATTTTTGTTTGGGGGGGCTTGATTGTTGATTTGTGCTATTATTTTATCTTTCAAATCCTTAGAGCCCATCATTTATTTACCATTATATATAGGATATCACACAATGCACTCTCTAATATGGATTGGGACTAGCTTAGGGCCATAGACCTTATGCAAATTGTGATACTAGAGCCAATATATGCAGACTAGGCTTACAATATGGCCTTTATATATTTATGGGACAATCAAACCAATACATTTCATATTCAAACTGGTAATATGATAGTCATGTTGGAAGATGTCTATCAGATTCTCCATGTTTCGATTGAGGGACATACCATTGTATCTTCACACACTATTCAATAGAGGATAATGCTTTAGAGGATATTATTGTAGGATCGGGAGTCAGTAGAGCATGATTTGGAGAGTGATAGAGTGTTCATGGAGGATATTTATGACATAGATCTCCTAATATCTAGGCATGTAGTGATTATTTCATTCATTTCCAACATACTATTTCTAGACTCATCTAGTGCAAGGTTCTTGTGGAAAATCCTTGAATTGGTTCAATACTTAGTTGAGTGTACCATGAATGAGTTGATCATTATGACATGGGGTACAACATTGCTGGCGTAGGTGTACAATGAGCTCTTTGATATTTGATAGTGAGGTAGAATTGGCTTGGGGTACAACTTTCTCCTTCAGATATAGGGTTGGGAGCACATTCGGGTGGATGGATCGAATGGGCTACCTTGGGTGACTTGGAGTCAAATTGTGGATAGGGAGATTGGTTATGTGATAAATTGGAGGTGAGGTCAGGAGTGAGGATGGAGTCATCCTAATTCAGGTAGGATTCAACATTACCTACTCCTTTGGGAGGTTGAGGCTAGAGCATGTGGTATGGTGACCTTGCAGGGATTATTTTCCATGGGTAGAGGTGAACCAATATATGAGGTGTGTTAGGCATGGTTGATGGTTGGTCAATCACCACAAAACTAAGTAGGAGTAATTTTAGTATTATCATGTTACTTGATAGTTTGGGGTGCACCAAGGTGAACCTGATGATCCTATTATATACCAACACCAAAATGATGAGACTCAAATAGATTGACCTTGAGCTAAACCTATGGATGATGAGGTAGATCAAATGTTAGCTGATACTGGTGTGGAAGACCTAGGTATGATTGCAATGTATAACACTTGGTGGGTCACACTACTATAATAGGGAGGAAAATTTGGTAGTGGTGGGTAGATTAGAGCTATAATGAAGAAGGATGAATTTGTAGAGTGGTGAGTGCATCACTGAATTGAGGGGGAGTAGGGAGAGTCTTATGAGAGAGGGGAGTAGTAGGTAGAGGTCAGTGCTGATAAGGATCCTCAATATCAGGAGGCTATTCTCAAAGGTCAGATCTAAACTTTACAAGATTTACTAGTAGAGAGGGATACCATAGTTGCATCTCTACAGAGACAGTTGGACAATGATATATAGTAGTAGACGAGATTTGGTGAGGAGAGAGAAACCCTTTAGGATTAGGTTAAGAGCCTAAAGGATGAGGTTGGAAGACTTATAATAGAGTGAGATACTCTATAGGTGTAGGTGACTAGATTCATAAAAAATAAATATGCTCTATGGATGTGGTTGGTAGGTGCTATAATAGAGTGTGATGCTCTATAGGTTTAGTTGATAGAGATGGAAACTGGACAAGGTCAAGAAGTGTTAGGGGTTGCCTTAGGGTAGGGCATAGGTGGGGAGGTCATAAGTGATGTGGCCAGGCTTTAAGCTTAGATGATAGATTTGTAGGGGATGTTGTCCTACTATACATCTCATTATCAAGAAGATAGAGACTATAAAATACTATTGGAGGACAAGGTGAAGTGACTAGGTGGTAGGCTACCATCACAAGCTTCCATAGGGTCATCATAGTAGAGCCACTGTAGCAATTTTGGACATCCATCAATGAGACCCTAGGTTCCTATATATTTAGACCATCCATAGACTTCGAGGGCTAGTGGAACATAGTAGCCTCATCAAGATGAAGCTAAGGGTAGTGGTGAGACTAACGGTGTGGGGCCAACCTTATTTTGCTATGCATATGCTTCTATTTTTGAGTGTGAGGTCAAAAAATCACTCTATTGTAGCCTACAAATATTTTTGTACCATGATGTACTTTCCATGATATATATGCAATTATCTTTTTAGTTATCTTATCATGTTGTTTATTTCTTGTGTTTATTTCATGTATGGATGCATATATGGATGATGGATGTATGCCTAAACATTATAGTATGTATGTATAGATGGATTCCTAGATGCATGTATAGTATATTTTTGATATTATAGATCTAGAATGTATGCATGTATGTTATGTGCTAATGATATGATGATGCAAACTATGAGTATAATTAATGAATCTAATATGCAAAACAACCTAAATATAAGCACCAAAGGATGTATAAAAGTCATGAATCAAAATGCTTATCCTTTTCATAAAAGTCATGTATTTGGAGACCAAACATATGTAATATGATACAATGTAAATTATGGATGGGGGAATAGTGAGAAGTCACAAGGGAACAATGGGATTTTTTATGGGACTCAAAAACCCTAGTTGAGCAATCAAAAGTTGTATACTATCTAAATATAACTCTTTAAAAGATAAAAATCTACTAGGAAGACCCAAATATTCAATATCCTTGTGTGTGCATAGTGTAGTTCATTAGTGTGACGTATAATATTACCTCATTACTACGTTGACTCTTAGAGCCCATTGTTGTAATGAGGATCACACTATGATCATCATTATCTTGATTTTATACTTAGTTGGATTAGACTACTAAGCAATACAAGCCATAAAAAGCTAGCTCATCCACAAGCTGATATTGGTCTATACAAAAGAAGGTCACTAATGTGATAGACATATCACCACATGTAAGACTACTCCACTACCAAGCCGACATCTATAGCCCATTGCTGACAATGGAGATTACATTGTGGCTTTTGAATAACTAAGGATTCTAGGGATTTAAGTTCTTTACCCCCTTCTTTTATTTTGATTTTTTCTTTGTATTTGTTTGGGATACTTGCTCATTTTTTAGGAGCAAGAGGATTGTTCGTAGTGGTGAAAACCATATTTTTTTTTTAGGGATACTGGCTCATTTTAGGGAAGATCAAGGGATTTTTATTGCTTTGGGTAGGGAATAACTTATCCTTTTATCAATTCTTAGCATTCTAGACCATGCACATAATAGGATGAGCAAGGGAAAACTTTTGCTTAACTGGCAAAGACTACGTTGTAGTGCCATCCTTATTTTTTCAAACTCGTATTTAAATATGTGAATTTATGTTGGGATTTTGAGATATACAAGGTACAATAAAAGCATGACCCTACCTTCAAAAATATAGATAGCTTTATACAAAATATGAAAAGAAAACTAGGAATGATTAAGTGACCAAAATACCCTATTGAACACCTTATAACAACTTAATGGGTGTGGGGAAATAATAAAATCACCTAGGATGAGGAATGTGGATGTATATGATCTATGGATGTGTGTGTTTTCGTTATTATTTTTTGAAAATTAAGAGGTGTGCATAAAATATTCAGTAGCCATCTAAAAATCATTGTTGATGGTCATCTGATATCTACCTTATCTTACAAGGACCACTTAATAATCAAAATGTCACAAGAAAAAGTGCAATTGATGACCAAATAAAAGGTGTGGTTAAGACTCATGACAGTCATATAAGCATGGTACTCTATGAAATACAAATAGAAAAAATGAATCCATGGTGTATGTAATAAATGATATACCTAATGCAACTAATCAATGAAATGTAATAATGTGTAATATACAATGTAAGCAATGCAATATTTTTGTGATTTTTGATTTTATATTGTTTTTGTTGTTTTATTGTTTTATTGTTTTTTTTATGCATTGTGTATCATGCATGAAATTCCTATAGGTGGAGAATATTAAGAGGTTTAGGTTCCACAAAAACCTCAAGAGAATCTAAATGATAAGCTGGTTGACACCCCAAATGTAGTAAATTTTTAATTTCTCAACACCCCAAAGTGTAGGAGGTGGTTTTGGAGGAATTGGAATGACAGGGCATGGTCTATGTGGAATAGAAATGATTAAATCTTCAAGTGGAAGAATCTATAACAAAATGGGTATTCACCTAGGGAATAATCAAAGGTAGAATTCATAAATATCATTGAGGGGATTGATAGTTTTTGATTCATCCTCCAAGCTATCTAAAGCAATAGATATTATATCATACTCTAGGTAAGATGAATCGATAGACATGTCATCACAATATTAATCGGATTCACCATCCTCTTTGATATAGCTATTTTTAGGTTTATCACCTAGTTCAAACTCTGCTTGTTCATCAGAATCATCATGAGAGATAAAACCACTTGTATGCTCTTGATTTGAGGATAAAGGAGCATCAATTCACACATGATCACTAAGCCACTGAATGTAGCTAGGACCTATATATTCTAAATCCTTTACATCCCATTTTTCTTTGGATGCCTCACCAGAAGAGTTAGAGGGCTCAATAGATATCATCATGTTGGGAAGATAATCACTCAAAATATAAATGTGTCTGATATCAATGTATTCATTCTTATAAATATTGTCCTCAAAGCTTATGGTAAGGTACTAGAGCGAGTCTGCAAGGAGCTCATCTAGCATATGCACGAAATACCCTAAGATAAATTGGTAAGGGGTTTGTATACCTTGTTCATATAGAACAATACCATTTATGTGCCAATGGTAGTTGTAAAAGTATTGTAGGGCAAAGGCTAGGGTTGACATGTAACCAATATTTTCTAAGAATGGATCGTCTTCTTCTATCATAGGATATGAATTTGTGGTAATGTAAAAACCCCCATAGACAAGTTTTATCTAATTTAGAGGACACACTAAAGGGACAATGGTACCAATGGATAGGGGTGGATGATGAGGTCTACCCATGTATTGCACTAACTCAATGAGAGAAGTAAGTGTAACATTTTGTACCAAGTACTCAGCGAGTCCTGGATTGGTCATGTGGACCATGATTTATAGGAAGGTAGATGATGATGATGGGGATGTAGGTTGGGATGAATCATCCATTGAAATGAGTGCTTATTTCTCTTCCATAGGAGTTGGAACAATTACTTCAAAAATATTGGAGATGGATGATGAGGTTTCATCGATTGGTGCCTTCAATGGATTCCTACTCAAAGGATCCGATGATGATGAAGAAATATCGAAAGAGACAAATGGTGATGGTGATGGATTGGTGGATGGTTGTGATGAGGGATCTAGAATTTTGATAAGATTATTGGATCGAATATCTAGATGCACTGAAGGCAATGTAGATTCTTGCAAATGATTGACCATATTATAGAACTTGATGGATTCTAAGTCTGTAGGAACTACATGAACCTGCCCTTCATGGATGTACTTGATGCATTAGTGAAATATGGATGGGATGCACTTCATATTATAGATCCAATGTCTATCAAATAAAATGTTGTACTACATGGAGCCCTCCAAGATGTGGCACAACGTAGGAATTATCTTTAGCCCAACCTAAATAGGAAGAACTATTGTGCTAATAGTGGAGCATAGAGCATAATTAAAAGCTTAAAGGGTGAATATTGACAACATAATATGTTATGGTGGCAGATTAAAATGTTGAAGTGCAATAGTGGTTGTAGACACCAAAATCTAGCCACTTATCATCCATTCATATCCTCCAATCATAGTCATCCATTTTATATATGTATTTATTTAATATATATATATATATATAGATATTAATATTTTATATTTATATTTATATATATTTAATAAATATATATGTATTTATGTGAATAAATCCTAGCCATATGCCATTACTTAATCTCATCCACCCATCTATTTTAATCCATGTCACATACTCAAGTTTAATATAATCCTTCCTCATGTTTTAATCTCGACTACCCGTTGGTGTCATTGAAAATCCTAACACGATCAAGGGTAGATTATAAAAGATGATTCATTTTGATGAATCAGGATCGGCAAAAAATTCCTAAAGGTCCCAAATTTGAACATTTGTCCACTCACAAACCCTAATCATTTTACTACCATCTTCCTCCCTCGCCGCCACTATCACACCTTCTATTTTTACCATCGTAAAACCCTCACAAACCATATCTGGTTCTACCTCACTCCCATCCACTCTTGAACACTACCTAGAGTTCACAGAATGCTATTGACCATTCTTGGAATACTGCTAGGCATTCGTTGTCATCATAGAATACCTTTGATAATTTTCTATAGCAGATTTGTAGTCCATAATTCCTCGGATGATTTTGGGTATTCACATGATTTTTGAATACAGAAATTGGAGAACAAATCAGCATTAACAAGGTAAGATATTTGTTGCATTTATTTATGTTTCTGTATTTTTTGTTTATAGTTCAACATTACATCATTTAGGGTTCATTGGTTTTATCATTTAGAGGGCCTCACACAGTGGAGCCTTCATAGGTTCTATTAACCCTTTTATGTTGCTTTCTATTTGTAGGTGTAGGAACCACATTTTGGAAGTTGTTGCAGCCAGGTTGGTCCCATAGGGATACACAAGCCCACCCACACACTTGTTTGGAGCAAAGAACGATGTAGAAGACACCATATATTTATTTATGAATAAGGGTTTATAAACCCTATATTTGTAATCATTGTATCAATACAACATAATATTATAACATTGGAGATCAAGGATTCCCCCCATAATAATATCAATATTATTATCTTCATTTATACAATAAGTTTTTGTGTTGATTCTATTATCTATTGCTTTGGTGTTGTAGTTTTTCACTTTATAAAATGGTGATCACGGTGGGACCCTTAAAGGGTTCCTCATATTGATTTACCTTGTCACTAATTTATGTTTCTATTTCTATTTTGCACGTTTCCAAAAGTTTTATCATGTGAAAATTACAAAACTTAGGGTTTTGGGAGTTGCGATCAGTGGTCGCATGGATGCCCTACAACGTTCGAGGGATGCCCTATAGAATCTAGGATATGCTTCACAACATTTAAGGGATGCCTCACAATGTTTAGGAGACTTTGGTCGATATTTAGAAGAGTGGGGAAGAAATACGTAGGCTTCTTGGTAAGCCTGTTTCAAAACCCTAACTCCATTTTATTTTTTATTTTTTGCTTTTTAATAGTGAAATCAATAGGTTGAGTTGTGTGGCCTCGGCGTAGTTTTGTCGCGATGTTGCGACATGTCGCGATTTCACGACATGTCACGTTTTCACGATCGGTTGTCGTGGCGCGACGGTTGTTAGGTTTGGTGTCGCGATTTCGTGACTTGTCGCGTTTTCGTGCCCTTTGTTCTTCTGGTTTCTTTGCTCTTGGTTGGGATGCCCATTCTCCCTCTTGTAACTGTAATTTGTTTTAATGCAAGATTTTTTCAAATTTCTCAAAAAAAATAGTGAAATCAATAGGAAAACATTTATTTTCTATTTTAAAAACAATTTCATTTTTATTTTGTTTTAAGCATTTGCATATTTCATATAGTTTGCATATAGGGTAGAGTTGCATTTATGCATTTGCTGTAGTTGCATAATCACATTTGATTCAGATTTCTGTTGTTTTATGGTGTTTCATTTGCTATTTTATATGTTGTTTGCAATTGAAATGATAAAAGCATAAACAACTGCATATTAGAGCTAAAGGCTTCCATTTTTGATTTTCTAATTTGGAACAAGTTCATAATACCTAAGTACACTCCTAATATTGGAATCACTTGATGATTCAGAGTGAAAGAACTGGGTGAACCCTCCACTGTTGGAATCACTTGATGATTCTGGGTGGATATTACACAATGTACCCTAAGTTTTTTTGAGGAACTTGGTGTTAATGTACTTGGATTCTAGCTTAGACAAATGAAATAGGGTGTTTTTAGCATTGAAATAACACAATATACAACATAAATTTTAAAAATGAATCACACACTCTCCACATCACACATTTAACAATAGTGAATTAGATTTCATCACCAACCATTGTTCGAGATTGGGAACGGTGGGCTTCATATCCATCTATCGTATCATCCCATAGAAACCATAGTAACCCATGAGCAATAATTTTGGATTTCTTAACCAAAAAGATTCTCATTTTCCATCCATACTTAGAGTCAACCTTGCATATTATCTTAGGTTTGCATGTACAACACACAAAACCATAAAAAAATCTATTACAAAACATAGGATTGAGTTTCTCATTTGATTATGTATGATTTCCATTGTATATTTTTTGCACATTTCACACGTTCACCATCCCCAACTGAATCATTAACTATGGTTTAATCTCAAAGCAAAGAAAATATTTTGAGTCAAGCCTCTGTTAGCCAAACTACTTCATCCATGGAGTGTTCCACATTTTTCCCCACCACGTTTGTGGTTAATCTTGTAAGTGTAATACAGATAAGTTGTTCTAGTTTATCTCTGGGACCCTCACATACTTTGCATACCTCAAATACTAATGTGTTGCACAGAGCCATAAATACCCTAATTCCAAAAATTGAGCCATCA
The DNA here is from genome assembly GCA_028583015.1 of Wollemia nobilis. Lineage (NCBI taxonomy): Eukaryota > Viridiplantae > Streptophyta > Pinopsida > Araucariales > Araucariaceae > Wollemia > Wollemia nobilis. The sequence goes on from JAQPPZ010017129.1 coordinate 5,727,091, forward strand.
TCCCCTACCAAACCTAACATCACCTACATAAATATGAGTAAAGTTGGATCTTATCTAAGATCCATTAACCCTGTTATAGAGAAAATCAATAGCCCACCTAGGCATATTCCTTCTTCTCAATAGAAACTTAACCAATCACATCCTTACAACTTAAACCAAGTGTATACCAAACCTATTTTGAGGCATTATTTGCACCTTCCCATCACTTGTATCTTCCACAAAAATCATGTGACCAAAACATTTCCATCCCATCCTCCTATACCACCACCTATCGTAATCCATTGTATGAAGAATATGTCAATGTTACTTCATAGGTTCCAATATCCATTTCATCCAATGTCCTCCATTTAGTTGCAATCCCTATTGCAACTTATCCTCCACCCACCTCATCCATTTCCACCACACCTACACCATATACCTCAAAAATTGCCATACAACAAGCATGGCAACACCTCAACAAGTTTCTCATGGATCAGCAAGATGCTCATTCTTATCCCAAACAACAAATATATATGGTATATTTTAAGCCCCAACCTACCTTCTTTACCTTAAATCCATCATGAGTATCACAATATTATGTGGTTTCCATATCTATACCTACATAAGCCCACACCCATTCCATTCCCACAATTCAACACATTCACAGTTCCCAAATATCATCTCCATTCCATCACCCACAATCATTCCCTTATCAAGCCCAACATCATCAAATGTAATCTAATCCATCAAGCCATAAATATCTCATCACACCCAAATATTTAACCACTCCATCTCCTCACAGTCACCAAGTAATTTAGGGCTTCCACATACCTAGGGAAGACCCTAAAATTTAGGTATTGCAACAATAAATTGATAGCTTGATTCAACAAACTCCTGGTATGACGAACCAGAAGCCTACCTTAAGGCAACTAGTCAATAAAACCATTCAATTTTTGGTACCATAACCACCATATCCAACATATTTCATAGTGCCAAAATTTGATAAATTTAAAGGGGTTGAGGACCCTAGAGAGCATGTAAGTGTTAGCACAAGTTAGCATATTTTGTGTGTATTACATTATTTAGCTTACTGTTACAACTCCTGTAATAGTTCTATTTACGCTGGTGCTATTCCCATAATTGTAACCATTATTTAATTTGCTTAATTCAATACCTCCCTTAGTTCGATTATTTTACATGATTTCAGAGCTAAAATCCTGGTGTTTATTGGCAGTGGGAATGATTTTTTTATCATCCTGTCAAGAGCACCCCTGGGCCACAATTACAACCATCTTGCCTCTAGGCTGCTATAGTAGTCACTTGGATTACTCTTTCTCCCTGTTCGTGTTGTCGCGTGCTTCAGAACTTTTGCCTACACGTGAGTAGAAATTCACGTCTCGAAAAACATTCATTTCTCTTCCATAAATTATCAATCCGGTAAGTCCGTAAACTTATGAGTGTCACGCATAGTATATGCCTGCGGTGTTGGGGAACAAATCTGGTTGTACCTTATTTAGTTTGGTGGGGAGGTTTGTGTAATTGGATTCCAACCAAACCAAATAAACTAAGTGCGGGAAATGAAATAAATAAATTATAAACAAAAAGTAAAGTGCTGGAAATAAAATGTGGAAATAAAATGCGAGGAAATAAACACACACAACTGAAATTAAATAAAGCAGTAAACTAATCTATAGAAAGCAAATGCACAAATTAAACAGGGGAGGACTACTGTAGGGAGTGGGCCCAAGCTCCCGCAGATAGTCCGCCCGACTAGCTACGTAGAGCTTGCTCGAATAAGAGGAGTTGCACTCTTAATTAATTAAACAATAAAATAAAATAAGTTCTGTGTAAAATTAATCATTCATCCCCCATTGTTCATCTGGCCTGCATCTTTATATAAAGCGCAGCCATATCTCATTACAATAACAAATCAGTCTATTTTAATCACGTGATGTGATTTAGTTACAATTGATTCTACACATATTTTATTCTTCTATTTTAAAGTATGTTCATTCACCGAAGGATAAATATAAACATCCTTAGGTGTACGTAACAACAAATCCTAAACTAATGCATCCTAAAAATAATAATATGCTTTAAGAGCTTTACAAGGTCAACCGACCAATCGGTTGATAATAATAACAAGCACTTTATTCTATTTAATAAATGCATGATTAAAATAGATCTCCTTTGTCTTCACGTGCAACCTCCTCCATAGTCCTTGGTCAACCAATCAAAGTTGACTTGGTAAATCTTGCAAAGTATGAAGGCATGGAGGCGCCTTCTTTATAAGGAAGGCGCCTACTTTTGTTGGGCGCCTTCCTTATAAGGAAGGTGCCTACTTTTTTGGGCGCCTTCCTTATAAGGAAGGCGCCTACTCCTGTTGGGCGCCTTCCTTGAAGAGGAAGGCGCCTACTTCTGCTGGGCACCTTCCTTGAAGAGGAAGGCACCTATTTCTGCTGGGCACCTTCCTTGAAGAGGAAGGCACTTGCTCTCTTGCCTTAGTCTGTAAGCAGAAGTATGCCAGGTCCAAGTGGATGTAGACTGGAAAACACCATATTAGTAATAAAACCTGCATTTATACACATTTCCCACTAAAAACACCAATCAAGCATAATACCGGATTTTCTATCAATTATATGCATAAGTTATATAAAATACATCTCATATGCTAATTGAACCAGTTATAATTCTCCTTAACCGTGTATATAAAATGAGCATTTTTGGTGCTCATCATCCCCCCATGCCTAACATGTGCCACGCCCTCGTGGCACCAAAAGGTGAAGTTATCCCTCTCGCAGGCTGACCATGCCAAAAAGTTTGTCATGTCTTCGTGACAACAACCCCTGGGATATATATATTTTTTCCTTTTTTTTATTTTATTTTTTTAATGGCCTTCAACATCTCTGTTTCTCTGCCGTTGAGTGCTGCTATTTTTTTCCATTCAGCACTACTATTTTTTTCTCAGTACTATTTTTTTATTCAGCACTGTGTTTTTTTTTCATTGAGTGTTGCTATTCTTCATCCATAGAGCGATGCGGCACCAGCAGAAGTTAGAAACACATCCTGACTAATCATTGCGGATAAATAGTTAAATCGTGACCACACTGTTTAGGGCAAATTACCACTGCACTAATGCTGGCATTTTCCAGTGTTGCACATTAGTCGGATTTGGTGAGACCAAATTTGTTTAAAACAAGTGCAATCACCAACTACTACTTTTACCCACATCTCGAAACATATTTGGCATCTCCAGAACCTCCTTTGTGGTAGAGAGTAGCATCATTTATATGTGTTCGCTCAAGATGACTACCATTGTCAGGAGGCGGCAATGAAAATGATGCCAAATTTATTCATGTAGATGCCATAGCCTCTCCTTTTTTTTTTCAATTATATTTTTTTTCAAGGCACATCATGTGTTTGAATTCTAATGGGAGATTTTGAAAAACTATGGAGGCATCGACTGGTATTAGCATAGAAATGATTTTAAAATAACTATACACATAATTAACAAGAAAATCAGTACATACCCGGGTGAATTTCATAGAATCTGATATATATGATGCTGGTGGTGTGAGACGTCTTCACGTTGGTGCTCCTGGAGATTTTATTTATTTATTTATATGTATCTTTATCTGTTCTGCCATGAACAGAATAGATCTTGACTCTCTCCATTTTTTTTTCATCCTCTGACACGTGTGCGTCCAAAATGATCTCCCCTCTGAATTATTTCTTTTGCATGCATAATTGGAACAACACTGCATTCCTTTGTTTTCTGGAGTGAGGAAAAACAATATTTCTTTCATCATTCATGACATCTGTCAGGTGCATTGCTGAGATGTATGTGCTATATGTGCTGGCATTGGTAGGATGTTCTCATACGTTGGTGCGATCCCCAAATTAACCTACATGACGTAGAGTTGGAACTGCACCAATATTTGTTGCCCATGTCGTGCTTGTCTAGTCAACGGGCGAAGAACAGGGGCGCCTTCCCTATGAGGAAGGTGCTTGCCTTCTAGTGGCACCTTCCTGTCGATGCCTTCCTATGAGAGGAAGGTGCTTGCCTTCTAGTGGCACCTTCCTATGGTGCCTTCCTTGAGTGCCTTCTATGGACTTCCTTCCTTCCTTGGTGCCTTCCTGTGGTGCCTTCCTATGGCGCCTTCCTATGGCACCTTCCTATCGGTGCCTTCTTGTGGCACCTTCCCATGGTGCCTTCCTATGGCGCCTTCCTATCGGCACCTTTCGGTGAGAGGAAGGCGCTTGCATTCTTTTGGTGCCTTCTTGGAAGAGGAAGGCGCTGGCCTTCTATTGGCGCCTTCTTGAAAAGGAAGGTGCTTATCTTTTCTTGGTGCCTTCCTAGAAGAGGAAGGCGCTGGCCTTCTATTGGTGCCTTCTTGGAAGAGGAAGGCACTTATATTTTCTTGGTGCCTTCTTGGAAGAGGAAGGCGCCTACCTTCTTCTGGCACCTTCCTTGAAGAGGAAGGTGCCTACTTACCATGCATTGATTCCGAAGGAAACAAATATTTGACATCTATTTTTTTCAAACTCCTCCCCCATTTTATTTAGCTACCAGTTGGAGGTTTCTCATTTCCCTTCGGGACCAGGCTGGTCCTCGGGAAAGAGGATACTCTCTTCCAACGGGCAGCAAAAATAAAACTTTGCTTCTGATTTGCATTTCATCGTGGAGCTATTTCAACAAAAGGTTTTTTTTTTTCATAGGAGTAAGTTAGGCGCCGACAATAAGGCGTCTTTCCCCCATGTCTAAAAATTGTCACATCCTCGTGACAACACCTTCAACTCTTTTTTTTTTCATAATATTAGAAAAATTTTCCCCCATGTCTAAAAATTGTCACGTCCTCATGACAACAACCTTCCGAACTCCCATTTTTTTTTAGGCTGAGCCTTCTTCTATTGGTGTTCCCGTACAAGCTTTGTTTCTAATTTGCATTTCAATTGGGAGTCAAACAACAGAAGTTTTTTTTTTTTATTACGGGAGGTTCTGGTTCACCCGCATCTTCCCCCACTTTAAATTGGTGATGCCCTTGTCACCAGTAATAGGTCCCTCTGTACAACAGGTCTGCAGCCCTCTGAACATCAGGTCCCACACTGAGCAACAGGAACCTCCATCAAAGGAGAAGAACATTGCTTATTGGTACCTTCCTCCAAATGGAAAAAGGCACTACTGTATTGGGCTGATTGTAGGCACTCTCTTCCTAGTGGGAAGTAAGTGCCTTTTTTGCTTTACCGCACTCCTAATTGCAAGGCACAAGATGTCACATCTGTTAGGCCTAGTTTAAGCTAGCTCTGCCTACAGATTGTGTTCACGGCCATGTCCTACGAACTTGCACACACGAAAGTAAGAAAAACAAGAGTCATGACTCCATGCCTATTAGGCCCTGGCTCTCAGGATGCCTACAACTTGCATTCGGTTCATGATTTCCTGCAAAGCAATAAGAAAGCAATTTTTATGCTAAGCAGGACATGTTCTATGCATTTTTTTTTTCATTGGGAGGATTCACAATTTTTTTTTTTTTTATCAAGGCACCTCTACTATATGCCATCAAGGTGCCTCGTCACTTATTCCTTTTTTTTTTTGTGCCATCGAACCACCTAGGTGCGAGAAATGGATCAAGGCACCCTAGATGTCAAGGCGCCTTCAATGTAAGGCACCTTCTTGATGCGGAAGGTGCCTTCAATGTATGGCACCTTCTTGATGCGGAAGGCACCTCCAATGTATGGCGCCTTCTTCATGCGGAAGGCGCCTCCAATGTATGGCGCCTTCCTGATGTGGAAGGCACCTCCAATGTATGGCACCTTCTTGATGCGAAAGGTGCCTTCAATGTATGGCGCCTTCCTCATGCGGAAGGTGCCTCCAATGTATGGCACCTTCCTCATGTGGAAGGCGCCTCCAATGTATGGTGCCTTCCTAATGCGGAAGGCACCTCCAATGTATGGCACCTTCCTGATGTGGAAGGTGCCTCCAATGTATGGCACCTTATTCATAAAGGCACCTCCAATGTATGGCACCTTCTTGATGAAAGGCGCCTTCTTGATGATCAAGGCGTCTTTCACTTCATCATTTTTTTTCACGTATCCTCCCCCTTTTTTTTTTCTCTCCTTTTTTTTTCCAAGCTACTGGTATGGTATGGGGTCTCCCCCATGCCGATGTCTGATCCACTCTCACAAATGTGAGGCGATTGTTAATGGAGCTCGTTGACCGTTACTCGAACATTGTCTCGACACTCTACTCTTGCACTTGGTGTAGCATCTCTGACTTTGTTTATCATCCAGGCTATAACAGTCATGCACTTTCCAACAAAATTTTCCCCCAAATTCCACAAGCACCTTGGGCTGGAAGCCTTTCGCTTGATCAGGGTTACTTAGCCTGCCTTCAAGTGCCAATGTTTCCAAGGCAAAACTCTGCTAGCTTTCACCTGTTAGATTGGATGCTACACGATCAGGTACATGAGATAGTTCGTATAGTGCTATTACGAACTCCACGTATGAATCTCAATTCACGAGATCTTCACAGACACCTCCTTATTTGTCTACTTCGCACTTCACGTTGTCCTGCAAAACATAAAAGAAAAATCTAAACTAAAGGCATTAAAATAAAATTCTAACTAATTTTTTTTCTATTTTTTTTTTTGGTCTATTCTGCCTTGACCAGAACAGATCTTGGATTATCATTTTTTTTTCATCATCTGCATCAAAGAACATAATGTCAACTTCAACCATTTGAGCTGGTGATTTTCACATCTGGAGGTTTGTCAATGATCCATCCTAAGAATTTGGCAAAATGTGCCATGTACTGAAACATCTTTGCCCTCACACTTTTTGTGAAAAGCAGATTTCTCCATGGTTTCAGATCCTCTCAAAGTTGATGTTATCTTCCACCATAGTGAGACTCTACCTCTCTTTTGTATATTTTTTTCACATATTTTAACAGAATGAGAATGCTACCATAAAAACTGTAATGTTGGCACTGTGCATTCAAAAGTGGAGGTCGTGTGAGTCAGGTAACTACGCAGCCTACTATGTGAAAGTTACATTCCATGTACCATTATGAAAGGATTTTATGACAACCAACAACTCACATTTTTGAAACACCAAGCTCCTCCTCAATTAGCACATAAAAAAATGTTAATCCTGCTCTAATGCATATCCAAAGTATTGGACTCTCCGTATGCATTGCAGGGATTAATCTTCGTGCACTATTTTCTCATCGTGTGCCCCTGAATGCATCACTTTTTCAATTAAGTAATCTTTACACAATCCTGACACATGTGCATCTGAATAATCTCCCACTTTGAATTATTTACATCGCAGGTGGAGTTAGAGTGGCCCTACGATCCTCTATTTCTCAAAGTGAGGATAAAAACAAATATTTTCCATAATCTACAACATGTGTTGGGTGTTCAAGTGTGACGCCTTCATAAAATGCCTCGATGAGATTTATGTGCTATTATTTTTCTAGCCACCTTGAGCTCCATTCACACATTTTTTTTTTGTGCTCAAGCACCATGTGGCCTTTGTGCAGACATTTGAAATCTGATCTCCTCCAAGCTCTTTCCCTGTTTTATTTAGCTACCGGTTGGAGATTTCTCATTTCCCTTCTGGACCAAGCTGGTCCTCGGGAAAGAGGATACTCTCTTTCAACAAGCAACAAAATAAAACTCTGTTTTTGATTTGCTCATTAACTTGGAGCCTTTTCAGCAGATGATTTATTTTTTCTCTTTTTTTTTTTTCACGAACACTATAAATAGCGTTCATTGTGCTGTTGGCGGCATTGATGAAGGTGGGGTCTCCCCCATGCCTACATCTGAACTAGTCTTCTCAAATTTTTTTTTTTTTTCAACTAGTCTGATATGTTGTAGCATGAGAAGAGTATTTTCCTTCATGGCCTCACAACCAAACTTCTTTCAACATAATGGCAAAGTGTGCAGGCCAGCCAATGACTATCCGCGAGCTAGCAACCTGAAGAAAACATGGCATAGCAGTTTGTTAAAAACACATGCTAGTTTCTGATTCACCAGGTCGCCTTAAGCGCAAGTGAAGAGCATACTCCATAACAAGGCGTTCTCTTTAAATTATGCTCTGTCATTTTCCCTGCATTATTAATTTCATCATAAAAAACATTTACCAATACGTTGCAAAAATTTCAAGCCTGTAAAATTTTTTAATTTAAAACCAAGCTTCTAGAGGCACAATTTTTCAATGGTTTCTGTATAAAAACACGTCCCTAAAAATTTTCAATCAGACTTGGGTTGTGCTTATTTATTTTGATTTCTTGGAACCATTGAAAATATGATGGAAATCCTTCAATGCCAGATTTTTCTAATTTTTTTCAACAACACGTTTTATTCCTACTTCTACACTTAATTTGGTACATCAGGTTCATTCCCACGTTTACCTGAGAAGCTATAAAATGCAAACAGTTGCCAATGGAGTTTAGCTCTAACGTGTCGACAACTATTTTTGGCCTTATAAAAAGGCCCATGGTGGACTCACACTTCTCAGGTAAAATATCTACAGGTAATTTTAAATAGACTTTTTATCTGACCTGTAAATTAGAACACTACAGTTTAGACACTCCCCGACAACGGTGCCAAAATGGTGAGCAGAAATTCACGTCTCGAAAAACATTAATTTCTCTTCCATAAATTATCAATCCGGTAAGTCCGTAAACTTATGAGTGTCATGCACAGTATATGCCTGCAATGTTGGGGAACAAATCTGGTTGTACCTTATTTAGTTTGGTGGGGAGGTTTGTGTAATTGGATTCCAGCCAAACCAAATAAACTAAGTGCGGGAAATGAAATAAATAAATTATAAACAAAAAGTAAAGTGCTGGAAATAAAATGTGAGGAAATAAACACACACAACTGAAATTAAATAAAGCAGTAAACTAATCTACAGAAAGCAAATGCACAAATTAAACAAGGGAGGACTACTGCAGGGAGTGGGCCCAAGCTCCCGCAGATAGTCCGCCCGACTAGCTACGTAGAGCTTGCTCGAATAAGAGGAGTTGCACTCTTAATTAATTAAACAATAAAATAAAATAAGTTCTATGTAAAATTAATCATTCATCCCCCTTGTTCATCTGGCCTGCATCTTTATATAAAGCACAACCAGATCTCATTACAATAACAAATCAATCTATTTTAATCACGTGATGTGATTTAGTTACAATTGATTCTACACATATTTTATTCTTCTATTTTAAAGTATGTTCATTCACCAGAAGGATAAATATAAACATCCTTAGGTGTACGTAACAACAAATCCTAAACTAATGCATCCTAAAAATAATAATATGCTTTAAGAGCTTTACAAGGTCAACCGGCCAATCGGTTGATAATAATAACAAGCACTTTATTCTATTTAATAAATGCATGATTAAAATAGATCTCCTTTGTCTTCACGTGCAACCTCCTCCATAGTCCTTGGTCAACCAATCAAAGTTGACTTGGTAAATCTTGCAAAGTATGAAGGCATGGAGGCGCCTTCTTTATAAGGAAGGCGCCTACTTTTGTTGGGCGCCTTCCTTATAAGGAAGGCGCCTACTTTTGTTGGGCGCCTTCCTTATAAGGAAGGTGCCTACTCCTACTGGGCACCTTCCTTAAGGAGGAAGGCACCTACTTCTGCTGGGCGCCTTCCTTGAAGAGGAAGGCGCCTATTTCTACTGGGCACCTTCCTTGAAGAGGAAGGCACTTGCTCTCATGCCTTAGTCTCTATAAGTAGAAGTATGCCAGGTCCAAGTGGATGTAGACTGGAAAACACCATATTAGTAATAAAAACCTGCATTTATACACATTTCCCACTAAAAACACCAATCAAGCATAATACCGGATTTTCTATCAATTATATGCATAAGTTATATAAAATACATCTCATATGCTAATTGAACCAATGATAATTCTCCTTAACCGTGTATATAAAATGAGCATTTTTGGTGCTCATCACACGTGAGAAGGAAAGTGACGAAGACAAGAAGAACAAAAGAAAAAAAAATTTAAACTTTATGCTTTATAAAGTCCTTTTTTAATTTTAATTAAGCATGGTCGCTGCCGCCGTTGCTCAGCCAACACTTAGCCAGCGCGACCGCCACTGCCAGGATCAGTCATCGCTTTGCCTATAGATTACCACCCCACCTGCTGTGCTACCACCTACTGAAGCCTATCATCACTGTGGTGCAACCCGCGTGCCACTGGGATACCGCTCGCGTGCCATAGGCCACGATCGAGCAACGGCTAGCAGCCGTGAGCAGTAGGAGAAAGGAGATTACTCCCCTTTTCCTTCCAGCCGGCACGCTAGCACGGCTGGCTAGGGCACCCGAGAGGAGACCGCAAGGTCACGGGGTCGATTCCCCTCGACCGCGCCCCCCCCACACCATTCGCATGAAGTTAGGTAAAAAAAAATTTAAAGTATTTCAATTTATTTTTTTTTCTTAGTTAATTTTTTTTTTTTACTTTATTTTTTACTATAGTAAAAATTTAAAATAATAATAATAATAATAATTTTTACTATGATTAGTAAAGTAAAGTAATATTTTTTTAACTTTGATTAGAATTTTTTTTTTTGAAATCACTTTTTTACCTAAGCTGGTTTTAAGGGGGGATTGGAATTTTTTTTTGGAAAATCAAAGGGGATTGAGTAATTTTTTTTTGGAAAAGAGCAAATTTTTGGCATTATTGTAAAGGTGCATTTTCGGTTGTGCCCGACACCTAGTGGGTCATTCCTAAGGGCACTTTTATGTTGTAGGCTGCATTTTTTCTGTTTTTGCACTACTTCATTAAAAGTTAAAAATCAAATTCACTCCCTAAGTCCTCGAAATAATTAAAACCCAACCATGCAATTTATTGCACTGCAGCGTTCAGTATTTGTGATACCTCTGGCCAGCACTTAAAGGTAAAGCTATTGTGTTTTCACTATTGTATTTGCCACCTAATTTAGCTACCACAATGATGTCTGAGCTTGTTCTCTATCAATCATCGGGGAGAGATAAGTTTTCCATTTTGCTATTTTTTTTCCATCCACTACCCCAATCACTCTCGTGTTTAGGCTTAAATCCAAATGAATGTTCGGATATCCAAATTTTTTAGGGGAAGTTATGCCCCACGCATGTAGATTGAAGACTTTCTAAGGTCGGTGCCATCAACAAGGTGATTCCCTTTCAGTTTTGCCTAAGTACCATGTATCGTATAATCATTAAAATTACCTATAGTCTCCCTCATGTAAGGACGGGTAATTTTTCTAGTTTTTAAAAATACCTATAGTATCCCTCACGTAAGGGCGGGTATTTTATATAGTATAACGGCTTGGCATTAAGGTATATCAAAGGGGCGACCATTTTGGTGTTATAAGGAACCTTCATAATATCTACAAAACTAATGACTAGTTCTCATCAGTTGTTGAAAGGTCCAAACTATACACCATGGAAAAAAAAATGAAGGTAATCCTAGAGATGGATGATCTTTGGGATGTTGTTTCTGGAGCAAAAGTAAGACCTTCATCTATAACTAGAGCCAGAACTCTCATTGCCGATCAGAAAGCTTTTGATAAGACAAATAAAAAGGCAAAGGTGCTCATTTTGCTTGTTGTCTCTGATGAAGTTCAACCCCATATTGCTAATTGTCAAAATATTAAAGAGGCATGGGATGTCCTTAAAACTATTTATGAAGGAAAGAATGATTCCACCCTTCTATTTCTTCAATCTCAATTACACAATCTAAGCATGAAATAGGGAGAAATAGTTTAACTCTTTCTGTGCAGAGTATCTGAGTTGCAAGGAAAGTTGAATTCTTTGGCAACACTAGTTTATGACAAGCTCCTTACCTCAGTGGTATTGAGAGCATTACCTGATTCCTTTCAAGTATTTATCACCTCACTTCAGGTATCACAAAGGAAAGTTACCTTTGTTGAGTTGGTAAATTTTCTACAAGAAGAGGAAGCACACCAACTATAGGGAGATGATTCTTCTAACACTGCCCTATATACCAACAGGAAGGGGCAAAACAAGAAGAAGGGTAATTTTTAGAAGGAAGGTAGTTCTCAAAAGGATTAAAAAGGGAAACAAACTCAACCTCAATAGAAAAAGAGATATTGCAATATCTGTGACAAAGAAGGTCATGATACAAATAGATGTTGGCATAAAAATAAATAATCAAAATAGAAAGGCCAGAATAAACCACAAAAGAAAAAACAAGTGAATGTTGCTGTTGAGAAATATGACTCATATTCTAAGAGAGACCACAAAGTTCTCATGACTACCACAGTGTCCAAACAAACGAATTCTATTTGGTATGTCGATTCTAGAGCCAGTAAGCACGACTGATGAAAAATCATGGTTTGAGTCTTTTGAGGCCAAAGAGGGAAAACTGGTCACTATTGCTGATGATAAAACCTACAAGGTTTAGGTAGAAGGAATAGTTTCTATTACTCTTCTTGATGGCAAGTGCCATATTGAGAAGGTTCTCTATGTTCCAGGATTGGTGAACAACTTGTTGTCAATCACACAAATTCTGGACAAAAATATGGTTGTAAACTTTAGTGTTGAGGGGGGCAAGAAGTGTTGTTCTATCACTAGAAGGGGTAAGAACATTGCAATCACTTCATATAAGCATGGCTTATTTGACCTAGATACTATCTCTTCTCCAGATGTAGCCATGATTGTCTCTACAAAAGAGGTAACTTCCCTATGGCACAAGAGATATGGACATATGAGTTCTGGTTACTTACTTGAGTTAAGTAAGTATGAAATGCTAAAGGGTCTTCCTTCCATTTCTACCACATTACCAATTTTCTCTGATTGCTTGGCAGGAAAGCAACATAGAGTACCTTTTGAAAGGAGCTATACAAGAGCAAAGAAACCTCTGGAGTTGGTTCACACCGATCTGTGCGGTCCTTTGACACCCAAAAATTATGGGGGTAAGAGGTATTTTTAGTTATTCATGGATTATTACTCATGAAAGATGTGGGTATTCTTTCTTTAACTAAAATTTGAAGCATTTGGCTTCTTTCAACAATTCAAGAAATCTATTGAAAAGGAGTCAGGGACTTCTATCAAGACCCTTTGCTCAGATCGAGAGGGGGAGTTCACCTCTAAATAATTCTTTGATTTCTTGAAATAAAATGGGATCACATGATAGCTGACTAATGCTTATACTCCTCAAAAAAATGGAGTTGCTAAAAGGAGAAACCTGTTCCATCATGGAAATGTTTCATTGCATGCTCATAGGAGCTAGAATTGGGCAACGATATTGGGCAGAAGCAGTCACCACATCAGTATATTTGTTGAATAGGGCACCCAATAAGGCCCTACAAGGAATGACTCCATGGGAAGCATGGAGTGGTAGAAAACCCTCCATCTCTCATATACATATTTTTGGTTGTAAAGCATTCATGCATATACCGAAAGAAAAGAGGAAAAATCTAGATGAGAAAACATTGAGGTGCATTCTTCTTGGGTATGATGAAAAATCTAAGGGTTATCTATTGATTTATCCATTAACCAGGAAGATACACATTAGTAGAGATGTATTTTTTTATGAGGCTTTCACATCAGAAACACATAAGATGTATACCTAGATCTTATGGAAACTAAGGTTGAGAAATCTCCTTCATAAAAAGTTGGAGTTCCTTCTTTATATTCTTCAACACCTCAGAAGAAGAATCCAAAGTGGTATACAAATACAATCAGATATTCTAAGCTATCCACTCCACCAGATTTGACATTGGATAGGCCTCGTACTCGCAGCATGGCTCAACAAGAGAAAGCTGCAACAAAGATTACTGAGGTTGATGATCTATTCCAATCCTTTGAGGAACTTTCTGTAGATCCACAGAGAGATCAAAAGATATGGATATTGATTATGACAAGGTTTTTATGTCCTCAATAAATGATCTTGAACCTGCATCAGTGCAAGATGCTCTTGGTGAGCCTCAATGGAAGGCCGCTATGGATGCAGAGTATAAGTCTCTAATGAAAAACAAAACTTGGAACCTTATCGATTTGCCATATGAAAAGAAGCCCATAGGCTTAAAATGGGTGTATAAAGTTAAAGTATAAGGCAGATGGGACAATAGATAAGCATAAGGCCCGACTTGTTGCAAAGGGCTATGCTCAAAGAGAAGGCATTGACTATGAGGAAACTTTTGTACCTACTGCTCGAATGACAACCATTTGAGTTCTTTGTGCTATGGTAGCATAGAATGGGTGGAAAGTGCACCAAATGGATGTCAAGAGTGCTTTTCTGAATGGTGATCTCCAAGAAGAAGTCTACATGACTCAACCAGAAGGATTTGAAGTGGAAGGCCAAAAGCAAAAAGTGTGCAAATTGGTCAAATCCTTATATGGCTTGAAACAAGCTCCTCGAGCTTGGTATATAAAAATGGATAATCACCTCCTATAGCATGGATTTAAGAGATGTCCATCAGATGCAAACCTCTATTTCAAGAAATAGGGTTCTGAGATAGTGTTGCTTGTACTCTATATTGATGATCTACTCATTACAGGGAGTTCAGATATGATCTCTATTGTCAAAAGAGACTTGTGTTAATATTTTGAGATGTCAGATCTCAGACTTCTCCATTATTGTCTTGGTCTGGAAGTCAACCAGAAGGAGCACTACATCAAAGTGACTCAGAAAAAATATGCCAAGACACTGTTGGAAAAATATCGCATGAATGATTGTAAGCCAATGGTAACTCCGATGGAAACAAGGATACAATTATCGTGATATGATGATTCACCACAGGTAGATGGTACTCTCTATCAATAGTTGATCGAAAGTCTCATATATCTGAACAACACTAGGCCAGATATCGTGTTTGCTGTAAATTATATTTTGAGGTTCATGTAGGAACCTAAGACTACACACTAGAAAGTAGCAAAGCGAGTTCTTCACTATGTCCATGGCACAATGGAATATGGCCTAGAATATAAGAAGAATAACAAATTCTTCTTGCAAGGATACACGGACTCCGACTATGCCGGATCATTTGATGATTGTAAGTCAAATTCAGGATATATTTTTCATCTTGGATTTGGTATTGTATCTTGGCATAGCAAGAAGCAATAGGTGATTGCTTTCTCATCAACAGAGGTAGAATATCACACCACACATGATTCTGTGTGCAAAGTGATATGGTTGCATCGCATCCTAACAAGTATGGGTCTTCCATCAAAATCTCCAATACACTTGTTTTGTGACAACATGGGTGTTTTGAATCTTGTTAAGAATCCAGTACATCATGAGAAAACCAAACACATTGATACACAATACCACTTTATTCAATAAAAAGTACCAAAACACCGAATTCAGCTTCAGTACATCTCCACCAATGCTCAAGTTGCAGACATTTTCACTAAGGCACTTGCACGTGTCAAATTTGAATTGTTTCATAGCTCTCTATGTATTTCAAAATAATGTAATGGGGGGATGTTAGTATAGCTAGAAGTTATTCAATTATCCAAATAATATAATAAGGGGGGATGTTAGCGTAAGTTATCATATTTTGTGTGTATTACATTATTTAGCTTACTGTTACAACTCTTGTAATAGTTCTGTTTACACCGGTGTTATTCCCGACATTGTAACCATTATTTAATTTGCTTAATGCAATACCTCCCTTAGTTTGATTATTTTATAGTAAGCAAATTTATTCACTCATGCTTCAGAATCCAAGATCAAGATGTTTTAATGCTCAAAACCTTTCCTCAGACATTGGGGGAGATGCCTTGGATTGGTATAGCCATCTACCTCATCACAATATTTATATATTTGAACAGTTGGTAAATTAGTTCCTTGAAATATTCTCCCTCAATGTTCATAATAAAATCACATTGTTTGACTTCTATAACCTCAAGAAATTTGATTATGAGTTAGTCTATGATTTTGGAAATTGTTGGAGGGCCATTATCACAAAACTACCATTCTACCTACCGATGGAATATTTAACTCAAATTTTCACCAAGAGTTGCTTAAAACCTATCTCTTGGTTATAGTAATTGCAACAATATAGCTCATTCGAAGAAGCTCTTGCCTAGGCTAGAATAATTGAGGAAATAAAGATCCAAGAAGGTGTGATAAATCCTAATAAGAAAGAATGGCTAAATAAGGACCAATAAAAAGGAAATTATTCTAGACAATATAAGTCAAGACAAGTGAATCAAGTGGTCATGATTTAACCAGTAATGGCTTAACAACAATAATCATTGTAATAAAAACTATAAAAAATTATCCCCTACCCCAATAAATTCATAACATAGTACCAACTGTGGATAAGTTCTAACGTCAACAATTTGTTCAAAAAAATTACCATTACACACCTTTTTCTAAATCACATGCTTCCATATTTTGTAGGTTGTATGACACAAATCAACTTGCCTTACTTGAGGTTAAACTATATGATCCTAAAAATCATAGCAAAAGATATAGGGAATATTTTTTTTCCCTTATCATCGATATAATGGGTATGCCATTAACATCTACTATCAATTTAAATATATAATGCAAGACTTAATTTACCTAGGGGCCATCAAGGTTAATAGTCCCTTGGCTCAGCAAAATTAGAACCTTGGTATTTATCAAACACCACTTCCCCATCATGAGGAGGTATAACATATAATAGGAGGGTCAAACAACAAGACTCCTCCTAATTAGGTCAACCATGTGTAATAATACCAAGGTTTTATGGGTGTTATTCATGTAGTCACCCAAGGTCAACAACACATGAATCAACAAAATGCACAACAAAAAAATACCCAACCTCCCGTAGCACCTCAAGCAAGTGTGTCTCCTCAACTTGCAAATTCATCATCATCCATTCAGTTCTTCACCAATTCTCCTCAACCAATTCAAATTCCAATCCATACATCTCCACCCACTCATATTTCCAATCATCTACAATGACCAATCATCTCTCTGAGTAGCTGGATAACCACTAGCCTTAAAATAGCTTCAGCAAACCTATCTATTTATGAGCTAATACAACAATATCCCCCACACTGTGAGACATTAATGGAGATTCTAAAATCCATTGAACTCTAATCTCAGGATACTAATGCCTTTAACAATTTTTTAAGGAATATTTGAACATGTGTGGAGCCTTCCATTACATTTTATGATTTTGAAATTAAACCAATATCATCAAAATTTATGGACCTCCCATTACACATAATGGCTCAAATTGATAGGAAGCCATTCAAATGAGTTTTGATTGATACCAACTCCTCCATAAATATTATCACCACCTCTACTCTTCAACATCTTGATCTTCCACCATATTATATAACCAAATATCCCTTCACCTTGAAAGCATTCAATGATGCTCTCTGTTCCACAGTTGGAACTATTTTTTTACCCATCGAAGTGGAGGTAAAAATATTGCATAAAATATTCCATTTCTTGGAAGGATCCATGGCATAAAATGTACTCCTTGGATGCCCCCAGATTAGGGAAATGAGATGTGTTCCCTTTATACTCCATCAATGTATAATATGTACATGAGGAATAAATTCATTGCATACCAGTGGACATCAAACTATTTAAGTATTACAATTTCATCTCAAATTCCTATGAATCCACTCTTTCATCCACTTATCTTTTCTTGACCCCATAAACCACATAATCCACTACACCATCCATATATTCATCCAAAGCTCCTATTACTGAGGAGTTCCCCATAAATACCCCACATCAAGCTTCCACCTTCATGCCACCATCCTCATCACCATTGACTAGATGTACATGTGGTCGTGCCCAATCCACATTATCCACATCATCAATATAAACATCCTCCATAATTATTCCCTCCACATCATTACCCATTCATAAAAAACCTTAGCCAAATCCACATTCATCCACATTGGTTAATGTCTCACAAGTTGAATTAATGGATTATGATATGCCATTCAATCCCACACATCTCCCATTATCGATGCCACAATAAAATCATGAGCTTTCAGCATCTACCTCCACATCATCCCAATTTGTGGTCCATATCACTAGTCTTGGCATTTGTGAATACATGGTCCAAGACATTATAATTACACTGCTTAGAATAAAAACCACTAGGGATTATGATCAACCATGTGACCCACCATTATCCATAGGAGTGGTGTACAACATGGGTTCAATGCCTAAAAACATCAATTTTATATATGGAGGGATTGATTCATCGTCTAATCCATCTTTCCTAGATGAACCTAAACAACAAACCCTTACCAATATACAACACATATCAGGTTTTCCATCCTAATAGTTTCATCGGATCAATTGGTAAGGATATGGTCTAGGATGACATGAATAAGGAATGCATGAGATCATCGATATTTCATATCGAGAAGCGCATGAATTTTTAGGTTCAAGATATCATTCTCATTCTTCCACTTCTTCTTTTGAATAATCTTTTCAAAATATCCATTTGAATTCAAAATAAGAAACCCATCACACTGATGACTTCGAGGAGGAAATATATGAAGAATATGATGTTATATCGATAGATTCTAATGAATCTGATGAGGATTTAGCACCCATTACTCCATTCACCAAATAGGATGAGAATTACCTCAGAATTTTCTCCATACATCAACCCATATTTCATTTGCTTCTCCCTAGGGAGTGAGCTGAACCAACCAGTGAACCACCTCCACTTCATTGATCCACCTCACTGGACAATTTTGTAATATGTACATAAAATAAAAAAATAAAAAATACACAAAAAAAATCATCATTGCATTACCTGTTGCATTCATTTGTATTGCTCACTCTTGTTCAGGTTCCCAGAGTCATTGCATCGGTTCTAGTAGAAAGGATCCATCCATCCTTCACATTACTAACCACCATTTTCCAATTTAAGTTAACATGAATCATGTTGAATTATTCACCCCACTCCGTAATCCATACGATTTGGCAAAGCCAATTCCAATTGACCTTATTGATATGGATCGGATTTCCTCACCTCCATACTTTTCCAAATTCATCCTTTTTGAGGAATTGTTAAGGGCTTCAAACAACTACATTCCTCTGTTGCCTCCACCTTCACCTTTAGATCCTGAGGTTTTCTAGGCAGATATGGAAGAGACTATATCAGAAGATTTGGATAACGTCATAGATGACATTCATATGATCCAACACCCTATCAGCTTGAGGAAGGTTCTCTTATGTCCATTTAAGATACCATCGATGTGAACCTTAGTTAAAATATAGAGAATTCTCAAATTATCAAACTTGGCAAAATTTTATCCATATATGAACAAGAGAAATTAATTGCTCTCCTCAAGAAGAAGAATAGTATTTTTGCATGATACTATAGAGACATGTCTAGTATTTGTGAGACAAGCAAAGTCTCCCCAAGATCGAAGAATGCTCCACAAGATCAATCACACACAAAAGAGGAAAACCCACAACACAAATATTAAGTGGTAAAACCCTACTTCAAATGAAGAAGGGAAACATCCACTATGAAGCTCACTATATTACTCATTTGATTCAACAATACAAGAATGCTTCAATGTTATGCAACAATATGCATCAACATAATATTACAACACAAGTCAATATGACAAGATATGTTAAGATATGATAAGATGTGATAATATGTAGTAGAAAACACCCCTATTTAAAGAGAATTTTTTATACTACAACCCTAAATCTTATCACAATCTATAAAATATTAGAAAGTGCTTTAGTTACTTTCTAATTTTATCACAATATAATCTTTGAGATATGTGATAAGTGACATCTATCAAATATTAGAAAGTGATTAGTTACTTTCTAATATTTGCTAGAAAAGGGAAATAACTTTTTTTTAAGAAATTAAATATTCTTAGCACCCTTAATTTATTTATTAATTGGGTGAAAATATTTTACATAATATAGAATTATATTTTAATTCAAATATTATTCTTTAGACTTTATATTTTAGTCTAAGAATAATTTACACAATGTTGCATTACATATTCCAACACTCCCCCTTAATGCAATATTGAGGAAAGGAATTATGAGACAAAGAAACATTCTCCCCCTAAAGATACAAATTGGGATGAGAATCAAATGAGTAATATAGTTACAATGAGCTTCTATGACCAAGAATGGTCTACAATAAGGCACCAATACAAAATGAGCCAAAATGAGACTGCAAGCCCCCAACGGAGTAGCTTCAGATACAAGTAGCTTACAAAGCCATCCATCAACCACAAGTGGTTGCAAATGACAAGAAGAAAACATCATAAGGGTGTCTTCAGTAAGCCTGCAAAACCCCAAATGAAAGTACCTGTAAGCTATAAGAAGCTCATCATAATATCAGTTAGATACATCATCATAAATATATTCACCATAGCATATATGAATATCCAAAGATGATAACAAAACTGATATAACAAATAGTGAACTATAAGTCATCACAAAAATATGCCAAGCCATACTTATAGTCATGCACTATATAGTTGATAAAAAAATATCATGATCAAATTTGCATAAAGCAAACAAGGAGTACCATGATAATGCAAACTCTAAAGCCTAATGAATTGCCAATTCATCTCACCCAATGTCAACCAAGCTACCCAAAAGGGTAGGGTACGAGGACCCGAAAAGGACTTGCTACCGATAGAGCAGATTATTTTGGATTCAATAGGTGTTTAGCAAATATAAACTGTGTTGTAAGATTAAGTAAATTTTAATCAAATACTAAAGTTGTAGTTAGTAAGTTGATTCATTTTTAACCTTCTTGATTAATATGAAAATTAGTAAATTGCAAGTTAGTTGGTTAGTAGATTGTTTAGTAGCAAGTTAGTAGTTAGATTGGTTGAGATGCAAAATGCAAAAGATGCAAAAAAAAAAAATGTAAGAAAGATGAACAAGAGATAGTGGAGACACAAAGCAAAACACAAATACATTCTCTCTCTCTCTCTCTCTCTCTCACTCTCACTTTCATTCTCTTTTACTTTCATTATGAGAGATACAAGTTACATTAATTTACATTATGCTTCAAGCAAATGCTTGAGAGAGATTAGAAGAAATTAATAAAAATAGGGAAAGAGAGTGAAAAAGTTGATTTGAAACCTTGTATACTCCAAAACATACTTGGATAACCTTGCAAAACAAGCAAACTCACAAACAACCATTGTTAATGTGAGACAAAAAAATATTGTATTTTAAGAAAAATAATAATAATTTTTTAATATAAAAATTGCTTAAAAAAAATGCAATTAAATTAATAAAATTTATTTTATTAAATAATTAACAAAAAAAATCGCATGAAAAAATTTAAATATTTTTATAAAGCAAAAATTTAAACAAAAAAATTTAAAAGTTTTTCAGACTATATAGCCGATTGTTTTTTTTATATAGCCGATCATTATATATATATATATATATATATATATATATATATATATATATATATATATATATATATATATATATATATATATATATATATATATATATATATAGCCAATTGTTTTTTTATATATATAGCCGATTGTTTTTTTTTATATATAGCCGATTGTTTTTTTATTTATATATATAGCCGATTGTTTTTTTATTTAAAAAAAAATGACTATATATGGAAATAGGGGTTTTTGGGTCTTTTCGAACACAACCATGGGGTCCATTTGGCTCCAAAACCCTTCCAGCAAAAGCTCAATGCCAAAAAAAAATTATAGATTTAAAATGAAAATACTATTTGCAAAAGATCTAACAACTAGATCTAAAAACACAATAAATTTATAAACCCTAATGGCAAATTTGCAAAATAAGTTTGCATAAAATACCCAAATATCAAATGCATACAAATATATATATATATATACCTTAATGGATTTTTCATCTCAAAGGATTGAAGACACTTGATGGAGATCCCAACCGCTCTGATACCAAATGTGAGACAAGTAAAGTCTCACCAAGATTGAAGAATGCTCCACAAGATCAATCACACACAAAAGAGGAAAACCTACAACACAAATATTAAGTGGTAAAACCCTACTTCAAATGAATAAGGGAAACATCCACTATGAATCTCACTATAATACTCATTTGATTCAACAATACAATAATGCTTCAATGTTATGCAACAATATGCATCAACATAATATTACAACACAAGTCAATATGACAAGATATGATAAGATATGATAAGATATGATAATATGTAGTAGAAAACACCCCTATTTAAAGAGAAGTTTTTATACTACAACCCTAAATCTT
Source organism: Wollemia nobilis (assembly GCA_028583015.1). Classification (NCBI taxonomy): domain Eukaryota; kingdom Viridiplantae; phylum Streptophyta; class Pinopsida; order Araucariales; family Araucariaceae; genus Wollemia; species Wollemia nobilis. The sequence goes on from JAQPPZ010017129.1 coordinate 5,749,284, forward strand.
ATCACAATCTAATCTTATCACAATCTATAAAATATTAGAAAGTGCTTTAGTTACTTTCTAATTTTATCACAATATAATCTTTGAGATATGTGATAAATGGCATCTATCAAATATTAGAAAGTGATTAGTTACTTTCTAATATTTGCTAGAAAAAGGAAATAACTTTTTCCTAAGAAATTAAATATTCCTAGCACCCTTAATTTATTTATTAATTGGGTTGAAATGTTTTACATAAGATAGAATTATATTTTAATTCAAATATTATTCTTTAGACTTTATATTTTAGTATAAGAATAATTTACACAATGTTGCATTACATATTCCAATAGTATTGACCCTAATTTGGTTGTCCACAATCTGACCTTGCACTTTGATGCTAAGATGGTCAAATAAAAATTGATAAAGATGCATCCTACCATTGCCCTCATGGTCAAATAAGAGCTTTAAAAGCATCTGTATGTGGGTTTCATTGTACCCATTGATTATCCTAAGTGGCTTTCAAACATGGTACCCATTTGTCAACCTAACAGGATGATATGCATTTGCATAGAATTTTGAGACCTTAACAAAGTGTGTCCTAAGGATGAATTTTCTCTACCAAACATCGATACTCTTGTTGACACCCACGTTGGCCATGAAATGCTTTATATAATGGATGATTTTTTAGGATACAACCAAATTCAAATCAATCCTGATGACCAACACAAAATAGCATTCACTACACCTTAGGGGATTTTTTGTTACAAGGTGATTCCCTTTGGCCTCAAAAATGTAGGTGCTACTTATCAATGTGCCATGACATACATATTCCATGATTACATGCACAATATCATCGAAGATTATGTGGATGATCTCTTGGAAAAATCTAAAACTTGACAAGAGCATATTGGTATCTTGAAAAAAGTATTTGATTGACTTCTAAAGTATAATGTAAGGTTGAACCCCACAAATTGTGTCTTTGGTGTCACCTTAGGAAAACTACTAGGATTCATTATATCCAAAATAGGCATTGAGATGGATCCAAACAAAGTTAAGACCATCATGGAGATGCCTCCCCCAAAAAACTTGAAGGAATTATGTAGTTTACAATAAAATATCCAATCGATCTGTCATTTCATTGCACAACTTTCTAACAAATGCAGGCCATTCAATCACCTACTACAAAAGGGGGTGAGATTTTCATGGATAGATGGGTGCCAAAAATCTTTCAATAACATCAATCAATACCTAGCGTCTCCACCAGTTTTAACTCCTCCTCACCTGGGGGTCCCCTTCCATATTTATTTTTTATCAACATACTTTGCATTAGGGGCAATTGTTGCACAAAAGAATAAAAAAAATCAAGATCAATTTGTCTGCTACATTAATCGAACATTAGTAAGCTATGAAATCAGATATGCTTACATGGAAAAATTATGCTTAGCAATGGTTTTGCCACTAAGAAAATTAGATATTACATGCTTAGTCACACCACATATGTCATAGCTCATGAAAATCCTCTATGTTACATGATGTATCACACTTACAATAACATCCACACCACAAAATGGATAATGCTTCTCACTAAATTCTATCTTGAGTTCATCAACTAAAAATTCATTAAAGGTCAGGTCATAGCCGATCAGCTTGCGAAAGCTCCACTTCCAAATAATTAGTATTCACTATCATTGAACAAGAATAATATGTCATTCTAGAGGAATATGTCGATATCACATTATTCTTTGAAGGTTCTAAGTGCAAAAAATTTCAAGGTGCTAAAGTCGTGTTTCATACACCATAGGGGGTGCCTATTTCCCTATATTTCAAACTTGACTTCCAATGCACAAATAATAATGTAGAGTATGAAGCCTTAATATTAGGTCTTCAAGTATCCATAGCTATGGGCATAAAGCATATCAAGATATTTGGTGACTCCCTGCTTGTTTTTCATCAAATAAATGGAGAATACCAATGCAAAAAACCAACAATAAAAATTTACCATGAAGTAGAAATGTCATTGCTCACTAAATTTGATTGGTATGAAATTAATAGTTTATCACATCTGACTAATAGATTTGCAGATACGATGGCCTATCTAGGATCATTGATTCCAAATAACTCTGTATGAGAGGTACAACCACTCATTGTCACAACGATCTCTAAATCTGTAATTTTTCATGTTGAATCTAAGGATGAGAAGGATGTTTGCTTTATCTATACAGAGTCATATGAGATTTGGTCTATAGATATAGGGTGTATTATTCCTAAAGAGGAGGTGATTTGGAAGCTCTAAAAATGATTACCAAATTCTCAAACCCAACTTGCACAAATCGTATAGCTTGTACGATCTCCTTTGTACACTATGTCAATTTGTCAAACAACTTGTATGATCACCAAATTATATAGTTGTGTTGTAGGGATTTCCTACTTATCTCCTTAAGCTTTGTCACATCATAGGAATCCTAAAGATAACAATAATTATTGTAGAATATAGTGGACCTACCACTTTGACCTAGGAATAGATTATCATAATGACTCTAGATAGACCGAGTCGGGTAAGGAAACCCTAGATAATGGGTTTATATATTTACCATTTTAATGCAATCACCCATGTATTACAAGATTAAATGATATTGTATTATTTTTATTATTTATGACCAAACCAGGCATTATTAGAACACATTAAGACCAGACCGATGCCATGTCCATTGGGTAGTCATAGCAGATTTATATCAAATGACTCAAAAAAGAAAAGGAAAGAACTAGTTCGTTTTCATTCATTCATATAATGTAATCAATAAAAAATATTTAACTAGTGATAGAAGGAGTCATTCATACATTCAGATTGTTGTAATACATAAATGAGCAAAACACATAAACCAAACACACAAAGGAAGCTAGGAATAGAGTTTGAGTTTCTATTAATATGAAATGATTTACATATGAGACTAGAAAAATGCTTGGCTCTTATATGGCAGTGATTACAATAAAAATATAGTTTGAATGACATAACATGGGGTTACTTCTCTCCATCCTGATGGTAGTTATGTAAGAGCCTACAACTCTAGCTCATCCGCAGGAGATGGTCTCGATAGATAAAGCATCCTGGGTAGTTCCTAGATAAATGGTAGAATAAAATATGGTGTACAATACACAGGGATCAACACAGAAAAGAAAATATGACTAATACTCAAAACACAACTATACCTAGTCTTAGAATTCTCTCTCCTCTCAAAGGTTTGTTGAAAAATCTACTGTTGTAGTAGCCTCCTTTATATAACATTGGTTGCTCGAGCAGGATTGTAACTACTTCCTCCAGCTGGCCCAATATTGCTTCCTCCAAAAGTAGGATGTAATAAAAAATGGGCACATAGCTCACATATTTCTATTTAAGTAGATGGTGGTTGATGCTATGTACTATCTCTCCTACTATCTTGGGTAGGCAGCTATGCCACATTCAGTTTTTGTGCTATCCCTGGTGAGCTGAGTCCCACTCCTTCCCTTTTGAGGTCCTGTAGACTTTGGTCAATGTAGCCCCATGCTTCGTCGTGGAAGGTTAAGGTGAATATTAATAGTTTGATATATTGTGTGAATTTTTTTACCCTTTATTTGGCCCATTTCATGGTATTTTTAGTTAAGACACATAAGCGGTCGACCATTTGCACCAAAGTGGTAAACTATTTTGATAACTTTCCACCTAGACCAAAGTTAAAATTTTATATTTTATTGAGCACAAAATCCTTTATGTTAGGAGTTTATATGAATTTTTTTAGTGTGAACCCATAATAATTTAATTCATCCTCAACCTCCTACTTGGAGTTGATAACTTATTGATCCTATAGGAGCCAATTGGATCTATTCTGTAGATACACAAAAACTTTAGAGTATTCCTCTGCAAAGAAACAGACAGTTCCATCCCCCAATGTAACTGCTCCTCCACTGATTTCCATGTAGCTTTACCTAAAATTTTTGTATATAGGGAATATTGCATTTACTATTTGGTCTACTTGTTGCAATAATTCATGTAGGAGGCCAATAGTGTGCCTGGTGGCATAGATGTCATAAAATATGGATGTGAGATCCCCCATATTTTCTAGTATCTTATCCTTTATCTCCTATTTGAATTCTTCAATAGAACCGAAGCAGTCACTGGCCTATGTTGTAATGGTCTAGGAGGGAGTTGGTATTTACTTCAATTGATCAACCTCATACTAAAGCTATTGCACTTGAAGTTGTAGTTGTCCTTCTCAGACAACCTTGGTATTTAAAACTTCCATCTCTTTTTCCACTGCTACTGCCACTTGTACTTTAGAGGCTACGTGGGACTTTATCATGTCCATAAAACTGGCCTCTGATCTTATTAAACCCTTAACAATATCAATGGTGGCCTTTTTTAGGCTTGGTGATAAAGGAATGTCAAACACAGCAGTGGACATGTCACACGTTTCCTACCTAGCTATCCCCCCGGGCCTGCTCACTACTTTACTAGGAGACCTTTGCTCCTCCATATCTTGTATCTGATATTCTTCATCTACAATGAATTGGAGCATGTACCTCACCCTTGCCAATGTAAAATTTTTTATGTCCATAGCAGAAGACTCGGCTCTAGCTTTCTTTCTTATGCGGGACAATGAGGGATTTATTTCTTGAACTTCATATTCTTTGAGTATATTGGATAACCTTCCTACCTCTTGAATTTTATTTAGAACCTTGGAGGGAATTGGGCATTCTTATTGGTTTATTACCAAGGTGGTAGATAATAATGAAGGTTGAACCACTGCCACGTCGGTTTGCTCTGATGGACACATCAATGTTTGAGCTGATGACATGAGGCTTTGTGATTGCTGTGAAGAGTAAGTGACTAACACCTTCCCATTCACTATGAAAATGAGAGAACTAGAAGAATGGGGAAGTTTCACTTGCTTTTATTGTGCTTCACCCACTATCTTCATCATGAACTTGAACATGTCGATATCTTAATGGACAACCTAGAAAGTGAGTTCCTAGAATTCTTTTGGGGAAGCAGTTGGAACGAGTGGCACCACCTTATCCACCAACAGTTCTCTATGTAATATTATCTTGAAGCCTTAATATACAACTAATTATAATTTGTTGTAAGGCCTTGCATCCATTCTCCACACTAATTCCAATGATCGACCTTCCTTGATGGCCTTCTACATATCATCCTCAAAGTCATCCTTCTTATGAGTAACTTGCAAGAGAGCAAGCTTGTTAGCAATAGCTCATCTATGATGGCCATCAGGGTCGTAGGGCCTCCACGTGACTTCAAGGAAGCAGTATGTGTCCATATTCCATATGGCCCATAGCATTGCAAAATGGTCAAGATATGTATAAGGGCCCATTGATCAAGGAATGGGCAGCCATGACACACTTCTATTCTTTCTAAGGAACCTTATTTTTACCTCCTTGATAATCTTCTAGGTAACTCCAGGATAGCTATGGAGGTAGGGTAGTGCTTGGGTAATGCCTTCAAGGGAAATTTAGAACCATATATCCTAATATAAGAGAACTCTTATGTATAGAAGAAATCTCCTGCCTTGGCCTCATGCAAAAAGGTCCTCACCTTGACTCCAAATATGTCAAGTTCTTTTTCGCACAAACGAGTGTGTATCATTGGGAGGATATTTTTGAATAAGGTCTTGTATCTCGAGCACCCTTCTTGTATACACAACAATGCATCCTGAATCATGACATTAGTTACCCCCAAATCAAGCCACCAAGAATTTATCAAGCTATGTTACAACAAAATGAATAATAGGAGAATGTGAGAAGCTCTTCCTTATTAGCTAATATGGCCTCCTACAATTTTATCAATTCCCTATTCATGTTATCACTTATGAAATCCTCACATCAATAAAGAGATGTCTTGTCTGTCCTGTTACACTGGATAATCAAGAAAATAAATTCCTTTGTGATAAGATCTAGGTCCTTAGTGCCCAACACTAGGTTGATCATATCTGCATAGTCTTGCACCCAGGGCTGAAGTAGGAACTTGTGTACTCAGAAACCCGAAGGCCTGTGCCTTCCTCTCTTTAGGAGCATCTCTGGGAATGTGGTATTTAGCATGAAATTGGCCTGGAGGGTTAGCATGTGGAAGTCCATAACCCATAAAGTTGTGGAAACCCCAAACACCAGTCTAATTCTATTAGTTGTTAATCTGGCCACAACCTTATTTGAATGGTCATGAATGGTTCTATTTTTGGAGTCATAGGCCATTACTAACCATGCTAGGAGATCCGAGGAGTGGTAAACCCTTGTGCAAGTTAACCGGCCTAGGTTGGTGTTCCATTTGTTGCAAATTGGTCTTAGTTCACTGCTATCCCATTGTGCTCTCATGAATAGACTTCTCAACAACATAGGGTGGCATTGGTTATCCTCTTTGGTGGGGTTAAAACTATAAATTATCACACCTTCTACCTCTCGATGTTGATTTGTTGTAATATCCCTACCAAAATTTGGTGGTTTATTCAGCACCTTTGGATCCTGGGATCTCCCTATCCTTTTTGTAATTGGCCATGCCCTTGTAATTCTACCAATCCAGGCTCTAACATCTGGCAATCCTGTTGTAGCCATGCTGGTGGAAGCCATGGAAGCACACCTTTATGGATAGAAAAATATTTCAAACTTTTGTGATTGAACTCATCTATAAAGCACTCTGCATGCACGTTTACACTAATGGTGTGGGGGAGGTCTACCACCTTTCATTTAAAGAGCCTGCATTAATTTTCTTAGGTGGGGCACGTGCATTTTCATTCATTGGGACTTTATGATTGGTTTTTCCATGGAGCTGAGCGCACCATGTCACTCTCCTTATTGGATATGGATTAGCTATTTTTATGCCTTCTTAGTTGAGTTATGATGTGATGGGATCTTAGGTGATGTGGCAACTTTTGATTGGTTCGGTAAGGATGTGCTCAAGCGAGGCACATGGATTTTTGGAAGGGGTGCATGAAAACTACACTTCATTAATTATTTGTGTGCCTTGAAGAGGACTAGGCACACAAATTCATGCACCCATAAAAACTTCATGTACTCCATTGGGGGAGTGGAGCGCATGGATATCAAGTTAGGCACACAAATTTCATGCTCTCCAAGGGAGTGGAGCATGCAAACAAAAATGGGGCACACAAGATCATGTGCCATTAAAAAACTTGTATGCTCCACCTCCTAGTGGAGCACACAAACCCAAAGGTGGGTGTACATTTTGGTGCACCCAAATAGACCCTCATGCGCTCCATTAGAGTGGAGCACATGGACATGACTTAGGGTGTATGGAATTGTGCACCCTTTAGGACTATATGCTCTCCACTTGGGGATGGAGCATGCGAACTAGGAGCTGGGTGCATGAACTTGTGTGCCCTAATCACTCTCACATGCTCCATTGTATTAGAGCATGTGAGTGGATACTGGGGCATGCGAGTTTGTGCACCCTTAAGAATTTTGTGTGCTTCACTATCTAGTGGAGTGCATAGACTCAGTTTGGGGTACATGGAGTCATGCGTCCCTTGAAAACTTTGCGTGCTCCACACTTTTGTGGAGTGCATGGACCCAAAGTAGGGTGCAAAAAATCATGTGCCCATTAGACACTCTTGTGCACTCCATTCCCCTAAGGGAGCACATGAACCAAATTTAGATGCACAACTTCATGCACCCAAAGATACTTTCACATGCTCCACTTATGGAGTATGAAAACCTAACTCGGGGCACATAGGCTTGTGCACCCTTGGGAATTTTGTGCACTCCACTAGAGAGTGGAGTGCACGAGCTCAAATTCAGGCACACCACCTTGTGCACCCTTAAGAAAAAGAGGGGGGGCAATAAAAAATAAAACAAAAAAAAGAAGTTGCCTTCCAAGGCTAACACCAACTCTGACTAGGATAGTGGGATGGATGAAAATATTTTTAGACATTGAATTGAGAACTCCAAAATATCTGGGTGGATAAAATTGATAATGATGACTATTTATAAGATATTTACGCATGTACCATTCCTATTTTTTTTCAATCAGTCCTCATGACCTCCATGAAGAGGGTCAAAGGATTTCAAGTGTTGACCATTTACCGATATGGGCCTCTTCTCCCTTCATGTCTTGGAGCATGTAAGTGTGTTGGTCGATCACCTTAGCAACCTGGTAGGGCCTTAACCACTTGGGTTCAAATTTGTCCTTCTAATCGAGATTATCATTCTTTGGATCCCAATAGAGCACTACTTCACCCACAATTTTTTTTACCTTTAGCCTTTTTTTTGAATAGTTGAACGGTCTTGCAGGTTTGAGCGATCATACTAGAAATTGCCTCTCTCCTCTCCTCTTCCAACTATACAAGTTGGTCCATACTCCTTTGCAATACATTTGGTTTTTCATAGTCCTGGAGTAGTAATGAGAGGGCTGTTCATTCTAGTTGAGGTGGCAGGAGTGCATTTTCCCCATAAAAAAACTCATAAGGTGATTTTCCAGTGGATATTTTTATTGAAAATCTATCTGTCCATAAGACGTACTTCAGTTCACTGTCTCAACCTATTTTATTTTTTCTAAATGACCTCTTGATTTGGATGATAATTTTATTATTTGAAGACTTGGCCAGTCCATTCCCCTAAGGATAATAATTTTTCAAGTGGGCTAGCTCTATTTGGCACAAAAGTCAACCATCTCAAAAGAGGTGAAGTATTTAGCGTTGTCGATAACAAGTTTACTGGGCATCCCAAATTGGGTTAATATGCTTTCTTCCAAGAAATTGATAACAACTAATGTTGTTGAAATTTTTATAGGAGCTACTTCAACCCATTTGGTAAGGTAATCGATGGCTGTGATTATCCATTTTTGGCCCTGTGAAGAATCCGGGTTGATATTCCCTATCAGATCTATTCCTCACTAAGAGAATGGAGTTTCAATGATCACAAGCTTTAGTGGTATTGCGGGCAAGTTTTTCTTGCCAATAAAAACTTAATAGTTGTAACATTTTCTGATGAACTGATATACATCCTTGAATATAGATGGCTAATAATATCCTGCTCTCATAATAGTGTTGGTTGTGGCTTTTAGAGCAAAATGACCACTGCAAAATCCTATGTGAAATTCCTTAATGATTCTTGGGACTTCCTCTTCTACCACACACAAAAGTAACACTCCACTCAAGTGTCTCCAAGAAAGTCGATCTTCTTGGAGGTGATAGTTATGATCTTGTTGTTTAATACTTCTCATCCTGTAAATAGACTTGTCAGGTAAAAAATATAGGGTCTTAAAATAAAATAAGATATCCTTAAACCAGTCAGACTCCCTATGCTCAGGATGCTCAATCTGCTATGTCCTTTGCAATAAAATTGTGTTACCCATATCCTCTTATCCTCTGTAGGCCATGCATTTTGCCAACCCTTGACCTTTAATTGCTTTTATTACTTTAAACTCAACATCATACTATAGGAGCTTCACCATACATCTCATTGAACTTCTACTAGAGCCAAATATACTTTTAAAATGCTCCAAAGATTGAATAAGCACAAAGTATTGCTTTTCTATTAGCTTGTACTTTATATGGGCCCCATTCATTCTTGAACTCATGAATGCTATGGGTTTTTCATTCTCCTCTTCATCCTTCTGGGATAGCACTACGACTATTGTGTGCTCTGAAGCAAAAGAGTATAGGTTAAAATTATTTGAATGATCTGGCTAGGTTAGCACAGGTGCAGTGGTAATGGCCTCTTTGATTTGTTGGAAGGCTTTGATATTGTCTTTGTCCTATTTTATCTTTATATCCTTCTTTATCATGTCATTAAAAGGTTTAGAAATTTTGGTAAAATTAGGGATAAATATCCTAACAAAGTTTATCTTGCCAAAGAAGGACCTGACTCCTTTGAGGCTCTTGGGGGGGTATTCTTGCGATAGCCTCTGTCCTTTCTAGATCAATTCTTATCCCTTCCTTAGAGACCACATGTCCTAATAGCTTGCAATGGGTGGATTCAAATAGACACTTCTTTGGATTTAAGGATATCCCATACTCTTTGCACCTTTCAAAAACCTGAGATAAGTGAGAGAAGTGATCTGCAAGAATCTTTGAGAAGACTATGATGTCATCTAGATACACCACTACAATTTTAAATAGTAGCCATTTGAAAGCGAAGTCCATAACCCTCTAGAAAGTGACCCCAAAATTCATTTACTCGAATGTAATTCTTTGGTATTCGAAGGTTCCCCATGGTGTGGTAAATGTAATTTTGAATCGGTCTTCTAGGTTGACCAAAATTTGAATGTATCTTGAGAAGCCATCTAATAGGGAGATCCTAGATGACCCTAAAACTACCTATAAAAGTTGTTCCATGTTGGTGAGGGGGTAGTTGTCTTTGAGAGAACTCTTATTCAAGTTCCTAAAATCTATACACAACCTTATTTCTCCATTATTTTTCCTTACAGGTACCAGGTTTGCTATCCAGGAAGAGAACCTCACCTTTTTTATTATTTTTGCATTTAGCAAATTTTGGACCTCTTTTTGCATGACTGGATGTAGAGTAGGATTGAATTGTTGGAAATTTGAGTGATTTTATGTTGTCATTGATGTCACATGCATCATTGATGTCACATGGATCACATTGAGTTTTGGTGGCCAAAGCATTTCATAAACGATCATTTATGATATTTTGGAGAGCATGGATATATACAGGGTTTTTGTGAAAACCAAGGCAGGTAAAATAAAAGGTTTTATTTAAAACCATGGATGGCAGATTTGAAATGGATTTTTCTTAAAACCCAAGTTGGCTTTTAGTTTCGTCTAAAAAGGTGCCCCAGTGATGAAGATATTTAATTTTAAATATTTAAGTTTAAATTTAAAATTATTTAAAATTAAAATTAAAATTTAATTTATAGCGCCAACGTCAAAGAAAGGAAAATGCATAAAACTAATATTTAAATTATAGCATTGACGTCAAAGGAAAGGAGGAGGACACACACACACACACACACACACACACACACACACACACACACACACACACACACACACACACACACACACACACACACATATATATATATATGCCCAAAGTTTTGATTTATTTCTCTAAGTGCTCGATTTGATATTTGGATTTGAATGGTAAAAGAGCCTGCGCATCGTGTGTCGAAGTGTGTGTGAAATGGGTTTTAAAAGGCTTACAATTTTTGCGTTCGTTGAATAGACTATTGTGGAGTAAAGCCAAATGTATAGGCCTCATTGGACTAGTTTTTTGTGCATTGTGTGTGAAGCAGGAGGTCCTACATTCGATTCTTGCTGGAGGTGTTTTGCTGTGTTGAAACACGTGAAGCACGTTTTGTTTTTGAAGGACGCAGATATTCACGGCATAAGGTTTTGTTGTGTGCTCCTTTTGAGCACGTGAGGGCATGTGGACCAATGGCAGGTTGGTTGTGTTTGAGGCACTGAGCAAGGAAGGTCACGAGATCGAATCCCATCATGGACAGAGGCAACTTAATATTTTTTAGATATATTTTATTTTTCTAAAGTTGCCCTTGGAGGAATAAGGGTTATGATGCATGTTTAAAAAAGGAGATATTTTTGGTGATTTATTTTTTAGAAGTATATCATATTATATATCTTTGGAAAGATTATTTCGAGGGCTATTTGATTAACTTGCTTAGAGGGAGAAATAAGGTTCGTGTAAAGAGATATTTTTGATTTTATAAAGAGGTTTAAAAGTGAAGGTTTCTTTGTTCTTTTTTAAAAGATTTTAATTCATTTATGAAGTAACATGGTGTATGTTATTGAGGAGGAGTAATAAGGTGTTATTTGTATGTTATTGTTGTGTTATTAATCAAGATCTCTAACCCTTGTTGAAATTTGTGTAGACACCAAATTACAGCCATTCATCCACCTTCCTAGTCATCCCACCTTCAAAAGGCCCATTTCCCCTTTCCCACCTTCAAAAAGGCCCATTTTTCCCTTTCTTGCCAAAATAGGACTTATTTTAATATATATTATATTATTTTAATATTTTATATTATATTTAATTTATTTAATATTATATTATATAATTATAAGTTCATTTAACCTCCACCGTCCGATTAGATTAAATCCCTACCATCCATCCCACTCAATCCATGCCACTTCCATCATTTAATATTAGCCCTAGGATATGACTTAATCTTATCCACACGATCAAAAGTGTAAAGTTAAGAACCCTAAGTTAAACCCTAAAGCTAAGTTATAAATACAAGCCCCTCATATTGCCCAAACCCGGGCTAAAATACTGAAATAATGGAACGTTGAAGAATCTTGAGGCCTCTCTACTAAAGAATACCCTGAGCACCTTTAGCATACCCTAGGATAGATTCCAACCAGCCCCATTAATTTTGTCACTACCACTTTTGCTCGTTCTCTACCGCCCAGAAAACCGTTGCACTATTTTTTGCATCCGTTAGGGTTTAATCAATCAGCCCGGTCAAGTCACATCTACTGTTGAGCAAGGTAAATCACTTCTATGAGTTTTTATTGTTAAATATGCATATCTGTAAGTGTTGCTTTTTGTTTCTTTCAATTAGGGTTTTTAATCATTATTTGAGGGTCTCACTCTGTGGAGCCCTCTCATGTGCTACTAACTCCTTAATTGTTTCTATCACTTGCAGGTCTATAGATCATCAGGCTATTAGAGCCAGAGCGATATGGCTTTGGATATTCAAAGTCCACTCACCTTGTTGGGATCAAAGGCGCAATCTTCGGAAGACACTATTTTATTTTATTGCTAGGGTTTCGGAGAACCCTAGCCCATTGTAATATTGTATCAAAATACTCTTGGAGAGTAGCATTGTATCAAAGAGTTCACTTGGCTTCCCCCCATTGTCAATATTAAAATTGGAACATTTTGTGCAATATTTGTCTCTTTATGTATTTACTTGTAATTTTATTTTTAGTGTCGCGTCTTTGCATCTACAAATGGTGATCACGGTGGGACCCCACAAGGGTTTCACTATTTGATAGATCTACCTTGCTAATTTACTGTTATTGTTGTTTGTTGCAAATTTTTCAAAAAACGTAAAAGTCATCGCGTTCGTCGCTAGGGTTTATGAAGCATTCTACAATAGTTCCAGAGATTGCACAGGCGCTCTTTCGTGTTATGCAGGTGTCCTTCCGCATTACACAGATGTTCTTCTGTGTTATGCAGGTGCTCTCCTACACCTACACAGGTTCTCTACTGCACCTAGCATTAATTTGAAGCAGAGTTAAGGCTTCCAAGTGAGTTTCGTAACCCTAGTTGGTCATTTAACAATTTACGTATTCTGTTTTCTGCTGTTGTTTTTCATTATTTTTGGGTTTAACATTAAGTAATCTGAGAAAGAATCTACAGCAAGTCATATCTAGGGTTTGTGTGTGTTTCAATATTTCAAATTCATTTCTTGTCCTAAATTCGTAGATCTAGGTGATTGTTTGCATTGTTGAGTGCATGTGAAGCACAAAAGCATCCTAGATTTTGCATTTTAGGGTTAAATATCACTTAAATTTTACATATCTAAATAGGAACAACATTTGGACACTTAAAGTAATCCTGCCCTAGGCTGGCCCCTTTGGCAGAGAGGTGGACGAACCCTTCGATGCTCTTTTGATATCTTCGGGTATCATTTGTAGGCAAGGATTTTAAGGGTGTACTCTATGCTCTTTAGATGAAATTTACGTCTTTGTGTTGGATTCTGATTTAGATTAGTGAAATTAGTCATATTTAACATTGTCTGCACACCATAAAGAACAAGAAACATAAAATTAACATCACACACTGCACGCTCCACTTTTTAATAGTAGTAGTTGGATTTCATCACCAACTATTGCTTGAGGTTTGGTGACGGTGGCATTCATCTCCATCCATCAAATATCTGCCCTTAGACACCATAGGATTACCCTCGAGAAAACTTGTTGGAGGTCATTACCAACAAGAATCTCGTAGCCCTATCCAACCATAGATTTTTCCTTTATTTCATTTAACAAATATTAGGTAACATCAAACACACCAACCACACAATTTTAAAAGGAACCACACATTAATGAAGAAAATAATACGGAATGAGGTAAGCCACACAAGGTGAAACCTAGGACTCGATTGTTTTCTTTTATCTTTAAATTCTTGTACAAGTTTTTACAGTTGGTTTTATTTTGATAAGCTTTAAATATTGGGTTTAAGTACTTTATGGTATTAACAAGACATCAGAAGAAAGTAATAAACCAAAACAACTTAATGGAAAATACATTTAACTTGGCTTTACGTTAACCATTTCATCATTAACATGGCTCAACCTTAGCCATTTCATCATTTCATCATTAACATGGCTCAACCTTAGCCATTTCATCATTAACATGGCTCAACCTTAGCCATTTCATCATTAACATGGCTCAACCTTAGCCATTTCATCCTTAACATGGCTCAACCTTAGCCATTTCATCATTAACATGGCTCAACCTTAGCCATTTCATCATTTCATCATTAACATGGCTCAACCTTAGCCATTTCATCATTTCATCATTAACATGGCTCAACCTTAGCCATTTCATCATTAACATGGCTCAACCTTAGCCATTTCATCATTTCATCATTAACATGGCTCAACCTTAGCCATTTCATCATTAACATGGCTCAACCATAGCCATTTCATCCTTAACATGGCTCAACCAATAGCCATTTCATCATTAACATGGCTCAACCTTAGCCATTTCATCATTTCATCATTAACATGGCTCAACCTTAGCCATTTCATCATTAACATGGCTCAACCTTATCCATTTCATCATTTCATCATTAACATGGCTCAACCTTAGCCATTTCATCATTTCATCATTAACATGGCTCAACCTTAGCCATTTCATAATTAACATGGCTCAACCTTAGCCATTTCATCATTACATCATTAACATGGCTCAACCTTAGCCATTTCATCATTAACATGGCTCAACCTTAGCCATTTCATCATTTCATCATTAACATGGCTCAACCTTAGCCATTTCATCATTAACATGGCTCAACCTTAGCCATTTCATCATTTCATCATTAACATGGCTCAACCTTAGCCATTTCATCATTTCATCATTAACATGGCTCAACCTTAGCCATTTCATCATTAACATGGCTCAACCTTAGCCATTTCATCATTAACATGGCTCAACCTTAGCCATTTCATCATTAACATGGCTCAACCTTAGCCATTTCATCATTTACATGGCTTAACCAATAGCCCTTTCATCACTAACATGGCTTACACAATAGCCATTCCATCATTACGTAATAGGTGGATTTGATGTGTTTTCCATTAAGCTATTTTGACTTATTACTTTTGTTTGATTTCGAGTTAGTACCATAACGTAAGTAAATCAAATAATAATAAAAAGGAATACATTTTAAATAATAATGAATGAGGTAAGCCACACAAGGTAAAACCTAGGACATTGTATTTTCTTTTACTTTTAAAAATTCCTACACAAGATTGTTTGGTTTGGTGTTATTTGGATTTAATTGCATATCTTTTATTTACACACTTCATAGTTCAAGCTAGAATGCAAAAGAAAACAAGTAACTTAAATTGTGTAATGGAAAGCATACCCCACTCCCCGGTCACTTTAGTGGCTGATCAATTTCAAAAGGCTCCAAAGGTCTTAACCCCTTTGGTCACAACCAATTTCAAAAGGCTCCAAAGGTCTTAAACCCTTTTGTCACAATCAATTTCAAAAGGCTCCAAAGGTCTTAACCCCTTTGGTCACAATCAATTTCAAAAGGCTCCAAAGGTCTTAACCCCTTTGGTCACAACCAATTTCAAAAGGCTCCAAAGGTCTTAACCCCTTTGGTCACAACCAATTTCAAAAGGCTAAAGGTCTTAACCTTTGGTCACACAATTTAAAAGGTTCCAAAGGTTAATTTGGTCACACAATTCAAAGGGCCAAAGGTCTTAACCCTTTGGTCACATCAATTTCAAAAAGGCTCCAAAGGTCTTAACCCCTTTGGTCACACATCAATTTCAAAAGGCTCCAAAGGTCTTAACCCCTTTGGTCACACATCAATTTCAAAAGGCTCCAAAGGTCTCAATCCCTTTGGTCACATCAAATTTTCAAAAGGCCCCAAAGGTACCCAACTCCTTTGGTCATAAGCTTACTATGTTAGTGGGAGTAGACAAACCCGAGATGATGAACATCATACACTTGAAAGTGTTCCATGCTTATTGTGATTACTATATATGTACATACATGGCTAAAAAAAAAATCAAAACAACAAAACAACAAAATCAAATTGCATTTTCATAAGCATGCATACATATAGGCATTTGCATATACACTTCCACATTCGCATTCATAAGCATTTTTCACATGCATTTCATTTTTGCTTGCATTCATACATCTAGATTCATACATTCATAATTGCACATTTCATATACATTCCGCTATAGTCATTCATAATTGCATTCATCCCATCCCATGTTCGAATGATCTTACTTAGTAATGATGATATGGCCACAAATAAAAAGTCAAGTTATAACGATTGGGGGTACCTAGTTTGAAACACTCATGCAACTTTCACGAAAGTCATAGGTCAACCACATCCCGTGTCAAAAAAAATCATAAGGCCTAGATTTTCAATCACTCAACCATTACTAGTGTAGCTAGTAGCCTCCAATAAGGATGTCCGATTTTCTTTAGGACCAAGAACACTTCCACCACATTAAGAAAGTCTTGAGTATTGCCAATTGATTTCGACACAATCTTGAACCAACCACATTCCATCACATCTTAAAAACATTATGAGTCAAGGAGGGTTAGTACCATACTTGGGTAGTACCTTGAAGCAAAAAGGGATAATCCTCGCTTGTCCCATCATGCAACATAGTCCAAAGCAAAAATAGTGGTTTTCACCACTACCTCAATTACTCTTCAAACATAAGCATAAAAACATAGAGTAGTAAGGATAGGGTCAAAATTCTCATCACACTTCAGTTGAGAATCTGATTCCCCAAAGCTCTATACAAAATTAACAAATAAAATCCCAAACACCCTTGATCCCTCAAGTCGTAAGGATTCATACTTCACGTCCCTAGCACGGATGGGTAGTCATCCCCAAGGCCTAAAATATCAAATCCCATTGGACTATGGAGTGAATCTTCACCGGGGCTATAGACGCCTGGCTGGTAGTGGAGTAAGCTCATGCGGGGTGACATGTCTCCTTGGCAAATAGGAAGACCTCTGATCGCACATAAGGACAAGCTAGCTTCAGGTCATCTCCATAACAGGTCATGCCCAATTTACTCATAGTGGGTCAATGAACTTCACATGCACACACTAGGTACTTGATTGGATAGGGTCATTGGCATACTCAAGATTTGGTAATTGAACCTCACTTGCACACACATTGGTCTTAAAGAAGGTTAGACAACCTTTAGTGGGTTTGGTTGATAGCACTAGTACGTCTTAGTCTTTGAAAATCATCTAGTTTCATATCAACATCCATATCTTCTTCCATATCAACATCCATATCTTCTTCCATGTCAACATTCATGCCTACGTCATACGTCAAGTTGCATAAAGTCGTTAAAATTGGGTACCCCTGATTACAAAATAGTGGACATCAAACATGGCCAATAAAATTTTTGAACTATAAAAAGATCATTCGAACACCATGCATCCCTCTCATATAGCTTAGGTTCATTACACATTTACTTGCATCAATAATACATCATTTAGCTTGCATGAATCATCCATATAAGCATTAGGCACATACATCATTTAGCTTGCATTAATCATCCATAAGGCATTCCATAAAAACATTTTCATTAAACATGCATTGCATTCACATTAACACATTAACACAAAAGCATAACACAAACATAAAAGCCATGTATGTATATATATCAAACTCACATATGCAAAGATCGCTAGAAAGTTCAAACATCATCACAACTTGGGGGTGTTCAAGGTTTCACACCTTTCCCCCAATCAAGCAAGCAACATCACAACTAGGGGGTGTTCAAGGTTTCACACCTTCCCCACACTTGCAATAAAAAATTCAATCATTCAATCACATCACATCATCAACAAGTCAATTGCTAGGTTCAAAAGACTGCGTTCTTTTGTCAAAGGTTGCGCCCTTTGCCTTACGTTCACATCATCCAAATTACAAAAATCCCTTCATCTATTGGGGCAAAAATAGATCACATTTACGTTCTTTTATCATTATCCATTCATAAGTGAACCTTGTATTTAGTGGTTTATCCTATAAACCTGGCGGTTGCAGCGACTGGTTATCCATGCAATCCGGTAGGATGGATAGACTACCATAAGGACACTTTCATCATCAAAAAAATCCCTTTATCTATTAAGGGCAATGAACAGACACTTTTTCATATTTCATCATCAAAAAACCCTTTATCTGTTAAGGGCAATGAACATACACTTTTTCATATTTCATCATCAAAAACCCCTTTATCTATTAAGGGCAATGAATAGACACTTTTTCATCTTACATCATCAAAAACCCCTTTATCTGTTAAGGGCAATGAACAGACACTTTTTCATCTTACATCATCAAAAACCCCTTTATCTATTAAGGGCAAAGAACAGATACAAATCATGTTATTTTCATTCATTTCTCAAAAATCCCTTCATCTATTGGGGCAAAAATAGATCACATTTGCATTCCTATCAAGTGAACCTTGTATTTAGTGGTTTATCCTATAAACCTGGCGGTTACAACGAATGGTTATCCATGCAATCCGGTAGGATGGATAGACTACCATAAGGACACTTTCATCATAAAAAAACCCCTTTATCTATTAAGGGCAATGAAAAGACACTTTTTCATCATTCATCATCAAAAACCCTTTATCTATTAAGGGCAATGAACAAACACTTTTTCATCTTACATAATCAAAAACCCCTTTATCTATTAAGGGCAATGAACATACACTTTTTCATCTTACATCATCAAAAAACCCTTTATATGTTAAGGGCAAAGAATAGATACAAATCATATTATTTTCATTCATTTCTCAAAAATCCCTTCATCTATTGGGGCAAAAATAGATCACATTTGCATTCCTATCAAGTGAACCTTGTATTTAGTGGTTTATCCTATAAACCTAGTAGTTGCAGTGACTGGTTATCCATGCAATCCAGTAGGATGGATAGACTACCATAAGAACACTTTCATCATCAAAAACCCCTTTATCTGTTAAGGGCAAAGAACAGACATAATCACTTCATTTTCACATCATCAAAACCCCTTTATCTATTAAGGGCAAAGAACAGATACAAATCATTTTATTTCATCACATTTTCACATCATCAAAATCCCCTTTCTTCAATCATTAGGGCAAAAACGGTATCTCATCAATCATCATTTATCAAAAATCATGGTATTATACACCAACTCCCTTTCTTCAACCATTGGGGAAAACAAGGTATCTCATCAATCATAATTATTCAAAAATAATGGTATTATACACCAACCCCATTTTTTTAACCGTTGGGGCAAAAATGATATCTCATCAGTTGGCTCTAAGTGAACCTCGTATCTAATAAATTATTCTATAAACTTGGCGGTTGCAGTGATAGTAATCCATGCAATTCGGTAACATGAATAGTTTATAATAAGGACACTTAATCATGATCATCACCAATTATCTCATTGCCAAGAATCATAATCATATCAGTAACCTCAAATTCTAAGTGAAACACTGCCAAGAAGAATTTGCCAAACAGGAATCATTGATGTCCTTTTCCATGGGATGCGAAATCATGGATAACTAATATCAATCACTCATTCATCTAACTATAGTCACAAAGCAGACAAGCTCGCTAGGTTTGATTGGTTCCATTATGGAATTGATGAAGAATCTTCTACAGTCAATGGCCAACCCTACGGTGACTCAGTCATTCTGCATTTTCATATCTTGCATACTCAATGATGCTTGTGAGGCATATTTTTCAACAACATCGAATCACCCCCAAATTTGGGACAACCACATTGATTTTGATTTCCCATGATGGGATACATCTTACATGATCATGGTTCATACACCAACCCCCTTTCTTCAATCTTGGGCAAAAAACAAAAAGAGGAAAAACAAGCCGTTGGGGCAAAAATGGTATCAAATCATCAGTCATCATTCTTCAAGCATCATGGTTTATACACCAACCCCCTTTTCTTCAACCGTTGGGGCAAAAACGGTATCAAATCATCAATCATCATTCTTCAAGCATCATGGTATTATACACCAACCCCTTTTTGCAACCGTTGGGGCAAAAATGGTATCACATCGCATCATCATTCATCCTTCATCCATCGTTTGCACAAAATCCATGCTTTTTCAATTGGCTCATGAGAATTTTCTCATTCGCCAATTGAGGGGGTAAGCTACGCAATGAACTCTAAAAATTCTTCATTCTTTTTGTCTTCAACACCAATGTGCAATTCCAACGAGAGAAGCGGTTTTTGTTGCCCATAGCCCATGCAGGTGTCTCATATTTTTGCACCATATTGTGTTTCATGCAACATGGTACAAAAAGGGGCATCTGTAGACACCAAATTACAGCCATTCATCCACCTTCCTAGTCATCCCACCTTCCACTTGTCCTCCATCCCCCTTTCTTGCCTTCAAAAGGCCCATTTTCCCTTTCCCGCCTTCAAAAAGGCCCATTTTCCCCTTTCTCGCCAAAATATGACTTATTTTAATATATATTATATTATTTTAATATTTTATATTATATTTAATTTATTTAATATTATATTATATAATTATAAGTTCATTTAACCTCCACCGTCCGATCAGATTAAATCCCTACCATCCATCCCACTCAATCCATGCCACTTCCATCATTTAATATTAGCCCTAGGATATGACTTAATCTTAGCCACATGATCAAAAGTGTAAAGTTAAGAACCCTAAGTTAAACCCTAAAGCTAAGTTATAAATACAAGCCCCTCATATTGCCCAAACCTGGCTAAAATACTGAAAGAATGGAACGTTGAAGAATCTTGAGGCCTCTCTGCTGAAGAATACCCTGAGCACCTTTAGCATACCCTAGGATAGATTCCAACCAGCCCCATTCGTTCCATCACTGCCACTTTCGCTCGTCCGCCGCCACCCAAAAAACTGTTGCACTATTTTTTGCATCCGTTAGGGTTTAATAAATCAGCCCGATCAAGTCACATCTACTGTTGAGCAAGGTAAATCACTTCTATGAGTTTTTATTGTTAAATATGCATATCTATAAGTGCTGCTTTCTATTTCTTTCAATTAGGGTTTTTAATAATTATTTGAGGGTCTCACTCTGTGGAGCCCTCTCATGTGCTACTAACTCCTTAATTGTTTCTGTCACTTGCAGGTCTACAGATCATCAGGCTATTAGAGCTAGAGTGGCCCGACTTCGGATATTCAAAGCCCACTCACC
The DNA here is from genome assembly GCA_028583015.1 of Wollemia nobilis. NCBI lineage: Eukaryota > Viridiplantae > Streptophyta > Pinopsida > Araucariales > Araucariaceae > Wollemia > Wollemia nobilis. Next base: position 5,770,676 of record JAQPPZ010017129.1, read on the forward strand.
CTATTGGGATCAAAGGCACAATCTTCGAAAGACACTATTTTATTTTATTGCTAGGGTTTCAGAGAACCCTAGCCCATTGTAATATTGTATCAAAATACTCTTGGAGAGTAGCATTGTATCAAAGAGTTCACTTGGCTCCCCCCCATTGTCAATATTAAAATTGGAACATTTTGTGCAATATTTGTCTCTTTGTGTATTTACTTGTAATTTCATTTTTAGTGTCGTGTCTTTGCATTCACAAGTTGAAAAAGAAAGTGTGTTGAGTGAGACAAATTTTGTGGACAACCAAAAGGCTTCTTCATCTTCATAAAAGGTATGGGCACATTCTCCTATTGATTTTTTATGGTGGTTGATTTCTAAAATATCATTGGAGAGAAAAGGATTAATTGTGGTTTCCTTTTCGAAAGTAGTTGGTTGAATGTCTCAAGGTTTTATGGGTTGAGAGTTGCTATTAAACCTTGTTTTATAAGCATTGTTGTTGAAGCCATTAGTAGTGTGAAAAACCTGAGATAGGGTTTGAGAAGAACATGAGTATCATTGTTATGTGAAGAATGTTTTATTAGCATTGTTGTTGAAGCCCATTGGTTATGCAAAGAACTTGAACTTGAAAAGAACATGAGTATCATTGTTATGTGAGATTTGTGGTTGAGCATTGTTGGAAACATTTGAGTTGGTTGATACATGCTTGGACTAGGGTTTGTAAGAAAGAGTTGTTCCTTGTGGTAGTTGGTTGAGAAGAGTTGTTTGAGCCTAGTCAAGTGATTGTGTGAAGTGGTTGTTCAAGTTCCATGAAACAAACTATTCTATATTATGGATTTGAGTTGAGATTGAGATTTGAGGATAGAACATATTGAGTCTCTAACAATTCTCTTTATGCTTCTATAAGATTGATTTGAGTTGAGATTGAGATTTGAGGATAGAACATATTGAGTCTCTAACAATTCTCTTTATGCTTCTATAAGATTGATTTGAGTTGAGATTGGGATTTGAGTATAGAACATATTGAGTCTCTAACAATTCTCTTTATGCTTCTATGAGATTGAATTATTGAGCAAGTTCTTGGTGAGCTTGCTAGTGTAAATTTGGGCAAGTTCTTGGTGAGCTTGCTAGTGCATATTTGGGCAAGTTCTTGGTGAGCTTGCTTGAGCAGATTTGGACAAGTTCTTGGTGAGCTTGCTTGAGCAGATTTGGACAAGTTCTATGTGAGCTTGTTGAGCATATTTGGACAAGTTCTATGTGAGCTTGTTGAGCAGATTTGGACAAGTTCTGTGTGAGCTTGTTGAGCAGATTTGGACAAGTTCTATGTGAGCTTGTTGAGCAAGTTCTATGTGAGATTGTTGAGCAAGTTCTGAGTGAGCCTATTGATAGAGCTTTGGAGGTGATAGAGTATAGAGGATAGAGTCTCAGTGGATAGAGATCTAGTAGCCAACACAATTGAAGACAGATCTGAGTGAGGAGTCTTCAAGTGGAGAGAGATCCACCAGTTAGTGCAGCAGAGAGACAGAGTCTTCTAGAAGATCACTAGCCAAAGCAGAAGGGGAAAGAGTTCTCCTATGGAAGAGATCCACGAACTTGAGATTAGGGGATCAACATCTCCTTTGGACAAGAGATCCATAAACATTGTAATTGGGAAGGATTCCCAAAGAAATTGATTGAGAAAGTTTTAGTAAAATATTTTCTCCGTGGAGTAGCCCACATTGGGTGAACCACGTAAACTATGGTGTCTCTATTGTGTATGGTGTTTTGTGCATTGCTTGATTACTGCTATTGATACTGTTGTCTATACACTGCATAATATTGAATTGAAAAGAAAAGTAAAAAGTGGTCTTATACTGTTCACCCCCTCTCAGTATAAGCTTGTGTTCTTCAATTGGTATCAGAGCAGGTTCCTTCAGAAAGACTAACAAGCTTGAAGGTATATTCTACTGGGTTATAGGATGGACAGATGGTATATTGACAGTGGGTGCTCTAGTCATATGACTGGGTATAAAGAAAAGTTCATTTCTCTAAAAAGGAACAACAATGGATCTGTGAGATTTGGTGATAATGCTTCAGCTAAAATCAAAGGGAGAGGAACTTTAAGTTTGGATGATGGAAAAACTACTACACAGGGTGTACTCTATGTTGAGGGTCTAAAACACAATCTACTGAGTGTAAGTCAGCTTTGTGATCGAGGGTACACAGTTACTTTTTCCTCTACAGGATGCAAAATCAGGGAAACAAAAATAGGGAAGCTTGTTGCAAATGCAAGAAGAACCAATAACAATCTCTACATGTTCAGCGAAATAAAAAGGGAAAAATTTCTTCTATCTCAAGAAGAAGAAAGTTGGTTATGGCATAAAAGGTTGTGTCATTTGAACTTCGACAACATAGTAAGGATAAGCAACAAACAAATTGTTAGAGATCTACCAAAGATAAAAAGACCTTCAAATACAATTTGTGCACAGTGTTAGTATGGAAAGCAGACAAGATCAAGTTTCAAGGCAAAAGAATATTCCTCTTCCAAGGTTTTAGAATTGATTCATACTAATTTATGTGGTCCTATGAGAACCAAAATCCTGCAGGGTGAAAGCTACTTCATGTTGTTCATAGATGATTATTCTAGAATGACTTGGGTTGTTTTTTTGAAAGAAAAATCAGAGGCATTTGAGCATTTCAAAGTATTCAAAGAAATGGTAGAAAATGAAACAGGAAAGAAGATCAAGTGTTTGCGATCAGATAGAGGAGGGGAATTCATCTCTACAGAATTCATTGAGTTTTGTGTAGAACATGGAATCATAAAAGAATACTCAACAGCCAGGACTCCTCAACAAAATGGAGTAGTAGAAAGAAAGAATAGAACTCTTGAGAATATGGCCAGAGCAATGCTAAATGAATCAAGAATCTCAGATGGGTTTTGGAAGGAAGCAATCAGTACAACAATCTATGTTATGAATAGAGCTCAAGTTAGAACAAAGCAACATAAGACTCCATATGAGTTTTGGAAAGGAAGACCTCCCACAATAAACTACTTCAGAATTTTTGGAAGTAAGTGTTATATCAAAAGAGAGGATAAGGACTTGGGCAAGTTTGATCCTAGATGCGATGAAGGTATTTTTCTTGGATACTCTACAAAGAGTAAGGCCTACAGATGCTACAATAAAAGAACACATACCATGGTGGAAAGTATAAATGTCAGAGTTGATGAAAGAACAGGAATAAATGAGCCACCTCAGGAAGATATTCTTGAAGAAGAAGAAAGTTGTCAGGAAGAAATGGGTGAAGATTCAGATGAAGAAGATGTGCAGAATATACCTTCCAAAACTTCATCAAGATATATTCAGAAAAATCATCCAGAGGACTTGATCATTGGCAACCCTGATGTAAGATGAACAAGAAGAGGAATCATAGGCTCAACAGAACAAGCAAATGTTTCACTACTATCGAAGATAGAACCAAAGGATTTTAGAGAGGCAGAAAGTGATGAATGTTGGATTAAAGCAATGAAGGAAGAACTAGATCAGATTGAAAAAAGTAAGACTTGGGAATTAGTTCCAAGACCAAAAGGAAAAAATGTAATTGGTACTAAATGGGTCTATAGGAACAAACTGAATGAAGATGGTCAAGTCATCAGAAACAAGGCAATATTGGTGTGTAAAGGGTATGCACAAGTAGAAGGAATTGATTTTGATGAGACCTTTGCACCAGTTGCAATATTGGAAGCTATACGGATGTTTCTGGCACTTTCAAGCTATAGGAATTTCAAAGTATATCAGATGGATGTCAAATCAACATTTTTGAATGGTCACTTAGAAGAAGAAGTTTACATAGAACAACCAGATGGGTTTAATCAAGCAGATAAGCCAGATTATGTATGCAGATTGAAAAAGGCTCTTTATGGCTTAAAGCAAGCTCCCAGAGCATGGTATTCAAGACTGGATAAATATCTTCGAGAGCAAGGTTTCAGAAAGGGAACAATTGATAGCAATCTGTATATTAAAAATAAGGGAAATGATTTGATGATTGTGGAAGTTTATGTGGATGATATTATTTTTGGGGGTAGCAATGACAGAATGTGCCAAGAATTTGCAAGAAACATGACTAATGAATTTGAAATGTCTATGCTTGGTGAATTAACCTTTTTCCTCGGACTACAGATTTCACAATTAGAAAAAGGGATATTTCTTTCACAAACAAAGTATATAAAAGAGATGTTGAAGAAATTCAAAATGGAAGATAGTAAGCCAGTTAGCACTCCAATGGTTACAGGGTGCAAATTAAGCAAAGATGATGAATCTCCTGATGCAAATCAAACTCTATACAGATCTATGATTGGTAGCCTGTTATATGTTACAACCACAAGACCAGATATAATACAGGTAGTTGGTTTAGTGGGAATATTTCAAGCAGCTCCAAAAGAATCACATGTGACAACAGTGAAAAGAATACTCAGATATCTCAAAGGAACAATGGAGTATGGTCTATGGTATCCTAGAAGCAGCAAGTTCACTCTCACAGCTTACACAGATGCAGATTGGGCAAGAAATATTGATGATAGAAAAAGCACAAGCGGAGGAGCATTCTTTCTTGGTGATTGCCTAGTTTCTTGGCTAAGCAAGAAATAACCATCAATGTCACTTTCCACAATAGAGGCAGAATATATTGCAATGGCAACATGTTGTTCACAGGTATTATGGATGAAACAGACTCTTAAATATTTTAGTATAGAACATGATCATCCCATTCCTATTCTGTGTGATAATACTAGTGCTATAAGTATCTCGAAGAATCCAGTAATGCATGCCAAAACAAAGCACATTCCAATCAAGTATCATTTTTTAAGAGAGCAAGTTACAGAGCAACAAGTAAAATTGGAATATGTTCCTACAAAATATCAGATTGCAGACATATTTACAAAACCATTACCAAGAGAAATGTTTGAGCATTTGAGAGAACAGTTGGGAGTAAAAGTACTCCCACCCCAAAATTAATCACCTCAAGAGAGAAGGTGGTGAGGGGGCTAAGCTTAAGAGTCATATCTTTTAGCCCCATAGGTGTCCCTTTTGCCATTGATGTCAAAGGGGGAGAGATTTGAGTAAGGGGGAGAGCATTGAGTTAGGGGGAGCAGCCTCCAAAGAGAGCATTGAGTTAGGGGGAGCAGCCTCCATAGAGAGTATTGAGTCAGGGGGAGCAACTTTGATTCTCAGAGATGGTTTTTGCAGTGATTGTGGTGATTTACAATAGAGGTGTTGCCATCAATGACAAAGGGGGAGATTGTTGGAAATTTGAGTGATTTTATGTTGTCATTGATGTCACATGGATCACATTGAGTTTTTGTGGCCAAAGCATTTCATAAATGAGCATTTATGATATTTTGGAGAGCATGGATATATACAGGGTTTTTGTGAAAACCAAGGCAGACAAAATAAAAGGTTTTATTTAAAACCATGGATGGCAGATTTGAAATGGGTTTTTCTTAAAACCCAGGTTGGATTTTTGTTTCATCGAAAAATGTGCCCCGATGATGGAGATATTTAATTTTAAATATTTAAGTTTAAATTTTAAATTAAAATTAAAATTTAATTTATAGCGCCGACGTCAAAGAAAGGAAAAGGCATAAAACTAATATTTAAATTATAGCGCCGACGTCAAAGGAAAGGAGGAGGATATATATATATATATATGCCCAAAGTTTTGATTTATTTCCCTAAGCGCTCGATTTGATATTTGGATTCGAATGGTAAAAGAGCCTGCGCATCGTGTGTCGAAGTGTGTGTGAAAAGGGTTTTAAAAGGCTTACAATTTTCGTGTTCATTGAAGAGACTATTGTGGAGTAAAGCTAAACATATAGGCCTCCTTGGCCTAGTGGTTCATGCATTGTGTGTGAAGCAGGAGGTCCTACGTTCGATTCTTGTCGGAGGTGTTTTGTTGTGTTGAAACGCGTGAAGCACATTTTGTTTTTGAAGGGCACAGATATTCACGGCATAAGGTTTTGTTGTGTGCTCCTTTTGAGCACGTGAGGGCATGTGGCCCAATGGAAGGTTGGTTGTGGTTAAGGCACTGAGCAAGGAAGGTCACGAGATCGAATCCCATCAGGGACAGAGGCAAGTTAATAATTTTTAGATATATTTTATTTTTCTAAAGTTGCCCTAGGAGGAATAAGGGTTATGATGCATGTTTAAAAAAGGAGAGATTTCTGGTGATTTATTTTTTAGAAGTATATCATATTATATATCATTGGAAAGCTTATTCCGAGGGCTATTTGATTAACTTGCTTAGAGGGAGAAATAAGGTGTGTGTAAAGAGATATTTCTGATTTTGTAAAGAGGTTCAAAAGTGAAGGTTGCTTTGTTCTTTTTCAAAAGAGATTAATTCATTTATGAAGTGACATGGTGTATGTTATTGAGTAGGAGTAATAAGGTGTTATTTGGATGTTATTGTTGTGTTATTAATCAAGATCTCTAACCCTTGTTGAAAGTTGAAAAAGAAAGTGTGTTGAGTGAGACAGATTTTATGGACAACCAAAAGGCTTCTTCATCTTCATAAAAGGTATGGGCACATTCTCCTATTGATTGTTTATGGTGGTTGATTTCTGAAATATCATTGGAGAGAAAAGGATTAATTGTGGTTTCCTTTTCGAAAGTAGTTGGTTGAATGTCTCAAGGTTTTCTGGGTTGAGAGTTGCTATTAAACCTTGTTTTATAAGCATTGTTGTTGAAGCCATTAGTAGTGTGAAAAACCTGAGATAGGGTTTGAGAAGAACATGAGTATCATTGTTATGTGAAGAATGTTTTATTAGCATTGTTGTTGAAGCCCATTGGTTATGCAAAGAACTTGAACTTGAAAAGAACATGAGTATCATTGTTATGTGAGATTTGTGGTTGAGCATTGTTGGAAACATTTGAGTTGGTTGATACATGCTTGGACTAGGGTTTGTAAGAAAGAGTTGTTCCTTGTGGTAGTTGGTTGAGAAGAGTTGTTTGAGCCTAGTCAAGTGATTGTGTGAAGTGGTTGTTCAAGTTCCATGAAACAAACTATTCTATATTCTGGATTTGAGTTGAGATTGAGATTTGAGGATAGAACATATTGAGTCTCTAACAATTCTCTTTATGCTTCTATAAGATTGATTTGAGTTGAGATTGAGATTTGAGGATAGAACATATTGAGTCTCTAACAATTCTCTTTATGCTTCTATAAGATTGATTTGAGTTGAGATTGGGATTTGAGTATAGAACATATTGAGTCTCTAACAATTCTCTTTATGCTTCTATGAGATTGAATTATTGGGCAAGTTCTTGGTGAGCTTGCTAGAGCAGATTTGGGCAAGTTCTTGGTGAGCTTGCTAGTATATTTGGGCAAGTTCTTGGTGAGATTGCTTGAGCATATTTGGGCAAGTTCTTGGTGAGCTTGCTTGAGCAGATTTGGACAAGTTCTGTGTGAGCTTATTGAGCATATTTGGACAAGTTATGTGTGAGCTTGTTGAGCAGATTTGGACAAGTTTTGTGTGAGCTTGTTGAGCAAGTTCTAAGTGAGCCTATTGAGTAGGTTCTGAGTGAGCCTATTGATAGAGCTTTGGAGGTGATAGAGTATAGAGGATAGAGTCTCAGTGGATAGAGATCTAGTAGCCAACACAATTGAAGACAGATCTGAGTGAGGAGTCTTCAAGTGGAGAGAGATCCACCAGTCAATGCAGTAGAGAGACAGAGTCTTCTAGAAGATCACTAGCCAGAGTAGAAGGGGAAAGAGTTCTCCTATGGAAGAGATCCATGAACTTGAGATTAGGGGATCAACATCTCCTTTGGAGAAGAGATCCATAAACATTGTAATTGGGAAGGATTCCCAAAGAAATTGATTGAGAAAATTTTAGTAAAATATTTTCTCCGTGGAGTAGCCCACATTGGGTGAACCACGTAAACTATGGTGTCTCTATTGTGTATGGTGTTTTGTGCATTGCTTGATTACTGCTATTGATACTGTTGTCTATACACTGCATAATATTGAATTGAAAAGAAAAGTAAAAAGTGGTCTTATACTATTCACCCCCCTCTCAGTATAAGCTTGTGTTCTTCATGAATTTCCTTTATTTCTACCTAAAATATCTGAAATCCTCCTTCAAAGGAATAACATGGGTCATGATCTCAATATTGAATGTCCTTAAGTCATCATAGCTCCAATAAAAACTATCCCTATTCTTCCTCATGTACTGGATGTACTGTTTCTTTTCTTTTGCTGATAATGCCTTATCTATCCTGACCATTTTTTATTCCCTAAGTATCCCACCATTAACTTCTTCACCTTTTGATTCATGAGGAGCAATCTTGTGGGCCTTGTCAAAATTATCAAAAAGAGATTCTAAAGCTACCAACCCCCTAGGTATCTTATTGATTTTTAGTTGTATTACCTCTGTTGGATTCCCTATGATATGCGATATTTTTTTCTCATCTTCTTCATCACAAATTACCCTAGCAAAGTGATTTTGCACAACCATAAAGTCCTTGATATCAACATAATCTTGAAAGACATGTAAGTAAACCACATTATTAGGGACATAAGGATGATGATATGGTGGGGAACATGTCCATGTATTCTATATCTATATTAGGGCTATCTACCCCAGAAGCATTTACAACCAGTAAATTAGCAACATGGTTCTTTTCTCTTGGTATATTAGATATGTTGAAGGTCAAGAACCTACTAATTTCATATAACACAGCTTGTTTGTATTTTTTTAGTCTAGGTTGCTTAGTTTAATATTTCCATTTTATTTATTGGATGAATAGTTTGGCATCTCCATAGAGAGTGAGGTAGTTTATACCCAGTTCTTTGGCTTTCCTAAGTCCTAGCATAAGTGCTTCATATTTTTCCCCATTATTTGTGTAGGGAAATTATAATCGATAGGGCACAACCAGATAATTTCCTTTTATGTCTATCAAATTAATTCTAGCTCTAGCCCTCGTTTGTGATTTTACTCCATCAAATGTGATTATCCACATTTTAGTGGTTAGGAATCTGTCTGAATCAGCATCCACTACTGCTTTTACCTTAGGATCCATCCCATCTGCATTAGGTACTGCCTTGAGGAATGGAGTGTGTCAGATAGAATAAACACTTAACTTCTTTTCTTCAATAGAGCTAACTAAATTGACAGTGGCGTTATCAAGTCTCATCAGTTCAACTGAACGTTTATTGAAATGCTCCCTCCTCAGGGTAGCTTGTTCTTTGGATGAAAGGGGGATGATGGCGTACGACCAGTCTAACTAGATTGACCCACCCAATTTTTCTACCCAATGTTTGGAGAGTAGTAGAGAGAAAAATGGGTTGACATCTACCACAACCACATCCATTACAATCACCTTCTTTGGATATTGATCTAAAAATACCAAGAGGCCTGTAATTATCCCTACACAAGGTACCTTCCTATTGTCCATGACAAAAATGGGAGGTGAGTCCTTTGTACATATCAATCCCAATTGATCAACCACCTATTTTGGCATAATATTGTGAGATGCCCCGCTATCAAGCATGCAATTATGTATCACATAGCGGTCACCATAGCTAGACGTATAGCAAAGAGATATATAAAAGGGCCTTACTGAGTTGGGGCTTCTACTAGGTGGATTAGAAGTTGAAGCAACGAGGACCTAGACCTCCCCTTGTTAAATTAATCCAAAGGCCCTACAAATATGATCCCTATATTTAGGTACTGTCATCAATTCCCCAAAGGTTATATTTATTTTTTGTTTTTCCAGTTCCATTCCTATGTCAAATTCAAATTTTCTATTTTCTGACCCACTGTTGACTGGTTTAGATCTTTTGGGAGGGTGATGTTGATAGATATAATTATTTTTTTATGTTGGCATGCTCCTTATCCTTAGTTGCATTTTTCTTATCATTCTTATTAGGTATGATCCTGTTAATGTAGCATGGTAGTATGGACTCTTTCCAGAGTTTCAACCTCTTCAGTTGTGGGGATTAGTTTGCCTTTCTTTATTTGTTCATAGCGGCTATTTGGGGCCCTCTTTAAAATATTTAGATCATCAAGAGTGAAGGCCATAGGTCTATTATTAGGACTAGAAGATTTGATTGGTTCTTCTTGAGCTAGTGGTGTTTTAATGGTCTCATCTCAAGTCCAACATGCATTTACTCTGATTTCATCTTCTGATTCCTCCTCGAGGTCGACACTTGAATGGAGACTAAGGTATACACCACAATCATCTGGATTGTGGGGAGCATCACATGCTAGATAGAAGAAAGGGAAATCAGAGGCTACATTGACAAAGGTCATGGGGTTCAGGACAATATCCTAATCTTTATGGACTTATTTTATTTTTCAATTATTATTAGAATTTCTACCGCCTCATTATTCTAGTTTTTATTAAAATTTCTTCTAAAATGGGGTCTTCCTTTTTTTAGGATCCTATCCTAACACTAAATTTATTAATGATAATATAATACATATTTAGGAACCTAAAGTTCCTAGCACAATAAATTGATAAATAAATAAACCTAGACTAAAAGAATCACTTTTGTATTGTTTGGGAAGTCCCTTCAATAAATTGTATATTTTTATATTTCATGGATATCTGGAATGAATGAATTGAACAAATATATATATTGACCTAACCCTAATCCTCACATCATTTCAATGTGTCTTTTCATAATAATTAATGTATTTAATTATTATGACTATAGGACTATCTAACACTAATAATAATATAATAATTAATTTAATAATTAATTATTATATTATATACTAACCTTAGTATATTAAATATATATTATATTATCATTAATAAATTTAGTGTTAGGATAGGATCCTAACATTCCACCCCTCTTGGAAACAACTTTGTCCTCAAAGTTGGAACCTTTGTCTTGCACCGATGTTCAAATGATACCAAGTTGTATGATGATATGGGGAGATGAAACCATCAATGGTGTTCCTATAGAGGAAAGAGTTGTGTAAATGGTGCTCCTCAACTTGCCTTCTGGAATTTTTGGACTTGGCATAGACGATGAGATTTTTCCTCTCAAATGTATATTGTTGCTTCTTTATTTCATTGTGCACTCTCTTCACTACGTGCTTCCATTACTGGAGATATTCAGATTTGCACATGATTCTTCCAACATTTGTGAGCATCTAATCTCCTATGTGAGTGTGATATCCTATGTGTTTCTTTTATCTGAGCTTTTTCCTTACCGGTGGATGTGTTCTATAACCTGATTTACAAACTCTAATATTTGCTGTTTGTGTTTCCCTTTGACAGAGTTGCGCTGGTCTGAGTCCTTGATGAATTGATTGATTATTCACCTTAGAACTCCTAATTTACTTTAATTAAACCAAGTAAATATCCTCCGAGGTAGTACGTCGAATGTCTTAATACTTCACTTCCTCCAAATGGTAGAAATTAACAACGTTTTATTTATGAATGGACAAACACAAAGGGAAAAGAAAAACAAAGTTGAGGATTTGTGGACGGTCTATGAAAATAGAATTGAGGAGCATGTGCTAGAAATCACACTCCTAGTTCACATCACTCATGAGATAATTCATAGGAGCCATTTCACTTCAACAAGGGAAGAAACAATGTATCTTAAGAAAATTAGTGAGTGTGGCCAAAAGTTTATGAAGCATACATTTAATTTCCTCTAGAGTGGGGTAGTTGTTAAATCAAGACGAAACAAATATTGTAAGTCTTTTTGTTTTGTTTTGTTTTTTTTGCACGATCAAATTTGCAACCAAATTGCATCCTTCACGAACTTTCTAATATAAGTTCTCTTTTAAAAAACTTTTGAATTTTTTAGGGTGTATATCATTTGCAGCATAGTTTTCAAAATATACCAACATCATTCAACCATATTAAAGAACTTAAGACCATATGTAGGGTTATTTATTGCTTCCAAAATAAAAGTGTCGTATCAAGACCAAAGACACTTTTCACTGCCTGGAAGTGCTTTTACCAAAGTGTCAATTTTTTCTTTTCCTGTTCATTCAACCTGAGAATGATTATTTGGCACCAGCGTCTATATTTTTTTTGTAGCGTTGCCTTGAAATCGATATTTTTAATTAATTATATAAATATAGTTTTAGAAGATTTAGGTCTTTGAATATTGTGTTTGTTGTAATTAGATGATGGCGGAAGTATGGTTGTATGGTCACCTTCTAAAGCTCTGTTTCATGCGATTCAAAATTGAGATGTATATATCCTTGTGGAATTAATTGAGCTCGACGATTTCAAAGTTGTGACCTTAGCTCCAATATATATTTCACATGCTAATCTATTGGCTTAAAAAATCTATTTTGAATAAAGTTCCCTTAATAAATGTTTCATCTCTAATTAATGTTCATGTTAAGGATATAACTTCATTGACGCATCTAAAGAGCACTTGTCTTCTTTGTTGTACTGTGTTTGACCACTTTGTTTGGTGTAAGTGATGCCAGCATAATTTTTGAGGCCCAAAGGATTAACAACATCTCTTAATAATTACACATGATCTCCAAGTTATATTTATGGCCAGTGTCTTTGTTGGATGCGACATTAATGCAAACGCAATGCAGCCAACAACGGAGATAAATATGTATTTTCTAGCATAGCGAAAGAGTTACAAAGCTACCCTTTAGCTTCAAACTGTAGTGGCAATACTCTAGACAAGAATTGCTGCAAAATACCACCTTCCAAGTATAAAAAAGAGAACCAAAATCCAATGAGAACGGACCAGAATTGGAGTTGGGGATATGGAATGATTTCCACTGGTGGACATATTCCCCCTCATGAAAACTGCAGGGCCAAAATCACAAATTGAGTATAAAGTATTGGACTAGTTCCATTATGAAAACAAATAAGACATAAATAGCTATTCCATTTTCTATGTTGAGGCTTCTTTCACCAGAATAAAGACAGATATTTGTATTGACTGATAGCTATTCTATGGGACAACTAAAATTTCCACGTAAATCTAAATCTGTATCCACTTTTTTTTTTAATTCAACGTGGTGGATATAATTCTAGGAAGGGCTCTATTAATTGTAATAAAATTTGGTTAATCCATCATCTCTTGATAACAAGCGTTACCCGCAAGAGTTCGTCATCTTTTCGAGTTCTATTTTTTTTTTGTAGCTTGATCATTTAAATTTTTATCTGCATGGATAGGCAACTTCAATGTCTACAATATGTCAATATCTTTAGTCATGGAATTATAAGATCCTTCCTATCATGATACCTACATAATAGCATTCACATATGCATCTCTATCATGGTATTGCATTGGATTTCTTAGCTAATTCAGGCTACAACAACTCTTAGGTTTCAATATTGATCATATTACTTTGATTTTTGGTGTTATGATTTAGTATGTGCAGGATCCTACTCCGGTCATTGAAGAGGGGTCACCTTAGAAATATTAAAAATGTCTCCCTAAAAGCATGCAACCTGTTGTGAAATTAGATGAACCCTTCATGCATGCACTACATCTTGGCTCCTTTTTCTTATAGGATACTTGTTGGCACTTTGCTTCAAACGTTACTTCTTCAACCGTTTCTATCTGCCACTTGGCACTAGGTTGCTTAGGTGATTATAGCATTTGTCCAGAACTCAAGTATCTTATTATTTCTTGCTATTGTGTAAGGTCATGGCATGTTACGAGGCATACATTATACAATTGCTTTTCCCCTATGCCAATCTGGATTTGCATCAGTGACTTTCCAAATATATTTGAGACATTTAATATCTAGAAATAATGGTAATATTCTATGGTGATGTCCATATTGAGATTGCAAAAACACTATTATTAGTGGTATAACTTCTAAATTTTTTAGTATTTAATAATACCACATCAGTTGGTGGAAGAACAATAAAGGGTCTGTCATTTTTGTCAGTATTGTCTTTTTTCTCCTCACAATTGTAAATTGAATCATCCAATGGTTATATCAGTTGTTGTAAGCGTGATATCAGTTGTTGTAAGTGATCATAATCACAATTATGCTTTGAGTGGAAGGAAGTCTCGGCATGATCTAAGCTCCCAAGAATTGGTAGAGTGGCATGTTCCACTCTAGAATAGCATTCGGTAGCCCAGAATATTCATTAAAATACAACTATTTTCAATCCATAGTGTTGAAAACTAATTGAAATGGTGGAAGAACATAATAGTATTATAACTTGTGCCTGCATTAGCTAACTCAAAAGGTAGAAGCTTGACCATGACGTCTGGATGTCAACAACAAATTCTCATGAAGTGGCAGTTATTTTCGTCTATCAAGGATTACATTTGTTTAATATTATAAGGTTGCTGAAATAAATTTCTATCTTAGTGGTTTTTCAGACAATTTGAGTAATAATAAGTATGATATCAATGCACTATTCATATATGTGTTCATATTATTTAATGCATATACTGGTTTACACTCACACCTTGTTGGATCTATTTGGATGATGCACATGTCATGCAAGTGAGTAGAGAAGGAGGTGGCCATGGAGGAGGCCGCATGGATGAGAGCTATGTGTAGGTAGTGGTTGTTTCAATTTTCCAATTGGTGTTAAATTTATCATAGAAATTTTTATAAATCAACTTGTAAAATGCAAGGTAATAAAGCAGTAAACCATGGAATGTTTTCTGTGGCATTTCCAGTAGGTTTTTTTCTATGGAAAAATTTGCACTGTTGCTGGAAAAGACCTCTTTTTCATTTATTTATTTTTTAAAAATTATATTTTTAGGGTTTGCATAATTTTATTTTGGAAGTACATCATGTACCATTTGAAAATTTATGGCTTCAAGCTCTTTCAAAAAAAATTTAGGGTGTGAATCTTTTTTTTCTTTCTTGGGGAATGAAATGGGTACCACCCGGGATTCCATGGCTATGGGCTCCTCATCCACCTGGTATTCCATGGCTATGGGCTCCTCCTCTACTTGGGATTCCCTGGCTAGGGTCTCCTCCTCTTGCATTTTCATTTTTATTAAATACTCTATACGATCAAAACGTTCCATTTGTTTATTATGGTATTGTTCATTTATTCTTATAATTTTTGCGATGTCATTTTTCATTCCTTTGATATTTATGTCCCATATGGTTGGATCCATAAGGCTCTGATACCATATGGTAGGAACCTAGGGTTCCTAGCACAATAAATTGATAAATAAATAAATAAATAAATAAACCTAGACTAAAAGAATCGCTTTTGTATTGTTTGGGAAGTCCCTTAAATAAATTGTATATTTTTATATTTTATGGATATCTGGAATGAATAAATTGAACAAATATATATATTGACCTAACCCTAATCCTCACGTCATTTCAACATGTCTTTTCATAATAATTAATTTATTTAATTATTATGACTATAGGACTATCTAACACTAATAATAATATAATAATTAATTATTATATTATATACTAACCTTAGTATATTAAATATATATTATATTATCATTAATAAATTTAGTGTTAGGATAGGATCCTAACACCTTCATTCTAATGTTGTGAGGATTCTCCACTATCATATTTGTCTCTTTCAACTTTATACAATTAGTGTTCATGGACTAAAACTTTTTTGTTAACTGTGATGAAAATTTTTCAATTGGATCAGGCTCTAATTTTTTAAGATGCGAAAACCTACCTTCTTAGGATTTCTATCGACCTAGCTTGACCTAGGGTATGCTAAGGTAGGCTTCATTTTACCACTATCTATCATGTCCCTTTCTATTACTATTGCTCTTTCCATACAAGCATTGATGGTAAGAGTGGGTTGTTGTCTGAGTTCGTAGTTGAAGTCACCAGGGAAGGTATTCTTTTAGAAACATATGGACTGGTGATCATTAGTCCTTAAAGCCACATGGATTTAGTTTCTCAGCTTGGTTAACCTCCTATTAAAATCATCTACAGTTTCATTGTATTTTTTTTCATGGTCACCAACTCAGTCAACAAATACTGTTCATTCTTTTTCTCGTATTTTCTGAGAAATGTAGTTTCTAAATCTTGAAAAGTGTCGATAGTATCTGTTAGTAGGCTATTAAAGCATTATATGAAATTATTTTACAAGGTTTAAAGGAACAATATGAGGACAACATCCTCATGCTCCACCTCTAGGCTATCCATAGTGTATAAAAAATATTTAATATGGTCTTCACCGATCATAGTATTATCTCCCAAGAACTTGGGTAGGTACTTTTGGGATTTTGGGGGTAATGGGTTAGGGTGGGTGGAAATATAAAAGACCTATATCTAATAATTAGAAAATTATTTAGAGGTGGATCAACCATTAGTGTGATTGGTCCCCTTAGGATAGGAGGTATAGTGGGTGGGATAATACTTGCTGGGTGAGACCTTTTAGGAATAAAAATAGTATTGTTACTACCCTAATTACTATAAGGAATAGAAACTAAAGCTTTATTTTTTCTTTTATGTGTTCTAAAAAGTACCTATGGATTTGAAAGTTTGGGATAGAGCTCTTTCCCACTACTTCTCGTGTCCACCAGATCAACTCCTTTTTGATATTGGTTCTAAGTTCTTCAAAGTCACTAATACGATGTACAAAAGTATGAGGGGATCTTTGGCTAATATTGCTCAGCCTAAATATTTTAAATCTCATAGCATCAAAGATAGTGGCATAGGTATAATATCGAGGGGAGTAAGACAATAAAAATATTTTAAGGGATGCTCCCCAGCAACGGTGCCAAAATTTGTTATGGGGATTTCCTGTTTACCTCCTTAAACTTTGTTACGTCATGGGAATCCCAAATATCATAATGAGTATTGTAGACTTTGGTGGATCTACCGCTTTGACCTAGAAATAGATTATCAGAATGACTCTAGACATAATAAATCGGGTAAGGAAACCCCAGACATTGGGTTTATATATTTACCATTTTAATGAAATCACCCATGTATTACCAGATTAAATGATATTGTATTATTTTGATTATTTGTGACCAAATCAAGTATTTTTAGAACACATTAAGACCATACCGATGCCATGTCCATTGGGTAGTCATAGCATATTTATATCAAATGACTCAGAAA
Organism: Wollemia nobilis; assembly: GCA_028583015.1. Taxonomy (NCBI): domain Eukaryota; kingdom Viridiplantae; phylum Streptophyta; class Pinopsida; order Araucariales; family Araucariaceae; genus Wollemia; species Wollemia nobilis. Next base: position 5,787,666 of record JAQPPZ010017129.1, read on the forward strand.
AGAAAAGGAAAGGAGAACTAGTTCATTTTCATTCATTCAAATAATGTAATCAATAAAAATGATTTAACTAGCGATAGAAGGCATCATTAATACATTCATATTGTTGTAATACATAAATGAGTAAGACACATAAACCAAACACACAAAGGAATCCAAGAATAGAGTTGGAGTTTCTATTAATATAAAATTATTTACATATGAGACTGGAAAAATGCTTGGCTTTTATATGACAATGATTACAATAAAACCCTAGTTTGAATGTCGTAACATGGGGTTACTTCTCTCCATACTAATGGTAGTGATGTATGAGCCTCCAACTCTAGCTCATCCATAGGAAATAATCTCGATAGAAAAAGCATCCTAGGAAGTTCCTGGATAAATAGCAAAAGAAAATATGGTGTAAGACACACAAGTATTGACACAGAATAGGAAATATAACTAATACTCAAAACATGGCTATACTTGGTCTTAGGCTTATCTCTCAGAGGTTTGATGAAAAATATGCTGCTGTAGTGGCCTCCTTTATATAATGCTAGTTGCTTGAGCGGGACTGTAACTGTTTCCTCCAACTGGCCCAATCTCGCTTCCTCCAAAAGTAGGATTTAATAAAAAATGGGCACATATCCCATGTATTTTTATTTAAGTAGATGGTGGTTGAGGCTATGCACTCTCTCTCTCGCTATCCTAGGTAGGCGACTGTGCTACACTCAGATCGTATGCTCTCCCTAGTGAGCTAGGCCCCACTCCTTCCCTTTTGAGATCTTGTAGACTTTGGTCAATGTAGCCCTCTACTTCATCATGGAAGGTTAAGGTGAATATTAAAAGGTTGAGATCCTATGTGACTTTTTTTACCCTTTATTTGGCCCATTTAATGATATTTTTAGTGAAGACACATAAGCGGTCGACCATTTGCACCAAAGCCGTAAATTGTTTTGATAAATTTCCACCTGGACCAAAGTAATTTTTTTTTTTATTGAGCACAAACTCCTTGATGTTAGGAGTTTGGATGAATTCATGCAATGTGAAACCATAATAATTTAATTCATCCTCAACCCCCTGCTCGGCATCGATAAATTCCTCACACCAAAGGAGCCAATTGGATTTGTTCTATAGATACACAAAAACTTTAGAGTATTCCTATGCAAAGAAACAAACAGTTTCATACCCTAATGTAGCTACTCTTCCATTGATTTCCATGTAGCTTTACCTAAAATTTTTGTATATAGGGAATATTGCATTTACTCTCTGGTCTGCTTGTTGCAATCGTTCATGCAAAAGGCCAATAGTATATTTGGTGGTATAGATGTCATAAAATATGGATGTGAGATCCCCCATATTTTATAGTATCTTCTCCTTCATATCTTGTTTTAATTATTCAATAGACCTGAAGTGGTTGCTAGCCTATGCTAAAATGGCCTAGGAGAGAGCTGGTATTTGCTTCAATTGATCAACCTCGGCTTGAAGCTACTGCATGAAGAACAAAAGATTATACTGAGATGGGGGGGTTGAACAGTATAAGACCACTTTTTACTTTCTTTCCAAATCAATATTAATTAACGTCCTTAATTGCAATAACCAAGTATAACAATGTGCATTAATAACTTAGATAATAGTAGTAAGTAAAAGCACAAGTCACCACACATAATTGAGACACAAGATTTAACGTGGTTTCCCCAATGTGGGGTACTCCACAAGATGATCTCCTTATAATATTTCACACATAAATATCCAATACAATTATTTCTTTGATCTTCTCAAAGCTAGGCAATAACAAGTTCACATAGAACTTGTCCAAATCTGAATAACAAGTTCACACAGAACTTGTCCAACTTTGAATAACAAGCTCACATAGAACCTGTCCAAAATTGAATAACAAGCTCACACATAACTTGTCCAATGTTGAATAACAAGCTCACATAGAAATTGTCCAATGCTGAATAACAAGCTCACATAGAAGATGTCCAATGCTAAATAACAAGCTCATAGAGAACCTGTTGAATGCTGAATAACAAGCTCACAGAGAACCTGTCCAATGCTGAATAACAAGCTCACACAGAACCTGTCCAATGTTGAATAACAAGCTCACACAGAACTTGTCCAAATATGCTCCAACAAGCTCACTAAGAACTTGTCCAAATCTGCTCTAGCAAGCTCACCAAGAACTTGCCCAAAATATGCTTCAACAAGCTCACCAAGAACTTGTCCAAATCTGCTCTAGCAAGCTCACCAAGAACTTGCCCAAAATCTATCCAACAAGCTCACCAAGAACTTGTTCAAATCTATCCCAAAAATGTCCACAAAGCTATCCTCAAAACTGTCCCAACATTATCCTTAAATGTTTCCTAAAATTGTCCACAAAAGCCTTCTCAAAGGCTCAATCAATCATGCACAAGTAACACTCAAATCTCATCCACAAATCTATTGAGCCAAAGCTTCAAAGATGAACTCAACAATGAATGACAATGTACTCTTCAATGAATGACAAAAATGATCCACAATGATCTCAACTCAAATCAACTCATAGAAGCATAAGGAGAATTGTTAGAGACTCAATATGTTCTAATCTCAATCTCAACTCAAATCAATCTCAACTCAACTCAAGTCAACTCATAGAAGCATAAAGAGAATTATTAGAGACTCAATATGTTCTAATCTCACTCTCAACCCAAATCAATCTCAACTCAACTCAAGTCTTATAGAACCATAAAGAGAATTGTTAGAGACTCAATATATTCTAAATTTAGTCACCACAAGGGACAACTCTCTCTCACACAACCCTAGTCCAAGTATGTATCAACCAACTCAAATATTTCCAATAATGCTCAACCACAAATATCATATATCAATGATACTCATGTTATTTTCTAACTCATGTTATTTCACAACCAATGGGCTTCAAAAACTATGCTTATAAAACAAGGTTTAAACACAAATCTCAATTCAAAAAACTTTGAAGCATTCAACCAACCACTTTCGAAAAGGAAACCACAAACAATCATTTTCCCTCCAATGATATTTCAAAAATCAACCACCATAAATAATCAATAGGATAATGTGTCCATACCTTTTATGAATATGAATAAACCCCTTTGGAAATATGCCACACTCAACACACTTTGAAAAGAACAAAATAAACTTCACTTGAACCCCTTTACAAAAATAGAAATATCTCTTTATGTACACCTTATTTCTCCTTCTAAATAGAATAATCAAATAGCCCTCGAAATAAGATTTCCAACGATATATAATATGATATACTTCTAAAAGGAAAATCACTAGAAATATTTCCTTTTCACAACATGCATTTCAAACCTTATCTCTCCTAGGCAACCTTATAAAAACAAAATATTATTAAAAATTAAAACTTGCCTTTTAACCTCAGCAGGACTCGATCCCCTGTCACTGCCCCTACACAACTCAAATGACGGTTACAACAACCACGTGAGACACCACTCACACAAAACCAAGAGTGCAAGACTTCCTTTTTTCCTCCTACAAACTTGCCCTCAAAAATCACATGCGCAAAAAGGTTCTCCCTTTACCTTGCAAAAGCCAGCACCAACGGGTTTCGAACTCGGATCTGCTAGCGCTTCAACACCCTATGCACTTTCCTCTTACTGCTAGTCCACAAGAACCTATGGTGCTTGGTAATGGACTTCCCTTATCCTTCTTCCTTCTCTCTTAGATGGACTCAAATGAATTCTTCCCCCTTTCGCTGCTTTAGCGAATTGAAAGTTTTGCACTCTCCACACCACGTTGTACCTTGGAAAATCGATCGCAAATTAAAATGTCGAGTCCCTAAGCTTTTGAAAATATTTGATGGCACATTAATATATGCCTCCCTTAAATTTTTTTATGTCGGATATAGATATTATGTGCCTCCTCCTTTTGATGTCGAAAATAAAATAAAATATTAATTTTAAATTTTAATTTTAATTAATTAAAATTTAAACTTAAATATTTAAAATTAAATATCTTCATCACCGGGACATATTTTTTGATGAAACAAAAGACCAAACTGGGTTTTAAGAAAAACCCATTTCAAATTTTCCATCCATGGTTTTAAATAAAACCTTTTATTTTCTTGCCTTGGTTTTCACAAAAACCTTATAAATTTCCATGCTTTCCAAAATGTCATAAATGCTTATATATGAAATACTTTGGCCACCAAAACCAAATGTGATCCATGTGACATCAATGAAAACATAAAATACCTCAAATTTCCAACAATATCCCCCTTTATCATTGATTGCAACACCTCTAATGCAAACACCACAATCACTCCAAAAACCATCTTTGAGAATCAAAGTTGCTCCCCCTGACTTAATACTCTCTTTGGAGGCTGCTCCCCCTAACTCAATGCTCTCTTTGGAGGCTTCTCCCCCTAACTCAAATATCTCTTTGGAGGCTGCTCCCCCTAACTCAAATATCTCTCCCTTACTCAGATCTCCCCCCCTTTGACATCAATGGCAAAAGGGAAACTTATGGGGCTAAAATATATGACTCTTAAGCATAGTCCCATCACCACAATCTCTCTTGAGGTGATTAATTTTGGGTTGGGAGTACCTTTACTCCCATATTACATTGATTATTTTATTTATCAACTTACTTCCATGTTTTCTGATATCCTTCTCTTGATGAATTACTTGATATTATTTTCTAGAACCTGTTTGACCTTCTTGCTTTGAACTTGTTTGACTCCCTTGCCTTGAAACTATTTGGAATTGAGTCCTACACCATCTTGCAATATGCCCAAAGTTATATTAAAATACTTGATATTGTAGCCTTTGTATGGTGCCTATATCCTGAAATCTTTCTTGAAATAATTTCCATATCCATTCCTTTCTTGAACCCTGTATCGTGAAGCTCTATTTTCATGACCATTATGACCATGACTTCTAAATTGTGTAGCTCTAAAAACAAAACCATGTTGCTCATTTACTTTGTAATGAAAAGCTTTATGACCAATCCTATTACATGAGAAGCAATGTCCCTAAAAATCATACCTTCTTCCTTTGAAGTTTCTTCTTGCAAAATCAAACTTCTTTGATTCATAGACCCTGCAATGTATAGCCCTGTGTCCAAATCCATTACAAGAAAAATAATGTCCTTGAAAAGCCCTTTGTTCATGCCTTGGTTCCTAATACCTTTATTTACCATTATTCATATGATCATATTCAACTTGTGCATTGCATTCTTGAACCTTCTTTGTAGTATCTAAATCCTCTTCCTGAGTTTCTTCCTTGTTTTCCTCTTCAAGTATTTTTCTTTCTTTTGAAATTGATTCACCTATCTCAAAACAAGATCTAAACTAAATATTTTGAGCCATAGGAACTTTGGAACTTTCCTCACAAGTCTTAGGTACTTCCTTGATTTCATATTTTAGAAATTCCTTTCCTTTTGAGTGTGATTCCTCAAACCTGAAATATGAGACCTTTGGTGCTTTGGAATATTCCTCTTCTTTCTCTTAATTTGTGTCAAGTAGCAACTTGGCATCCATATCTATAGCCTCTGAAATACATATTTCCTTCTTAGTACAAATATATTGATATTTTGAGTCGTGTGATGGATCAAAATTCTCAAGTAAGGAACATTTCAATTCTTTTAGATTCTCCTTAACCTCTTGTAGTTGCTCATGGATAACATTTAAGTCTTCTTTTAGATCAACTGAGACATTATCCTCTTGTTTAAATTATTCTGTTTGGAGTGAATGTTATTCTTCTACTTTTTTTATCCCATATAAAAAACCTTCTTCATATTCACTATCACTAATATCATTATAATATTCTATAGCAAACAAACTCTCAAGATTTCTTTGACCATGCATGTTTCCTTGATGTGTCATCTCATCTTCACTATCACTAAAACCATTGTAATATCTTGATCTGTGATCTCTTTGAACACACACAAAGCACTGCTCTCTTTCACCTTCTATTCCTAGGAATAGATGTTCTTTCTTTTCATCATCTGATTTATCTCTATCACTATGATATGAGCTATCACTTGCTTCTACAATGCAGTAAGATTTCTTTGCCTTACAAAAAAATTTCTTATTCTCATACATGTTTTTCTTGAATCTATCATCTTTGTCATGCTTATACTTTCCATATTCTTTTCTTCTTTGAACCTATTTTTTATCATCATTATTTTCTTCATGTGGACACTTGTATGCATAGTGACCAAGATCACCACACTTGTAGCATCTGACTTTCCTTATATCTCTGAAATTCCTTGAGTCCTTATTCCTTTTGATGAAGTTAGCTTCCTCATCATTTTCTAAAACTCTATCTATTTTTGAAAATTTCTCTTTCTATTTTTTTGAAGCCTTGAATGCAATCTATTTTATTGGAGCTTGATTCTTACTTACCCTCATCTCATAAATTGTGGGAGTACCTTGCAATTCTTCCATTTTTAGCTTGTTAATATCCATTGTTTCTTCTATTGCTGAAACCTTATAATCATATTTCATGGGAAGTGATCTCAAAACCTTTTGAGTAACTTCTAATTCTTTCATCTCAAAACCTAGGCCTCTCATGGTGTTAGTAATCTCATCAACTCAAAGTAAAAACTTTGCAATATCTTCAAAATCTTCCATTTTCAATTCCTTAAATATTTTTCTATGAGTTTGTAGTTTTGACAACTTTAAATTGGAATCTCCTTCATATGTATTCTACAACTTGGTCCACATTTCATTAGTTGAAGTACATACTATGACCTTTGTAAAATTTGTCTCATGTAGCCCACTCAAAATACAATTCATTGCTCTTGCATTTATCTCAACCAATTTCCTGGTAGTCTTATCTTCCTCGAGATCACCTTCAACCCTATACTCTTTTTCAACCATCTGCATACCTCATATCCTTGTGATATCAAGTAGTTCTTCATCCTCATGCTCCAGAAAGCATAATTGTTATCATCAAACAATGGAGCTTTATTTGTAGATAATCCATTCTATAAAGCCAATTGTGTTCTTGTAGAATTTGCCCTCAAGATGTTAGCATTTTCGAAGGAACTCGCTTTGATACCAATTGAAGAACACAAGCTTATACTAAGAGGGACGGTGAACAGTATAAGATCAATTTTTAATTTCTTTCCAAACCAATAAAAATTATTGTCCTCAAGTATAATAACATGCATTAATAACTCATATAGCAATAGTAAGCAAGAGCACAAGTCACCACACATAATTGAGACACAATATTTGACATGGTTCTGCCAATATGGGGTACTCCACAAGCTGATATCCTTATAATATTTCACATAGAAATATCCAATACAATGATTTTTTTGATTAGCTCAAAGCTAGGCAATAACAAGTTCACATAAAACTTGTCCAAATATGAATATCAAGATCACACAAAACTTGTTCAACTATGAATAACAGGCTCACATAGAACCTGTCCAAAACTGAATAATAAGCTCACACAGAACTTGTCTAATGTTGAATAACAAGCTCACACAAAACCTGTCCAATGATGAATAACAAGCTCACACAGAACCTGCCCAATGTTGAATAACAAGCTCACATAGAACCTGTCCAATGCTAAATAAAAAGCTCACACAAAACCTGTCCAATGCTGAATAACAAGCTCACATAGAACATGTCCAATGCTGAATAAAAAGCTCACATAGAACTTGTCCAAATCTGCTCCAACAAGCTCACACAAAACTTGTCCAATGCTGAATAACAAGCTCACACAAAACTTGTCCAAATTTGCTCCAACAAGCTCACTAAGAACTTGTCCAAATCTGCTCTAGAAATCTCACCAAGAACTTGCCCAAAATCTGCTTCAACAAGCTCACCAAGAACTTGTACAAATATTCTCTAGCAAGCTCACCAAGAACTTACCCAAAATCTGTCCAACAAGCTCATCAAGAACTTGTTCAAATATGTCCCAAAACTTTCCACAAAGCTATCCTCAAAACTGTCCCAACACTGTCCTCAAATGTGTCCCAAAACTGTCCACCAGGGTTATGCATAAGGGGTCAACCCAAAAATGTAGTTATAAAAATTTGGCAAATTAGTTTCAAAATCCAGGCAAATAGTATCGAAACACATGTAGAAGGTTAACTATTATTAGGGGTAATGTTGGAAATTTAAACTTAAAATGGTCAAATTATTATAAAATTGGGGCGAATCGACCCCCCAAAAAATATTGCACCCAAATTTTTTTGGCTAATGGGCCTTGGTCAAGGGTCCCAAATATTAGCCAATTCCAAATTTTGAAAATCCTAATTTTAGCCAATTGGCTATAAATAGTCGCTATGCATAACTCTGTTGTCCACAAAGGCCTTATCAAAGGCTCAATCAATCATGCACAAGTAGCACTCAAATATCATCCACAAATCTATCAAGGCAAAGCTTCAAATATGAACTCAACAATGAATGGCAATGTACTCTTCAATGAATGACAACAATGATCCACAATGATCTCAACTCAAATCAACTCATAGAAGCATAAGGAGAATTGTTAGAGACTCAATATGTTTAAATCTCAATATTAACTCAAATCAATCTCAACTCAACTCAAGTCAACTCATAGAAGCATAAAGAGAATTGTTAGAGACTCAATATGTTCTAATCTCACTCTCAAACCAAATCAATATCAACTCAAATCAAGTCTTATATAACCATAAAGAGAATTTTTAGAGACTCAATATGTTCTAAACTCAATCACCACAAGGGACAACTCTCTCACACAACCCTAGTCGAAGTATGTATCAACCAACTCAAACTTTTCCAACAATGCTCAACCAAAAATTTCACATAACAATGATACTCATGTTATTTTCTAACTCATATTATTTCACAACCAATGGGCTTCAACAACTATGCTTATAAAATAAGGTTTAAACACAACTCTCAATTCAGAAAACCTTGAAGCATTCAACCAACCACTTTCAAAAAGGAAACCACAAATAATCCTTTTCCCTCCAATTATATTTCAGAAATCAACCACCATAATCAATCAATAGGAGAATGTGCCCATACCTTTTATGAAGATCAAGAAACCCCTTTGGAAATATGTCACACTCAATACAATTTGAAAATAATAAAACAACCTTCACTTGAATCCCTTTACAAAAATAGAAATGTCTCTTTATGTACATCTTATTTCTCCTTCTAAATAGAATAATAAAATAGCCCTAGAAATAAGATTTCAATGATATATAATATGATGTACTTCTAAAAGGAAAATCACCAGAAATATTTCCTTTTCACAACATGCATTTCAAACCTTATCTCTCCTAGGAAACCTTATAAAAATAAAATATTATTAAAAATTAAAACTTGCCTTTTAACCTCAACGAGATTCGATCCCCTGTCAATGCCCCTGCACAACTCAAATGGTGGCACCAAAAATCATGTGAGCCATCGCTCACACAACACCAAGAGTGCAAGACTTCATTTTTTCCTCATACAAACTTGCCCTCAAAAATCACATGCACAAAAAAGTTCTCCCTTTTCCTTGCAAAAACCAGCACTGGCGGATTTCAAACTCGGATTTGCTGGCGCTTCAACACCCTATGCAGTTTCCTATTGCCACTAGACCACAAGTGCCTATGGTTCTTGATAAGGGACTTCACTTATCCTTCTTCCTCCTCTCTTTGATGGAATCAAATGAATTCTTCCCCCTTTCATTGCCTTAGTGAATCGAAAGCTTTGCACTCTCCACACCATGATATACCTTGGCAAATCGATCGCAAATTAAAATGTTGAGACCCTAGGATTTTGAAAACATTTGATGGCATATTAATATATGCCTCCATTAAAAATTTTTGACATCAGCTATAGATATTATGTGCCTCCTCTTTTTGATGTCAGAAATAAATAAAATATTAATTTTTAATATAAATTTTAATTAATTAAAATTTAAACTTAAATCTTTAAAATTAAATATCTCCATCACCGGGACACATTTTTCGACGAAACGAAAGCCCAAACCGGGTTTTAAGAAAAAAAAATTTCAAATATGCCATCCATGGTTTTATCAAAACCTTTTATTTTTCCTACCTTGGTTTTCACAAAAACCTTATAAATTTCCATGCTTTCCAAAATGTCATAAATGGTTATATATGAAATAATTTGGCCTCCAAAACCAAATGTGATCCATGTGACATCAATGATCCATGTGATATAAATGATCCATGTGACATCAATGAAAATATAAAATACCTCAAATTGCCAAAATTGCACTTGAAGCTGTAGTTATCCTGTTTCGACAACATTGGTATTTAAAAATTCCATCTCGTTTTCCACTACTGCTGCCACCTGTACTTGAGAGGCTACGTGGGACTTCTTCATGTCCATCGGATTGGCCTCTACCCTTATTATGACCTTAATAATATCAATGGTGGTCTTTTTCAGGCTTGGTGGTAAAATAATATCAAATGCAGTGATGGACACATTGCACGTTTCCTACCCAACTGTTCCCTAGGGCCTACTCACTCCTTTATTGGGAGACCTTTGCTCCTCTATATCTTGTATCTGATATTATTAATCTAAAGTGAACTAGAGTGTGCCCCTCACCATTACTATTATAAAATTTTTGGTGTCCATAGAAGAAGACTCGACTCTAGCTTTCTTTCTTATTGGGGATAGTGAGAGACTTCTTTCTTGAACTTCATATTCTCTGAGTATACTGGATAACCCTCCCGCATCTTAAATTTTCTTTAGAGCCTTGGAGGGAATGGGATGTTCATCTTGGTTGATTACTAAGGTGGTGGAGAATAACGAAGGTTGACTCACTACCATGTCTGTTTGCTATGATGGACACATCAATGTTTGAGCTGATGACATGAGGCTTTGTGATTGCTACGAGGAGTAAGTGACTAACTCCTTCCCATTCACTGTGAAAATAGGAGAACTAGAAGAAGAGGGTATTTTTTCTTGCTCTTGATGTGCTTCACCCACTATATTCATCATGACATTGAAAATGTTAGTATATTTATGGATAACCTAGAAAGTGGGGTCCTAAAATTCTTCTAGGGGAGCAGTTGGGACCAGTAGCACCACATTATCCACCAATAGTTCTCTGTGTAATCTTAGATCAAAGCCATAATATCCAACTACTTCTAATTTTCTATAAGGCCTCGCATCCATTCTCCACACCAATTCCAATGATTGACCTTCCTTGATGACCTTCTGCATATCATCCTCAAAGTCATCCTTCTTATGAGTAACTTGCAAGAGAGAAATTTTGTTAGCAACATCTCGTATATGATGGCCATCAAGGTCGTAGGACCTCTACATGACTTCAAGGAAGTAGTATATGTCCATATTCCATATGGCCTGCAACATTAAAAAATGGTTGAGATATGTATAAGGGCCCATTGAGCAAGGAATGGGCAACCACAACACACTTCCCTTCTTTTGTAGGAACCTTATTTTCACCTCCTCGACAATCTATCGGGTTGTCTCTAGGATAGCTATGGAGGTAGGGTAGTGCTTGGGTAATGCCTTTGGGGGAAATTTAGAACCATATATCCTGATATAAAAGAACTCTTATATCTAGAAGAAATATCTTGCCCTGGCCTCATGCAAAATGGTCCTCACCCTGACTCCAAAATTGTCAGGTTCTTTGACACATAAACGGGTTTGTAAAACTAGGAGGACATTTTCAAATAATATCTTGTAGCTCTAGAACCCTTATTGTATATACAACAATGCATCCTAAATCATGATGGCAATTACCCCCTAGTCGAGCCACCAAGGATTTATAAAGATGTGCTACAACCAAATGAATCAAAAACAAATAATAGGAGAATGGGGGAAGCTCTTCCTTATAAGCTAATATGTCCTCCTACAATTTCACCAATTCTCTATCCATGTTGTCGCTTATGATGTCCTCCCATCAATAGAGAGGTATCTTGTCTGTCCTATTACACTAGATAATCAAGGCTATGACTTCCTTTGTGATAAGCTCTAGGTCCTTGGTGCCCAGCACCAAGTTAATCATATATGCATAGTCTTACATCCAAGGCCAGAGTAGGAACTTGTAGATTGGAAAACTTGAAGGCTTTTACCTTCATCTCTTTAGGAGCATCTCTAGGAATGTGGTATTTAGAATGAAGTGTCTTGGAGGATCAGTGTGTGGAAGTCCAAAATCTACAAAGTTGTGGTGAGACCGAACACTCGTCTAATTCTGTCGATTGTTAATTTGGCCACAACCTTATTTGAATGATCATGAATGGTTATGTTTCAAGAGTCATAGGCCATTGCTAACCATGCTAGGATATCTAAGGAGTGGTAAACCCTTGGTCACGTTAATTGGCCTAGGTTGGTATTCCATTTGTTGTAAATTGGGCTCGGTTCACTACTATTCCACCGTAGACCCCTCAATAACCTAGGGTGATGTTGGTTATCCTATTTTGTGGGGTTAAAATTGTAAATTTTCATACCTTCTACGTCCTATTATTGGTCAGTTGTAATATCCCTACCCAAATTTGGTGGGTTACTCAGTGCCTTTGGGTCCTAGGCTCTTCCTACCCTTTTGGTAATTGACCATGCCCCTGTAATTCTCCCAATCTGGTATCTAACATATGTCACTCCTATTACAGCCACACTGGTGGAAGCCATGGAAGAATACCTTTGTGGATAGAAATTAATTTCAAACTTTTATGCTCAACCTCATTGAAAAAGCACTCTGTATGTGCTTTTATGCTAATGGTGTCAGGGAGGTCCACCACATTTCATTTGAAGAGCCTGCATTAATTTTTTTAGGTGGAGCACATGATTTTTCATTCATCGAGACTTTATGACTAGTCAAACCATCGATCTGAGTGCACCATGTTACTCTCCTTATTGACTATGGATTGGATATTTTTACACCTTATTGGTTGAGTTACAGTGTGATAGGATCTCTGACAACATGACAACTTCTGATTAATTTAGGTGGGGCATGCTCAAGTGAGGCACATGACTTTTTCGAAGGGGTGCATGAAAACTATGCTTCATTAATTCTTTGTACATATTTAATAGTACTGGGCACATTGATTCGTGCACCTATCAAAACTTCATGCACTCCATTGGGGGAGTGGAGCACATAGACCTCAAGTTAGGTGCATGACCTTGTGTGCCTGCAAAAATTTTGTGTGCTCCAAGGGAGTGGAGCGCATGGATAGAAATGGGATGCTCGAGATCATGCACCCTTAAAATCCTTGTGTGCTCCACCTCCTAGTGGAGTGCATGAAATTGGAGGTAGACACACATTTTGGGGCACCCAACTAGACCCTCATGTGCTCCATTAGATTGGAGTGCATAGACACGACTCGGGATGCATGGACTTGTGTGCCCTTTAAGACTTTGCACACTCCACTTGAGGGTGGAGTGCATGGACTGGGATTTGGGCATATGACCTTGTGTACCTTAATCAATCTCGTGCACTCCATTGGAGTGGAGTGCATGGGTGGAGATCGGGGTGTACGAGGTCATTCATCCTTAAGAATTTTGTGTGCTTCACTATCTAGTAGAGCGTACAAACTTAGTTTGAGGTGCATGAAGTCATGCATATCTTGAAAAATTCATGCACTCCATGCTTCTATGGAGTGTATGGACCCAAAGTGGGGTTCACCAAGTCGTGCGCCCCTTAGATGCTCTTGTGTGCTCCATTCCTCTAATGGAGTGCACAGACCAAAGTCGAGTGCATGACTTCGTGTGCCCAAAGATACTTTCATGTGCTCCACTTGTGGAGTGTACAAACCTGAATTGGGATGAAAATGCTTGTGTACCCTTGGGAATTTTATGCACTCCACTAGAGATTGGAGCACACAGGCTCAGATTTGGGCGCACCATCTTGTGCTCCCTTAAGAAAAAGATGGGGGCAACAAAAAATAAAACAACAAAAGGAAGTTGCATTTTGAGGCTAACAAGTTGTATGATCTAAATCATACAATACTACACCTTATATGATTTGGTACTCATACAATTTATTGGAATAGGTTTTGCAAGTTAAATCAATCAGTTTTGTAATCGATTTATCCAAACTAGCATTTATTCCTTATCTGGTAGGTTTTGGGTTGCATATTTATTGCCAAATTAGGTAAACAAACTGTTTGTACGATTTGGTACAATAATTGTACAATTTGTACGAACCCTTGCTATAGCTAATATTCAGATCTATCATCCTGCACAACCATTCCTTCTAAGACAAGTTTTGGGATGTTTCTCTATGACAATTCCTCACTTTCTTCCTAACATGCAAACCCTAATTCACTAGCAATGAATTGTAATCACCAAAAGTAATTCCAAAAGTTATATAACTACCTGGAGACATCATGGTATGATCGTAATTCATCATGTAATCAATTCCTATATTTACACCAAGTTTGTAGGATGACCAAAATCATTCATGGTGCAATTCCATCAAACTAACATGACAAGTTATGCATTAAATATTAACTACACAACCTGCAACAACCAAAACGTACAATGGAATTCACAAGGGCAAGAAAATAAGGAGAATTTCTATCATATTTAGATTATGAGTATTCTTGTACAATATAGCCATTGGCATTTCTCACAACCATAACAATTATCACAATGAACAACCTACAACTCTACCATAAGCAATCAATACTCCATGAATGAATATATTATCAATCAACAATGAACATGAATGAACAACTTCAAATATGAATGAAAAATATAAAAAATTGAATGGGGGGCTATATAATGCATGCCTAGACTATTCCAAAGTAGTTTTTGAGACATCACATTACTTACAATTGCCATCCAAATTAACTCCAAAATAATTCTTTACAAGGTTTATTAATGTCTAATTTGATTTTTATCAAATTCACTCTAAATGTACGTTTCACCTAATTTCAATTCATTTCACATCGTACATTTGCAACCTTGTACATTTTGACACTTGTACATTTTAATCAAAATTGAGTGAAACCAAAGAAAACTATGCAAATCCAAAGATAATTTCTTCTTATTCTTCTAGGAGGTGGATTTGCTTCCTACATCTTCCCTCTCCTTTAAATCAAGCGGTATCCTTGTTGAATCGGTCTTCTTAGTTTTGGATGACGAACCTTTGTGGTACTCATCAAGCTAAAAATGTAAGGTGATATGATTAGCCTTCAATTGGGCTGCATATTGACTGAATTCCAGGGCTTTCAACCCATACTCATTGACTTTCTCTATTGCAATGGCCAGAAGTGTACCTAGATCCTTCTCATGCTCAAAGGCTCCATTGCATAGCTTTCCTATAAAAAGGCTTCTATTATGGTGGCTATGGCTAGTTCCTCATTCTTATCTATAATAACTATAGATTTTGACAAATTTTGGCTTCTTAAGCTACCATGATCTCATCGTTAGCCTTCAGTCGAGCCTTATGATCCATAATGATTTTACTATAGTGCTTGGCATCTTTTGCCATCTCCTCAACCTTGCGGTATTTTTCCTGTAGTTTTTCCTCTACTACCTTCAACTGATTTGTCTATTTGGTCAATTTTTTATTTTGTGCTACCATGTGAGCTTCCAACTGCTTCGTGCACTCTTCTACCTACTGGATCACAAGCTATTTTTCTACCTGCTGTGAGTGTATTTGGACTTCCTATGGATTTGGACTTCCTCCAACTTCCTTGATCATACTGGTTATTTTTCCTCTTGTAGCGGAATGTGCACTATTGTCTTACTTATTTTCCCTTATCATGGTGATTTTATCTCCTCCACATTCATGATTTCCTTTGGATATTGTTGCTCTAACACTAGTATTTGGACTTCCTCTTGCAAATTGGACAAGTTCTCCTATTGCTTTTCTATCAACCCTTCCTCTTGTGGGTTTGATTGCACTCCCCTTAGGGTTGCAACTGTCTAGTTAGGAGTAAACTCTTCCTATGGTGGTTGTGTACTTGCCTGCTCCTATTTACTATTACCACCTCTTGTCATGATCTTTATTTTCTTTATTCCTATGGGTTCCTCCATTGGAACCTCCATCATGGATTTGGATTTCAAGGCTAGTGGTACCATTGGATTTCTAGCCAAATATTTGGATGAATCCAAAAAATTAAAATCAAAGGTTTGGAGCAATTGCAAAGATCACATTGCTCTTCCCACTTCTTCTTCACCTGGTATATTGAAATTTAGAAATTCTAACCCCTATGAGTTAGAGTAACCTTCCTTTGATACTGGATTGGGTTGCTCTTTCTGCATGGGATTCTTCTATTTTTCTTATTTCTTGCATGTTTGAATCCTTATAGGTATATATTACTACTCTACTTTCTCCTCCTATTCAAAAAATATTGGCTGCTCCTATAGTTGTTGGACCTGTGCCTGCTTTTCCAAGGTAGGTTCCAACTATCTTCTTCTCTTCCACCTTGGATGAATATCTTTATCAGATGCAATATCAGAATCTTACTACATCAGAGGTATTGCCTACTTTATGCTATTCTTGGCCTTCAATTTATCTAGATTTGCCTTTGTTAGGGGCACAGTCTTTGCCCATCACAGTATGGTAGGCTAATCTGATGATAATTCTCATGGTTGAGTTCTACCCAAGAAGGGAATGCCCATTACAGATACTGCATCTAATAAAAGAGCAATGACATGGAAGGTCATGTTGAATTTCTTTCTTCTAGTTGTCAAAAATTGCTACATTTTGATCCTGTAAATATGTTTCCCAATCATACTTCATGCCATTGTAAACACCTTCCACATACTGTGCCATTCAGATTGGTATTTTTGAAGCTCGTGATTCTCCAAATAGGTGGGCCATAATAACATTCATTATGTATTCTAAATTATTAGTCTTCAAATAGATCTATTTCATTCCATGAGTTCCAAAACCAAAAATCTTGGCTACCACAAGTGACTTCATAGATGTGAGTGTTGAAATCAACCTGTGAGCCTCTATCGGATCCACTATCTTCTTTAAAACTAGAGCTCTATTCCTAGATAATCCAAATGTTTGTTGAAATGCCTTGGCTAAAAAATCCACCTTGACATACCTATTACCCACTCTCACATTAGTGTGGTTCTTAGTGGGTTTGTAATACTGGATAATTTACAACAAGTATTCATTAAATAATACTTTATATTAGGGTGGGATTTGTGCTATAGTACTCACTCTGAACTTCCTTAGCACAAGCTTTAGTGGATTATTGGCCTCATTGTTTTCCCACCACTTTCTACAAAAATCTATTATTGGCTACCCAAAAGTTATATCCTTGATATCCACTTGCTCCTCCTCTACTTCACTGGGTAGTTCTTCCTGCTCTTCTGGAGTCTTCTCTTGATGAACTTCACTGTGAAGTTCCCTTCTGTGTGCTCTAGGTGGCTCCATATCATATATTTTATATTGTAGTGGTGCACCACCTCTACCACCATGCCAATATATTTAACCCCTCCATGAAATACATCCTATCCCTCTCCAAGGATGATTTCCATGTCTCTTGTGTGACTAAAATTGATGTCCTTGGTCTTGAATGGGGTAAATTGAGGGAGATATCCTAGGTCATGATTCTCTTTGGTGTAGTGGTCCTAGTGATATTTCTCCCCTAGATATTGTAATATGATCAGAGTGAGCTTGAGATTCTCATTTGGACCTCATATTTCTATCATTACTGAGTGGAAATATTGTTCACACACTTTGATCAATTTGACAATTTAGGACAACTCTGCACAAAATCACTCCAAAAGTTTGTACGTATGCTTCCAAAAAGTACAAGGGCTATCAGGATCATACAAGACCTTAGAAAATCATACATGTACATTTTCAACTCGTACAACATTTTTAGCTGGTTGATATAGCTCATCTAGGTTCACAACTTTAAAAATCATAAGAGTAGGATATTATTGGACCACTGTATTCACTGATGCTTTTAAAGTCACTCAGGCTTGTGACAAATGTCATAGATATGTTGGAAGGACAAGGAATGCTTCATTCCCCCTCTATTCCATTCAAGTTGAAGAGCGTTTTCAACAATGGAGGCTAGATTTCATAGGGTTTAACAACCCCAATTCCTCAGTAGAGCATAATTTTATCTTAACTACCATAGATTATCTACCACATGGGTAGAAGCTATTCCTACCAAGAAATCAGATCAATATGTTGTGATCAATTTTATGGAAAATTTGATTTCAAGGTTGGAAGCTTTGGTGAGTGACAATGGCCTAGCTTTCATAGGAGCCAAGTATACTGAGTTTTCTAGTAATTATGGAATTAATCTTAAAAATACTTCCAATTATTATCCACAGGGTAATGGACTTGTAGAATCCACCAACAAAAACCTATTAAGGATTTTGAGGAAATCACTAGAAGGTAATAAAAGAAGTTGACACCTATTACTGGACCAAGCTCTGTGGGCAGACATGATTACTATTAAGAATTCCATCAATAATTTCCCTTATGCACTAGTGTATGGCAAGGAGGTAGTGTTACCAATCTATTTGGAGATCCCAACACTTAAGCTTGTCAATTCAGAGGAAGAGTCATGTTGAGTGGTGTTTTCACCCAATTGTGAAAGCACACTCTCCGGTAGGATTTGGGTTCCAAATCCCCTCTTGCAAAGAAGTTAAACAAACAACTTCTCCAAGGTTCTTGTTATATTAGCATTTGCATATGTGCATCAAATAAAGATATTCAATTTAAATGCTAGGAACACCTTAGTGATTGCAAGTAACTGTAAACAAGGGGCACTGTTGGTTTATTTTACCATGAAACTTTAATGATTGTTCATTGAACCCTGATAAAGTAAATGTGAGTTGGCCCTCATATGACCACGATGTAATGCTTTAATTCCTTTTATCTTGATGGTTTTAAGATAGATTTTATCTTGCATTAAATCCTCAATGATGAATAGGGTCTCCAAATGTAGCTTCAAAATGTCACTTTAACTTATCCCTCTTAAATGAAATCAAATTTTCATCAAGATGAACAATTAAGTGCTTTAAGGAAAAGACCTTCAATGTAGTACTCAAATTATCCCTCTTTCGTAAAATTGGAATTTTTATGAAGAAAGGGTAATTTTAGGCCCAAAATGGAAATTTGTGAAAATGCCATAAAACATAACCCCTTCAATGAAATTGGAATTTCCATGAAGGGAATGTCATCATAGGCTCATGAATGCAAAACAAAACTGGAAAAATGAAATTTGACCTTAAAATGGAAAATTTCTATTTTCGGATTTTTAAAATCTGTGACAAAACAGCAACTTCGATGAATTTTTAAAAATACTAAACAAGTCCGAAAATGAAATTTCAAAGTGCGTATTTGAAGTCTGAATTATAATCTACGCAATGGTGAAATCATTTTTAGATTTTGAAATTTTTTTAATGTTTATTTTAATGCCTGAAAATAGGAAAAAATTCTGAAATTAAAATTTTTGGAAACAGAAAATTTAAAGTTTGCATCAAAATAATTGCTGAAAACACAGCAATGCAAAAGCTCCTTCAGTTTGATAGCACCCCGTCCTGCAAAACCGAATACGTGAGAGTTTCATACATGCAACCTAGCTTATTTGACCTGCAAAATAAACACAATCAAAGTAAACTAGGTGCTGGTTCCTAGGGTTTTAAATAATTTCCAGATTGCAAACATTCACATGAAACAACCCAAAATAATGGCATCAATTTCACATACAAGTCTGAAATCTGAAAGGGGAAAAATAAAACAATTAAAATTAAGCATGCAGAAAATTTCTCATTCTTTCTTGCTAACAAGGCCTGAAATTTCTGAATAAAAGCTTTCACATTCCAATTAAAATCCCTGCTTTACAAATGTGGCCATGCCCAAAGTTCCCATTTGGCCATGCCACCATTTCCGTCCATTTCCGTCTCCTTTTTTCTCCCTTTGTTTTGGCTTATGGCCTATTTAAAATTTTCAATATGCCCTTTCATTGGTTTTCCAACTCTTCTTCATTTTCTTCGTTTCACTTCTCGGCCCTTTCGTTTCCTTCTCCACGGCGTTTCGTTTCTCTTCCTTTCGTTTCCTACGCAATACCCTGCAAAACAAAAAGAACACGTTAAAAAAAACAAAACTAAATTTCACTTAACTAACATGAAAAAATTAAAGATTAAAACTTAAACAAAAAAACAAAAAAGCTAAAAAACAAACCTACCACTACATACTACTTAAAGCTAATAAAAGGTGCTTTAAAAGCTTTAAGAGCTATACGTGGCCACCATGAAAAATATAAGATTATTATATATATATATATATATATATATATATATATATATATTATTTTTATTTATCCTTTCTTTTTTCTTTTTTTTGTTTTATTTATTTATTTATTTTTTTAATTCCTTTTTTTTTAGTTTATTTATTTTTTTAAACATGAATTAACCCAAAAGTTAATGTTTGAATTATAAACACTTTAATAAACCTATAAAAAAGAAAAAGACAAAAACCACACCAAAATTTATCAAAAAAAATGTGGGTCCCCAAGCTTTGGGGCTAGTTGTGAAACAGTCACAACAAATGGCGACTCTGCTGGGAAATGCTCCTGAGCATTTCGATGAGAACCCAAAAAGAAAACCTGAAAACACACTTCAAAACTTTAACACAAGCGTCAACAAATATCCAAAGAATGCCAATAGATCAGAAATACATGAAACATCAGAATCGCTAGGCATCAGCTCGGTGTGTGCAATGTGTTTCTTTCCCTATCATTTGAAATTGATCCACACTCCATTATCAGTTTTGCATGAATGCATATGTGGGATGGTGAATGATTTGTGTATCCTAATGAATGTGCTAGGAGATTTTGCTTTCATAAAATGCATGGTCATTCTTCTATTATTATGTACAAGCATTCAAGATTGCCAAACCCTCTTAGGATCAACTATATTCATTACCTTATGTATCCCAAAGTTGGTTATGAGTCCCTACTATCTTGAACCCATGTGCAAGTGAAAGTGAAATCAGAACTTTGGGGAATCGGACTCCCAACCAACCGAGATGAGAGTTTAACCCTATCCTTACTATTCGGATTTAGAGTTCATTACCTCACTTTAAGCAAAATAATTAAACCAATTATGGAAGAAATGGTCATGCTAGTCTAACCCTCTAGACAATCAGTGGTCTTGTTTTTTAGGCAAGACATGATGCCATGCATGGGCATATCTTAACCCCACAATCCAAAACTTATCTTCATTTCTTTGGACCTTGGGGATGACTACCCATCCTTTGCAGAGGACAAGTAGTACGATCCTTACAATCCAAAATAAAGATGAGATGGGAAAAATTTATTTATTATTATTTTTTATATATTTTTTTTTACTTCTTGGACCTTGGGGATGACTACCCATCCTGGCTAGGGACATGTAGTACGATCCTTACAATCCAAACTTTAGGTGTAAATGGAAAATATTAATTTTGTTGCTTAGACCTTGGGGATGACTACCCATCCTTTGTAGAGGACAAATAGTACGATCCTTACAATCCAAGATTTATTATGAAATGAGACATAAGAGCTTTGGGGAATCAGATTCTCAACCTAAGCGAGATGAGAATTTATACCCTATCCTTACTACTCCATGTGGGTCAAATCAAAGCTTTGGGGAATTGGATCCTCAACCTAAGTTCGATGAGGATTTACCCCTATCCTTACTACTACGATTTTAGGCTTTAAGCTCTATGGAAGTGGTCAAAACCACTTGTTTTAAGGATCATGTTGCATAATAGGATAGACATGAAAAACTTCTTTCGCCCAACCTTTTCCTCCAAGTTAGGTTTTGATCATTTTGCTCAAGATCCTTTTTAATGTATGAGACGTGCTTGGTTCTAGATATCTCAAGACTCAGTTTCCAACCTTAGGATTCTCTTCTTATTTATGTTATAACATAACCCTAAGAGGATTTGACATACTTTAATGACTTGTACCTAAGATGCATATGTAACTAAGATGAGATGTATGTAAGGTGAGATGGAACATGAATGCATTATTTCTTGAATTGCAAATGAAATGATTTGTCATGCAAAACTGACTCTTTCATGCATCACAAAATCAAACAATATAACTTAAGATGTTTATGTTACTTGTGGAGCTTCTACAAGACAATTCCAATATTTCATATTCTCCTGATTTTAGGCATAAGTTAACATCTCAAGGCAACTTTTTCATCATCATTTTTTTTTATATAGACAAACAAAACATGTCAAATAAACACACAACTTAAATCCTAATCCAAATAGCAATCCCAAAAATGAAAATTTGAAAACACAAACCAAAACCCAAAAAACCAAAATCTATATACAAATGTACAATATAATACAAGATGATGCAAAGCTTGGCTTATCACTTTCCTGGATCCCAAACATGATTAGAACATTTCAACAAAAATATAACATGATATGCATGCCAAATGTTGTGGGAATCCAACACAAACAAGACTAGACCAAACAATGCAACAAATTTCCACTTGCCATGCTCACCATACCAATTTGATTTAGTTCCAATAATACTCCCATAGGTGAGCATCAAATTACTAGAATGATTAGACAATAAATGATTTTCAATTTTATCATGTCTATTCTTTAAAATGTGAACTTCATAATTCCCTCCTTGATTTAGAATTAGGCTATCCTTTTCAAATATGCAATTTTGTAAGTAAGAGCCTATTTCTACAAACTTCAAAGCCAAATCATTTTCCAAATTTGTAGGCCAATCAAATTTGTGTAACAATTTACAAGCATCTAGGATATTTACTAAATTAGGATCATTAAAAGTTTTTATCCTAGATTCAATTAGTAATTGTTGATGAATTTGATTTAACAATTCAAGTGCATCAACTTCTTTTCCATTCATTAAAACCATGCTATTAAAGGTGTGATTAAAAATTATACCTTGTTTTTCATTTACCTTTAATGACATTTCATCATAAACATCAATCAAATTCAAAACATGGTCATGCAAATTTTCACCCAAATGCTTTTGGTCAAAGTGTATGTCAAGTAATCATCTTGATGATCACTTCATTTGAGTTGCTTCCAATTGATCAATCTCTTTATCATTTGGTTCTAATTCTTTGTTCACTATCCATGGCATCTCTTCATTTGAATCCCCAAAATCATCATGCAAACTTGCATCCACACTTTCAATGAATTTATATTTTGTCCCCTTTTCAAATCTTGCGAATATGAGATCTTCGTATGATGTAGAAGGCTCACCATCCTGCATGTCAAGTGAAATATGAGTTTCATCTATAGGGATGTGAGAAAAGAATGCATTACCATACCTTCCCCAACCATTGTAAAAATTGTCATCCAAATCTGTGAGATGAAACTCCATGGTATTTGTGACATGATCTTTTGATTCATTCATAGATTCTCTTCTTTCTTTGTTCTTGGCAATAGGATCATTATAATCTTCCAAAATTTGATGAGATTTGAAACCCTCTTCCAAAACATCCTCAAATTGTACAGGAGTTGTAATATCTTCCTTTGAGTAGGCAATTATGTCATCCTGCATATCAATTGGCACACAAGTTTCATTAGTAGCTTTGGAAAGAGTGAAGTCTTCCCACTTCTTCCAAGCATCATAATAATCATCTTCCAAAATCAAGTGGTGACGTTCAACTATTTCTTCAACATCTTCCAAATCATCAATGTGTTTCTCATCAAATTCATCTTCACCTTCCTTAGATGGTTCAATTATTTCCAAAAGTGGGTTATTTCTTGAATTCAAATTTATAAGGCTATCATTGTCCAAATTAGTAACCCATGATTCAATTTTATCATAATTTGGAGGGTGAAGAATTTCTTGATCTTTAATTTTACACATCTCATCAATAGTATCTTCCAAGAACAAGTGGTGAAATTCTATCATATCTTCAAATTTATTTATTGATTTTCTTTCCATTTCTCTTTCAACCACTTCATTCAATTCTATGGTGGGTTCCATCCATTCACATATATCAAACATTGTTGAATATAAAACCCCTTCATCTAGATAATCATGTATCTCTACATGATCCTCACTATTGGATGTTGTCTTAGCAATTTGCACCTCCTCGTGAACTACATCCAAGGTGGTCATAAAATTTGGGTATTCAAATTCATCCCCTTGATCATTTACCTTAGATATCATTGGAGTGGAGGGTGCTATGTTTGATGGTTGGTGTAGGTTGGCATCAAAAGAACAATCTCTCATGTGAACATGTTGTGCCTTTTCTTCTTCAAGACCTTGTCGTTCTATCTCTTCTAAGATCTCATGGATTCTCTCTAGGGACAAACCACTCAGTTTTTCCTCAATGAGTGAAGCAAGTATGGGGTGTATGGCTCCTAGGTATACTTCCATGGCTTCTTCTTCTGATGTGTTAAAATTTTCCCACATTTGGGAGTGCAATTCACGAAATCTTCCATTGAATTGACTCAAGGATTCATTAGACTCTTTACATATGGAGGTAAACTGATTTTTCAATATTTCTAAGTCAACTTGATTACCAAAATGATTAAGATAAGCTGCTTCTAATTGTATCCAAGAAGTCCTAACCTCCATGGGTAGTTGGCTATACCAAAAGAATGGTCTATCATCCAAAATGTATGCAAATAACTTACAAGCCACCTCCTCATAGAAAATCTGGAATTGACATAATGTACTCTTGTATACATGCAGCTTTTGCAAGTATCCTAGTGGTACCTCTTGATTAAAACACCGTAAAAATTCCAATAACATTTTAGGAATTTGATATGGTACCACAGGTATAGACAAACCCTTATAATGATCCTCTATTATTAATACCATTCTCTCTCTTAGAGATGTTATTTTAGCTCTTAAGGATACCCTTTGCTCCTCAAGTGTTGCCATTAGTGAACTTAAAATGTAATTTTAGAACCAAATCTGTTGAATATTCAACCTGCAATGTATAAACAAAAATCACGTTAGCATCAAAGAAGAGATGTATTCATTAAAATCAAATGAAAAGTAATTGCATGTAACACTTTAGTCAAGACCAAAATTTTCAAAATTAAATTAAATCACTTTATTTCTGTATGAACAATCCAAATGTGTTGTAAAGCTCTTAAGCAATTTTAAGCATTTAAAATCATGATGAAATAAACCGTTTCATGCCCTCCTTCTAGCGCCAATCTGTTGAGTGGTGTTTTCACCCAATTGTGAAAGCACACTCTCCGGTAGGATTTGGGTTCCAAAATCCCCTCTTGCAAAGAAGTTAAACAAACAACTTCTCCAAGGTTCTTGTTATATTAGCATTTGCATATGTGCATCAAATAAAGATATTCAATTTAAATGCTTGGAACACCTTAGTGATTGCAAGTAACTGTAAACAAGGGGCACTGTTGGTTTATTTTTACTATGAAAATTTAATGATTGTTCATTGAACCCTGATAAAGTAAATGTGAGTTGGCCCTCATATGACCACGATGTAATGCTTTAATTCCTTTTATCTTGATGGTTTTAAGATAGATTTTATCTTGCATTAAATCCTCAATGATGAATAGGGTCTCCAAATGTAGCTTCAAAATGTCACTTTAACTTATCCCTCTTAAATGAAATCAAATTTTCATCAAGATGAACAATTAAGTGCTTTAAGGAAAAGACCTTCAATGTAGTACTCAAATTATCCCTCTTTCGTAAAATTGGAATTTTTATGAAGAAAGGGTAATTTTAGGCCCAAAATGGAAATTTGTGAAAATGCCGTAAAACATAACCCCTTCAATGAAATTGGAATTTCCATGAAGGGAATGTCATCATAGGCTCATGAATGCAAAACAAAACTGGAAAAATGAAATTTGACCTTAAAATGGAAAATTTCTATTTTCGGATTTTTAAAATCTGTGGCAAAACAGCAACTTCGATGAATTTTTAAAAATACTAAACAAGTCCGAAAATGAAATTTCAAAGTGCGTATTTGAAGTCTGAATTATAATCTACGCAATGGTGAAATCATTTTTAGATTTTGAAATTTTTTTAATATTTATTTTAATGCCCGAAAATAGGAAAAAATTCTGAAATTAAAATTTTTGGAAACAGAAATTTAAAGTTTGCATCAAAATAATTGCTGAAAACACAGCAATGCAAAAGCTCCTTCAGTTTGATAGCACCCCGTCCTGCAAAACCGAATACGTGAGAGTTTCATACATGCAACCTAGCTTATTTGACCTGCAAAATAAACACAATCAAAGTAAACTAGGTGTTGGTTCCTAGGGTCTTAAATAATTTCCAGATTGCAAACATTCACATGAAACAACCCAAAATAATGGCATCAATTTCACATACAAGTCTGAAATCTGAAAGGGGAAAAATAAAACAATTAAAATTAAGCATGCAGAAAATTTCTCATTCTTTCTTGCTAACAAGGCCTGAAATTTCTGAATAAAAGCTTTCACATTCCAATTAAAATCCCTGCTTTACAAATGTGGCCATGCCCAAAGTTCCCATTTGGCCATGCCACCATTTCCGTCTCCGTTTTTCTCTCCCTTTGTTTTGGCCTCTCTGTGCCTATTTAAAAATTTTCAATATGCTTTCTTTCCATTGGTTGTCCAACTTCCTTCTTTCATTTCCAATGCGTTTCACTTCTCCCGTTTCGTTTAAATTTCCATTCGCTTGGCGTTCTCCATGTCGTGCGTTTCTTTTCTCATGGCCCTTTCGTTTCCTACGCAATACCCTGCAAAAAGAAAAAGAACACGTTAAAAAAAACAAAAACTAAATTTCACTTAACTAACATGAAAAAATTAAAGATTAAAACTTAAACAAAAAAAAACAAAAAAGCTAAAAAACAAACCTACCACTACATACTACTTAAAGCTAATAAAAGGTGCTTTAAAAGCTTTAAGAGCTATACGTGGCCACCATGAAAAATATAAGATATATATATATATATATATATATATATATATATATATATATATATATATATATATATTATCTTATCCTTTTTTGTTTTTATTTTATGTTCATTTGTTTATATATATATATATATATATATATATATATATATATTTTTATTTATCCTTTCTTTTTTCTTTTTTTGTTTTATTTATTTATTTATTTTTTTAATTCCTTTTTTTTTAGTTTATTTATTTTTTTAAACATGAATTAACCCAAAAGTTAATGTTTGAATTATAAACACTTTAATAAACCTATAAAAAAGAAAAAGACAAAAACCACACCAAAATTTATCAAAAAAAATGTGGGTCCCCAAGCTTTGGGGCTAGTTGTGAAACAGTCACAACAAGTCAGAAGAAGATCCTGTGAAAACCAGATTGACACATTTGCTAAAATTAGAAGAGAGTAGAGCTCAGGCATATAACAATTTTCAAAAGAATTCATTAGAAATTAAAGCATGGTTTGATAAGAAGGCCAAATTAAGGAAATTCTAGGTTGGAGACTCAGTTCTCAGGTGGAATGTTTATAGAGCAAAGCTAGGAAAGCTTGAAAAGTTTGATTCTTTTTGGGATAGTCCTTTCAGAATAGTAGATGCTAAGGAGTCCAATGTATTCCACCTGGAAGATCCGAAGGGAAACATACAACCAATTCTAGTGAATGGTTTTCATCTCAAGCTCTACTATGTGTAAGGAGTGATTTCACTGTAACATATGTATATACATTGTATAAATATTTTCCTCCTTTCTACACTTTGTACTTTAATTTCTTTTTGCACTTTGTAATCAGTTCTCTTGAAAAATATTGAAAAAGGAATTTTTTTGCAAGAATGACTAAGTATGGACTAAGTGCACAACATGGTTTCATTCCACACTCAATTCTATGTGAAGCTCTCCAGAACGATGTGTGCTCTTGAATCCGTATTGAAAATCTGCTAAGATTCTCACAGAATAGTGAGTTGTTTGTCAAAAGAAAGTAAAATGCGCTCCCAATCCAGGAAACTTTCGAAGCCAATGCTGTCGGAGCGGAATCAAGATAAAAATTCATGCCTAAAAGGTTCTACATGTCCGTAGACCCAAAAAGCTTCTTAAGCTGCCAGTTTCAAAATTAAAGTGGAACCAAGCAGCAATTCTGACCGTGACACATGGAGACCAGAGAATGATCTTGCATTCAATGCTAACAAACTTGTGCCATGACCCAAGAGTAGCCAAAGGGGTGCAGTGAGGTGGTAGCGCAATTTGAAATTTTGAGCAATGAAAAGATGGAATGCCATAGTTGAGCCACCAAAGAGAATGATTAAATGTTGGAAAGTGTGCCAGTGGCGAGATCATGCAGTAGATGCATTAATGGTTGAGGATACACACATTCCAAAAAATAAAAAAAGACAAAAGACATACACGGTGCTCATTTGGCATCTATTTGCATGCGAAACCCTTTTCAATGTCACTGCTTCCTTTTGTCATAGACTCTTTGCCCTAGGGTTTGACCCACCAGTAATACCAAAGTTGTTTAGGGTCATTGAGTAGACTGGGTTTTACACAACAAAAAAGTGAGCTAATGATGGTGAGTCATTTAAAAATTGGGTTTATAAATAGCTTAATATTAAGCCCAAGGAAAAATTGCCTAAGGTCCCTATCTCTATTGACAAATTTGCAAACCCCGTCCTATTTTCTATGTTGGCTTGCATGGAGGGTTTAGATTCTGATAGAATGGTACATGGTTGGAAAATTGCCGCAACATACTGTATTTATAACAAAAGAATGTATAAGAAAGATGCGAGAAAGAAAGGGACTAGAGTGATTTATTTTGACTAGCCAACTTTTCTCTCATAGAGGATACATGAGCAGCTAGTAAGCATGAAAAGGGGCGTTGATGCTCCTAGTTTTAGGCATTGCTCAAATATGATGTGGATCTTCTATGCTGCCACCAAAAATAGAATGTCGTGGATTCTGGTCAAGGATAAAACCAATGATGAGGAACCCTTGCCAGTTTATTATTGGATAAGTCATTTGAGGATTAGTGAGTCTTATTATAGATTCAATTTGGAATTTTTGGGACCTGCCCTAAAAATAATGTATGGTAAGTACCTTAGATTACCACCTTTAGCTGAGAAAATTTTGAGAACAAAGAGTGCAGAAGGAGACTGGTATTTGTTGATCGAGGGCATGGTAATCAGACTGTATGGTTTCATGCGTAAATATTTTCTCCTGCACCACTTTGTCATGGAAAGGATTTTTGCCCTAGAATATCTGAGGAAGGCAAAGTACATTGATGCAAACTATGGTTCTGGGAGAAAGAGAAAGTCTTTACTTACCCACCGCACTATGGATGCCATTACCATCACCATGAAGGGGTATAGCCAACAAATTGGCCAATACATTGACATGTTAGGTCTGTTTTATATTCCCCAAAGATGGAGTTATGACCTTGATGGCATTTTTACTACAAGAAATAAAATCGTAAATGGACCTAAGGCCTATAAATTTTAAAGGAGGCCCAGGGCTCATTTGTAACAAGGCAAAAACAATGATGAGACTACTCTTTTAGAGTGGAATTTCTCAAATATGGGTCAACTACCTCCATGGTTGGATTTTTATGATCAATTTGTTAATTTTGACCTTGAAAATAAGCCAAGTCATCGGATTACAGAGGCTAAAATTGAAAATATTGAAGCTGAATCAACAAAGAAAAAATTTCCTCCACCTAAGACAGTCTGCAAATAAAAAGGATCGTCTGCCTGAAGAAGATATTGTAGAGGAAGAAGAAGAAGAGGAAAAAAACCATGGAATGTAGCGAAGATAATAGATTGGTGGAGAATGATGATTGAAATTGGAAAGCCTAAGTCCAATTTTGGAATGAATATTGATAAAAAAATTTCAAGGAGATAATAAAAACATTGGAACCTGGAAACAAAAGGATGTCAGAAACATAGTATTAATGGTCGAAAAAACTAAATCTGGCTCTGAATCCCTCCCTCCACCTACAGATCATGAGGCTCATCTAGAATAACCAAGAACTTCCTTGATAGTGGCTGAAGTACTAAAGACCTTTCAATTACCACTGAGCAAGTGGAAAAGTTTCCTAAGGGAGCTAAGTTGATGAGAAAAATGTAATATTCTAAGGAAAAAGTTGTCAGTACCCCAGTTACTGAAACATCATCTAGGCCTAAACGCTTAGCTCTAGGGGGTCAGCCTCCAGAAAAATATATTTATTGAAAAAATAAAGATGAAAGTTTCAGGTTCAGACCCCTGTATTTTACCCCTGTAGCATCTTTTGAATTACGACCTGTTTCTAAAAAATCATTACTTTTTGCAGTAGTGCAAGAATATGAGTTAGAAGAAAATTTTGAGAATGAGATGACCAATTTTTAGTTAGTTCATATAAGTACTAAGAGGGTCCCATAAAGAGAGGAAAAATATATTTCAAAAAAATAAAAATTGGATATGGAGGAGATTGCTAAAGAGGTATCTGATTTTGCTACAAAAAAATGACTAATCAAGAGAAGCAACAAGATACAGAGGTAGAAAAAAAACACCCTACATCATTAGGTGAAGGTATGACTTCTAATACCTCTTCTCCTCTTCATCCTCATGAGTCCCCAAATAAATATCCCTCCATTTATAATCAAGAAGACATGACAAGTGTACCTCCTCCCTTGCACACTCCACCACATAAGTCATTGGTAGCCACCAAGGTACAAGTCACTCCAATTTCCTCACAGCCACCTCAAATCCCATATCCAACATCTAATGTTCCCACTCCCTCATCTACCATAATTTTACTTCCATATTTTTCATCACCACCATCAATAGGACACTATGTTCCAAGTGTATCCATCCATATGATTGTTAGTCTTGCATCAGTTTCCATTAGTCTACCAGCAACAACAACAACAGTAGTTACAGAGTCCACTATTGTCACAGAGGCTGTTGTAACTATATCCTCACCCCCATCATTAGTAGTTCAATCTACCCTTTCATTTATAGTGTCATCATATCCTCTAGTTGCTAGTTTTTCAAAACCTATCACTATGTCAAAAGAGTAGGCAACCACTCAAAGTATAAATGATTATTGGGTAGAAAATCTTACTAAGCCTTCCAGAAGGATGGCTATCAAAATAAGAAGCATGTATGTTGATCCTATTTCTAGACAAAGAATATCAAGATCTATGACTCCACTGGTGAGAAAACCTGAGACTGAGATGACTGTTCAATATTATTGAGTGGAGGAGGTCACAGAATATATTGATAAGCTTCCTGAGGAAGATGAGCTAATTATAGCCAAAGCCCACTTGGATACCTTATATGTGAAGAATGATTTAGTCAAAGAGAAGGTAGACAAATTGGATAAATAGGTTGAAAGGCTTAAGAAGAGTCTGAATAATAAAAAATAAGTAGAAAAAGCTCTAAGAAAAGAGGCTAAGGGTTGGCAAGAGAAGTTTCAAGAATCTAATAAACTAAAGGACCAGTTAGAGGAGCAAAAGAAGCTGAATGAAGATCAGATGAAGGAAATTCAAAATTTAAAGCATCAGCTACAAATCGAGAAATATAAATATTCAGGATTTTATAAGAATGAGTTGAAAAGGATTAGAAAAGAGTTGCTTTCTGAGGTCCAGGAGAAATGTTTAGGGCTTCAACTGGTTATTGATTATCTTAATGATGCTAGCCGCCTACTCTCCAATATTTAGAAAGAGCTAGATCAGATCACTAGAGAGTTGCAGCCTATGGTGGTTTCAACAAAACAAATATACAGTTTGGTTGATAGTAGACTCAGTGATTCTGCTAAACATATTCCTAATAAATAATGGAATCTCACCATAGTTGCTACTAGGATAGTGGTTAAAAAGCATAGGGTACTTCAAAGAGCTTGGCTATTATTTGATAGGATTTAAAAGGTGATAAAGGATGTTGTTGAATTGAATAAGGAAATGGTTCAGGTTAGCTTCAAAGGCCTTTGGAAGGAGGATCATAGCTTGTTATTTATGGAAGAAATCCAGTAGAGCATTAATGATAATTTATAGGATGAATTTGGAATAGATTCTTTAGAAGAGCTACTACCCCAAGAACAAGTTGTCCAATTGATCATGGATTTTACCCGTTTGAGAGATCTCATGGAAGATCTGGTGAATAGAGGGAATGCTGCTAACTATGAAGACATTGGAGAGCTATAATATGTTTATAAGTAGCTCAAGAAAACATCAAATCCCTCTGAATAAGTCTAGGAACAGGCCCTACAATCTTTGGAATTAATGGTTTAGTTGTTTGGGAATACTCCTGGAGAAAGAAGCTAAAAAGCACCTACTCCAAAAAAGAAGAAGGAGAAGAAGAAGAAAAGGAAGAAGAGGCCATAGAAGAAGGGGAGCTGGATGGATCAGTTACAAGCCCAGGAGGGGCTCACACTTAGTTCATTTTTATTTTGTACATATGCATAAGTTTTGTATTTTTTGTTTTGACTTTGACAATTATCATAAGTAAGCAATAAAGGCATGAAGCCTATAGAGGTATAAGAGCAACGGACTATATGTGAAGGCATTTATTGAAATAATGCCTTATAAAATGAGTAGAGATGTGTCTAGTTTTTGAATACAGTGGCGAGATCTATATTTCTAACATAGTCTCTATATGAGCAAGTAAGTTTTATATATTTTTGGCATCATTTCCATATGAACCTTTACTCTCTAGGCAGACTGTTAAAATTTTCAGAGAGTAGTGTTTATATGGAAGTTATTCTATAAAATATGTTTTTAAATATAAATATGTTTGAATCTATGGCCCAATGGATAAGACTCTGAGTTCGATTGGTTTTACGAGAAAATACACATGGGAGGTGCCAGAATGTAGGACCAAAATGGCCACATACTTAGGAAAATTTTGCAAATTTTGTCTAAGTGGAAAAATCTTCATTTCACACACCTTACAATGTATTTTGGAGTGGATCCACAACAGGAGGCATGAGTCCACCCGACACTTAGTAAATTTTCACACTTTGAGTGATTTCGGGAAAATTCCTTTATGTTTGGCTTCGGACTGGCGATGCCTCTCGAATCCACAAAAGTTTTTAAGAGGAAATGACATCAGTGATAAAAAGTGTGGATTAGCGACCGCTTGATATTTTGGAAAACTTCATGAGAGGCTAAGTTTTAGAAGGCCCAATTTCGGAGAACCCATTGAGTATTTGTGCTCAAATTGGTGAAAAGGTGGGATACTATGGACAAGGCGAATGTAGATTTGTGACTAAATGTGATTTTGACTTCTCCTTTATAGAATGGTGACAAGGTGAAATGTTTTATTTTGAGGATAGTGAGGAATGGAGAAAAGGTCACACTGTACTATGACGGGTCTAGATTGACGATCATATGCCAATGCACTTACTCAAACTAAAATGGAATCCGTAAATGTCATAGAGAAAGAATGAAATCATCGACATTTTTGTGTGGATTGGTAAATAACTTACAAATAATGAAGGAATGTGAAGAATAAAGAGTGAATTCATTCCTGCTTAGCTTTCAAGTTATTTGGGAGCTAGATTGGCAATTTCGTAGTTTTTAACACCGAATTATGATGTCACCAATATTTTAAGGTGGAATGATGTTGTGTTCTCCCCGTCATCATAATAAGCTTGTATCAGAATAAATCTGAGCCATACAATAAGGGGGATCAACGGTGAGGATCATGTCAAAGAATCTAAAGTATTTAGAGATATTTCTCCACTATAATTGGAATAGTCAGTTGGAAGAAGAAGATGAAGCATCGAGGGTTTTCAAGAAAGCTAAACCAGAAGTGGTTACAGATCAATGACGATAGATAGCATCCAAGAAGAATCGACGATAGTGCATGATTTCCAATGGCTTGGACTCCAATTGCATAAAACAACCTGTAAGTTGTAGAGACCCTAAGCTACCATGGTAGATCACTTTCAACAGATTTTATAGAAGATGTACCAGTAAGCAAATGCCTATAGGAACTCTTTTCTACGCTGTTAAAATGAAATATTTGTAACGTTCTTTGTATTTTTAATTTTTACAAAAACTATAAGTAGATGTTGAACCCTCATTTTTAGGGATCGGCTCTAGTGTGTTTTCCTGTCCTACTGTAAATATTCTGAAGAGCTAATGGAAGGATCATTACATTGATATTCGCCTCAAAATTTGTATCTTCATGCTTTATCAAAGGTTCGAATTATTTAGCTATATTTTTGTGAATACTTAAGTGGTTAGTTTGTGACAAATGAATGGATTACTAGCTGTTAAAGTAATTGAAATATGCTTCTGAGATTCATCTTAATTTTTTTGAAGTGCATTTATGTAGAATCTAGATATTGGTGAATTCTATTATTTGGATTATCATTTTTTGGATATTGAAATCGTTGTCTGCAATATTTCTCTGTTGTGCTTTAATGAATGAAGATTCATTCAATTTGTGATAATGTTTATCTGAGTTATGTATCTTTGGGTTAGTTTTTATGATATTTTTATGGTGGTGCAATGTTGTTAGCCTATCCATCCATTATTGTTCATATTTATCTAACCCTAAACTTTTATTACCCTAACCTTCAAACCCTAAGTGAGCATAATTGTGTCAACCACCTATGTAAGTTGACAAGGAACTAGCCTACTCTAGAGGTTGGATCGAAAACCCTATTTTGGTCCATCCAATGTTGAGTGTTGAGTTGTAACTATCGGGTGCAAGCCTAGATAGGAAATAGGAATATAGACAGCCGTAGTATTGAGTGAAAACTTGGTGCAATTCAGGGCCCAACAGAAACATACAAAAAATTGTTAGAGACTCAATATGCTTCAACTCAATACTTAGTCACTTTCTCAATTCAATTTAAAATATAGAATAGTTTTGTTTTATGGAACTTGAACAATCACTTCACACACCCACTTGACTAGGCTCAACCAACTCTACTCAACCAATCACTCAATGAAACAATTCTTCCTTACAAACCCTAGTCCAAGCATATGACATTCATTCAAAATATTGCCAACAATGCTTATCAACCACTCTCACATTACAATGATATTCATGTTCTTTTAAAACCCTAGTTCAAGTTCCCCACTCAAAAAATCACTTCAACAAAAATGCTTATTATACAATATTCACATAACAATGATACTCATGTTCTTCACACAACCAATGGCTTCAAAAATAATTCTTATAAAACAAGGTTTTAACAACAATTATTTATTCTAGAAAACATTGAAGCATTAACTCAACACACTCAATGAGGAAACCCTAATCAAGTCCTTTTCACTCCAAACTTATTTTCTAGAAAATAAACCAATCAAATCGATTATGGAAGAATGTGCCCATACATTTTTGCTTGATGAAAAGTAGACCACACAAATCTGTCACAACCATAAACATCACTTTGCAAATCTCAAGGAAGTTAGAAAAACAATACAAATCATGTAATCACTCAAAAATACACCTTATTACTCCTTTCTTTTAAATAATATTCAACACCACAATAGTTTGAATATTATCTTCTCAAAAACCCTAACTCATCATAAATTTATCTCAATCAATCATATTTGACATAAGCCACTTCAGAATTTTATTCTTCAAAAATCAATCCAATTTCTACTTATGACTCCCTACTTTAACATTGCATTTTTGAAGATAATTCTTTTGAAAAATTATGCAACAACTAATATTTCCTTTTCTAAGGTAAAATAATTTTTACCCACCACTTAAATTTTTAGAAAACACTTTTTAAAACCCATAAAATTTACTTTTTAACTTAGGCAAAAATCCAAAATCATTTACCTCATTATTTCTTCTAAGACTAACCTTAGCCTAAGTCAAAAATCAAAATATTTAATTTAAAAGAGTGTTACCACTTTGCATTGCACGAAGATTCGAACTGAGTGCTTCTCTCCACAAGCACTTTCACCATGGCTCCCAATGCTATGGAGCCACGTGCTCCCTTTGGAACCTCCACTACCTTATGCCCTTTGACTTCCACTATTCGCATGAGCCACAAATTGGCTCCTTCACTCACTCTGTCCAAAAACTTCACATGAACTGTTTGCACGAGGGAATTGCACACGAAAATTGATGTTAATTATTTTTGGTGGATGTGATTGGATGCCTTGCCTTTGAGAAGGCTATGGTATTTATATACCATATGCCTTCATTGATCCATGTCGATGGTGAGGACATCGTCTAGCAAGAGGTGACGTTAGTGGAAGGGGGGCAACTCTGCACGCGAACAAATCGGTGCCCAAACTTTATGAAATGCACCCAAACTTTAGCTTTGGAAATTTATTAAATATAATAAATTAAATTATTTAAGAATTTAATTATTATAATTTAATAATTAACATGGTATTTTGGCCTTAAACCAAACTTAAGGGCCTCTTTAGGTTTTTATAAAAAATGTACAACTTGCTCACATGGTTTTAATGGAAAAACCTTTTATTTTATGCCACCACCGGTTTTAAGAAAAACCTTTTACTTGTGCCACCATTGGTTTTAAGGAAAAACCTTCTCACCCATGGTTTTAATAAAAACCCTTCATATGATTCCACATAATATTAAAAATATTATGAAGCTTTGTGACATTAAACTTTGCATTGTTCCTTGACATATTCCTTGACATCAATTATGACTTTGTTCCTTGACATCAATGACAAATTTGAGTCAAAATGTCCAAAAATCTCCCCCTTTGTCATTGATGGCAACCCAAATTTATTTTACCAGAAACATAACATTTTCTTGGTTTTTGTCCCCCTAGTACATTGCTCCCCCTGGCTCAATACTCTTTTCAAATATCTCCTCTTTATTCAAATACCAAATCTCTCCCCTTTACTCAAATCTCTCCCCCTTTGACATCAATGGAAAAGGGTCACCTTTGGGACTTAGGGCTAAGAATGGGCCTCTTAGCTTAGCCCCTACCCCACCTCCTTTTGAGGTGGTTAATTTTGGGGTTGGACTATTTATACTCCCAACAAGCACTGGTATTTACTTTTATCCTCTTTTCTTCTTATCTGATCCTTTTGATTCCTTTGACTATTTCTTTTCATGTTCATATATTACTATTCCTATTCCTATTCATATTCCTGTTCATATCCATGTTCCTGTTCTTGTTCATACTTGATTTTGGAATGTTTACGCTACACCACTTTATTGTGTGACCATCATTATTGCACTTATAACACTTAATTTTGTTATTCCTTGGAGGTGCAAATGTCTTAGGATTTCTCCTAGTTAAGCCATATCATCTTCTATCATGAACCCTGCAATTCATTACCTTGTGACCAAACTGATTACATGAGTAGCAATACCCATTGAAAGTTTTTTTGTTCCCATATATCTATATTTCATGTTTCCTGCACTGTGAAGCCATGTTCCCAAACCTATGACATGAAAAACATCTTCCATTGAAACTTCCTTGTCTTGATCTCATTGGTCTCCTATTTTTATTGTTGTTCCATCTGTTTCTTCTTTATTCATTGTTCTTATCCTTGTTGAGCTTTCTATTGTCCAACTCATCCTTATATGTCTCACTTTCTCTTACGCTGTCATCTTCTGAAGTGTCGTCATCTAAAGTTTCTTATCCTCCAGAACTTGAGGTTGACTTTTCTCCTCGTTTATTTTTAACCTGTTCAAAACCAAGACCTATTTTGCTTGATGTAGGCTTTTGTATCTTGATGAACTTATCTAAATTTTTTGAGTTGTTTTTGAACCCTTTTAGCTTGAATTTGGAGTATTCTAAATATTACCTTAGTAGGGCTACTTCTTATTCTAACATTTCACATTCTAAGACCTTTTCTTCTAGCCTATCCTTGAATTTATTTGTTTTAGCCTTTGATTTGTCTAGATCCTCTATAAGCATTCTTCTCTCTTTATCACATTCTTGAAACTAAGCTTCTAATTTAGAGTTTTTATTTCTTACCTTATTTACTATTTCAAGAGCATAGATAAGTTATCCCTTAAGATCATATCCTTCTTTATCTGATTCTTCCTCTTATTTTTTTCCTCTGTCCACATCTACATTTTCTTTTGACTTGTCTTCTATAGAATCACCTTCTCCTTATTCTAGTGCCATTAGAATTTTTTCATCTGGTCCTTCATGTGCATCCTCATATTCATCATCACTCAAAAAATAACAATTCCTTGTACAACTATCTTCAAGATGTCCAAAGTTACCACATTTAAAACACTTGAGAATTACTAGGATCCTATTCTTAACCGGTTCTTTTTATTCAATCTTAAATAGGACTTCATCTCTATCATTGTCTAAAAGACTAACATCACTATCACTTGAGTACTTACTTGCTTTATCCGCATAGTAGCTCCTATTTTGTATTTAAAAGAACTTCTTTCCTTGTCTACTTTGTCCATCCTTGCTTTTCTTTTGGTTCCCGTAACTTTATGATTCCCTGTTCCTGTGATCATATTTTTATTTATCATTGTTATTCTTTTCTTCTTGATGATAAGTTGCATAATGACCATACTTTCAACAATTGAAATATCTAACAAATTTTGTATCTCTAGATCTTCTTGAATCCTTATTCCTTCTACCATAATTAGCTTCTTCATCATTGGATGACTCATTGCTTGATTTTGACTTCTTACACTTTATCTTCTTGATTTCTTTGAAGGTTGCTTCCTTCTGGAGAATAGGCTCTTTTGTTCTTAACTCAAAAGCTGTAAGAATACCAAG
The DNA here is from genome assembly GCA_028583015.1 of Wollemia nobilis. NCBI lineage: Eukaryota > Viridiplantae > Streptophyta > Pinopsida > Araucariales > Araucariaceae > Wollemia > Wollemia nobilis. The sequence continues at coordinate 5,826,135 of JAQPPZ010017129.1, forward strand.
AAACGTATCTCTTGTCAAAGAATCACCATCCTTTGAATCTTCTATAGCAAAAATATTTTCACTAAATCTTTTGGAAAGATATCTTAAGACCTTATCATAGACATCTGATTCATCAACCTTCATTCCAAGTACATTAACAACCTCTGTTGAGCAAGGTGCAGTAGGAGTATTGTCATTGTTGTCAACATAGTCAGTTAGATCTAATGATGCAGTGGAAAGGTAGTTCAAAAGCCATTCAGGTGCAGAGGACATGAGTTCTAAAGTTAGTCAGAGTATGGACAGTGAGTTTCCAAGAAGACCATAGTGGGCCTTTTGCAAAAAGATCAAGAAAAAGACAAGTAAGAAAACTGTCGTGATATCGTGACATGTTTTCTGTCGCGATTTTGTGACATACTGGAGGAGAGAGAAACAATAGAGAAAACTATCACAATTTCACGACTAGTTGGCAAAGAAAAAGAGTAAGTTGGAAAAGTGTCATGATTTCACGACATGTCGCATTTTTGCGACTCGAAAAGGCCAGGAAGGAAGAAAAAGAAAAAGTGTCACGATTTCGTGACATGTCGCATTTTCGCGACTTGACGAGAGCAGGAAGGCATAGAAGGAAAAGTGTCGTGATTTCGTGACATGTCACATTTTTGCAACTTGACGAGAGCAGGAAGGCAGAGAAGGAAAAGTGTCATGATTTTGCGACATATTGCAAGGAAGGTTGTACAAACGGAAAAGTGTCGCGATTTCATGACATGTTGCAGGAGAAAGAGTCCAAAAGAAAAAGTGTCACGATTTCACGACATGCTGCAGAAGGGAGAGTTTGAAGTGTGAATTGTCATGATTTCACGACAAGTTTGAGGAGAGAGAAAGTAAAATGAGAACTTTCACGATTTCATGACATGCTGCAGAACTCCAAGTGAGAACTGTCGCAATTTCATGACATGCAGTAAAGGAAAGTGTTCGAAAAAAGAAGTGTCATGATTTCACGACAAGATGAAGGGAAAGCATACGGATGTAGAAAGTGTCACAATTTCGTGACAGGTAGAAAAGAAAGCAGACAGAAGCAGAAGTGTCGTGATTTCACAACAGAAACAGAAAGCAGGTCTTCAATAGGAGAAGTGTCGTGATTTTGTGACAAAAGCAGAGAGGAAGGATATGAAGACAGAAATGTTGCGATTTCACGATAAAAGTGAAGACGAAGTCTATGAAGGCAGAAGTGTCACGATATCATGATAGAAAGAAATACAAAGGCTTCAAAGATAGAAGTGTCATGATATTGTGACAGAAAGAAAGTCAAAGGCTACAAAGGGAGAAGTCTCATGATTTCACAACATGCAGAAGTGTCGTGATATCGCAACATGTTGTTTTTTCACGGTAAAATCTATAGAAGAGTTACAGAGGTAGTGAAGCCGACAAAGTCAAATATTGGCCGATGAAGATTAGGGCTTGTAGCTGACGAAGTCTAGGGTTTTGCAGTCAACTAAGATTAGGGTTACATCCGATGAAGAATCAAGTTTTTGATCGTGAAAATGTGATTATAAAAGGAAGGTTGGTTTGATGAGTTAAGTGTGTTGTGAAGTGCAATTTTCGGTGATAATACACAGAGAGAAAAATTTGATTGGAGTGTGCAAAGTGAGTGAGTCGTGTCAAAATCAAGCTAAGTGCAAAGTAAGAGCGCATAGAGAGCAGAAGGCAGAGACGATCGTTTGGCTGTTACAATGCAGACTGTGCAAAGTGTGTATACAGAGAAAGAAGAGTGTGCAAGAGTGCGCAAAAGGCTAAGTTGATCATAGAACTTGATTGCAGTAGTACAGCAGATGCGAGTGTCTTGCGAACTGTAAGTTCTAGACTAGTCAGTGTCTTGTGGAAGCAAAGGTATTTTTTTGTAACTTTTATAGATTTAGAATTACAGTCCAAGTTTTTGCTTGGCATCTGGAGTTGGTGCTCCTTTATGTTGGTGTAGATAAATTAGGGGTTGGTGCTCCTTTCTATTGGTGTTGATAAATTAGGAGTTGGTGCTCCTTCTAGTAGGTGCTGGTAAATTTGCTATAAAATTGATTGCTTTGCTAAGGCTGGATTTGGATGGTAGTCCAAGTAGTAAATTTTTGAGGAGTAGCCACATTGGTGAACCTCATTAAAATCTTGCATTGTGTGATGCTCTCTTGTTATAATTGTTATATCTATTTTTAAGTTTGCATTACTTCAACATTAAGAATTACAGATTTAATATTTTAATTAGCTACACTGATTCACCCTCCCTCTCATTGCCATTGTAAGTTTAACAATTGGTATCAAAGCCAAGTACATGTTTAAGCTTAACTAGATAGGGTGATCTTGGATTTAACACAATGGTAAGCGATGAAGGCTTCTCATCAAAAAGAGTACCAGTGTTTGACGGATCTAATTACACATACTGGAAAGTCAAGATGCAGGTTTATCTCTGTGCTTTGGGATACGACATCTGGGACTCAGTACGTAGTGGATACACAGATCCCATCACTGCTCCAAAAGAGGCTGAAGAAAAGAAACTATATGAAAATAAATCAAAAGCAAAGAATGCTATCATGAGTGGATTAGTAGACAAGTGAACCGCTAAAGTCATAAAGCGTAAAACGACAAAAGAAATTTGGGACAAACTAAAGAGCATTCATGAAGGAGACCATAAGATCAAGGAAGCCAAGTTACAAATACATAGAGCTCAGTTCGAAGCTTTAAGGATGAATGACAATGAGAACGTAGAGGGATACATGTTGAGAGTTAATGAAGTCACAAATGCAATGAGAGGACTCAGTGATGACATAAGTGACTCTGCTATTGTGAAAAAGGTATTAATATCTCTTCTTCACAGATTTGATTCTAAAGTCTCTATGATAGAAGAAGCAAAAAATCTAAATTTCTTTAGTATGGATGAGTTGCATGGTTCTTTGACTGCTTATGAGATGAGAATAGGAAGAGCTAAACCCACAGACCGAGAAGCGGCCTTCAAAGCCATTAAAAATAAAAACACAAAATAAGAAATTGAGGAAGAAGAGACATCAGATGAATAAGAAGCTATCTTCGTTAGAAAACTAAAGAAAGGAAAAGGAAAATACAGAGGAAAGCTACCTTTTAAATGTTTCAATTGTGGAGGTGTCGGGCATTTTGTGACTAAATGTCCTCTGAATGAAAAGAACAAAAATGATGAAGGATCACACCAAGAGAGAAGTGATTGGAAGAAGAAAACAAACTTTAGAAAAGACAACTTCAAAAAGAAAAGCTTCATCTCAAGGAATGCTAGTTCATCTGAAGACAGCTCGAGTGAGGATTCTGAAGAAGAAATAGGTGAAGCTCTTTTCATGGCTTTTGAAGAAGAAGAATAAAAAAAAGTAGGAGTAATATATGAGGTTTGTGGTAAAAAATCTGAGGCTGAGGTTGATCTAGAAGGTGAGTTGACCTCTACACTTGAAGAATGGAAAATAGAGAAGAAAAAGAATAAGAAACTTTCAAAGGGGCTTGAGGATGCAAATGACATCATAACTAGTTTGAAAGTATAGATAGAATAATACAAGAAGATAACCAAAGAGCTTGAAATTCAGATTACCATGAAAATAGATGTCTACTACAAACTAGAAGAAGAGAATGTTAGTTTTCGTATGTAGATAGCAGAGTTGGAGCATAAAATTAGCTATTATCACAAACGTGAAGAAAGCTCTATGAAATTGGATAAAATTTTAAATGACCAAAGACCTGCAGGCACCAAATTTGGTCTAGGCTTCGTTGAAGGAGAATCTTCAAATGGTTCTAAGGCTAGAAATGTAGAACCTGTAAAAATTGAAGATAAGAAATAGGTTGATAAAGGTAAAATGACTCATGACATTAATGCCATGCACAAAAATAATATTGATAATGATGGATTCACCAAGGTCACGCATTAAAGAAAGATAAGATTCATGGCCCCTACGACAGCATGGCAAAGACCATCGCCCAGGTTCAATTATCCTTTTTCTGGTTTCTATTTTAAATGCAATTGTTATGGTCATAAGATTGCAGACTGCAAATATAATGTAGGTCCAAGAAAATTCACAAGTAGAAATGCTTTTTCACCTCTGATGAATTATATAGTAGAATGCTTTAACTGTCATAATTTTGAACACATTGCAAGAAATTTTCGAAGTGCTTTTACTTCAAATCATTTTTAGGAAAGAAAATTCCAATCAAATAGGATGAAACTAAATAGAAAAATTCTTGAAAAACATGCACGAGATACTGGAAAATGAAAATCAAAATTTGAGCCCAATACGATAATCAAAATATAATGGAAACAGAAAGAGCAGCTTAAGGAATCTCTGATAGTGCAAACAACTTTCAAAGCACAGAATAAACATGTACCATGGATACTTGATAGTGGTTCCTCAAGTCATATGACAGGTGATAAACAAAAATTTGAAAAGTTTCAAAAATATGAAGGTGTTTCAGTAAAATTTGAGAATAATGATGGAGCTCAGATAGTAGGGAAAGGTTCAGTTAAGATTATTAATGGAAAAATCAAGTCAGAAGAAGTGTTGTTCGTGGATGGTCTAAAACATAACCTGTTGAGTGTCAGTTAAATCTGTGACAAAGGATATGAAGTATTTTTTAAGAAGTAGGGCTATGAAGTTAGAAAAACAAGCAGTGGAAAATTGATAGCAACTGGGTCAAGGACTGCTAGCAACCTGTACACACTTTCAAAGAATTCAGAGGGAGCCTATTTCATCGGTTAGGAAGAACAAAATTGGTTGTGGCACAAGAGGCTCGGTCATATCAGTTTTGATAATCTGGTGAAAATCAGCTCAAAAGGGACAGTGAGAGATATTCCCACTATCAAGCAAACCTTCAAATAGCATTTGTGCCTCATGTCGAAGGGGAAGCAAACTAGAGTCACATTCAAAGCAAAAGAGTACAATACAAGCAAACCATTGGAACTAATACATACTTATTTATGTGGACCTATGAGAACGCAAAGCATAAATGGTGATAAATACTTTATGTTGTGTATTGATGACTATTCCAGAATGACATGGGTATACTTCTTGAAGCAAAAAAAATAAGCCTTTGAAATGTTCAAGTCTTTCAAACACCACATTGAGAAAGAAACAGGAAAGAGGATCAAATACTTAAGATTAGATAGAGGAGGAGAATTCATTTCAGCTGAGTTTATAGAGTACTGTGATAAATATGGCATTAGGAGACAATTTTCAGCAGCCAAGACACCTCAACAAAATGGTGTGGTAGAAAGAAAAAAATAGGACAGTACAGGAAATGGCCTAGACTATGTTGACTAAGAGCAGAGTAGCAGACAAATTTTGGAAAGAAGCAGTCCATACTACTGTGTACATTCAAAATAGGTACATGCTGAGAACACATGAAAACAAAACTCCTTACGAGTTGTGGTTCTGTAGAAAGGCAACAACAAAACATCTCAGAGTCTTTGGCTGTAAGTGTTTCATCAAAAGAACTAAAGATAATCTTGGTAAATTTGAAGATAGAGCAGATGAAGGTATTTTTGTTGGCTATTCACCATCAAGCAAAGCCTACAAATGCTACAACAAAAAGCTAAGGAAAATTGTGGATAGTGCCAGTGTTACATTTGATGAAGGTAGGGAAAGGGTAGTTAGCAATGAAGAAAACTACCCAATTTATGAAGAAGTGTTTGAAGGAGATGAGGAAGACAAAACTGAACATAATCAAAAGAATGTCTCAGATGATTTAAATTATGATTCAGAAGAGGTAGAAAATAAGAAATTCAAAATAGGCAACTAGCGGAAAAACCATCCTAGAGAGCAAATAATTGGAGACCCCACGGTGGTGTGCAAACAAGAAGAAAAGTAGTAAGTAATTACTCTCTTTTATCCATCATTGAGCCCAAAAATATTGATGAAGCAAGCAAAGATGAAAGTTGGATGAAGGCTATATATGAAGAATTAGATCAGATTGAGAAAAATAAAACTTGGGAGTTGGTACCTAGACCTGCAAACAAGAATGTAATCGGTACTAAATGGATTTTTCAAAACAAACTAAATGAAGACGGATAGGTAATCAGAAATAAAGCAAGATTGGTATGTAAAGGTTATGCTCAAGTAGAAGGTATTGATTTTGAGGAAACTTTTGCACCTGTAGCAAGACTTGAGATAATTAGAATGTTTTTGGCCCTAGCAGTTTACAAGAACTTCAAAGTTTATCAGATGGATGTAAAATCAGCTTTTCTAAATGGGAAACTTGAAGAAGAGTTTTATATTGAGCAGCCAAATGGTTTTCAACTTGGTGATGATCCCAACTTGGTTTGCAAGTTGAAGAAAGCTTTATATGGATTAAAACAGGCACCCCTAGCATGGTATGCAAGACTAGACAACTATCTCACTCATCAAGGGTTTAAGAAAGGTATGGTGGACAACAATTTGTATGTCAAAACAAAAAATGGACATCTTATTGTTCTTGTTGTATATGTAGATGATATCATATTTGGCAGCAACAAAGATGAGTCTTGCAGAGACTTAGCAGGTAAGATGCAAAAAGAATTTGAAATGTCTATGATTGGTGAACTGTCTTACTTTCTTGGGTTACAAGTTAATCAGAATGAGAAGGGCATATTTATTTCCCAAATCAAATATGTGAAAGAGATGTTAAAAAGGTTCACAATGGAGGATTGTAAGCTAGTGAGCACTCCCATGACGACAGGATGCAAGTTGAGCAAGGATGAAAAATCTCCACTTGTTGATCAAACCACATACAAATCTATGATTGGGAGCTTACTGTACCTGACAGTTACCAGACCAGATATTTTGTAGGTAGTTTGCATGGTCGCTCATTTTTAGGCTAATCCCAAGGAGACTCACGTGACAGCGATAAAGAGGATTTTTTGGTACCTCAAGGGTACTATGGAGTATGGGTTATGGTATCCGAAAGGCAAGGACTTCACTCTCATTTATTTTTTAGATGCAGATTGGGTAGGATGTGTCGATGACAGAAAGAGTACCAGTGGAGGTGCATTCTATCTTGGAGACAGGTTGGTCGCGTGGCACAGTAAGAAACAAGAGTTAGTTTCTTTATCAACAGCAGAGGCAAAATATATTGCAGCAACAACATGTTGTACACAAGTTTTGTGGATGAAACAAACTCTGAAAGATCTTGGTATTAAATTTAGTGAGCCAATATCAGTTAAGTGTGACAACACCAGTGCAATTAACATCTCTAAGAATCCAGTAATGCATTCATAGACAAAACACATTGCTATCAGATATCATTTTTAAAAGAGAAAATTGCTGAAGGTGAGGTTAAGCTAGATTTTGTTTCAACTATAGAACAAGTAGCAGATATTTTCACAAAACCATTGCCCAAAGAAGTGTTTGAGTATCTTCAAAACAAATTGGGAGTGGTCCCACTTCCCAAGAATTGACTAGCTACAAGGATCACTTTCTCAGGGGGAGCATTTGAGTATTTGATTACTCTGTTGCTCATAATCATAATTTGTGCTGTGTAACAAATTATGCCTGAGAATGTTTTGCATGGACTCAGGGGGAGTCTGCAGTAGCCCTTTGGTATTATTGACAAAGGGGGAGAAGAATTACTGGAAATTACACGTGTTGCCAACAATTCCAAAGGGGGAGATTGTTGAGCAAGGTGCAGTAGGAGTATTGTCATTGTTGTCAACACGATCGATTAGATGTAATGATGCGATGGAAAGGCGGTTCAAAAGCCATTCAGTGCAAGAGGACAGGAGTTCTAAGGTTAGTCAGAGTATGGACAGTGAGTTTCCAAGAAGACCATAGTGGGCCTTTTGCAAAAAGATCAAGAAAAAGACAAGTAAGAAAATTGTCACGATATCGCAACATGTTTTTTGTCACGATTTCGTGACATATTGGAGGAGAGAGAAACAATAGAGAAAACTATCACGATTTCGCGATAGGTTGGCAAAGAAAAAGAGTAAGTTGGAAAAGTGTCACGATTTCATGACATGTCGCATTTTTGTGACTCAAAAAGGCCAGGAAGGAAGAAAAAGAAAAAGTGTCGCAATTTCGTGACATGTCGCATTTTCATGACTTGACGAGAGCAGGAAGGCATAGAAGGAAAAGTGTCATGATTTTGTGACATGTCGCATTTTTGCGACTTGACGAGAGCAAGAAGGCAGAGAAGGAAAAGTGTCACGATTTCATGACATATTGCAAGGAAGGTTGTACGGATGAAAAAGTGTCACGATTTTGTGACATGTTGCAGGAGAAAGAGTCCAAAAGAAAAAGTGTCATGATTTCACGACATGCTGTAGAAGGGAGAGTCTGAAGTGTGAACTGTCGTGATTTCGCAACAATTTCAAGGAGAGAGAAAGTAAAATGAGAACTATCATGATTTTGCGACATGCTGTAGAACTCCAAGTGAGAATTTTTGCGATTTCGTGACATGTAGTAAAGGAAAGTGTTCGAAATAAGAAGTGTCATGATTTTGTGACAGGATGAAGGGAAAGCGTATGGATGCAAAAAGTGTCACGATTTTGTGACAGGCAGAAAAGAAAGCAGACAGAAGCAGAAGTGTCGTGATTTCACAACAAAAACAGAAAGCAGGTCTTCAATAGGAGAAGTGTCGTGATTTCGTGACAAAAGTAGAGAGGAAGGCTATGAAGATAGAAATGTTGCGATTTCGTGACAAAAGCGAAGACAAAGTCTATGAAGGCAGAAGTGTCATGATATCATGACAGAAAGAAAGACAAAGGCTTCAAAGACAGAAGTGTTGTGATATCGTGACAAAAAGAAAGTTAGAGGCTACAAAGGGAGAAGTGTCACAATTTCATGATAAATGCAAAATAGAAGACTTCGAAGATAGAAGTGTCACGATATCGTGACATGTTGTTTTTTCACGGTAAAAGCTATAGAAGAGTTATAGATGCAGTGAAGCCGACAAAGTCAAATATTGGCCAACGAAGATTAGGGCTTGCAGTCGACGAAGTCTAGGGTTTTACAGCCGACTAATATTAGGGTTACAATCGACGAAGAATCAAATTTTTGATTGTGAAAATGTGATTATAAAAGGAAGGCTGGTTTGATGAGTTAAGTGTGTTGTGAAGTGCGACGTTCGGTGATAATACGTAGAGAGCAAAATTTTATTGGAGTGCATAGAGTGAGCGAGTCGTGTCAAAATAAAGCTAAGTGTAAAGTAATAGCGCACAGAGATCAAAGAGCGTAGAAGGCAGAGACGATCATTTGGCTATTATAGCAAAGAATATGCAAAGTTTGTATACAAAGAAAAAAGAGTGTGCAAAATACTAAGTCGATCATAGAACTCGGCTGTAGCAGTACAATAGATGCGAGTATCTTGCGAACTGTAAGTTCTAGACCAGTCAGGGTCTTGTGGAAGCAAAGGTATTTTTTTGTAACTTTTATAGATTCAGAATTGCAGTCCAAGTTGCTACTTGGAATTTGGAGTTGGTGCTCCTTTCTATTGGTGCAGATAAATTAGGGGTTGGTGTTCCTTTCTATTGGTGTAGATAAATCAGGATTTGGTGCTCCTTCCAGTAGGTGCTGGTAAATTTGCTATAAAATTGATTGCTTTGCTAAGGCTGGATTTGGATGGTAGTCCAAGCAGTCAATTTTTGAGGAGTAGCCACATTGGTGAACCTCGTTAAAATCTTGCATTGTGTGCTGCTCTCTTGTTATAATTGCTATATTTGTTTTTAAGTTTGCATTACTTCAGCATTAAGAATTACAGATTTAATATTTTAATTAGCTACACTGATTCACCCCCCTCTCAGTGCCATTGTAAGTTTAACAACCTCATCGATTAAAAGTAGATAGGTACTAATATTCTCCTCATATTTCATTCTTAACTCTTCAAATTGTCCTTTGATATTTTGTATCTTTACTTTCTTGACACCTTTATCTCCTTCATATATATTTTGTAACTTATCCCACATTCGTTTTACATCTTGACAATGCATAAATTTTATGGACTCTGTTCTATGAAAACCTCTCAAAAGTGCATTCATTGCTTTTGAATTGTAATGTTGTAAATGCTTACCTTCCTGATATGTAGGTGGATAAAACGATGATATGTATCCATTTTCAACTACTTCCCAAACTTCATTGCCAAGTGCCTTCAGGTAGATATTCATTCTTAAACTTCAATATACATAATAAATTCCATAAAATACTGGTATTAAATTATCTAAAGGTCCATTCATAGAATCCATTGTATTATTGTTAGATTTTCCTTCAAGCTATTAAAATCTTTTGAAGGAACCCGCTCTGATATCAATTGAATAACACAAGCTTATACTAAGAGGGGGGTGAACAGTATAAGACCACTTTTTAGTTTTTCTTTCCCAATCAATATTATGTAATGTAAATATAGCAATATCAACAATAGTAATCAAAGCAATGCATAAATCACCACACATAATTGAGACACAAAAATTTATGTGGTTCACCCAATGTGGGCTACTCATAGAGAAAATATTTCACTAAAATTTTCTCAATCAATCTCTTGGGAATCCTTTCCCTATTACAATGTTTATGGAACTTTGTCCAAAGGAGAAACCAATACCCTAATAAAGTTCATGGATATCTATCTACAAGATACATCAATATCCTAATCAAGTTTGTGGATCTCTATCCACATGAGACACCAATATCCTAATCTCTGTTCTAGCTAGTGATCCTCTAGAATACCTCTACCTCCACTACCCTTAGCAAATGGAACTCTATCCACAGAAGACACCTGTATTCCCTAATATGGTTGGAGATATTTTTCCTCAACTCTATAACCTCCAAATATCTATCTCAAATCTATACTAAAAATAGTTCATCGGTCTAGCACAAATCTATCCTCAATATCTATCTCTAGTCTGGTACAAACCTGTCTTCAAATCTACACCAAAATCTATTCGTGAATATGTACTAAACATAGTCCTATGGTCAAGAAAAAATCTATCCTCAAGCCTTAACTCAAAGCTTGAATCAATCTCAAATAAAGCCTTAATGTTTGAAAAAATCAATCAATCAACTCTATTCTCAAGTCTTCTCAAATATTTGTCTTAAATCTGCCTTGTAAGCTTCTACAAAAGCTCACACCAATCTGTCCACAAGTCCTCTCTAGAAATTGTGCAAGAACTTATCCAAATATGCTCTCAATATGTATTGTAAGCTTCCACAAAAGCTTACCCAAATATGTCCACAAGTCCTCTCTAGAACTTGTCAAATATTCTCAATAAGTTCCCACAAGAACTTATCCAAATCTGCTCTCAATATGTATTGTAAGCTTCCACAAAAGCTTACCCAAATCTTTCCAAAAGTCTTCTTCAAATAGTTGTCTCAAATCTGCACAATAAGTCCATACTAGAACTTGTCCAATCTCATAGAAACATAGAGAATTTTTAGAGACTCAATATGTTCTATACTCATCACAATGCTCAATCACTCTTTTAGAAACATACAAAGAATTTTTAGAGACTCAATATGCTTCAAATCAATACTCAATCACTTTTTCAATTCAATTCAGAATATAGAATATTTTTATTTTATGGAACTTGAACAATCACTTCACACACCCACTTGACTAGGCTCAACCGACTCTACTGAACCAATCACTCAATGAAATAATCCTTCCTTGCAAACCCTAGTCTAAGTGTATGATATTTACTCAAAATATTCCTAACAATGCTTATCAACCACTCTCACATAACAATGATACTCATGTTCTTTACAAACCCTAGTTCAAGTTCCTCACACAACAACTTAATTCAACAACAATGCTTATAACACAATATTCACATAACAATGATACTCATGTTCTTTTCAAATCCTATTTTAGATTATCACACAACCAATGGCTTCAAAAATAATGCTTATAAAAAAAGGTTTTAATAATAATTCTTTTTTCCAAAAAATCTTGAAGCATTAACTCAACACACTCAATGAGGAAACCCTAATCAAGTACTTTTCACTCCAAACTTATTTTTTAGAAAATCAACCAATCAAATCAACTATGGAAGAATGTGCCCATACCTTTTTTCTTGATGAGAAGTAGACCACACAAATCCGTCACAACCATAAACATCACATTGCAAATCTTAAGAAATTTAGACAAACAATACAAATCATATAATCACTCACAAATACACCTTATTACTCCTTTATTAAAATAATATCCAACACCACAATAGTTTGAATATTCACTTCTCAAAAACTCTAACTCATCACAAATTTATCTCAATCAATCATATTTGACATAAACCACTTCAGAATTTTATTCTTCAAAATCAATCCAATTTCTACTTATGACTTCCTACTTTAACATTGCATTTTTAAAGATAATTTTTTTGAAAAATAATGCAACAACTAATATTTCCTTTTCTAAGGTAAAAGAATTTTTACCCACCACTTAATTTTTAAGAAAACACTTTATAAAACCCACAAAACTTCCTTTTTAACTTAGGAAAATATCCAAAATCATTTACCTCCTTATTTCTCCTAAGACTAACCTTAGCCTAAGTCAAAAATCAAAATATTTTAATTTAAAAGAGTGTTACAACTTTGCATTGCATGAAGATTCGAACTGAGCACTTCTCTCCACAAGCGCTTTCACCACGACTCCTAATGTCATGGAGTCACGTGCTCCCTTTGGAACCTCCACTACCTTATGCCCTTTGACTTCCACTATTCGCACTACCATAAATTGGCTCCTTCACTCATGTTGTCCAAAAAAAATTGCATAAACTACTATCACAAGGGAATTGCACACAAAAACCAATGTTAATTATTTTTGACTAATGTGAGTGGATGCCTTACCTTTGATAAGGCTATGGTATTTATATACCATACACCTTCATTGCTCCACGTTGGTGGTGAGGATGTCATCTATCAAGCGGTGATGTTGGTGGAAGGGGGGCAACTCTGCATACGAACAAATTTACGCTCAAACTTTATGAATGCGCCTAAACTTTAGCTTTGGCAATTTATTATATATAATAAATTAAATTCTTTAAAATTTAATTATTTTAATTTAATAATTAACATGGTATTTTGGCCTTAAACCAAAATTAAGGGCCTCTTTAGGTTTTTAGAAAAACCTTACAACTTGCTCACATGGTTTTAATGGAAAAACCTTTTATTTTATGCCACCATCGGTTTTAAGAAAAATCATTTACTTGTGCCACCATTGGTTTTAAGGAAAAACCTTTTATTTTTTATCACCCATGGTTTTAATAAAAACCCTTCATATGCTTCTACATAATATTAAAAATATTATGAAGCTTTTTTCCATTAACCTTTGCATTGTTCCTTGACATATTCCTTGACATCAATGATGACTTTGTTCCTTGACATCAATGACAACTTTGACTCAAAATGTCCAACAACATAAATGGATCATCACCACAATAGACTATTTTACTAAATGGGTGGAAGAAGCCCCTCTAAGAAATTCAACAATCAAGGTAGTCATAAATTTCTTAGAGGAATAGATTTTAACCATATTTGGAGTCCCAAAGAAATTAGTAACTAATAACAAGAGGTACTTTGTCTCCTTTGAAAAGATAGAATTATGTGCAAAGTATGGCATAGAAATTTCTCATTCTACCAAATATTACTCCCAAGGCAAAGGACTAGTTGAGTCATCGAACAAAAATTTAATAACAAGAATTAAAATATCATTGGGTAAAAATATAAAGGAGTGGGATAGTGAACTAAAATTTTCCCTATGCATAGATATATTATCTATTAAAAAGAATACATGTTAAACACCATATGAAATGGTATTCAGAGAAAAGGCCTTGTTACCCCCTTGCATAGAAAGAATAGCCCTATCCTTATTACTCCAAGATCACAAAAGTATTAATGCTTTACAAATAAGGTTAGATTAGATTGCACAAATGTAGGAAGAGAGAATAAATATACTGAACAAAATGGTAGAAAAAACCCAAAAGATAGTGCAAATTTTTAACAAGGCTAAAGGTACTTTATTTTTTTAAGGAAACATAGTCATTTATTAGGACCCCAAAAATTAAAACATGGAGAGAAAGGTAAGTTTGAACCTAAGTGGTTAGGCCCCTATCAAGTAGTTCAAATTGTTGGTCAAAATACCTACAAGTTACAGACCTTAGAGGGTGAACTGATGAAAATTCCAATAAATGGCCAACACCTAAAACTATATCACCCCTTCTAGGGGGTCATAAGAGAATAAAAAGACTATAGTAATGGATGTTTATATAGTAGATGTGGATCCTTTCTTCTCATTACTTTTAAGCAGGCACTAGGCAGAAAATTTGGATATTTCTATACAATTATATTGGTCTTATGCCACAATCCCTATCTCAAAAAAAGAAAACGTAACTCTTATGAGAGGACCATTTAACAAATACTTAGTAGAACTGATAAGACCAGATGATACCATAGTTAATTTGGTAAACTATACAGAAAAAAATGAAATGGAGGTATATTCAATATGGCATAATCCTTTTCTAATAAAATTCCTTGATGCAAAAGATATGGATCCTAAAACCAAAGAACTAGTGGACACAGAATCTACTAGAGTTCTAACCCAAGAAATATGGACCATGTCCTTTTATGGGTTAAAATCTCAAACAATAGTAGGTTTTGGAGTAAATTAACAGACATCAAGGATAACTATCTAGGAATCCCTTGCAGATTAGAGTTCCCATGCACCAACAATGTTGCCAAATATGAAGCCCTATTGTTAGGATTAAGAAAAGAAAAATAATTAGGCATAAACTACCTGACTATCACTGGAGATGTAGAATTGGTAATCCAACAAGTCAAAGGTAAATATCAAACCAAAAATCCCAGGCTAAAATAGTATAAAACTATAGTCTTGACTAAAATTGATAAATTTTTAGTGTTCAACATTTCTTACATTCCAAGAGAGCATAAACATATTGCAAACCTATTAGCAATCAATGCTTCATATGTAGACTATCCAAAAATTGGGATAGAATATTGAAATATTTCCAACCATTTTCATTTATAAACCTTTTGTATCTAACAACATTGTATACCTACAAGTGTTTAAGGATGATGTAGATATTAGAGATTTCATGACCCTATAGAACCTTTATGTTGATGTTCTATGTGAAGAAGAGGATGAAGAAAAGTTGAAAAATATAATTGGAGAACTTGTAGAGGTAATTCAACTTAAAAAAAATAGAATCCCAAAGAAACAAAAGTTGATGACATAAACATTGGAACAAAAGAGGAGTCCATATTGGTTAAAATTGATAAAGCTTTACCAAAATAAGAAAAAGAACATTATATCATTTTTTTGAAGGAAAATAAAGAATATTTTTCTTGGAGTTATGAAGATCTAAAGATGTTCAAAACATATGTCATGACTCATATCATCCCTCTCAAAGAAGCTATAAAGCTATTTAGGAAAAAAATAGAGTAAATTCAACCCCACCTTACATCTAGTAATGAATAAAGAAGTCCAAAAACTATTGGATGCAAAAATAGTAAGGAAAGTAGGATTTTCTTCCTAGATAGCAAATTTGGTGCCAGTAAGGAAGAAAAAAAAAGAAATTAGGATTTGTGTTGATTTCAGAAATTTGAATAAAATTTCACTCAAGGATAATTACCCTCTACCTAATAAGGAACAATTGTTGTAGGTTGTAGTTGGCTCATCTAGAATATCATCACAAGATGGATTCTTAGGATGCAACTAGATTTAGCTAAACCCTGAATACAAACACAAAATTAGCTTCACTACACCTTAGGGAAACTTTGAATGCCTGAGAATATCATTTGGCTTAATGAATGTAGGATTAACATTCCAAAGGGGCATGGACTTTTATTTTAAGGGTCTAATGTTCAAGATAGTTACAATCTATTTGGATGACATAACGATGTTTTCAAGAACCCAGGAGATCATATTGAACATTTAGTGATAATATTTACTAGATGCAAAGAATATGGAATATACTTGAACCCAAAAAAATGTATATTTAGAGCAACACAAGGTAAACTGTTAGGACATATAGTTTAATAAAAATAAATAAGCATTGATCCTTCAAGGGTAGAAGCTATTTCCAAGATATCTCCTCCTAAAAACTTGAAAGGAGTTAGATCATTCTTTGGTAAAATTAATTTCATAAGAAGGTTTGTGCCAAATTTCACTAAGATAGCCCAACCTATTAACAAGATGATTAAAAAGTATGCTGACATTAAATGGACGAAGGAGAACCTTAAATCTTTTTAGAAAACTAAAGATGCCATAACCACTACCCTAGTGTTGAACTATCCTGACTACTCTAAGAGTTTTAACATATAATAATTTACTTCTGAACACACCATTGTTGCAGTCCTTTCCCAAAAGGATGATGAAAAATGAAATACCAATAACATTCATGAGTACATGACTCAAAGGAGCATAGCTAAGATTTAAAATGTTTGAAAAACAAGCTTATGTTGTAATATAAGAACTTGAAGTTTTCAAAGGTATTTTTGGTTTGAATAAGGTTATATGCTGCATTCTAGTTATTGCTATAAAAGATGTTTCACCCAACCAGAGCCTATAGGTAGTCCTTCTAGGTGGATGGTCAAACTACTACAATATGATGTGGAATTTAAAGTTGTAAAAATCATTAGAGGATAAGGTTTATCTAAATATCTAGCCAAAAAATAAGGAGAAAACATGCATAACATCACCAAAGTTGATGATATGTATGAAATAAAAAGAATTGACAATGATGAATGTAAATGGTATGATTATATCTTAATGTATCTTCAAACCCTATTTTTTCTAAAGGCATATCTGTAAATAAAATGAGTTTAATTTAACAAGCACAAAAATATTACACGCAAGAAGGTAAACTCTACTAGAAACATCCAAATGGAGTATTATTGCTCTACCTATTTGAAAAATAAACCCTTGAGGTAATAAAATAATTTCATGATGGATTCTACGGGGTTCACTTTTCTCCAAAAGTAACTGCCAATAAAATCATGATAACAGGCTATTATTGGCCTTCTTTATTCAAAGATATTCACCAATATGTGAGAAGCTATCATAACTACCAAGTGTTTGCAGGAAAGAAATAATTAACACTGATACCCCTTAAGATAATACTCATAGAAGCACCTTTCATACAATGGGGAATTGACCTCATAGGTGAAATAAGCCCAAATTACTCGGGTAAACAAAAATGGATCATAACCACAATAGACTATTTTACTAAATGGGTGGAGGCAAAAACAACTAAGGTAGTTATAAATTTCTTAGAGAAAAATATTTTAACCAGATTTGGAGTCCCAAAGAAATTAGTAATTGACAACAAGAGGTACTTTATCTCCTTTGAAATGATAGAATTTTGTGCAAAGTATGGCATAGAACTTTCTCATTCTACCAAATATTACCCCCAAGGTAATGGACTAGATAATTCATTGAATAAAACTTTAATAACAAGAATTAAAATATCATTGGGTAAAAAGAAAAAGGAGTGGGATAGTGAATTGAAATTCACCCTATGGATAGATAGATTGTCTATTAAAAGGAATACATGTAAAACACCATATGAAATGGTATTCAAATAAAAGGCCCTATTACCCCCTTGCAAAGAAAGAATAGCCCTATCCTTGTTACTCAAAGATCATAAAATTACTAATGCTTTAAAAATAATATTAGATTAGATTTCACAATTGCATAAAGAGAGAAGAAATGAACTTAAAAAAATGGTAGAACAAACCCAAAGATAGTGCAACTTTTAAACAAAAAGGCTAGAGGTACTTTATTTTTTGAAGGAAACATAGTCATTTACTTGGACCCCAAAAATGAAAAACATGGAGAGAAAGGCAAGTTTGAACCTAAGTGGTTAGGCCCCTATCAAGTAGTTCAAGTTGTTTGTCAAAATACCTACAAGTTATAGACCTTAGAGGGTGAACTGATGAAAATTCCAATAAATTGCCAATACCTAAAACTATATCACCCTTGCTAGTGGGTCATAAGAGAATAAAAAGGGTATAGTAATCGATGTTTCTATAGTATATGTGGATCATTTCTTCTCATTACTTTTAAGCAGACACTAGGCAAAATATTTGGGTGGTTTTATACAATTATATTGGTCTTATGCCATAATCCCTATCTCTGGAAAAGAAAACGTAACTCTTAGGAGAGAACCATTGAACAAGTACTCAGTAGAACTAATAAGAACAGATGATACCATGGTTAATTTGGTAAAATATATAGAAGAAAATGAAATAGAGGTATATTCAATATGGCATAATCCCTTTCTAATAAAATTCCTTGATGCAAAATATATGGATCCTAAAACTAGAGAACTAGTGGAGGCAGAATATACTAGATTTCTAACCCAAGAAATATGGACCATGTCCTTTGATGGGGTAAAATCTCAAAAAAGAGCAGGTGCTGGTGTAAATTTAACAAATGTCAAGGGTAACTTTCTAGGAATCCCTTACAGATTAGAGTTCCCATGCACAAACAATGTTGCTGAACATGAAGCCCTATTGTTAGGATTAAGAAAAGCAAAAGAATTAGGCATAAACTACCTGAATATCACTGGAGATGTAGAATTGATAATCCAACAAGTCAAAGGTAAATATCAAACCAAACATCCTAGGCTAAAATTGTATAAAACTATAGTCTTGATTGAAATTGATAAATTTCTAACGTTCAACATTTCTTATATTACCAAAGAGCATAACCATATTGCAGACCTATTAGCAATTAATTCTTCAGGTGTAGACTGTCCAAAAATTGGCACAAAATATATGGAAATATTTCCAACCATTTTTATTTATAAACCTTCTATACCTAACAACGTTGTATACCTACAATTTTTTTAGGATGATGTATATATTAGAGATTTCATGACCCTAGAGAAACTTTATGATGTTCTATGTGAAGAGGAGGATGAATAAAAGTTCAAAAATATAATTAGAGAACTATAGAGGTAATTCAACTTAAAACAAATAGAATCCTAAAGGGGTTAATTTATTTAGAAAGCCTATTTGATGACTTTGATAACGCATATAAACCACTCCTCAAAGAAAAAAAAGTTGATGACATAAACATTGGAACAAAAGAGGATCCCAATTTGGTTAAAATTGATAAAACTTTACCAAAAGTAGAAAAGAATAGTATATCAACTTTTTGAAGGAAAATAAAGAATATTTTTCTTGGATTTATGAAGATCTAAAGATGTTCAAAAGCAATGTCATGACTCATATCATCCCTCTCAAAGAATATGCAAAGCCATTCAGGAAAAAATAGAGGAAATTCAACCCCACCTTGCATCCAATCATGCAAAAAGAAGTCCAAAAACTATTGGATGCAAAAATAGTAAGGAAAGTAGTGTTTTCTTCCTAGATAGCAAATTTAGTGCCAGTAAGGAAGAAAAATAAAGAAATTAGGCTTTGTGTTGATTTCTAAAATCTAATTAAAATTTCACTCAAGGATAATTAACCTCTGCCCAATATGGAACAATTGTTGGAAGTTGTAGTTGGCTCATCTAGAATGTCATTACTAGATGGATTATTAGGATACAACTAAATTTAAGTACACCCTGAAGACAAACATAAAATTACCTTCACTACACCTTGGGGAACCTTTGAATACCTGAGAATGTCATTTGGCTTAATGAATTTAGGAGAAATATTCCAAAGGGACATGGACTTTTCTTTTAAGGGTCTAATGTTCAAGATAGTTATGGTCTATTTAGATGACCTAACAGTGTTTTCAAATAACCCAAGAGATCATCTTGAAAACTTAGCCACAATATTTACTAGATGCAAAGAATATGGGATATCCTTGAACCCAAAAAAGTGTATATTCAATGTAACACAAGGTAAACTGTTAGGACATATAGTATCAAAAAAAGGAATAAACACTGATCCTTCAAGGATAGAATTCATTTCTAAGATATATTCTCCTAAAAAATTGAAAGGAGTTAGATCATTCTTTGGTAAAATTAATTTCGTAAGAAGGTTTGTGCTAAATTTCACTTAGATATCCCAACCTATTAACAACATTATTAAAAAGTATGCCTACATTAAATGGATGAAGAAGAACCTTAGAGATTTTTTAGAAAATTAAAGATGCCATAACCATTGCCCTAATGCTAAACTATCCTAACTACTCTAATATTTTTAACATATAATAATTTTCTTCTGAACACACCATTGTTGCAGTCCTTTCCCAAAAGGATGATGAAAAAATAAAATACCAATAGCATTCATGAGTACTTGATTCAAATGAGCACAATTAAGATTCAAAATAATTGAAAAATAAGCTTATGTTGTAATACAAGCACTTGAATATTTCAAAGGTACTTTTGGTTCAAATAAGGTTATATGTTGCATTCCATTTATTGATATAATATATATTTTCACCCAACCAGAGCCTATAGGTAGTCCTGCTAGGTGGATGGTCAAACTACTACAATATGACGTGGAAATTAAATCTGTAAAAATCATTAGAGGATAAGGTTTAGCTAAATATCTAGCCAAAAAAGAAGGAGAAGACATGCATAACATCACCAAAGTTGATGATATGCATAAAATCATAAGAACATATAATGTTGAATGTAAATGGTATGATGATATCTTAATGTATCTTCAAACCCTATTTTTTCTAGAGGCATACTTGAAAATATAATGAGGTCAATTAAATAACAAGCGCATACATATTACATGCAAGAAGGTAAACTCTATTGGAAACATCCAAATGGAGTATTATTGCTCTGCCTATTTGAAAAAGAAACCCTTGAGGTAATAAAATAATTTCATGATGGATTCTACGAGGGTAACTTTTCCCCTAAAGAAACTGCTAATAAAATCATGAGAGCATGCTATTATTGGCCTTCTTTATTCAAATATATTCACAAATATGTTATAATTTGTCATAACTACCAAGTGTTTGCAAGAAAGAAATAATTAGAAGTGATGCACCTTAAGCCAGTAATCATAGAAGCACCTTTCACACAATAGGGAATTGACCTCATAGGTGAAATAAACCTAAATTCCTTAGGTAAAGTTAAATGGATCATCACCGCAATAGACTATTTTACTAAGTGGGTGAAAGCAGCCCCTCTAAGAAATTCAACAACTAAGGTAGTCATAAATTTCTTAGAGGAAAATATTTTAACTAGATGTGGAGTCCCAAAGAAATTAGTAACTGACAATAGGAGGTACTTTGTCTTCTTTGAAATGATAGAATTTTGTGCAAAGTATGGCATAGAACTTTCTCATTCTACCAAATATTACCCCCAAGGCAATGGACTAGCTGAGTCATCAAACAAAAACTTAATAACAAGAAGTAAAATATCATTGGGTAAAAATAAAAATGAGTGGGACAGTGAACTAAAATTTATCCTATGGGTAGATAGATTATCTATTAAAAGGAATACATGTAAAACACCATATGAAATGGTATTTGGAGAAAAGGCCATGCTATCCTCTTGCATAGAAACTCCAATATCACCTAGATGACCTCTATTGGGGCTATAGATGCCTGACTGGCAATAGACTAGGTCCAAAGGGATCAAGGTCATCTCCACCAGAGCTATAAATGCTTGACTGGTAGTGGAGCAATGACAAGGCAAATATATTTAAGAATGAAATCGCTAATAGGCCTAACTCCTCCAAGATGATGAAATTTTGTAAGATGAAGAAAAATTAAAAATAATACACAAACATACACTCTAAGCCAAGGCTTGATGTGATAGTAACCTCTGATTGATTTTTTCTAACTCCACCTTAAGATATTGCTAGAAAACTAGGCTTCATAAGCAAAATTTTATTTGACTTTAGATCAGAACCTTTTATTTTATTGATTAAGAACAATGTCAATTTTTTTAGGGCTCTTAGATAATATTTTATTTTTGTTTTTGGTTGTGCTCTCTTTCTTTTTCATCTAACATTTAGAAATAAATCTTTAGATCAATCCATTGAAGTCTTTTTTTAATAACTGGAGAGCTTAAAGTTCTTAAGTGCCTCATGTTTTTGCCACCTGTCCCAATTAGAGCCTATGTTGTAGCTAAAAATGATACAACATGAATGTACCCCTAATTTCAAAATTTTGAAGGTCATTAGAGGTCCATATCATTTGTGAGACATTTCAAAAAATATTATCATGGACTCTGAGTTTCAGTCTTAATAAATCCTTCAAATTCCTAAATCATTCATTTTCAAGGATTCTTGTTATCATGTTAATCATCCTTCATGAAATTGCCTTGCACCATGAAAAGATAAATTTCAAATGAATACCAATGTGTCTTGCAAAAAGATCTCTAAACTAAGCCCACACCTTTTCACAAGCCAACATTTAGTCTCTTAAGCCATTAAAATTCATTTGTCAAATTTTATTAAGGCTATAAGAGTAAAATCACCCCTAAGAAGTAGAATAATATTTTTATAAAAAGCTTAGGATAAGCCTAGAAGGTTCCTTGCCCATATTTCCCTAAGTGTACAAGCAATCGGCCCGATTGACCAAAAATTGGAAATAAAGCAAAGGTTATCGACCAAAATAGATCAAGATCAACCTAAAAGAGATTGATTTGCTGATAAACAAAATACCATCAACCGAAAGGAAATAAAAGATCAAGAGTCATCCAACTTGATATCGACGATAAAAAATTATTGACTAAAATAGAAGTGAGAGAACCCAGTCAAAGCTGAAAGGTGAAAATTCAAAGAATAGAACAAAGAATTCTTTCAGGTGATGGGAAGAAAATATCGACCGACCAATGAGTGCTAAAGAAATTTTTTCAATTGATCATGATTCAAAGGTTCAGGATCATCGACCAAGCCAAATCGATGACTAGCAAAGCTTTAGTACCAAGGATCGATCGATTGAAAATACAGTCAAAATTCTCAGTTAAATCTAACATATCACTATAGATTTTCCAACTTGGGGGTATAAAGTTGTCTTCACAATTGGGTTAATATTTCCATAGTCCTAGTTATTATTAAATCTAAACTTCAAACCTTAGGACCCCCTATTTTATTCTTTAAAATTATGTTTTAAGGGTAACAATATGGGACATGCACATTGGATCCTTAAAAACTTTAAAACCTAAGCAAAATCAATTACCTAGAGAGGTGTTTAGTCATAAGTATCGAGTAATGTTGCCCCCCAAACCTTTGGTTGTGGTTTGCAGGAATTCCAATTCAAGGCCATTTAGCTAAAAAGCAACTTTGATTGATCAACCAAGCTAGTGGAACTATGGCCGCTCGATCAAGAAAAGAAGTAACGTGGACAAATCTGAGCAGTCAAAATATTTTTGATCAACAAAGATCAACACCCAAGATTAATCAGTTGAGAAAGTAAAGAATATAATTAATTAAACCATGATAATATGTTCCTTTAAAGAGGGTCATCAACATGTTCCCCCCCCTTCTCTTTGATTTCCAATGTTATAATTTTACTAAACCTAACCAAAAAATTTATTTATATATTCATGAAATAAAGGAGCAACAGGTTTTGACCAAGGGAAAAATTACTATCTATGGCCCATGCAAAAGAGGAAATACCTACCAACAAAAAGGAGATAAATATATAAATCCATTGGCCAAGCAAATCTGAGATATTGAGAGTTTAGGCCAAATGAGATAGGCGTTCGAGATGGACCGAATGAGGTGAAGGCACACAAAGTTAAGTTTTACATAAACTTCATATTAACTAACATCATTATTATGTTTATCAACCTGAAGGTTGGCATAGACTTAATGTGAAGATGTACAAGAGTACACAAGGTCACTCGATCAAAACTTAATATCAATTGGCCGAAAACTAATGAATGACGAGGGCTAATTGGTCGAGCATCGAATAAATAAATGAGAAAGCTTCATCTGACTCACAAGAAACTATCAGCTCAAAATATTCAAAATTAAAGAAATTAAAGCACCTATTATCTAACCAACTATCAATTCTCACAAATTCATGCATGCCATAAAATCTACAACGTGCACTAGTCGATTGATCACATGATTGGAGTGACATTGCACTAAAGTAAGATCTTATGGATCCCCATTTGAGAAGGCCAGTAAAGCACTCAAATTTATGATGATCTCACTAACAAAACTATGGGCCAATCAGGAAGTTGTAGGTACACAAGCCAACTATGGACCTTCTCCTCGGATCTATCTAGGCACATGCTTTAATACAATGTGAATTAATCAAACGACTTAAAACTAGACGTGTATATGATTTGATGGCCTATTATACAAATCAATCAAAAGGTAAAGATTAATGATGGGCCAATAATTATGGAGAGTGAGGTGGTGAACCAAATATAGTGCTGGTTGGTGTAACATTAATGATGTTTCATGTGGTAACTAGTTTAAAAACATACTGATAGCAGCAAGTGACTTATAGATCTAAGAACATCCTTGAATCATAGAGAGCCAAGGAAACTAGTCATAGAGATTCATAACATGGAATATTAAAGTGCATTTATTCCCAAGACTAAGGTTGAGAAAGTAGAAGAAAAAATTCCATTTAATAAAATGACAATGAGGAAACCTGCTGAGCAAGTATAGGGTGAAGAAGAGCTTGCAAAATTTTATTTCCAATCAAGCATAGAAAAATGGCAGTATCCACAATATTTGATAAAAAGTATTTTCAAGAAAGCATACGTAGATAAAGATAAGAAGAGCCCTCACTCCAATAAAGGAAGGACCAATTTAACAAAACTATTATGCCCAAGGCTATATTTTCCCCTTGAATTGTTGTCATGGTTGATTGTGTTGTATAACCCAAGGACCAAAGCTATAGTGAATGGTAGAAAAAAACCTATCTATAGAATCATACTAGAAATGATTTAACATATATTTAGGCTAGAGAAAGCTATGTTGGTTTACGATGCAACAGTGGTCTCTTCACAGGCCCGACACATGGTTGGCACCACCTTCTATGGAAAGCTATTCAACTATAACAAATTAGTGTCCATATACTTTCCCATCCACAAATCCTTAATTCATAGGTGGTCAAAGGATTATGCTAACATGATTCACATAATTATGGTGCTCAAGGATCTAAATTGGATCAGGATGGAATTCATGTTTACAATGCAACAAGACCTAGAATTTTCTAATGTACAGGTGGTAGAACTTAATATGTGACACAATAGACAAAGAGTTCATAGAATTACAAAATGTAATAAACAAGGATCAAGATTTCATGCCTCACTTCTCCCATGACTCCTTTCTCAACCATTTTATAATCAAATAATTTAAATAAATCTCAATTATCCAATTAGGAGGTGTGCCAGGAGCAATCATTCATGATAGTCTACCTTGCATACAGGAAGGGGCCTCCACTTTTTCAGAGTTTTCTAGCAGATTTTTGACTACCATGTATCATGTGATCACTGAGAAAGAGCCCCCCAAGATGAGTCTAAGCATAGTAAAATACCTTGAAGAAAAGGGGGTAGGGACTTCTTTCTCACAAAGAAATTTAGCTTCATCAATATGTATGGGACCAAGTTACCACCCAAGGCTTTATCCACTTTCTATCCTAGATAATTGGCTACCTTAGAGATGGAAAGACAATCTATAGAAGAAACTAGGTTGAGATTCAAGTGGAAGCAAACAAGAATTCATTGGGTCACTACACCTGGTAATATAGGGTAGTATGGATATAGAGGATACCCCAGTTTAATGAAAGCATAACAAAAAATGGACTCCTACTATTTTGTAGAAATCACTTGGAGACCATATTATCCCAATGGATGCTACAAGGACATCGCCATTGAACCAAAATCTATGACACATAGAGGAGATGAATTTGAAGAAACTCTTTTGTGGGCTCAAAAGGAGGGGGTGACTTAGAAGAATATAGAACAATTAGAATTTAGCAAGGGCACATAATAATATATAAATGGTGGGGAATTACCCTATAGATGTCAATTTGATAAAGGATACCATAGTGGATAAAATAATACCATGAGTATTTTCCATACCCCTAGAGGAATTCATAGATCCCCTTATAGAAATTTTCAATCAAGAACCTGATAAAATTGAGATACTTTCCACATTTGTGACTCAAATAATAGGAGGTACCCCTGGTGTCTCTTCCACTCCTCAAACCACTAATATGGATAGGGGAAAAGAGATTATCCTAGTGTCCTCTGCATCAAGCCAGTCTACAACTAAAATTTTAGCAAAGGCTTTGATGATCCCACAATAATTTTAATAGATAGCCATAGGTTCACCTCAAGCAGTGCTTATGGATTTGTAGATAAACAACAAAGAGATTAAGATCTCTATAGTAGCAAGGGAGAAGATACAGAAAAGTGGAGGATTCATTGATGTTTTCAAATACTACCATGTAGAAGCTCCTAGCCCTTCAAACTCTCCCCCACATAAGAGAGCTAGAATTAGAATGAGTATTGGTGAACGTGTAAGCATAACCCTGGTCAAAATAAAAGATAGTACAAAATACATTCTTAAGGAAGAAGAACATATTCAAGCCATAATCAAAGGGAACAGAAGCATTGACAAAGAGTAGCATGGAAAGTATTATTCCCTCATAAAGTTCTTTCCCTACCACCAATACCATGATCACCATTCCTACAAAGGGAGTAGAATTACTCCAAATAATTCCTAAAATAGGATATGCAAAAGTAGTAGGGGAAACAATGGCTTTGTTGAAATGTGGAGTGCAAGTACATTCATATATTGCACTGGCTATAGAGAAGGAAATAACATCTCAAAAATCTAAAGTGGAATTGTTACATGTAGAAAATAAAAAACTATAGAAGTCAGTAAAGGTTAAGGAAAAATACATTCAAAGTACAAGAGACTACAGTTTTTAGTGCTCATAAGTAAGTACAAAGAGAAAATAATCAAAATCATGGGAGAGGAAGCTAATATGATTGATGGATGCTGTAGAGACTTTGGAGAAATAATGGAGACCAATAAGAAAATAAAATCCCTATTAGAAAGAGGATATAAGAGGATGGTGACTATTTCTTTAATCTATAAGATATGCCACCTTGATTATGATCAAATAAATACTAAATGGGTGACCATAGCAAAATGGCCAAAGTCACAATTGCCAAGAGGAATTTGAAAGATTCACCAACCTTGTAGCTGGTAGACCCTGATGGAAGATTTCGGTCAAGGAGATTGAGGATGCTGAACCTGATATGATTACTAAAGTAGAGAAAGCTAATCTCAACCTACTAAAGCTAATCAATATAGAAGGGTTCAAAAAATTGGTTATTAAATATATTCAAGAGTTTCAATTTGATAAAACAAATGAAGATAAGTTGTCAGACCAAATCATTTCCTTGACAAAAGATACCTATGATATAATCAGATTCTTTCAGGCTAAGAAGGTAACCTTGAAAGAATACAAAGTCAAGGTGATGATGGTATTGGATAGAATTAATGCTGTCAACACAATAAATGAAGAAATTTGAATACACATTGTTGAATTAGTCGGGGCTAGTCAAAAAGAAAAAGATGCAATCAGGAGAAGTCAAAAGTCATCAGATTCAATAGGCAATGTGGGACCTGTAATAGGGGAAAAAGGAAAAGAAATTTCATAGCACAAGATTATATAGTAAGACCATGTGGATGTTAGTTGGGCCAATTTTTATATACTAACAATATTAATCTTGAAAACTAATATCGGGTTGTAATACACCTAACCAATAATAGGGCAGGAGATGGTGCCAAGTGGAAGGTCCAAATTTGAATTTTTTTGGCAGTTACAAAGCACTGCAACTATAAGAAGGATGTTCATAGCTAGAAATAAGGATCAAGCTTTTGATAGCATATTTTTATAAAAGGTGTACTTGAGTGCTCTATTATTTAATTTTGTATTTCCCTTTGTGTCTTTCTTCTTTTCCATCCCTTATTCTTCCCATTGTTGTACATGTTTTGATAGGAAAGTACCCAAGAAGCTGAGAGCATTTCCAAATTATTGAGTCAGATGTTTAGAGACTCAACTATTACCAAATAGGAACAGGAGTGAAAATTCCTTATTATGATATTCAAAGAAGGATTTTTATTGTATTAATATTTAAAATAGTTCAATGGCAAATTCAAGCCAACTCTTCATGTAATCAGTTCTTATATTTGTACAATTCTAGGCTTCTTTCCAGTTATATATTTGTTATCAGTCTTGTGTGTGTCTTCATTATAGGTTATATTATTTGAATACATAATGAACATTTCTTTCATTGGTAAAATTTTATGTTTATTATGATATTTGAATGAATTTAATTACACCAATTCTTTCTTTTTACCCATTCTTTCTATTTCAATGAGTTGTTATTAAATATTGCTACAATAGCCCAAAGGACTAAGGCACCAGTCATACACATAAGGTATAATTGAACTGTTGTTGTTTAAGCTTGGTCAATTTCATAAAATATTAACTCACTATCATAAATTTGGAAGAGCATGAACATAAAATGTTCAAAACTTAAAGTTCACATCAAGGGTTTCCTTACCATACCTTGTCTATCTAGAAAATATAAAGAGCTCTATTCCTATTTTAAAGAGGTAGGTTGACCAAATCCTATTATTGCTCATTGGCAATTGGTTTTTCTTGTAGCATGATAACTTATCCCAAGGATGCAAGAAAAAACTACAAGTCCTTAACTCCATAGGGTCCTAATAATAGCATGCCTATTCATCTTAAGGTTGTCTCCCAATCTATATTCATACGTAATGAATCACAATGAGAGCAAGTTGTTCATTCAATCGAGACCCAAGCTTATCAAGATTAGCTCACTCAGGTAAAATATTTCCTAAAACTTGGTAGTATCCCTTTGGGATTTTCACATGCTACAAAATGAACATTCAAATAAAAAGCAACCAAATACGTCTTGTTAGAAGATATCCTTTATCATCGAAGCTATGATGGTCTTCTCCTTCATTGTCTAGAGCTCGAAGAATGTACTTGGATAATTTTGTAAGCTCACGATGGTACTTATGGTTCCCATATTAGTGATATTGCCATCACTAAGAACATCCTTCGAATGGGTTATTATTGGTTCACTATGGAGAAATATTGGTGTGCTTACATTAGGAAGTGTGTGAAATGCTAGCATCATGCTAATATTTTGCACTTACCCTCCCAAGCCTTACAACCGATTCAATAGGTATGGTATTTTTTGTAGTGGGGCTTTGATTTAACTGGGAAAATATTGCCCTCATATGAGGGTTGTCACTTGTTTATCTTAATAGCCACAAAATACTTCATCAAGTGTGTGGAAGCTATCTCTCTTACCACTATGACCGGGTCTTGCATTATGGATTTCATACTCCATAATATCATATGTCATTTTGGTATTCCATCAAAGATTATCTTGGATAATGAGACTTCGTTTAAAAACAAATATGTATGTGCTTTAACTTCCAAGTACAACATTCAGCATAATTTTTCCATGACCTACTATCCACAAGACAATGGGCAATCAGAGGTATCGAACAAGATTGTAGTTACCACCATTAAGAAAACCATCAAATAAAATCACAAAGATTGGCATCTTCAACTACTTCTAGCATTATGGGCTTATTGCACTAGCAATCAGACACCCACTGGGGAAACCTCATTTTTACTAGTTTATGACATTGAGGCCATTATACCCTTAGAATTGGAAATTCCCTCATTGCACATATCACTCCAAGAGTTCATCGACAATGACACTACGTGACAAGCTTACTTTGATCAATTGAACCTTCTTGTTGAATATCACATTAATCCTCTCAAGCACCTCTATGTTTATCAATATCACCTTAAATGATCTTACAATATGAAATTCCACCTAAGGGATTTCAAATTTGGAGATCTTGTGCTCAAGGAAAATCAACAAAACTCCAACTTATCGTTGCACTTGTGAGACAAATTCATGGCAAATTGGTTAGGCCCTTTTATCATCATGCAAAATATAGGGCTAGGGACTTACCATATCGCTTCTCTTGAGGGTGTTGAGGAACCTAAACCTCTTAATATTCTCCATCTATAGGTATTTCATGCATAACACATAATGCATCAAAAAAATCAAAATCACAAAAACAACAAAAAAATCAGAAAACATAAAAAGACAAAAACAATACAAAATATAAAAAATACAAAAAAAAATTCATAATGTCATCATGCATTTCATTACAATAATCGATTAGTTGCATTAGATATTTGCATCAATTAAACTTACATTAGGAAAATTTGCATTTGCATTATTATGAATGACACCATGTTTGTATGTCAGTCATGAGTCTTAAATCAATCTTATCCATCATTATCATTTACAATTTTTCTTTAAAGCTTTTTCTTATTAAGGGGTCCTCATAAGATAGGTTAGATACTGTAAGAAAATTAGCAATGATCTTTAGATGACCACTAACTATTTTACGCACACCTTTTAGTTTATAAAAGATCATAGGGAAAACCCCCACATACCATATATCACTACCATCCACATTCCCCTTTGTGAGTAACTATGTTTTTCAACACAACCAATAAGTTGCTATAGGGTGTTCACTAGGGTTTTCAGTCATTCAACCATCCCTAGTTCTCTTTTTATATTTTGTAGAAAGCTATCTTGGATTTTAGAAAGTAAGGTTTTGCTTTGATAGTACATTGCATATGTACAAATTCTAACATAATTTTACATATTTAACACCTAAGTTTGAACAAGGAAGGATGACACTACAACATAATCCTTGATCCATTAAGTAAAAGGTTTCCCTTGATCATCCTATTATTTGCATAGTCTAGGATGCTGAGAATTGAAAAAAGGACAAGCTCCCCCCTACCAAAGCAATCTCCTTGCTCTTCCACATAATGAACAAGTTCCAAAAAAAAAGAAACAATGGTTTTCACCACTAATAAAACCCCTTGCTTCCAAAAAAAGTGGTTTTCACCACTAAGAAAAAAAATGAGCAAGTATCCCAAGAAAAAAAATAAAAGAAGGGGGTAATGAGCTTGAATCCTTATAATCCCTAGTTATTCAAAAGTTATGGGGTGATCTCCATTATAGTAATAGATTGAATGAAACCCACATGCCAATGGAGTAGCCTTACACATGGCAATATGTCTATCACACTAGTGATCTTTTCTACAATCCAATGTCAGCTTGCGAATGAGCTAGCTTTTAGTGGCTTGTATTGCCTAGTAGATATTTCAGCTACATCCAAACTCAAGATAAGATGACCATAGGGTGACCCTCATTACAATAATGGGTTGCATTAAACCCGCCTGAAAATGAGGTAGTCTTATGCATCATCTAGTACATTCACTTTGCACACACAGGGATATTGAATATCTGGGTTTTCATAATAGACTTGTATCTTTAAGAGTTTTGTGTAGCTAGTGTACAAAATTTTGACTAGTCAAGTAGGGTGTCTGAGTCTCATGAAAAACCTTAAAATTACTTCATAGCACCTATCTCATTATCCTATGTAGTTTTCCTTATGATGTTTTGCTTATTAAGGGGTCCTCGTAAGATAGGATAGACATCGGATGAATATCAAAAATGATATTTATATGGCCACTGAATATTTTACACACACCTTTTAGTTTCAAAATATCATAGGGAAAACCCCCACATCCCATGCATATCTCATCTCACACATTCACATCCAAATGTATAACTTTTATGATAAAGTTAACATTTTAATCCATGACTTTTATATATTCTCTAGTGTCTAGCAATAGTTTGTTAAAAACATTTGCATTTTTTTGATATTGGGTGACAAAATAGGGTTTTGAAAGGGGACCTAACCCTTTTACAAGAGAGGCCTGATTATATTGGAAAATAAAAACCACAGGCCAAAAAAATAGATCCTAGTAAAAACCACATACCTTTCCTCCTATGAATGAATGATGCTAAAGATATAACAAAAAAATAAATTACAAAGATACTACCCAGATAATTACACATTATCTTTTATATCAATGACCTTGATAGAAACTAACAACCCACTTCAATCAATTTATAATATTATTCAATCTAATAGGCTGACCGTTAGCCACTAATGCAACTATTCTTTGTAACGGCAGTGGAAAGTTGTGATGCCAATATTTTTTTACCACTATCCACCCCCATATTGGTCATAACATCAACAACATGATTACCTTGTCTATAGATATGATCAATTCCAACATCTTGAAGTGTACTTTATAATGTTAAGTATAAACCTATTCTCTGTTTATCCTGATTTCAAATCTCTAATAATGTTTAGAGAGTCCCCTTGGACCATAAATTTTCTATAACCTCTATCACAGTTAAACACATTTAGATTCATTCATCATGTTTTAAGCAATTAAAACATACATCCACAATTTGCATTAGAACATCCAAAAAAATTAGTGCATCTCACACATTAGATTTTTTATATCAATAACATAAATTAAATTTCATAATTACATAAACAAATTGGATCATACATATAATATAGGTGTCACATCCATACATCACAAAATATAGGCATACACCCATCATTGCATCCATAAAAAAAAAAACATAACAAAAATACATGATAAGCCATAATTAAAATATGATATCATATATATCATAAATAATATCTAGTACATCATGGTACAAAAATGATCATAGGCTACAATAGAGTGGGTCCTTGAACCTCACACTCTTAAAAATAAGATAAGACACGATAAGTCAGGCTGGTCCTGCATCACTGCTCTCACCCCACCCTTAGCCCCACTCTAATGAGGTTGATAATATCCACTAGCCTCTAAACTCTGAGGAGGATCTTGAAATAGAGAAACACACTACCTCATTGATGGCTACACCAACTTTAATACGTTGCACCTAATGAGGATCATGTGGGTAGTATGCCTCCACACTGCTCCACATCATCCTCCAAGCTCATAATATACACTTAATTTAATCATCGAAGCCAGGAATACTGATCTACCTATGCCTGTAGAATCACCACATCATCCATGGCTTGGCTACCTACCCCTATCTACCCCTAAGTCATAGTCAAGGTCATCACCTAAGCCTATAGAGTATCTCACTCTACTATCCTAATAGTTAGCTAATCCTATAGAGCATCTCACTTTATTGCCATGCTCTCCATATATTTCTTTAGAGCATATTGCTATACTATCACCCTATCAATCATCACTTGGGAGATATCCACCAAAGTATTAAGAATGTTCCTCTCCTTATAGAATCCTCTCCACTACTACATCCCTCTAGCTAGCTATATTTATAGTATGATAATGATAGTATCCTACTTTTCCAACTACACCTAAAAAGATTGTACCTATCCTCTAGGTTGTCCATATGCATCTTGGGATCCTCATCATCCCCACCCTCATCTTGTGGCTCCTCCACTCTATTTGTGGTCTAGCTCCACTCCACCTCCATTTGGAAATGCACTCATCACTCATTCCTAACCTCCTTGTCCTCGTCCTCTACCTTAGTCCTAACTGGTCTACCCTTAGGTCCACCTTCCTACCATAGTTGAGTGATCCACTAGGTGTCATACTCTATAGTGGTACATGGATCCTCCACACCTAGATCAACTAGCATCTAATACACCTCATCCCCTAATAGATATACTCATGGCCAATCTAGTTTTACCTCATCTTCTCAATGGTAGTAAATGATAGGCTTCTCAAGTACACCCTAGAAAATCCCAAACTATCGAGTAACATGAGAGTACTGGAAATACTCCCACTCTATCCCATGTCATCCAATAAACCACCACCCACACCTCATGCCCTAGCTAAGCTACTACCTATGTCCATGCTAGGTAGTCCCTATAGGATTGCCATATCACTTGCCCTACCCTATATCCCTCCAAATATCCCACATAATGAGTAAGCCTACCTAAATGAGGTTGTGTTCGATCCACCTCTTGATCTCATCTCCACTAAGATACATATCCTATATTTTGATCCTCAATAAAAGCTCATTCTAACCAAGGAAGTGCATTTGGCCTATCCACTTGAATATGTTCCCAACTCTAGATTTGGATTATGAAGCTACAACCCAATCTATGCTTGCCCTGATGATGTATCTTGTATAAATCATCATACATAAGGGCTAGTAGAGTGCTCCACATGCCATAATAAATGGATATTTAGTGCCACACTCCACCAAATCCTATACTTGGTCGAGGAGGTTCCATGGGAACCTCACTCCTGAAGAGTCAAGAAGTAGGATGTTAGACATGAGTGACATTAGTACTACATATCTATTGGTAAAATGCCATGTGGTATACCATACCCTGATGAGAACTCTACCACTCTCCATGCATTGCCTTGCAACCTCTAAATACTCACAAAATATCCTCTGCAATACTCTACTTTGCTCAACAATTGGAGTGGAAGTGATAGGGTATCCCTCAATCAAAATGCATAAAATCTGATACATGTCCTCCAATGTGACTATCATATTACTAGTAAAAATATGGAAAGTGTTGGTGTGGCTATCCCATCGATCAACCAATGCAATCATAAAGTCCTAGTCATCCATCACTACCTATAGCCTTGTCAAGTACTTAATGCCAATGACCTTAATCCACTTTCAATCATACCTTGAGAGGCATACTCACTATCTCAAAACTATGGGAACTCTATGAAAAGCCCTCAAAAGTTGAGTATACCAAGCAAACAATCAGACAATCAAAATTAAAAAAATCAAGGTATAAGGTATTTTCATTGAGGTCATATTGGTCCAAAATGTCTCTTCTATGGTCATATCGAGTCAAGACGGTCTCTCCTCACGGCCATCCTAGGGCAATATGGTTGCTGCAATGGTCAAAACCATTCAAATATCATTATCCCATCCTGAGATGACCCCTAAAACCATAAGAGGGACCATACCTCTGTGATATGGCCCCAAAATTTAGGGCAAAAACATGTCAAAAACAAAAAATAAAAAAATAAAAAACTAAAACAAACACAAATAAGAAGAAAAATGTAAACAAACATTAACGCAAACTACAACAACCTACACTACATTCTAATCTACAATTAGATTCATTGCCTAATTTTTAAGTGAGGTTCATTTTTCAAAATTAATTAGTGAGGTTCATTTTAAAATCATGAAATAACAAAGGAGAGAATAAAGTGACTACCTTCCTCGCTCTAGCTCCTTTGCTCGTCAAAGCCTCGGTTTGGTCCATGGTAGGAATGAGTAGAAAATCCAACAGTGCTTCACGTCAAATATTACTCTCCTCCTCTTCATCTCTCCTTTTCTCCAATTGCCAACAATGAAAATGATGTCAAAAATTAAAAAAAAATCACTTTTATATTTTCAAATTTTTGTGACCATCTCTATGGCAAATGGTCACATTCAATGCGATCGTCCTACCATGAGATGACCCCAAAAATTATAAAATGTAACCGTTTTAGCATGGGATGGCCTAAAAATTTGTAAAAATTCCAAAACAAAACTCTAAAAAAATATTTACAACCATTAAATCATAAAATCTCGAGTGAAACTCGTATTTATTAACTTACCCTATACACCTAGCAGTTGCACTGACTAATTATCCATGCAATATGGTTATATGGATAGGTTACCATAAGGCCACTTGAACAAAAATATATCATACACAAATCAAAGCATTATCATCTCAACTCCCTAAGAAAATAATAAGGTTGGACTTCTCCAAGGGATAGAGGTGTACATTTCCTTATTTCGCTCAGCCTCAAGTGATCCTCGTATATAGTTATTTACCTCTGAAACAAATTGAATTGCTATCATCTCAATTCCCTAAGAAAACCATGTGATTGAACTGCTCCAAGGGATAGAGGTGTACAATTACCAATAATGGTCAAAATCATAGTTGTAATAGGATTTTCCCCTTCTACTTTTGTGAAAGTCCTACAAAACCCTAAGCATGTCATTTTGGTAAAGCGACTCGTTACTTTTATCACCTTCCATCTCCTCATCGAATCATCGCTTGAGGGGGTAATCATATAATCAAAAAATTCATAATAAAAAGCAACAATCAAATACTCAATCATGCAAGTTGCATTCATCCAAGAATAATTACCAAAGGTAATCATGCTCTTTTTTCTTGGTGTAGACAACAAGAAAAAACAAACTCAAACAAAATATTTGATATGCTTGAAGTCATCACCTATGGATTAAAAAATTATGCCTGTGGCTAATAAATATATTATTATCACATGCAAACTAATAATGTCTACCCATGGCTAAAAAGTTTACCAAAAACTCAAGTTCTTCAACTTGTTGGAAGCAATGATTCTATGACTTCTACCCTTTCCATGATTGGGGCATCTAACATTGATTAGATCAATGAACACCATCAACCCTTAATTTAACTTTAGGTCATCTATTTTTACTTTGCATTGTGCTTTCACACAATGCATCCCAAAAATGGGTATCTATAGACACCTAAAATATATCATATTGAGGATACCACCTATATGGACACATTTCAAGGCCATATGACCCACCTTGGGCAACCCTAGGGCTTAACAGTGGTTTTTACCACTTAAACATGAAGGATTTTCCTTTGTAGCCATAATCATATTACCTTGAGAGGGCCCCCAATCATGATCGTCTCACCCCAATTTTGCCCACTGTAAATACTATCTCACCCCATGATGGTCGTGCCAGATGCAAGTTTCCATGCCACAATTCAAAGAGTTATATGTGCCAACTGGGCATAATGGTCAGTTGCACGATAGTTTTCAAGAAACAATTTGTTACCTTTCTTGATCCTAACTGCTTCTTGGCTTCTCTAGCAAGATTTGGACTCCCATTAGGAAGTATATTTAAAGGTTCCTAGCCTTCATTTAAATGATACAATTTTTATGCATTGAAATGCTATTGAATTGAATATTCAAAGAGCTCTCATTCTCAAAGCAGCAAAGTGCTATCAAAATTCAACCATGAAGCTTCCAAGCATGCCAATGGACCATATCAAAGGTTGAAGATCAAATTTGTACTTCTTGTACCATCTAACACCCTTTATTTAGTGTCAAATCCTACCACTAAGTCATTCCTTATGAGCACACCCTTGAACATCAATTCCATAAATCAAACTCGATGTCGACCTACATAAGCCACAAGGAATTCATTCGTAGTTCAATGACTGTCTTGCTCGAAGATGACCCACATGTATGACTGTATCACCTCAAGATGACTAGTAGGCAAGACCATCCCACACAGATATGGTCCCTTGATAAAGATATATTTTCCATGTTTTCTTTCTTTCATTAGATTTAACAACATTTCAATTACTGTTTAGCATAGTTATATTTCATTTTCATGTATTTATCTATAGTATTTTAGCTTTTTTTATCAATTTATTTATCATGGATATGGACCTTCTCTTGAAAGGTTCTTCATATGATTTTGATTCTCCATAGATTTTATTATGTGTATATTACAGGTCTTTTACATGGAGCAAATGGTATAAAGATTCACACATCACCATCATACACCGTGATAGTCCCAAGAACCTATCAATAATAAATTTGTGAGATGCAAGAGATATCCTAATGGATACACATTGGATTACTTTTCTTATTGTAAATTTGTATCAAATTGGTAGTAAATCCCTCAATGGTATCCCATTGTAACCTCTCTTGAAGGATATAAATAATATTAATAAAAAGGATACCATTATTACATATCTTGTTTTTGTCATTATGGTTACATAGTGTGCTATCTAGTTTGTTCTTTATTTAATTGCATAGGTGTATGATCTCAAGCATTTTTAGAACTATAACTATCATCTGCAATATTTTGAAAGGTGAGCACCCACTAATCACAGCCCAAGCCACACATTTGATGGGTTAAATTGTTTTAACCCAACCTCTAGAGAAGGTTGGTTCCTTTTCAACTTCTTGGGTGTTGACTCATTTAAGCACAGTAAAAATGAATAAAGGATAGGGGTAGAAATGATAAAGAGTTAAGAAGGATAGGGTTAGAAATATATGAATTAAAGGTGTGCAGATAAAGCTAACAATATAGGCATCTATAGAGAACACCTAATAGCAAAACTTTTAGAACAATACCTGGAACTAACAACATTCACAACTTAGCCATATTCAACATTAAGAACAATTGTATACTCTAAGAATAATTCCAAACATCTAGAGTATTAATAATCCAAATTAACATAATTATATTAACACCCAGACTAACTGTTGGTCCGGCTTTCATGCACACCCCGGGAAAAAGGATGAAAGCAAGGAAAGCTCCGGAGACACCCACGGGACTGATCCCACTCATCTTTAGGATCTAGCTGGTTATCCAAGGTGCGAGTTACAGAGTTGGGTCGAATGGCAATTCACTCTTTTCCACTTCTGGAATAGATTTCGATATGGACTTGCTCTGTTACCTTACAGGGGTTCTTGAACTCGTTCAGTAGTTGCAAAAGTTGTTGACAATCAGATTTAACTTGAATTCTTGATCTAGATCTCATGGGTCAGCAGATTTAAATAAAAGGCAAATAAAGAAAATAAAAATGGATCATTAACGGTAAGCAAAGAGAGGGTAGGGTAGGGCAGAAAAGAGAAGTTTATTAAACATCAATTGTAAACCCAAACTGTCAATCTTATCTATGCTATCAGCTTCACAACAGAACAAATCCCAGAAGAAAGTGTCCAGTCAGTCTAAGATCACTTTCAACTAAGAGCACAAGGCAGAGTGAAACAGATCTAGCATAAAATCATAAATCCAAGGGCAGCTGGTTAAAACTGGTATCTTTCACCGGTAGCCTAGCTCGCACAGTGAAGACAGAGCAATTAGAACAAACTTAACCTCAAATCTGTAATTTCCCCTAGTAGACAATAGAACAATTGAAGCCTAACAGCATATTTAATCTTGACAATGGCAGATTTACAGCATATATCTAACAAACTTTAAATGGAACGGATAAAAAAAGAAAATACACTTATCACACTCTGCAAAAGATTAGGCTCCTGGCCATGCTATCACAGAAAAGCTAAAGCACATCAACTCCAAGTCCGGAAACAAAGGATTTCACAAAATTTGCAAGAAATTGCTTATAAGCCTTTATTTCTAAGTCTCCGCCTCCTGCGATTACATTTAGAATTTGTATTTATAGACTCGGGACAGGACCCCGATCTTTTCCAAAATATCTTGCTCAAACCCTAAATCTTATCGCACTTAAACCCTAGGACCCGGGTTTTACAATAAAAATCCATTTAAAACCAAAGTCCGGATAGAACTTAACCCTTCGACAAATGCATGCGATCAACTGCCATAAATGGAGAAGATAAAATCAAATGCAACTTGCATTCATCCGCAGCTGCAAATAAATGCCTCCGTTAATTCTACTGGTGAGCCGGATGAGTCACCACTTCTCCATCAATTTGATCTCCGTAAATCCATCTCTGAGTTGAAATGGTCTCCATGCTATCAATTTTGCAATAAATCTCCATTAAATGCATTTACCGGCAGCCTCTCTTCTAGCATGGCGGTCCTTGACTAAATTTGCACTTTAACTTTGCCTTTATGGCCTTTCCCAGTTGTCCCGTAAGTGCTAGGTGGAATCCTGCATGAAAGACAAAAAGATGCATTAAATTAGCATTTTAATTAAATCAGAAGCTTAAAACATTAAAAACAGATTAAAAACCGCAAAATAAGCTTGCATGTCGGCTTCTGTTTGTCCCATTCATGCTTTGACACGTGTCGCTACCCCAGGAAGCCTTCTGTTTCCCGTCGGAATGCACTTTCAGGTCAACTATGACTTTCTCTCTCCTACCGCGATTCTGCGACATGTCGCGATTTCGCGACATGTCGTGAAATCGTGGCCCTGCCAGCGCATCGGCAACTTCCTCCCTCGTCGGCCGCGAAAACACGACATGTCGCGATTTCGCGACGTGTCGCGAAATCGCGACCCTCCTGGCCTCCGTACAGCCATCCCGATTTTCAGCCGCGATTCTAGAACACGTCGCGATATCGCGACAGTTCCGTACCTGCATGCGTTGACCGCGTTGACCGCAATTTTGGAACATGTTTCCGACTTAGCCGATTTTTCATCCTGCAGCCCACTTTCTCTCTCCTACCGCGAAAATGCGACATGTCGCGATTTCGCGACATGTCGCAAAATCGCGCTCTCCGTACAGCTTGCTTCTCTCGTCAAAAAACTGTCGCGATTTCGCGACATGTCGCGAAATCGCGACCTTTCTGGCACTTAGCTGCATTTTGACTTACCTGTCGCGATATCGCGACATTTCCGAAAAATGGAAGTGTCGCGATATCGCGACACTACCAAAAATGGAAAGTTTGATTTTTCAGTGAATTTATGCAACTGTTTTCTGGATTTTCTCGGTACCGGTGCAAGATTTT
Source organism: Wollemia nobilis (assembly GCA_028583015.1). Taxonomy (NCBI): domain Eukaryota; kingdom Viridiplantae; phylum Streptophyta; class Pinopsida; order Araucariales; family Araucariaceae; genus Wollemia; species Wollemia nobilis. The sequence continues at coordinate 5,866,381 of JAQPPZ010017129.1, forward strand.
GCTTGTGCATGAATGATTCTAGCATGTAAAAAGTGAATTCTTGGATAACACAGCTAGAATGCAAGAAAAAACACAACTTTAAAAAGGAGGCAAGCAAATTTGGATTTAAAACCTGAAAAGATCAAGAGGGTCCCTGCTGCAAAAAATGAAAGTTTAGAATTTTCTAAGGATGGAATCTCATTTTTCAGTGGGGGTGTGTTGCTTATCAACAAATGGCGATATCTGCGGGTAAAATAGTAGCACTATTTTAGAACCCAAGACTCTGGTTTCAAAACAAAATGACCATGCATCATGCCTTGCCACAGGCATTCTTCACAATAAATTGACTGCCAACTGCCAGCTGTTAAAATTTCCCAAGGACATACTGGGCTGGATTACTTCAAGGAAGATTTCTGATGTGCAATTACAAAGGTATAGAACTTTCTTCAAGGATGACTGAATTGAATGATAAACTTGGATTAATCAACTTTTCTAGATTGTAAAAGGGGAAACCGAGTAGAGCTCTGTTTACTAGTTTAGCTTTTTACAGCCTAGACAGAGTTACCCTTTAGATTTACACGACCCAATTTACAACTGTAGGGCAGAATCTAATATTGGCTGCCTCTTTTAATATATAACTCTTTTTTTCTTTTTTCTTTTTTCTCTTTTTTTCTTTTTTCTTCTTCTTTCCCTCTGAAATATATTAATATCTGAGACCTTAGAGAAATTACAATTTTCTTTTATCATTTGATCAATCTGGAACTGTTTCAGTCTAGGCATTGATAGCCTCTGGTGACACCCAAATAATTGCATGAACCATAGTCCCCTCTTATAACCAGACTTTTCTTGGATTCCCCAGGAGTTCCTTCAACTAAACAACATAACAGTTTTTCTATCATTAAAACAACTGTGGCAAGTAAGACACAAGATCCAATCATCTCTCTACCTTCATCCTGGATAACAAAATAGTTCCACAGTTCAGTGCAAGCAGACTATCTCAATTAGAATGGTGAACAGCATGGGCATAATTAGAATGGCGAACAGCATGGGCATTGGATGATGACCATGAACACTGGATTGAGGATTTATCAGCTAGGAATAAAACAATTTTCAGCAGGCTGACTTTTCATTGATTGCTCAGGCAAAGGTTAAAATACAGAATATTTCAGAAGCCAAAGGACTTTGCACAGACTTCCAAAGACAGGCACAGGCTTCTAAAGCAAGACAGAATAAAAACTGCACAGACTGCAAATAAAACTGCACAAGCAACTAAGACTAAAACTAAAACAAAAGACTGTACAGACAACAAAGAAAAGGAAAAGCAGGGAAGAAAATAAAAACTGTACAGGCAATAAAAGAAATAAACTAAAAGAACTGAAGCAAATAAAAATTGCTGAACTGCAGCAAAGCTAAACTGCAACAGCACTGAAATAAACTAAACTGCAACTGAAATAAAATAAACTGCAACTGCAACTGTACAGACAGCAAAGAAAAAGAAATGCAATAAAGAAAAGACTGTACAGACTAAAATAAAAGCAAGCTAAAATAAAAAGACAAAGAAAGGAAATAAAAAGCACTGACAAAAGAAATAAACTGCACAAGCTAAAACTGAAAAACAACTAAAGAAAACTGAAAAACTACAATCATACAGACATTTAAAAATAAAACTGCACTGACAAAGAAATAAACTGAAAAACAAATAAATTAAAACTGCAGAGCATTAAAATTAAACTGAAACAGATTAAAACTGCACAGACATTGAAATAAAAACTGCACTGACAAAGAAATAAAACTAAAAAACTTCAAAGCTTATTTACAATGCATACATATGTTACAACTTCCCTTCATACTCAAAAAATGCAGCAGTTGGGAAAGCAGAGAAATGGTGCTTTAAAAAATTTTGACCATGCAAGTAATTTAAAAAAAATTACCTTTCAAGTCCTGTTGACGAAATGCACTCCAGACTGTGCTTCAAAAATTTGCTATCTGGGAAAGACTTGGGTTTACTGTCTTCCCTGTCCCATTTGAAAAACAAATCTGCAACTCCTTCAAATTAAACAAATCATATAATAACAAATCATATGATAACATGTTTATGCTTCTAATTAAAGGGTTTGCAGAGTTCTTTCAAAAGGACTGAATGTAAAAAACCCCAGGATCAAATACTTTAAAACCTTGACAGACCCAGACCACCACATTTTCAAAATGATGTGACAACTGAAAGAAATCATGTTTTATCTGTATGCCCTGGTTCTTAACAACTTGAACATTTTGTGGTTGCTGTACTGCTTCAATATCCAGGACTTCAATTTTTATCCCTCTAGCAGAGTGTTTACAATTTTCATTTTCACCTGAGCCTTGCTTAGATTTAACCTCATCAATGTGCAATGTCCAAACATCATTGTTGTTATTGATTAGGGCTATAATTGTTCTCACCTTTTCAGTTGCCAAATCATAAACTCCAATATCTCGCATCAACACGGTTTATAGCCTCCTCTTTGACATTATGTTCGAAGTTGCGGGCTTATGTTGAGACAGTTCATCAATTCCAAGTTGGTCGACCACATTCATATTTACCATATTTTCCTCCTTTTCTTGAAATTCAACAGGTGGTCCAGAGTAAGCCTCAATCAAGTTAATGTTTTGTCCAACAATCGAGGCGAGTTCATAGAGGGTGATGCCAGCTTTAAGTTCCCTCATATCCTCAATGATGCTATCCTCCTCAGTTACTTCTGCATAGTGAGATTGAATCTCACTTTCATCATCCTCTGATGAGGAAGGATCATTATTAAGTTCTGGACTCTGACATCTCAAGTCATAACTATCCATTTTGAACTGTTGAAAATCTTGCATTTCATCCATAGAAGTCTGTACAAGACTTTCTGTCTTTTCAGGAAAAGTGACAAAATCTGAAACCCTAGTTGTACTATTTTTGGGTGAACTAGAAAGATCAATATTTCTTTGATCTCTAGGAAAATTTAACTCACCAGGAAAAACTTCAGATTTGGGTGGTGCCAGATCACAACTGTTCAGTTCAAGCACCTGCACTTTGAATTTGTCAAAACTTTTCTCTGTATTTTGCACATGCTGAGTGGATGTGACAGTTAACGTAGTTTCCTTGGGTAGAGCATGACATGTTGGCACTAACTCATGATGTGGAATGGGGTCTGGAACAGGCATGTTCTGTGTAACATAGGATATCAAAGGACTGCTCAGAATTTGAGGTCCTAGCTGTCTTTCAAGAATTAAGGCTTCTTTATAAGCCCCTGCCAGGGTTGTAATATTAATGTCTCTCTTGAGGAAAATAGAGGTCACCGAATCCAATGCATTCTTGTAGATTTCTAAGGCCAGATTTGCATTTGGGATGTAATGGCCAGTAATTCTACCGTAAGCTCTTTGGAACCTCATATTGAAAGACCTGATAGTTTCTCCCGATTCTCTCTTGATGCTGGAAAATTGCTGATATAAAATGTTGGGATCTATCACTTCACCGAACTGTGATATAAAAGCTTTCTCTAGATCATCCCAACTAGTAATGGAATTGCTGGTGAGGTTTAAAAACCAGTCATAAGCTCCCTCCTGGAGAGTGAACGGGAACAATCTACAGGAAACATCTTCATGCTGTATATTCAATAATCTTAAAGCATTTTTAAAAGCTAGCAGATGTTCTTCTGCAGTTCTTGTCCCATCATGTTTGTACCTGGGGAGATACCTTTCTGGACTTCTGGGCAGGTCATGGGCTATACCCGAAATGTTCAAAGCGGTGGGGCCCAACCAATTTGCCATTATTACTTGGTCGACAGTGATGTTCTGATTTGTAATTGGATAACTGCAAGTGATGATAGAACTGTTCTTAACAAACCACTGAACTTAAGGCCTTCTCTGGCAATTTTAAAAACTGCACTGACAACTTTCAAAAACTGCACTGACAATTTATGAAACTGAGCCACTTTTAAATGTTAAAATGCCAGACTCTGGATAAAATACAGTACATACAACTTTACAGTTCTTAACAGGTTCTGCATTTGGAAATTTAAAACACTGCACTGACAATTCACAAAACACTGTACTGACAATTTATAAAACTGTACTGACAATTTATAAAACTGTCCGGAGTTCACTGTGGGTCCTTCAAATGTTGTTGTTATGCCCTTACAATACTTTAACTGAGTTCATGCCCTCCTTCTAGCGCCAATTAGATGTTGGTGAGGAGGAGGGGAAAATTGGCTACCAGACTTTGGATAAAATACAGCTTTACAGTTCCACATACAGTCGGATTTCTCAACTCAAGTGCACTAAGAACAGATGTTCTGCCCTCCTTCTAGCGCCAATTAGGTGTTGGTCCGGCTTTCATGCACACCCCGGGAAAAGGATGAAAGCAAGGAAAGCTCCGGAGACACCCACGGGACTGATCCCACTCATCTTTAGGATCTAGCTGGTTATCCAAGGTGCGAGTTACAGAGTTGGGTCGAATGGCAATTCACTCTTTTCCACTTCTGGAATAGATTTCAATATGGACTGCTCTGTTACCTTACAAGGGGTTCTTGAACTCGTTCAGTAGTTGCAAAAGTTGTTGACAATCAGATTTAACTTGAATTCTTGATCTAGCTCTCATGGGTCAGTGATTTAAATAAAAGGCAAATAAAGAAAATAAAAATGGATCATTAACGGTAAGCAAAGAGAGGGTAGGGTAGGGCAGAAAAGAGAAGTTTATCAAACATCAATTGTAAACCCAAACTGTCAATCTTATCTATGCTATCGGCTTCACAACAGAACAAATCCCGAGAAGAAAGTGTCCAGTCGGTCTAAGATCACTTTCAACTAAGAGCACAAGGCGAGTGAAACAGATCTAGCATAAAATCATAAATCCAAGGGCAGCTGGTTAAAACTGGTATCTTTCACCGGCAGCCTAGCTCGCACAGTGAAGACAGAGCAATTAGAACAAACTTAACCTCAAATCTGTAATTTCCCCTAGCAGACAATAGAACAACTGAAGCCTAATAGCATATTTAATCTTGACAATGGCAGATTTACAGCATATATCTAACAAACTTTAAATGGAACGGATAACAAAAAAAAATACACTTATCACACTCTGCAAAAGATTAGGCTCCTGGCCATGCTATCACAGAAAATCTAAAGCACATCAACTCCAAGTCCAGAAACAAAGGATTTCACAAAATTTGCAAGAAATTGCTTATAAGCCTTTATTTCTAAGTCTCCGCCTCCTACGATTACATTTAGAATTTGTATTTATAGACTCAGGACAGACCCTGATCTTTTCCAAAATATCTTGCTCAAACCCTAAATCTTATCGCACTTAAACCCTAGGACCCGGGTTTTACAATAAAAATCCATTTAAAACCAAAGTCCGGATAGAACTTAACCCTTCGGAAAATCTGTGCAGTCAGCTGCCATAAATGGAGAAGATAAAATCAAATGCAACTTGCATTCATCCGCAGCTGCAAATAAATGCCTCCGTTAATTCTGCTGGTGAGCCGGATGAGTCACCACTTCTCCATCAATTTGATCTCCGTAAATCCATCTCTGAGTTGAAATGGTCTCCATGCTATCAATTCTGCAATAAATCTCCATTAAATGCATTTACCGGTAGCCTCTCTTCTAGCATGGCGGTCCTTGACTAAATCCGCACTTTAACTTTGCCTTTATGGCCTTTCCCGGTTGTCCCGTAAGTGCCAGGTGGAATCCTGCATGAAAGACAAAAAGATGCATTAGATTAGCATTTTAATTAAATCAGAAGCTTAAAACATTAAAAATAGATTAAAAACCGCAAAATAAGCTTGCATGTCGGCTTCTGTTTGTCCCATTCACGCTTTGACACGTGTCGCTACCCCAGGAAGCCTTCTGTTTCCCGTCGGAATGCACTTTCAGGTCAACTGTGACTTTCTCTCTCCTACCGCGATTCTGCGACATGTCGCGATTTCGTGACATGTCGCGAAATCGTGGCCCTGCCAGCGCATCGGCAACTTCCTCCTTCGTCGGCCGCGAAAACACGACATGTCGCGATTTCACGACGTGTCGCGAAATCGTGACCCTCCTGGCCTCCGTACAGCCATCCCGATTTTCAGCCGTGATTCTAGAACACGTCGCGATATCGCGATAGTTTCGTACCTGCATGCGTTGACCGCGTTGACCATGATTTTGGAACATGTTTGCGACTTAGCCGATTTTTCATCCTACAGCCCACTTTCTCTCTCCTGCCGTGAAAATGCGACATGTCGCGATTTCGCGACATGTCGCAAAATCGCGCTCTCCGTACAGCTTGCTTCTCTCGTCAAAAAACTGTCGCGATTTCGCGACATGTCGCGAAATCGCGACCTTTCTGGCACTTAACTGCATTTTGACTTACCTGTCGCGATATCGCGACATTTCCGAAAAATGGAAGTGTCGCGATATCGCGACACTACCAAAAATGGAAAGTTTGATTTTTCAGTGAATTTATGCAATTGTTTTCTGGATTTTCTCGGTACTGGTGCAAGATTTTGCTTGTGCATGAATGATTCTAGCATGTAAAAAGTGAATTCTTGGATAACAAAGCTAGAATGCAAGAAAAAACACAACTTTAAAAAGAAGGCAAACAAATTTGGATTTAAAACCTGAAAAGATCAAGAGGGTCCCTACTGCAAAAAATGAAAGTTTAGAATTTTCTAAGGATGGAATCTCATTTTTCAGTGGGGGTGTGTTGCTTATCAACACTAACATAAATGACTTCTTACAAGCATACATTCAAATATGAATAATTTTAATTTACTCTAAGTTAGCAATCCAAATTAGTAGAATAAACTAACCATAGCAATACTAACAAAAATGAGTTCACAAGTTTATAATCAAAATATAAGAAAATGCAAGTCTAATAAAAACATCCCAAGTAATGCTCCTATTAATTTGTAAGAAATATACAATAGAAGTGCAAGCAAACACTTTAGATTTGACCCTTTGGAAGGAGGATACAGTCTCTACTTATAGTATTTTACAGTAGGTCAAGAAAATAAGAGAATTACAAGGACTTATGGAGTGCCAATCCAATAAGATGTTGATGTGGTAGTCTCTTGTTTGATCAGAGTAAGAAGAGCAATCTTGCTACATTGATCTTATGCATTTAATGTCTACACCTTGGTTGGCCTTCATGGATTCTAATTGCACAATATTGGCAAGCAAGCATCCAAACCATCCCCTATTCTTATGGTTATTTATTTGCCATGGATCTTGGATGTTTCATCTTCTCAGCTCAAAAACCTTAGCTAATAAGAGATCTTAAGTTTATCATATTTATGCCATGATGAAAATTTAATTCTATGCATATCTTTAGGTAAATTCAATATCACTTGTTGATCTACCCTTGAACAACTAAGATCAAATCCTTAGAAAACCTTAGTGTATTTTAATGGATGTAGCTTGAGGACACTCATCATTCTTCCTTAGGAGTCTCAAAACCACAACTATTTTTTGCTTTAAAATATTTTAACCATGTTTATTGTGACATGGAGATAATTGGTATTGGGTCACAATTCAAATTGTATAGTTGGCTAGTATGACCATACTGACTATAGCCTAGAGCCTACCCCAAGATGGGATTCACCTTAGGAATTGTTGGATATTTTGAGTCCCTAAGTCAAAGTTGTCATTGATGTCACCGAATGAAGTCATCATTAAGATCAAGTGAATCAGTGCAGAAGTTAAGAGTTTAGAAGGAGATATTTTATCAAAGGTATAATATTATAATAATGGTTATTATAATATTAAAGGTGATATGGTGAAAACTCAAATAAAATATTTATAATTTTTATTATAATATTTTATAATGCAAAAGTGGGTTTTATAAAGTCTAAATATATTTTATAAACCCAAAGGTTGGGTTTAAGACAAAAGGCATTCGAAGCCTTTATAATCTCCGTCGACGTCATGGAAGATAACATGGAGAGCACCAACGTTTTCAAAATAATGGAGGAAGCATATAAATACAAACGCCCAAAGTTCAATTAATTATCCTTGCTCAAAAATTAAAAATATTGCATGCAAAGAAAAGAGCTCGTGAGTTTTTGCGAAAGTAATGATCCTCGAAGTTGCATAGGATAACATGGGCTAGTGGTATTTTTGGAAGCACGAAAGCACTGGCTTGCAAGAGGGTTTGCATTCGAATCTTGGTGGATGCATCGTGAGTTGTGTTGGTTAAGGCACCCAAGGCACATGTTCTTTTTCCAAGTCAAAAGGTGTGAGGATATTAAGAAGCACATGGTGCTTCGTTAATCTCAAACAAGTGCTTGTGGTCACGATTAAGGCGCACATTAGAGGTAACATTGAGGGTTCGATTCCCTCTGAAGATGAGGTAATATTTTTGGTTTTAATTTTAATTAAATGCCTAAGTTGGAGGTATAATGTTGTTTAGTGGTTTGTGTTTGGAAAGGTTGCTTTGTAATAAAGTTGTGGTAGTTGAGAATTATCATTAGGAGTTATAAGGAGATTTTTGTTTTTAACTTTTAATAAAGTCTTAAATTGCTATAGTGGTATATTTGAGGATTAAGACTTTGTGGGTATTATGCTATTTTGAATTAAGGATTTTTGTGATTATTGTGAGCGTGTTGATTACTAATTAGGTTGGAGTGATAAGATGTAAATTTGACATTATTTTTTGTGTTATATTTTGTTGAGAATTATCCTCTAACCCTTATTAAGATTGGCAAAGAAGTAATTGTGAGTGTGGCAGATTTGTGATATCAACTACTTGTCAAGCAAAAAGGTATGGGAAAATTCTTATTTGGTTGAATTGATTGAATTACTTACTAGAAAATAAATTTTGGAGTGAAAAGTATTTGATAAGGGTTTCTTTTTTCAAAAGTGTTTGAGTTAATGCTTCAAGGTTTTCTGAAATTAAGAGTTGTGATTAAAACCTTAATTTCTAAGAATTGTTGTTGAAGCCATTGGTTGTGTGAAGAACTTGAGTTAGGGTTTGAAAATATCATTAGTATCATTGTTATGTGAATAATGTTTTATAAGCATGGTTTTTGAAGTTAGTTGTAATGCAAAGAACTTGAACTAGGTTTTGAAAAGATCATTAATATCATTGTTATGTGAGATTTTTTGTTGAGCATTGTTGGAAACATTTTGAGTTGGATGATACATGCTTGGACTAGGGTTTGTGAGAAAGAGTTATTTCTTGAGTGATTGGTTGAGTAAGTTTATTGAGCCTAGACAAGTGGATGTGTGAAGTGATTGTTCCCATAAAACAAACTATTCTATATTCTGATTTGAGTTGTGAAAGAGATTGAGTTGTGAGAATAGAACATATTGAGTCTCTAACAATTATATTTATTCTTATATGAGATTGAGTTGAGAAAGTGATTGAGTTTTAAGTATAGAACATATTGATTCTCTAACAATTATCTTTATGCTTCTATGAGATTGAGTTGAGAAAGTGATTGAGTTTTGAGTATAGAACATATTGAGTCTCTAACAATTCTCTTTATGATTCTATGATATTGATTTGAGTTGAGAAAGTGATTGAGATTTGAGTGTAGAACATATTGAGTCTCTAACAATTCTCTTTATGTTTCTATGAGATTGGACAAGTTCTATGTGGACTTGTTAAGTATATTTGAGGCAAGTCTTTGAGAAGACTTGTGGACTGATATTGTGTAAGATTTTGTGGAATCTTACAATACCTATTTGGTTAAGTCCTAGAGAGGACTTATTGAGTAGATTTGGACAAGTTTTGTGTGAGATTGTTGAGAATATTTGAGCAGGTTCTGAGTGGACCTATTGAGCATATTTGACCAGGTTCTTATTGGAACTGTTGAGCAAATTTGAGCAGGTTCAGAGTGGACCTGTTGAGTACATTTGTGCTAGAATGACTGGACTATGTTTAATGCAAATTTGAGTGGACTTGTGCTAGACCGACTAGACTATGTTTAGTACAAGAGTTGAGTAAATTTGTGCTAGATTGAATGAACTATGTTTAGTGTAAATTTGAGTGAGATTGTTGAGCAGACTTGTGCTAGACCTATTGGACTGTGTTTAGTACAATATTTGAGGAGAGCTATGCTAGAATTATTAGATTGTGTTTAGTACAAAATTGAGATAGATATTTGGAGGTGACTAAATAGAGAGGACAATAGTCTCCAGTGGATAGAGATCCATAATCTAGGGCAGTGAAGATAGGTCTTCTGAGTGGGGATAAGAGTCTTCCGTGGAGAGAGATCCACAATCCGGTGGAGTGGAGGTAGTAGTCTTCTAGAGGATCATCAATAAAAGCAGAGGAGAAGGAGTTCTCCTATGGATAGAGATCCAAAAACTAGATTTAGGGGATAATCATCTCCTTTGGACAGAGGTCCATAATTATTGTATTTGGGAAGGATTCCCAAGAGATTTATTGAGAAAAATTAGTAAAATATTTTCTCCATGGAAGTAGCCATATTTGGGTGAACCACGTTAAATTGGTGTCTCTATTGTGTATGGTGTTTTGTGCATTTCTTTGATTACTGCTATTGATACTGCTATCTATACACTACATAATATTGATTTGAAAATAAAAGTAAAAAGTTATCTTATATTGTTCACCCCCCCTCTCAGTATAAGCTTGTGTTCTTTAAGAATTTTGTCTTACACTATCTTTGTCATTCATGGCATAGAAATAGCTCTAGACTAGGATTTGATTTCCAAAACTTGGCATTTTAACTACTTTGATCATGGCATGGAACAATATATATGTTTCACATGATGTAGCACCCTGCTCTAGGCCACAATTCAAATCATAAAGATAGCTAGTTTGAATATGTTGATTGTGGCCTAGAGCCTATTTATGTGTTGCATGTCTATGACTTACTATTCACCTTACTTGATTATTTCCATTTTAATCATGGTATGTAGCCTACTCTATACCATGATGCACCTTTATATTTAATAAACTTTGACAATGTTGAGTATGGTACAAAGCCTACTTAAATAATGCGTTGTGTGAAACCTTACTATGGGCGACAATTCAAATTGCAAAGTTGGTATTTTGAATGTGCAAAGTTGGTATTTTGAATGTGTTGATTGTGGCCTAGAGACTACTATTACTAGGCTACAATTTAGAATGTAAATTTGGTATGTTTGACCATGTTGACTAGCCTAGATACTACTGGTACTTGACCATAATTTAGATTGCAAAATTGGCCAGTTTGACCACGCTAACTATAGCCTACTAGCTTTGGGCCGTAATTATAGCCTGGAGATACCCTTCAACACTTGAAAAAAATCTATTGCAAAATTTTCTAAGGATGTGGCCTTTTGGACCTACACTTACATGATGATATTAATCATATGATTACCTCTTTGCAAGAGCATAGCAATTTTATCAATAAATTTCTTAATAATTATCAAGAGAAAATAACCCCTAAAGCTCTTAGTCATACACTATTTTTTTACAAGAACATGAAGACATAATTTATAAATTTTTTAGACAATTACCTAACCATGACCAAAATAGGATAATATTAGAATCCCCTAATCATATAATGTCTTCCTCACAACAACATGCAACTATCATACAAGAATTACTTGATAATGAAATTCATAATAGTTATGAAAAGAGAACTCTTAGTTCCCCAAATCATATAACAACCCTCTCAAAAAACATGAATAAATTGTTAATAAATTTCTTAATAACATTAACAACAAACAAGATATTACCTAAATGGAATATTCCATTAAGAATTTTCCTTTAGAATATAATTATAATAAATTACCCTCTTGTTCTACTCTTATTTCCATAGATAATAACAATGAATAAAGCATTCCCTCAAGGAAATATTCCCTAGGTATTTCCTTATTCCCCTCATCCCATTCACACAAAATATACTACAAGCATTAATACTTTATAACCTAATCATATCAATAATGTTTGTGAAAATATTATAACCCAAGGTACTCAACCATTAATTCACCAAAATTCCTTATCTTAGGTTGAAATATTGATAGATAACATAAGTTTCCCCTTATATCAATAAGCTAACATGGAAAACATCCCTAATTTACGGATACCTCCTAGTGCTTTTATCCCCCAATATTTCACCTACACATCTCTTAGTTCCATTAATGTAAATGTAAGTCTTGATCAATCCTCTATATCCTCTATCACTTGTCCTACATTTATCAAACCTATTAAACCAAGTAATCTAGGCATAAGCCTTAGAATATCACCTTTGATACCATCCCTTCCAAAATATCCATTTTATCCTTATGTTAGTTCACAACCTCCTTTGATCAAACCTCAAGCACCCTAAAAACCACTTCTTCGTGACTATAAAAATATACTCTAGACTAAACAATTGAAAAAGGAAGACTCTAAATTAGAGCAACCATAGCAACAAATAGCCTTTCTCCAAAGATCCTCTTCCAAACCTAAGTACTCCTATCTAAACTTGTTCAATCAACCACTATATCCCATCATAGTTATTTGTTCCTTTCCTCCTAACTTGAAAACATCCAAAATTTAAACATATGAAGGAAATAAATACACTATAAAACACCTTAGAATTTTCCAATCACATGTACTAACATCGATGAGGATATCCATTGACCTTAGGCTTTTTATTTTTAAGACTAAGTTATTATGCTTTGTATTTCACATGCAAATTTTCTTGCTCATGTTAGTTTTATTGTTAGTTTGTTAATGTGCATATGGTTTTTATGTTGAGACTATTTTTATCTATTGCATGGTTATTTTTGTTTGCATTCCATTATGGTTACAAGGTATTATCCTGGTGTAGAAATTGGTTGTAACCCTTTGATTATATTTTATGCTATTTAATAACTACTCATAATACATTTTCTATCTTAATTTTTAATTCTATATCATTGGTATCAGAGCTACAGCGAGGCTAGCAAAAAGGTGTGACACAATTGATGACTTCATGCTGCTAAGTGCTAAGCTTTGGATTAATTTTGACTAGCACTCATTTCATGGCTTGGTGATACATTGGTCTTCAATTAGACCAATTTTGTATCACATTTTGAAGCTCCAACATGTAAAATTTTTCCAAAGTTCTTGTTGCACCTACAGGTATTTAGGTATCCTAAATACCCTTAGAGGTTTGACAAAGCCCTCTTGGAATCACCATCAATGTGTAAATTGAAGAAATATTGGAGAAATGTGCAAAATAAGTGTGTCATTGGGTAGAATAAGAAGCACTTCACTTTCAAAAGGAGGTTTTGAAAGAGGACAAGATCTCTAATCCAAAAATAGATCTTGTATCGCACCGTAAAGCATACCATTTTCACATTAACAATGAGCTTAATAAAATAATCAATCATGGTCTTAACCTTGGTTTTCCTTTTTTAGGATTGTGAATAACCACTTAGAGACTGTAATTGGCCACTTTAGGTTACTATTCTAGGACAATGATCAGTATATGCACAAGTGGCCTAATACTTGGTCTTTGGTTCCATATTTAAAGTAACCAGACAATAGTGACCAGACATGTAAAATTAGTTGAGTGGTTTCATCCTTCTTAGGGTTGTGTCAATTTAAGTTTAGGTAGTATGTATAGAAATAACCCTTAATCCTCATGCTGCATTATACCTTAAATATATTTAATTAATCATCTAAAGTACTACGTTAATTTTTGACACCATTCTCTAGTTTGAAGTGATGCTCATCGATGATCTTGGTGAACAATAGGTTGATTTGTGTATCTACCTATATCAAACTAATCTTTAGTCCTCATTACTATTAAACTACTTTGAATACCAATAATATCCTGTAGTGATTCTGATCTATGATATTCACCAATGAATATTTCATTTTAGTTTTTGGTCATGTCACCTACAACCTAGATATCACTCAAACTAAAATGTTTCTACCTACAATAGTCTACTGTGTGGTTTGAACATGAAGATCACCAAAGAAAGAATGTAGAGGAGATAGGACCTCATCTAAAATAGTGGATATTAACCTCTTGGATCAAGGTCTATGTGTGCTACTAGAAAATCCAAAGAAACATTAAGATATTAATCTATAATCTCCTTTAATGATTTAATAGTGTTTAATTTTAGTTGTACTATACCAACAAAATAAATAAAAAGGATATCATTGGTACCTCATGGTATTGATTAGTTGAATAAAACCTAAACCCTCATTGTCCCAAGAAGGTTGCATGGTTGGCGCCATGTGAATAGCAAAGATACAATATATAGAGGTGATATCAGAGACACCAAATTCCAAAACTAACAAATGAATCACGTCTAGACATGTGGTATAACCAAGGGTTTTGGTTTGAGAGTGGTCTTGTGAGACTGCTTAGAATCGATAATTTTTGGGTGCTATTGAATGAAAATAGATTATTTTAGTCCCACATTGCCTATAAGAGGGCTCCTTGAGTGCCTTAAAATAAAAAGGAGACCCTTAAGTGAATTCATCATTGGTGGTGGTCAGGAAACCTTACATGTACAAAGTTAGGTCATCTTGGGCATGTGTTCATGCATGAATGTGGGTATGTTGACTTGGAGTTGGCATACTTAGAGGTGGGTCCTATTGACCTTTCATTGTAATAAATGCTAGATAAATGGTATTCCATGATTTGTTGGATGACTGAGCTTTCTCATCAGATTTTAAATTTTGCTATCAAACTTCAAATTTTACCACTTGATCATTGCTTTTTGAGTTCAAATTTTGGCATCGATTTTTAGAGAATGTGATTTTTTTTTGCAATTCTAAGGGATAAAATTATCAAAATTAGTTATATTATTTATGCACTAAAATTTCATATTTGAAGGGTAAAAAGCTTTGTAATTTATGCAAATTTTTTTTGTAAAATTGCATGAAAGACACTAATGATAAAATTTTGCAACCCCTAGTTCCAGATTTTTTTTATATTTTAGAAACCCTCCAATTATTCATAATAGGTTCCTAGAGATCAATTTGCAAACCCTTTAAATGTATTGTTAGCATGGATTACACTAGATCAATAATGGGTTTTGATATAATGAATAAAATTATAATTCTAGCTCAAATAGTTGGAGATTTGGCTAGCAAATTATAGGATATTACAATACAAAATGCTCCTAGTGACGTAAAAATATATAACAATAAATTTTATAATAAGGTAGGAAAGGGAAGGGCCTCTGTAGGGGACTTACCTGGGAAGTCCTTCTCCACTTCCCTTTTGTCCTTCCCTGCTATGTCCTAGTTTCCCTGGAATATCCTTAACCCTTACTCCTTGGTTGGATGGTGTTGCAGACGATCTCCTTGGGGTGGGAGGTCACTTCTCCATTTGTCTACCCCTTTCCTTACCTTTTGGTGGGTTTCTTTATGATGCCTAGTTTCTGGGATGTCCTTGGATTTTTCCCTAGGAGCTTCCATAGGATTTTTGGATTGCTTTAGGGGTTCTTTTTCTTTGAGTTCTTAGATATTTCCTAGGTATTTTGTAGGTTTCTACTTGGTGTTGACTTTCAGTGGTTCTCCAGGTGTAGTTTGTTGTGGCTATGGAAGAGTGGCTTCATGAGAAGTTTTGCACATCTTTTTGGTTTGATGGACCATGTGATTTCACCTCTAACTATACTCTTTGGGATCATTGATGTGGGCTCGATGGGCTTTCAATTTTTTTTGTGGCTTGTGCGAAGGCCTTTGCGTTGCTTGCTACTAGTTTCCTATTAAGCTTCCTCATCTATTTCCTTGAAGTTGTTCATTGGCCATGTTGAAGGTTGGATTGGGTTTTCTTGCTACATCCTTTCAGTTTGGGAATACCTATGATTAACACCTATATATATTTTTCCCTATGGCTCCTTCCTTTTGGGTTCCTTGGGAAATTTCCCATCTCTTTCCCATGGCTTGCTATTCTACATATATAACTTCCTTTGCTCGTATTGGCATCATCATAGTTTTCTCGCTTCACTGCAAGAGGATTTTGTAGCCTATGGAGATCCTCAATTTGCTATCCCTCTTTCCAGGCCTATGAGGGATGTGGTTTTATTATAGTTCATATATTTTTGGTATCCTTGCTTGTTTCCCTTTCTTTCTTGGGCAGGTTTTTCCTTGTTAGAATTTTTTCTGATCCACCCTATGCTGAAGGGTGGTTTTTTATTAAATATCTAGTTTTTTAGTGTTTCCCTACCATTTTATAGTTTCTCCCTTGCATGGGATTATGCAATCCTATTATTTATTTTCCCACCTCTTGGGTTGTTTCAATTTCTGAGGGCAGGCAAGAGTACCTTGTATTTGAAATTTTCCACTTTTTGGTTCAAATACTAGGTGGGAGTTTTTTTCAAATTGCTTCTTTGGGAAGGAGTTTAAAACACAATTTTACCACCTTATCCTTTTCCCGTCGCGTGATTTCTTTGTGTTTGCAACTGCGCGCAACTTTTTGACTTTCCTAATTTGGACTTTCTATCACATTTCCTGATTTTTTTTTCCTATCCTAGATCTTGTTTTCTATCCTAGATCCTATCCTCAGGCCCATACTTTGGCATTTTTTGAAGTCTTTTGACTTGTTGTAATTAGGTTTTGGATCCCTTGATAAAAACCCACTTTAATTTAACCTACCAATTTTTTTTTATAATAAGGTAAAATGTGATCCAAAGCCTTATGATGGATGTAGGAATTTGAATGTCGTATCAAGTTGGATTTTAGATATGGAGACTTGGTTATCTTATTCAAAAACTCTTATTGATGATCAGGTTTCCTTCACTAAACTTAAGCTCACAATTTTGACAGTATTGATCATGGAGAGATAACAAAATCAAAATCTAATTAATACTTGGGATGACCTCATTGAAGCCTTGAGGAATAACTTCTATCTACCTAACTACCAAAATGATCTCAAAATTAAATGGTATAGACTAAGAAAAACTCACATGTTGATCCAAGACTATATGTTTTTAGTTTAATAGGTTAAGGATTCTTCTTGGAGTTAAAGATATAGCAAAGGCACTAATCACCAAATTTTCTAGTGGTTTGCAAGAACATGTATTTAGGGAGGTGAAATTCACTCCCTTAGCTACTTTGGATGCTATATTTAATCATGAAATTTTAGCAAAGGATAAAGTTATTACACATTCCAAAACTTGGTATTCTTCATAGGAAATCACTTCCAAGGGGATGAATTAGCATCAACACTACAAGAAGATAGATAAATTCTCTCCCCTATTTCCTCTTCTTCTACTCCTTCCTCTTCATCCAATTTCCATTATTCATATTCTTCTTATAAAAATTATTCTTCCTCTTTATATTATGATTTTTGTAAGAAACCTAGACATAGTGTAAGCACAAAAACTTGCACCATACACAAATAAAACAAAATGAAACACGATGCAAGAGATCAAATGAAAATGAATCCTATTGTATTAAATTGTATTGATTCTTTCAAGGTGTTACATAAAGTCCCCTTCAATAATTTTATCGATGATACAATATTACAATGAGGGCCATGATACCCCTTTTCATCAAAAAGATCTTTTCTAGGTGCAATCTAAAAGAATCCTATGCCAGCATAGTGTTTTGGAGAGCAATTTTTCTTGAGACCATCGTACAAGAGAAAGATCCAAAATATTTCATAGTACCTAATCCTTGTAACCTACACACAATGAAATAGAAGTGGATCAATAGAATTTATGGGGCCCACTGAGATTGGACCCATGTTTAATCAAGAATTATAAAGTGATATAAAAGCAAATGCATGCATACAATCTTGGAAATCTACACTATTACGATAAGATAAAGTACGTAAAATATAAGATCTACTACTAGAACAAACATACAACTAAGAATATAAGCTAAAATATAGCAAAAATGATAAAACTAATCACCTGACTGGGACCATCTTAGTTCAAGATGATCTTGTCTATAGACCATCTCGAGGCAAGATGGTCATTGTTGCAGACCTACAACTCTATGAAATTAGACCTGGCGGCATTAGGATGATCCAAGAGATTTTTTGTCAATGAATTTATGGTGAATCTAAATGCGATTCAGTGGATTCAAGTGATCCTAAGTAGCGGTATTAATCAAGCAAGGATAAGGAAGATAACTTTGAAACTTACATGGTGATCCAACAACATTGGTGGCAGTGGGAGAGTTTGGTAAGTGATTTCAATAACACTTCATGGAGACAAAATTCAATATTTAGATTAGCAAATAGAAGAGGGTGTCTCCATTTTATAGCCTCCTTGGAACACAACCAAAGAGATAAGTGGTAATCAGGGGTATTTTTATTACCAATCAGCAACAATCTACAGGTGGTAGGGGAAACTTTTGCTGCTTGCAAGTCATATGGTACTGATGGAAAATTAGTTATTGCACTAACATTAAATCCCACTACATATTTTTTTTTTGTTTTTGTATGTGTACGATCATCTCGGGTCAAGATATTCCTGATATTGAGAGCATATCAGGTCAAGATGGTATTGCTTCCCATGGAGGAAAAGTGCCTTTTGTTGGAAAAAGACACTAAATTATCCCTGAAGCTACCCTATATAGATGGTGTGAGTTAGAAAGGAGCATTTTTGGGAGCCTCCATGTGATTACACATATTAGGTGTCTACACATAGCAAGAACAAATGCTATAATTTCAATAATTTGAAGAATAAATCCCTAATTGTAAAGTCTACAAAGAATGACCCAAAATATGGTCTCGTTGTGACTATTGGGGAAGAGGTTACATATCCAAAATTGAAGGGTAGACTAAAAAAAGTCACCCTCATGTCTCATAGTTCCTAAAAATGTGACCATGATAATTTATTTATCACTAGAGATCACCTAATACATGAATTTTTTGTTGATTGTATAACTGGCAATGGATCATAGAAATATCTAATTATGATGTTCATTGTTTATAAAATGAAGCTTCCTTTGAGACCACATCCTCACCTGTATGCACCTGGGTGGAAGGATAATGGGTCAACTTCCAACATCACACACACATGCATGATATCCTTTTTTTGTAGAAAATTTGTGGATAAGGTGACATGTGATGTAATAGATATGGATTGTTATGGTTTATTTCTTGGGAAACCCTATCAATATGATGGGAAAGATACATATAATACCTATGAAAACACATACACATTATAATTGCACAATAAATCATACTTGATGGAATGCACTAAATTAACCATAAATTTGGTTCTAAGTTGTAGATAAGCTTGCAAGGCAGTTAATCTGGCATAAGAAAAGACTCTCATCTTCACAAAGCCAATAAATAAGGAAGATTAAGCACCACCTAAAAATCACAAGCAAGCTTCACTTAAAAAAATGTAATCATATGAGCATGTGTTTAAATAACCCACCACTCTACCTATTTTGAGGTATATTAATCACAGTATATAAATTATTCCATGTGACTCTATACCAAATGCACCTATGTATAAACAGTTAGCCTTACAAACCAATGAAATCAAGAGATAGATTTAGGATTTTTTGGCAAAAGGGTTCATCAAACAAAAAAATTATTCTTGTGCATCTTCCATCATTTTAGTGCTTAAGAATAAGTACTTGGAGAATTTGTATTGATTTCCATACTTTGAACAAGATCACCATCAAAAAAAGAGATCCTCTTCCAAGGATTGATGACTTGTTCGATCAATTACAAGGAGCATTTTTTTCTCAAAAATTGACCTCAAGAGTGGATACCATCAGGTTCGGTTCAAGCATAGGATACTTGGAAAATAGCATTCAAGACTAAGTTTGGGCTTTTTGAATGGTTGGTCATGCCCTTTGGTCTCATGAATGTTCTAACAACCTTCATGAGGTTGATGAATGAAGTGTTTAGGGATAACATATACAGTTTTATTTTCATATATTTGGATGACATACTTGTGTATTCACCTACTTTGAAGGTACATCAAGGAAACCTAGATTAGGTTCTCAACACACTTTAAAAGAACCAAATTTATTCCAACCTTCCAAAGTGCTCATTTGCTCAAATCTCTATATCCTATCCTAGCTTTATTATAAATCAACAAGGTGTCCATGTAGATCTTACTAAGGTAGAAGTCCTTTAATATTGGCCAACTCATTCTATAGTCACTGAACTTAGGATATTTTTTAGACTTGTGAACTTCTATCGCATGTTCATTCCTGGCTACTCTACCATAGCATCACCTTTGCATCATCTCACTAAAGCCAAAGTGGAGTTTCATTGGATAGAGGACCATGCTCACACCTTGATTCATTAAAAAATAAACTATGCATTATCCCTACCAGACATTTCTCAACCCTTTGAGATAGAGATAGTGTTGAGTGTATATTTTTCCCAATTGCAAAATACCACCACATGCATAGTATTGAACAGAAAACTCCCTCTTGAAGAGAAACCAAATGACAAACATTCAACTTATTCAAGGTTTTGGTAAAATATCTAAACGATTGCAATAATGCAAAAAATAATTCAATGATGCATGTGACCATAAACAAGAGGCTTTTTCTGGTTCTAAAAAATGCTTAGTGATTGAAAGATCTAACTAAAAGCAAATGTAAAATAAAAGCAGTTATTTTAGGTTTTTTTTTTTTAATTGGTGCTACCCTGAATCCCTGTTAGTAAAGTATTTTATCTTCACTTAAAATGTTTCAAATGATAAAATGTGGAATTTTCCACCTCATTTTAATGTCCGTGCCTTTAATATGAAGTAAATTTTATATAACGGGTTCATTTTATTTTCCTTATGTTGATGCCACTACCCTAATAGTGATTAGTAGAAGTTAGCATGTTAGTAATGTTAGCTTTCACTTATTATCTTAACTTAATGTGAGATTGCAGGTTAGTATCCCTCATAAACCATGTGATTTATCTAAAAATTTAGATTAATAAAGTTTGGAGGTGCAAAAATTCTGGAAAATGACTAGAATGGAAACAACTTGAAAGCTTAACAATTTTGGAAAGGGACCAGAATAGAAATGAAACTGAAAGGAAATTAGCAGAAATTCTGGAAAAGGACCAGAATGGAAATAAAAAGAAATTAGCAAAAATTCTAGAAAAGGACCAGAATGGAATTAAAAAGAAATTAGCAAAAAATCTGGAAAAGGACCAGAATGGAAATAAAATAAAATAAAATTCTGGATGGACCAGAATATAAATGAAACTGAGTGCTTCAAATAAAATGAACCTAAAAAATAAAAATGTAAATTTGGTTAGCTGAAAAAATCAAATTATGAATTAGTTTAGCAAGCTCATGCCTGCAAAATCCCAAGTTATGAGGTAATCATAAAACAACCTAAATTAATGGACCTATAACATAAGCACAATACCATTAAATAAACTGCGAGACTCAAAGGAAACATAGAGAAATTGCATCATCTTGACCTTTGCCTATTGCAACCCATTTCATGGCATAAGACAATGGCTAGAAGTCACTAAAATGCAGAAATGATAAGACACTAAAAACGTTAGTTTTATGATAAAAACCCTCCTTTTGATTTTGCTCACAAAATTTTTCTACTCTTTCAAAATTTGAAAAAATGCTCTTTCTTATTGCTTTTTAGAATGCTACATCATTTCCACCCCCTTTATCATTTGTTTTATTAACATTGACATTATAACATTCACGTGACTTATAGTCGGGCATATATATAAGAATTTAAAATATTTGGAATAATCCCACCAACATTTGAACATGGTGGGGTTTCATAGCTCACCAAACCCACTTAAATTTCTCACTAAATAAATGATCTTTCATTTCTTCAGGGATGCAGCTACTAAACTCAATGACATTATGCCAGTGTTGTTGACATGTTTCATGAACAACTGGTGCCTCTTGTTCACAAATTCTGCTCCACGGCATGAATGAAACTCATTTCATTCCTTGCATGCATTTTTGTATCCACCATGCAACATAGCTATGACTGTCCATTTAATCCATCGCCAACTATGCTCTGTCACGCTACTGAGTTGTCTTTGAAAACATGGCTATGAATTAATGTTCATTGAATCCTTCTATGCAAGAAATTTTACCCATTGAAACTACCACCAACGTCCATCCATGCTTTCCCGACCTACTTATGACTATTTACCATGGAGGCCATTAGCTTCACCATTCATTGTTCTTCCCTACGAGCTACGCTATACATGTCATGTGTCATCGTCCCAATGGTGGATCCGGTGTTACTACTAGATTTCTAAGCTCGCATGCTTGAGATGTAGCTATTCATTTTCCATGATGTCATCCTCGTTGGCAATGCATGGTGTATATTTTATGGGTCCCGGGTGTCTCCTCTGATACCAACGCTCTTCGCTGGTTGCGCATCCTTCCCTGAACCTATACGTCTACCGTGGTACATATGTCGTCCATGTCCTCAACCACCATGATGTCTTTTGATTTCATTGCCTTATCACTATCTTGGGACCCTGCATCCACTCACTGTCATTCACATGGCTATTCACGTTGGACATCTCCAGTCTATCCTCGATGCTGCATGACGAATCCCACTGTGCTTGCTACCTGTGAGGCTTGCCTACGCACATAAAACACCACACATGAGGACATCTGAAAATAAACTTAAGTTGTACAAATAAAATGGCTATGAAAGCCACCATTACCATTATATTTGTATCAATATTAATATTAATATTAATATTAACATTAATATTAACATTAACATTAATATTAATATTAATATTAACATTAACATTAACATTAATATTAATATTAATATTAATATTAATATTAATATATAGTTTCTATAATTTTTTTTTAATTTAATATACATCATTATATATAGTAATAACATATATTAAAGTATTTATATATTTATTATTTTTTTAATTTTTTGTATTTTAATTCAAATCCTTTTAAATATTCAAACAATTTTAATTAACAATTTGAAATAAAAATTAATTTTTTATTTAAAACACTCAATTAATGAAACTTGAACTACAAACGCATAACACTCTAACACTTTAAAAATAAAATGACTTCAATCAACCAATAAAATCAAAAATCTCCTTATGAACAAGCATGCACCAAACGCATCCCAAAGCACTATAGACGAGGACACAAATGAAAGGGGATACTATCAGAATGGACTTTGGATTTTACAAGTATCCAGAGAATGCAAGTAGACTAGGAAGACATGAACCATCAGAATCATTCAACATCAGCTCAGTACGTGTAGATGGATTCATTCCTTATCGTCTGAAACCCTTAAATATTCCATCGATAGTTTCACATGGGTGCATATGATATGATATGAATGATCTATGCAGTATTGGATGTATTGAAATGATGCTATAATAAGAATGGTCCATTTTGCAAAAACTCAAACATTATAGTACCATAAACCACACGCTAAAAATGTCCAACCATCTTAAGACCAAATGTGTCATTTACCTGATCAAGAGCTCAGTTACGAACCACTACCATCCTGAACCAGTGTTTTCAAGTGTATTCAGAGCTTTAGGGTATCAGATTCCCAACCAAAGTATGATGAGAATTTGACCCTATCCTTACTACTCTAATTTGAGTTTATTACCTCATCTTGACCAAAATGATTAAACCTGTTATGGATGAAATCACAAGGCTAGCTTGTCCGTGTGAGCAGTCAGAGGTATCTTTTTTAGATGAGACATGTCGCCACGTATGAGCATACTCCACTGCCAGTCAAGCGTCTATAGCCCTGATGGAGGTTAGCCCCATAGTCCATGATTTTTTCTTTTGATTTCTTAAATCTTGGGGATGACTACCCATCCTTCTTAGGGACAAGTAGTACGATCCTTACAACCCAATAGTCAATGGTGTGATGAAATGGACTATTGAATATTTTACTTTGGATTTCTTGAATCTTGGGGATGACTACCCATCTTTCTGAAAGATATGTAGTATGATCTTTACAACCCAATAATCCATGGCATGATGGAGGTAAAATCAGAGCTTTGGGGAATTGGATTTTTCAACCTAAGTATGATGAGAATTTGACCCTATCCTTACTACTCTGATTTTGGGTTTTCAAGTATTGTGAAAGTGGTAAAAACCATAATTTTATGGACTATGTTGCATGATAGGACAGGCAAGAATGACTCTTTTCACCTCGTATTTTCTTCCAAGGGTGGTTTTAACCATTTTTCTCAAGATGTATTTAAGATGTGCAAAATGTTCTTGGTTCGAGATATTATTGGCATTAGTTCCCATTCTCAAGATCTTAGTGTATCTTGTGCAATGATCCTAAGAGAATTTGATATATTTTCGATGATTGCCTTTGAAATATAGATGAAAAGGAGAGGCAATGTGATATGAAATGTACCCTGAAATAAGGCTAAATGATATGGAGCACGTAACATTTGTAAAATTGACAAGTTCATGCATCACAAGTTTCATGATATACTTTAATGTGCTTGTGATAACTGTGGAGCCTTTTGCAGTACAATTCTGATGTTTCACATTCTCTTGATCTTATTAAACATTCATGAGGACATGAGCCAACATATCACTCTCAAATACTAGAAAATGACTAAAAATTGGAAGCAAATGAATACAAAACACCCAATCAACTTACAAAAATTCAAAACAAAATCCAAACCAATAATAGATGAAAAATAGACATGCCCAAAACCAAACAAGCAGAAACCAATACACCCAAACTATATACAAGATATTAAATATTGGAAGTGAATGAATACAAACACAATCAAACTCAACATCATCAAACACAAATATATTTACATATAATATAGGATATTTGCCTTTCTAGGCCTGAAAATAGTGCTTCAAATGTAGCCCGTTAACGGGAAAAGCCAAATCATTTCCATCCAAGGTTTTTAATCTGAAACTATTTTCACCTAAGATTTCAGCAATTTGATATGGACCCAACCACAAACAATCAAACTTTTGATGCTCTCCTTTCCTTTCATGAATTTTATCCCATAGTAAAACTAGGTCTAAAATTTTAAATGTTTTTATTTTGGATAACCATATTTTCACTACATCTTGATGTTTGCTAAAATGGAGCATAGCCTCATCTCTTTTCTCGTCAAGATGCATTAATTGTGTTAGCCTAGCTTCAAGTTTATCACTAGTCCCAACATATTCCTTCATGAAATGTAACGTTTGTAACCTTAAATTTATGGGAAATATAGGATCCTACCCATAGACTAAATGATATGGAGATGTTCCTATTGATTCTTTGGTTTTGATCCTATCAGCCCAAAGGACAAACTTTAACTTGCTATGCCAATCCCTAGGGTTCTTTTCAAGTAACTTTTTTATTACACATAATAGGTTCTTGTTAGAGGATTCTACAAAATCATTACCTTGTGGATAATAATTTGATGAGAATTTCAAGCTTACCCTATTATCATATGCCCAATTTGCAAACTCTAAAGAAGAAAATGCAGAGCCATTATCACTTACAATTATGTTAGGCATTCCAAAACGAGTAACAATATGATCCTCTAAAAATTTAATGACAACCTCTGAAGTGGCATGCTTAGTAGGAATAGCTTCAGTCCATATTGTGTAGTAGTCTGTGGTAGTAAGGATATACTTATGGGAATCGCATGAGTTGGGATTAATAATCCCAAAAAAATCTAATCCCCATTATGCAAAAGGCCTTACCTCTACCACAGATTGCAATGACATTGCAACATTTATTTCTCTATTGGCTGCCACTTGGCATATGTGACATGATCTCACATGAGCATGTGCATCCTTAAACAAGTGGGGCCAATAATACCTAGCTCTAAGAATCTGGTGTGTTGTCACGTTTGCTGACCCATGTCCATTTCCATACTTACCATGGAAGTCTTTGAGTACTTGGGTTGCTTCCTCTTGAGTAATGCAACAAAGGAAAATTCCTTCATGATTATTTCTGTACAACACACCAAATTTAATAAAAAATCTAGTTGATTTTAAATGCAGTGCCCTACGCTGAGTGGATTTCAAATGAGAAGTGCACTTTCCATGCAATAAAAAATATGCAATATCTACATACCATTCCTCTGTAGTGATATCATTAACCTTGTAGTTTTGGCACGTTATTGAAGGATAAATTTTTGTGATAGCCTTGACCAAACCTCGTCCACAAACTATTGTTATGGGTAAAATTTCAAAATCAAAATCTTGAAGGGTTGAAATCCATTTTCCCCATATTTCACCTAGTTCGTTTTGAAAAAAAATATACTTGACGGTTGGGTCAAGAACTACCACAAAAAATTTACTGTGAACTAGATAATGCCTAAATTTCTTGATGGTCTTGAATAGAGCATACATTTGTTTGTCTAGGATAGAATATCTTAGTTATGCATCCTTCAAAGGAGAAATCAAAAAGGTTATAGGATTTTCAATGTTGTCTTCACTTTTCTGAGTTAACACACTTGCAAAAGAATGATCTGAAGCAAATGTGTAAACATAAAATGGTTTAGCATAGTCTGGACTTATGAGAATAGGGGCTTTGGAAATAGCATCCTTGATTCTTGTGATGGCATCCCTATTCTTTCTGGTCCACTTTATTTGAACATCTTTTTTCAGCATATCATTTAGGGGCTTGGCGATCTTGGAAAAATCTAAAATGAATTTTCTCACAAAGTTAATATTACCGAAAAAGGACCTAAGCTCCTTTTTGCTATTGGGATGAGGAATATTCCGAATAGTGGCTATCCACTCTGGGTATATAACAATACCATATTTTGAAATGACATGTCCTAACAACTTACCCTTTGTTACCCCAAAGATGCACTTTTTTGGATTTAAGGAAATTCCATGTTCCCTGCACCTTTGGAGCACTTTCCTCAAGTCTCTAACATGATCTTCCCTCTTCTTGGAGAAGATAGGAATATCATCCACATAGACAATAATGCACTTACCAATGATACCCTTGAATGCAAAATCCATGGCTCTTTGGAAAGTGGCTCCAGCGTTCAACAAGCCAA
The DNA here is from genome assembly GCA_028583015.1 of Wollemia nobilis. Classification (NCBI taxonomy): domain Eukaryota; kingdom Viridiplantae; phylum Streptophyta; class Pinopsida; order Araucariales; family Araucariaceae; genus Wollemia; species Wollemia nobilis. Next base: position 5,893,206 of record JAQPPZ010017129.1, read on the forward strand.
ACGACATCCTCCGATAGTCAAATGTACCCCACTTCATCTTGCTGAAGGCCGTCTTCACCCTGTCATTTGGATGTATGAGAATTTGATTATATCCTGAGTATCCATCCAATAACGACATAATTTTAGACCCATTTACCTTTTGGATTATCTCATCAATGGTGGGTAATGGGTAATTATCTTTTTGGCAAGCTTTGTTCAGATTTATAAAATTTGCGTGAAACAAGCAAAGTCTCCCCAAGATCGAAGAATGCTCCACAAGATCAATCACACATAAAAAAGAAAAAAACCACAACACCAATATTAAGTGGTAAAACCCTACTTCAAATGAATAAGGGAAACATCCACTATGAAGCTCACTATATTACTCAATGATTCAACAGTACAAGAATGCTTCAATGTTATGCAACAATATGCATCAACATAACCTACAACACAAGTCAATATGACAAGATACGATGATATGTAGTAGAAAACACCCCTATTTAAAGAGAAGCTTTTCTACTACAACCCTAAATCTTATCACAATCTATCAAATATTAGAAAGTGCTTTAGTTACTTTCTAATTTTATCACAATCTAATCTTTGAGATATGTGATAAGTGGCATCTATCAGATATTAGAAAGTTATTAGTTACTTTTTAATATTTGCTAGAAAAGGGAGAATAACTTTTTTTCCATAAATTAAATATTCCTAGCACCCTTATTTTATTTATTAATTGGGTGAGAATATTTTTACATAGAATTATTTTCTAAATATTATTCTTTAGACTTTATATTTTAGTCTAAGAATAATTTACACAATGTTGCATTACATATTCCAACACTCCCCCTTAATGCAATATTGGGGAAAGTAATTGTGAGACAAAGAAACATTCTCCCCCTAAAGATACAAACGGGGATGAGAATCAAATGAGTAATATAGTTACAATGAGCTTATATGACCAAGAATGGTCTATAATAAGGCACCAATACAAAATGGTCCAAAATGAGACTGCAAGCCCCCAACGGAGTAGCTTCGGATACAAGCAACTTACAAAGCCATCCATCAACCAAAAGTGGTTGCAAATGACAAGAAGAAAACATCACAAGGGTGTCTTCAGTAAGCCTGCAAAACCCCAAATGGAAGTACCTACAAGCTACAAGCAGCTCAACATAAGATCAGTTAGATACATCATCATAAATATATTCACCATAGCATATATGAATATCCAAAGATGATAACAAAACTGATCTAACAAATAGTGAACTATAAGTCATCACAAAAAGATGCCAAGCCATACTTATAGTCACGTGCTATATAGTTGATCAAAAAGCATCATGTACAAAGTTGCATAAAGCAAACAAGGAGTACCATGATAATGCAAACTCTAAAGCACCATGTACAAAAGTAGCACAAGGCTAACAAAAATGTACCATGTACAAGAGTTGCATAAGGTATATGAAAATAATAAAGTGTGCACACCGGTTGCATAAAGTCAACCATAAAATATCATGTACAAAAGTAGCATAAATGCTAACAAGAAAGTACCATGATAAACAAATTGCATAATGCCAACTACATAAAAACATGTACAAAGTTGCACAAGACAACAAGAAAGTACCATGTAAAAGAGTCGCATAAAGCAATTGTATCATATCCCATAATTGCACAATGCCATTTACAAAGTAACATGTACAAAAGTTGCACAAGGCAAACAAGAAAGTACCATGTTCAAAAGAGATGCAAAAAGCAATTATACAACCAAAGATCAACTCATATATAGCACAAAACACCTCATAAGGATGAAGGTGTCATCACACAAGTGTAACTACACTTCATTTCCCCTTGAGGACAACTTCACAAAACCAAGTGAGTCCCTCAGCTTACAAAACTGCTCCTTGGGAAGAGGTTTGGTGAACAAATCAGCAAAATTAGAAGATGATGGGCAATACTCCAACTGAATAGTCCCATCCAATACCTTCTCTCTGATAAAATAGGCTTGGATTTTGTATCGCTCCAAATTTTTTGCATCCTTACCTTCAGGCTATAGGATCTGCGCTCGAAAGGGGAATGCGAGAAGGATGGGACAATACCTCAGACTGAGAGGCCCTGTGAAGGTCTCACCTCTCAGGGGAGGGGTATAAGGGTGAATTTTAGATGGATGGTGGGTTCACTAGGAAAATTTTGAGTGGTAGTTTCCACGCCTAGGTTGAGAGTAGGTTTGATGTGTTCATTTTGTGCTTTAATAATTCAATTCCTAGGTTTGGCCAAGATGAATCTAAGCTATTCTATATGCCAATGTTGATTTATATGAATACAAAGAACATAAATAAGTGCTAAACACAAAATATGCTAAATGATATAGAGTATACCTTATTTTGGATGTTTGATGCAGATTTTGAGTTTTGTAGAAGTCCAAATCATCTCAAATCGTACGTAATCATCTGAAATGTCACTGAATTGTCTTAGATATCAGTCGGTCGTCTAAGATCAGATGAGATCATCGTCGATCTAACAAATTTGTCAGATGAATTTGTCAGAAAACTGCAGTCACAGAGACAGATACCAAAAACCAAAAATACAACTGCAAAAGCAATGGGAATGATAGAAATGACAGTAAATTTGCCAAAATGATAGATCCAAATAGCAATTAAAAGGAAATGCATCAATTTAATAATTTATTTTAACTTTAGCATGCATCTATACTAAATGAGGTGAACTCCAGAATGCATGAATAAAATAAACCAAGTTAATGCATAAGAAAATGAAGAGAAAAGATAATAAAAATGCAAACTTTGGGCTTTGATTGTCCCCAATCTGGACTACAGTCAGGATCACCTCCAATCATACGATATCATCGTCGATCCTTGACAGGATCATCCGAAATCATTTGAAATCACCTCCGACGATCCAAGCTTGCTTTGGCTGAAAAACAGTAAGATTCCTGTAAGAAAACTTGAAATACATAATACAAACAATGGTGCAAGGATGTTCTAATGCACAAGGAACTAAATTTGTAGGGAAATCAGTCAGCCAAGGGGTTCAGGGGGATAAAATAAGAAAATCCCAGTTTATATAATATTAGGAAGAGGTTAGGAGGTTGGAGATCATCCCAATTTGGGAGATCTCCAACGGGGAAGACTCTAACTGTGCAAACACGCTTTCTGCCCAAGTTAGAAAAGCTGTTGAAATAAAAGCTAATTATGAAAATTTGATTTTGGCATGTAATCGTCTGGACGTTCTATTCCAGATGAATTTGTCAGATCTGGGATGATTTTTTCAGATCTGGGATGATTTCTTCAAATCGGCGACGATATCATCCAACGGTCAAAACAAATCCTAAAAATGGTGCGAAAAACAAGGGGAGCGGGTAACGGGTGGTTTTGGGTTAAAATTCAAATTTTTATCTTTTTACTAAGGTTTAACTGCGCCAATTTTAGGGTGCTACATTTTGCCCCCTCTTTAGCAAATTTTTTGAAGAAAATGCGTTAAAGACGAGTTTTTCTCGTTTTACGAGAAAGCAAAAATTTACTCAATTTTCTAGACGACGATTCTAGGTCAAATCGTGTGACTATTGACTATGGTGCCCCCTCTGTTTTTTTACCCAAATCGAATGTTTGAGGTAAAAGCACGAAAAAGCAAAACTAAAAAAAAGTTGTTTTTAAATAAAATTAAGAAAAATAGGGAAAACCCTAATTCATTTTTATTGTTTGAGAGCTCTGCAAACAAAAATGGTTGAGACAGTGCACAGATCGACAGAGGTCCAGCGTGGGCTATGGGTAAGGATCTAATGCTAATAAATTATGTTTTAATTTGTTTTGTGTAATTTTTAGTTTTAATTTTTGATTGTTTTGGGGCATCACGGCCGTTTTTAGGCCGTCAACGTCATCGAGATGAAATCATCCCTATTTCGTCGAAATCATCTCTAGATCGTCGATTTCATCTGAGGGAAAAATCGATGAACTAGGGGCGATCTCGTCCAACAAGGTGTGATCCCCAAGTTGCAAAATAGGAGATGATTTCATCCTACAAAGGATGATTTTACCCAATTTATCATTTGATGAAATTAAGCTTGTTTGAATTGATTTTAATAATTGGTTTATTAATTAAATTTTATTGTTTTATTGTTTTTTTCGTAGAGGGGATTACTAAAGATTCAGAAGTGGAAATATGGGGGACTGAGAGATGATATAGCCGTGCTCAACCAGGCAGAGTGAGACCAACTAGCACAGGTCAGACTACAGCATGTGGTAGAGATGCCACAAGTACCGACGGACATGGGGCTATTGACAGCCCTAGTAGAGAGGTGGTATTTGAGGTCGTCCTACTTTCGGTTATCAATAAGGGAGATGGCTTCCACACTAGAGGATGTATGGAGGATCTTGAGGATCCCCATACAAGGACAACTGATGACTCCTATGGCCAATCAGGGCCAGGTGATGATGAGGCTGAGCGGAGACCCAAGCTTCACCTTGGAGAAGGGTGAAGTGAACATCGAGTCTCTAAGGTAGATGCCTGGGGCATCTAGGTTGACTCAGGTGTTGGTAGGGGTAGTGGGTGGATTACTGCTATGTCACTAGAGCGGGTGCAAATTATCATGGATCCTTTTCGATGTGGTCTGTGACATGAGAGACCATGGATATAGATATGCATGGGGCAACTTTGTACTGTGCCACTTGTATAGGATCCTGCATGGGATCATATACAAGGGAGGTCGATGTCTAGTTGTGACATCACTACTACAAGTTTGGTGCTGGGAGCACATCACGATGTGGAGGCCGATAGGGCTCCCACTAATAGGGGTTGACCGAGAGAGACCCTAGGTTTTCTATTGGTGGCTCCAGAGAGGGTCACAACAATGGATAGATCTGTCAATGTCTTAGAGGTTTCTAGACGACCTCATCCTAGACTATATCACCTAGAGGCCATGGAGAGAGCATCCAGGGTGGGCAGAGGATAGGCAGGAGCTGGCTTGCATCAGGCGAGTCTACTAGCTAAGGACAGAGTAGGGAGAGGTAGAGCTCCACTGCTACGATCGAGTTCTATGATAGTTCAATCTTTAGCAAGGGATCCCTTCTCTTAGGGATTACGAGTACTCTTGGACTGTCTGAGATAGTACTACACTAAGTGGGGCTCTAGATATGTAGCGATTTTGGAGTCAGGACATAGATGATGACCCCATATAGCCAGTGGATGGTGACGATGCTAGGGTTGCAAACAGATACGATGTCTGGTACACAAGCATACACCCTCCTTGGATGACTAGGGAATAGGGTCTAGTGCATGTCGTGGTGCGACGGATGGGGAGGCGATGTCAAGCTACTATTGAGGCAGTGCGAGGTCAAGGTGGGAGAGAGCAGTGATGGTCTCCATAAGAGATATGCCAGAGGATGGCACGAGCTCCACAGAGGCCATAGCAGATATGGATGAGGGATGAGGGACTCCCTTCTAAACAGGGGGAGGCCACCATTGCCCAATAAGGGCAAGGGTATCGAGGTTGGGGAGAGCAACAATATGGTGGCTCTTCAGAATAAGAATGTCTGCCTATGAGCTCAAATGCAGATACTGTAGGATGAGGCTACATGACTCAGGGTTCAAAGTGGAGGGGTGAACACTTGGGATCTGGCACTAGCTATTACTCAGATCATGTTCTACTAGGGGTTGTACTATCACATGGTTCTTGAGAACCAGAGGATACCATTTCCAGCCCCCATTGCAGAGTCGGTCATGATGGGATCATCGAGGACATCCTCACGATCGATGACAAGGACCCGAGGCACTGCCCAAACCTCTATGGGACCACCTCCTCCATGTCAAGGTGGGGGAGGAGACGAGGCAGAGAGCTCAAGGGCTTCTCAAGGCTAGCTTCTCACTGCATAGAGATTGTATAAATTTTTGAGAGGATTGAGTATGCCAGGGTATAGATTGTGGCATACCAGTTCAGTTTTGATATGATGTATATAATTTTTTGATATATATATGGTCTTGTTGATGATATGACTTGTGTATATGTTGTATGATGCTTTAATTTTGGATTTGTTGATTAATTGTTCATGTAATTATGTCATTTGGAAATAAATTATCATTTTATTTCATGCCATAAAATTTAAAATGAAATAATCTGATGTAAACAAATTGGTTGTTTTTGATGGTGTGTTTTAATGAAAAATAAAGAGACTTCTAACAATAATTTCAAAGGACATTGTCATTGTTATAGACCATTTCATGGAATCGCTGCTCACTAGGTCGTCAAGCTAATCCCAATAGAGAAATATTGCTAAAAGTAAAAGAGTGCCTAAGAGACTATCTTAAGACTTTGTGTGGTGATGATGAAAAATGATGATGATGATGATGATGTGTTTTCAGATTTTCATAAAAATATTATGCATGAGATATTAAAAGAAATATGATTTTTGCTAGGCATAAATTCCTAAGTGTGATAAATTTTTTTGAATAATTCGCTAGGAATTATACCATGGTTGCAAAATGGAATGTTGACATAATGAAACGAAATAGAAAAATGTGTTCATTATTTTTAAAGCATAATTTGTGTAACATAATGATGTAAGCCATATTTTTTTATAAATTAAAATTAATGGGAAAATAAGATTAGAACAATGGTTTGCGCTAGGCATAGAATTATAGGTATAGACTTATACCATCATCGCAAAATCCAAAAAAAGTAATTTTATTGCATAATTGATTTTTGATTTTGAGATAAGTAGAAAAAATATATATAAACGTGACTTTATTTACTAGGTTTTTGAAGATGTGAAAGAAAATTTTTGTTTTTTGGAAAGACATATATTTAATTGTTTTTATGCTAAGCAAATATTCTTAAATAAGAAGATGAAATGATTCGCAAAGAATTGCAGAGATATTTTAAATTATCTCAAAGATAAAATGTAGATTTATAAGGAACCCTCATGTGCAAATGTGAGTTTATTATCGATCTTGATTTATCATAATGATACAAAATCTCTCAAATACAAATGTGTGTGCAATTGTATTGTTCATTCACCAATTTTGAGCAAGATAATTTGATACAAGTAATTTGAATTAACCAAATGAGTGTTCATTGACCATGATTTATATGCATGTGACTGTACCAGACTACTATGTAAGTTAAGTCATCAAGAGCTAGCTAATCCATAAGCCGACATAGGTCTATACAAAATAAGGTCACTAATGTGATAGACATATCACCACGCAAGGGATTACCCAAGGCTAAGCGGGTTGGGCACAAACCACCTGTTATGGGACTTACCTCACAATTTTTGAATAATTGAGAATTCTAGGGAGTCAAGCTCATTCACCCTTATTTTCTTTTCAAGGGGTAGGGAAAAGGATTTTATTGCTCTTTGCTTTTGCTTTTTTTTTTTTTTTTGGATTTTTGCGTGAAACTGAGATAATGCTGAAATATTGCTGCGATGGTACAAAATGATATTTTTCTTTTTCTCATGTTCTTTGACTTTTTCTTTTGCTTCCTATACTAGGGATACTTGCTCGGATTGGCTGTAGAGCAAGGTATTTTTATTCCGGGTAGGGGTGAGCTTGTCCTTTTGTCAATTTTTGAAGATTCTAGGCCATGTGCATGCTAGGATAGCAGGGGAAACTTTTCGCTCAAGAAACCATTTCTACTATGTAGCATCATATCGAATTTGCAATGAAATTATTTTAATATGAAGAGATATACTTGGTTCAAGTAAATAACAAGATTAGTTCTCTATGCTCAAAACTTTATTCAATTCAACTGTGGACTTTGATATAAGAGAGATTAATAATCATACCAAATAAAATCAAGATATTTATTCATGTGAGTGTGAAAGTGCGGGATTCCAAATAAATGCTAATTTATCCAAAATAACTGAAAATATAACTGCAATACTTCAAGAATTGACAAGTACAAAAATAAAAGATGTTTTTGAATATTTTGATGATTTTGAAGTTTTTATATTTTGATTTTGATTGATGAATTGAAAGAATAAATACTGTTACTATTTTGAAAATTTTTATATGGATGACTAAAATGAAACAATATGCAGAATAACAATATATACAAATGATGAAATGACCAAATGTTATGCATAATAGCGCTTAAGATGCATAATGTTCATAGGTTCTTTAAGATATTTACCATCTAAGGTAGCTAATCGGTATGCTCCCGATCCAAATTTAGTAGTGATGATATACGGTCCAAGCCAGTTAGGTTCAAATTTACCTTTAAGATATTTAGTTGCATTAGTATTTTTTTGATTTTCTTTCAAGACAAGGTCATCGATCTCAAAGGATCGATGATGAAATTTCTTGAGGTATGCTCGCTTGAGCTTGTTTTGGTAGGCACGAAGATGATCCAAAGCATTGATGCTCTTCTCATCTAGGAGTTCTAGCTAACTAAGTATACCAGCACGATATTCATCTCCTACTTCAATATCTTGAAGTAGCAGAGCCAAAGAAGGAACTTCTAATTCAAAGGGAAAAACTGCTTCAGTGCCATAGACCAAAACAAAAGGTGAAGTGCCCGTGGGAGTGCAAACGCTAGTTCGATAAGCCCACAGAGCAGGATATAGTTGAATGTGCCAATCTCGACCAGATTTATTGACCAGTATTTTGAGGATTTTGATTAATGTTTTATTAGATGCTTCTGCTTGGCCATTACCTTGAGGATAATAGGGAGTGGACCAACGATGTTGAATTTTATATTTTTGACATAATTTCTTGACATCCTTATTTTTGAAATAAGTTCCATTATCTGATATGAGATTTGCAAGAATTTTGAACCTACAAATAATTTGATTAAAAATAAATTTGGAGACTTGGGTTCCAGTGCAAGAAGCTAAGGGCATAGCTTCAACCCACTTCGTGAAATACTCGATAGCAATTATGTTAAATTTGTGTCCATCAGATGACACAGGGTTGATTTTTCCAATGATGTCTAAGCCCCATTTTGAAAAGTGCCAAGGAGATGAAATAGCCTACAGTTCTTGTGCAGGCGCATGGACAAGGTTAGCATATTTTTGGCATGTCGCAATGGTACACATAATCATGTGCATAATTCTCCATGGTAGGACAAAAATATCCTATCCTAAGGAGCTTCTTAGCAATGGCACTACCACTAAAATGTCCCCCACAAGATCCATCATGGGCTTCACTCAAAGCTGATCGAGATTCTTCTAGAGTCAAACATCTCAATAGGATGCCTTCAAAAGATCTCCTATACAAGGTATTACCAATAATTATGAAGTGACTTGCTCGTCTACGTAATAACCGGCGCTAGTTGCTATTACAACCTTCAGGAAAGGTCCCATTTTGAAGAAAATTAAATATATCAGTGTACCAAGGTTCAAGAGTAGTTTCATTGATTAGAAACACATCCAAAGGTTCTAAGCATGATTTATTTGAAGCGGGTTCCTAGAGTCTATGAATAATTATGGTAGCATATTCGTCATCTAACTCCAAGGGCAAAAGAGATGCAGTTGCAGCCATAGCATCAGCCACACGGTTGCTAGTTCGAGGAATAACTTCCAAGGTAACTTGATCAAATAAAGATAATAATTGTAGGAAATATGATTTATATGGACGTAATTTATCATATTTGGTCTGATAAAAATCATTTATTTGATTTATGACAAGTTGAGAGTCACCAAAAACTAATAAATTTTTAATTTTCAGTGCCAAGGCAGCTCATAATCCAAGGATTAGAGCCTCATATTCAACAGTGTTATTAGTGCAAGCAAACGTTAATTTGAAGGACAGAGGTATAATATGTTTCTACGGAGATATTAAAATAATACCTGCACCAGCCCCACTCATGCATCGGGCTTCATCAAAGTATAGGGACCATTGCTCAGGATGGTCTGCCTCTAGTTTAAGGCATTCATCGAGAAACTCAATGATGAGGGGATGGGTAGACTCTAAGGGTGCAATAGCTAATTGATCTACTATGATTTGACCTTTAACAGACTTCTATCCTATAAATGTGAGTTCAAAATTGCTTAGCGCAAGAACCCACTTTGCGGTGCGACTAGATAAGTACGGGCGACTCATGAGATACCGCAAAGGATCGAATTTAGCAATAACATATGTTTTATGACTGAGCATGTAATGGCATAATTTTTGTGTATAAAATACGACTATGAGACATAACTTCTCTAATACTGTATAGCGAGTTTCATAACTGATTAAGGTTCAGCTAATGTAATAATTAGCACGTTCTTTCTTCTCATCATCAAGTTGAGCTAACATAGCTCCTAAGGCAAAATCTGAAGCAAAAATGTACAAGATAAATGGGCGATCAGGTCTAGGTGGTGAAAGCACCGGAGGGTTAAGGAGATATTTTTTGAGGAGGTCAAATGCTTCCTGAAATTCGTCATCCCAATGAAAAGAGACATCTTTCTTAAGAAGCTTAAGAAAGGGTCCTGTTTTGTCTGCCAACTTATCGACAAAGCGACGAATAGCTTGAAGTTTACCTTGTAGACTTTGTAATTCAGATATATTTGTGGGTGCGGGCATATCAGTGATAGCCATGATCTTGAGAGGGTCAATTTCAATGCCACGTAAAGAAACTATAACCCCCAATAATTTACCGAACTTAACTCCGAATATACATTTAGTTGGATTCAGTCGGATAAGATATTCCCTTAACCGATCAAAGAATTTTCTCAAGTCATCTAAATGATCATCTTCTTTGGTGGAACGAGCTATAATATCATCTACATAATCATGTAGAATATCATGCATCATATCATGAAAGATATAAGTCATGGCTCGTTGATAAGTTGCACCTACATTCTTCAAACCGAATGGCATCACTTTCCAACAAAAGGTCCCCCAAGGGGTAATAAAGGTTGTTTTAGCCTGATCTTCAGGAGCTATCCTGATCTAATTATAACCAGAGAATCCATCCATTAGGGATATCATTCCACTTCCAGCAGTAAAATCAATGATCTGATCCATGTTTGGGAGAGGAAAATCATCTTTAGGGCATGCAACATTAATATCCCTAAAGTCTGTGCAAACCCTAACTTTGGTAGCTTCTTTCTTAGTTACTGGAACTACATTCGAGATCCATTCAGAATAATCAATGGCTTGTATAAAAATAACCTTCAAGAGTTTTTCTAATTCCCCTTTGACTAGTAAAGCCACTTTAGGATGCATTTTTCTAAGTTTCTGTTTAACAGGTTTAGCATCCGGATGGACTACTAGGTGATGCATAACTACAAAAGGGTCTAATCCTGGCATATCTTCATATGTCCAAGCAAAAATATCTTCATATTCTTTAAGAAATGCAATGTATTTATCTTGTTTTTCTTGACTTAATTCTGATCCAATGTTGATTATGTGAGGGTTATCGTTGGTTCCAATGTTAATTTTTATGACATTCTCTACTTCCATGTGTAGATCTCTCTCAAAATTAGGTGGGGCGGGTGAAATGCCCAATTCTTGTAATTCTTCCAAGGTTAGCTTGGATAATTCATCTTGAGGAATCGTGGCCTCAAGATGGGCTATACTAGGTATAGAGCCATCAAAATAAAATCCATTATGTAATAATTCCTCAACGGAGACATCATGGAAAATATCTCCCTCCAACTCATCGTCGGATTCAGCGATCATCTGAGGGTAAGCTATGGATAGCATATTACATGTAAATGGCTTATTTATTAAATGCAAAGGATCGCGTTCATCCAAATAATCTTGGTAAGATATGATATGGTCATCATCCTCAAATGGGAAGGGCTGACCTTTACTAGGAAATAGGCCCACACCACATCGAGCGGGCCATGGTTCTACCTCAAAAGGTTCTTTCATACCATTTTGGGAAGGTCCCAAACCTTTCCATTTATATCCCAATTTAAGCATTATAGGCTTAGCTTTAATATACTCATTAGCAAAATAACATCGAGCATATCCATCATAATGTGTCTTGATGTTTCTAGGTATTCTTCCCCAGTCATATCCCTTATAAATAAAAGCGCAACTCCCAACTTGGTAAATACTTCCCATAGGTTGTGGGAGGCCCAAGGTGCGAGGAGAGGACGACAATTTATTTAAAATAAGGGAATATTGCATAGCAGCATTTGTTTGCTTTGATATAAGAATTTTAGATAAATCGGGTAAGAGCTCATCAGTAAGAGCATAAGAGGTAGAAGGAACATTTCCTACATCTTTGGATGCAGAAAATATGCCTCTGGTAGGTGTAGACGTTATAGAGATGTCGATGGATGGGTCTATAGGTATGGAAGTTATAGGAGTAAAACAAGAAGCATTGGTTGTGGGTTTAGGATCTTTTGAAAGTCCTAATGTGGTTTGTTCGAAAGGTGGTTGAACTATATGTAGAGGTAGAGTTGATGGAGAAAAATTAGATGATGTTATGGGTGTGTGTTTCACACATTTAGACGGATGATTAGAATTAGGATGTGTGGATGATAAAGCAGGGCAAAATTGAACTCCAATAGGTTCTGCCAAAGCACACATATCAAAGGGTCTGGGATCACCATGAATGGTAACCAACTGATTTTTAAATTCGAATTTAACACACTGATGTAAAGTTGAGGGAACAGCTCGCATCATGTTGATCCAAGGGTGACCCAAGAGTATATTGTACGATGTAGGGCAATGTACAATAAACATGGTCGTGTCTAAGGTTCTTGGACCAACTTGCAATAGTATAGTAATAACTCCACACGTTTCTTGTGTTTCATCATTGAAGGCTTTTATGATCATATCAGTTCTTTTCATTTCATCACTTCTAAACCCAAATATTTGGTAGAAGTCAAAAGTGCAAATGTTTAAAGATGAAACGTTATCAATCAAGACTCATTTAACTGCTACATCTCCAATTAGGGCAGTAATATATAAGGGGTTATCCTTATGTAAACTATGTTGTGGTATATCTCTATCCCGAAAGTCAATACAATTGACTTCATGAGTTATGATAGTATTGGCCATGGCTTCAGGTTGAATATTTTGTGGTACCATCATTTGGCTTAATGTGAGCATTAACTCATCCCTATGTGTAGGAGAAGATCTTAAAAGGTCCAAGAGGGAAATTCTAGCTGTAGTATTTGATAATTGTTCATTAATATTATAAGGAGGTTTAGGTTGAACATTAGGCACGTGATTCCCTTTATTAGGAACTTTCAAAACAAATGGAGCTGATCCATCATTCTGAGTTTGATCTTGTTGAGAATATTGAGCCTGTTGTCTAGTAACAGCTCCGATGGTACCGACAATATTATTTTGCAGATGATGAATGGGTCTTGGTCTAGCATTTATGGCTTGTTCATTAGAAAGTAATTGGTGAGAAGATGGTCTAGTAGTGACTCTTCTTGGAAATGGTTCTTCTGGAACCATAGAACTTGTGATAGGTTGAATAGGATCTGATTCATCTTCAAAGCTATTCGATTGATTTGAGGTGATTTCCATGTCACTTTTAGTCTCATATTCTACATCACTAAGATCAGGTGTCTGAGTATTATATAGAGGTCTGGTCGTAACCATGGATAAATTTGTGTCAAATACTTCCACATCATGAGTAGGTGAATGCCCACTAATAGTTCCTACATATCGGGTAGGAGGGGGAACATTATGATGCTCAATTTGATTAGCCACTTCTTTACCATGCTTTGGTAAAGGATGTTGAAATATGTCCAATGATTGATTGGCATTCTGATTTTGATTTTGGGGGATGTTCTTTTGAGCATTATTAGGAGGATTTTGTTTAGGTTGGAAGGCTTGTACCTCCATCTCATTGTTATCAATCAGGTCTTGTATTTTATGTTTTAATATTTTACAAGCATTGGTAGCATGTCCAGGTCCTCTATGGAAATCACAATAGAAATCAACTCTATATCCGGGTATAGTTGGATCAGGTTCCCGGATATTTGGTAATTAGATCAAACCTCGTGCTAGTAATTATGGGAGAATGGTTGATAGAGGTTGATTTAACCTAGTAAATTCTCGAGGTGGTTTATCAAGAGGTTTCAATATGAACTTCTCCGTTGTTTTCACAGTATTAACATTGGCAACGTTTCTGCTATCGATGACTCCATCACCCACAACTTGTTTATTTTTATATTGATTTCTGGATGTTTTCTCATCATCTTTCTTTTTAAGTTGACCTCTCCTAATGAGAGCATCTTCCACTCTTCGAGCTAAATCTATAGCTTGATCGAAGGTGGTCAAGGTAGCGATTGATAACTCATAGGATAGTTGTTCTTGCAAATTATTGATAAAGATATCCAACATTTCCCGATAAGGTAACACAAAGTGTAATTTTCCTATCAACTGTCTCCACCGAGCTAGGAAATCAGCAAAACATTCATCTTTGTCTTGTTTTAAGTTGTACAAATCTTTAATGGTTACATGCCTTTCGATGTAGGCACTAAATTGATGAACAAAAGACTCGACGGTTTCTTCGAAATTCCTCAAAGAATGAGTGGGTAGTTGATAATACCACTCCAATGCCATTCCTCCTAAAATTTTTGGGAACATTTTTAGTAATAACAAGTCATCATGTGATATATCATGACAGGCTATCCTAAACATACGAAGATGCTCTATGGGATCTTTGGTTCCTTTGTATATAGGTAGGACAGGCATAGGAAAGTGTTTAGGATATGGCTGTGCTACAACTATAGGATCTAAAGGCTGACTACACATCTCTCGATAATTGTACGAGGGATGGTAGGGATCTATCTGGTCCATGCGGGAGACTAACTGTTTCACCATGGCTTCCAGATTACTAGTTTGTCCACCATATTGGTTCGGTGGTATGTGAGTATGGGATTTGTGAGCATATGATGGCGTGACGTAAGGATTAGATGCTATATTGCTATTATGCAAATGGTTGGTAGGGAGAGTATTATGAAGAAGATTTGTAGTAGAATTATGTTGTATCCCAGATTGTTGGAAATTGGTGTTTGGTTTTGTTTTAGGCTTTTGTTGATTTGAGGTATGTTGATCAATAACTTGGTGAAATAGAGCAGTGAATGAAGGTTTCTTTTGTGTGGGAATAACCCTAGGCTTGGTAACAGGCACTCTAGGTGGTTGGGTAACCTGTTGTTGTTGCATGTTCTGGATTATAGCGGCCATATCTAAATTGGATGGTCCAGCTTGATCACTTTCTTGATCAATGAAGGACAAGGGATTAGTGCGTGTGTGATATATTTCTTCTAGGGTTTCTTGAGTGTCACTAATTTGATCCTTGTCCATATGGACTTCTCTATTAAGAGTGCCAATATTAGTATTGAGGAACTTCCAGAAATGTTCCATGTTCTCGAAAGTAATAGCTCCTTTCGGAGACATTTTAGGGGATGAGGATCCTTCCTCTCTAACAGTTTCTCTTTGTTCATTTCCTTCAACAAACTCTTCTTCTTGTTGGTCTAGTGTTCCTTCTTCCTGAATTGGGTCTTCAGGAAGGACATCTAGTTTATTTATTGGTTTTCCTAACCAATCTTCTTCTACTTCAATCTGTTTTCCATTCCTAAGTCTAGTCATTATGCTTAAACTTAGATTTTAGCAAATATATATAAAAATATATATATATATATATATATATATATATATATATATTTGCAACAAGTTTGGGAGGTATATATTTTAATTATATACCTACTATAATACTTAAAAGAAAATTTTTTTTTTTTTATTTTTGTTTTGTTTTTGTTTTTATAATAATATTATAAAGAGAACAAACAGTATACTAAATGCAAGAAATAATAAAAGAATGGCTTAGTTTTCTATAAATAGTTTATAGATGTCATTGATGGGATCAAGTTCATCAGGAGTCATGAAATGCTCCTCTTCAAATTGGAAATGGTTTTTCAAGAATTTGACAAAGTGTGCTATGGTGATGTTATCTACTTCTAACTCTGACTTGTAAAAATAGATTTCATGGCAATACTCTCGATATAACACAACTCTAGGAACTCTATTCCATCTCTTTCTATCCATAAGAACGACCTCTTGATCCTCTATACGAGATAGAAATTTATGTACTACAACTGCATTGTCGAGGTATTCCTCAAAGGTGTACAACTCGAAAGACACAAGTGCTCTTTTATCTGCTAACCACCTATGGCAAGCTCTCTGAAGTTCATGGTACAAAGTCACCTGATCAGGATCCAGGATTCTATCTAGGACAAACCTCTTGATTTGCCTAAGTTCGGTTGATCTAGATTCAATGATATTCAATCTCCTATTAAGTTCATCCCATAAAGGTTGAACCCTATTTGTTTGAGGTACTCTAAGTACATAAGTAATCTCTATAGCTGCTAATTGGTTCTCAACATTAATGGTGACAGCTCGTCTTTTATTATAATCTACCATCTAAATATGATATGCAATATTTAATTGTTTTTCTGATGATTCTAAATGCATTTATGTTTTGTTTTTTTTTTGGATTGTTTTCAAAAGGCTTTAGGTTTTTCACGTCGGGTTCACCAAAATGTATCGCTCCAAATTTTTTGCATCCTTACCTTCAGGCTATAGGATCCATGCCCGAAAGGGGAATGCGAGAAGGATGGGACAATACCTCGGACAGAGAGGCCCTTTGAAGGTCGTGCCTCTCGGGGGAGGGGGTATAAGGGTGAATTTTTGATGGATGGTGGGTTCACCAGGAAACTTTTGAGTGGCAGTTTCCATGCCTAGGTTGAGAGTAGGTTTGATGTGTTCATTTTGTGCTTTAATCATTCAATTCCTAGGTTTGGCCAAGATGAATCTAAGCTATTCTATATGCCAATGCTGATTTATATGAATACAAAGAACATAAATAAGTGCTAAACACAAAAAATATGCTAAATGAGATAGAATATACCTGATTTTGGATGTCTGATGTAGATTATGAGTTTTGTAGAAGTCCAAATCATCTCAAATCATATGTAATCATCTGAAATGTCATAGAATCATCTCAGATCTCAGTCGGTCATCTGAGATCAGACGAGATCATTGTCGATCTGATGAATTCGTTAGACAAATTCGTCAAAAACCTGCAGTCACAGAGACAGATACCAAAGACCAAAAATACAACTACAAAAGCAAGGGGAAATGATAGAAATGATAGTAAATTTACCTAAATGATAGATCCAGATAGCAATTAAAAGGAAATGCATCAATTTAATAATTTATTTTAACTTTAGCATGCATCTATACTAAATGAGGTGAACTCCAAGATGTAGGAATAAAATAAACCAAGTTAATGCATAAGAAAATGAAGAGAAAAGATAAGAAAAATGCAAACTTCGGGCTCTGATTGCCCCCAATATGGACTACAGTCAGGATCGCCTCCAATCATACGAGATCATCATCGATCCTCGACAGGATCATCCGAAATCGTCTGGAATCGCCTTCGACGATCCGAGCTTGCTTTGGCTGAAAAACAATAAGATTCCTGCAAGAAAACTTGAAATACAGAATACAAATGATGGTGCGAGGATGTTCTAATGCACAAGGAACTAAATTTGTAGGGAAATCAGTCAGCCAGGGGGTTTAGGGGGATAAACTAAGAAAATCCCAATTTATATAGGATTAGGGAGAGGTTAGGAGGTTGGAGATCATCCCAATTTGGGAGATCTCCAACGGGGGAGACTCTAACTGCACAGAAACACTTTCTGCCCAAGTTAGAGAAGCTATTGAAACAGAAGCTAATTATGAAAATTTAGTTTTGGGATGAAATCGTTTGGATGTTCTATTCCAAAAGAATTCGTCAGATCTGGGACGATTTCGTCTGATCGACGACGATATCATCCAACGGTCAAAACAAATCCTAAAAATGGCACGGAAAACAAGGGGAGTGGGTAATGGGCGGTTTTGGGTTAAAATTCAAATTTTTATCTTTTTACTAAGGTTTAACTATGCCAATTTTAGGGTGCTACAGATTTCAACATGCTTTGTCCTTTTATACATTATAGGATTTTTATCCAAGGTAATAGTTGATTGATCATCATGAAAGATAATCATGAACTACTATAACCATCTTGCAATAAAAAACTATAACAATATTGTAATTGAATAAAACAAGATCAACTTGCAATAGATTAAATTGTAATAAGAAGGTAACTAACCATAGCAATCATCTTGCAACAAAATAAACTAACTTGAATTGAACCATAAAACATTTGTTAAATGGTAGATAGTCAATAAGTTAGTAAGTTAGGTCTGAGGTGTAGACCAATTGGTTCATCCAAACCCCATAAGGGGGGCGGAGGTCCAAGGTTCAAATCTTGGGCCTCGTCGGACTGAACACTTGTCCCTTTCCTGGTGCTTTCAACGACGTAAAAGGTTTAAAATGATTGTGGCATGGTGGTTATAGGGGCGGACTGCATGAAGATTTGTGTGGTGGCTTCCAGGGTGGACAACGCAGAATACTGTGGTGGCCATAAAAGCTGGACAGCCTGCCCAAATTCATGGTGGCTACTGATTCCACCATGTAAATACAAAAAAAAAAATATAAGTTAGTTAGTGTTCATTTTAAGGTTTTGCTATAGCCTAATTAATTGCCAATTCATCTCACCCAAGGTCAACCAAGCTACCCAAAAGGGTACGGGTACAAGGACCCAAAAAGGACTTTCTACCAATAGAGCGAATTATTTTGGATTCAATAGGTGTTTCGCAAATATAAATTGTGTTGCAAGATTAAGTAAATTTTAATCAAATACTAAAGTTGTGGTTAGGAAGTTGATTCATTTTTAACCTTCTTGATTAATATGAAAATTAGTAAATTGCAAGTTAGTTTGTTAGTAGATTGTTTAGTAGCAAGTTAGTAGTTAGATTATTTGAGATGCAAAATATAAGAAAGATGAACAAGAGATAGTGGAGACAAAAAGCAAAACATAAATACATACACACTCTCTCTCTCTCACTCTCACTTTCATTCTCTTTTACTTTCATAATGAGAGATACAAGTTACATTAATTTACAGTATGCTTCAAGCAAATACTAGAGAGAGATTAGAAGAAATTAATAAAAATAGGGGAAGAGAGTGAAAAAGTTGATCCGAAATTGCCTTGTATACTCCATAACATACTTGGATAACATTGCAAAACAAGCAAACTCACAAAAAACCATTGTTAATGTGAGACAAAAAAAATATTGCATTTTAAGGAGAATAATAATAATTTTTAATACAAAAAAGTGCTTAAAAAATGCAATTAAATTAATAAAATTTATTTTATTAATAAAAAAATGGCATGAAAATTTTTAAAGATTTTTATAAAGCAAAACTTTTTCAAAAAAATAAAACTGTTTATATATATATATATATATATATATATATAGCCGACTATTTTTTTTTTAAATAAATTTAAAAAAAATGACTATATATGGAAATAGGGTTTTTGGGTCTTTCGGACCCAACCATGGGGTCCGTTTGGCTCCAAAAACCTTTCCAGCAAAAAGCTTAATGCCTAACCCAGGTGTTGTAGGTGATTTGGAGAGGAGAGAGCAATCCTCCAAGGGAGGTCCTAGGTTTGAATCTCCACCCTACCAAAAAGTTGAATTGGGTACCCAAAATCCAATTGATAATGTTGGTGTGGGCAGGGTCGGGTGCGACTCCTGGGTGACTTTGACGGTGTAGAACCCCCTGTTTGTGGTCTCTCAGACCAAGGTGGCCCCACAAGGGGTTTTTCGCTTAAAAAAAAAAAAAAAGCGTAATGCCAAAAAAAAATTATAGATTTAAAATGAAAATACTATTTGCAAAAGATCTAACAACTAGATCTAAAATAAACCCTAATGGCAGATTTGCAAAATAAGTTTACATAAAATACCCAAATATAAAATGCATGCATTAATATATATATATATATATATATATATATATATATATATATATATATATATATATACCTTAATGGGTTTTTCACCTCAAAAGATTGAAGACACTTGATGGAGATCCCAACCGCTCTGATACCAAATGTGAGACAAGCAAAGTCTCTCCAATATCAAAGAATGCTCCACAAGATCAATCACACACAAAAAAGAAAAAAAACCACAACACCAATATTAAGTGGTAAAACCCTACTTCAAATGAAAAAAGGAAACATCCACTATGAAGCTCACTATATTACTCAATGATTCAACAGTACAAGAATGCTTCAATGTTATGCAACAATATGCATCAACATAACCTACAACACAAGTCAATATGACAAGATACGATGATATGTAGTAGAAAACACCCCTATTTAAAGAGAAGCTTTTCTACTACAACCCTAAATCTTATCACAATCCAATATTATCACAATCTATCAAATATTAGAAAGTGCTTTAGTTACTTTCTAATTTTATCACAATCTAATCTTTGAGATATGTGATAAGTGACATCTATCAAATATTAGAAAGTTATTAGTTACTTTCTAATATTTGCTAGAAAAGGGGGAATAACTTTTTTTCATAAATTAAATATTCCTAGCACCCTTATTTTATTTATTAATTGGGTGGGAATATTTTTACATAGAATTATTTTCTAAATATTATTCTTTAGACTATATTTTAGTCTAAGAATAATTTACACAATGTTGCATTACATATTCCAACACTATGCACAACCAAATCTCTCCACTCTTCTTCCTAACAGGGACAAGATTATCCACCCATGTGGAATGCCTAACAAGGAAGATGATTTTGGCTTCTAGTAGCCTCTTCACTTCTTTATCTATCAAGGGCTCTAGGATTGGGTTAACCATTATTTACCTCTATCTAAAAGGCTTGGAATCAGGATTTAGAGGAATAGTATGCATGATTACATTCTGGTTATAGGTTTTCTGATCTTTATAGCTTCAAGATATGCAATCAATGTATTCTTCTAAAAATTGAGCTATTGGCTCCTCTCATTGTGTGCATGCCTTTGCAATGAATGCTTCACGTGGATCTACTGCACTCCCCAAAATGACTGAATCGCATGATTCCTTTGGGGATGGTATTTTTCTTTCTTTTTTCTTTTGATATCCAATATCAAACAACTTTTATAGAGAGGCCCTATCACTTGGCATCTCGTTCCATACTTTGGTTGTTCCTACTTCTACTTGCCTCCTCTCTTCTTTGTCTATAACCTAATTTTCAAATATACTAGAATTAGTGACAAAACTAAAAATGTGTCTATCACTATCAAAGACCTATAAATTTGTGACATTGTCTAGTATGGAGGGGCAAGGCACTAACTCTATGGAAATTTTTTTACATTTTTTATGGTCAGCAGGCGAAAGCATGCTGTCTGCTATGGCTAACAAATCAACCATTTTATTATTTTTTCTTGAGATGAGGGAAATATTGAAAGCATCAAACTCATTAATTAATTCCCTCACTCTAGTTTTATAGAGGTTCAACCTCTTGTCTCTACAGGTATACTACTCCTTGACCTATTTGAATACTAACTCTGAGTCTCCCGATGCCTCAAGGTATTTTACCTTTTCTCTTAGGGCCAACTGAAGTTCAAAAATTAGGGCTTCATACTTTGCCACATTATTAGTGGTCGAGAACTATAATCTATAGGTAACAAGCAAAGGCTTACTACTAGGACATATGAGCTCTACCCCAACTCCCACACCTTGTTTTTATTTAGACCCATAAAACTTTAGGGTCCACACCCTCTTATTTTCTTCTAAAGTACAATTGTAAAGATCATTGTTTTGGGACCCTTCGGCTATGTCCTCTATGTCAAAATTGTAAACCCCTAATTTTGTTTCAATAAATTGAATATCATTAGGTTTATTATAATTTGTAATCATATCCCTAAGTTTGGGCTCTCTGTCTACCCGAATTTGGTTTGCAACTCCTCTCCATGGCAACCACATATGGGAGGAATCATCCACCACATAACCATTGAGATTTCTGCTCCAATCCCTACCCAAAACCATGCCATACTTGGCAGCAATATTTAGCACCAGGATATCTATGTAATGTTGGACCCTAGGCTCTGAGTTGATCTAAACTAGAACATATTTTACAACACCTACTACATCCACCATATATCTATCCAATTGGATCGCTTTGCTATTTGAATGAACAGGCTTAAGTCCTAGCATTTGGCTTATCTCAAGAGGCATGATGTTGGTCGAGGCACCAAAATCAATCAAACAATTGTGTAATTTTTTTCCTGCGATCCTAACCATTATGAGAAAATGGGGTACCTCTGGTTTCTCTTTCATAATAGCAAGTTGGGGTTCTACAGATTTAACCTCATGAATTTGACTTGAGGGATTCAATATCCTCCCCACAATTTTATCCTGCCCCAACAATTGAGAGACCTCATACATTGAGATATTGGCCTTGGTCCTTTTCATGTCTTCTTCCAAGTCATAAGTGGATGTTCTAGGAGTTGACACTTTTGGCATTTTCCTAGGTGCTTCCAAAAATGGAGGTGGTGGATTCACATCACCTTTTATATCAGGAGGAACTAAAGGGTTGTTTGGGGGAGTAGAGGAGGTTTTGGGATCCTTAGAACTCCTAGTAAAATACTTGTGATTATCTTTCCCAAAATGTCTAGCGGCCTAGGCTTCCAAAGCTTCATCCTCTTCCTCTCCTAACACATTCATATCTTCCTCCATATCTTTGTTTTCTAAATAATGGATGACTTCAGACACCAAAGTGTCTGACTTTCTATGGCAAAATTTATGTATTTCCTCATCAAATGACTTTGACTCATCACAATCCCCTAACGCATCGACCTAATTGGCTACCGGATTGGATACACACCCATTGTTAGGCTACGTATTATAGGGTCCTATTCTCCTATGGTCATGGTTTCAATTGGGCATGAGATTTTGGGAAACTTGTTTATGTAACTGAATGATGTCATTGCCATGTTTGATGGTCATTATCTTGAGCTCTTCTAGCTCATAATTGGATCCTTGTGGCTGAGGCATGACAGCCCCAGATCCACTGAAATTTTTGATATTAGCAACCTCTGGATTAGGCACTAAGTTTTGAATTTGGGTGTTTTGGGTCCACCATGGACCCTTGGCCTGTAGAGGTGTAACCATGGGATAGACATTTGAGGCTTTAGTACTACTCACTTCAATTCTTGGCAAGGTTATCTAATTAGCAGCTATCGTTTACGGAGTGGATGGAATGATAGCACTAGGGTATGTCAGAAAATATGGAAGCATGGGAGTGAATGGGTATGACTGATGATATGGAAAATTATTCATCATGGGAATCTGAGGTGTCATAGCTTGATTCATCATGGAAAATTTATTATAAGGGCCATATTTTCCTAACATGGGAAATTGAGGAATAGTGTCACCTTGTAGTGTCATCTGCTACTCAATAGTCATGGCTTTAGCATAGGCTAAGGCCAACATTGTAACTTGAGGATTTCTCTTGGTAAACACAGTTGTCATCGGGTCTAAGGCTGTGAGGTATAATTGCAATGCCACAACAGTGTATATTGTAAAATGATGAGTCACGTTTATGTAGAGATTTTGGAATCTGGCATTAAATATTTTGATAGGTTCATTAGGATACCTCTTACATGAAATGAATTGGTTATACATGATGGTAGGATCTAGAAATGACATAAATTGATTAAAAAAGGTAGCTTCCAACTGGTCCCAAGATGTAATAGACCCTGCAGGAAGATTCTTGTACCATTCATAAGCCATTTGGTCAAAGCTATTAGGGAAGAGTCAATAAGCGACGTCTTCATGACTGACTCCCTGCCTAATCATATGGTCCTTGTAAATTTGAACGTGCTCTTCAAATGAAATGGGACCATCATGGAAAAACTTAGGGATAGACCTCTAAAGGTGCCTAGGTATGTCATGGACATCCCCAAGTATACTTAATGGAGAACTTTGGGCACCAAACTAGGGAACTAGTTGTTGCTGTTGATGTTTTTGGGCCATATTAACCAAATGTAATGACCATACTAAAGTAGTTGATACACTTGGGATGATGGAGATGGGTACACTTGATGTAGCTTTTACGGTGGAACTAATGGGTGCACACCCACTAAAGTTATTCAGATTCAGGGTGTAAGAGCTAGCCTTTTCAAATCTTGGCAAAGCGTCTCTAAACCTAATGTATCAAAATGTTCAGACCAGATTTCAATCTCCTGGATTTTGTATCTTGGATTTCTAGGTTTGGGAGAAAGACTTTGAAAAATGGTTTCCTTAGTGGTTTTAGACCTAGTAGCAATACGTCTAGGTGGGTCCATATTAGTAAAACTTAAATCTATTCTATTAAGGCTTCTCACAAACTAGTCAAGAGTAACATGTTGCACCTGCAAACACAATACTGTTGAATCAAAACTGACCATTTTAGAATTAGCAAAAAAATAAATCACAAAGCATAAAATAATGCCCTCATTCTAGCACCAAAAATGTTGAGTGTATATTTTGCCCATTTGCAAAATACCACCACATGCAGAGTATTGAACAGAAAACCCCCTCTTAAAGAGAAACCAAATGACAAACATTCAACTTCTCCAAGGTTCTAGTAAAATATCTAAATGATTAAAATAATGCCAGAAATAATTCAATGATGCATGTGACCATAAACAAGAGGCCTTTGCTGGTTCTAAAAAATGCTTAGTGATTGAAAGATCTAACTATAAGCAAATGTAAAATAAAAGTAGTTCTTTTTAGGTTTTTTTTTAATTGGTGCTACCCTGAATCCTTGTTAGTAAAATATTTTATCTTCACTTAAAAGGTTTAAAATGATAAAATGTGGAATTTCCCACCTCATTTTAATTCCCATGCCTTTAAGATGAAGTAAATTTTAGATAGTGGGTTCATTTTATCTTCCTTATGTTTATGCCACTACCATAATAGTGATTAGTAGAATTTAGCATGTTAGCAATGTTAGCTTTCACTTCTTATCTTAACTTAATGTGAGATTGTAGGTTAGTATCCCTCCTAAACCATGTGATTTATTTGAAATTTAGATTAATGAAGTTTGGAGGTGCAAAAATTCTGGAAAATGGCCAGAAGGGAAACAACTTGAAAGATTAACAATTTTGGAAAGGGACCAGAATAGAAATAAAACTGAAAGGAAATTAGCAGAAATTCTAGAAAAGGACCAGAATGGCAATAAAAAGAAATTAGCAGAAATTCTGGAAAAGGACCAGAATGGAATTAAAAATAAATTAGCAAAAATTATGGAAAAGGACTAGAATGGAAATAAAAGAAAATGAAATTCTGGATGGACCAGAATATAAATGAAACTGAGTGCTTGAAATAAAATAAAACTAAAAAATAAAAATGCAAATTTGGTTAGCTGAAAATTTTAAATTTTGAATTAGTTTAGCAAGATCCTCCCTGCAAAATCCCAAGTTATGAGGTAATCATAAAACAACCTGAATTAATGGACCTGCAACATAAGCACAATACCATTAAATCAAGTGCGAGACTCAAAGGAAACATAGAGAAACTGCATCATCTTGACCTTCGCCTATTGCAACCCATTTCATGGCATAATACAATGGCTAGAAGTCACTAAAATGCAAAAATTATAAGACACTAAAAATGTTAGTTTTATGATAAAAACCCTCCTTTTGATTTTGCTCACAAAAGTTTGCTACTCTTTCAAAATTTGAAAAAATGCTCTTTCTTATTGCTTTTCGAAATGTTACATCATTTCCAACCCCCTTTATCATTTTTTTTATTAGCGTTGGCATTATAACATTCACGTGACTTATAGTTGGGCATATATATAAGAATTTAAAACATTTGGAATAATCCCACCAACATTTGAACATGGTGGGGTTTCATAGCTCACCAAACCCACTTAAATTTCTCGCTAAATAAATGATCTTCCATTTCATCGGGGACGCAACTACTAAACTCGATGACATTCTGCCAACGCTGTCGACATGTTTCACGAACAACTGGCACCTCCCATTCGTAAATTCTACTCCACAACATGAATGAAAATCATTTCATTCCTTACATGAATTTTTGTATCCACCATGCAACATAGCTATGACTGTCCGTTTAATCCACCGCCAGCTATGCTTTGTCATGCTGCTGAGTTGTCTTAGAAAATGTGGCTATAAATTAATGTTCACTGAATCCTTCTGTGTAGGAACTTTTACCCATTGAAACTACCACCAATGTCCATCCATGCTTTCCTGACCTACTTCTAACTATTTCCCATGGAGGCCATTTTCTTCACCATTCACTGTTCTTCCTTGTGAGCCACGCTGTACATGTCATGTGTCATTGTCCCAATGGTGGGTCTGACATCACTGCTGGATTTATAAGCTTGCATGCTTGAGATGTAGTTGTTCATTGTCCATGATGTCTTCCTCGTTGGCAATGCATGGTCTATATTTTATGGGTCTTGGGTGTCTCCTCTGACACCGATGCTCTTCGCTGGCTGCACATCCTTCCCTAAACCTATATGTCTACCGTGGTACAAATGTCATCCACGTCCTCAACCACCATGTTGTATTTGGATTTCATTGCCTTATCGTCATCATGGGACCCTACGTCCACTCGTTGTCATTCATGTGGCTATCCATGTTGGACATCTCTGGTCTATCCTCGATGTTGCATGACCAATCCCACTGTGCTTGCTACCCGCGAGGCCTGCCTGCACACATAAAACACCACACATGAGGACATACAAAAATAAACTTAAGTTGTACAAATAAAATGGCTATGAAAGCCACCATTACCATTATATTCATATCAATATTAATATTAATATTAATATTAGTATTAATATTAATATTAATATAAATATTAATATATAGTTTCTATAATTTTTTTTTTTTAAATTTAATATACATCATTATGTATATCAAAATATATAGTAATAACATATATTAAAGTATTTATATATTTATTTATTTTTTTTAACTTTTTATTTTTTGTATTTTAATTCAAATTGTTTTAAATATTCAAATAATTTTAATTAACAATTTGAATTAAAAATTATTTTTTTATTTAAAACACTCAATTATTGAAACTTGAAATACAAACACATAACACTTTAAAAATAAAATGACTTCAATCAACCAATAAAATCAAAAATCTCCTTATGAAAAAGCATGCACCAAACGTATCCCAAAGCACTATAGACGAGGACACAAATTAAAGGGGATACTATCATAATGAACTTTGGATTTTACAAGCTCATGGGTGAAACCCTTTTACACTATTACTCAAAACCGATTGAAGTCTCAAAAAATACAACATTAAAAATGTGGGTCCCCAATTCTTGGGGCAAGTTGTGGAGCAGCCACAACAGATAGATGCATCATAGATTGCACTTGGATAAGTATTAAAGCAAAATGGTCATCCTATGACATATCATTCAGAGATATTTTTAGCTACTAAGAGGAACTACTCTATATATGATAAATATTTGTATGATTTGGTGCAAGCAATCAAGTACTAGAGGCATTACCTTTTGGGTAAGGAAATAATTATCCACAAAGATCTTATGCCTCTTAAGTTTCTACAATCCCAAAATAATATTGAATATGCTAGGAATTTGAAATGGACCACATACTTGTAGCAATTTCATTTGGTGATCAAATATAAGAAGTAAGCAACCACCATAGTGGTAAATTATTTGAGTCATCCACCAATAGCTCAAGCCTTGATAGTTGTGACCACCTCACATGTTGGATTCCAAACTTGGCTTGCACTATATGCTCTTGATCTTAACTTTGGAAAAGTTTATCATCATCTTGTACACCCCTCCTCAAATCTAAGTCCTTTTTAGGATTTTCACATGAAGGATGGACTCTTGTATAAGTTGGATAAGCTTTGTGTACCACAAGAGCATAGGGTTTCTCTCCTCAAAGAAGCCCATTCAACACTTTATGGAGGACATTTTGGGAAACAAAAAATACTTCACCATATATAGTGGTTTTTTATTGTCTCACATGCAAAGGGATGTGTTGTATTTTTTGAGATAGCATACCATCTGTTGTTGTTCCAAATAAGAAAATAAGAAATTGGACCTAAGTGTTCCTTTTTCCATTCCTTCTTGTCCTTGGGAAAGTATCTCAAAAGAATTGGTGAGTGGTTTCTCCATGAAAATGTGGTCACATAATTGTGTATATGTGATCGTGGATCGGTTCAACAAAATGGCTAAGTTCATTCCTTGCAAAGAGACCAACATTAAATTGGAATTAGCACAAATTTTCTTCAAGATAGTATGGTGCTCCATCGATCTACCAATCAACATTGTTTCTAATAGATATTTATGGTTTGTGGGATATTTTTGTAGATCCTTATGGAATATTTTGGAATTTATTCTTAATCTCCTTATGTATTTCCATCCACAATTATATGGTTAGAATAAATGAAGAACACAAGCTTATACTGAGAGGGGGGGTGAACAGTATAAGACCACTTTTTACTTTTCTTTCCCAATCAATATTATGCAATGTATCAATAGCAATATCAACAACAATAATCAAAGCAATGCACAAATCACCACACACAATAGAGACACCAATTTAACGTGGTTCACCCAATGTGGGCTACTCCACGGAGAAAATATTTCACTAATATTTTCTCAATAAATATCTTGGGAATCCTTTCCCTATTACAATGTTTATGGACCTCTATCCAAAGGAGACACCAATCCCCTAATCAAGTTCGTGGATCTCTATCCACAGGAGAACTCCTTTCTCCTCTACTCTGGATGGTGATCTTCTAGAAGAACTGCTACCTCCACTACACTGGCTAATGGATATCTATCCACTAAAGACTCCTGTCCTCACTCAGAAGACCTATCCTCACTACCCTGGCTAATGGATCTCTATCCACTAGAGACTATCATCCTCTATACTCTGTCACCTCCAAAGCTTGCTCTTAGCTCTATCTCAAATCTGCACTAAACATAGTCCTTCGGTCTAGCATAAATCTGCTCAATCTCTATCTCTACAATTAATAATTATTATAAATAAACTTCTTCTTTCTAGCACAAACCTATCCTCAAATCTGCACCAAACTCTATCCTCAAATATACACTAAACATAATCCTTCGGTCTAGCACAAATATATCCTCAATATCTATCCTCAAGCCTTAACACAAAGCTTGACTCAATCACAAATCAAATCTTCTTGGATCTACCCCAAACCTTAACTCAAGGTTTGAACAAATCAATCAATCAACTCTGCTCACAAGTCTTCTCAAAGACTTATCTCAAATATGCCTTGTAAGCTTCCACAAAAGCTTACACTAATCTATCCACAAGTCCTCTCTAGAACTTGTCCAATCTGCTCAACAATATCTATCCTCAAATTTGTATTGTAAGCTTCCACAAAAGCTCACACAAATCTATCCACAAGTATTCTCAGACTCCTAATAATCTCTATCCTCAAATATTATTGTAAGCTTCCACAAAAGCTCACACCAATCTGTCCAC
The DNA here is from genome assembly GCA_028583015.1 of Wollemia nobilis. Lineage (NCBI taxonomy): Eukaryota > Viridiplantae > Streptophyta > Pinopsida > Araucariales > Araucariaceae > Wollemia > Wollemia nobilis. The sequence goes on from JAQPPZ010017129.1 coordinate 5,922,511, forward strand.
AAGTCTTCTCAAAGACTTACCTCAAATATGCTCAACAAGTCCTCACTAGAACTTGTCCAATCTCACAGAAACATATAGAGAATTGTTAGAGACTCAATATGCTTCACATTCATCACAATTTTCACTCACTTTCAATCTCTCTTCTTACCACAGAAACATATAGAGAATTGTTAGAGACTCAATATGTTTCACATTCACAAACACTCAACCTCTTTCTCAAATCAATTTAGAATATAGAACAATTTGTTTCACAGAACTTGAACTATCACTTCAACACATCCACTTGACTAGGCTCAACCAACTCTACTCAACCAATCACTCAATGAATTAATCCTTGCTCACAAACCCTAGTCCAAGCATATGAACACTCACTCACTTATTTCCAACAATGCTTATCAAACAATTTCACATAACAATGATACTCATGATCTTTGCAAACCCTAGTTCAAGTTCTTCACTCAACCAATCACTTCAACAACAATGCTTATCAAATAATTTCACATAACAATGATACTCAAGATATTTCACAACTTCACATAACAATGATACTCATGTTCTTTGCACAAACCCTAGCTCAAGCATATGAAAGCTTTACTCAATATTTCCAACAATGCTTATAAAACAAGGTTTTTATCATCAACTCTCACTCAAAAAAACCTTCAACAATCAAACTCAACAATGCTTGTCAAACAATCCTTTTCACTCCAACTTAGCATTCACAACATCCAACAATCACTCACTAGGAAGATGTGCCCATACCTTTTGTTTGATGTAGAAGTGCCCTTAAAAACCTGTCTCAATCACAATTTTCCTCTTTGCCAATTTCAATGGTTAGATGACAAAATATCACACTAACACTCTCTCAAAAATATTTCTCAATTACAAAAATAATCAAACTCAAATACACCTTATTACTCCTTGAAATTAGCAATCATCAAATCACACATAAAAATAATTACTCAATTGCTCCTTATAATCTCCAACTTTAATTAATCAACCTCCAAAAATTAACCTTTCAAAATAATATTTGCCTACCCTTTTATCTCCCGCAAATACTAAATATCCAAATTAATTCAGGCAAAAATTAAACTTTATAACCAAAAATATTTTATTTTTCTCAACCTTAGCACATCCAAAATAATCAAGCGACCAAGATAAATGACATCAACGCATACCTTTAACACTACCAAAAGGCCTCGATGGGTTTCGAACATGAAACCTGCTCCCAGCCGAGCGCCTTATCGAGGTGCTAGCCCACCACATGGGCTAGGCGCTTCCATGGGGAAGGGAAGGTGCAAGCCTCCCTTTATCCCTTCATTCGGTGTTGTTCAAAAATGAAAATGCCCTCACTGCCTTGCAAAACCAAACTCGATGGGGTTTGAACCCTGCACTCCTTGCCTACCAAAACACTTAGCGCTATCCTCTATCACCAACTATGCTACCAGCACCTTTGGTACTAAGTTCGGTGCTCCCTTCGACTTGTCTCTTCACCGCCCAATGTGGATTTAGCACATGCAAAAATCCTTTCATCTTTTGCGCTCGAACACTTAGCATACATGGGCAATATTTTGCATGGATGGGTTAATTAAAATTTTAACCCCCCTTTTATACACACTTGCATATGCACTTTCAAACATCGATGATAATATCGAATTTAAAATTTGATTTAAACATACAACCTTTTACTTTGGTGCCTAAACTATTATTTAAATTTAAATTTTAACTTTAGTTAAAATATTTAAATTTAAATAATTTAAACCTTATCCTTTTAAATCTGCTTCCTGGGTTTTTTAGAGAACTTGGAGAATGATCACTTCATGGTCTTCAATTTTCTTCAAATCAACCTTTAACTGGAATATTATAATAAAATATTATAATAATATTTTTCCTTTGGCCTTGATACATTCTTCCTCTTGCACTACTCACTAAAACTGACTCTTGACATCAATGACAACTCATTTAATCAAAATGTCCAACAATCTCCCCCTTTGTCATTGATGGTAACCCAATTATATTTTCAAATTTCATTAACCTTTTTCTATTATGCTCCCCCTAGGAAACTGCTCCCCCTGACTCAATGCTCTCTTCTTAAATCAAATATCTCCCCCTTACTCAAATATCTCCCCCTTTGACATCAATGGAAAAGGGTCACCTTTGGGGCTCGGGGCTAAGAATGAGTCTCTTAGCTTAGCCCCTCCCCCACCTCCTCTTGAGGTGGTTAATTTTGGGGTGGGAGTATTTCTACTCCCAGCAAGCACTGATCTTTACCTTTGTCCACTTTCCTTCTCATCTGATCCTTCTGATTCCTCTGACTGTTCCTATTCCTGCTTGTCTCTAGAATTTTTGCTCTACACCACTTTGTTGTATGTCCATCATTATTGCACTTGTAACACTTAATATTGTTATTCCTTGGAGGTGCAAATATCTTGGGATTTCTTTGGTGAAGCCATATCTATTCCTATCATGGACCCTGCAATTCATTGCCTTGTGACCAAACTGATTACATGAGTAGCAATACCCATGAAAAAGCTGCATGTTTCTGAAGTTCCCATATTCTTGTATTTCATGTGTCCTGCACTGTGAAGCCTTGTGCCCAAATCTGTGACATGAGAAACATCATCCATTGAAATTTCCTTGCCTTGACCTCATTGGTCTCTTAGTCTCTTTTACCCTATGTTGGTTCTTGTTCCATCTGTTCCTCTTTTGTGCATTGTTCTTTTCCTTGTTGAAATTTCTATTGTCCAACTCATCCTCAGAAGTCTCACTTTCTCTCACACTATCTTCTTCTAAAGTTTCTTCTTCTTCAGAACTTGAGATTGACTCCTCTTCTTATTTCTTTTGTACCTATTCAAAACCAAGACCTATTTTGTTTGTTGTAGGCTTTTGTACCTTGATCATCTTATCTAAGATCTTTGATATCTTTCTAAACTTGTGTAGCTTATCTTTAGACTTTTCTACTTCTTCCCTTAGTAGAGCTACTTCATGTTCTAATCTTTCACATTCTAAGACCTTTGCTTCTAACTTATCCTTGAACTTCTTTGTCTTAGCCATTGACTTATTTAGATCCTCTATAAGCTTTCCTATCTCTTCATCACATTCTTGAAACTGAAGCTTAAGTTGGGAGTTTTGCTTTCTTACCTTCTTTAATGTGTTAAGAGCATAAATAAGCTCTCCCTCAAGATCAACTTCTCCTTTCTCTGATTCTTCCTCTATTTGTTTACCTTTGAAAACATCTTCATTCTCTTCTGACTTGTCTTCTATAGGATCACCTCCTTCTTCTTCTAGTGCCATTAGAATATTCTCTTTTGGTCCTTCAAGTGTATCTTCATATTCATCATCACTAAAACTGAAACCATTCTTTGTACAACTATCTTCAAGATGTCCAAAATTACCACATCTAAAACACTTGAGAATTATTGGTGACCTTTTCTTAACTTCTTTTTCTTATGTCAGAAATAGAACTTCATCTTTATCATTATCTGAGAAACTATTATCACTATCACTTGAGTACTTACTTGCCTTGTCTGCATAGTAACTCCTCTTCTATATTTGAAAGAACTTCTTTCCTTGTTTGCCTTGTCCATCCTTACCTTTCTTTTGGTACCTATATTTTTCTGATTCCCTATTCTTATGATCCTGTTTTTCTTCATCATTGCCATTTCTAGCTTCTTGACAATCAGTTGCATAGTGACCATACTTTCCACAGTTGAAACATCTAACAGATTTTGCATCTTTAAATCTTCTTGGATCCTTATTCCTTCTACCATAATTTGCTTCTTCATCACTGGATGACTCATTGCTTGAATCTGACTTCTTGCCCTTTGTCTTCTTAGTAGCTTTGAAGGTTGCTTCCTTTCGGAGATTAGGTTCCTCTTTTGTTCTCATCTCAAAAGTTGTAAGAATACCAAGTAATACATCTCTTGTCAAAATATCACCATATTTTGATTCCTCTATAGCAGAGATCTTTTCACTAAACCTTTTTGGGAGAGATCTTAAGATCTTATCACAAACATCAGATTCTTCAATCTCAAGTCCAAGTCCTTGCATGGCGTTAACAACCTCGTCTACACGAAGTAGATAAGTACTAATGTTTTCCTCATCCTTCATTCTTAATTCTTCAAATTATCCTTTGAGATTTCGTATCTTTGCCTTTTTAACACTTTTATCTCCTTCATATATGCTTTGCAACTTATCCCAAATTCCTTTTGCTGATTTGCAATGCATAACCTTTATGAACTCTGTTCTATGCAAACCTCTCAAAATTGCATTCATTGCTTTTGAATTGTAATGTTGTAGAAGCTTACCATATTTATCTGTAGGTGGAGTAGTTGGTGGTGTGTATCCATTTTCAACTGCTTCCCATATTTCATTGCCAAGTGCCATCAGGTGAATCTTCATTCTCATACTCCAAAATACATAATCGCTTCCATAAAATACTGGTGTTGAATTATCTGAGGATCCATTCTTAGAATCCATTGTGTTCTTGTAAGCTTTTCCTTCAAGCTGTTAAACTCTTCTGAAGGAACCCGCTCTGATACCAATTGAAGAACACAAGCTTATACTAAGAGGGGGGGTGAACAGTATAAGACCAATTTTTACTTTTCTTTCCAATCAATATTATGCAATGTATCAATAGCAATATCAACAACAATAATCAAAGCAATGCATAAATCACCACACACAATAGAGACACCAATTTAACATGGTTCACCCAATGTGGGCTACTCCACGGAGAAAATATTTCACTAATATTTTCTCAATAAATCTCTTGGGAATCCTTTCCCTATTACAATGTTTATGGACCTCTATCCAAAGGAGACACCAATCCCCTAATCAAGTTCATGGATCTCTATCCACAGGAGAACTCCTTTCTCCTCTACTCTGATTGGTGATCTTCTAGAAGAACTGTTACCTCCACTACACTAGCTAATGGATCTCTATCCACTGAAGACTCCTATCCTCACTCACCTTGGCTAATGGATCTCTATCCACTAGAGACTATCATCCTCTATACTCTATCACCTCCAAAGCTTGCTCTTAGCTCTATCTCAAATATCACTAAACATACTACCAACCTATCCTCAAATATACACCAAAAACTCTATCCTCAAATCTACACTAAACATAGTCCTTCGGTCTAGCACAAATCTATCCTCAATATCTATCCTCAAGCCTTAACACAAAGCTTGACTCAATCACAAATCAACTCTACTAGATCTACCCCAAACCTTAACTCAAGGTTTGAACAAATCAATCAATCAACTCTGCTCACAAGTCTTCTCAAAGACTTATCTCAAATCTACCTTGTAAGCTTCCACAAAATCTTACACTAATCTATCCACAAGTCCTCTCTAGAACTTATCCAATCTACTCAACAATATCTGTCCTCAAATCTACCTCAAATTTACTCAACAAGTCCTCACTAGAACTTGTCCAATCTCCTCACATTCATCACAATGCTCACTCACTTTCAATCTCTCTCTCTCTCTTTTACCACAGAAACATATAGAGAATTGTTAGAGACTCAATATGTTTCACATTACAATGCTCAACATCTTTCTCAAATCAATTTAGAATATAGAACAATTTGTTTCACAGAACTTGAACTATCACTTCAACACATCCACTTGACTAGGCTCAACCAACTCTACTCAACCAATCACTCAATGAAATAATCCTTACTTACAAACCCTAGTCCAAGCATATGAACACTCACTCACTTATTTCCAACAATGCTTATCAAACAATTTCACATAACAATGATACTCATGATCTTTGCAAACCCTAGTTCAAGTTCTTCACTCAACCAATCACTTCAACAACAATGCTTATCAAATAATTTCACATAACAATGATACTCAAGATATTTCAACTTCACATAACAATGATACTCATGTTCTTTGCACAAACCCTAGCTCAAGCATATGAAAGCTTTACTCAATATTTCCAACAATGCTTATAAAACAAGGTTTTTATCATCAACTCTCACTTAGAAAAACCTTCAACAATCAAACTCAACAATGCTTGTCAAACAATCCTTTTCACTCCAACTTAGCATTCACAACATCCAACAATCACTCACTAGGAAGATGTGCCCATACCTTTTGTTTGATGTAGAAGTGCCCTTAAAAACCTGTCTCAATCACAATTTTCCTCTTTGCCAATTTCAATGGTTAGATGACAAAATATCACACTAACACTCTCTCAAAAATATTTCTCAATTACAAAAATAATCAAACTCAAATACACCTTATTACTCCTTGAAATTAGCAATCATCAAATCACACATAAAAATAATTACTCAATTGCTCCTTATAATCTCCAACTTTAATTAATCAACCTCCAAAAATTAACCTTTCAAAATAATATTTGCCTACCCTTTTATCTCCCACAAATACTAAATATCCAAATTAATTCAGGCAAAAATTAAACTTTATAACCAAAAATATTTTATTTTTCTCAACCTTAGCACATCCGAAATAATCAAGCGACCAAGATAAATGACATCAGTGCATACCTTTAACACTACCAAAAGGCCTCGATGGGTTTCGAACATGAAACCTGCTCCCAATCGAGCGCCTTATCGAGGTGCTAGCCCACCACGTGGGCTAGGCGCTTCCACGGGGAAGGGAAGGTGCAAGCCTCCCTTTATCCCTTCATTCGATACTATTCAAAAATGAAAATGCCCTCACTACCTTGCAAAACCAAACTCGATGGGGTTTGAACCCTACACTCCTTGCCTACTGAAACACTTAGCGCTATCCTCTATCACCAATTGCGCTACCAACACCTTTGGTACTAAGTTCGGTGCTCCCTTCGACTTGTCTCTTCACCGCCCAATGTGGATTTAGCACATGCAAAAATCCTTTCATCTTTTGTGCTCGAACACTTAGCATACGTGGGTAATATTTTGCATGGATGGGTTAATTAAAATTTTAACCCCCCTTTTATACACACTTGCATATGCGCTTTCAAACATCGGCGATAATATCGAATTTAAAATTCGATTTAAACATACAACCTTTTACTTTGGCACCTAAACTATTATTTAAATTTAAATTTTAACTTTAGTTAAAATATTTAAATTTAAATAATTTAAACCTTATCCTTTTAAATCTGCTTCCTAGGTTTTTTAGAGAACTTGGAGAATGATCACTTCATGGTCTTCAATTTTCTTCAAATCAACCTTTAACTGGAATATTATAATAAAATATTATAATAATATTTTTCCTTTGGCCTTGATACATTCTTCCTCTTGCACTGCTCACTGAAACTGACTCTTGACATCAATGACAACTCATTTAATCAAAATGTCCAACACTAAAGTGTTCAATCACACACTTGTGCAAAGCTTGAGGATCTATCACCACTCTTCTCCATCAAAGTGGTATTTGAGCCTCATGCACATTGAGCATGCCTACAATCAAGTAGTCCAACACTCTATAGCACATTCACTCTTTGAGGTTTATCTTACATTTTAGCCGTTAGCCCCATATGTGTTTCTCTTAACCTTACCATATCTAGCCACTACACACATGGGGAAGGAACAAGACAAGGAAACTTATTTCATTTAGTATTTGTAGAGCCTTCAATCCAAGGTAACAAAAATCTTACAGAAGACTCAACAACAATAGAAGTGAGCAATGGATAAACATTGCACTCCTCATCCATTTTAGGTTGGATATAGAGTACAACTTTATTTGGATACTGATGCTTTTTAAATAAAGCACATAGAAAAATCAAACCTCTTCACTATGGGCCATATACCATCATTCAACAGGTCTCTAAAAATATCTTTTACTTGGACCTTCCAATACATCTTAGCATACATGATGTCACTAATGTTGACCTTCTAAAGTTATATTAGGATTCTAATTTGGAGACTGAGCCTATCATCAACCACCCAGTAGATGTGGTACCTAAATTTTAACTTTTGCTTGTTACAAATAAATTTTTCTACACAAAGACTTGTCACACTTGACAATGTTCTTCCACATAATACCTTGTTTCCCATCCTTCCAGACTAGGGTCATTGGATTTATCACCACTAGATGGCTTATCATGAAATTGATTTCTTGAGAGCATTGGCGTTAAATAATTCTATGGTGGGGAGGAATTATGAGTATATCCATTAACCTTAGGCTTATTATTATTAAGCCTAAGTTATTCTACTTTGTATTTTACATGCATCTTTTCTTGCTCATATTAGTTTGATTGTTAGTTTGTTAGGGTGCATATGGTTTTTATGTTGAGACTTAATTTAACTATTACAGTGTTGTTTTATTTTGCACCCCATGATGGTTATAGGTTTTTATCCTAGTACAACAATTGGTTGTAACCCCTTTGATTTTGTTTTGTGTTATTTAAGCACTAATCATAATATATTTTCTAGATTTATTCTCAATTCCACATCAAAAATTGAATATGATGAAATATTGTTACTTAAATTTTTTTCTAAAAGACTTAGGAGCCCTACCTTGGAATGGTATTTCCAATTACCAAGGCACTCCATCAAAAACTTTAGAGACTATCAAATTATTCATCAAACAATTCTCTATTTACATTGAAGAGAAGCCCACATGTAGTAACCTTCTTGAACTCAAACAAGCTTAATATGAGAATATTATTGAATTCCTAGCAAGGTAGCAAGCTTTCGTATAGAGGCTTAAATTTTCTCCTTCATAAAAATGCCTCCTAAATATATTTATAATAAAAATCAATGAGCAACTATCATTCCTCTTAGAAATATCGAATGTGTCTTCCTTTGAAAATGCCATGGAAATGGTCAAAAAGGTAGAAATTGACCTTCATAGAAGTGGGTAATTGATAATTCAAACCCATAACAAAGTAGATAAATATATCCATTACACAAATGGAGAAAATAAAAACAAATATATTATAGAAAATGAAGTCACAAATACTTAACAATTCAACAATATCAATGCCACTTCAAACCTTCAAAATATTGTTATACAACTAAAACCACAACAAAATTTCACTAGATTAGATCAATATCCTACTGCTATCCTAGCACAAATTCTTGAATCCAAAGTTATATAACTCCAACATATCAATCCTATCAACCTTAGCAAATGGAGAGCTTATTTGTGTCATCCTCATGAATATTGTGCTTTCCATCGCATTAGTGGTCATGCAACCAATAATCGTAGAGGGCTAGAGGTCTTAGAAATCTAATTCAAGATTTGATAGACAATGGTAATCTTAAAATTAGTGGTCCTAGTCCCTAACCTTCCTTAGATAAAAATCTTAGAACATTTCAAGATCCATCACCCATCCATATCTAAGAGGCAATAAAATATGCTTGATATAATGATATGCCACCTTCATACTAAGGTGTTATGACACCATCACTATTTTGACTAAACTTTACCATAAAATCCTTTTAGCTCCTTTCCAAATATTGGGTGCATTACAGTTCTTTCGGTTAGCCTGATAGGATAAGGATGTCATAGCATAGGGTCCATCTCAAGTTTAAGTATGCTCTTTCTCACTTTAGCTACACCATATCTATAAATAGATTGAACTATCTAAGGATCCTTTTCCAGATCATATCCACCCTTTCAATCCACATATCTTCTTAACTTCCAATTCATATGACTATTTGCATTGTCTCCTTGTCTAAATGGTTACCTTTGCTTAGTCATAAACTCAATCCTGATTGTCTATATTTTATCAATTTTATCTACCTTTAGCCATATTTATCTTTTATAAACACTTGCAAACTACAAAACTCTCCTTACCATAAGAAGAGTATACCACATAATTACCACTAGAATAATATTAAGTCTTTCCCTTTACAAATAAATCAAAACATATTACAATTATACTTAGCATTACATCAACAAAATCACCCTCTCATGGATACATCAAATACACATATCTCATACCTATTCTTTTTATATATTATAAGTACCTTAGAACATCACTAACACATTTTTTCAAGAATGAATCAATTGAATCCTTGAAAACACCTTATCAAGTATTGTGACACCCAATCACTTAATGGGACAATCATTAAAAAATTCTTATTGGGACACACACATTAGAAGTCCCCATTGGATCAAACATTTAAAGTCCCTCTTTAGACACAAACATTTAATGTCCCTCTTGGGGTACAAACATTTAAAATCCCTCTTGGGGTAATCATTTAAATTCCCTATTGGGAAAAAATCATTTAAAGTCCCCTTGGGGTATTCATTTAAATTCCCCTTTGGGGCACAAACATCTAAAATTCCCAATTGGTACACTCACATAAACACCCCCCTCTCTGGGGGCATTCAAAAATAGGAACCCCTTGCACATGTATATACATTATCATACATATATATTATTATACATTATTATTATCATACATATATATTATTATGTATATATTTTATCATAACAAAATATCATATTAGACACTCCTTATGCACTTCATTAAGGACTAATCATTATATATATTTTATCTCAAAAACATGGTCCAAGTATTGTTGTACATATTTTTCCACTTGGACGCATGATTTGTACATAATCACAAAGCTAACTATGTTTTTCAAGCAAGTTAACTAGGTCCTCTAGGAAATCTAAGTAATTCCTCCAAACAAAACTAAGTCCTTTAGGCAAAGCCAACTAAGTCCTTTGGGCAATGCCAACTAATTACTCTAGGTAAAGCTAATTGAGTCCTTTAGGCAAGCTAGTTAATTCCTCAAAGAAAGCTAATAAAGTCCTCCAAGAAAGCTAACAAAGTCATTTGGGTAAACTAAAAATGTCCTCTAGGAAACTCTCAACATTGTCCAAATGATATTTGTACATATTTTTCTTGCTTGGATATATCATCATTTGAAACACCCTTTAAGTAATTGTCCAATAATCAGGATCCAATACCACCATTTAAGGGTGAATTTATATTAAAATCATTTATATATCATGTACATATTTTAAATCACTTACACTCCACTCATAGGAACATTAAAAAACATAAGCAAGCTCATCTAATCATACATTTTTTACAATCAATCATCATCTTAAACAACTATGTTAAAAAATCCTAGCCAATCCATTCCCATCATCTACGTGCAAATTGATTTCTTTAATTTGATTTTGGTATCTCTTTTGAATCCCAAGGGGCACACATGGGACATGATAACATTTAATTATTATCAAAATATAATCCATAACATTACACTAGATAATAAATCTTCACACCAACACTCCTCATTAGTCTATAAATAGGCTAGGGGTATTTGCCAATCATATTCTCTCTCATCTTGACAACAAACTTTTTATCATCATCATATTTTATTAAAAGCCTATGAAATAGTGGTATGTAACTTCCAAGACATGTAATCACATTGAAATCAATGCATCTATAAATTTTCTTTATACATACTTGGGGGTAAGTCATTCTCCCAAGTTTCTATCTCATTATTCAAAAATCATAATCCATATTCATCCTATATCTTCTCCCCACTTAAGGGACATTATCAAAGAAAATTTACAAATAATTCCTTTATTGTTTATAATCATATCATGTATCATGCACAAACATCACATATACACACATATCTCATTTTTAAACATTACAAACATGTTCAAATCTCACCTATACCCCATGTGGTATAGTACATTTATTCAAACTTGCTCAAATATTATATTGCTTCTCCAAGCATAATGTATTATTCATATTAAATTCCTTTAGGCCATGCTTCTCACAACATGACACATTTTTCTCAATAAAGTCCTTTGGGCCATGCTTCTCACAACATGACACATTATGCTCAATAAAGAAATTTGGGCCATGCTTCTCACAACATGACATATTTTTCTCAGTAAAGTCCTTTGGTCCAACATCACTAACAATTACAAACATATTAACATTACTAACCATATTATAGGTGCCTTACCATCATATATTAAGTGCTTGACCTTTATACGACTTCTTAGACCACCAAATTAGGATGATATGTTGTATTCCATTATCTAAGTGCTTATCCATTATCATGGCTCTCAGGACACTACTTGGGAATGGAATCATGATTATTGCATCATATGACTAAGGAAATTCACCATAAAATTTAAATGAACAAGATAAAAATTTGATATTGCATTAATAGACTTTGTGTGTTACAAATCATCCATTTTAATTACAATTGACCTCCTAAAAGGTAGGATTTTATTTAGCAAATGAGTTCTATGGTGTCACAAATCATCTCCTTAGTCACAGAACAAACTGGTGGGAGGGTTTTTAAGTTGAATCACTTGACCTCCCAAACCTCTATGTGGATCCCAGTACCTACACACAAACCAAAAATGAAAGAATCATTATAATCTATTGAGACTTTCGAGATAAGGCCCTAAATCATGAAAAGGAGTACAAAAAGCTTACAAAACTTTAAAAAACCTTTTACAAAAGTTACAAAACTATGCAAAAGAGTTACAAAACCTTGTAAAATAACTAATTTTACCTTGCTTGGTTGTCTGTTATTGATTCTAGACTTCTACATTTGAGGCTCAACTATCCATGATAGTTGGATCAATGTAACATCATAGGGGAGTTAGATCTATCTAACCACCTAGGGCAATTGCTCCTGTGTTTTAGTAGAGGTTTCAAACTTTAGTTTGGGTCCTTCTCAAAGTGTTTTAGAGATTTTGGTGCAAATTGATGTTGTTTTGTTATCGAATATGAGTGCAAATACAAAAAATATTAGCATGAATTCCAAAGATACTCCATGGTTGATGTTTAGGCTCTTTGAATGAGGTACCTACAACAATAAGTTCAAAAATACAAAGAGATTGCCAAAAAAAATCTGCTTTAGTTTTGGTAGTGTTTTGTGTGCTCTCTTTTACAAATGAAATGAGGATATATTTATAATATTCCATAAGGATGGGTTAGAATGATGAAGGGGAAAGAGGATGATGGACAAGTGGCATGGGTGAGAGAAAAGGAGAATCTTGACTTTCCCCACTTGGCTACTTGGATGGACAAATGTGCAACATTCTCTATTTGGGCTATGACACCCTATGATGCACTATGACACATTATGACATGCCTCACTAATGCTCTTAGGTGGAGAGATTTATCACCCACAAAAAATGGTATGATTGATCAATGTGCTTGGGTGGATAGAATCCTCACCCATGTGCATTAATGCATTTAAAATAAGGAGGAAAGAGGGAACAAATTCCAACTACTATTAGGTGAATCGAGGTTAAAAATAGTGGGATGGTCTCATGGTGATTGCAGATTAGGCATAATAAGGTGCTTAGGATGGTCAAACAGACTAGAATAATCAACATTAATATTTATAAGGTTACAATGTATTAATTAAAATAATTGCACAATTTACTAAATATTAATATTTAACTATTGCAAATATGACACTTTTTAGGTGTCTACAGATGCTCCCTTTTGTACCACATTATGTGCAAACACAATATGGTGTAAAAATCAATGACATCTATGTTAAGATTAAAGTAATAAAATACAAGCAATAATTAAATATGAAAATAAAATATAGAAGAATAAAGCAATACATGAGACACAAATTTATGTGGTTCACCCAATGTGGGCTACATCCACAGAGAAAATAACCAAGCCTTTTATTTTATCCAAAAAATTGTGAAGGGATACAACCTACAGTAGATATTGTTAGAGTTAAAGTGCACTATGCCTTCACCTTGACACTTGTTAGTTTCACTTGACAAGTGTCATGCATCTCATATAGGCTTATGCCTATATAATGTAACCCATTTGTATCAATTAAATAACCCCTTCAGTTTCACTCCCAAAATTTGGTATCAGAGCAGGCTTTCCCTGCCCTATGAAACCCTTGAGGGGGGATTTCCCTCATGGAAATCCTCCCTCCCCCCTCATCCTTTCCCCCATTTTTCATTTTTTCTTTTTCCCCCCATTTTTTTCAAAATAGGAAGTATGCTCTTCATCCTTGATGGATGAATCAGAAACCAGACTTTTGAAAAATGAATGGCCGTATTTTTTTAGAATCATTGTGGGGGAGACTATTTTTTCATGTCCAGGCTTCCCAGGGTCATGACTGTGCTAGGGATAATATCAGAGTTTGACGATGATAATGCCAATAGTGTGGTCTCAGATGCTCCCTCCTTAGTTTGCCTCCAACGAATGATTATTGTGGCTAATCAGCTTCCATTGCGAGCTTACAAAAATCCTGGAAGTACAAGCTGGTCTTTCAATTGGGATCAAGACTCTCTGCTATTGCAACACAAGGACGAGCTTGCCGAGGACATGGAGATCACAGAGGCCATTTTGATCGATGTCTTTGGCAGATGTATGTTTTTGCTAATAAGATCATCGCGAACAAGGTCATGGAAGTTATCAATCCGGAAGATGACTATGTTTGGGTGCATGATTACCATCTCATGGTACTGCCAACATTTCTGAGGAAGTGATTTAATAGAGTGAAGCTTGGATTCTTTCTGCACAGTCCATTTCCTTCATCAGAGATTTACAGGACTCTCCCTATTCGAGATGAAATTCTTCGAGCTCTTCTGAACTCAGACTTAATTGGCTTCCATACCTTCGATTATGCCCGACATTTTCTTTCCTACTATAGTAGGATGCTTGGCATAGATTACAAGTCTAAGATAGGCTACATTGGGCTTGATTACTATGGACGTTCTGTCAGAATCAAGATCCTACCAGTGGGTATTCATATGGCACAGCTTGAATCTATTTTAGTCTACCTGATATTACTTTGGGAGCGATGGGAAGCAGAGGCAGAGTAATGAGATCCTGTGTGAGTTGTCATGGCTGCAGTTGGGGAGGATTGAACAAGGGATCTGATTCATCTATGGCAGAGGCCTACATGTCCGAGGCCAGCCCAGGCTACTGCGGTATGATTTCTAACGAGATGATGCCCTACTTGCTTTTTGGCCATTTTTTTGGCAAATTGACGCACGACGATGCACGGTTGGTGCTTCTCTGCAAGGAGCAGCTACACCGCCTCGTCACCATGATGCTATTTTTTTTAGATAATGCTATGTAATAGCATTTTGCTTTAATTTTGTCATTGATGCACATGATTTGTGGCACTTTATTAGCATGCTCTGGACAGATAGTCTCCTTACTCGTTGGAAGGCGCATTTGTTGCTAGTGTGACGGCCCCATGTGGAGAGTGGGATTGAGGTGGCTCGACGAAGATAATGAACAACTAAAGTTTTAGCCTGCTAGATGGGTGGTTTTAGCTTTAGGGAGTCACAATCAATCAGCATCCAAAGGAAGCATGGAGACTGCTAGTTTCCATTTAGCTATCATATTCCAACAATCATCCACTAAACTTGTGAATTTTCTCGTACACAAATGCATGACGAGGAGTTTATCGATGGTATTACCATCAAAATACTGGGATTAATATCTAAAGTCTAACTAAAACTAGCTGTCAATATTGATTATGTTGGTAAACTCTCAGTGTCATTGAAGCAATGGAGTGAGATCCAAATATTTCAAGAACAAACGGTCTATCATGGTCATAATTATGCTGCTGGAGTAGATGTTGCTTAATGAAAATAGAGAATCACTGCTTGCAGACTATCTTCGAGCCCAATTTACTCTTGTTTTATATTACGTCATAGTGGAAGTAGTTGGCCATGTTTTTTTTGGTGGAGGCGAAGACTAGGAGGGAGCCATTGAGGGAAAACTTGGCAATGGAGATGGTGGCACTGTGGCCCCCTCAGGACTTGGCACTGTTTGTAGGGTTTGAAGGCCACAGAAGAGGACATGGCAGAGGCAGCGATAGCGACAGTTAGGCGGTTTGAATTATTTGCATGGAGGAGTAGAGGAGTGACATCGGTGCTAGCTGTTGGCACATTTTTTCACTTACCGCCTGAACAATTTCAAAATTTCTCGATATGCTTCCATCGAAAGTCCCCGCCTTGCCAGAAATCCTATCATATTTTAAAGACTTTAGATAGGCATGGGCCCATTTTTGACTTTATAACTCTATTTGTGGAAACGAATATTGGTGGAAAGTTTTATAAAAACTCTCAAGTTAAGCATCAAAATTCAGAGCACAACTCGAAGGGGTGACCACTTTGGGATGTTCTGGAGCTACACTATCTTTGAACTAGTATTGTTTTTTTTGCCTCTTTAAAGCATCAAATTATATCCGACTATAGACTTATTTATAGTCATTGGAAATGGTTTTCCGTGATGGACACAATGGTGGTGTCATATTATAATTTTGAGGCTGTTTTAATTGAGTTTTTTAGCCTCAAAGTTTTTTTTTTACCTTGGAGTGCACTCTTGGTTGCACCCGACACTCCCAAGGTAATTTTATATGTGATCCTTGTACCTAGTGATCTTTTCTATACACTTTGCGAATGCAGCGGCTGGTTACCCATGCATTTCGATGGGATGACATGGTCACCATAAGGACACTTATACTAGGGACTACAGACAAAGACACCCTAGACTCTATCTGAGGTTTTTTCTGGATCTACTTCTGAAGACTACAGACGAAGACACTTCAGAATATTCTCTTCTTTTCTTCTTCTCTCCTCCTATTTGGATCTATGGCTCATTTTATTGTATTGAGTGCATTTTCGGTAGAGACCGACACTCTTATATGGCTTGTTTTTCCTTTGTATTAGGTGCATTTTCGACAGATAATGACACATTCTAGATTGATTTCACCATGAGGAGGGATTTCATACTCATGGTGAATCTAGTTAGTGACCTACGAGAGGCAACATCCTCTGAGGATGACTTGTAGAGGCAACAGACCTAGAAGTGGTTGACCCTGAGGCACCCATGATGACCCTGAGGCACTTAGACGGCTGACCCAGTGGCAATAGACCCATGGAAGTGGTTGACCCTGAGGCAACAGATCGAGATGTATACATAGTGAATCTAGCATTATTCACAATTAGAGAGCCAAGAGCACAGAGCACGAGCCTAGACCAAATCAGCAATAAGTGAGGATGATAGGTTGTTTTAGAGACGTCAACATTAATGGGGAATGTTACCTAATGTTGACTTGTTTTTTTTCTTTAGTTAGGATAGTGCACTTTAAGGGGGAATGTTAGAGTTAAAGTGCACTATGCCTTCACCTTGAAACTTGTCAGTTTCACTTGACAAGTGTCATGCATCTCATATAGGTTTATGCCTATATAATGTAACCCATTTGTATCAATTAAATAACCCCTTCAGTTTCACTCCCAACAGATATACTATAACTTTATCTTCAATTAATCACCATATATTATAGTTATGCACACTGTACATTACCATTCTATCTAAGCCACAACACAAAATCCTCTTTATAAAAATAGAGTTACAATTAAGGGCAATATAACACGCCTAAAATCCACCATCTAATTTATGACCTAATAATAAATGGCCAGGGGGGATCCCCCGTGATGACACTAGTAGGGGAGGCATTTACCCCCTACACCCCCACTTTGTGGAGGGGGTCCATCTATGGCTGAAAACAAGACCTCCAAATTAGAGAGCGAATCAGACTTCACAACCAACAATCTCCCACTTGGATACTGATCACAATTACTCCACCACTGCCACACCTACCTAAAAATTTTATCACTTTTACTATCATGCTTCAAGGCTAACTAAAATTGAGCAAGAGCTTAGTTTCTCCTTGGTTACTACCTTTGTTAACATGTTTGCAAGATTCTGGCTAGTGTGTATCTTTTCCATATTCAACTATCCATATTCCAAAACTAATCGTATGAAATTGTACTTTATTTGTATATGTTTAGTCCTAGAATGAAAGGTTGAGTTCTTTGCAAGATGAATGACACTTTGACTATCACTATATAATATGCTATTATACTACTTATTTTTAATTTCTCCATAAACATTTGTAACCAAATCATATCTTTACTAGCCTCTGTAACAACAACATACTCTGCTTCCATTGTTGAAAGTACAATAATATTTTATAATTTTGAAATTCAACTTACTGCAGTTCCACCTACAATAAAGACATATCCTATGGTACTCCTACTATCTATATCGCCTTCCATATTTGCATCAACATATCCTTATAAAATAGTGTTAGTACCTCCAAAACAAAATACTTGAATGATAGTACCTCTTAAATAACCAAGAATCCACTTCACTGCCTACCAATACATTTTTATTGGGTTGCTCATAAATCTACTGACAACTCCCACTGCATGTGCTATATCTAGCCTTGTGCGCACCATCACATACATCAAAATACCAAATTCTAATGAATAATGAACCTTGGATATGTATTCTATCTTCTCATATGTCTAAGGACGCATCTCTTTGGTAAGTTTTAAATGATTGGCCAAAGGTGTACTAATAGGTTTTACATATTGTATATTAAATATTTCCAATACCTTCTCAATGTACTCACCTTGAGACAATATTAATTTATAATTTTCCTGTATCTTGTTATTCTCATACCAAGGATTTTCTTTGCAACACTCAAATCCTTCATTGTAAATAAATCTGCCAATTTTATTTTGAGCATATTTATATCCTACATGTTAGACCCTGCAACAAGCATGTCATCTACATACAATAACAAGATAATATAGTTACCATGATCTAATATCATAAAATAAACACAGTGGTCAGAATAACATCTACTATAACCTTATTCTAACATAAACCTATCAAATTTCATTACCCATGCCTTGGAGCTTTCTTTAGTCAATACAATATCTTTTGCAACTTGTATACTAATTCCTCCTTCCCTTTGATCTCATACCCCTATGGCTTCTGCATATAAATATCTTCCTCCAAATCCCCATGGAGAAAAATTGTTTTTACATCTAACTATTCAAGATGCAAATCCTTTAGAGCCACTAGGTTTAAAATAGTTCTAGTTGAAGTCATTTTAATAACAAGAGCAAAAATTTCATAATAATCAATACCTTTCTTCTGTGCAAACCCCTTTACAACTAGTCTAGCCTTATACCTATTTTTACCTCCATCTTCTTCTTTCACCCTATAAACCCATTTATTCTACAATGCTCTTTTTCCTACAGGCAACCGAACCAAATACCAAGTCTGATTGTGTACCAAGGAGTCCATATCTTCTTTCATGCCTTGCTCCCACTTCTTCTTGGTTTCTACCTACATCACTTCTTCATATGTTTCTAGTTCACCAAATTCAAACAATAAGACATAATATAACGAAGGAGAGTAAAGTTTAGGGGTCTACTTATCCTGGTAGATATTCTAACAATATTTTTAGGAGTTTGAGGTGCTTACTGCTATTGTTGTTGATTTTATAGCACCTTTAGAGTTTCAATTTCATCAAGAACTATGTATTCTATGTTTACCTTTTTCTATTTCTTTTGCTGCAACTAGTCTTTATACATGACTTTCTCATTGAATACCATATCTCTACTCCTAATGATTTTATGATTTTTATAATCCCAAAAATAATAACCAAAATTATTAACTCCATATCCAATGAAAGTGCACTTCTTGAATTTTACATCAAGTTTAGTTATATTCTTTCTCAATATGCATGAATGCTTCACAACCAAAAGTATTTAGAAATTAGTAGTTAATTAGCTTACATATCCATACCTCTTCTATAATCCCACCATTCAAGGAACTTGAAGTTCATTTGTTTATTAAACAAATAGCAGTATCCATAGCATCTACCCAAAATTGTAAGGGCAATCCTACATGTAATCTCATACACCTGGAATGTTCCATGATAGTCTTGTTCATCCTTTTAGACACACCATTTTCTTGTGGAGTTCTTGGAACAGTATTAACTCTATGAATCCCATGGTATGAATAATAACTATCAAACTCTTTGTTACAATAATCACCTCTATTATATGATCTAAGAAATTTCAACTTATTTTTAGTATCATTCTCAACCAAAGCTTTCCATTTCTTAAATTATCAAAGACATCCTATTTATTTTGGATACAATAAACCCAAGTTTTTCTAGTTGCATCATAAATAAATGTAACATAATAATAAGAGCCACCAAGAGATTATACTTGAGTTGGTCCCCATACATCTGTATGTAATAGCTCTAACTTTTCACTCTTCTTTTCTTTCCCGACTCTAAGAAATCTGACTCTTTTTTATTTTCCATAAACACATTGCTCAAAAAAGTCCAAATAAACCTGCTTCAAACTTGGTAATAGTTTTCTTGAATGGATAATCTGCATCCCCTTATCACTCATGTACCCAAGTTTATGATGCCATAAACCTGTATATGCTCCTATAGAGGCTAAAGCAATAGACATATTAGTATTACCAATACAGACATACAATGTACCTAACTTATTTCTTTTTTCTAATATCAATGATCCTTTAGCAATCTTCCACAAATTTTCTGATAATGTAACTATACATATTTTACTGTCCAACTACCTTATGAAAATTAGATTTCTTCTCAAAGTATAAATATGCCTTATCTATTTTAGCAACCATTGGTTTCTATTTAGTAATTTTATCTATATATTACCCTTTCCAATGATTTTACATGGTCTATCATCACCCAAATAAACCTGTCAAAAATCACCTTAAACATAATCTAGAAAATATTTTCTATGGGGTGTGGCATGATATGAAGCCTTTGATTCTAGAACCAAACAATCATTAATATTATATACTAAAAGGATTAAATCATCTTGCAATACATCACTTGCTATGTTTACTTCTTGATTATTCTATTTTTCATCTCCCTATTTTTATTTCCAAGACAAACATTCTCTTTTTAGGTGTCCTTTCTTCCCATAGTGCTAGCATTCTATCTACTTTCCTTTGGATTTGGATTTGCCTTTATTTTATTTCCATGTTTTTATAGACTCTTTCCTCTCTCCTTTTGTCTCCTTGTGTTTTCCACAGTCAACACATTTTTTGATGTCTCACCTGTGCTTTTCCATTGCATTTCCTTGCTAAGGATAATACCAATAACATCATAAAATTTTAAAGTATTTGTATCAGAAATAGAATTACTCAAAGCCATGACCAAGACATTCTAGATTTTTGGTAATGATCACAAGATCAAAAGAGCCCTAACCTCATCATCAAAATTTACTCCAACAAAATTTAGTTGATTGGTAACTGTGTTAAATTCATTTAAGTGATCAGTAATAGACCCACCTTTTGACATCTACATATTAAATAAATGCTTCATAAGAAATACCTTATTCAAAGCTGATGGTTTTTCATAAAGTTTAGCCAATTCCTTTATTAGATCCTTCATTGTATTTTCCTTTGAAATATTGAAGGCCATCGACGCTGCTATACATAATTGTATTGTTCCTAGTACCTTTATATCAAGAACTTCCCATTTTTTGTCTAATAACTTCATTGAATTCTTTACTTTTCTACCTAATGGTAGGTATAGATCCTTCTGATATAGATATCCCTCCATTTTAATCTTCCAAATCTAGTAATTTTAGCTATTAAACTTATCAACCCTAAATCTATCTTCTTCCACCATTGCTCCCACTCGAACTAGGAAATCCTCCTTTCAAGTACATTTTTTAAACCCTAGGCTTTGATACTAGTTGTTAGAATTAAAATAATAAAACCTGAGCAATAATTAAATGTAGAAATAAAACATATAAAAATAAAGAAATACACAAGATACATATTTATGTGGTTCACCCAATGTGGGCTATGCCCACAGAGAAAATAACCAAGCCTTTTATTCTCTCTAGAAAACCATGAAGAGATATAACCTATAGCAGATCCACTATAACTTTTTCTTCGTTAAATCATCATCTATTACAATTATGCACACCATGAATTACCATTTTATCTAATCCGCTATGTGAAATCCTCTTTATAAAAATAGAGTTACAATTTAGGGTAAAATCACACACCTAAAATTCATCATCCAATCTATGACCTAATAATAAATGGTCCAGATTTACATAGAGAAAAATACATCCACCTTCTGATCACCACCCCTTGGCAGTGATACTAGTATGGGGGCATTACCCCCCTACACCCCCCTTTTTGGAGTGGGTCCAATTGTGATTGAAAACAAGACCTCCGAATTAGAGAGCAAATCAGGCTCCACAACCAACAACCTATTACTGGATTGATGATGGATAATAAAAATGATTGGAAAATGACAAAGAATAAACTTTGGCTTGATGGAATTTATGTAGTATTGTCTCAAATCAAGGATAATGTAGGATGCCCTAGTCATGGAAGCAAAAAATATGCTTGAATATTTGCCTTTGATAGATTTATGAGATCATTTTTATTAGAATTTTAAGTCTTTGAATTAGAGTTTTGATTATAATTTTGAGATAATAATACATGTTTTTCTATTTTACCTAGTGGTGTGAGGGGTTAACTATAGCCTTGGACAAATATTCTTGGACTTAAGAAACTTCTAGATTGAGTGTTTAAGGTGTTGAATTTATTTGAGACACAATCTTGTGGGTATTGTCTAACCCGTCAAGTAGCAAGTGGGTGACAACCATGAGCTAATTGAAAAAAGAGGAATGACAAATGTGACAATGATCATATTTGGAAGTAAACTAATAAAATTTAATTTAATTCAATAAAGTAAGTGTAATATAATACAAGAAAATAAATATAATCTAATGCAAAATTTGATTGATCGATTGATCGAACCTTTTGATTGATTAAGCCTTTTGATTTTGTGATTGAGCCTTTTGATTTTATGATTGAGCCTTTTTATTGAGCAATAGGGGTAAGCATTTTGGTTGAGGCCTGATTTACTAGTCTTTTTCATTCATTTTCATCATTTTTTTCTTTTTCTTTTTTGATGAGGATGAGGTATGGAGGTGAATACATGATGTATATGTTTGATTGATTCATGATAGAGATGTATGGATGGTTGGATGGATAATATGATATTATATAATGTATATATGACATTATTCATGTATTTATATTATGTATGGGATGGGTAGTTATGTGTAGTGACTTATAGTTGTATGTTCGATTACTGTTCAAATAATACCTAATGATGCATCACTAATCATGAGTTGACTGATTAATCAAGGGTGTCAACACAATGGTACTAACATAACTATATAATGGAATGGATTGAATGTGAAACTATAGAAATAGAAGATAAAGAAACTAGAGGAGCAAAGGTGGCATGATTTATCATTTTTCATATCCTAGGAAGGAAGAATCGACAAGTGGTTTTATGAATCTCAAACACCGTAGTGATATTAATAAAACTCATCTACTAATCAAATAAGCACTTGAATATACTAATACTAGCCAAGTAATTCAAGTTGCTCAATGATAAATATGTGTGTAGTGATGTTCATATTTTATTTTGAGTGAGGTAGGATTAAAAAATTGTAGCTAGAGCCATTATAAGCTAACTCATCCATGAGTGGATATAGGTCTATATAAAATAAGGTCACTAATGTGATAGACTTATCACCATGCAATGGTATGCTCCACTATCAGTCAAACATCTATATCCCCAATGGAGATAGCCCCATAATCCTTCAATATTGATCCACTGCTATCCAGACATCTATAGCCCTAATGGAGTTGTCTAAAATCCCCTAGGATCCATGATGATGGATACCAATGATGATAATACCTTTTATTTTCTTTTTATTTATTTTTTTATTTTCTTGCTTCTCTTTGTTGTATTTTTTCTACAATATGGATCCTTGGGATCGGATTATGGTATGATAGGATTAATGTATGAAATATGTGCATGGTCCAAGAGAAAACCTAAGATAACCAAGAAGTTTTGTAGCACTCAAGTGATACATGAATTTCAATGAAGGTTGATTAAGATACTAGATATGGTTGAATGACTAAAAGAACCCAAAGATTCTCCAAACCTAAGAGTGGAAAGAGAAAAAGTATGGAAAATTATGAAAGTATTAGTAGTAGATATGGTGGAAAAGTGCATGTAAAGAGGTTAGACAACTATAACTATGAATATGCCCTTTATTAATACAAAAAATAATTTTGGAATAACAGGTGTCAAACCAAACCAAATGATAACCAAGGTAGCATGATATTAAAACAAAATGAGAACACAAAGTGAAGTATGAAAAAACTAATTAAGCAGTGAAGGATTGAAATATGATAGAAAATAAAGGATAAAGAGAAGAAGGGAAAACAAGAAAGAAGAAAGAGGAGAAATGAGGGGAAATAAGAAAGAGAGGAACACACCAATCCATGGTACGTAGCTACTCAAAGCGTGATCGTACAACTAAGAGTGATGTGCGAGGAATTAGAGAGAAGATAAAAATAATGAGAACATGGTATGAAAGTGATTGATTGGAAAGTAGAGAGTGCTTGTGATATGAGCTTGTTGTTGTTTGATTTTTATTTTGATGATTTTTTTTAATTGATTTTGTACAAGAAGACATAGTTGAATGTGAGCTAGGCATAAAATACATGTAAATAAAGGATATTTATGGGCTTAGGTTCCTCAATTCCCTCAAGAGTGGAACTTTTATAGGCCCTAGATACAAAATATTTATGTGACAATAAATGCATCAAGCCAGTTGGCAACAAATTTATCTCATAGATCAAGTGGAAGATTTGAGTTTTGCTAATTTTCTTTGAGTATGAGGTTATGTGGATGAGGTAGTTAATTCCTTGTGATCTAGTAGATCTTGTACTAGACACTGAAAATATCAACATTCCTCGATGTCATGACCCTTTTGATGGTGGTAGATGCAATAGTGATATTATTTATAGCATTTAGGTTTGAGCTTGTCAATTCATTCTGGATGGATGTCAAGTGGGTGGACCGCTTTGGCATCATATAATCTTTAGAAGATACTAGACAAAGGCTCCAATAGGGGTGTCCAGGGATGAGGTAGGTGATGAGGAGGCTGAGGTTGATTGGAGGGTTGGGGTGAAGAAGGTGGAGTGGAGAAGAATTGTATTGGGGAGGATTTGGAGTGTGACGTAGAGGCTCTTTGATGACTTAACTTGAGATTAAGGTTGGTGAGTTGGTCCAATATTTGTTGCAAGATAACTAGTGGTGGACTTAGAGTAGGCAAGATAGGTGGGGATGGTTGGATGTGATGGTGAGGATTAAGTTGGGAGGGATGAGGAAATGGAGGAAGCAAATGTGGATGAAGATGATAGGGTGAGTGATAAGGTTGTTGGGGTTGGACCATGTAAGGGGTATGAGGCAAAGGATAAGGTGGGTGGCAAGGTGGCTAGGTGATGGGCCACATAAGGGGTATGAGGTAAAGGATGAGGTGGATGACAAGGTTATGGGGTTTAGGCCACATGAGGAATATGAGGCAAAGGATAAGGTGTTGGAAGAAGAGGAGGTAGAGATGGTGTTGGGATAAGAGGTAGAAGATATAGTTTTGGAAGAAGAGGTGGTAGATATGGTATTGGAAGAAGAGGTGGAAGACATGAGGGGATCGATGCAAGGAGTTGTTCATGGTATTCTTGTGACAACACTTGGGTGACATGGTTGGAGGGGCCTGATGCATTAGGCCTAAATATGAGGGCCCTAAATAGTCCATGGCATGAGGGGAGGGAGAATGACAAGGCATGGATGGGATACATGGAAAGGTAGGGGGAGTCTCCTTTGAACAATTTGGAGGGACCTCGGGTGGATGAGAGATTTACCCATTATCTGAGGTGTCAAGGGAAAGGGCATGGATGGTTGCGACTTGGAAAAATTTTGGAGGAAGCAACTGGGCATATTTAGAATCGATATATTCATCAAAATTATCATCCTCAGGATCAAGAGTAAGACATTGGAGGTCATTCCCAAGGAGGACTATCGATGAGTTTTTATGATACCCTAAACCAAATTTGTCATTTGATAGCTGGTAGGGAGGGTCAACAATAGAGCATGGACCCTATTCATATCGACAAAGGCCAAATCCTTACCAATTGAAACATTGGAAATATTTCATAGCAAAGGATAGATTGGATAGATAATTAATGTTACCACAAAATGGTGATGTAGACTCAATAGAAATAGGTGGCTTAGAGGAAGCATTGAGGCCCCCATAGACAAAGTTGGTATAATTGGTGGAAGAACCAATGGGGATGACAATGCCAATAGTTAAGGGGATGTCATGGGGGTGACCAAAATCCTTAATTGACTTGATAGCGAGGGGGAGAGATAGTGACCTTATGGACAAAGTACTCCCCCGAGCCAAGACTAGATGTCTAGACAAAGATAGGTAGGGAATCTTGGTTGAATGATTGGAGGGGAGACTCCAAGTGAGGTGGATTGGAAGAAGTGGAGGGTACAATAGCAAAGGATGAGAGCTCAAATAGAGTGGAGGAAGATGATGGTGGTGTATATTGAGAGGATGACAGATTGGAAGAGGAGCAATATGGAGTGGTTTGAGAAGATGACATGGTAGTAAGAAAATAAGGATAACTAGATGTAGTAGATGACATAGAAGACAAAGCTGAGGAGAATTTTGATTCGGTAACCTATGTTGTGGTAGATGTAGAAGCATATGGAGGAGGATTTACTAGTTGAAAGTCATATTGGGTAGTGCACTACTCCCAAGACTGATGCTCTTGAGGAGTGGCAGAGGGGATGGATGAAGCAGGAGTAGAGTGGTCATGACTTATTATTCCCATAAAACCTTGGTAAGATGGGATATTATTAACATGATTGACTTGATTTGGTTGGGTTGTGGAAGTTGAGGCTTCAATATTTGGTTGGGCTATCCCATGCTATGGTAACGAATCTTGGTAAATACCTAGGTTTTGATTAGGAGGGACCAATGGATTATCAATGGTAATGACCCCTATTTCAATAAGATCCTACACTAAATATTTAAATGAAGTGTAGTCATTGATGTCATGGCCCTTTTATCTATGAAAAACACAATAGTGATACTCCTTGTATGCTTGGGATTTGGGTTTATTGGGATATTTTGGTTTCAATTTTAGGTAAGGAGATCACTTGCACCTCATAATTTTTTGGAAAATGATTGATAGGGGCTCTAGAAAGAGGCATGAAGTAACATGGGGGTCATTGAGGGGGTCTAGGATGAAAGGTGGGTTGGTTGGGATTATGAAGTTAAGTGAGTGGTATAAAAGCATTGTATGTTGGTTGTGGTAGTGGATATGAGGGTTGTTGGGGTGGATATTGAGATTGTTGAGGTTGAATGGTTGGACTACTCAACACCACCTGATTGACTTGGGTGGGCCTAGATTGATTATTGTTGTTGTTACCCTTAGCATTTTTGTTTGGCCATTATTTCTTTCTAGAGCTTGATATCTCCCTCTTGAATTTTGATGTCTTCGATTATTTTGGCTTGGGTCAAGGCTTCCTCGAGAGTTCGATATTGTTGGAGTTGTAGCAGGAGGGATATCGATTTTGAACAATGAGTGAACATTCGAGTCAACTTAGTGATGGGGATAGAAAATGGTAACTTAATTAATATCACTCTCCATCGATTGCCATAATCAAGGATAGATTCATCATCAAATTGGTAAATATTGGTAAGATCCATCAATGTGGTTTTCTTTTTTATATTTAGAGCAAAGCGCTCTAGGAAGAGATTGGCCAATTGTTCAAAATTGTAAAGGCTGTGTCTGGGCAAGTGGTTATACCAATCCAAGGCTCCTCCCACAAGGGATAACGAAAAGGTGTGGAGCATGAGAGGGTCTATCTCATTGATGAGATAATAGGTATTGATGAAAGTGCTCACATGATCTTGAGGATCTTCTTTTCCCTTGAATTTTTTGAATTTAGGCATTTCAAACAAGGGAGGATATGGTAGTGTTGGTACGAAAGGATGGATGGGGTAATTTTGGAGTTGACTTAGTGTTGGATTTTGGTACCTAGTGCTTGTAACTTGTGATTCCAAACTATTGACCTTGTTAGCCAACATTTGAAATGTATTTAGAGTGGCTTGGGGAGCTGAATAGGGTGCACCATGATGAGTCAAATGGGATGGCTCAATAGGGGGATATGATTGATATGAATGAAGTTGATGGTAATGATGTTGGTTGGGATCAAAATATGGGTCTTGGGAAACTTGGAAACCCGAGGGTGGGTATTGGTGTGGTTGATGACATTGGTCATAGGTATGTGGAGGATTCAATGAATATTAATGAGTTGGATGTTGATGATGTGCAGAGGGTGGTTGGATTGAGTATATGATGGTTGATATGAATGGAGAGTTGTATTTAGGTCAAAATATGTGGGTGTAGGGGTTAGATGTGATTGGAATGGTTGCAAGGTAGATTGATGTTGGTTTGGAGGTGGTTGTTGTTGATGTTGATGAGAGTGGTGTTGGTATTGATCGAAGGTGGATTGATATTGGTTAGGTGGTGGTTGATGTTGGTGTGGGTTTTGTGATTGTGTCACTAGACCATTGATGAGAATCATGAGGGTGGGAATATATCATGGGTACCATGGGTGGATGGGAGGCCCATGATGGAGATTGGGGAAAGAAGGATCCTTGGGAAGATGAATGAGATGGAGGATTGAGGATCTGAGGTGGTTGTTGAGGAATATGAGTAGTGTGTGAAGAGTGGATGTGATATGGACAAGTGCTAGGGGGCACTTGTTGTGAAGATAAATGATGAGAAGAAACAAGAGGATCATAATATTGAGAAGGAAAAGTAGAATAGGAGGTAGAAGGATGTGCAACATGTGTACCAATGATATGAATAGTGGTGGATGAAGGGTAAGTTGTGGAAGGAGTGATATTTAGAGCTATGGATTGTTGAGGTAGGTTAGAAAATTGAAAATAAGAGGAAGGGTTGGATGAGTGTAGATGGGAAGTGGCATAAAATTGGGCCTGATGATGTTGGTGAGAATTGTGCATGATATAGGAGGGTGATGTAGAAATGTGTTGACATTATGATGAATGAACATGATTGGAAGAATATGGGTGGTTTAAGTTGATGGTCATCAATATTTGGCTTACTATGTGCTAAGGGGGGGTGAGATTAGTTCTCTCAAGTGGGAAGAATTTTGATGGTATTCCAAAAGTTGGCACACTCGAGGTGGGGTGAAAACTGATAGAATATGCGAGAGGTGATGGAGGATGATAGGGCTTATAAGCTTACACCTGGGAGAGTGGGGGGTCAGTGTAGGTAGGAATGTGTAGTGGGGGTAGGGATGGTCATGGTGAGCTAGGTGGTGGAAGATGTGATGAAGAGAGATCTTGGTTGGTAGGAGGTGATTGGGGATGATAGATTATATTGGTGTAGAGAAGATAGGAAACTTCAAGATCGATAGGTGTGATATTAGGATTGACTAGAGAGAGGGGAGTCTCAGAGTGAGGTGATTCAAGAGGGATAGTATGGGTAGTATGGTGAATCATTCTTAAATCATATCTAGTGTGATGTGTCTCAGGCAGGTGAGATATGTGATGGTGAGCTTCATTGGATAGGCTACCATGGTGGATTTGTGATACATCCCCCTGATGAGTTGGGGGAGCGGTTGAAGGATGGGAGGATTGACCTAAATGGTCCATGGAGACTTGGGTTTGGTATTGGGCCTTGGATTGACTATGGGTCATTACCATAGGCTATCAGGAATGGAGTGGGATGCAAATCAGAGGTTCTTGGCAATGGTGCTCATGGTGGCTCTCTTCATTTTTTGAAAGATAAACACACTATCTATACAAATATAAATCCAAGCAAACAATCAAACAAATAATGGTTGTTTTGATATTTTTTTTTTGCTTTGATATTTTATTTTTATGTTTTGTATATTTTTACAATTTTTAATGTTTTTGATTTTTTTAGTTTTGGTTTTTGTGTGTTTTATGTTCCCTAAACCTAAGAACTACGAAGGGGTGATGGAATGAGATCTATAAGGGTGTGTTTATGCCTACTCCCCTGATGAGGAATGAGACACAAATGACTAATGTGGCTTCCTAGGATGGTGGGTTAGCTCTAGGTATCCTAAGGGGAAAAATAAACCTCTCGAGAGAGGCCACACTATCTAAATCCTGCTACTTGCCTAGCCAAGATTTCACTTCACCCTTGGATCGGGCTCAAATAAAAATGACAGCTATGAGTCCAATAATTATTAATCCCTATGAACAAAAGGGTGTCTAACCTCAAAATTACCCTAAGCTAGTCCCAAGGGTAACCAACTTTCCAGTGATGAAGTCTAGAAAACTATGCATACTAGCTATGGTGTCTAAAGGATAAACTGATGGTTGGTGGTGAAATCCAACATCACCATTAGGTTTTATTTGAAAAATATTTATGGAATGTATCATGTGAAAGTGTGTGCTTGATTTTATTTACTTTTTTCTTTTTTATTTTTGCTTTTGTTTTTTTTAATTTTTTATTTATGCTATAAATACCTATTTACCATGTAGATCTAAAGCTAACCCTAAGGAACTAATGAAAACAAAAACCTTTATATTAATGCTCTATAAAAGAAAACTTGATTTAATGAGCCATGAAAGTAATAACAACTAATTTAAATATCCTTAAAAGAAAATAACAACTAAGCTAATGAGTCTTAAAATCAAATAATAACTAAACT
The DNA here is from genome assembly GCA_028583015.1 of Wollemia nobilis. Taxonomy (NCBI): domain Eukaryota; kingdom Viridiplantae; phylum Streptophyta; class Pinopsida; order Araucariales; family Araucariaceae; genus Wollemia; species Wollemia nobilis. The sequence goes on from JAQPPZ010017129.1 coordinate 5,952,945, forward strand.
ATTGAGCCTCGAGTCTTTGAAAGTAAATAACAACTAAACTAATGAGACTTGAGTCTTTGAAAGCAAATAACAACTAATCTAATGAGCCTTGATTATTTGAAAGAAAATAACAACTAAACTAATGATACTTAAGTCTTTGAAAGAAAATAACAACTAAACTAATGAGCCTTGAGTATTTGTGCAAATTAAGATATGACCAAAAGCAATGTGTAATTCAAATAAGCAATAACAAAGAAATGAATAGTGACATGAATATTTGCAAAAAACTAAGCAATATAATCTACTAACCTATGAGTCTATTCTAGAAATAAAAAAACTAAGCATGTTGTGCCTCTAAGTCCATGTTTTTACGATTATGTCTAAGGCTACATAGTTGCCTTGGGTAGTTGTGTCTAAGTCTGGTAGCCACCCTGGGTGGTTGTGCCTAAGTATGGTGCTACCATCGGTGGTTAAGTCTAGTTTTGGTAGCCACATTGGGTGGTTTTATTTGAGTCTTATAGGTAAATATTACAAGATCGAGCCTTGATTTGAATGAGGTGATTATGTCCTTTTTGCTCCTAAGTACCTATGATAGAAATAGGAAACAAAAAGTTAGTAAAGACCAAACAAGCATGCAAGTATGAAGAACCCTAAGAAAAACACACAAGACATGCTATGCTAGATGCAAGTGCCAAAGCTCATGCAAAACAACAAGTGTTAAATGTGTTAAGGGAAAAGGGTCCCACTATGATCACCATTTATGTGACTAAGGAAATGCACCATAACAATTTAAATAAACAAAATGGAAATTTGATATTGCATTAATAGAATTTGTTTGTGTTACAAATCAGCCATTTCGATTACAATGGATCTCCCAAAAGGGAGGGTTTTCTTTGCAAATGAGTTCTATGGTGTCATAAATTATCTCCTCAATCACACAATAAATTGGTGGGAGGGTTTTGAAGTCATGTTGCTTGACCTCTTGAGCCTCTATGTAGATCCTAGTACCTGCACACAAGCCCACAATGAAAGCATCAATAGCATCTATTGAGCCTTTCGAGATAAGGCCCTAAATCATGAAAAGGAGTACAAAAAGATTACAAAACCTTTTAAAAAAGTTACAAAACTATGTAAAAGGGTTACAAAACCTTGAAAATTGACTAATTCTACATTTCTTGGCTACCTGCTATTGATTCTAGACCTCTATCTACATTTGAGACTCAACTACCCAAGGTGGTTGGCTCTGCATCACTACATAAGGCAGTTGGCTCTATGTAAAGTAGAGATTTCAAGCTTTGGTTTAGGCCCTTCTAAGAGTGTTTTGAAACTTTTGGTATAGATTCAGTGTTGTTTTATTGTCACACATAAGTGTAGCTACAAAAAAAATATTATCATGCATTCCAAAGAGAATCTATGGTTGATGCTCTCAAGCTCTATAAATAAGGTACCTACAATCACAATTTCAAAAATACACAAGGAATATAAAAAATAATCTAGGTAGAGTTTAGTGTTTTATGTGCTCTCTTTTACAATTGAAATAAGAATATATTTATAATATTTTCCAAGGGTGGAGGAGAATTATGAGGGGGCAATAGGATGATGGAAAAGTGGTATGGGTGAGAGAAAGGGGGAATCTTGACTTTCCCCACTTGGATGCTTGGATGGAAAAATGTGCAACATTCTCTATTTGGGCTATGACACCCTATGACATTCTATGATACATTATGAAATACCTTACTAATTATTTTAGGTGGAGAGATTACTCACCCACAAAAAATGATATGCTTGATAAATGTGATTGGGTGGAGGGAATCCTCACCCATGTGCATTAATACGTTTGGAATGTGGAGGAAAGAGGGGAAATAAATGCCAACTAGGGTTAGGTGAACCAAGGTTAAAAAATAGTAGGATGATCTCATGATGACCATGGGTTAGGCATAGGAAGGTGCTTAGGATGGTCAAAGGGGCTAGGATAGTCAACATTAATATTTATAAGGTTGCAATGTATTAATTAAAATAATTGCATAATTTATTAAATATTAATATTTAACCATTGCAAATATGATACTTTTTAGGTGTCTACACATCCTTTAAGCACTTATCCACTATCATGACTCTTAGGCCACACCTTAAATATGCATACTCATTCCATAAGGGTTTTTTCATCTCAAAGGGTAACACTCAAAATGGGATCATAATGAGAAATTATCCTTTATCAAGTTCAAATACCACCACTCATAGAAAATCAAAATTAAAATATACTCTTACTTACATTTCCGTCATCAAAATATTTAGATCACCACTCAGCAATAAAATCATATCACCCTTAGTGCTCATCCATTATCTAGATTTCTATACCACCACTTGGGTAATATGTTTCTCCATATGTTTGCATCATCTTATGGTGTCTCTATTTTTATTTTCATCATACATAATATATTTGTGTCTAATTATTGCTTTACCTTTCTTGTATTTTCTATTTATAGTCATCTCATGTATCAAATCAAAATAATCTCATATCACATCATCAAAAGTAATGACTAATCAATAATCAAATAAACTTCTTCAATAGCAATAAACATGTTGGTGTCAAAATTGAGGTCCCACAACATGTTTTTGATGTATTAATTATTTCACAATAATTATATCAAAAGGGGGTAAACTATAGACACCCAATTTTGACATGCCTAGCCAACGATATCCTCAATCAAAGAACCAAATAACACATCATCAAAACACCCTAGCCATGGTAAATTGGGCATCAAATTTACCATATTTCATCAATTCCCAATCCTAGTAAAAATCATCATTTAAATTGCATCGACGATCCTTTTGATCAGGAATATTAAATTGACCATCTTCATACCCAAATTTGGGGTGTTTTTGATCATAAAATTAAGGTCATATTTGGGACACATTTTTCCCTTTTCATATCATCTTAAAACTTCACAAAAATACCACCATTATATTGGAATCAAAAAAATATTTTTAACAAGTATATATATGTCTATCTTTAGATATCAATCAATGCCTCAAATCACATAAAAATTGCACCTAGACAAGACAATTACAAAAATACTAGTAGTAATTTTGCACACTTGTGGAAAATTTGTAAACAACTTAGTTTAGGTCATTTTACCATTCAAACTAACTGCTAGTCAAAATTGCCAATCCGAGATAGAGATACCAATGGTAATTTTGATACGAAGTGTCATTTTTACCAAAATAACCAAAATCCTTTAGCATGAGCCAAAGGCATGTGGATTCCTTCATCCCACCTCCTTTCCTAATCACACATGCTCTAGGTCATACCCATGCATGCAAAATTTAAATTTTGGTTTCCCTCCAAATGTAATTTTAAATCCATTTTCCCCCTTATTTCTCCCTTCCAAAATATTTAAATAGAACCCATAGGAGGGGCATTCATCAAGCATTGTCAAGCTATAAAATCTCTTCTAATTTATTCTTTTCAAACTCTCTTCCTCTTGTTTCTCCCCTCTTGTATTTGAAGCATCTTCATTAAGCATTTTAGGCAAGTCAAGCAAGGAAAAAGAGGCATTAGAGACAATAAGATCATTTTTGAGCAAGGAAGAGCTCTTGCTAGGTTGTATAACTCCTAGCTTCTCTTTCCTTCCATATATCTTGTTCTCATTTATGCATTTTCATCTTTTATTTTGGCCTTGCTAACTTATATTTTATATTTGTATCTACTAATCCTTATATTCTACTAATCCTTGTCTTTGTAACAATCCACCAACTCCATCGAAGAGAGATATATAATTTTATTTTTCACAAGGATACACAAAGAAGACCCAATATTTTTAGCAATATAAGGAATAACCACATTTTGAGGTCAATGTTGCTACATACGACACTCAAGTGGACAAGAGTGGTCAACATCCCATATTTTTTGGGTCCACCTTTCTAAACCTTACCATTTAGAATGAATGCCATTAGTGGTCCCCCATATTTCCTATACCCTCACTGGAAGAGGACAACTTGACCATGGCATATGGATTATTCTTTAAGGCCCATAACACTTAAAGGGGAGCACATTTTCCTAATCCTACATAAGTCTATCTATGTAGGACTACTCTGGTGTAATGCGTTAGTGCTTAATTAAAACACCTCCATGGGTTAAGTCCATTACCGATCACTTGATAATGAGCATGGATACCTGATAATCACAGTTCAAAGTTCCACCACTTTACTAACTTATGAATGACTCATAAATCTCACTACTAGGACCAAAAGCCTCACCATTTTGGGTGCACCCAAGCCTCAACATTCAAGGTGTATCATTTACAAATATCTAGTTGTTGCATCATCGTAACTCCTCCCAAATATATACCTGGTTATTTCATCATCACAACTCCTTCCAAGCTTTGGGTTATCTCTTGACTCAAAGGTCATAATATGGATCTAGATTCATATCCAAGAACCCCCACCAAACCTAATAATCTAAACATTGAATAACATGTGCTTATACTGAGAGGGGGTGAACAATATAAGATACAACTTTTTGCTTTTTAATCCAAATGATAACATCAGCAATAATAAAGAAGTAAACATCACACAAAGTATCACACACATGAGAGACATGATTTAATGTGGTTCACCCAATGTAGGCTACTCCACGGAGAAAATATTCCTTATATTTTTTTTTCAAATAAATTCTCTTGGGAATCCTTTCCCTACAATATTTATGGACCTCTTTCCAAAGGAGACACCAATCCCCTAATCAAGTTCGTGGATTTCTATCCATAGGAGAACTCCTTTCTCCTTAGCTCTGGCTAGTGATATTCTAGAAGAGTTGTTACCTCCACTGCACTGGCTGATGGATATCTATCCACTAAAGAATTTTGTTCTCAATAAAAATACTTGTACTCACTACCCTGACTAATGGATTTCTATCCACTAGAGACTGTCATCCTCTATACTTTGTCACTTCCAAAGCTTACTCTCAGCTCTGTCTCAAATCTTCACTAAACATAGTCCTTCGGTCTAGCACAAATCTGCTCAATATCTATTTATGGTCTAGCACAAATCTACTCAATCTCTATTTCTGGTTTGGCACAAACTTGTCCTCAAATTTACACCAAACTCTATCCTCAATATCCATCCTCAAATCTATCCACAAGTCTTTTCAAGACTTACCTCAAATCTGCTCAACAAGTCCTCACTAGAACTTATCCAATATCATAGAAACATAAAGAGAATTGTTAGAGACTCAATATGCTTCACATTCACCATAATGCTCAATTACTTTCAATTTATCTTTTTACCATATAAACATATAGATAACTGTTAGAGACTCAATATGCTTCACACTCACAAACTCTCAATCACTTCTAATCTCTCTTTTATCACATAAACATATAGAGAATTTTTAGAGACTCAATATGTTTCACATTCATCAAAACTCAACCTCTTTCTAAAATCAATTCAGAATATAGAACAATTTGTTTCACATAACTTGAACTATCACATCAACACATCCACTTGACTAGGCTAAACTAAATCTACTCAACCAATCACTCAATGAAATAATCCTTGCTCACAAACCCTAGTCCAAACTTATGAACTTTCACTCAAATTTTCCAATAATGCTTATCAACCAATCTCACATAACAATGATACTCATAATATTTGCAAACCCTAGTTCAAGTTCTTCACTCAACCAATCACTTCAACAACAATGCTTATAAAACAAGTTTACTTTTCTTAACCTCTATTTCAAAAAACCTTGAAGCATTTATTCAAAACACACTCAATAAGGAAAACTTAACAAATTCCTTTTCATTCTAATCTTATTTTCAAAAAATCTCAATCAATGACTTCAACCAAATAAGAATATGCCCATACCTTTTATTTGATGTAGAAGTGACCTTAGCAAACCTATCTCAATCACAATTTTCTCTTTTGTCAATTTCAATAGTTAGATGATAAAATATCACACTAACCTCTTCACAAAATAATTCTCAATTAAAAAATAATCAAAATTAATTACACCTTATTACTCCATCTTAAAATAATATCCAACACCACAAATATTTAATCAAAACACTTCTTCCAAAACTCTAACTCATCAAAATAACATCTTAACAATTCAGTTTCATCATAACCCTTTTCAGAAAGATATCTTAAAAATAATCCAAACTCTACTTATGACTCCCTACTTAATAATGCATTAATTAAATAAATCACTTTATAAAATAATGCAATAAGTCAATCTCTCACTTTTCTAAGGTAAAATAAAATTACCCTAGATTTTACTTTAGCAAAAATAACCCTTCATATTTCAAAAACATATTTCCTCAACACTTAGGTAAATTTCACAACTTAAATTCCACCTTATCCCTCCTAAACCTTAGAAAAAAAAATTAAAATAATTTCCAAAACATTTTAACCACTTTTTGTAATGCACGGGGATCGAAACTTGGCGCAATACTCCCACAACGCCTTGGTTGTGGCTTCCACACCATGTGAGCCACATGCTCCACTTGGAGCCTCAAAGCACAATGTGTGCTTTGACTCCTTCAAACCCTTAAGAGCCCTTGGCTCTTCCTTCGACGTCGGTGGAACCACACACTATGCTATTTGGGAGGTACACATTTCAATAATTCACATGAGCTTTTTCACTTAAGGTGGATGCATTATTATCGATTCCAAACCTTAGGAATGACTATGGTATTTATACCATATGCCTTCCCTTGTCACACATGTCGACGGAGAGGAAAATTCATCGGGGAAACAATGTTGTCGTCGGTGCTACCAACTTTACCTTCAAAATATATTTATTTATAATTATTTAAATTCAAAGGAATTTAAATATTATAAATTAAATATTTAAATATTCTTTGGGATTTTTAAAATAAAAGCCTCCTTAGGTTTTAGAAAACCTTTTTGATTTGCCCAACCATGGTTTTAATAAAAACCTTTTATTTTGCCCAACCATGGTTTTAATAAAAACCTTTTATTTTGTGCTTCACATAATATTTAAAAATAAACATTATGAAGCTCTTTTGCCACCAAAATTTTGCATTACTCCATTTAACATTTTGACATCAATGACAATTCATCCTTGACATTAATGATAACTTCATCTACTCAAAATGTCCAACAATCTCCCCCTTTGTCATTGATGGCAACCCAATTATCTTTTCAAATTTTCTTAACCTGTTTCTGTCTTGATCCCCTTGACTCAATGCTCTCTTATTAAATAAAATCTCTCCCCTTACTTAAATTTCTCCCCCTTACTTAAATCTCTCCCCCTTTGACATCAATGGCAAAGGGTCACCTTTGGGGCTCGAGGCTAAGAATGAGTTTCTTAGCTTAGTCCCTCCCCCACCTCCTCTTGAGGTGGTTAATTCTGGGGTGGGAGTATTACTCCCAATTTTTCTCAAAGATACTCAAAGGTTTTCTTCAAAAGTGGCTTAGTGAAAATATCTACTATCTGCTCCTTTGTAGTAACATATTCCAACCTGACTTGTTTATTTGTCACTTGTTCTCTCAGAAAATGATACTTGATTAGAATATGCTTTTTCCTAGAGTGCATCACTGGATTATTTGAGATATTTATAGAACTTGTATTATCACATAATATGGAAATAATATGATCACGTTTTATCTTGAAGTCTTCTAGAGTTTGCTTCATCCATAATACCTGTGTACAACTAGCTACTACTGTAATATATTATGCTTCTACTGTAGACAAGGATACTTACACCTACTTCTTACTTAGCCAAGAGACTAAATAGTCTCCAAGAAATAATGCTCCTTCACTTATGCTTTTTCTATCATCATGATGCCAACCAAATCTACATTTGTATATGATGTGAGTGTGAAACTATCACTTTTGGGATACAAGAGCCCAAAATGCATAGTCCCTTTTAGATACCTGAGAATTCTCTTTACTGCTACCACATGTGTTTCCTTAGGTTCTACTTGAAACCTTGCCACTAATCCCATTGAATGCACTATATTTGGTCTTGTAGCTATAAAATACAACAAGATACCAATCATAGATCTATATAGTGTCTGATTTGCCTCTGGGGATTCATAATCCTTACTTAACTTGCATCCTGTAACCATGGGGGTACTTACTAGTTTGCAATATTCTAATTTGAATTTCTTTAGCATCTCTTTTATATACTTGGTTTGTGAAAGTAATACTCCTTTATATGATTGTGAAATCTGAAGTCCAAGAAATAAGGACAACTCACCAAGAATAGACATCTCAAATTCATTATGCATGTTCTTTGTAAATACTTTACACATCTTATAATTGTTTCCCCCAAAAATGATGTCATCAACATAAACAACCACAATTAGTAGATCATTACCTTCATTTTTTATGTATAAGTTGTTGTCTACTATTCCTTTTCTGAATCCCTATTCCTAAAGATACTTATCCAATATTGAGTACCATTCTCTAGGAGCCTGCTTTAGTCCATATAGTGCCTTTTTCAATCTGCATACATGATCTAGTTTATCTATTAATATGAATCCCTCTAGTTTTTCAATGTAGACTTCTTCTTCTAGAACACCATTTAGAAATGCTAACTTAACATCCATCTGATATACCTTGAAGTTTTTAAAACTTGATAAGGCTAAAAATATTCTTATGGCTTCAAGTCGTGCAACTGGAGAAAATGTCTCATCAAAGTCAATTCCATCTACCTATGCATAACCTTTGCACACTAACCTTGCTTTATTCCTTACTACCTGTCCATATTCATTTAGCTTATTTTTGAATACCCATTTTGTGCTAATCACATTCTTGTCCTTTGGTCATGGAACAAGTTTCCAAGTCTTGCCTTTCTCTATCTGATCTAATTCCTCAACCATTGCCTTAATCTAGAACTCATATCCACTTGTCTGATTGAAGACCTTTGGCTCAATCTTAGATAATAAGGAAAAAATTACTTGTTGAGATGGTGTTATTATCCTTCTCCTTGTCTGCCTTTCATCTGGATTCCCAATGATTAGATATTTTGGATGATGCTTTTGTACATATCTGGATTGATTTTTAGGAAGAAGTCTATGTGTTTCTTCTTCTTATTTATCTTATTCCTCATGAAAATCTTCTTGACAACTTCCATATTCCTGATACATAGTTTGTTGAACTGGTTCTCTTGAATCTATCTTCTCATCAATTGTTACATTTATAATTTTTACAATAGTGCATGTTCTCTTGTTGAAGCATCTATAGTCTTTGCTCTTAGAGGAATAACCAAGAAAAATTCCCTCATCACATCTTGGATCAAACTTGCCTAAGTTTTGATCTTCTCATCTTATGTAGCACTTGCTTCCAAAAACCTTGAAGTTATGATCTTCCTTTCTAAAGCTCATATGGAGTCTTGTTATGGTTTAGCCTCATTTGAGCCCTAGTGATTATGTATACTACTATGTTGAATGCTTCCCTCCAAAATCCATCTGAGATTTTGGACTCATTTAATATAGCTCTAGCCATATTATCAACAGTCCTATTTTTTCTTTCAACTACTCCATTTTGTTGAGGAGTTCTTGTTATTGAGTATTCTGTCTTGATCCCATGTTGTTCATAAAACTCTACAAATTCATTTGAGTTAAATTCTCCTCCTCTATCACATATCAAACACTTAATCCTCTTATCAGTTTTATTTCCAACCAGTTCCTTAAATGCTTTGAATTTTTCATATGTATTTGACTTCTCTTTCAGGAAATCTACCCAAACCATTTTGGAGTAATCATCTATAAACAATATAAAGTAACTTTCACCCTAAGTACTCTGTGTTCTGGTAGGACCAAATAGATTAGTATGTATTAAACTTAATGGCTCAAACACATATCCTTTTGACTTAAATTTTGTTCTATTTTGTGAAGAACATGCTTACTGAGAGGGGGGAGTGAATACTATAAGATAAATATTTTTGATTTTTAATCCAAATAATAGCATCAATAATATTAAAGCAGTAAACATTATACAAAGAATCACACACATGAGAGACATGATTTTATGTGGTTCACCCAATGTGGGCTACTCCACGAAGAAAATATTTCTTATAAATATTTCTTAAATAAATTCTCTTAGGAATTATTTCCCTACAATGTTTATGGACCTATGTACAAAGGAGACACCAATCCCCTTGGTCAAGTTAGTGGATCTCTATCTATAGGAGACACCAATCTCCTCACTCTACTCTATCTAGTGATCCTCTAGAAGACCTCTGCCTCCACTACCCTTAGAAAATGGAACTCTATCTGATATCTGTACTGAAATCTATCACCTCCAAAGCTCTATATAAAATATGTACCAAACACAGTCCTTAGGTCTAGCATAAATCTATCCTCAATCTCTATCTCTGGTCTGGCACAAACCTATACTCAAATCTATACAAAAATTTGTCCTTGAATTTGTCCTCAAGTCTTAACTCAAAGCTTGACTCAATATCAAATCAACTCTACTGGATCTGCACAAAAAATTAACTAAAGGTTTGAAAAAATCAATCAATCAACTTTGCTCTCAAGTCTTCTCAAAGACTTGTCTCAAATCTGCCTTGTAAGCTTCCACAAAAGCTCACACCAATCTATCCCCAAGTCCTCTCTAGAACTTGTCCAATATGCTCAATAAGTTCTCACAAGAACTTATATACATCTAATCTCAATATGTATTGTAAGCTTCCATAAAAGTTTACCCAAATCTATCCACAAGTCTTCTCAAATACTTGCCTCAAATCTGCTCAATAAGTCCACACTAGAATATCTCCCATTCCACATTTCATAGGATTCAATCTTGCACTCTCTCCCTTGCTAGTGGCTTGGCTATGACTTTCTAGCCATGTGAGCAAAGCTATCATGTGCCCACTAAAAGCATAGAAGGCATTTTAATATTTTATTGAATCCTTTAAATCCCTTGGCTCCCTTCTCCTCTTGCCACGTAGCATGTTCGATGTGTTCCTTTCTCACTAAATGCATGAGCCTTTTGTTCACTGCTCCTTGGAACTTTCTCCATGAATCTTAGCATAATTTTTGGTGCAAAAATAATCAGAGGAAAATTGAATGCTTGGTTTTTAACTTAGGCAAAGTTTTAAATACCTTTTGCATTCCAAATATTGCACATCGACGGTGTATTAAAATTGGACGTTGGTGCCTTTATAATATGCATAGTTAATTTATAAATAATTTAAATTCTATTTAGAATTTAAATTTTATAAATTAACTTTGTAACCTTTTGCTTTATAAAAATTAAAGACTCCTTAGGGGTTAAATAAAAACTTTTTGTTGCTCATCATGATTTAATAAAAAAATCATTTTGCCACCATAGTTTTAATAAAAATACTTTATTTTTGCCTCACATAATATAAAAATAATAATATGACATCTTTTCAATCAACCTCTCAAAATTATTCCTTTTGAATTTTTGACATAAAATATATCTTATTCCTTGAAATCAATGACAACTTCGTTCCTTGACATAAATGACAACTTTGACTCAAAATGTCCAACAATCTCCCCCTTTGTCATTGATGGCAACCCAAATTATTTTTACCAAAAACTTAACCTTTTCTTTGTTATGCTTCCCCTAGGACATTGCTCCCCCTGGCTCGATGCTTTCTTTAAATCTCTCCTCTTTACTCAAATACCAAATCTCTCCCCCTTACTCAAATCTCTCCCCCTTTGACATCAATTTCAAAGGGTCACCTTTGGGGCTTGAGGCTAAGAATGATTTTCTTAGCTTAGCCCCTCCCCCACCTCCTCTTAAGGTGGTTAGTTTTGGGTTAGGAGTATTACTCCTAGTTTTCCTTGAAGATACTCAAAGGTTTCCTTTGAGAGTGGTTTAGTGAAAATATTTTCTATTTGTTCCTTTGTAGTAACATATTCCAACTTGACTTGTTTATCTATCACCTGTTCTCTCAAAAAATGATACTTAATTAGAATGTGCTTTTTCCTGGAGTGCATCACTAGATTTTTTGAGATACTTTAGCACTTGTATTATCACATAATATGGTAATAGGATGATCATGTTTTATCTTGAAGTATTCAAGAGTTTGCTTCATCCATATCACCTATGTACAACTGGATACTACTGCAATATATTCTACTTTTTTTGTAGATAAGGATACTAAAACCTACTTCTTACTTAGCAAAGAGACTAAACAATATCCAAGAAATAATTCTCCTCCACTTGTGCTTTTTCTGTCATCAATGCTACCAACACAATCTGCATCTATATATGTTTTCAGTGTGAAACTATCACTTTTGGGATACCAAAGCCAAAAATCCATAGTCCCTTTTAGATACCTAAAAATTCTTTTTACCGTTGCCACATGTGTTTCCTTAGGTGCTGCATGAAAACTTACCACTAATCCCACTAACTGTACTATGTTTGATCTTGTAGCTATAACATACAATAAGATGCCAATCATAGATCTGTATAATATCTGATTTACCTTTGGATATTCATAATCCTTACTTAACTTGTATCTTGTGACCATGGGGGTACTTATCGGTTTACAATCTTCTAACCTGAATTTCTTTAACATTTATTTTATATACTTGGCTTGTGAGAGAAATACCCCTTTCTCTAATTGTGAAATCTAAAGTCCAAGAAAGAAGGACAATTCACCAAGCATAGACATATCAAATTCATTTTGTATTTTCTTAGAAAATTATTCACATCTTATCATTGTTTCCCCCAAAAATGATGTCATCAACATAAACAACCACAATTAGTAGATCATTCCCTTTCTTTTTTATGTATAAATTATTGTATGCTATTCCTTTTCTGAATCCCTGTTCTTGAAGATACTTATCCAATATTTAGTACCATGCTCTCAGAGCCTACTTTAGACCATACAATGCCTTTTTCAATCTGCATACATGATATGGTTTATCTTCTAATATGAATCCCTCTGGTTGTTCAATATAAACTTCTTCTTCTAGAACACCATTTAGAAATGCTGACTTAACATCCATCTGATATACCTTGAAGTTTTTGAAACTTGAGAAGGCTAAAAAAATTCTTATGGCTTCAAGCCATGCAAATGGAGCAAATGTCTCATCAAATTCAATTCCCTTTACCTATGCATAACCTTTGCATACTAACCTTGCTTTATTCCTGACCACATATCCATCTTCATTTACCTTATTTTTGAATACCCATTTTGTACCGATCACATTTTTATCCTTTGGTCATGGAAAAAGTTCTCAAGTCTTTCTTTTCTCTATCTGATCTAATTCCTCATCCATTACCTTAATCTAAAGCGTATCCTCACTTGCCTGAGTGAAGTCTTTTGGCTTAATCTTAGATAGCAAAGAAAAATTTGCTTGTTGATATGGTGTTATTATCCTTCTCCTTGACTGTATTTCATATAGATTCCTAATGATTTACTCTTTTATATGATGCTTTTGTACATATATGGATGGAGTTTTAGGAATAAGTGGAAGGATTTAACTATCCTTTGACACAATTCAAAATTATACACAGAGCAGTTGACACAGAATGACGAATTAAGTAAGCCGAATAGGAAATTAATACGGAAGAATAAAAATAAATCAATGGCCACTTGAGGTGGGCACACCCTCGTCGTATAGGCTAAATGCGCAAACGCAGATGAAGAATATATAAAAATAAGATGATCTTTCATTTAACTATTTGTGAATCCATATATATTAAAATTTAACATGCTTGGACATCATAGCCGACGTATACTATATTTGGAGTGTAACATGACTCCCCTCCTCGAAAAGCTTTGTCCTCAAAGCTGGAAATGTCTGGAAGATACTTTCAGGTTCCCATGTGGCATCTTCCTCTAGTAAATCTTGCCATTTAATGAGAAATTCTTGAATTTGACGTGATCTCAGTCTTCGGGTTCTATGTTGTAGTATATCTTCAGGTTGGAGATGTATGCGTCCTTCCTCATTGAGCACTGGTAAGTCTAATTGACTTTGTACTTTCTGACCAATTACTTTTTTAAGACATGAAACATGAAATACCGGGTGTATTCATGATGATGTAGGTAGCTCTAATTGATAAGCTACTTCTCCAATGCGACGCACAATTTTTTAGGGACCATAGAATCGTGGAGCCAAATTTTGGCTAGACTTTATCCTTAATGAGGATTGTTTGTAGGGTTGCAACTTTAGGAACACCCAATCACCTATATTAAAAGTTCTCTCTGATCGGTGCAAGTCTTGTTGTTGTTTCATACAATTCTGTGCTTGGACTAAATTCCCTTTGAGGATGGTGAGTGTAGACTTCCTTTGTTGGAACCAATCATCCACTTTGGCTACTTTGGCTGATCCATGTACGTAATCTGCGATTGCTAGAGGTTTGGTGCCATACAATGCTTCAAATGGAGACATTTTAATTGAATAATGGTAAGAAGTGTTGTACCACCATTCTGCCAACACTAACCAATGGCTCCATTGGTATTGTTTATCTTGAGCAAAACATCTTAAGTACCTACCCAAACATTTGTTAACTACTTCTGTTTGACCATCTGTCTATGGATGGTAAGCTGAAGACATGTTCAATTTGGTACCACTAAGGATAAATAACTCCTGCCAAAAGTTACTAGTGAAAATGGGATCTCTATCACTTACAATATTTTTTGGCATACCATGTAATTTGAAAATTGAATCCATAAATACATTTGCCACCTTGCTTGTGGAAAACGGATGTTATAAAGCCTGAAAGTGAGCATATTTGGATAACCGATCTACGATGACGAAGATTACTGTCCTGCCTTCTGAATTTGGAAGACCTTCAATAAAATCCATGGATATATATTCCCACTATCATTCAGGGATGGGTAATGGTTGTAACAATCCTGGTGATTTGACTGTTTCTCCTTTATTGTGCTGGAAAACTTCACATTCTGCTACCCATTGTTTGACTTCTGCTTTTAATCCTTTCCAACAAAATGATTGTTTGACCCTTAAATTTCTTTAAAAATCTTGAATTTCCTGCTGATGGAGAAGCGTGTGATTCGTTGAGGATCTTTGATTTGAGTTCTGAATTGTGTGGAATGTAAATGTGGTTCTTCTTCCTGAGGATTTTATCTTCATAAGAGAACAAAGGGTTTTTAGAGGACCCTATAGATAATTCATGAATTATCTGGGCAGTTTCACTATTGGACAACCATTCATCTTGTAATTGATTCACCCATTGGGAGCAAGGACCTGAAATAGCGTTAATGACTACTTCATCTTCATATTTCCTAGACAACGCATCGATGGCTATATTTTCCTTCCCTTTCTTGTATTCGATAATGAAATCATAGCCCAACAGTTTGGTTAACCACTTATTTTGTTCCGGATAAGAAAACCTTTGCTCCAAAAAATGCTTGAGGCTACTATGATCTGTTTTTATAATGAAGCGGCTACTGATTAGGTAGTGTCTCCATTTTTCTACTGCATGAAGAATAGCCAACATTTCTTTTTCGTATGTTGATCTTCCCAATTTTTTCTCGGAAAGTTGTTTACTTTCAAATGCCAATGGATGACCTTCTTGCATTAGTATAGCCCCAATTCCTATTCCAGATGCATCACATTTGATAATAAATGGTTTGTGAAAATTCGGAGTTGCTAATACTGGAGTTGTATACATGGCTTTCTTAAGAGCTTCGAAGTCTTGCGTAGCCTCTGTCGACCAAAAAAAAGCATCCTTCTTTGTGAGTGCAGTGAGAGGTGCTACAATTTTACCATAGTTGTGAACAAACTTGCGATAGTAGCCTGTGAGACCCAAAAAACCATGAAGTTTCTTGATGGTTTTAGGTAAAGGCCATTCTTGAATTGCCTTAATCTTATTGGATCCACTTTGACACCTTCGTGTGAAACTATATGACCAAGATACTCGACTTCTTGAACACCAAATGAACATTTGGAATGTTTAACAAATAATTTTTCTTTGTGTAAAATGTGAAGGACCTTATCCACATGATGTAAATGATCCGTCCATGTTTTGCTGTATATGAGAATATCATCAAAAAAGACTAACACAAACTTGCGGAGGAGTGGGCGAAACACTTGGTTCATGAGACTTTGGAATGTGGATGGTGCATTGGTGAGACCAAAAGGCATGACCAAAAATTCGTAATGACCTTCATGAGTACGAAAGGAAGTTTTGGGAATATCTTCTTCTCTAACACGGATTTGGTGAAAGCCAGAGCGAAGGTCTGATTTTGTAAAAAAATTTGCACCATGCAACTCATCTAATAGGTCATCTATGACAGGGATAGGAAATTTGTCCTTGATAGTGAGTTTATTGAGAGAATGAAAGTCAGGACACATACGCCAAGAGTTATCTTTTCGTCTAGCCAAGACTACGGGTGAGGAATAAGGACTAGTCTTTGTGACGAATGACTCCATGATCCAACAAATCCTGAACGATCTGTTCGATTTTTGCCTTTTGTGGTTGAGGATGCGATAAGGACGATTGTTAGGAGGAACACTCCCTGGAATCAAATGGATGGCATGGTCATGAGATCGTTTAGGTGGTAATCCTTTAGGTTCTTGGAAAACCTCTTCGTAATGTGTTATGATGTCTTGTAACTCTGGAGCAATAATATCCGAATTTGCTGGAGATTGTTTTTCCAAACAATTAATTTGAGCTATAAACCCATATCCACCCTTTTTTAACATTTTCTCCATACTATGAGAGCTCACCATTTGTGATGGAGGAGTAGTAATGCCTTGTAAGCGAATGACTCGACCGTTTTCCTTCCATTCCACAAATAATTTTTTGAAGTTGAAGCTAACTGTGTCTAATGTTTCCAACCATTCAACTCCCAAAATGACATCCGAGTTTCCCAAATTCATGACGAAAAGGGATCCCAACCAAGTATAAGTTCCCATTTTTATGGAAACTTGAGATGTGCGACCAACACATTGTGTGTTTACCCCGTTGGCCACTAAAACCTGGAATTTATCTTTGTTGGAAGAGTTAATGAATAAATTCAAAGCTTTTGCGGTTTTGATGTCGATAAAATTGTGGGTACTACCAGAATCAATTAGCACATTCACCTTTTTCTGGCGGAGAAATCCTGGTACCTTGATGGTATGGTGGGCAGTTAAACCCATGAGAGCATGCACGGAGATCGCCATTGTATCCTATTCTTGTTCTTCTATAGTACATGGTAGGTCTTTTGGCATAGGTTCTTCTGGTTAGTAAGGTTCATCCTCTTCTCCTTCACATTGATCATCTTCAATATGAAAGTTTTGTTTTTGAGCACATGCTTGTTCCTTGGTGTGATGAGTGTGACATTTATAGCAAAAATATCTTGATGGTTGATCATTTCTACGAAAGGAATTATTGCGATATGAAGGATGACTATAAGTTTCATGCCATGCAGACAATTGATGTCTCTTCTCGGTCAGCTTGGCTATTCTTATACAATCGTTCAGCAAGGTGGGATTGTGCATGTCTACCTCCACTCGAATACTTTCTTTCAAACCATTGCGAAAGGCTCCTACCACTGTGTCGGGACTAAGGTCTAAAGTGTATGGTAGTAAACTAGTAAACTCCGAAACGAATTCGCTAACTGACCCTTCTTGTTTAAGAGATAACAATATTATTGTGTATGATGATGTAGCTCCTTCATCAAATATTTCTAAAAAAGAAGTAGTGAATTTTCTCCAATTAATAGTACCTCCTTTCTCTCGTTTAAGCCATACAAACCATTGGTAGGCCTCAATGCCTAGTTTTGATGCAGCGAAAGGAACTTTATCAATTTCCTTAATTTGATATAAGTCAAGGATGCCTTCCATTTTGGCTATCCAACCACGAGGATCATGACCTTCAAAAGTGGGCATATCAATTCATGGAAAATTATTATTAGGGCCTCTCGGTTGGTGATAACCCGTGTCCCTTTCTTGATTTTGGTTATATCGCTGTCTCTGATAGCGATCCCTGTAATTATCCAAATCACCTCGTTGTTGTTCCCAATCATCATTAGGATCGACATTTTCTTCATTCCTTTGGGCATGGGAGTGATTTTGGGATTAGGCTAGTTTTGTGCTTTGAATAGGTCTTTTAGGAGAAGAATAATTTCGTTCATACCCTCTAGTAGGAGGTGAAGAGAAGCATCATTGGAAACGGCTGAGTTACTTGAGTTTCCTTGTGTGATGTTTTCATGAGTTGGGGAATGATTAGTAGCCATAGGATCTACCAGTGGGTGATGTGGATTATAACTACCAATTTTAAAAGGAGAAAGAGAATTTTTAGTACCTGGGCTGTGATTAGGTCTTCTTGTGTTGTTATTGGTCATTTTCGAGCTTGATAATCGACCGTCAGCACCTTTTGTCCACTGTTTGCTCATGCACTTGTTAACATAACCTGTTTGAGATTCTCGCTTCAACTATCACAAAATTTGGTTGAATTTAGCAACAAAAAATGTGGGTTCCGCTTCAACTGTCGCTCCAACTGCGACGCGGATTTGAATTTGGCTGGCTCACCTCCTTAACCACAACTTTTGATGACTTCAATGATTTTGACGGCTTTCAGCGACTATTGAAAATTTTTAGCAACTTTTGATGACTCTTAAAAATACACGACGGGACAGCTTTGACACGCGAGACACTAGACACATGCGATGACACGACACCCAAAACTGACATGACGGGACAGTTTTGACACGTGAGACACTAGACACATGCGACGACATGACACCCGAAATAGACGCTGGACCGAGAACGAACAAAACGAAACGTGACAACACGACACCTAAAATAGACGCTGGACTGAGAGCGAATTGAACGAAACGTGAAGATGTGACACGTGAGCGGATGACATAAGGCACACAGCGTGGATACGAAACAAGCGAACACTAAATAACGCAGCTAGAAGATGCACAACACGGACACACAGCTAGAAGAAAACGGCCAAATGAGAGACGTGAAGACGGGTGGCAAAGAAACAAACAGAACTTGCACGGAGGAGCCGGACATGTGACCGTAGTCACAGTGAATAGGGAGTGATAATGGATATAAAAATGCTTCCCCAGCCGAAACACTGTAGATGTGGGATAATGAAAACTGTCGAAAATTAATAAAAAATTTAGAACTGACGTCAGCGCCAATTATAATGAAAAAACCTTAGGTATGCGGTGAAATTTAAACCAAATCGTGCATTCTAATTGGTGCGAGGGTTGTGAGAGGAAAAACACTAAAAATACGAAGGATTAGTGACAGAGAAAAGTTACAGCAGCCGCCTGCTGCTGAATGCGGCCTGGGAAGACTACGGACGTGTTTGGAGGAGAAGACGCTGGCTGCAGTGGAAATGCCACAACGAGTGGCTGTAACGCCTTGCAAATGAAAATGCCTACGACGGTGCTTCGAGATGCCTGCGATGATGTTAGAACTTTGCTTCAAGATGGCAGCGGCGCTTTCGGACTGACTGACAACTGATACCACTTGGAAGGATTTAACTATCCTTCGACACAATTCAAAATTATACACAGAGCAGATGACACAGAATGACGAATTAAGTAAGCTGAATAGGAAATTAATACAAAAGAATAAAAATAAATCAATGGCCACTTGAGGTGGGCACACCCTCGCCGTATAGGCTAAATGTGCAAACCCAGATGAAGAATATATAAAAATAAGATGATCTTTCATTTAACTATTTGTGAATCCATATATATTAAATTTAACATGCTTGGACATCATAGTCGACGTATACTATATTTGGAGTGTAACAATAAGTCTTTGTGTTTCTTCTTCTTATTTATCTAATTCCTCACAAAACTCCTCTTGACAACTTCCATCTTCCTGATACACAATTTTTTTAACTGGTTCTCTTGAATCTATCTTCTCATCAATTGTTACATTTATACTTTCTACCATAGTACGTGTTCTCTTATTGAAGCATCTATAGGCTTTACTCCTTGAGGAATAACCAAGAAAAATTCCCTCATCACATCTTGGGTCAAACTTGCCTAAGTTTTGATTTTCTCATCTTATGTAACACTTGCTTCCATCTAAAATGTTTTACAGTGGTCGATCTTCCTTTCCAAAGCTCATATGGAGTCAAGTGATGGTTTACCCTCATTTGAGACCTAGTGATTATGTATACTGCTGTGTTGACTGATTCTCCAAAATCCATATGAGAGCGTAGAATCATTTAGCATAGCACTAGCCATATTATCAATAGTCCTATTTTTCCTTTCAACTACTTCATTTTGTTGAGGAGTTCTTGATGCTGAGTATTCTCTTTTGATTCCATGTTGTTCACAAAACTCTACAAATTCATTTGAGGTAAATTATCCTCCTCTATCATATCTCAAACATTTAATCCTTTTTCCAATTTCATTTTCAACCAGTTCCTTAAATGCTTTGAATTTTTCAAAAGCCTTTTATTTCTCTTTCAAAAAAGCTACCCAAACCATTCTGGAGTAATCATCTATAAACAATATGAAGTAAATTTGACCCTAAATTCTTTGTGTTCTAGTAGGACCACATAGATTAGCATGTATTAGACTCAATGACTCAGATGACATATATCCTTTTGACTTAAAACTTGTTCTAGTTTGCTTTCCATGTTGACAAGGTGCGCAAATTGTGTTTTGTGGTCTTCTTATATTGGATAAATCTCTGACAGCCTACTTATTGCTTATGTTGACTATGTTGTCAAAATTCAAGTGATCCAGTATTTTATGCCATAACCAACTCTCATATTCTTGTGATAGAAAGCACTTTTCCCCTTTGATCTCACTAAGCATGTATAGATTATTTGGAGTTATTTTTGCATTGGCAATGACTTTCCTATTTTCTGATTTTTTTATCTCACATATATCTAGGTGGAAAGTAACCATATACCCCTGATAACAAAGTTGACTTATACTTAGTAGATTATATTTTAACCCTTTAACATACAATACATTTTCTATTTTTTTTTCCCATTATCTAAAATTAGATATCCTCTTCCACCAATCTTTGTTGATCCATTATCATCAAAACTTATTGATCCTCTATTGGTTTATTTTAGAACAATTAATTTGTCTTTGTCTCCTGTCATGTGACTAGAGCAACCACTATCAAGATACCATTGTTCTTCCTTATCTTGAGCATGAAGGGTTGTTTGAACTAACATTTATCTAGCCTTAAAATTTTCCCTTCCATCTTTCCTAGTTGTCAAGATTATTTTTCTAGACTTAGAAAGTATCATATTACACCATCTAGCCTTGTGCCCAAAATTATTGCATTTGTAACATCATTATTCATAAGAGGTGCAAAAAAATAGAAATTTCTATTGAAATTGTTTCTTGCATGACTAATACAGCGTACTGCTCTATGACCATATTTATTACAAGAAAAGCAATAACCATGGAAGAAATTTTGTAACCTGCTTGGATGCCTTTTGGATTGTGGTGGGGTGCTTCTCCTTTTGGAATTAACTCTCATCCAAGGTTCTTCTTTGATTTCTTCCTTATATTGCCTATCTTTGTTTAATTTTTTTGTTTCTTGAAGACTTTATTCCTCTTTCTGTTTCTCATACTCTACATATTTTAGTGCCTTGGTCCTTTCAAATTCATTCCTTAGGTAGACAATTTATTCTTCCAATATTTCATATTTTGTTTCTCTAGCTCTTAACAGATCTGTTATATCTAGCTCAATTTTCTTTCCTTATTCTAAATTTACCTTGAGTTCTATGATATTTTGTAGAAGTTCTATCCTTGCTTCTTCCTCCTCTTGAATGTGTTCCTTCAAGCTTGAATTATTTTCTCTCATTCTTTCCAATTTTTTGAGAGCAGCAAAGAATTCTTATTTTATATCAAACATGGTCTCTTTTTCATTCTTTGAAGTCATGTGTGTTTCTGATGGATCCTCATCCAAGTTTTTAGTCTTTTCATGGAGATACCTGCTCTAATACCAATCGAAGAACATGTGCTTATACTGAGATGGGGGGGTGAATAGTATATAAGATAATTTTTTTTGTTTTTTAATCCAAATAATAGCATCAGCAATATTAAAGTAGTAAACATCACACAAAGCATCACACACATAAGAGACATGATTTTACGTGGTTCACCTAATGTGGGCTCTTCCACGGAAAAATATTTCTAATAAATTTTTCTCAAATAAAATCTCTTGGGAATCCTTTCCCTATAATGTTTATGGTACTCTATACAAAGGAGACACCAATCCCCTTGATCAAGTTAGTAGATATCTATCCATAGGAGACATCAATCTCCTAAATCTACTCTAGCTGGTGATCCTCTAGAATACCTCTGCTTCCACTACCCTTAGAAAATTGAACTCTATCCATAGAAGACACTTGTCCTCCCTGCTTTTACTGGAGAACTCTATCCTCAACTCTATCACATCCAAAGCTCTGTCTCAAATCTATACTAAACACAATCCTTTGGTCTAGCACAAATCTATCCTCAATATCTATCTCTGGTCTAGCATAAACCTATCCTCAAATCTACACCAAACTCTATCCTTGAATCTATCCTCAAGCCTTAACTCAAAGCTTGAATCAATCTCAAATCAAATCTGTTGTATCTTCCCCAAACCTCAACTTAAGGTTTGAAAAAATCAATCAATCAACTTTGATCTCAAGTCTTCTCAAAGACTTGTCTCAAATTTTCCTTGTAATCTTCCATAAAAGCTCACACCAATCTATCCTCAAGTCCTCTCTAGAACTTGTCCAATCTGCTCAATAACTTATCACAAGAACTTATCCATATATGCTCTCAATCTGTATTGTAATCTTCCACAAATGCTTACCCAAATCTATCCACAAGTCTTCTCAAAGACTTACCTTAAATCTAATCAACAAGTCCACACTAGAACTTTTATATCTCCTGCTTTGTGTTTTGTGGAATTTGATCTTGCACTCTCTCCCTTGCTAGCACCTTGGTCGTGGCTTGCTAGTTGTGTGAGCCAAGCGCTTACATTCCCACTGAAAGTATAGAAGGCACTTTAATATTTTTTCAAATCTGTTAGAGCCCTTGGCTCCCTTATCCTCTTGCCATGTAGTGTGTTCGATACGTTCCTTTCTCACTAAATGCACAAGACTTTTGTTCACTGATCCTTGGAACTTTCTCCATGAATCTTAGCATGATTTTTGGCATGGAAATAATCATAGTAAATTCAAATACCTAGTTTCAAACTTAGATAAAGTTTTAAATACCTTTTGCCTTCAAAATATTGCACATGGACAGTGTATTAAACTTGGACGTCGGTGCCTTTATAATATGCATAATAAATATATAAATCATTTAAATTCTATTTAGAATTTAAATTTTATAAATTAATTTTGTAACCTTTGGATTTATAAAAATTAAAGACTCCTTGGGGGTTAAATAAAAACTTTTTGTTTCTCATAATTATTTAATAAAAAAATCATTTTTCCACCATGGTTTTAATAAAAACCCTATATTTTTGCCTCGCATAATATAAAAATAATATTATGACATTTTTTCAATCAACCTCTCGCATTATTCCTTTTGACCTTTTGACATCAACTATAGATTATTCCTTGACATTAATGGCAAATTCATTTCTTGACATCAATGACAACTTTAACTCAAAATGTCCAACAATTTGCTTTCCATGTTGACAAGGTACACATATTATGTTTTGTGGCCTTTTTATCTTGGGTAAATATCTGACAGCCTACTTATTGCTTATGTTGACTATGTTGTCAAAATTCAAGTGACCCAATCTTCTATGCCACAACCAAATCTCATATTCTTGTGATAGAAATAACTTTTCCCCTTTGATCTCACTAAGCATGTATAGATTTTTTGGGGTTCATATTGCATTTGCAATGACTTTTCTAGTTTCTAATTTTCTTATCTCACATCTATTTGGGTGGAATGTAACCATTTTTCCTTGATCATAAAGTTGACTTACATTTAGCAGATTATGTTTTAATACCTTAACATACAACACATTTTTTGTTATTGTTTTCCCATTATCTAAACTCAGAGTTCCTCTTCCATCAATCTTTGTTTATCCATTATCACCAAAACTTACTAATCCTCTATTAGTTTATTTTAGTACAATGAATCTGTCTTTATCTCTTATCATGTGTCTAGAGAAACCACTATCAAGATACCATTGTTCTTCTTTATCCCGAGCATGAAGGTTTTTTTGAACTGACATTGTTCTATCCTTTACATTTTCCCTTTCATATTTCCTAGTTGTTGACATTGTTTTTCTTCTACTAGAATCAGGAAGTATCATTTTACACTATCTAGCCTTGTGACCAAAATTATTGTATTTGTAACATATAATATCATTATCCATAAGAGGTGCAAAAGAATTGAAATTTCTATTGACATTGTTTCTTGCATGACCAATACAGTGTACAACTCTATGACCATATTTGTTATAAGAAAAGAAATGACCATAGAAGAAATTATGTAACCTGTTTGGATGCATTTGATATTGTGGTTGAATGCTTCTCATTTTGTGATTAACTCTCATATAAGGTTCTTATTTGATTTCTTCATTTCTTATGTCTTTTTATTTTGAAGTATCCATTGCTTGCCTATATTTGTTTGAAGTTTTTGCTTCTTGAAGACTTGACTCCTCTTTCTGTTTCTCATACTTCATATCTTGTAGTACCTTGGTCCTTTCAACTTCATTCCTTAGATAAAAAAATTTTGCTTCCAATATTTCACATTTTGTTTCTCTTTCTCTTAACAGATCTATCATATCCTACTCAATTTTATTTCCTTCTTCTACATTTATCTTGAGTTTTGTGAGACTTTGTTGAAGTTACATCCTTTCTTCTTCATCCTCTTGAATTTATTCCTTCAAGCTTGAGTTCTTATCTCTAATTCTTTCCAAAATTTTGAGAGTAGTAAATAATTCCTCTTTTATATCAAACATGGTCTCTTCTTCATTTTTTGAAGTCATGCGTGTTGTTGATGGATCCTCCTCCAAGTTGTTAGTCTTTTCATGGAGAGACCCACTCTGATACCAATTGAATAACATGTGCTTATACTGAGAGGGGGGTGAACAGTATAAGATAATTTTTTTTCTTTTTAATACAAATGATAACATCAACAATATTAAATTAGTAAACATCACACAAAGCATCACACACATAAGAGACATGATTTAACGTGGTTCACCCAATATGGGCTACTCCACGGAGAAAATAATCCTTATAAATTTGTCTCAAATAAATTCTCTTGGGAATAATTTCCCTACAATTTTTATGGACCTCTGTCCAAAGGGTATGCCAATCCCCTAATCAATTTTATAGATCTCTATCCATAGAACTCCTTTCTCATTAGCTCTAGTTGGTGATATTCTAGAAGAGTTATTGCCACCACTACACTAGCTGATAGATCTCTATCCACTAAAGAGTCATTTCCTCACTTAGAAGACCTATCCTCACTACCCTAGCTAATGGATCTATATCCACTAGAGATTGTCATCCTCTATACTTTATCACTTCCAAATATTACTCTCAACTCTATCTCAAATCTGTACTAAACACAGTCCTTTGGTCTAGCACTAATCTACTCAATCTCTATTTTTGGTCTGGCACAAACCTGTCCTCAAATTTACACCAAAATTTGTCCTCAATATCCATCCTCAAATCTATCCACAAGTCTTCTCAAGACTTACCTCAAATCTGCTCAACAAGTCCTCATTAGAACTTATCCAATCTCATAGAAACATAAAGAGAATTGTTAGAGACTCAATATGCTTCACATTCACCATAATGCTCAATTACTTTCAATTTCTATTTTTACCATATAAATATATAGAGAATTATTAGATACTCAATATGCTTCACACTCACAAACTCTCAATCACTTCCAATATTTCTTTTATCACAAAAACATATAGAGAATTGTTAGAGACTCAATATGTTTCACATTCATCAAAACTCAACATATTTCTCAAATCAATTTATAATATAGAACAATTTGTTTCACATAACTTGAACTATCATATCAACACATCCACTTGACTAGGCTCAACCAACTCTACTCAACCAATCACTCAATGAAATAATCCTTGCTCACAAATCCTAGTCCAAACTTATGAACTTTCACTCAAATGTTCCAACAATGCTTATCAACCAATCTCACATAACAATAATATTCGTAATATTTTCAAACCCTAGTTCATGTTCTTCACTCAACCAATCACTTCAACAAAAATGCTTATAAAACAAAGTTACTTTTCTTAACCTCTATTCCAAAAAACCTTGAAGCATTAATTCAAAACACACTCAACAAGGAAAACTTAACAAAGTCCTTTTCACTCCAATATTATTTTCAAAAAAATCTCAATCAATCACTTCAACCAAATAAGAATATGCCCATACCTTTTATTTTATGTAGAAGTGACCTTAGAAAACCTGTCTCAATCACAATTTTCTCTTTTGCCAATTTCAATAGTTAGATGATAAAATATCACATTAACCTCTTCAAAAAATAATTCTCAATTAAAAAAATAATCAAAATTAATTACACCTTATTACTCCATCTTAAAATAATATCCAACACCACAAATCTTTAATCAAAACACTTCTTCCAAAACTCTAACTCATAAAAAGAACATCTTAATAATTCAGTTTCATCATAACCCTTTTTAGAAAGATATCTTAAAAATAATCCAAACTCTACTTATGACTCCCTACTTAACATTGCATTAATTAAATAAATCACTTTATAAAATAATGCAATAAGTCAATCTCTCACTTTTCTAAGGTAAAACAAAACTACCCTAGCTTTTACTTTAGCAAAAATAACCCTTCATATATTAAAAAAATATTTCCTCAACACTTAAGTAAATTTCACAACTTAACTTCCACCTTATCCCTCCTAAACTTTAGCAAAACAAATTAAAATAATTTCCAAAACATTATTACCATTTTTTGTAATGCACGGGGCTCGAAACTTAGCACAATACTCCCACAACAACTTGGTTGTCGCTTTTATGCCGTGTGTACCACATGCTCTAATTGGAGCCTCAAAGCACAATGTGTGCTTTGAATCCTTCAAACCCTTAAGAGCCCTTGGCTCTTCCTTCAATGCTGGTGAAACCACACACTATGCTATTCGGGAGGCACATGTTTCAATAATTTGCACAAGCTTTTTTACTAAGGCAGATGCATTAAAATTGATGCCAAACCTTAGGAATGGCTATGGTATTTATACCAGATGCCTTACCTTGTCACACACGTCAATGGAGAGAAAAATTCATTGAGAAAACAATGTTGTCGTCGGTGCTACCAACTTTACCTTCGAAATATATTTATTTATAATTATTTAAATTAAAAGGAATTTAAATATTATAAATTAAATATTTAAATATTTTTTGGGATTTTAAAATAAAAGCCTCCTTAGGTTTTAGAAAACCTTTTTGATTTGCCCAACCATGGTTTTAATAAAAACCTTTTATTTTGTGCTTCACATAATATTTAAAAATAAACATTATGAAGCTCTTTTGCCACCAACCTTTTGCATTACTCCATTTAACCTTTTGACATCAATGACAATTCATCCTTGAAATTAATGACAACTTCATCTACTCAAAATGTCCAACAAACATATCAAATAATAACATATCTCCAATAAAATACTAAATTTAAACATACTTAAATATAACTCATGGCTAAACTATCATCTCAGTTAATTTTAAAAACATATTTACTAGCATATAGCACTCCATTTTGAAGGAATAAAACAACATTAATGAATTATTTTTCATAATAATGAATTAAAATCTACTACATTCTTTTCATTTGCTCATAACCAAGCATTCCATTCACTTTCATAAAGAATAAATAACCTTAATCTTTCATTCTTTGAACAACTCCAATAAATCTAGAATAATAACCAAGTATTACATAACATGATTTATTTTTCAAAATATCTTTCCAATTTTCAATTACAATGGTAAAACTTCATCCAAGTGGTTCCTAGTTCATCCTTTTCCATGGTCCTCTTCAAGAAGATAAATCTCCCATGAACTTGAGAGGAATTTTAGGGATCAAGACAACTCTTTAATGCATATGCAATCCTACATGCACTATGCAAGGAACATACAAGATGCAAGTACATCACACCAAAAACCATACAATGGTATTGAGAGAATCCCATACTTCTCTCAATAATGGTTTCCTTATCTACACAAGCCTCAAGAAAACTATTATTATAACATACATACTCTCTTCAAAAATAAAGTATCAATCTGAATGCATTTCTCTTTTATTTTAAATGGAAACCCCATAACCCAAAATTCCAACCATGCAATTGAACAATAATCACATATTTTTGCACCTTCTTACTATTGCAAAATTTCATTGCTAATGTCAATGTCTTAAAATCCAATAACATCAATATTTATAATCACCTCCTAGGAATATTTCATAGTCTACTTTATAGCCAAAGCCCAAACTTATATTTACCCAAACTAAAAGATCATTAATCCATATTCCTTTAATACACCCAAAATAATATTTCAATAGAACTTCCACCCAAAAATATTAATGACTAGCAACTAAAGCCTTTAATCACTATTACCTAAGCATCATATTTTAAAACCATTGTTTTCTTCTATCAAAAATCAACTTAGTAAATTTCTTTGTTATTTTATTTCAAACCCCATAAACAAAGTCCTCCAATATATAAAATATTCAACTAAAAAAAGGTTCAATCCTCCTTAACAAAATTATTGCTAAATAGATAACCAAGTTAAGAATCAAGAGTGGAAGATAATAATGTATATATGCTTAACACAAAAATCAAAAACACTTTGAGCTACGAAAACCACCAACCAAGTAGCAAATAAAAATGCTCAGGCTTCTAATACGAAACCCAAACTAACCACTATAGAACTAGGGTGGTGAAGAAGGTAGCTAGTCCTAGAAAAATACCTCTAAACTAAAAATGGATCAACAACAAGATGGTAGTACAGGCCTTCAATGCTCAAGACCCTACAATAAACTAGGGTAAAGCAAAACATAAGCTTATAGAGGTTCTCTATAATAAAATTGAACAATATATGCCTATGCAATCTACTCGAACAAGGATATCTAGGATCTACCATAGTCGAAGCCACTATGATAAAGAAATAGATTACAACACTACTATGAAATAAAAGGAAGACTAAGACACTCTAGGCACAGACCACCTTCCTTAAACCAAGCAACTACCTCAAAAAATAGTAATCAAGTAAACTAAGGGTATAACATTAATTAAACAAACAACATACAACATAGGAACGCAACATCTAGGTTACTCACCTTGTATCTTGTAATGTTGGTTTATTGATTCTTGTGAAGTAGCATCTATATAGCAAGATATTTTCTCAAAAAGCCAACCCTTTAATATGGAGATCCATATCCCACATATAGCTCAGTACCCTCCAAAGTACACTAGGTTATTTAGTTTCTTTCCAAGAACATTGGCCACTATGATGTTTGAGTTGTATAATATTATTCATCAAATGTTGACAAGAATCAAAACCAACAACTCTCTTTAATGTTAACTTCCCTTAATTAGCATGTTCTCCTTACAAAGGTTTACCCTTAAATTAATGTTATCCCATTACTTTCACAAAGCCAAAATAATAAAAACCATTCTTATTAGAACATTATCATTTTCTAATACTAATATTACTTATTAGTATTAATGTAATTAAATTAATTATTCTTCTAATTAATTTAATTAGCATCGACTATTAATATTGAACATTAACATCGATCATTAAGTATCCTTGGGTATTAATGATACCATCATATTTATTAATACCAACTTAGCAAGAATTATTGACCAACAATTCCTATGCTTCAAAAAAAAGCATAAATGCATCCCATAGCACTCAATAATACACACAACATTATTTTTCCTTAAGTAGGTTGTTTTTAAGATAATCAAAATGTTATCACCTACCTGCTAAGGATGGCTCTTTTTCTAATAGCAACCTCCTTTCCCAATGTGTATTCAAACAACAAACACATATGCAATGCATCTATATGAAGGGTATTCTTTTACCCTTGAGTTATTGATGAGAATGTCATCCATCATTTTCCATTTTCTCTCAACTCTTGTGGTTGTCCCATACCAATCCACCTATGAGAGTACCTAGTCCCACAACCATAATTCTTATTAACAGTACAATATTCCAAACATAGTATAATCAAAGCATAAAGTGTATTTATCAATACATCTTGATAATATAAATTGATATTAAGCGTTAGATATCCACAAATCAATAGATAAATCAAGTATCAAGAATAAGTCCTACCAAGGAGGATTGTTACAATATTCTTATTCATTTAGCATCTCTAACATTTTTTTGTATCTATTTAATGCTTATTTGTACTCATATCCTTCCATTTATAGCAAGCCCTTTTCATTTATAAGAATTTATCTCTTCATTTTGGCATACTAGTATTGTTTATTTTTTAAATCCATGCATTTTAATCACTAACATATCTTATTTTATATGTATTTGTCTTCATTTCATCTAACTCATATCTCTCTGCAATCTTAATCTACATCTTGCTTATAATTTACACTCATTTTTATTTCAATTACAAGTTTACATACTTGTTTCTTTTATTTTATCTTATATCTACATGTTTTGCTTCTATGCACGCTAAATAAGATTTTCATTTACATGTTATTTCATGTTATTTTTATCTTGCATTAACATTGTAAACTAGATACAATTCCATTGTGTTTTCTTTGCATGTTGCATTTTCCCTTTGCTCCCTATTTTGTATAAGGTAATATTGAAGCCTTTGACATAGCTCTTGAATCCATAATAGTAGTTCAAAACTCTACTATACCATGCAATCCCCCTCTTCCATAATTTTATTTTCTCCTTCATAGGTTTGAATCTCTTGTAGCCTCACCTTGGAAGCATTCTAGAGTCCATTTTAGCATCTAGGGACTTTCAAATCCTCATTTGAGGGCATTTTAAATAGTTAACGACCATTTCACATCCTTATTGACTCTATCCATCCCCTTCCATAAGATTTGGAAAATTATTAAAATTCTCCCTAAGATTTTGTAAATCCCCAAGTTGTAGGTCCTAGGGATTGATCTTTTCATCTCCCTCTTCTAATTCCAAGCCAAATTGACCTAAATAATCCTAAATTGTGAGCCAAAATTTAGTTGGCATCTGTTACAAGATAAAATTACCACTTCCTATAGCCATTGGTGAATTTGTCTCTCTAGAATTATACATAGAAAATTTTCCACTTCCTGTCAAAAATGCCAGTGGCATTTTTGCCACTTGTGGTATTTTTGCAACTTTTGCATTTTTACCACTTGTGTCATTTTTTCAATTGTGGAATTTTTGCAACTATGGTATTTTTGACACTTGTGGTATTTTTGAAACTATGGCATTTTTAATACTTGTGGTAATTTTTTTCACTTGTGACTATTTTGTCATTACAAATTTTACTTCCAAATCCAAGGTTTAGGTTCATACTCAATTTATTTTACAGGGGTTTAATCAGCTAGGACGATAGTCTATCAGCCTCATTGCACTCAAAAATACCCCCAAAATTAGACACAACTATTTTTTCCCTTCAAGTTTTATAGATTATCAAATCCTCCTCCAAAGTCTAGTGGAACTTTAGCTTCTACTCAACCTCTAGAACAGGTAATTTGGCCACTTGGCACTCCTTGCAAATTGTGTTTTCATTATTTTCTACTACCTAATATTTTCTTTAATAATTCATTTTCCAAAAATCACATTTAATTTGGTCAATCAAGGAAGCCTTAGAGTAGTATGAATTCCTTTTATTTAATCACATTCATTTTGGGTAAAATAAAAAAATCTTAACATAGACCTAGATTCTTTATTTTCAAAAGAAATTAGGAAAGGAATCAAAATTTATATAGTTACATTTTAGGTTAGCTTGTTTGAAGCATTATATCTTGATTTCCTTAGAAAAGAAAAACCTCTTCTACCATACTCATCATTCAAATTCAAAAAGCATATTAGGCTAGACATCTTATTTTCTTGCATTATTGTTTGATTGCATTTAAAATACAACTTTAGGATATATTTCTTTAAATATGAACAAATTTTATCTTGATAAGACTTGATCAAGAACCATATTAGAGATCCTTAGGTGTTTGTTGAATAAACTCATAAAACACCACACAATATTGAACATCAACACAACACTTGACAACCTTTGTAATATATAAGGTAGATCCTACTCATGTTGAACATTCCCATATCTTTGGGACCACCTTTAAAAAGAGGACCTAAATCAGGAAAGTAGGGATTCCTAGAGGATTTACTCATGAGCATGTGAGGTTTTGAATCTACACTATATTTTTAGGATCTAATTTTATACTTGCTACAAAGATATGGTGTCATAATACAATACCTTTATCCATCATCATTAAGCGCTTTTCATTTCTTAGAGATAGATTATGGGCTTCAAATTGGGTAAGAACTTGATTTTGATTATGGAGGACTTCATCCAAAGTTTCTTCATAAATTGTGAAGTCATCCATGTACACCTCAATGCATTCATTGGTATGATCCACAAAAATAACAAGAACTTCCTTATAGAAAGTTGCAAGAGCATTGCACAACCCAAAAGGTAAGGCTTTTTAGGTGAATGTTCCCCAAGGGCATAAAAAAGTAGTTTTGTATTGATCCTCTAGTGCCGCATATATTTGATTATAACCACTAAAATAATCTATAAAGGAGTACTTATTTCTAGAGAGGGTATCAAGCACCTGATCTATAAGTGATAATGGAAAATAATATTTTTGAGAGTCTTTTATGACTTCCCTATAATTGATGTACACTCATATTTTCCTATTATTTTTTAAAACAATAATCAACAGTGAAACCCATTAGCTATCAAATTTTGGATAGATCAATCCCACATCTAACCTCTTTTAAATTTATGTTTTTACCATATCCCTTAAAGCAATATTTATCCTTCTTTGGGATTGTTAGACTAGTTTATTCTCAGTGGTATAAATCTAATGAGTGCATATATCATAATGGATCCCCTTCATATCATTATATTCCCATGTAAAGGCATTGACATGTTGGCTTAAGACATCAAATAGTTTATCCTCTTCTACCTCTAACAACCAACTATTAATTTTAAAGGGTTTTCTTGGTTGTAATTTTATCTTCTTAGTGCCTGGAAACACCGAATTAACTCCTTTTCTTATAAACGAGTTTAGAGGGTAATGGTGGGGTATTTTGGGATGAAGAAATCAATTATTTTATTTTAAATTAATCCTTATAGGAGTGAAGTTGTTTAAATAATATTTGAAATATGTGAGGAGGTTCCTTTGTTGTCTATATGGCAATGTAAATGTATTTTCCTATAATGATATAGGTGATAAATATTTAGAGGCCTCCTCCTCATATTTCCATATAAAAATATGAACTATAGTCCCCTCCTCATCTGATCAAGGCTCACTTAAAGAATCCATAAAAATGATTTCATATTCAAAGAGAGCTTCTTCCAATGGGTCTAGCTCTTCAACATTCTCTTTTACTATGACCATTGCTAAATTAGCAAGATTTATTTTTCCTGAAGCTCATCCACCAATAGATTAACAAAAAAACCCACAAAAGTTCTAGCTATGGAGTAGAGAGAAATTTTCTTAGAGTTAAATCTATTGGAGATGGTCATATCCCTCGAACAACAATCTATGAAGGTTGTGTTTGTAGCCATCCAAGGTCATCCAAGAATCAATGGATAACCATTCATCTTATCTTTTGTATGGATAATCATGAAATAAACAAGTTACTACCATGATTCCATAGTTATAGGTATACCCTCTACTATTCCCTTAGGTTTAGCAGTAGATTTATCTACCAATTAAAGAAGGATAGTAGAGGTAGGTTGCATATTTATTGAAGATAATATTTTCAATGTTTTAAATGTCATGACATTAATTATTGCTCCTAAGTCAACTAATACATTTGGTATTATTGTTATACCAATTAAAATTATGATTATCGAGTTCCAAATATCTCCATATATTTGTGGAATGATATTTCCTGCTAAGAGGTCGGTCAGTTTTCCATCTACTTGTATGGTTTTGGGATAGGCTTTTCATTTTCTCCCTAGTTTCTTTATGAATATTTCCTAGATAACTTTATTGAATATTAATACATCCTTAATAGCTTGGATAATATTAATCACTATGTTTAAGCATCTTAATTCCTCCAACAGATCAGACTCCTTGGAATATTCTTCTTTGGATTCCAATATTTTAGGGTATGGTGCTTTTGTATTTTCTAAAAGAACACTTTTTAGAAGCTCTCCTTCCTTTCTAGCAATTGTCTTAAGATCCAATGAATTCATCTGTATTTACTCTTGTAATTATTCTATCTTAGGAGTTTCTAGATCATGTAACACCTTTGTTGAGTGAAGTTGCATGTTATCACAGTCAATGGCATTAATATTGACTATCACTATGATTTGTATTATAGACAAGTATTGCCTACATATTATTATTTGGGTTGTCCATAGGTTTTGTTGGTAATGGAGGTTGCTTGAGTGGTTATGACTACACTTCTTTGGGAGCACCTATAGGTGTTGGAAATAATACTTGTTATTAAGTGGATTGGGATGATCCTGACCATTTTATGAGGCCAGGAATTACCTCATTCATGACATATTTTGGGGTATCATAAAATGCCATATAAACCTTATGTTATGTTATTTTGTGCTAATTAGATGGTTTGGATGCATTATATATTAATGTTTGCATGCTTAAACTATATATGAGCATATTACTTAGTTTTGACAATTTTTTGCATTTTGTGACTATTTTTGACATGATTTTGTTGGTGAAAATAGCATAGAAAAATAAATCAAATAAGCATGTTCAGATATTTGGCTAACTCTAGCATATTTGAAGTGTCATCCCATTTCAAAACCAAAGTTGTCAAGTGATTTGGCATCAAAATAATCTCTGCTACAAAATAGGGCAGTGACAAGTTTTGTGCAACATACAAAAAACAACCAGTTATCACATTAAAGGAGCACCTTGAAGTTGTCAAGAAAAGCATGGGAAAATGCATGGAATGTGTTCATAGGGACCAAATAAGACCTCTAACCCACTTGGATGCATTCCCACATGGTCTAAATGGACAACAACATGGCATAATAGAGCAGGGATAGTTGTGCAACATTGTTGCACTATTTTAGTTTGATTAATTAGTAAATAAAATGTCTATTTCAAAAATAAAAATATTGTGTGTTGTTGTCTATTACCTCACAATGATGTTTGAATGTTTTTCCCACCCTTAAACTAGTTTGAAATCCAATTTGGCACCAAATTCCTAGGACTATGCAAAAAACTGTAAACTGTAGAAAACAACTCATACAAAATCCAACAAGTTGTCACTTTATTGGATGACCTGGAATTTATCATAAAAAATATGTAAAAATGGTTGGAACCATATTTTGAGGGATAGGGAAGATGTCCTATATGGTTACAACCACTTTGTTGGCCATTTTGATCATAGTTGAGTGTAAAGCATATTGCACTACCGGATATTTTGAAGAAGCTTCGGAATAAGGGGGAAAAAGCCAGTTTTAGCCCAAACGAAGAATATAGCACCCAATTCGGTAGGGAAAGGATATTTTGAGATGGAGACAGGTGTACAAGACTATTTCTAACCTTTTCCAACTCACTCCCACCACTGGAGATGCATCCCAAGGACCAATGAATGTTGTTGCAGCACATATTATCCTAAATTTAGACTAAGTCAATTGTGAAGTTGGTAGCAAATCATTGATACACAACAACACAGCTGATCTTGAGCATGAGGTAATGTAATAGACTAGTATAAATAATAGAGCTCCCTTATTGGTTGAGCTAGTAGTTGATAGTAGGAGAGTAAGTAGTAGTAGCAAATAGGATTTGATAGTGCAGTATTTTCCTGTAATAGTTCAACATGTTTTGACAGAAATAAAGTGTAGAGTTTTTATGTTTATTTTGTGAAGTTGAGTGAGTGTTTTAAGTAGTTAGGGAGTGTTTTCTTACCTTCTTCTGGATCGGAGAGCAAGGGCCCACTTTCAGTCCTGGAAGGAGGACTAATTAATGATAGGTTTTTCTGATATCTTTGTTGTAGCAGTTTTAGCAGAATGCTTGTCAATTCTTGTTTCTTGTTGATTGAATGTACTAACCCCTATTTCTGAGTTAATGCAATGTTTTTATGTTTTTAGATTGTGATTTTGTGTAGAATGTGTGTGTAGTTAGTTGAAAAGTAGCATAAAATTATAGTTCCCCTATTTTTCTCTATTTTAGCAATTTTACCAATTTCTAGCAACTTTTATTTTGTTGTCAATCACTATAGTAGAAGCTTGACAACCTTCTACAATAGGACACTGACAAGTGTTTTTAGCATGAGTGTTTCTATTTCCAAGCATCATTTCAATTCTGCAAATGTAATTTAGGTTTTATTTTTAGCAAGTTTCCAATTCAATCATTTCCATTTTGCAATTGTAATCTAGGTTTTGATTCAACATGATTTCAATTTAGCAATTTCAATTTCTTGCACTTGTAGTTAATTGTCAATTTCTACAACTTAGAATTAGTTTTCAATTCTTGTAAGTTAATTTAGTTTCCATTCTGTAGATTAGGTTTAGTGTGACACCAAAAGGCTAAACCAACATCTGTTTCACCGAATAAATGCTTGTAACCTGAATGTCTGAATTGTAATCTACCCAAACCTTCTATCATAGATAGCCTTGGACACCACCCTAGATTTGACAAATCATAAGATTAAATGATGACAATAATGACACTCATCATTTTTGGCACCATTTCTAGGGAACACGGTGTTGTTAGAGGGTAAAAGTAGCCCAATAATTGTTAAGTGTGCTAAGTTGTGAACTTCAAAGTGAAATCTGGATAAATGACTGGTATAAGTAATAGTTTTTGGTAAATTGCATTTCAGAACATTTAGAAAACAAGCAAGAAACCATAGGGAGGTGATCTTCACACTTAGGGGGTGAATTGCCTATGTTTGAAATTCCTGATAAAATTGAAAAAATTCATCATCCTCATTGTCAGGAAGCATAAGATCTCTTGAAAAACATTTAGAGGAGCCATCTACTAGTATTGCCCTTTTTGTATCCATATCTTCAGGGTAGTATAAACAAATTTGTACCAGGTGTTGGGAAGACATCATGGCAAATATACAAGACTATCCCTTGAACAAAACATCTATATCAGCTATTTGTAGCATTTTTTCATAGGGACATATCACTGATAAATGCCATTTACTTCCACAATTCAGAAATTTTCTAGAGACACAAAATTTGTTGCCTGGTTTGAATTTTTCTCAAGAGAGATCCCAACAACAACAAATAGAGTAGGTAAAACAACCACCACTTCTAGCCCAACCTATGGCCAATCTGAATAATACAAGATAGGTAACCCCTGTCTATGTAGCTGAATCTGATAAAAATACTACAGTAAATGTTATTGACTGCAACAACATCCAACTATGCTCAAGCAAGACCTTACCTGAGCTTGTTCCACCCATTATTGAAGAGATAAAAATCAATGGAGAAACACAAGAACCCTTTAGTCCAGAAACACAAAAATCAACCCTAGATAAAGGGGAAGAAGAAATAGAAAATTTGCACATAGAAAATTTACTTCCATTGAACTCCTTAGTAAGCAAATACAAAGGGGTAAATTCTGTCCTCCTAGGAATGAAACAAATTGAAGTACAACCAAGAAAATTCTTGAACATTATTAGTTGGTTGACTAATGAACAAAAAGTAAAATTGTTTGTTATTTTGAAACAATATTTCAATACCTTTGCATGGAAATACAAAGATATGTCAGGAATTCATCCTGATGTATGCACTCATAGGATATATATTGAAAATGTTAAACCTGTGAAACAACTGCAAAGACAATTGAATCCTACCTTAAGAGATATTGTCAAAATAAAAATAAAAGAACTCTTAGAGGTTGGATTTATTTATCCAATTTTTGATAACCGATGGGTTCCTCCATTGGTTATTATTCCAAAGAAAAATGGGAAACTGAGAGTGTGTGAAGATTATCAAGAACTAAATAAAGTCACACATAAGGACCATTTTCCATTACCATTTATTGATCAGATGTTAGATACACTTGGTTTCACACATGTATGAACTGGTTTATGGTAAGAAACCACCTTTTTCTATTGAATTTGAGTTACTAACACTTTGCACATCTTTGGAAATTGGTATTGAATTGTTGCAAGTACAGATTGATAGGATTCTACAACTTAATGCATTTGATGAACTTTGGTTGGATGCATTGCATCAAACAAAAGTGATCCAAGAACAATAAAAGTTGTGGCATGATAGTCATATTCAACAAAGAAAATTTTAGCAAGGAGATTGGGCTTTATTGTTCAATTCTTGTTATGAATATTTTCATGGGAAGTTGCAGACTAGGTGGCTTGGACCATACTTTATTAGAGAAGTATTTAAAAATGGAGCAGTGCTTCTTTCTCCCATTGATGATTCATGGAGGAAGTTAGTGGTGAATGGACATTGCCTTCGGGTATACCATGCACCATTAACTAAAGAAGAGTTCTTGAAGGAGATTGAGAAATTGGATGTATACATGATGGAAGAGACTTCCTCTTCCATGTCAGATTCAGAGTGATGCTAAAAAGTTTAAAAAAAAGAAAAAAAAGAGAGAAAAAAAAAGAGAAGAAAGAGAGTTGAAAAAAAATGAAAAAAAGAGAGAAAAAAGAGAGAAAAGAGAAAAAAGAAGGAAAAATTGCAGCATAAGGCATGTCCCACAAAAAGAGGATACATGAGGACATGCATCAATTTTAGTAGGGAGGAGGAACAATGAAGTCAATACTTCATTTCTAGCAATAAGGAGGCAATGATGACATGAGAAGATTCTTACTACTCATATGGAAAGAAAGGTTGCATCATTGTTGCTACTTTCAGGAAAAAAATATGTTTTCATATAGAAAATATTGATGTGCTTTTTGCAGAATAAGGATTGTTCTTATCCAAATAAAAATGAGAGACATTCTCTCTCATTGAAGCACCTAAAAAAATAGAAGTTGGTTGAAAACCAGAAATGGCAGCCTCTTATGATGAAAAAAGGAAAAATATAGAAGTTGGTTGAAAACCAGAAATGGTAGCCTCTTCTGATGAAAAAAAGAAAAAAATGAATAATTCAGTAGTAAAAACCTTCTCATAGGCATTATTGAATTAAGGCTTACATGAAAACTAGTTTTTGGCATGTTTGCCTTGTTGATCCACCCATCATTGTTCCACCATTGTACAAATATCACCTACTGCACATGTGTTGTTTTTGGTTTTAAAAAAATCAGCTAACAATCATCGAAAACAACCATCTGCAAGGTGTATGATAATTGTTCAGATCAGCAGGTACGTGTTTCTTGCATTTTGATCATTGTAGGCATTTAGTATGTAGTGTATAAAAATCACTAGTTAGCATAGAAACATTCATAGGGTTTGGCAAAACCAAAATATCCCACCTATCCAGAGGAAAAACAAGAAGAATTCCCTATTGTTCTGCAAATTGTAGGTTTTTATGGGCAGAAAAAGAAAAATGGGTGAAAATTGTAGTCCCATGAAATTAAAGTATAATTTTGATTGCATATCCATACAAATATTTCATAGAGCTTCAGAATGATACCAAGCTCTAGAACGAAAATATTGTTCTATTTGTTTTATAGCAAAAAAATGTAGAGCTTCGAAACGAGCAGAGCTTCGGAATGAGAAATAACTTCGGAACGAGAACCTGGTAGATTCAAAATTCAAACTGCGTGATGTAATTTGAAATTTGAGAATTCCACGTGGCGTGTGCATATGGGGTGATGAGAAAATTAGTTTTTATGCCACACCGTCCAAAGCAGTCATAAGGTCAAGGCACAAGTTTTAGAAAGATTAAAGAGAAGGGTGGCACATTGTGAAGCGCAACCTGTAACTTCTGATGTTGGAGAGGATATTGCAAAAATTTTGTTAAGGTTATCAGAGCAGAATAAAAAGGAAGCAACACCAAAAAATAATCCACAACCTCCTCCTCAATTTGCAGAGCCTACCCTAGAACAACAATCAGAGGTAATTGCACCTGTACAAGATTTTGTTCTGATAAATCCTACATAAAATGTGGAACCATTAGCAATGAGAGCAGGTGAATAAGAAATAGATGCAAATCAGAACTCTCAGTAGGGTGGAAACACTACAGTAATGGATGAGCATCAATTTTCTCAGTAGGAAGTCTAGTTGAATGCCCATCCAATGATGCACAACAACAAGAAAGGCAAACACCACCAAAGAAAGAGGCCACAGACATTCAAGAGGCTGAGAAACAAGTAAGTATAAATCTGCATCAGACCTCTGAACAAAATTTTCCATCGGTTATGCATAAAGTTGAAATGGCAAAA
This sequence comes from Wollemia nobilis, assembly GCA_028583015.1. NCBI lineage: Eukaryota > Viridiplantae > Streptophyta > Pinopsida > Araucariales > Araucariaceae > Wollemia > Wollemia nobilis. The sequence goes on from JAQPPZ010017129.1 coordinate 5,993,295, forward strand.
ATTAGGGTGCAAGTGGATTTGTTGTCAAAGAACCAACTAGTAGTTAGGCCCCCAAACACAATTCCATTGGAGAAGTACAATGAAGATATTGCTAAATGGGTATTAAGATGTCAAAAATTGGAAACCCAAATTGTAGCTTTGAAACCTTTGGAGCAGCAGGTTGAAGCTAAAACTACAGAAGTGAATAGGTTACAGGAATAGGTACAATATCTCTGCTAGGCTACTAAATACTTAGTCCAATGTAGGAGGCTAGCTAGGTTTTACAGTTTGATCCTGAAGGAGAAGTACCTTCACTGGAAGATAATGAGGATTCACTCTAACCTTTCCTATAACTTAAACACTACTGAGGAGTTTTTAGATGCTTACTTGCACAACCTAGAAGAACAGAAGAATTTAATGTGTGAACTATTCCTGCACAAGTTTTTCATGATAGAGGATGTGGAATTCCTACCTCATATTTTTATAAGGGATGTACAACTGAGGTCTTTTGTGTCCACTCTACAAAATTAGATATACTAGGACCAGGAGAAGAGGTAGAATAAGGAGATTGAGCTAAAATATGAACTTCTGATAAGACATATTCAACCAAACTACAAAAATCCCCACAAGTCAACACTTTAACATGATAAATAAGCCAGAGATCAGGTTCACCTATCTGAATAATCTCAAGGAGTGTCTGACTCATTTCCAAAAATTTTGTGCAGGAAATTTCACCAATGCTTTATCAGCTTGAAAAGTTAGGTGGGCAAAATTGCCAATGTCTTTGCAAAAAATGGAACCCATCTCACCAAACAACCTATTGTGATCTAGAAGAAGAGAAGAGGGTGTAATACAGACCATCCTAACACTGAAACATCAATGGATAGGTCTAAGGTATAGATTGCCTATCATCATAACCCTTGTCCCTTATTATTTTGACAGTGATCCTCAATCGGATGAGCAGTTCTAGGATTGGCTCAGGAAGCTATAGAAGAGTAGAGGATACTATATAGGGATGTATTGTTTTGGGAGATATGGAATCAAGAAATGGATCTATGTGCCTCTATAGCCCTACAGAATGCATGAGGGCATGCATTAGATTAGGTTGGGGGGAGAATGATGAGGCTAGGAATTACCTCATTCATGACATATTTTGGGGTATCATAAACTGCCATATAAACCTTATGTTATGTTATTTTGTGCTAATTAGATGGTTTGGATGCATTATATATTAATGTTTGCATGGTTAAACTGTATAGGAGCATATTACTCTGTTTTGATAGTTTTTTGCATTTTGTGACTATTTTTGACATGATTTTGTTGGTGAAAATAGCATAGAAAAATAAAGCAAATAAGCATGTTCAGATATTTGGCTAACTCCAGCATATTTGAAGTGTCATCCCATTTCAAAACCAAATTTTTCAAGTGATTTGGCATCAAAATAATCTCTGTTGCAAAATAGGGTAGTAACAAGTTTTGTGCAACATACAAAAAACAACTAGCTATAACATTAAAGGAGCACCTTGAAGTTGTCAAGCAAAGCATGGGAAAATGCATGGAATGTGTTCACAGGGACCAAATAAGACCTCTAACCCACTTGTATGCATTCCCACATGGTCTAAATGGACAACAACATGGCATAACAAAGCAGGGACAATTGTGCAACATTGTTGCACTATTTCAGTTTGATTAATTAGTAAATAAAATGTCCATTTCAAAAAGAAAAACATTGTGTGTTGTTGTCTATTACCTCACAATGATGTTTGAATGTTTTTCCCACCCTTAAAATGGTTTGAAATCCAATTTGGCACCAAATTCCTAGGACTATGTAGAAAACTATAAACTGTAGAAAACAACTCATACAAAATCCAACAAGCTATCACTTTATTGGATGACCTAGAATTTGTCATCAAAAACATGTAAAAATGGTTGGAACCATATTTTGAGGGATAGGGTAGATGTCCTATCTAGTTACAACCACTTTTTTTGTCATTTTTATCGTAGTTGAGCGTAAAGCATATTGCACTACCGGATATTTCGAAGAAGCTTCAGAATAAGGGGAAAAAGCTAGTTTTAGCCCAAACGAAGAATATAGCACCCAATTCGGTAGGGAAAGGATATTTTGATATGGAGACAGGTGTACAAGACTATTTCTAACCTTTTCCAACTCACTCCCACCACTGGAGATGCATCCCAAGGACCAATGAACGTTGTTGCAGCACATATTATCCTAAATTTAGACTAAGTCAGTTGTGAAGCTGGTAGCAAATCACTGATACACAACAACACAACTTATCTTGAGCATGAGGTAATGTAATAGACTAGTATAAATAATAGAGCTCCCTTATTGTTTGAGCTAGTAGTTTATAGTAGGAGAGTAAGTAGTAGCAGCAAATAGGATTTGATAGTGCAGTATTTTCCTGTAACAGTTCAGCATGTTTTGATAGAAATAAAGTGCAGAGTTTTTATGTTTATTTTGTGAAGTTGAGTGAGTGTTTTAAGTAGTTAGGGAGTTTTTTATTACCTTCTTCTGGATCAGAGAGCAAGGGCCCACTTTCAGGCCTGGAAGGAGGACTAATTAATGACAGGTTTTTTGATATCTTTGCTACAGTAGTTTTAGCAGAATGCTTGTCAATTCTTGTTTCTTGTTGATTGAATGTACTAACCCCTATTTATGAGTTAATGCAATGTTTTTATATTTTTAGATTGTGATTTTGTGTAGAATGTGTGTGTAGTCAGCTAGCAAGTAGCATAAAATTATAGTTCCCCTATTTTTCTCTATTTTAGTAGTTTTACCAGTTTCCAGCAACTTTTATTTTGTTGTCAGTCACTATAGCAGAAGCCTGACAACCTTCTGCAGTAGGACACTGACAGGTGTTTTTAGCATGAGTGTTTCTATTTCCAAGCATCATTTCAATTCTGCAAATGTAATTTAGGTTTTATTTTTAGCAAGTTTCCAATTCAGTCATTTCCATTTTGCAATTGTAATCTAGGTTTTGATTCAGCATGATTTCAATTTAGCAATTTCAATTTCCTGCACTTGTAGTTAATTGTCAATTTCTGCAACTTAGAATTAGTTTTCAATTCTTGCAAGTTAATTTAGTTTCCATTCTATAGATTAGGTTTAGTGTGACACCAAAAGGCTAAACCAACATCTATTTCACCGAATAAATACTTGTAACCTGAATGTTTGAATTGTAATCTGCCCAAACCTTCTATCGTAGATAGCCTTGGACACCACCCCGAATTTGATAAATCATAATATTAAATGATGACAATAATGACACTCATCACCATTGTTGTCCTTGGTTCAACCATGTTTGATTATGCATTGGTTGCATCCATGGTGGATTGAACCATACTTGACTTGCCCACTCTATAGATGGACACTAGGGTTACTGGCCCCATTATTGTTATGGTGGGGGTATATTCCATGGAGCATTCCATGGATTTTTTTCCCATGACATTCTTTGTTGATGGTAAAATTATTTCTTTGTTCCACATAATTGAGTTCCTCTATATTGAAATAACTCTTTCTAAGGTTGGCCTTTATTTATGGTAGGAGATTATATTGGTCTATAGGGTGACTTTTCTCACAAATAATGCAAATGTTGGTCTTATTGAAAGGATATTCTTGAAAGGTATGTTTTTCCCTACACCTTGGATTATATATGGTCAATGATATGTTGACTTTAGCTTTAACTTGTAATCCAATATGGTGTTCAAGTGTAAGAGAATATTAGTTTTAAAATTGGAAAATTCCTCTAATAACTCTCTTACCTTGGTATCACTCTTTCATATTTTGTGTTCGCATGTTCATTTCTTTGTTCTAGAGTAGTTTCTACATAATTCCATAATATCAAAAAGTTCCAGCTTATTCACATCACCTTTCCCCATGAGGTTTATGTTTTACCTTGACTCATCTTGTAATCCTTGTAAGAAGATTACTTTGATAAGTTTATATTCCATCCCTTCCCCACATATTTTATAAACAAAAAATAAATCTATCTAGGTAATCCTTGAGTATCTCTATTAGGAACCCATTCTAACATTATTATGTAATTCTCATATTATTATGTAATGATCATTTTCCAATGTGGAGATCCCATTTTGATGATATTTTGCAAAGTTATATGGCATTTTAGGCACCTATAAATGTGGGACCATTTCATGTAACCCTTATAAATAATGTAACTATCTTTTTGGTAGAAAATTCTAGCTCGAGTGGCACTTTACATGTAAGCAATCTCTTGAGCGTTAATTTAGGGTTGCATGAAATGTATATTTAATAGACAATGGGGGCATATATGAACGTATATTTTTACATATTAAATAAAATTATTGAAGGAGGTTACCCCCTCAAAGAGGCCAGTGATTTTATATTGTGATTTGTGAGATTAATATATATTCTTGCATTTATATTTCATATTACAATATTTTGTTCTTTCATGAATTACTACTTTTATTACAATATTTTTGTGTATTTGCTTATTTTAATTAAAAGGTTCCTAACAAGTGGTATCAAAGCACTTCCCAAGGTTGTGTTTTGCTTCGATTGTAATACTTCTTGCCCTACTATTTTAACTATTAGGTATAATTTTATTTGTTTTCATTTTTTTGCTTTTTATCCTATTAAAATAAAATTGAGTAATTTTTTCATTTTAGCTTAATATTAGAAACCATGTGCCTAGGATTTTAAAATATTATGGAGCTATCATTATTTTCTAAACTAGATTGCTTGTAAAGTGTCTAGTGAAGTGAGGGGTAATTAAGCTCTAATACCCAGGTCTCATACATCACCCATATACAAAATTAAGCTCCCACATATCTTTGAGTATGTTAGAAAATCCTCCTAGGATTAGAATAAACCTTTAGCTTCATGACGTTTTTTGACTATGTATATATCCGTAGTGCATCGAGTACAACACTCAAGAAGATCACACTCCCATACTATTAGAGAGGTGGGTAGTTTTATTAAGGGTATGCATGGAATCATCCTTGAGTAGTGGATTGAAATATTGACCCAAGTACTATCATTCATTGTTGTAGTATAATAAAGGACTATGGATAGTACATATTTCTTGCCTAGAGCACCTTATTTTTTAAAATGTTTTTCCTACATACCAAAAACTCTATCGTTGAAAGTAAGGATACTAAAAATACTACACTCTAATATAATTAAGTGAACAAAATAGACAAAAGAACTAGTGGTGAAAGTAACAGTCCAGACAAGGTCTGTCAGTAACAATCAAGTATCAATTTAGTCAAGGTCATAGTTAGTATAATAAATATAGATTATGTTCATGCAATTGTTAGTCATGTAGTAATAGTTAAGATAGAGTCTGACTATGCAGTTATTAGTTATGACTAGGAATAATAATAATTAAGGTATATGTCAAAATAGAGTCTCCTAGGATAATCATCAAAAATAGTGAGTTATAGAGTTAGAAAAAATTGTTGTTAGTAACACACATTGCAGAGCCTATTAAGGGGTTGTTAGAAAAAAGTCATTTTTCTAAGTGAACATAGACTCCAAAAGAAAATAGATGAAACTTAAATACAACACTTTTCTATGTTAAAAATGTCTAGGATGTTGAAAAATGTTGTTGTGGGATATAGCCCATTGTGATCATCTTGTTGATCTGATCATTTTAGTATATAGCCTCCATGAAATTTTTCTAGAATGCCAAAAATGGTATTGTAATACCTAGCAAATTGCATTTATCTTTTTGATCTGATCATTTTGATCTATAGCACCCAAACACTTCTTCTATCCCATTACTAAAATAGTACTGTAACAAGAGAAAATGCACCATACATGTATATGAAAGATGATCTTTATTACAAAAAATTTTCTTCTTTTTATAAAAATACCCTCTAGGGGTTTACAAATGAGGTCCTCAAGATTGAGGATATCTCTTTTATGCAATCACACAAAACAAATGGTGCCTCCACTAGGTTTCTCTTACCACACTTAAAAGTGGATGGATTTTTGGTGGCCTCATGGGAGCTTGGACCATCCTAAGTTTCCCACAACTCCAAAGTACCTACACATAGCCAAGAGAAATAAAATAATAACATCAAGTAGACCCACCTTGGTTTGGCCCAAGTCAAAGGGATGCAAACAAGAAACTTCAAAATACTAATAAAAAACTCAAACATAATAAAAGTGTTGTAAAAAACTATGAATATACATGTTTTACCTTGTTGGCTCTTTTTGTTGTTGAGGTCTTAGATGGGTATGTCTCTGACTCATGACCATCTAGGGAGCTAGTGGTTTTCTCTATAGATCATCTAAGGGTTCAATGGTAGTGACAATTGGTTATCAAGTCTGATGACTAAGGGATTTGTTGTTTTGGCACTGATGAAATTTTCTCCAAACCTTCAAAGGGGTGGGATTGATCTCTAGAAGTGGTTTGGCATCAAAATGGTACTTTGTTTGCATACAACTTTAAAAGTGAGTTGTGGACATGGTGGTGATTGGATTCATTTTCATGGCTGATTAGAAATAGGTAAAGGGAGAGTAAATTATGGATGGTGGATGAGCACACAAGGGAGGTTTGAAGGAATTTTGGTAGAGTTTTGGTATGGTTCTCATGGATTATTAAAATTAAGGGGAAAGAGGGGTATTTACACATTTTATGCAAGGGATAAGGGGTGGTGATGTAGATATGATTTGGCATGATATGGCAGTTGAGTCGGAGGTGGTAACACCAAGAAAAATTTATAGGATTCTTCTTGGAGGGTTGTGCACCCTCCAAAATTAATGATCTTAGGTGAGGTGAATTCTAACCCACCAAGTGTCATTAATTTGCATGGGGAGTTGGGACCTTGAATGATGTGGAAGAATTTTTAATTCTTAAAAGTGCAAGGTGGAGGATGAGAAGGACTTGTGGATTTATGAGGGGTTTTCATCATAGGTTTTTACTTAGAATTTAGGGAAATCTTAAATTCATTTAAGATTGGAGGTATGAAAGGAGAGGACTTGGGATATTTAATATAGATAATTCCTAGGGATTTTAGTGGGGGATTTGAGAGGTGATTAGGATCTCTAGGGATTTGATTTAGATTTATAAATTTAATGAGCATTTTACTTAGGATTTGACTAGGGATAAGGGAGTGATTAGGGTTTGGTTAGGAAATTTATTAGGGAATTTGGAGATTAAATGGGATTTTGGTACTTTTGAGGAGGATTTGGGGAATTTAAAAATAATTAGGAGAATTAAGAGAGTATTAGAGGATTTAAATAAAGGTAGGCAAAAATTAGGAGGCATAAAAGGGATTAGAAAGGAAATTAGATATGTTATAAGAGGGTTAGGGGAATTTAAATGTGATTAAAGAAATTTAAAGGAAATTAGAAGACTTTAGAGAGGATTAGGAGAGATTGAAAATACATAAAGAATTAGAGGAATATTGGAAGGATTAGAAATATTAGAGATATTATAAAAAAATAGAGAGGGTTAGAAGGATTGGAAGAAAATTAAGAGAAATTAGATGAATTAAAGGGGAGTAGGGGGAGATTAAAAAGGTTAGAGGAGGATTAAGAGAAATAAAATATATTAGGAGGGAATTTGGAAGAAGTTAGATAAATTAGATGTAATTAGGGAATTTTAGAGATTTTGATGGATTGACAAGTTTTGGGTGTCTACATTTACCTCTTTTTGTATCGTGTTGTGTGAACACAATATGGTGCAAAAATAGACAACATAAAACTAGCTAGATGAGGGATTGATGATGATTGATAGTTCTACTTTTGCCCCAACAAAATAGGGCTTATGACAATTAGTTAGTTGGTTCTACTTTTTCCCTAGTAGAAGGGGGGATGTTGATGATAGATGGTTCTACTTTTGCCCCGGTAGAATAAGGCTGTTGATGATTGGATGATTATGTTTTTGCCCTAGTAGAATAGGGTTGTTTATAGTTGGATGATTTTGCTTTTGCCATAGTAGAATAGGGTTGTTGATTATTGGATGATTGGTTCTAATTTTTCCCTAGCATAAGAGGGTTAGATAATATTGGATGCTCGGTTTTGCTTTTGCCCTAGCATAAGAGGGTTGGATTTGATGGATGTCAAAATTGGTCATTTGGAAATTAGATTGACTTCAAATAGAAAATTTGTGGGTGATTTCTACACCCTCAAGCAATATTTTGTTGGACAAGGAGAAGCGAGGATAGGAACTAGCCACTTGAAAAAGAGTGGATGAAGATTTTAATGAAGAAATGACAGAAAGAATTAGTGGCAGGAGGGATTTTTTTATTTTTTTAATGAAAATATAGGACTATCTAAGATTATCAAGGGATGCAATTGTTTAAGATAGTCAGACCTAGCAACCATCCAATATGGTCATGCTAGTGGAAAATATAAATAATATTTTGGGGGTGCGATGAGTCATTTTATCATGCACAACAGGAGAAAAGGAGAGAGTGAGGGGTGTGAGATAAAAACTGATATGAAGTGCTTGCTAATTCATGAGTCAAGGATTTGATATGGTGATAGGAGGTACAATGGATAGATTTGGAGGGAGTGTAAGGATGGTAAGTTCAAAATTTGACCCATCTTCACATATGATTAAAGGATAAAATGAATCTTAGGAACTTGTTTTTTTTTTTTAAGAAAAAAGAAACTGTAGGTGGAAGTAGGCTAGACTAAAAAAATATTTGTGGGGTTGTAAGTGGGGATTGGGGTCGGTTTGTGTTTTTTTCAAGTTTTCCTTTGTTTTTTTGTTTGATTGGTGGTTTTTGTTTGTTTTTTTGTGACTTTGTGTGTGGTGTGGTTTGTAGAGGATGGTTATCTGAGGGTCAGATGGTCCTGATGTTTTGACTATCTAGTTTTTTATGGTCTTGTTAGGAGGGAGATTTTGAGTATTTTTGATGAGTATGGGATACTAATTATGTGTGTATTTTGTGGTTGTAGTGAAATATGCTAAGGCTAAGACATTGAATTAAAGATATCTATTCTATGGTAAGGAGAGAGTTGACATAGCAGACTAGGATTAGTTATGGTATATTGGATTGGTGGTAATTGCTAAATTAGAAATGGTGCATGCATACCATGTCTATATCACTTTATTGGTTGATAGGTAGGATCTCAATACCTATGTATTCGACATGCCAATGGAAGAGATTTCAATTATGTTAGAGGATATGTATAATATATTTAGTCTACTAGTGGAGGTGGAGAGGATCCAAATGGTGACCACAATAGAGAGGGAGGCCTTGTTGCATTGGGTTTATAGAGAACAATGGATGGATATTGATGTGGAGAGTGGTGGATTCCTATTTGAGTTGCATTATGAAGAGGAGCTCCTTATTGTGAGGTAGGTTATGTTGCTAATATTGATATCTAATGTCATTTTATTAGACTCCTCAAGTGCATAGTTTCCATGGAACCTATTGGATTTGATGATGAATTTAGTAGAGAGGTTGAAGATATATGCATGGGGTCTAATGTTACTAGCTCATATGTATCAATAGTTTTATGAGGTATGGTGACAAGAATATTTGGGCTTGGATTATAGCTTTCTCCTATAGGTATGAGAATGGAAGCACTTTTAGGAGGAGTGGCCTCAAGGGATACCATGGTAGGTGCATAGAGATATGGAAGATGATGTACCTTATGCCATGATATGGTATAAAAATAGGGATATAAGTAGAATCCAACCATACTTAGGCATACTATATTATTATGAGGCTCTATAGGTAATATTTATTCTATAGGATGTCATTTGGAGGCCATGGAGGGGAGGTCCTACATAGGTAGAGGATGGGGTGCACTTGATGTGGGTACAATTATTTAGGTGGTTGGTTGATCATCATGGGATAGGGTATGAGTACTTTTAGTACACATAGGAGCTAAGGTAGTTTGGTCTTAGCCATGGGGTGTCCACCACACCAATGATAAATAGGAGGATGAGTGAGAAGTTAGAGGTGGTATTAGAAGTGGATGATGTGGATGATGTAAGGATGAAAACCAAGTATGATGCATGGTGGGAAACCCAACATTTTTATCCAAGGCCAAATGGAGAGGTAGTCGATGGTGGAGGTGAGAAAAATTAGGAGCAAAAGAAGCTATTAGGGTAACGTACTCATCATCGATTATATAGGGAAGTAAGACCATTACAAGAAACATTTGGGAGGACCAATGTGGAGGGTGAGCATCATGGGAAATATGGAGATATGGAGGATATGAGGATGATAATATGACTGCTATGGCTGAGCAAGTTTACATTTTGGAGGGATGGCATATAGAGTGAGAGATTGACTATGCTATAGAGTAGAGTCAATGGAAGGCTAATAGGCATAAGTGATAGTGATGGGAGGAGGAGAGGAAAATACTATAGTCACAACTATAGAGCTTATAGGAGGAGAGATATAGGGTGGTGTTAGAGTAATTCTAGGTGGTGATGAAGCAAGATAGATTGCACAATCAAGTGATTGCTTTAATGGTTGAATAGTGGTAGGGATCAACATCTAGATAGGAAGCTACAGTGGTGGAATTACTTATAGAGGTGGATGTAAGATGAGTGAGGGAGGATATGGCCATGGAATAGTTATGGTAGGAGGAGTATGTGATAATTTTAGAGGATACCCTGATTAGGGTGGTGTTGGCTATACTATCATAGTCTTCTACCTCATAATAACAATGAAGCTATAAGAGCAGAGCATTGGTAACACCATCGGTTTACCTCATAGTACCATAATTTAGAGAGCTACTGGTTTCATAGGCATCATATGTGGGGATGTCTAAAGGAGGAGAGAGGTAGCATAGGAGCGATAGTGGATAGGGATATCAAGATTAGGTGGAGGAAATTGGGAAGACTAATGGGTAACAACAGTGATGATTTTTTATTTTGTTTTTGTCTTGTTTTAGTTATGTGAGCTATATTTTTGGATGTCTTAGGATGGTAGGTCAAAGGTCCAAATGGTTGTAGCCTATGGGTATGATATTATGATGAATTATTTTATTTATGGATATATATTATGGTTTTTATAGATGTAATGTGTCTTATTGGTTATGATTTGATGTGTTGTGGATGATAAATACATTAGGTGGATTAGATAATGATTGAAATAAATAAATGGTAATGAATAGTATGGGTAAAATATGATAGATGGGTATATAAATGCTTGTTTTATAATCAATAAAGAAATATTTATGTGCATAGGACCACTCATAATTTAATTGATTAATCATAAGCATTGACACAATCATGATGATATAACATATAAAATAGGAAGTAGGAAATATAACACATGGTATGCATGGGGTGAGTGAGATGGGTGGAATTTAGGATGTAGAATCAAATGTGAGAAAGAATATAGACATGGAATGGATGAGGGTAACAACACAACTTGTTAGCTCAAATTTCCTGGGAAAGGAGAATCTAAAATTAATTTTAGGAAACTCAAACACTCTAGTGGAAACAATCAAGTTCATCTAATAGTAAATAAAGTGCTTTAAGATACATAAATCATCCTAGGGATTCAAGTCCTCAAAGACCAAAGTGTGTATAGTGAGATTCATTTTTTATTCTGAGCGAGGTAGGACTGATTGATTATAGCTCAAGACATTATAAGCTAGCTCATCCAAGAGTGGTCAGAGGTCTATACAAAAGGTCCTTAATGTGATAGACATATCACCACATAGAAGGTATACTCCACTAAAAATCAAGCATTTATATCCACAATGGAGATAGCCCTATCATCCTTCAACATTGCTCCATTATCAACCAAGCATCTATAGCCCTAGTGGAGATGTCTAAAATTCCTAAGGATCCATTACGAAATAGAAATATGACTTTTTTTTTGCATGGGTTATGGATCCTTAGGTTCATATTATGTGCATGATAGGATGAGCAAGGGAAATCATTCACTTTATGGTGATAGCAATGCATGGCTTCATCTTCCCTAGACTCAAAATATAATTAATATATAAAATATATGCATGGTCCTAAAGAGAACCCGAGGGAAAGGCCTAAAGCACTTAAATATTTGATAACTTTCGATGAGGTTTGATTAGAGTCCTAGGTATGGCTAAATAACTAAAATAACTCAAATATTCCCTTAACCAAGAAAAAGGAAGGGATAATATGTCATGTGTATGGATACAAGGAAGGAGGACTACAACTATAAGGGATGGAGGATGGATGGAGGATGTGCAAAGGGGGCTTATGAGATACATGTGATCATGTATATGCCCATGATTAATGCAATGAATCATGATTAGAAAATTGTACAAATAGATCCAAACAATGATCAAAGTAGTGGTTGATCAAAATATGGTAAGAAAAATAAAGAATATGTGTGGGATGTGTTGGGATTAAGAAGGAATAAGGAAAATGAGGGAGAGAATAAGAGGGAGGAAGATAAGGGAATGGAAAATAAATATGGATAAAATAGGAAATAAAGGGAAAGAAATGAGAGGTCACCAATCAAGGGTACATAGCTACTCAAAGTGTGATTGTACAATGAAGAGTGGTGGAAATGAAAAGGGGGTAGAATGAGAAGATGATAGAAAAGGTAGAAATACTAGTCCATGGTATGTAGCCACTCAAAGCATGAATGTAAAACCAGGAGTGATGTGGGAGATATAAAGGAAGAAAGGATGGAGATGGAAGAGGGCTAGAAACAAAATAAGAAAATAAAGGTAGGAAGAGTTTTTAGGAGAAAAGATGAGTTGATTGCATAAATGCAATTGTGGTAATGAGTTGGTGATGATTTTGATGCTCTTTTTTTGAATGAAGGGATATGTACAAGAAGATAGATCCAAAAATAATTTAAGCATAAAAGTCTTACAAGTGAAGGATATTGATAGGTTTAGGTTCATCAATTCCTTTGAGAGTGGCAAGTTTATAGGTCCTAGATATAAAAATTTTCTTGAAAATAAAAGGACCAAGAATGTTGGTAGTAAACTTATCACACAAATGAGGAGGAATATTGGAATTATATTGGCTTTGTAAGGATAATATCATCAACTTGGAATTTATGACGATGAACCTTGTTGTCATAGTCTCATTTGATTTGATATTGATAAATGAAAATATTTTCAATACCATTAATTTGATGCTCATAAATAAGAGTAAATTAATCAAGCCTTGCTTGGTGTGTAGTTTCATCATCCATGAATTCCTATAACACATGTAATGATGGGATCTCAAAATCCAATGGCATGACGACTTCATCACCATAGACTAGAGAAAATGGAGGTGCCCCCATGGACATGCAAATGTTAGTAAAATAATCCTAGAGAACCATAGGGAGCTAAAGGTACCAATCCTTATAATTTTCTTTGAAAATGTTCTTGAGGATTGCACAAATAGTCTTATTGGTGGCTTTAGCTTGGCCATTGCCTTGGGGATAGTAAGGTGATGGAAAGTTATGTTGGATATAATATTTGTTACACAATTATTGAACATCCTTATTTTTAAAAGGGAAAACATTATCAAAAATTATATTAAAAGGTATGCCAAAGTGACAACTTATATGGTGGAGAATGAACTTCACAATGAGAGGGACAATAATTTTGGCAAGAGGAATAGCCTCAAACCACTTAATAAAGTATTTCGTGGTGGTGATGATGAAGGTGTGCTACCAAAATGAAGGAGGGAATATTTTTACCATAATATTGAGACCCCATTTAGAGAAGGCAAAAGAGACTAGATGGGTTGCAAGGCTTACGAAGGAACATGGGATAAATTGGCATGATATTGGCACTTAATAAATTTCTTTATATATGCACAACAATCACTATCCATGGTCGGCCAATAGTATCCCATGTGCAAAATGCTCTTTGTGATGGAAATCCCACTAAAATAACCACCACATGTGCCATCATGGGCTTGATAGAGAACCCAATTTACTTCTTGAGGTTCTATATAGTGAAGAAGAATACCATCATAGCCACGATAATAAAGCTATTTTTTGGTTAAATGTTCATTTAGTGACTAGAAATAGATATGCAAAGAAGGCACCAAGTTTGAGAAAATCCTTAACTTGATAAAACCAGTCATGGTATGTATTTTCTTGGATAAAATGGGCATCTCATTAATTCTTAAAATATTAATGGAAAATAGCCAATTGAGAGAGAGTAGTGACATGTACATCGATGACATTGTCATAGGGATTTTGAGAGGTTATGAACCCAAGAGAAGACATTGTATCTAGAAAATTATTAGATGATCTTGGTGAGGCTTCAATGTCATACCCCTCAAAGTGTAATAGCAACTTGTCAATGATTTGCTTATAGGACTTTAGGACTAGGTATTTTCATTGATAGACCACCTTGACTTGATTGAAGCTGAAGATGGAGTCACCAACAATTTTGATGTGATTTATGCACATGGTAATTGTGGTCTAGAGTTTGAGGATGAGGGCTTCATATTCAACATTTTTTATTAGATGGATGAAGGAGTTTTGAAAGGATCTATAAACCTTGTCTAAAAGAGACTAAACCTCACCTGAAAAGAGAGAGCCAAAATTACTTACATCTGGTAATAATAGAGGAATGACCAATCAGAGGAGTTACCCCTTCAAAATCCAAACCAATACATAGGAAATACCATACATAATTTAAAATTTAAAACAATTTGAAATAAAATCAAGATGTCATAGATAACCAACCAACATAGATTAGTAGCAATACTAGAACCATGAACTGAGCCATGCACTAGTTCCATTCTTCCCAAAGAGGTTGTTGTTTGCCCAAGACTTCTAGCCCATTAGGGCAAAATTTTCTTCCACATTGGAGATTATGGCTTGTAGGGAGGAAATAATAGCTTGGAGATATAAAATTTGGTGTGAAAACCCAAAATCAATAAGCACCTCCAAGTTTTGTAGCCAATACATAAACAACAACTCGACCAGAGTGGCTAATTGTGCATGAGGTAATTATCGATAGAAGAAATATCCATCAAAAAATTATTTCACCACACCATTAAACCATCTTGAATAACTCCTTTGTTAGCCAGTAGATCGACTGCTCGACTACCTTCCCTATATGTATGCTTAAGCTGAACCTCTTCCATATTTTGGATGTATCTCTAAACTTCTAGAATAAGGTTCAAAATAGTCCATGTAGGAGATTTAGTCCCTCTTTCCACATTTATAATATTAAGGGAGTCCCCTTCAATGATTATTTTCTTGTAAATTACAAAATCCAATAGAGAAACTCCTTGGAAGGCCCTGGCTTCAATGAAGTGACTAGTTTGATGGCCCAAATTATTAGCAAAGGCTAAAATTATCAAGCCATCATGGTTCCTTAAAATCCCTCCAATACCTGTAAGACCTGGATTCCCTTTAGATGCACCATTGAAACTTAAGCCAACCAATTAGAGGTGGCTCCCACTTAACCCTAGCTCTATCTAGAGGTACAATAGGTCTAACTAGTTGAGGATTTGTATTGAATTCAAGATATCTCTCCACTAATTTTTCTTGCTCTGTATTCATAGCATTCAAATTTAGAGTTCTAATGTTCTTAAAAAAAAGAAATCACCTATAAAGCCATAGCTTTAGCCGAATGAGTAGCATCCTTAAACACCCTTGAGTTTCTTTCCTTCCAAATATTCCATAAAATATGAGGAAGGCTAAATTTCCAAAGCCAATGAAGGTGGAGATACTGTAAGGGAGAAACCCTTTGGGTTAGCACATCCTCTGGGTTGTTCAAAAACACCCATTGGACATTCAAATCTTTGAAAAAGTAGCTAAAAACCTCCTGCAAGAAAGGACAACTGAAAAGAAGATGGAGCAGGGATTCCTCTGCATTTATGCACAAGAAACAAGCATTAGGTAAAATAATACCTCTTATTTTTATATTGTCTAAATCTAGAAATTTTCCTTGTACAACCAACTAGAAGAAAATGTTGATTTTTAGAGTCAGTCCTTTTAGTCATATTTTATCTATCAAAAACCAAGGATTCGAAGGACCATCTACTACAAAATAAGTTGATTTTATAGATAATTTCCCATCATTCTCTAATACCTAGATGAATCTATCCATAATTTCTCTTACAGGAATTATAATCCATTTAATGATATTAAAAAAAAATTAAATTTAGACAATAAAAAATATTGGGAAGTCAAATGGTTTCCATCGGGGGTGGTCTTCAATCCTTTAAATGAAATCACAAACCTTATTTCCCCCAAAAAAATTATAATTGGTTTGACTAAAGCCATATCTGATCTTGACTCTAGTAGAACCTCAATCGCCCACACATCACTCCAAAATTTGACAAACTTGCCATCTCCCAAACACCACCTACCCCCTTGACAGATATCTTATCTACACAAAATTAGGTTAGACTAGAAATCTGAACCCTAGATGGTTAATGGGTCTCTAATAAATTTCTTTCCATCATTTAGGTATTTGGATTTGATAATATCAACCCATCCCACTTTCTCCTCTTTAACCATTATCCAACCCTGCTTTGCAACAAGAGCTTTATTCATGGATTTCAATCTTCTAAGGCCTAAACCACCCTTCTCCTTCTTGTTGCATACTATGTCACTAGATAAAATTTCTTTTTCTCACTTTCTCTTGACCAAATAAATGAATGTTGGATCTATTCTATTCTTTCAAGAATATTACCTAGGATTTGAAATAGAGAAAGGAAATATATTGGGATGCTTTGAAGGGTGGCCTTAACTAACATCACTTTTCCTACTTGGCTTAGGAGATCCCCTTTCCAAATTGTAATATTTCTCTGGACACACTCCATAACCAGTTCCCACAGGGATAATATTGAATCCCCAAAACATATTGGAATCCCAAGTAGGTTGAAGGGAGAGATCCAGTATTACATACCATAATATTTGTAATCCTCAACTACCTTACTAGAGTATTGATGAAAAAATAACATTTTTCTTTAAATTAACCTTCTGACCCATCGCCTGTTCATAATATTCTAGAATAATTCTAACTAATTTTTCTTGAAGAATTGAAGCTTGAAAGGACAGAAGAGTATCATCATCAAATTGATGATAGAATATGGGATTGATGGGTGTATCCAGCTTAAGGTCCATAATAGAATAGTTAGCTTTGATGGCCTACCCTATTCTGCTAGTAAAATAAAAAGGTATGGAGGCAATGGATATTCTTGATGAATCCCCCTACAACTTCTAAAATATCATGTTAGAGAACCTCATATTCAACATTATTATTGGTGCAAGTGTAGTCAAGTTTGAAGGAAAAGGTAATAGGGATCCCTTAAGGTGTGAAGAAGATAACTCTGCACTACCCCCTTGATTGCACTTGGAACCATTGAAGAAAAGGTTAAGGTCAACTTTATATTCAAGTTCAACATGTTCTTCTTTCTTAGTGATATTGAATATGGAGTCATCAAGGAGCTCAAGTACAAGAGGCTTATCATCAATGACCTAGACCTTGATTGGATTTTTGACTAATAAATTTGAGATCAAATTTTGTTAAGAGCAATAACCCATTTGGTGGTTTGACTATTGGTATAAGTGTGAATCACCATATAGCACAATGGATTTTCCTTAGTGATGATATATGTGGTATGATTAAGCATATACTAGTGAATATTTTTAGTGTCAAAGACAACGACTAGGTATAGCTTCTCTACATATGAGTATTTGGCCTCATAGCTCACTAAGGTTTATCTGAAATAATATATGGCCTAATATCTATTAGCATAATTTTTCTATGCCAACATGGTATCTAAGGCAACATTGATGGTATAATATACAAATGGAATGGAATGCTAGGTCTAGGTAGAGATAAAATGGGCAGGGATGCAAGATAACACTTAATAGCTTCAAAACCCTCCTAACATTTTGTGCTCCATACAAAGGTGATCCACTTTTGATAAATATGGTTAAAACTCTTGCATATATCTGATAATTGAGCAATGAAGTGAAAAATCACTTGAATATTTCCTTGCAAGTTGCATAATTCCTTAAGGTTCATAGGAGGTGACATTTTAAAAATGGTCTTGACTTTATTAGGGTCCACTTCAATGTTGCATTTAGAGACTATAAACCCTAAAATTTTACCAAAAATGATGCCAAAGACACTCTTTTTAGTGTTTAGCCACAAGTTATGCTCTGTGAGTTTATCAAAGACTTTGCATAAGACATCAATATACTTATGACATTGTTTGGACTTGGCTAGTAAATCATCCACATAGTATTTGACAATATTGTGCATGTAATCATAGAAGATGTAATTCATAGCATGTTGATAGGTAGTTCCTACATTTTTTATATCAAATGGAATGAAATTATAGAAAAAATTCCCCCATGGTGTTGTCAATGAGGTCTTGTGTTTATCCTTAAGGTTGATATGGATTTGATTATACCTCAAGAATTCATCCATGAGGGAGAGAATTTCATGGCTAGTGGTATATTCCATGGGAGTATCGATGTTAGTGAGTGGGAAGTCATACTTAGGACACACTTTATTTATGCCTCAAAATTTTGTACAAATGCATATCCCCCCATTAGGTTTTCCAACAAACACCATGTTTGAAACCCATTTTGTATAATCGATGGGTTGGATGAAGCCCACATCTAAGAGTTTTTATAATTCTTCTTTGACCATAAGGGCAATGGTAGGATGAAGCTTCTAAAATTTTTGTTTGATCAACTTGACATTGGGATTAAGAATTAGGTTGTGGAAAACAAGGTTGGGATCAAGGCTAGGCATGTCTTTATAGGACCATGCAAAACATTTTTATATTCAATCAAGAGGGTAGTGAATAATTCTTGCTCTTTGAATCAAAGAATATTTCCAAGCTTTAGGATTTATAGGTTATTAGGGTTAGAGTTGAGGTCTATGTCAGTGGTGTTATTCACAAGCATATGGAAACCATCCTCTAACTGATGAGTGGTAGAGATGAGGTGGATATCATTGATAGCATTTGGAGGGAAAGGATACCCTAGACCACTAACTTCGATATAGTAAATAGAAGAGGAAAGAAAAGGAGAAGGGGGAATGTAAGCATTGGATATTCAAAATAATTGGTCGATAGAAAAGAAGCCAAAAGATAAAGAAGCAGTAGAAATATGGTCAAAGTTAATGGCATTGGGATTAATTTGGATGGGACAAAAAGGATCAATTGTGTGGACACCTAAAAAGCATCATATTGGCATTGGTTAAATGTTAATATTTACTAAATTTTATAATTATTTTAATTAATAAATTGCAACCTTATAAATAATAATTTTGATTATCCTGGCCCCATTGACCATCCTAAGCACCTTCCTACACCTAATCAATGGTCATCATGAGACCATCCCTCTATTGTAACCCAAGTCCACCTCACTCTAGTTCACATTTACTCCCTTCTCTCCTCCACATTATAAGCTCATTAATGCACATGGGTGATGATTATATCCACCCAAGCACCTTGATGAATCATGTCATTTTGGTGGGTGAGGATTCCGTCCACCTAAGCACATTAATGAAGCATGTCATTTTGGTGGGTGAGGAATCTCTCCATCCAAGGGCATTAATGAGGAACATCATAGTGTGTCATAGCCCAACTAGATAATATTGCACACTTGTCCATGCAAGTAGCTAAGTGGGGAAACTTAATATTCCTCTCTTCTCTCACATATACCACTTGTCCATCATCCTATTTCCCCCTCATAATTATCCTCATCCTTGATAAATATTATAAATATTTCATTCACTTTGAGAGAATGCATAAAACATTACTGAAATTCTATTTAAATTGCATTTGGCCCTCCTTGTGGATATTTTAAAACTGTGAATGCAGGTACCTCATATGGAGATCTCAAGACCATCAATCATGGAGTCTCTTTAGAATGCATGGTAATTTTTTTTAATTTGCGCTCATATTCGATAATCAAACAACATAAAATATGCTCTAGAAGCCCCAAGACACTTCCAAGAAGGTCTATATTTGAGTTTTAAGCCAATGCCTAAACAAAAACCCAACCATCCTATAAGGCTACACAAATCCAACCACCCTATGTGGCTACACATAATATAGTCACCCTATGTGGCTACACAAAGTCAACAACCCTAGGTGGTTGAGTTCCAAAGGTAGATAGAGACTCAGGACCAATAGCAGGAAGCTGAGGAAGGTAAAAAAAGGTAGTATATAAGGTTTTGTAACTATTGTAAAAGGTTTTGTAATATTTTTTAAGCTTTTTGTAATCATTTTTCATGATCGTGGGCCTTATCTTGAAATGCCCAATAGATGCTACTGATGCTTTCATTGTGGGTTTGTGTGTAGGTATTGGGGTTAACATAAAGGCTAAGGAGGTCAAGCAACAAGACTTCAAAACCATTCCCACAATTTATTGTGAGACTGAGGAGATCATGTGAAGCACCATTGAAATTCATTTGTAAATAAAATCCTCCCTTCTAGGAGATCCATTATAATTAAAAGGGTTGATTTGTAATGAACAAAGTCTATAAATGCAATATCAAATTTCATCTTGTTTATTTACATGTTATGGTGCATTTTCTTAGTCACATAAATGGTGATCATGGTGGGACCTATTTTCCCTTAATGCACTTGACATTCATTGTTTTGCTTAAGTTATAGGACTTGCATCTAGCATAGTATGTCTTGTGTATTTTTCTTAGGGTTCCTCATGCTTTCTTGCTTGTTTTACTTGCTTTATTAATTTTTTATTTTCTATTTTTGGCATAGGTACATATGAGTAGAAAGTACATAGTCACCTTATTTAAACTTGGGCCCAATATTGTAAGATCTGCCCACCAAGACTCAAACACAACTGCCTAGGGCAGCTACAAAGACATAGAAAACCACCCAAGGTGGCTACACAAACATAGACAACCACCTAGTGTGGCTACACAAACACAAAAAGCCACCTAGACTAGATACATAGACATGGGAAACCACCTAGGGTAGCCACACAAGCATAGAAAACCATACATATATAGACACAGAGGTACATTAGGCTCAATTCCTTTTATTTCTACCATAAGATCATAGGTTAGAAGATTATATTCATTAGTTTTACATAGAGGCTCATTTCACAATCCATTTCTTTGTGATTTCTTGTTTGAGTCACAAATTGATTCTAGTCATTCCTTAGTTTGATATAGGTATTAATATCCTTAGCATAGTTCCTTAATCTTCTTTAGTACCTCCATAAGATTTTCTTCTTTAGATTAATTTCTCAACAAAGTTTCTTTAGTCTAGAAGGTATTTTCAATAGTCTAATCCTTTCCCCTTTTAAATTTTATATTCCCAATAGCCTAGCATAGTTTCTTTATAATTTTTAACACAAAGACTCAATACTCATTATCCTAATCATTGTTTTTTTATGACTCATCAGATTAAATAAAAGACTCAAGGCTCATTAGTTTAGTTGTCATTTTATTTCAAGGCTCATAGTTTAGTTGTCATTTGATTTCAAGATTTATTAGATGAGTTATCATTTGATTTCAAGGCTCATTAAATTAGTTATTTATTTCATGGCTCATTAGATCAAGTTCTATTTTCATAGCTCATTAATATAAAGGTTATTATTTTTATTGGCTTATTAGGGTTAGCTTTAGATCTACATGGTAAATAGGAAATTTTAGCATCAAACAACAAAAACAAAAAAAACAAAAAATCAATAAATAAATAAAAAAGATAAAAGTAAATCAAATCAAGCACATGCTTTTCATGATATATTCTACAAAGGTTTTGCGAGGAAAACCAATCGGTGACATAGGATTTCACCACCAGCCCTCGGTGATCCTTAGACACCATAGTTAAATCACATAGTTTCCTAGACTTCATCACTGGAAAATGGTTACCCTTGGGGCTATCTCAAGGTAATTTTGAGGTTAGAAAATCTTCACTCATGGGGCTTAATAATTAGTGAGAACACAACTATAATTTTTATCTGAGATTGATTGAGGGTGAAGTGAAAGTTCAAATAGACAAGTAGTAAGACTTAAATAGCATGACCTCTCTCGAGAGGTTTATTTTCCTCCCTAGGATACCTAGAACTGACCCACCATCCTAGGAAGCCACATTAGCCATTTGTTTTTTTTTTCTCATAAGGGGAGTGGGCATGAACACACCTTTATAGATCTCATTCCATCCACCCTTCATAGTTCCTAGGTTTAGGAAACACAAAATACACAAAAACCAAAAATATTTTTACAAAACATAAAAAAAAAAACATCAAAATAACCATTGTTTGTTATATTTATTACTTGAATTTTTATTTGTAGAGATAGTATGCTTTTATTTCAAAAAAAATATCCACCATAGGTACCATTACTAGGAATCTCTAATCTAAATCCCACTCCATTATTAATAGTCTATGACATTAACCCATAGTCAAGCCACATCCCAATACCAAGTCCAAATCTTCATGGACAATTCTAGCCAATACTCCCATACTTCAACCATTCCCTTGACTTATCAAGGGGATGTGGCACAAATCCTCTATGGTAGCCTATCCAATGAAGCTTCCCATCATATCCCTCAATTGCTTAAGAGACATAACACTAGATAAAATTTGGGTATGATTCACCATACCACCCATACCATTCCTCTTAAATCACCTAACCCTGAGAATCCCTTATCTCCAACCAATCCCAATATCACATATATCGATCTTTATGTCACATACATTCTCTATACAAATCTGATCTATCATCTCCAATCATCTCCTACTAACCATAATCACTCTTCATCATGTCTCCCACCACCTAGCTCACCATGAACATCTTTATCTCTACTACACATTCCTAAATACACTATCCCCCCACTTTCCCAGGTGTAAGCTTATAAGCCATGTCATCCTCCATAAAATCCCACACCTTCTACCTTTCTTCACTCCACTATGAGTGTGATAATTTTTTGAATACCACTATAATTCTTCCCACTTGAGGTAAATAATCTCACACCCCATTAGTAAGTAGTAGGCCTAATATCAATGGACACTAATCAAAATTATCCATATTCCTCTAACCATCCTTCTTCATCACATGTTCATCCTGCTTCTACATTGTCGTCATATATCAATCATAATATTCAATATTATTAGTCCCAATTTTTTATCGATTCCCATGAACACACATCTAATTCTTCATCTTATTTTCAATTTTCTAACCTACCTCAACAATCCACCACTCTAAATATCACTTCTTCTTCCACAACTTACCCTTCATCCACTACCATTCATAACACTAGCACACATGTTGCACATCCTTCTACCTCCCATTCTTCTTGTCCTTACAAAAAGTACCCCCTATAATTATCCATATCACATCCACTTTTCACACACTACTTGTATTCCTCAATAACCACCCTAGATTCTAAATCCTCTATCTCATCCATATACCCAGGACTCTTTTCTCCAATATCCATCATGGGCCTCTTGTCTACCCATGATATCCATGATATATTACCACCCTCTAGATTCTCACCAACTGTGAGTGATATAGTCACAAAACCACCACCTCACCAGTACCAATTCACCCTCAATCAATATTAGCCTTCTCATAGTCAATGCCAACAACAAACACCTCCAAACTAGCCCCTGTTTACACCAAACCAATACTAGTCTACCTCTCAACCATACCAATCACATCCAAATCAACCCCCCTACATACCAATTATCATATAACTAACTCCAACCACCTCCTACATATCAACAACATCCAACACAATAGCTACCATCGAACCCCACCAATACCAAAAACCACTCTCATCAACCATACCATTATCCACCCTTGAGATCCCAAGTTACCATAACACTATCCTCTAACCCTAACCAACATCATTTTTATCAACATTATTCACATCCATCATATCCCCCTTCTAATCCATACCATTTGACCCACCATGTTTCACCCTATTTAGCTCCTTAGGCCACTTCAAATGCATTTCAACTATTGGCTAACAAAATCAGTTGTTTAGAATCACAAGTTCCAAGCATTGGGTACCAAAATCTGACATTAAACCAACTCAAAAATTACACCATCCACCCCTTAGTACAAGTGCTACCATACCCTCCCTTGTTCGAAATGTCTAAATTCAAAAAATTCAAGGGAAAATATGTCCAAGAATGTGAGCATTTTCATAGACCCTCTCATGGTCTACACTTTTTTTTTATCCCTTGTAAGAGGAGCCTTGGATTTGTACAACCACTTGCCTAGATATAACCTTTACAATTTTGAACAATTGGCCAATATCTTCCTGGAGTGATTTACTCTAAATGTCAAAAATAAAACCACATGAATGAATCTTACCTATATTCACCAATTTTATGATGAATATATCATTGAGTATGACAATCGATGGAGAGTTATATTAACTGAATTACCATTTTCTATCCCCATCACATATCTCACTTTAATGTTCACTCAAAGTTTTTGAAAATTCATGTACCTCATGCTACAAATATAGCAATACTAAAATCTTGAGGAAGCCTTGATCCAATCCAAAATAATTGGGGACATAAAAATTCAAGAGGGAGAGATCAAGCTCAGAAAGAACTAATTGCCAAAAAAAATTCCAATGGAAATAATAATAATAATCAATCCAGTCCTATCTAGGTCAACTAGGTAGTGTTTAGTTTCCCAACCACTCAGTCCCCACAACTTCAATATCCACCACAACAACCTCCATATCCATCGAAACATCCAACATACAACATTGTACCATCTCCTGCTCAACTTCACAATTCCAACCAACCCCCTTATTAGTCTAGGCAATATCGATAGCCCCCACATAACTTCATCCATATTTCAAATTTATCAATCATATTTTAAAAATTTATGGATGTACAATTGATCTCTTTACCCAAAATAAGGCCTAAATATCCAAACAAACCCAAATTTAGAGGGTATAGAGAAGATCATTACTATATTTTTCATTGACAAAAATTCTAGGATATCAATGGTTTCATTCAACTCAAGCACATAGTATAGGATCTAACAAAAATGTATTTATCAAAGTTGAAAATCCTCTTACCCCACATATCCAAGATCTTGGTATATATTAAACTCCCTTACCATAATATGGGGTAACACAATTAAACAAGAGGGACTCAACATCTACCCCTCAACAAAATCAAGTCAATCACATCAATCATGTCCCACATTACAAAGGTTTTATTCATATGATTTATGTTATCACTAAAACAATATGGTACCTTTATCAAGTAGCACTACCAACTAACCCTACAACTATTCCTTCTCCATCCACTTTTCCACCTCCATCAGTGCAAGCCATGACATATCAACCTTGACTAGTCCTCCATATTAAGAGTAGGTTCAGTCATAGCCTCAAAATGGTATCATCCAAGGTCTCAATTTATGATCTAATCCAATATAACCTCCCTATAAAGAGGTACTAATGGGTATCCTTAAGTCCATAGAGTTGCAAACCCATGACCCTAATGTTTTTGCTAATTTTTTGGGTAATGTTCAAACTTGCATGTCGTCAAACATTAATTTTTATGATCATGAAATCATAGCCATTATGATGGAAGGACCAGATCTACCCTTGCATATCATGGTTTACATAGATGAAAAATATCTTAAATGTGTTTTGGTTGGTATGGGCTCTTCAATAAATAGCATCACATCCATTGCATTCAAACACCTCAACATTTCATCCACTCATATAGTCAATTCCGCTTTCACTGTACAAGTCTTCAATAACACCTTGTGTTCAACTATTGGAATAGTCATTATCCCTATTCAAGTAGGGGTAAGGATCATCCACACTTTGTATCATTTATTGGATGGATAAATGTAACATGATGTGATCCTTGGTAGACAATGGATGCAAGATATGTGATGCATACCCTCAATGTTGCATCATTACCTCAAATATACCCATGAGGGTCACATACACTACATTCCAATAAATGATAAATATTTCAAATATTTTCACATGATCATCCAATCACATGAATCTCCCTTACCTTCCACACATCCATCCCTCATCTATCTCCCACTCAACCACTTCTCACCCTCCCTCACCTACACTGTTTGTACCTAATTTGAAACCTACCCATTCAATTCCACCCAATATGATTTCTCCTTATTTATCCTTGGACACTAACCATGCTCCTCATATCATCCTAAATTAAACCTATAAACCTCCTCCATATTTATCACATATACCTTTCCAACACTATCCTCCTTCCTTCCATATTTCTCCCAATGCCCAACCATTCTACCCTTCCTCCAACACTCAAGTCACTCACCCTCCTTTCCAATAGTTCCATTCTCCACATTCTTCTCATACCCCTTATTCTTCTATAGTTTCTAGAAATATATCATAAAATCCTCCCCTCCTACCCATACAACTTCATCCCACCCTTTCATCCCCTTTTGGCCATCACCCCCTACCAACTCCATATAGAAAAAAAACTTTCTACTTATTCCAACCATCCTAACAACTGGCCCACATCTCCTATCTCCACTCTCATCACCTCTATCACTAGATAGGTTACCACCAATACTATTACTACTACCACTACCATTCCTACCACAATTTTCATCCCTACATAAACACAATTTTCCTAAACCACATCCCCTTCCATAGCCCCTAAATCGCCCTACCTCCAAATCCATCAAATGAGAGCTCTTCTATCATGACCCTCCTTGGCAAGAATTTTGACATGGAAAACTATGCACTAATCAATGATGATTTGATACTTAGTTTTTATGCATTTGATTTATTATGCAATATTTATATTGATTTATCCTTGAAGAATATGGTACTTCTACTATATTATTAATACGTAGGACCAGGTACACTCATGGGTGGAAGAGGTAGAATCAACCACCAAGAACTGGATACTCAAAAAATAAAATGATGATTTCGGTAGCTCAAGGTAACATAAATGACTACCCTCATATAGATCCATGCTTCTTGTTTTTGTGGTCACAAGCAATCCAATTATCTAGAGCTTGAAGTTGGTAATATCGAAGTTACCGTAAGTCTTTAGTTGGGATAAGACATTGGACTTGCAAAAATATCACCCACCTTGTTTGATGCATTTGATACTTGCTTTTATATATGCATGATTATGTGAGAATTGAGTGGGTATATAACCCCCTTCAAAAAGGATTAATAGGCATAGAGGCCCTATTAAACCTTGGCCACTTGAATACCATACTAATGTTTAATATTAGTATTGGTATTTTATTTAAATTAATCAAGGTTAAAAAATGATTAATGAGCTATTTGATTTAAATTAAATAATAAGCCTTAATGCTTGGAAAGACTTTATTTAATTCTCTTTTACACTTGATTTTTGTAAAAGAATGAAAAAATAACCTTTTTAATTTAAAAAAAAAAAAATTATTATTAAAAAATTGAATCTTTTAAATAATGAAAAAGTGGTATTTTGGGAGCGTGAGATTTTGAATGAAGAGAAGAATATTTTTTAAATTTAAATATATTGTATAGATAGACTTCTCTTAAATTTTGGTAAACGGAAATTATGTCCCAAGTGGAATTTGGGGTTGGGGCAGTTGGGGTGCCTTTTTAAGAGGGCCTCTTATGCAAAATTTGGGTGATAATATTTCAATTTTGAAAGGTGAGAAGGGAGAGTGGATCAAATGATATTTATAGGCGAGAAGAGGACAAAGCGACAAACGGACCAAGCAACCCAATTTTAAGGTTGGTTTTAACATGGAAAACCTTATCTTTTCTTGCTAATTATTTTAAAATGGTGTTATTTATTTATGCCTCCAAAACCTCTTTACCATCCCTTAGCCACCATGTGGACCTGCACTAGGACCTAGTGCATCCTCCACATCCACCGCTAGGGTGCAAGGCTCCTCAGCCACCAATTGGTGGTTGATTGTCTCTTGGGTGCCCTATTGTTTTTGAAGCATAGGGACACCATCAATACTATGCATGTGGGACTATTTTACCCACTGTGTTATTTTAATGCTTGAAAAAACCTTAACCTCTTTTCATTTCTATAGATGATCGGGTAGCACAAATTAAGACTTATTTCCACCACCAAAATCATGCTTCTACCACCACCTAACCACTAGGTGATGGCTAGAAGCTATAGCACACCCTCTAACCATAAAGGGGCTATGAGGGCCCCACATTGTACATGTGGGATAAAGCATGTGATCTTGAAGGGCATATTGTTTATCCCACATCCATAGTGGTAGGGGTGTGAGCTCTGCTTAAGGAGGCTATCATACCCTTAAGTTGGTAGCCAAGTATAGGATTGGATGATCATCATCATCGCTATGTTGGGCTTGTTGTTAGGTGTCACATGGTATTTTGGAATTGGTTAAATTTTAAGTTTAGGTCTTATCGCTTTTATGTAAGTTTTTTTGTTTAAGCTTTAGTAATACCACTTTCATGAGGAGAAGCAGTGCGGGTTCCCTAAGCTAGCCCGCATACCCTATGATTGGTAGCCAAGTGTATTAGATAGACACACTTGAAAATGACCAGTTGGTTGGGCTTATGGTTTGTTGAACCATATGTGACTTATGATTTATCAACCTGCCTATGGTTAGTTGACCTACCTAATATTTTTTGACCCACGTGAGGTTCGTTTGACCTGCTTGTTTAGTTGGATTTGGCTGGTTGACTCTTCGGCCTATTGACCTTCCTTTTTCTGACTTCACATAAGAAAAAACTTTGGAAATTTGATTATATATATTTGGTTTAAAATATTGACCCCTTCTAAGAATAAAATATTAGGTTTGGATTATTATTAAAGGAAAAACCTCTTTTAAGAACATAGTTTGATTATGTTTGGTTTTATTTAAGAGAAGGACCTTTTTGTTATTAAAGCATAGATAGAATTGTGTTTTAATGGAATGTTTTTTTAAGTATTTTATTAATTAAGGGTATGGGACCTTAGTTGATTGAATGGAATGTTTTAAAGTATTTAATTAATTAAGGGTATGGTGTTGGCAATTTTGGGTACCTTGTGTACATTGCCCTTGCTCAAGTGTTGATGTTGTCATTGATGTCAAAGAGCGGAAGGGTTTTTGTGAAAACAAAGGTAGAATAAATTATAGGTTTTGTTTAAATCCATGGTCAGCAGTTTTGAAATGGGTTTTTCTTAAAACCCAAGTTAGCTCTTCGTTTTGTTGAAAAAGGTGCTCCGATGATGAAGATATTTAATTTTAAATATCCGGTTTAAATTTTATTTATTTATTTAAAATTTAAATTAATATTTTAAAATTAAATTAAAGTCGTTCACCGACTTGTTTTCAAAGCCGACGTTGCTAGGGTTTTGCAACGGATCAATTAGGGTTTCCTGTTGACAAAGCAAGGTTAAGCAACCGAAAAATTCTAGGGTTTCATGTTGACCTAATTAGGGTTGCAGTCGACGTGTTTGAGAATGTTTTGATGGGATATTCTCTTCTATAAAAAGGTGGGACTGTTGCAAGGTTGAAGAGTGGGCGTGATGCGATATATGCGAATGAAGTTCGTGTGCAGCAGAGTGTAAGTCGGTGATAGTTCTTTGGAGTTAAAGAAAAGAGATCGCAGCGATGAGATAGTGAGTGAGTGCGTATCGACTGATCGAGAACAAAGAGAGCGATATGCAGACGGCGTGTTTAAAGTCCGAGGCAAAAATACGCAGATGGTAGAAGTGAGATTTCATGGAAGGTGCGACGAGTGAGTGGTGCAAAGAGAAGATAAGAACGCGGTATGCGAAGTCGTGTTTCGAGTGTGAAATGACAGTGTCTTGGCTGTAGAAGTAATATTTCTGTGAAGTTGCAGTAGAGAACACGGAGAGATATAGAGGAGTGGTTGAAAAAGTGCGAATCATTTTTCACAATAGCAGTCGAATGCCGACAAGCAACAAAACGCAAGAAAAATAGCAGATCATGCAAATTGAGGTGACAGTTTAATTCTGCAATTTTTATTACTATCTCCAAGTTGTAGCTTGGTAAAAGGGGTTGGTGCCTCTTTCCAGTTGGAGCTGGAAAAATTGGAGTTGGTGCTCCATTCTATTATAGCAGATAAAATTTAGAGGTTGGTGCCTCTTACCGGTTAGTCCTGGTGAATGATTATGTAAAGTTGTAGCTTTGCATTTGACTAGATTTGGATGGTAGTCCAAGCAGTATTTTTGAGGAGTAGCCACATCGGTGAACCTCGTTAAAATGCCGTGTTATGTGTGATGCTCTTAGTACTTTTATTATTTATGTTTTAATCTACTATAGTTTATTTAAAAGTCTAAATTGCTTTTAAGTTTTTAAAGAACACACTGATTCACCCCCCCTCTCAGTGTCATTATGATTATAACAATTGGTATCAGAGCCAGGTTCCCAATTTTGGCTAAATCAATCAGGGTTGATCTTGGATTAGTACACAATGGCTAAGAAGAATAGATCCTCATCCAAAAAGGCATCCCAGCCAGTTTTAGTTCCTATGGTTGAGAAAATTGAACCAGAAATGGCAGAAGGAATGAACTCTGAAGTTGAAGAAGTTGAGGCTGAAGTTGATTTAGAGGGTGAGCTAGTGTCTGCCCTTACGGAATGGGAATCGGAGAAAAAGAAGAATGAAAAATTGTCAAGGAAACTTAAGGATGCAAACAACATTATTGCCGGTTTAAAAATATAGACTGAAGAATACAAGAAAATGTCTGAAGATGCGGAAATACGAGGTATCCATGAAGATAGACCAACTGCAAGCAAATTGGAAGAAGAAAATGTGAGTCTTCGAATACGGATACAAGAGCTGGATCGAAAAATCAACTGTCATGTAAAACGTGAAGAAAGCTCGATGAAATTGGACAAAATTTTGAGCGATCAAAGATCCACAGGTATCAAATTTGGTCTCGGCTTTTATGAAGGAGAATCATCAAGCTGGACCAAAAGCAAGCAATGTTGAAAGTGAAAAGAACAAAGACAAGAATCAAGCAAAAGAAAGATATAATGCCGGACCTGAAATAGCGGTGACAATGATGGCTTTACTAAGGTCACACATCAAAAGAATAGAAGATCCAAGGCTCCAACAACAACCTGGCCAAGACCATATTTCAGGTTTAATCATTATTTCTATGGTTTTTGTTTCAAGTGTAATGTTTATGGGCATAAAATTGTTGACTGCAAATACAACGTAGGTCCAAGAAGTTTCACTAGTAGAAATGTGTTTGCTCCTTTAATGAGTTATGCAGTAGAGTGTTTTAAGTGTCACAACTTTGGTCATATTGCCGAGAAATTGTCGTAGTATGTACTGTTTCATATCAACCTCATGAAAGCAGATTTCAACCGTATAGAGCAAAACAAAATAGAATTTATCTTGAAGGATATGTGCAAAATTCTAAAAAGGGGAAGTCATAGCTAGAACCCAATACCACAGTTAAAACAGAATGGAAACAAAAAGAACATCTCAGGAAAGAACAAGATTCTTTAATAGTGCAGACGACTTTTAGAGCTCAGAATAAACATGTTCCTTGGATTCTTGATAGTGGTTGCTCAAGTCATATGACAGGTGACAAACAGAAATTCGAAAATCTACAAAAGTATGAGGGTGGTTCTATAAAATTCGGCAACAATGACGGAGCCAAAATAATAGGTAAAGGAACGGTCAAAATTAGTGAAGGAAAGATCAAGTCAGAGGAAGTTTTATATGTGGATGGTTTGAAACATAATCTATTGAGTGTGAGTCAAATCTGTGACAAAGGACATGAAGTAGTTTTCAAGAAGCATGGTTGTGAAGTCAGAAAAATAAATAGCAAGAAATTAATAGCAACCGGCTCAAGGACGTCTGGCAATATGTACACACTCTCAGAGTTTTCAGAAGGTATGTGCTTCATGGGACAAGAATAAGAGAAGCTGGTTGTGGCATAAGAGGCTTGGACACATAAGTTTTGATAATCTGGTAAGAATTAGCGCTAAACAAGCAATGAGAGATATTCCAATCATTAAAAAACCTGCAAATAGTATGTGTGCTTCATGTCAAAAGGGTAAACAGACCAGAGTTTCGTTTAAAACAAAAGAACATCACACTAACAGGCTTGGTCAAAACAGGTTTAGTCAGAACTGGCTTAGTCAGAACATGTGGATTCAAAGAACAGGTATGCCTAAAAGAAACAACACTATTACTTGTTATAAGTGCAACAATAAAAGTCACACTGTGTCGAGACAGTGCAGAGTTGAAATTCCAGGATATAGGAACAGAGAACAGTGGCATGATCAGGTCCAAGGATCAGAACAATGACAGGAACAAGAATATGGTCAAAGAGTTCAAGAGAAGACCCGGCAAGGAAGTTATAGACGTTGATGTTGATCAGTGCCTAATGGGAGTTTTACTCCCACCCCAAAATTAATCACCTCATCAGGAGGTGGGGGAGGGACTAAGCTAAGAGGCTCATTCTTAGTTCCGAGCCCCAAAGGTGGCCCTTTGCCATTGATGACAAAGGGGGAGAGATATGAGTAAGGGGGAGAGCTTCAAGTGAAGAGGAAAGCTTCAAGTCAGGGGGAGCAAAACTTCAAAGAGATTGATTTTAGTTTTGGCTCTTGAAGATGTGTTTTTTAGTAAAGGGTTGCCATCAATGACAAAGGGGGAGATTGTTGGCAATTTTGGGTACCTTGGGTACATTGCCCTTGCTCAAGTGTTGATGTTGTCATTGATGTCAAAGAGCGGAAGGGTTTTTGTGAAAACCAAGGTAGACTAAATTATAGGTTTTGTTTAAATCCATGGTCAGTAGTTTTGAAATGGGTTTTTCTTAAAACCCAAGTTAGCTCTTCGTTTTGTTGAAAAAGGTGCTCCGATGATGAAGATATTTAATTTTAAATATCCGAGTTTAAATTTTATTTATTTATTTAAAATTTAAATTAATATTTTAAAATTAAATTAAAGTTGTTCACCGACTTGTTTTCAAAGCCGACGTTGCTAGGGTTTTGCAACGGATCAATTAGGGTTTCCTGTGGACAAAGCAAGGTTAAGCAACCAAAAAATTCTAGGGTTTCATGTTGACCTAATTAGGGTTGCAACCAACGTGTTTGAGAATGTTTTGATGGGATATTCTCTTCTATAAAAATGCGAGACTGTTGCAAGGTTGAAGAGTGGGCGTGATGCGATATATGCGAATGAAGTTCGTGTGCGGCAGAGTGTAAGTCGGTGATAGTTCTTTGGAGTTAAAGAAAAGAGATCGCAGCGATGAGATAGTGAGTGAGTGCGTATCGACTGATCGAGAACAAAGAGAGCGATATGCAGACGGCGTGTTTAAAGTTCGAGGCAAAAATACGTAGATGGTAGAAGTGAGATTTCATGGAAGGTGCAGCAGAGTGAGTGGTGCAAAGAGAAGATAAGAACGCGGTATGTAGAAGTCGTGTTTCGAGTGTGAAATGACGAGTGTCTTGGCTATAGAAGTAATATTTACGTGAAGTTGCAGAGAGAACGCGGAGAGATATAGAGGAGTGGTTGAAAAAGTGCGAATCATTTTTCACGAGCGAGCCGAATGCCGACAAGCGACGAACGCAAGAAAAATAGCGGATCGTGCAAATTGAGGTGACAGTTTAATTCTGCAATTTTTATTACTATCTCCAAGTTGTAGCTTGGTAAAAGGGGTTGGTGCCTCTTTCCGGTTGGAGCTGGAAAAATTGGAGTTGGTGCTCCATTCTTTTGTAGCGAGATAAAATTTAGAGGTTGGGGCCTCTTACCAGTTGGTTCTGGTGAATGATTATGTAAAGTTGTAGCTTTGCATTTGACTAGATTTGGATGGTAGTCCAAGCAGTATTTTTGAGGAGTAGCCACATCGGTGAACCTCGTTAAAATGCCATGTTATGTGTGATGCTCTTAGTACTTTTATTATTTCTATTTTAATCTGCTGCAGTTTATTTAAAAGTCTAAATTGCTTTTAAGTTTTTAAAGAACACACTGATTCACCCCCCCTCTCAGTGTCATTGTGATTATAACATATGGGAACTTAGTTGATTGAATAAATGGAATGTTTTAAAGTATTTTATTACATGGATGTAGTAACTTATTCTTTTAAATTATGGAGTTTTTACCATACTTGGGTTATGTAAGGATGTAATAAATAAATGAAGAATATATATCTAACTTGATTTTCATGAAATATGTAGTTGTTATGGTTTCATAGTAGTTCTCTTGCTTAAATGTTTAAATTAGATTATGATGTTTCATTTTAAGTACTTGTTTGATGCTTATGTAGATATTATTTTATGTTTAAATTAAGTATATAGACTTAGTCTTATCCTTCTAAAGAATGAAGGGTTATAAAGTTTTACATTTTAGCATAATTAGATGGTTGATTTTTTATCCAAAATGATTATGAATTATCTAGTATAAGTAGAGGAAAAGGTAACTTAAGAAATTAATATCTCTTAGGATAAACTTAAAAGATAAATCAAAACCGTTATGAATGAACTTGGATATCTATGAGAAGAATAAGTTAACATATCATGGATATGAGATTGATAGCTTATTTTACAATACACATAGTATACCTACATATATGGACTTGTGTATGGTATAGAAATGGACATATTCCTTCAATTAGTAGAATGAGATAAGCTAGCTCGTCGAGAAGATGATATGGATAACTTATTTATGATATGCATAGTATACCTATACAGACGGACTTATGTATGGTATATATATGGGTGTATCCTTTAGTATATTTAGGAATGAGAAATTTGATCAACTTAAACATTATATTAGCTTAGTTCTCTTATCATTAATGTACATGCTAGTTAAGAATATGTGAACCCTCTCGATTTGTGCTTGTAAAAAAAATATTCTTAGTTAATATAGTTAGATTTTGGATCATTACACCTTCCATACTTGACAACATACACAAGACACTCATCCTCATCCACACCTCTATCGCCTTCAATGGACATTGTCGAATATCCATTTCCATCTATTTCTCAAACACATTCATGCCAACCCATCAATATTGTTGTACATATGATAAACCCTAGTATAGGATATTATATTGTACAAGGTGTACCATTTAAACCTCCTATTATAGATATGATTAGGGATTTTGATCATCCTAGTCATCCTCCATTCACCATTGGTGCTATCATTCCTATGGACCACTCCAATTATATCAATTTTATGTATGGGATAGTTGATACATCTTCAAACAAACCACCTAAAAAATCACCTAAAATACCATTTTGTGGAAACATAAATTTTTTGTCCAACCCATTATTTGCCTTGAGGTATTTTCAATAATTTAATTGTTGAGGATGCAGTATTGGTTGCTATGAATAGGGAACTTGTGACATCTTAGAACCTTATTTTTAATCCCCTAGAGACAAATATGGTCTAGGATATGATTAAAATTATTCGATCAATCTCCTTGAATATGATCTGATATGCATTACCCTTGCTTTCAAGGAGAATAATGATGACAAGTACATTGAACCCAAGTATGCTTACCTATCATTAGATGAATTTTTCCAAGTTTCCACCATTCATTCCTTTTCATCTAAAACTTTAGAATATGAATTCGATGATTCATTTGAGGAACTTTTGATTCAATCTAATAGCTCCAAAGAAGAATCATCCTCCATTGTACCCATCATAGACATGGATAATTTTTACCTATATATGTTCTATATTCAACTTTCCTTTTTTCTATGTTCCTTCTATTGGAGCACCCCAACACACCCATGCATCTCCTAACTCCACCTAATCCTCGCTCATCCATTTTATATCAACTTATTCCTTAGAAGCATATACATGGGAACCTGACCTCTAATTCATAATCCTCTTCATTCCCCCAAGTCAACATCATCTCCATTGACTTAGGCACACCCCTACATAATCCAAACAACCTCAGACATCCCATCCCCATTGACACCAGTATCATCAACTTTAAGAGGATCTCATCCCCTCTATCTATTTTTTATTTCATTCCTTCTAATCAATTACTTAGAGTATCAAATGTTAACAATATCATACCAACTCTCTCTTCCTCACCTTCTTTTTTTATTACACTAAAGTTAGAAATATGACACCATATCTCCTTGATAATTTTGTATATGACATTCATTCCCATCCTTAATTAGCTTGGTTGAAGAAACCATAAATATAAAAATCAAAACTGACCCTAACAACCCCAAAATCCTTAAACTTGGAAAAAATCTCTCATATGAAGAGCAAAAAATGTTTTGCCACCCTCTTAACTGAATACCAACAAGTCTTTGCATGGTCCTACGAAGACATGCCTAGCCTTGATCCAAATATTGTAGTTCAAAATATCACATTAAATCCCAATGCCAAATCAGTCAAACAAGAGTTGAGGAAACTTCATCCTACCATTGCCATCATGGTTAAAGAAGAATTGCAAAATCTATTAGATGTCTAAAATAGATTTCAAACATGGTACTTATTGGCAAGTCCAATGGGGGATACGTATTTACACTAATTTTCATGACCTCAATCAAGCATGTCCTAAGGATGATTTTCCTCTTCCCAGAATTCATACATTCATTGATTCCACTACTGGCCATGAAATGCTCTCTTATGGTTAGTTTTTCAAGATATAATAAAATTTTATTCAATCCTAATGACCACCACAAGATAGCCTTTACAAGTTCTTGGGAGAAATTTTGTTACAAACTCATGCCATTCAGTCTCAAGAAAGCAAGAGCTACATACTAATGTGCCATGAATTACATTTTTCATGACTAGATACAAAAAATCATTGAAGATCATATGGATGATTTTTGGCCAAATCTAAAACTCGTCATGAGAACATCAATGTTTTTTGAAATATTTTTGACCAATTACTTGAGCATAATGTGAGACTCAATCCTTAAAAATGTGTCTTTGGCATCACTTCAAGGAAAATTTTAGGGTTCATAGTCTCCAAATGAGGTATTGAAGTGGGCCCTAATAAATTATATCACCCCCTATAACCCTTAAAGAACTTCACAACTTGTAAGGCAAAATTCAAGTGATTCTTTGCTTCATTGCTCAATTATTAGATAAATTCAAGCCACTTAATCATATTTTGAAAAAGTGGGTCACATTTAAATGAACCATAGAATGTCAGGAGGCTTTCAATACCATTAAGAATTATCTCACTTCCCTACCAATTGTATCACCACCTCGACCAAGCATTTCATTTTATTTGTACATATATGTTATTCATTTTGATCTAGGGACTAGGTTGGCTCAAAAAAATTATGCCAATAGAGAATAAGCCATCTACTACATCAGTTGCACGTTGGTGTGTTATTAACACCAAATATGCATACATGTAGAAACTATGCCTAGTTGTATTCTCAACCAAAAATATTTTCCACTACATGATAAATCATACAACCTATGTCATTGATAGAGAAAATCCATTGCATTATATGATTAGTTGCACTTACACCAATACCCGCATTAGAAAATGGATAATGCTCTTAAAAAAATTCATAAGTCAAAATGCATGAAGGGTCAGGTCATCATCAACCAAATTTTTGAAGCTCCCCTTCATGATAATAAAACTCTCATCATATATCTTCTTGATCACTCTATTTTTAGTATTACTAAAATTGAAGAGCATGTTGAACCTGGTGATGAATTTGATCTTATCATTTTCTTTGATGGTTCTAAGTATGAACAAGGAGGAGGTTCTAGATTTCTTGTCTTCACACCTTAAGGGGTTCCTATTCCCTTTTGATTTAACCTTGACTTATCCTGCACTAATAACAACATAGAGTATGAAGCCTTCATACTAGGACACCAGACCATTGTGGCCATATGCATCAAGCACATCAAATTTGACTTGTATGACATTGAAGCTTTACCAAGTTATATAATTGATTTATAAACACAATGGATTCCCTTGGTTCCTTATTTTGTATAACCCATTTTATAGTGTCACCAATGACCATGTCAAAACTCTTTCTCAATTGGCTATTTCTAGTGAGTCCTTTATTGAAGAATAGGATGTCAATCTAGTTCAGGCAAACCCTTAGCACAATGTATTTTATCAAATCAAGTATTTTCTAAAACTTTATGCATTTCTTGTAGAATTATCACCAACCGCTAAATGCGCTTTCAAACAAAAAGCTACCCAGTATACTCTCTTAGGGGATGTGTTTTATCATCATGGCTATGATGGCATTCTTTTTTAGTATCTCAAACCATAGGAAGCACACTGGATAATTTCAAGCCCATGATGGCACATGTGGTGGTTATTTTAGTGGGATGGTCATAACAAAGTTTATTTTGCACATGGGTTATTACTAGCCCACCATGGAACATGACTATTGCACATATGTTAAGAAATATTCTAAATGTTAACATCATGTCAATTTGACCCATGTCTCATTGCAAGCATTGCAAACCATTCAAGCCTTGTGGAAATTTTCACAATGGGGCCTAGATATTATCAAGAAAATATACCCTCTATCCTCGGGATATCATACATTCATCATCCTAGATATAGAGTACTTTACCAAGTGGGTTGAGGCTATCCCTCTTACCAACACAACTAGATGTTGAATCATTGAGTTTATACTACAATACATCATTTATCATTTTAGTATCCCTTCAAATATCATTTTTGATAATGCACCGCATTCAAAAACAAGGATGTTGAAGCACTATGGAATAAATGTCATGTCCAACATAGCTTCTCAACACCTTATTACCCCCAAAGCAATGGACAAGCTAAATCTACTAATAATACTATATGTGCCATTCTCAAGAAAATTATCAAAGATAATCATACAAATTGGTTCCTCCAACTCCTTTTTGTACTCTAGGATTATTGCACAATAATTCACATGCCAATAGGGGTAACTTCATTCTCACTAGTCTATGGTGTTGAAGCCATCATTCATCTTGAGCTTGATATATTGACCCTATTCATATCCTTGCAAGAATTCATGGATGATGAAATAGAGCACCAAAAATGACTCAATAAACTTACTCTCTTTTATGAATGTCGAACCAATGCTATTGACAACCTTCATATTTATCAAGATTGAATTAAAATAGTCTATGATCACAAAATCCATCCACAAGAATTCCAAGTTGGTGACCTCGTACTCAAATAAAATCAGCAAATCTAAATTATTCCACCTCATCTACATGATAAGTTTACTACCAACTATCTTGGTCCATTCATTATCATACAAATATTTGGATCAAGGGTCTATAATATTACCACTCTTGAGGGAATTGAGGAACCCAGGCTCATCAATATCCACCATTTGCATGCATAATCAACAAAAAAAATCAATTAAAAAAAATCAACAAAAACACGCAAAATCAAACAACCACATATAACAAGAACTCTTCACTTTCCAACCATGTTCTCATTATGCTTATTTTCTCTAATTCCTCACACATCACTCCTAGTTTTATCATCATGATTCGAGTAGCTACGTACAATGGACTAGTGTGTTCCTCTCTTCTCTCTTTTTCCTCTTTCTTCTCTCTACTCTTACTTATTTCTTCTTATTTACTCTTCTTCTCTTTCTCCTTAATTCTTTGTCATATTTTACTCCATCATTGCCTAATCAATTTTCCCTGCTTTATTTTGTGTTGTCATTTTGTTTTAATCTCATGCTACCTTGGTCATCATTTGGTTAAGTTTGGCATGTATCATTACAAATTATTTTGTTGTATTAATCAAAGACATCCTCATAATCATAGTTGTCCAACCTCTTTACATGCACTTTTTCACGATATCCACTACTCCCAAATTCATAGCTCACCATGCTTTATCTATTTTATCTCTTAGTTTTGGACAATATTTGGGTTATTTCAATCACTCAGCCATACCTAGTGTCTCAATCAACCTTCATTGAATATCATTTATCCTTTGAGTGTTGCAAGCCTTCTTGGTTATCTCAAGTTTTCTCTTGGACCATGCACACATCTCATATATTAAGCATATTTTGAGTCTACGAAATATGAAACTAAGCATCTCTCTCACCACAAAGTGAATGGTTTCTCCTTCTCATCCTATAATGCGCATAATCTAAACCCACAAAGTCATAAGGAAAAAGAAAAAAAATGTGTAAAATTTATAATAGAAATAAATAATACTATTTTATCATGGATCCTTGGGTATTTTAAATGTTTCCACCAATGCTATAGATGCATGGTTGGCATATGAGTAGTATCGAAGGATTATCAGGTTATCTCCATTAAATCTATAGACACCTAACTAGTAATGGAGTATAGCCTCTGTGTAACAACATGTATATCACATTAGTTACCTTTTGTATAGACCTATGTATTCTCATGGATGAGTGTCTTATAATGGCTTGAGTCATAATTAGTAAGTCCTACCTCACTCAAAATCATAAATAATTATCACTGCACACACTTTATTCTTTGAGAAACTTGATCCCCTTGGTTGGTCTTAGTATCTTCTAGCACCTATTTGATTAGTAGATGAGTTTGATCGATGTCACTAGGGATTTTGAGATTCCTAGAAGCACTTATCAATTCTTATTTTCTAGGATAGGAAAAATTACAAGTCATGTCCCCTTTGCTCCTGTATTTTATTCATCTCTTGCATCCATAGTGTCATGTTCACTCCATTTCATTCTATAGTTATGTTAGTACCATTATGTTGATACCTTTGATTAATCAATCAATTCATGAGTATCGATGCATTATTAGGACATTATGAATGATAATAAAATATGCAAATATATCTTCATATTATTACATTCATCACTTTTATAATCATTACATCTCACATTAGCCATATTTATTTTTTCATAATTTGAATCATCTATTATGAGTATCATCACATGCATCTCATTATAGTCATTATATCCACACATACATCATCATAAGACATCACACATTCATCACACATCACATAATATCCATAAAAATCACACACACACACACAGATATATATATATATATTATATCACAAAAACAACATACATCATTATCATAATAATGTTAGGCTTATAGGCTACATCATCATGGCCTCTAGGCCTACACAACTATAGTTAAATCAACACCTCTTCAGTCCTCACTATTGTACGCTACTAGTATCATGATCCCCTCTCATATCAATCCTTTAGATTTTCCATTTCCACTCTATTGTCCTTATCACTCATCTCTTTGAGAGGATCCGACACCTAAAGCTCATGATGTGTATGGTTCTCTACGCCATAGCACCACCATGGCATTTGAGAATTCTATAAGGCTCCACTATAACCTTGATAGCATCAACTAAGGAGGGACCTCTAGTCGCTCCCTAATTATAATATCCTCCATGTCCATCACCATCTCCACATCCAATCATCATTATGCCATGGATCTCAACACTCTACCTTGGTTTGCTACTACCTTGGCCCACACTCTATCCAACTCTACCTGTAATGCCTATATGGTAGTTTGTCACCTAGTTTCTATCTTCCACTACTGCATCCACTTGTTGATGCATGATCTCCCTCTCCACCATGATTGCATCTAGTTGTTGGCATAGAGACCCCATATTAGCCACAACCATAGCTGCCTGCTATCATAGACCCTCATGCTTTATTTCTACCACTAATTTCTCTTCCTATAACTTTGCTAGTGTATACACTAGCCTATCCCTCTATCCCATCACCTCCTATATCTCATAACCACTCCTCCCTCTCAAAAATCACCATATACTACTATCGCTTCACCTCCTCAAGTCTCATCATCATTCTATCTTGATCCTCCCATAAAATATCCTACTTTTTCCAAAGAACTACTACCTCGTCATTCTCCACCTCTAATAAGCCCTCCTCCATTACTCTCAATGAGATAGCCTCGTTATCCATTTGTCATTGGATTCATCATCATAGTGGCTCCTCTGCATCCTACACCACATTATTTTTCCCATCACCCCCTATCACATCCTTGCCTACTACATCCTTTAATACCCTTATAGACATCAAAATCAAGGGTGGTATCAAAATTATCCACATCAACCACCTTTATGTCCTCATCTTGCTCATCCCCATTAGATCCACCCATGGCCACTCTAAGATGGTATCATCATATTTCCTATAGTAAATGATTGAGGAGTCAAGTACCCCTATCACAACCCAATCTTCCACAACATCCATGAGAACTGGAAGGGCTCATACTCCATCCCATGATGGCCAGTTACCCACATAGTCGATCATACTCGACCCATGTAGATTCCATCCTCTTCCCATGTTTGCCCTCACCTCCATGGCCTCCATATCACATCTTGGGGCCTAAGGTTATCCCACAATCATTGATAGTACTCCCCACATTTCCCCCATGATTGACCTTATGGTGTTTTCCTATCATGTCACCATATCAACATATAGGATCACTCTGTCATCATCTCTACATCCATATCACATGCTAGCCCCATTGACCAATTTATCCTAAAGTGCTCTCACCCCTAAACCTATAATCACACAAGTAGCCCAAACCCACCCTCCTCCATTTTTACACCTTGTATAGCTTGACGTACACATGTATAAATAAGTTCAATTCCTAGGCATATATAATCGACATCTCCATCAAGCCCAAAACAAATCCTAATAGATTTTATGGAAACTATACACTTGAAGAATTTGACACTATGACATTCGAAATTAGGAAAATCAAGACTATATGCCATGAGAATAATCTATCCTGATGGTACTCCAAAAATTACTATATCCCACCATTGCTCATGTCAATCGACTTCAACTCATCACCCAAGGTATCACATCTTCCTTATTCATAATTGTGTGGATAGGAATACCCTCCATAGGGAGCCACAAAATATGGTACACATCCTTAAGTGTCACTATCATTTCCCCTATAGGGAGGTGGAATGTCTCCCTAACAAGATCCCATCGCTTCACTAGTGCTAAAATGTACCAATGATCTATGTGTATAGGCTCGATCCATATCACTCCCTTAAATACTATTACCTTCAACCACTTCCAGTCCTCCTTGTTCAACTTGCTTTTGGTGCTTGAAAACATAGTGCCAAATATATGGTATTATCATAATAACCTCAACTATAATCATCACCACATAGTCCTTAGTCCACCACTCATATCTTTAACATTTCTAATTTCAAATTTCAAAATTTCAAAAAAACAAAACAAAATTTCTCCTGCCTATTCCATCATGTTACCATTTCAAAACTTCATCCATCATTTCAAATTTACAAATCTAAAAAAAAATACCCATTTTTGTCATTTAAAAAATTTAAAATTTAAAAAACATGCAAAAAAAAAAACAAACAAAATAAAAGGCCACATGATACTCACTAGATCTGCACACCCTCCAAATCTCCTACCATATTGTCTACCAACCCCTTCTTCTTCATTCCCCTCTTTCTCTACCATCCACCACAACTGCAAAATATACCGCAATACCTTGTTTATAGCTTTGCACTACTAACCACCCTACAAAGTTACCAATGTGTAAGAAAATTACCTTGGAT
Organism: Wollemia nobilis; assembly: GCA_028583015.1. Classification (NCBI taxonomy): domain Eukaryota; kingdom Viridiplantae; phylum Streptophyta; class Pinopsida; order Araucariales; family Araucariaceae; genus Wollemia; species Wollemia nobilis. The sequence continues at coordinate 6,036,594 of JAQPPZ010017129.1, forward strand.
GGTCATAGTCACTATGCAACAACCCTAGGTAGTCACCCAAGTGTCAATAAATCACTTATAGATGATAGGAAAACCTTGTGCTCTTTTCCCTTTAGATCTAATTAATGTAGAGTGTGCACGAGGGAGGTTCCTTAGAATCTCTACTTCCCCACTTGATGATCTCTTTCCAAAGGATATCTCGAGGATATAAAAATCCTCAACACACCTAGACCCCTACTTTTATGCTTTTTCATATGGTTGTGTGAATGTTGGTGTAATGCTTGTTTTGCAATGTTATGAGTTCAATTAAAACAAACACCTAAGGTTTTTTGGATATTTATTAATCTTGACTCTTTATCAATCCTTAATGGTTATTTGAAACTAAATCATAAAGAATCACCTAAAATGCAATGCTTAGTTTAAATCACACAAATGCAAGCGAACAAGAGCTAACCTATATACACTTCAAGTTTGAATGCACTAGACTAGGAGATTTTTTATTTTAGGGTAGACAAAGAGAGATGCAATAAGACAATCTAGCCTAATGTAATTATATGCTTTTTGATTTCTTGCCTAAGTACTTGAATATCAAGATAATACTAAAATTGATCCTAGGGTTCCTTGATTAATTAGTCTTTTAGTGATTTGTAAAGAGATCTGAACATTTTGTAAGGAATTGCAAGGTTTTGTAAACAATTTGGTATTCTTTTCTAGGATTCTTTAATATCCCAAAGTAAGTGTAATCAATGTTTCAAAATAGTAGAAAAATAGAAATAGAAGTCAAAGAAAATGAAATTGCAATGATAAAGAAGGGCCAAGTGGCTGGATTACCTCTCCCAGTCTGTATTCCAAATTCACCATAGGAAATGCCAAATTCAGCACTACTGCAAAATTTACCACAAGGATGGCAAATTTGGTAAATCTGCACAAAAACTCAAAAAAAAAAATTTGGTCTAATTTGGGGGGTCTATTTGAGTGCAATGAGGTGGTAGACTATCTTCCCCAACTGATTAGACCCCTATTGATAAAAAAATATTTTACTTACCTCCTAGAGTGGAATCTAGCTTGTTGCCAAATTTACCACTAGGTCTACCAAATTCACCATTGGTGAATTTGGTCTGAATGGTGAATTTGGTTCTATTGTTTTGATTACCAAATTCACCACAGGGGTGGTGAATTTGGTCCTAGGATGGGTTTTTTAAGTTTTCAAGGTAGATTTTGATTGTGTTTTGGACTAATATTTGTAGATAAGGATCTCACTATGATTTGTAAAGTCTGTAAATGATAAAACCAAAGGATTGAGCCTCTAAAAATTACTTTTACCAAATTCACCATAGGTGTGGTGAATTTGGTCCTAAGAGGGATTTTTAAGGTTTTGAGGTAGATTTGATGGATTCCAATTGTGGTTGGAACAAAAAATTACTTAGAAGGATCTTACTATTATTAGTGAGGTATGAAAATAATAAAATCAGATAATTGAGCCTCTAAAACTGTGTTTTGCCAAATTCACCATAGGGGTGGCGAATTTGATCCTAAGGCAATTTTTTGAAGTTTTGGGATAGATTATGAGTTGATTTGAATAGGGTTTTGGCTTATATTAAATGGGGAGTATCCCACTATATTTTTAAATATTTGTATGTAATAAAACCATAGAATTGAACTTCTAAAATAGAGGATTCAAGGACTAAAATGTTAATAGCAGAGGAAAAGATGAAATCCCCCCAAGGACATATAAATCTAATAAATCAAGGTTGTAATAATCTAGGTAATGTAATATAATGGATTAGGAATACTACTAAGAGATAATATAACCTTCAACAAGATTAAATCAATAAGATACAGTGGTAGATTAGAGAAATTGATGGGATATATCCAAAAGCTCCCTAAACTAAGAAGAAATAGGCAACATGCAAATATGATTAAAATTTGATTAAAATAATATGTAGGAGTTATAAAAATCAGATGCTAAGATGTTAGGAAATGTAATAAATAACTAATTTATCATAGTGCAAGTAAATTAGCAACTAGATTATGAAATTCTAATGAGAATTTTGTTTAAAATTTGGGTTAAGCATAAGTATGTAAAATGGAAAGAAATGTTATTGAAGTGCTTGAATGAGGAAATATATTGCAAAAATGCTTAATACATGAAATTGAAATAGCATGGAGGAAGATAAAAAAAAATTAGTATGTTGTATTCAATACAAAATAGTTGTAGTCAAGAGATTCAATAAATATTTTATCCTAAAAATATGCATAATGAATATGATGAAATCCTGCAAAGTAAGGGATTAGAAGCAAAATGTAATGATGGAATGAATGCAAACTAAAGTAAACCTGCAAATAGATGTTAGGGATGATAAAATATGCTGCAAATCCTCAATATCAGACCTAAAAGCAAAGATGTTAGAGCCTACAAGACAAAGGTGAGCTCAACAATGAAGAATATGTCATAAGAAATGAAATAAGGGTAAGTAAATGGAGTTAGTCAACATGCAAAGCTAAAATAAGGAAGCTTAAAATGCAAAAGGCAGAAAAAAATGAAGGAACTATCTAGCTAGATTTCATCTAGCTATAGCCCCTTCCTAGGATGGATATATCCTTGCCACCAAGCCTCCTAGCCTTGCCTAGTTACCCTTCACAAATGCTTGCAAAATGGCCCCAAATGCTTGAAATGCTTGAAGAGAACTCTAGGAATTCTTGAAATCAGAATGCTAAGAAAAAACGAGAGAGCTTATAAATTTGAGAAGATCTTTGCTATTGTGAAATTTCTTAGAGAATGCTTACCCCATGACCTCCTTAAATAGGATTTGTGAGGTGACTTGGAAGGAATGAAAGGGTAAGATCAATTCAAATAAATTCATCCTAATCCTTATTGAAGAATGCGAGATAAATGGTAGAGGTGCAAGGAGGCTCAATTCTTGTCCAACTAGCTCATGTGGAAGATTCTTGAATATTTTTTCCAAATTTGCCACTATTTACCAAATTTGCCTCAGAGGTGGAAAATTTGGTTATGAGTGGTGAATTTGGTGAGGAAAATATGACCTTTTGAATTTTTAAATTTGAATGTTTGCCAAATTTTCCACTAGGGTGGAGAATTTGGTCAGTGGCGAATTTAGCATAAGTGGTGAATTTGGCATTGGATAGCAATTTTAGTTTTATAGTATTAGGTATCGGTATGTGTCCAAATATAGGTATATTTATACTTGCCATAAATATATTTTAGAGATTTATCCAATGGTGTTGGTTTTGTGAAATTATGAGAAGATTTGATAGGTCAAAATTTATCCCAAATATGACCTTACTTTTTAGGACTATAAACACCCCAAATTTGGGTATGCAGATGATTTATTCGATTTTCTTGATCAAGAGGCTTGTGAAGATAAGGCAATTGATGTGTTTTGCTAGAACATGCCAAAATTTGATGTCTAATTTTATAAGGTTAGAATATCTTTATGAGGTGTTGTTTGATACCTTGATTGAGGATGATATTGGCTAGGTGTGTTAAAATTGGGTGTCTACATTTTACCCCAATTTTGATGTGATGCCTATGGGATTGCATCAAAAGTTAAGTAGTAAAACTCAATTTTGACACTATGATGTATTATTGTTGAGAAAGTCATCCCATGGGGGAAAATTTACCCATGGATTACCCCAAATTAAATTTTATAACATGATGATTTGATTTGATTGTATTGATGTATTGATTGTGGTATAGATGACTAAGTAGATAGATTGATTCACTTTAGAAATGTTGTAGATGAGGGGAGACATCCCTATTGAGAGATGTATTAAGTATCTTAGATGATGGATGATCATATTGAAATGTATGTGTGAGTGGTGGTCTCTAGACTTGATATAGGAGAGTGCTCATTTTATTTAGAAGCAAATTCTTTGCCTTTCATTTTATTCCCCTTGGTGAGAATATGATCTCATTATGTTTAAATGGTGGCCTATGATGCCATATTCATAGGCTAGGTGAGTTAAAATTGTGTGTATATATTTTACTCCAATTATGATGTGATGCCTATGGGATTGTATCAAAAGTTAAGTAGTAAAACTCAATTTTAACACTATGATGCATTATTTTTGAGAAAGTCATCCCATGGTGGAGAATTTACCCATGAATGCCCCCAAATTGAATTTGATGATTGTTGGCAATTTTGGGTTTGAGATCCTAGCTTCTTGTATATGAGTTGTCATTGATGTCAAAAGGAACTAGAATTAATGTCAAGAGGATTTATTGGCTTCAAAGGTTGAAGATTCCAAAGAATATTTTCTAGAATATTCTGGAGAGATTCCATGTGGTAGATGAAAAGGTTTTTATCAAAACCATGGCAGGTTTAAGGGTTTTTATTAAAACTAGGTGGATGCTTAAGGATTTTTCTCAAAACCACTCTCAGCTTAATGCAAAGGCTGGAGACACTTATTAATTAAATAACTTAATTAATAAAATCTTTTAAAGGTTTTTTAATTAATTATTTATTTGATTTAGTGATTAAATTATATTAATAATTTAATGGGTTCTCCACCTAATTTCTAAGGTCTAAAAGACCTTTGATTATTTTTTTTAAATAATCAAAAAGGTTTCATAAACCCTAAAGTTGTTTCGAAGGCGCAAAAATAATATTAATTTGAAAAGTTTGAATTATCCTCCTGTCGACGTCGTGCATAGCATGGAAGTTTGGCTATATAAGCCATAACCTATAGTCCAAAGCAATGGTGTGAAAGAAATTCGAATTGCGCAAAATTTGGGAAGTAAAAGCTACGGCTATCGTTTTTTTGCCACGTTTATCCACCACCAAAGGGTTAAGGAGAAGGAGACTCTTGCTAGCCTTCAAGCTAGTGTCGTTGGCCTAGTGGCAACGACTATTATGTGAAGGCGCTTGAAGGGAGGTCAAGCGTTCGACTCCCACCGTGGAGTGTGAGAAGAGTTTTTGCACTCCGATTTTTTCAGAGGCACTGTTGACCCTCGATTTTTGGAAGCATTTTTAAATAAAATCTACATTTTGTTAAAGAAGTGGTTGGGCAGATTTATTTAAAATTATTTTTAAGGTTAAATGCTTCTTTGGAGATATAAGGTTGATAGTGTGTGGTTTAGATTTTTGGATTGATTGTTGAGTGAGATTTTCTTAGAAGCTATTATTCCTTGAGCATGGTTTAATTAATTTGGAGAAATAAGGTGTAAAAGGATATATTGTTTGTATGCTTTATATTTTTTGGTAGTTGACTTCTAAGGATTGGAGTCATAAGGTGTTTTATGGAATAAATATTTTTGTGGTTACTTTTATGATCTAACCCTAACTTGGTGGCAAAGTTGAGGGTGGTGTTGGTAACGAAGTTGAAGAACTATTCTCTTCTTCCTTAAACAAAGGTATGGGCAACTTCTTCCATGTATATTGTTGATGGTGTATTTTTTGAAATTGATTTTGGAGTGAAAAGGTTGTCTACTAGGTATTCTTGTTGGTGTAAATCCCATTTTATGGATATTGAAGATTGTTTATGCATTAAAATCATTGATGAGTTTTTTGGGTGAATGCATAATTCTGGTTGAGGAAGAGGAAGCATTTTTTGCACTAGGGTTTATGTTAGTAAGTCTTGCTACTTGCATGGAGTTGGTGAAACCCTTAGTTGGCTGTTTTGAGATTGATGGTTGAGTTGCTTCCATAGAGGTTGTTTTGATCAAGTTAATGCTTTACTTGATACATGATTTGGTCTTACTCCATTGAGATTGATTTGAGCAAGTTATTCTTTGCATTGGTTATTTATGTTGGTGGCTGTTTTGTTCAAATACCTTTGGAGGGAAAAGGATGTCTGCTAGTTTCCTTTTCATGTAGTGATTGATTGAATGCTTCAAGGTTAATGTTGAGTTGAATGATGTTGGTTAAACCTTGTCTATAAGCATTGTTGTTAAAGCCCTAATTGGTTGAGAAAATATATTGGTTGTGGAAAGAACATGAGTATCATTGTTATATGAGATATTGCATGGTTGGCAATTGTTGGGTTGTGTTTCATGTTCTTGAGAAAAGCATGCTACATCTATCTTATTCTTTTGAGATTGAGATTGAGTTGAGATTGATATTGGGAGTTAAGTATAGAACATATTGAGTCTCTAACAATTCTCTTTATGTTTCTATGAGATTTGAGATTGAGATTGGGAGTTAAGTATAGAACATATTGAGTCTCTAAAAATTCTCTTTATGCTTCTATGAGGTTGATGAATCACATTGGGTATCTAATAATTCTCTTTGTGGGTTCATGCTAAGCAAGTTTTTCTTAATTTACTTGTGAGCTTATTTGGATAGGTTCTAGTGAAGACTTGTGAGCTGATTTGGATAGGTTCTAGTGAGGACTTGTGAGCTGATTTGGACAGGTTCTAGTGAGGACTTGTGAGCTGATTTAGACAGGTTCTAGTGAGGACTTGTGTGCTGATTTGGACAAGTTCTAGGGAGGACTTGTGAGCTGATTTGGACAGGTCCTAACAAAGGACTTGAGGACAGAGTTGAAGTGGTTCTTTGAGAAGAACCTGAGGATAGTTTTGACAAGTCTTTGAGAAGAACCTAAGGACAGTTTTGGTAAGTCTTTGAGAAGGCTTGTGTGCAGCAGAGATTTATTTGTTCAAGCTTTATGAGTTGAGCTTGGGACAGATCTGACAGAGTGAGGAAGACTTGTGTTGGACCGACTAACTATGTTTAGTACAGGTTGATGAGTTGATGTGGAGGTGATCAGTGAGGACAGAGGTCTCTTGAGGCTAAGCATTGATGACAGGAGGTCTTATGTGGAAAGGAGTTCCACATGCTAGTGGAATAAGAAGCAGGTGATCTTCTGAAGTATCATTTCCAGAGTTGAGGGGAAGGTCTCTCCTTTGGGCAGGAGGCTCATAAATTTGTGCTGAGGGGAAGGATTCTCCTTTGGGTAGGAGGCTCATAAATTTGTGAGGAGGGGAAGGATTCTCCTTTGGGTAGGAGGCTCATAAATTCATGAGGAGGGGAAGGATTCTCCTTTGGGCAGAGGCTCATAAATACTTGAGTAGGGGAAGGTTTCTCCTTTGGGCTGAGGCTCATAAACATTGTAATTGGGAAGGATTCCCAAAGAACTTTGAGAAATATTTTTAGAGAAAAGTTTTGTGGATGTAGCCCATGTTGGGTGAACCACATTAAAATTGGTGTCTCATTGTGTGTTGCTTTATGCATTGCTTTGATATTGCTATTTGTTCATTTCTTTGCGAAGTTGAAGTTAAATAGAGAAAGTAAAAAGAGGTCTTATACTGTTCACCCCCCCTCTCAGTATAAGCTTGTGTTCTTCAATTGGTATCAGAGCGGGTTCCTTTGAAAAGTTTAACATCTTGAAGGAAAAAATTGTAAATAACACAATGAAGTCTACAAGTGGTAATGCAACACTTATTCTTGATGGGGTATATTTTGGGCTTTGGAGTGCTAGGATGAAGGTTCATCTTATGGCTCTTGGAAATGAATTTTGGGAAGTGATTGAGGATGAGTATACCATTCCTAAGCATGGTCCTTCTACTAAGGAAGAGAGGCTCCTACATCATAACAATTCAAAGGCAATGAATGCAATCCTTAAGGGTTTACAGAAGGCAGATCTTACCAAGGTGGTTCACTGCAAGACAACTAGTGAAATGTGGAAACAGATTGAAGGTGGTTCATACAGGTGATGCAAATGTTTGAAAGGCCAAGTTGAGACACTTCAAAGGTATGTTTGAACAACTCAAGATGAATTATGAAGAAAATATTAGTGACTATATGCTTCGTATGGATGAGATTGTTAACTCTATGAAGGAACTAGGTCTTGAGCTTGCTGAAAATGATATTTGTGATAAGATTTTGAGGTCTCTTCCAAATAGATTTAGTGAAAATATTTTTGCTATTGAGGAAGCTAACGATTTGGATAAGTTGAAAAAGGATGAGCTTCATAGTATACTTGCAACATATGAGTTGAGAACTCAAGTGAAGGTTGATGTTAAGAAGGAGGCAGCTTTCAAGGATACCAAGAAATCCAAGGGTAAAGAGCTTCAATATAGTGATGAGTCTTCTAGTGATGAAGAGGCATATTACAACAAGAAGGGGAAGTTCTAAAGAAAGCACAAAGGTATGAAATACGTCAAGTGTTTCAATTGTGGAAAGTTTGGTCATTATGCTAATAACTGTACTGCTGCCAAGGATGAAAGTGATGAAGATAAACAGGATTATAAGAGCAAGTTTTTGAAAGGCACAAGCATCAAAGGAAGAATAAAGATGAGCAAAGCAATCAAGGAAAGAGGTACTCTCACAAACACAAGAAAATTTTCTACCTATACAAGGCAAGTAAGTGTTCTAGTAGTGATAGTGAAAGTTCTTCAAGTGATGTTGGAAATGATATGTTGTTCCTAACAGAAAAAGAAGAAGAAAAGAAACATAGATTTGTCCTTATGAAATGTTTTAGATGTGGAAATTTTGTACATCTTGAGGATGATTGCACAATTGATGGATTGATTTCTAGTTATACTATGTATGAGGATGCTTCAGAAAATTGTAAGGAAGATCTTTGTATGGCTTTAGAAAAGGGTAGCACCTCTAGTGATAAGAAATCTAAAAAAGTCATTGATGTTTCAAAAGGCAAACAAATAGAGGAAGTTATAGAGGATGGTGAAGTAGATCTTGAAGCTGAACTTGTTAGTGCTCTTAGTGCTTTGAAAAAGGAAAGAAAGAAGAATGCTAGACTCAATGATAAATTGGATGAATGTTGTATTGAGAGATATGAGCTTATAAAAAGTCTTGACTTCTCTATAGCTGAGACACAGAAACTTAAGGATAAGTTAGAGTCTAAGGTTCTTGAGTGTAGAGATTTGGAATAGAAAGTGGCTTCCTTAAAAGAGGAAACTAAAGAGTACAAGGAGAAGCTTTACAGGTTTGAAGATAGCACCAAAAAGGTAAAGCCAGTCATCAAATATCAAAGAAGGACAACAGATAAAACATGTTTTGGTTTTGGTAAGAAACACATGGAACAGTTTGGCGACTCTACTGGGGAATCTAGTAAGAGATTTTGAAAGGAAGAGAGTTCTGATGAGGAAAGTACTTCAGAAAAAGAGTCCTTGAGTGATAGATGCATAGAATCAAAAAAAGGGGAGAAATTTTATAGGACCTAAGAGGTCAAATCAAGGAAAGTTTAATGGCAAATGTTTTTCTTGTCACAAGTTTGGTCACATGGCTTCACATTACATGACTCAAGTGAGGAAGGTAAATGATAGATTCAGAGGTGGTAATTTATTTCAAGGGTATTGCTACTCTTGTAAATAATTTGGGCACAAGGATGTTTATTGCAAGGCTAATAACATGAATAGGGTTGGTCAGAACAGATGGAGTCAAAGATCAGGTATGCCTCAAAGAAATAACATTGTTAGTTGTTATAAGTGCAACAATGAAGGTCACATAGCTATACAGTGTAGAGATGAAATTCCAATGTACAAGAATAGAGGCATGGATAAGAACAAGAATGATAACAAGAACAACAACAGTGACATGAACAGGAACAGGAATATGGACAAGGAGAACAAGAGAAGACATGGTAAGGCAGCTATAGACACTGATGAAGATCAGTGCCTAATGGGAGTTTTACTCCCACCATGGAATTAATCACCTCAACAGGAAGTGGGGGAGGGACTAAGCTAAGAGGCTCATTCTTAGTCCCAAGCCCCAAAGGTGACCCTTTGCCATTGATGACAAAGGGGGAGAGATATGAGTAAAGGGGAGAGCCTCAAGTCAGGGGGAGCTAATTTCTATACAGTAGTTTTGAGTTTTAGTGTTGTTGAGAAGCATGGTTTGCCATCAATGACAAAGGGGGAGATTGTTGGCAATTTTGGGTTTGAGATCCTAGCTTCTTGTCTATGAGTTGTCATTGATGTCAAAAGGAACTAGCATTAATGTCAAGAGGATTTATTGGCTTCAAAGGTTGAAGATTCCAAAGAATATTTTCTAGAATATTTCGGAGAGATTCCATGTGGCAGATGAAAAGGTTTTTATCAAAACCATGGCAGGTTTAAGGGTTTTTATTAAAACTAGGTGGATGCATTAAGGGTTTTTCTCAAAACCACTCTTAGCTTAATGCAAAGGCTAGAGACACTTATTAATTAAATAACTTAATTAATAAAACCTTTTAAAAGTTTTTTAATTAATTATTTATTTGATTTAGTGATTAAATTATTTTAATAATTTAATGGGTTCTCCACCTAAGGTCTAAGGTCTAAAAGACCTTTGATTATTTTTTTTAAATGATCAAAAGGGTTTCATAAACCCTAAATTTGTTTCGAAGGTGCCAAAATAATATTAATTCAAAAAGTTTGAATTATCCTCCCGTCGACGTCGTGCATAGCATGGAATTTTGGCTATATAAGCCATAACCTATAGTCCAAAGCAATGGTGTGAAAGAAATTCGAATTGCACAAAAGTTGGGAAGTAAAAGCTACGACTATCATTTTTTTGCCATGTTTATCCACCACCAAAGGGTTAAGGAGAAGGAGACTCTTGCTAGCCTTCAAGCTAGCATTGTTGGCCTAGTGGCAACGACTATTCTGCGAAGGCGCTTGAATGGAGGTCAAGCGTTCAACTCCCACCGTGGAGTGTGAGAAGAGTTTTTATGCTCCAATTTTTTCGGAGGCACTGTTGACCCACGATTTTTGGAAGCATTTTTTCTGGTAAGGTTTTTTTAATAAAATTTGCATTTTGTTAAAGAAGAAGTGGTTGGGCAGATTTATTTAAAATTATTTTTAATGTTAAATGCTTCTTTGGAGATATAAGGTTGATAGTGTGTGGTTGAGATTTTTGGCTTGATTGTTGAGTGAGATTTTCTTAGAAGCTATTATTCCTTGAGCATGGTTTAATTAATTTGGAAAAATAAAGTGTAAAAGGATATATTGTTTGTATGCTTTATATTTTTTGGTAGTTGACTTCTAAGGATTGGAGTCATAAGGTGTTTTATGGAATAAATATTTTTGTGGTTACTTTTATGATCTAACCCTAACTTGGTGGCAAAGTTGAGGGTGGTGTTGGTAACAAGTTGAAGAACTATTCTCTTCTTCCTCAAACAAAGGTATGGGCAACTTCTTCCATGTATATTGTTGATGGTGTATTTTATGAAATTGTGTTTGGAGTGAAAAGGTTGTCTACTAGGTATTCTTGTTGGTGTAAATCCCATTTTCTGGATATTGAATATTGTTTATGCATTAAAATCATTGATGAGTTTTTTGGGTGAATACATAATTCTGGTTGAGGAAGAGGAAACATTTTTGCACTAGGGTTTATGTTAGTAAGTCTTTCTACTTGCATTGAGTTGGTGAAACCCTTAGTTGGCTGTTTTGATATTGATGGTTGATTTGCTTCCATAGAGGTTGTTTTGATCAAGTTAATGCTTTACTTGATACATGATTTGGTCTTACTCCATTGAGATTGATTTGAGCAAGTTATTCTTTGCATTGGTGATTTATGTTGGTGGTTGTTTTGTTCAAATACCTTTGGAGGGAAAAGGATGTCTACTAGTTTCCTTTTCATGTAGTGATTGGTTGAATGCTTAAAGGTTAATGTTGAGTTGAATGACGTTGGTTAAACCTTGTCTATAAGCATTGTTGTTAAAGCCCTAATTGGTTGAGAAAAGATATTGGTTGTGGAAAGAACATGAGTATCATTGTTATATGAGATATTGCATGGTTGGCAATTGTTGGTTTGTGTTTCATGTTCTTGAGAAAAGCATACTACATCTATCTTATTCTTTTGATATTGATATTGAGTTGAGATTGATATTGGGAGTTAAGTATAGAACATATTGAGTCTCTAACAATTCTCTTTATGTTTCTATGAGATTTGAGATTGAGATTGGGAGTTAAGTATAGAACATATTCAGTCTCTAACAATTCTCTTTATGCTTCTATGAGGTTGATGAATCACATTGGGTCTCTAACAATTCGCTTTGTGGTTTCATGCTAAGCAAGTTTTTCTTGATGAACTTGTGAGCTGATTTGGACAGGTTCTAGTGAAGACTTGTGAGCTGATTTGGACAGGTTCTAGTGAGGACTTGTGAGCTGATTTGGACAGGTTCTAGTGAGGACTTGTGAGCTGATTTGGACAGGTTCTAGTGAGGACTTATGAGCTGATTTGGATAGGTTCTAGTGAGGACTTGTGAGCTGATTTTGGCAGGTTCTAGTGAGGACTTGTGAGCTGATTTGGAAAAGTTCTAGGGAGGACTTGTGAGCTGATTTGGACAGGTCCTAGCAGAGGACTTGAGGACAGAGTTGAAGTGGTTCTTTGAGAAGAACCTGAGGATAGTTTTGACAAGTCTTTGAGAAGAACCTGAGGACAATTTTGACAAGTCTTTGAGAAGGCTTGTGTGCAGCAAAGATTTATTTGTTCAAGCTTTATGAGTTGAGCTTGGGATATATCTGACAGAGTGAGGAAGACTTGTGTTGGATCGACTGACTGTGTTTAGTACAAGTTTGAGTTGCTATGGAGGTGATTAGTGAGGACAGAGGTCTCTTGAGGCTGAGCATTGAGGATAGGAGGTCTTATGTGGAAATGAGTTCCACATGCTAGCGGAATAAGAGGCAGGTGATCTTCTAAAGTATCATTTCCAGAGCTGAGGGGAAGGATTCTCCTTTGGGCAGGAGGCTCATAAATTCGTGAGGGGAAGGATTCTCCTTTGGTCAGGAGGCTCATAAATTCATGAGGAGGGGAAGGATTCTCCTTTGGGCAGGAGGCTCATAAATTCATGAGGAGGGGAAGTATTCTCCTTTGGGCAAAGGCTCATAAATACTTGAGTAAGGGAAGTTTTCTCCTTTGGGATGAGGCTCATAAACATTGTAATTGGGAAGGATTCCCAAAGAACTTTGAGAAAGCTTTTTAGAGAAAAGTTTTGTGGATGTAGCCCATGTTGGGTGAACCATGTTAAAATTGGTGTCTCATTGTGTGTTGCTTTATGCATTGTTTTGATATTGCTATTTGTTCATTGCTTTGCAAAGTTGAAGTTAAATAGAGAAAGTAAAAAGAGGTCTTATACTGTTCACCCCCCTCTCAGTATAAGCTTGTGTTCTTCAATGATATGGTGATTTTATTTTATTGTATTGATGTATTGATTGTGGTATAGATGACTAAGTAGATAGATTGATTCACTGTAGAAATTATATAGATGAGAGGAGGTGCCCCGATTGAGAGATGTATTGAGTATCTTGGATGATGGATGACCATATTGAAATGTATGTATTTGAGTGGTGGTCTCTAGACATGATATAGGAGAGTGCTCATTTATTTAGAAGCAAATGCTTTGCCTTTCATTTTTTTCCACTTGGTGGGAATATGATCTCATTATGTTTAAATGGTGGCCTATGATTCCATATTCATGATAACATTTAAAACATAATGAAGTACCTATAATATGTACAACAAAGTATATTGTTTTGTTAATATTTTTCTCTCATCAATGTTTAAGTACCATACACTATGAAACACTTAATTGCATAGATGAGGTACATGTAGTATATACATGAGATAAAATGTATTTTCCTCTCATCAATATTCAAGTTCCATTCTCTATGAAACACTTGATTGCGTAGATGAGGTACCTGTAGTATGTACATGAGATATAATGCATTTTCCTCTCATCAATTTTCAAGTGCCATTCTCTATGAAACACTTGACTGCATAGATGAGGTACCTATAGTATGTACAATGATAGTATAATATTTTCTTCTCATCAGTGTTCAAATGCCATTCTCTATGAAATATTTGGCTGCATAGATGAGGTACATGTAGTATGTACAATGATAGTATACTATTTTCTTCTCATTAGTGTTCAAGTATCATTCTCTATGAAACACTTGACTGTGTAGATGAGGTACCTATAGTATGTACTATGATAGTATAATATTTTATTCTCATTAGTGTTCAAATACCATTCTCTATGAAACACTTAGCTATGTAGATAAAAGATAGTTTGATTTTAATCAATGTTTAAGTGATATTCTCTATGAAACACTTAGTTGTGTAGATGAAATATTTTGATTTTCGTCAATATCTAAGTGTCATTCTCTATGAAACACTTAGCTGCATAGATGAAAATAGTTTGATTTTCATCAATGTCTAAGTGTCATTCTCTATGAAACACTTGCTTTGTAGATGAAAAGGAGTTCGAATTTCATCAATGTCTAAGTTTCATTATTTATGAAATACTTAGCTACGTAGATGAAAAATAGTGTTTCTTATCAATGTTCAAGTGTCATTCTCTATGAAATACTTGACTACGTAGATAAGATTTCTTGATTTATTGATTTTTATCAATATTCAAATGTCATTCTTTATAAAACATTTGAATGTGTAGATAAGATTGAGTTCATAAGATACATTTTGGTTTTTCATCAGTGTTTAAGTGCTATAATTTATGAAACACTTAATTGTATAGATGAACATTTTTATTTTGCAAGCCTTTTTTAAAGCTTTCATATGAACTTCATGAATATTTTTTATGTTGATTGTGAGATTATGGAAAATGTTTTGCTTGTACAATTTTTGCAATATTTTACAAAGTGACAAAGATATTTGCAAATGTTTTGAAAAGTAATAGAATGGTCTTTGAAAATTGCTTTTCAAAGTAGTAAAATAATTTGTGTGATTGATTTTTGCATCCTTTTCAAAATATTTTTGTAAAGCGATGGGAAATGATCTTTTGTAAAGTAATAGGATGACCTTTGCAAAGGTTTCGCAAAGTAGTGAAATGATTTTTATGATTAATTTTGATGGGATCCATGGTAGTATAATTTCATGGGTACTCACAATGATTCTTGCGAGCTATTTTGCTATTATGAGGCAAAAACTATTGTGAGTAAGAAATAATATTGAAATCTTTGCAAAATTGTTGAAAAATAATTTTTGTTATTCTTTCATTCTTAAAAGTAGAATGCTTTTAGAGAAGAAGAATTTAGCATTACTAAATTTATTAACATATGAGAAAGGGTAACAAGATTATACAAGTTGATTATCTAATGCATATGCAAAGATTTACATGTATGTGAGGAATTGGGCTTGATACTCATTGCCCTATCTAATGTGTTGAAAGATTTAAAGATTTTCCATTATAAATAAAATCTTCCAGATTGAGGGAAATGATACCATATGTACAATCCAAGGGAAGAATAAAATCTTATCCCATACCCGATGTATCTACAATAAATATATATGCACTGAACATGGGAAAAATAAATCCCCTTACCTACGAGGTCCATATTATATCATTACCTTGATTCTGAAGGATCTTGTTTGTATGTATGAGTAGATGACATCCATGCTAGACTATAGGTCATTAGGATCTACTAATCGACTGCTTGATGCAGTTGTAAGTGATTATGGGTACATAAAGTGTTGATTACTAAATCCTTGTGCTTCTAAAGAGCCTATAAGTTAGCCAAGATGTTTTAGTTTTGAAGAAAAGAAGAATTGATAAGTTGTTGTCACCTATCATGAGGGAGGAAGTTCTCTATCTATTTCATGTGAAAAAATAGAGAATATCCAATTTGAAAGGTGATTATTATTATTATTTTTGGACTTTTGATGTTTTATTTCATGTTTGTGTAATATAACTTATTGGAAACATAACTCTATTAATTCAATAGTATATTAAGCAAATAACTAAAGGTGAGAGTATTATTTTGTGAATGTTCTATTATTGTATAGGCTCAAGCATATACGAGGATAACATCGATCTAGTATCTAGTGAAGCATACAAATAATTACATGCTCACAAAGTGTTGGATCCATGTACCTCATAATCTGATAGACCCTATTTGAACAACAGTATGTGAGAGATTCAATTTTTGTTAGATAGAATACCAATGATGTGAAACAAGAGGCTACAAGGATAATATTGATCCAGTTCTTGGTAAGATATATAAATAATTGTAGGTCTACAAGATACTTGATCAATAAAATCTTCGATAACCTCATGGATCATCAAAGGTAATCATTGAGATTTATGAAAAATATGATAGCATGCTGAAACAATAAACTAGAGAGGAAGTAAAGGTAACATTTGTCCATTGTTTGATGAGATTCATGAGCAAGTTATGAACCTACTCATCATTCGATCAAGGGAACTGTATAAATTCCTATGATTTATTGGAGAGACAACATGTGAGAATCAAATTTACATTTTATTGCATACTAAAATGGTATGTCGAATGAGAAAGAGTACCCTTAATCATCCATTCCCATATAAAGTTGATGAGTAGTTGTTAATCCATAGGATAATGCATGATTAATGTAACTCTTGACCCATGCGACTAACCAAATGAGTAAGCAGGTGATGATATATTAGGTATAATTTGGTGAACTAGAATGATAGGCCATCTAGGAAATAGAACCCCATTCAACCAGTAACTAATAGAATTCACAAGTGATATGAATTTATGAGAAATTGGTTGAATGTGATTTCTAATTACTGAATGGATTATCGAATGAGTTATATGTGAAGGATGTGATAAGTTGATATCATGACACATTTAATAGAATGCTCCAGGAATTCTCTTATGCAATACATAATATTACAATATACGAAAGTCATGGATGCATTGCAGAAGGTAAAAAGGTATTGATGAGGAGTCTATTAAATAATCATGAGTGTTGATAGAACACAAAATATCATTTTATTGAGAAATATTATGGATATGTATTGTTGATAATGTTGTGAAGCATTGTTGATATTAATGGTGTGACTATGTATGAAATAGAGGAAAGTAAGTTATATGTAATGTATGAATTGAGAGAACGAAAGTAGGTTTTGGTGCCATATAATGCTTCAAATGGAGACATCTTAATTGAATAATGGTAAGAAGTGTTGTACCACCATTCTGCCAATGCTAACCAATGGCTCCATTGGTATTGTTTATCTTGAGAAAAACATCTTAAGTACGTACCCAAACATTTGTTAACTACTTCTGTTTGACCATCTGTTTGTGGATGGTAAGCTGAAGACATGTTCAATTTGGTACCACTAAGTCGAAATAACTCCCGCCAAAAGTTACTAGTGAAGATGGGATCTCTATCACTTACAATATTTTTTGGCATACCATGTAATTTGAAAATTGAATCCATAAATACCTTTGCCACCTTGCTTGCGGAAAACGGATGTTGTAAAGCCTGAAAGTGAGCGTATTTGGATAACCGGTCTATGACGATGAAGATTACTATCCTGCCTTCTGACTTTGGAAGACCTTCAATAAAATCCATGGATATATGTTCCCACTGTCGTTCAAGGATGGGTAATGGTTGTAACAATCCTGGTGATTTGACTGTTTCTCCTTTATTGCGCTAGCAAACTTCACATTCTGCTACCCATTGTTTGACTTCTGCTTTTAATCCTTTCCAAAAAAATGATTGTTTGACCCTTAAATATGTCTTCAAAAATCCTAAATGTCCTGCTGATGGAGAAGCGTGTGATTCATCGAGGATATTTGATTTGAGTTCTAAATTGTGTGGAATGTAAATGCGGTTCTTCTTCCGGAGGATTTTATCTTCATAAGAGAACAAAGGGTGTTTAGAGGACCCTATAGATAATTCATGAATTATCTGGGCAGTTTCACTATTGGACAACCATTCATCTTGTAATTGATTCACCCATTGGGAGCAAGGACCTGAAATAGCATTAATGACTACTTCATCTTCATATTTCCTGGATAGCGCATCGATGGCTATATTTTCCTTCCCTTTCTTGTATTCGATAACGAAATCATAGCCCAACAGTTTGGTTAACCACTTATTTTGTTTCGGATAAGAAAACCTTTGCTCCAAAAAATGTTTGAGGCTACTATGATCTGTTTTTATAATGAAGCGGCTACTGATTAGGTAGTGTCTCCATTTTTCTACTGCATGAAGAATAGCCAACATTTCTTTTTCGTATGTTGATCTTCCCAAATTTTTCTCGGAAAGCTATTTACTTTCAAATGCCAATGGATGACCTTCTTGCATTAGTATAGCCCCAATTCCTGTTCCTGATGCATCACATTCGATAATAAATGGTTTGTGAAAATTGGGAGTTGCTAATACTGGAGTTGTACACATGGCTTTATTAAGAGCTTCGAAGGCTTGAGAAGCCTCTGGCGACCAACGAAAAGCATCCTTCTTTGTGAGTGCGGTGAGAGGTGCTGCAATATTACCATAGTTGTGCACAAACTTGCGATAGTAGACCATGAGACCCAAAAAACCACGAAGTTTCTTGATGGTTTTAGGTAAAGGCCATTCTTGAATTGCCTTAATCTTATTGGGATCCACTTTGACGCCTTCGTGTGAAACTATATGACCAAGATACTCGACTTCTTGAACACCAAAGGAACATTTGGAACGTTTAACAAATAATTTTTCTTTGTGTAAAATGTGAAGGGCCTTATCCACATGATGTAAATGATCCGTCCAGGTTTTGCTGTATATGAGAATATCATCAAAAAAGACTAACACAAACTTACGGAGGAGTGGGCGAAACACTTGGTTCATGAGACTTTGGAATGTGGATGGGGCATTGGTGAGACCAAAAGGCATGACCAAAAATTCGTAATGACCTTCATGAGTACGAAAGGCAGTTTTGGGAATATCTTCTTCTCTAACACGGATTTGGTGAAATCCGGAGCGAAGGTCTAGTTTTGTAAAAAAATTTGCACCATGCAACTCATCTAATAGGTCATCTATGACAGGGATAGGAAATTTGTCCTTGATAGTGAGTTTATTGAGAGAACAAAAGTCAGGACACATACGCCAAGAGTTATCTTTTCTTCTAGTCAGTACTATAGGTGAGGAATAAGGACTAGTGCTGTGACGAATGACTCCATGATCCAACAAATCCTGAATGATCTGTTCGATTTCTGTCTTTTGTGGTTGAGGATAGCGATAAGGACGATTTTTAGGAGGGACACTCCCTGGAATCAAATGGATGGCATGGTCATGAGATCGTTTAGGTGGTAATCCTTGAGGTTCATGGAAAACCTCTTCGTAATGTGTTATAATGTCTTGTAACTCTGGAGCAATAATATCCGAAGTTGTTGGAGATTGTTTTTCCAAACAATTAATTTGAGCTATAAACCCATATCCACCCTTTTTTAACATCTTCTCCATACTATGAGAGCTCACCATTTGTGATGGAGGAGTAGTAATGCCTTGTAAGCGAATGACTCGTCCGTTTTCCTTCCATTCCACAAATAATTTTTTGAAGTTGAAGCTAACCGTGTCTAATGTTTCCAACCATTCAACTCCCAAAATGACATCCGAGTTCCCCAAATTCATGACGAAAAGGGATCCCAACCAAGTATAAGTTCCCATTTTTATGGAAACTTGAGATGTGCGACCCACACATTGTGCGTTCACCCCGTTGGCCACTAGAACCTGGAATTTGTCTTTGTTGGAAGAGCTAATGAATAAATTCAAAGCTTTTGCAGTTTTTATGTCGATAAAATTGTGGGTACTACCAGAATCAATTAGCACATTCACATTTTTCTGACGGAGAAATCCTGGTACCTTGATGGTATGGTGGGCGGTTAAACCCATGAGAGCATGCATGAAAATCGCCATTGTATCCTCTTCTTTTTCTTCTATAGTACATGGTAGGTCTTCTGGTATAGGTTCTTTTGATTGGTAAGGTTCTTCCTCTTCTCCTTCACATTGATCACCTTCAATATGAAAGTTTTGTTTTTGGGCACATGCTTGTTCCCTGGGGTGATGAGTGCGACATTTATAGCAAAAATATCTTGATGGTTGATCATTTCTATGAAAGGAATTGTTGTGATATGAGGGACGACTATAAGTTTCACGCCGTGTAGACAACTGATGTCTCTTCTCGGCCAGCTTGGCTATTCTTATACAATCGTTCAGCAAGGTTGGATTGTGCATGTCTACCTCTACTCGAATACTTTCTTTCAAACCATTGCGAAAGGCTCCTACCATTGTGTCGAGACTGAGGTCTAAAGTGTATGGTAGTAAACTGGTAAACTCTGAAACAAATTCGCTAACTGACCCTTCTTGTTTAAGAGATAACAGTCTTACTGTGTATGATGATGTAGCTCCTTCATCAAATCTTTCTAAAAAAGAGGTAGTGAATTTTTGCCAATTAATAGTAGCTCCTTTCTCTCTTTTAAGCCATACAAACCATTGGTAGGCCTCAGTGCCAAGTTTTGATGCAGCGAAAGGGACTTTATCAATTTCCTTAATTTGATATAAGTCAAGAATGCCTTCCATTTTGGCTATCCAACCACGAGGATCATGACCTTCAAAAGTGGGCATATCAATTCGTGGAAAATTATTATTAGGGCCTCTCGATTGTTGATAACCCGTGTCCCTTTCTTGATTTTGGTTATACCGTTGTCTCTGATAGCGATCCCTGTAATTATCCGAATCACCCCGTTGTTGTTCCCAATCATCATTAGGATCGACATTTTCTTCGTTCCTTTGGGCATGGGAGTGATCTTGAGAATTAGTATTGGGATTAGGCTGGTTTTGTGCTTTTACTAGGTTTTTTAGGAGGAGACCAATTTCGTTCATACCCTCTAGTAAGAGTCGAAGAGAATCACTGTCGAAAATGGCTGAGTTACTTGAGTTTCCTTGTGTGATGTTTTCGTGAGTTGGGGGGGATTAGTAGCCATAGGATCTACTAGTGGATGATGTGGATTATAACTACCAATTTTAAAAGGAGAAAGAGAATTTTTAGTACCTGGGCTACGATTAGGTCTTCTTGTGTTGTTATTGGTCGTTTTCGAGCTTGATAATCGATCGTCAGGACCTTTGATCCAACTTTGACTCATGCACTGCTCAAAAGTTCTTGCTTATGAATCCTTGATCTACAAAATTTGGTTATCTTTTGGTAAAAAATTTGTTGTTGTTTTCGCCTTAACTGCCACTCCAACTGCGGCATGGAATTGGATGTTGTGTGCTCCGTGAGGACAACTGTAGATAGGTGTTGGACAAGGACACACTTGACAGCAACACGTGACACGACGGACAGACCGCGAACAGCACGGACACGACAGGGATACTAATCGATGCGGACACGAAGCGACGCGGCTGGATGACGCGATGGACAGACACGCGGATAGCACATATAGGGACACGAATCGATGCGGTCGGAAGATGCGATGGAAAAACATGCGGATAGCACAGACAGGGATACTAATCAACACAGACACGAAGCGATGCGGCTGGAAGACGCGATGGATAGACATGTGGATAGCACAGATAGGGACACGAATCGATGCAGATGGAAGACGCGATGGACAGACATGCGGATAGCACAGACAGGGATATTAATTGACATGGCTAGAAAATGTGATGGACAGACACGTGAAAAGCATAGATAGGCAACCACTATTGGCGTTCTTTGGACGGAATTCGAACGGACGGAGATGGACGCACGGACGGACGAAGACAAAATTTGTAGAGTAACGGAGACGGAGACGCGAACGACGAAAATGGAAAATGAAAAGAATCGTATCAGGCGATGGAAAGGTAGAATGTTTGAGTACGCAGGCGCTCCCGGGATCGGCTAGAATGATACCACTTGGAAGGATATTTCTATCCTTCTGCTCAAAGAAACTTGCAAAGATAAATTAATAAACCGAATGGAATGACGAACGTAGATATCGAATAAGAAAAATGCAGTGAATGGATAAAATAAATCAAATGCCACTCAAGGTGGGCACACCCTCGCCGTATAGGCTCAATGCGAAACGCAGATGAAAAATAAAATATAAGATGATATTTCAATTAAACTATTTGTGAATCATATATACTAATTTTAACACGCTTGGAAATCATGGCCGACGTACTATGTTTGGAGTGTAACATTCCTCATATTCCAACTCTAAAGGAATGAGGGATGCCATTGTTGACATAGCATCAACATGGCGATTGCTAGAATGTGGTATGGCTTCTATTTTTATTTTATCTAAATGAGTTCTCAATGGGTCTACAACATCGTTGTCTAGTTTTAGCTTTTTATCCTTGGTTTGATAGGTATCGTTCACTTGGTTGATCACCAATTGTGAATCACCATATACTACTATGTTCTTGATATTTAGTTTTGTTATGACCCTAAGACCTAAAATAAGTGCTCGTATGCCACTATATTTTTGGTTCATGAGAACCAAAGTTTAATGGAAAGTGGGATGAGTTATTGTTGTAGGGTAACGAGGATAATTATTGCCCCTATGCCTTTTGTACATCTAGCTTCGTCAAAGTACAAGACCCATGTTTTAGGTTCTTGGACTTCTATTGATGAGACTATATCATCAGGGAAAGAGATGTTTATAGAATATTTTGATTCTAAATGAGTTGTGACAAGTTGATCTGTTATAACTTGTCCTTTTAGTAATTTTTGGTTTTTGAATTCTATGTAAAATTCACTAAGGTCTATGACCCATTTTATATTTCTACCTGATAGATAAGTTTTTGACATAAGGTAGCACAATGGATCTACTCTTGCTAAGATGTAAGTCTTTTGACTAAGCATGTATTGTCTTAGTTTAAGATATGAGAATACCACTGCTAGGTAGATCTTTTCTAGTGGTGTGTAGTGAGTTTTGTAATTCACTAGGGTCTTAATCATGTAGTATATTTCTCTTTCTCTCCGTTGTCCATCGTATTGAGCTAAAAAAGCTCTTAAGGCATGTTCAGTAGAAGTTATGTATAGCAATAATGGTTGATTTAAGTTTGATAGAACTAATATAGGTGGTGTTAAGAGATAAGTTTTGAGAACTTCAAAGGCTTCATGGCACTCTTTATCCCATTTAAATTTGACTTCTTTCCTCATTAATTTGGAGAAAGGTTGACATTTGTCTATGAGTTGCAATATGAACTTATGAATGGCCTGTAATTTTCCTTGAAGGCTTCATAATTCTATCAATTTTTTGGGTGGTGGCATGTTGGTTAAGGCAATGATCTTAGAGGGTGTAGACACCTAAAACACGTCGTGCCTAAGAGAACTACTCATGTGGGCACATTCATAGATCATGTGAATAAACCTTGGGACCTTCCAAGTGCAAGCAGTGGTTTTCACCACTCAACTGGGGCAGTTTTAGCCCATTCAAGCTTGGCCGCTATAAACTAGAGTAGCTAGATCCTGGCCATTAAATATTAGAGTGGCCAGCCATAGTTGTTTTAGACGATAGCGGCTAGACCTTAAATAGAAAATTATTGATAAAATAGCCTAATATTGGGTGAAAGTGGTAGTTTACATGCAATAAAGCTAAGTTGGGATAACTTTGCACTCCTCCTCATAGTTAGTCTACATGAAAGACTCAGTTCTAGATTTAGACATCAGTTTAACTGGCCCTCAAGCACAATAAAGACTAAAATTTTCATGCTAACATCCAGTCTGCATGCAAAATTTAGTCCCAGATTTAGACATTAATCTGGGCCTTCATCCCATTATAATGTGTAAACCTCAAAGCACCATGAGGAAGATAAAGAGAATTTTTAGAGATATTTTTGAGACTTGGAGATATTTTCTTGTAGTGAAGCCCTATCGGATCGAAGAGCAAATTGGAGAACATTTTAGGAGCAATGAATTGTTGGTCGATTAAGAGGTTATCATCTGCAAGATATTCAACACATTAGACATAAATGATAATCATTTAAACATAAGTAGCAAGTCTAGATCCGTATCCTTGGAGCAATAGAGATAGGTTTTCATCTTAGTGGCCATTGTCTTGGACAGTGGCCCGTAGGCCTAGTCTAGGGTTCTTAGAATTAGTTTCTTTTATTCTATTTTCTTCATGTTTTTATATCATTAGCATAGATCTGCTTCATTTATTTGCATTCATAGCACTAGTTTCATTGCATTTGCTTTCATTAAGCATATTTATTTTTATTAGCATATTTAATGCTAACAACCTCATCCGAGGAGGCAATCTCAAACATCTAAGCGTGTGCTATTATTTCATTGCTTATAGGGCTATAGGTTCATCGGATAGATCCACAAAATTTGGAAGCACAAATATCCCTCTAGGAACCATATCTAGATAAGGAGGCATCTATAAGCCCTCATACGAGTTTGTGTATGTCATTAGGAAGCTTGCAAAAGCACATCACCCCTTGCACGGGGATATTTTATACATCTTCTACCCTCTTTGTGTAAAATCATGTATCAAATGAAGGGTATCCCATAGAGGGATTTATATGTAACCGAATCTTGGAAATATCAATACAAAGCATTCATTCATTTATTTCTTCATATTTCAGCTATGTCTCTCTTTTATGCCTTTCATTTAATGCATATTAAACATTAAAATATCAAATAAAATTACAAATAGAGTAGTGGACGGTGTGCAGCTCCTCGAGGTCACTACAGATGGTGATCACGGTGGGACCCCCACCAAGCTTTTATTTTTTTCTGATTTACTGATTCAAGTTTTTATGTGTAGATTTGGCCACTCTGGTCTATAGTGGCCCGCAGACTTGACCACTCCTACTGACAATGACAAAAAATTAGCCACTTTGATCAATAACAACCATAATAAAAGTGCAGCAAAGGGAAAAATTTCTATCATCTAAGCAAGATTCGAGGTTGGTACCCCTTTTATATATTTTTCTTATTTTTTGTCTACATCTGGTTTCTTAAAAACAACAAACATTAAAAAACATTTCAAATTGGAAAATTAAAGAATGAAAAGGAAAAAAAAACTACATGTTGCATTTTTTAAGTTTCTTTTATATTTCCTCTAGGTGCTGCTAGGAACAACGAACCTCTGCCTGTAAGGTTTTACCTAGTCCCCAACGTGCTAGGCCATTGTATTTTGGTTTGCTTGCATGTGGCCCAATCAGTGGTTGTTTTCATCACAAAGTAGGAGGATGCATTAAAATCATATAGACTGGTTATAGATGCATTGGTTTGACAATAAATATTATTTTTAGGCATTGTAGGAAAGTAGTCATGAATGTTGGTTGATGCATTGCTTTCTATTTTTAAATCTAAAAATAACCCCACATACTTGCATGTATCATAATAAACATTGGGGAGTTGGATTTCATCACCAACCCTTAATTTGTTAGCGTATGCTATGTTGTTAGTACATTATTAGATTAGTTATTATATGCTAACTACATCTTGTTAGCATATTTTATTAGCATGTTATTGTTAGTCGTTAGATCCGCTTCCTATGGGCTAACTATAGCCTACACTATGTTATTTAATTGTTATTGATTAATCTATTCACTACTGTTCATTTCTACATGGTATCAGAGCGGGCGATTGGGGAGACGGCCCACAGCACTCTATGGCATGCTTCTTGAGATACCCTCAAGACCTACATAGATCCCTAGGTAGGCTTGTAGGCCCACGCCATGAGGCGGCCTCAGGAGGAGGCCCATAGGACCGACAAATCTGACAACGTTTTACTGTCAGACCTGTCAAGCGACAGAGATCCGGCCACCAATATTTATGAGGGCAAGAGCACCCTTCGATCATCGACAGTAGCTACTGCTACCCCCCATGGGTCCAGTGCACAGTCGAGAGGGCAAGCATGCTCTCTCAGGTGAGGACTGGATCAAAAACTAAGGGCATATGTGCCCTCGGGTCTGACAAACCTCAACTCCTGGTGGTTTGGATTGGTCAACGAGGGCAGGCACATCATTTTCCAGATTCGACAAGCAAACTCTCGAGCACAGATCTCGAGGACTAAATTAGACCATAACATGTGGCGACCAGATGTGACCTCAAGCACAGATCTCGAGGTGCTGACATGGCAGATAACCACATGGCGAACAGCTAACTAGACCTGAGACCTGACCGAACCCTAGGCACGAAACCTAAGGTCGACTGGACCTGAGACCTTACTGGACCCCATGCATAGAACCCGAGGCTAATGACACATGGCAGACTGGCCATGCACCACTTGGACTGATGACGGGGTGACACATGGTGGACTGGCCACGCACCACATGGAGGTGACGCATGGCAGACAAGCCACGTGCCACTTGGTGCAATAAAATATCTGGCGGGACATCCGATTGCCCGTAGGCAATCAAAGCTAAAAGGGCATTTTGGCCCTTTTATCCCGCTTCAACATCACCCACTACGGCGATGTGGGATAAAATCCCAAAGTAAAAAAAAAAAAAAAAAAAACCTGCATGCGACTAAGGCTTTAAGGAAGCCTTACGTTGGCTGACGGATCAACCAACGGAGCGGGACTGGAAAAAAGCTGCCAGCCCAAGATGCTCCTCGCTCGCAGGACCCGCATTCGATCCCCAGCGGTATAATTCAGTTTGGTGATGTTGGTATTCATATCATTCCATTGGCATGCCCCCTAGATCTTCCTAGAATGGAATAGGGAAATTTTTTTATAGTGGTACTAGTTACTCATTGTTAAGAACCTCCTTTTCTCAACTACATAAATCATAAACAAATTGTAGATATATTACATAAAATCCACAAGGAATGATCCATATAATGTAAAACAACACAAATATGGAAATTACAATAATGTATTCAAAACATAAGCAAACCCTTGAAGCAGGGTAACACCATACAATACTCCTTTTGGAAGGAAGCCACTCCACAAGATCTTCAAATCCATGAGCTAAGACTTCTACAATATAATTTTATTTATGATTATTACAATAACCAATATCTCTTATTTATATACCCATCTTCTAATTATACTTTGGGGAGCCCACTATTAATATAATATTATAATACAATCAATCTTGGGTTATGTGTAGCCCATGCCAACCCTTATACAATATAATATATCCCCAAATATCTATTTCTAGGTACCCCAATATTACAATAATATAATATTAAATACTTATATTGGGTACTTAACATTCCATCCTCCTTACAAATGTTTCATCCTCGAAACATATGAAGAAATAAGATAATATGATTTTCCAAGCAATGTTAGCAACTGGTACCAATCTCGATCATCCATCCATCCTAGTGAAACATGTTGATGTTGGTATGCCATTTTACCACTTGAGTATCCAAATTTGCTTCGTTGGCTCCATGCTTATGCTACTATATTTTGATAATTTGAATTATGGGTCCACTTGTTCCTTGATGTTGATGAATTTTTTTGAAAACCAGGATCACTATGCTTTCTCTTCCAAACACTACCATACTTGATGCCCTTATGATTCCATGTAGAACCATAATATTGTTGCCTTGAGCCATACCTCCAAGATATTTTATGCTCATGGTGGTGTGGATAGCTATATGGTGTCACATTAACTTGATGTTCTACCTTCTTTGACTCCTCAACATTTGGCTCCATTATTTTAAAATCTTCTACACATTGTTCTTTCATGTTCCCTTTGTTTGGTTTGTCCTTATGCTCTTGTATCAAAGTTTTTTTTGACTCAATTGTTGTTGCTTCTTGCATGGACTCTGTTGCTATTATTTCCACTGAATCAATTGTTGCTCCTTCTTCCATGGACTCTTTTGCTGCTTGTATCGCTCCAAATTTTTCGCAACCCTACCTTCAGGCTATTGGATCCGCGCCCGAAAGGAGGATGGGAAAAGGATGGTGTGGTACCTCGGACGAGAGGACTTTGCGAAGGTCCCGCCTCTCAAGGGAGGTGCATTTTGGTGATTTTTTGATGGATGGTGGGTTCACCAGGAAACATTTGACGGTAGTTTCCATGCCTAGGTTTTGGGAATGAGTTTTGATGAGTTCGTTTTATTTTTAAACATTCATCCTAGGTTTGGCCGAATGATTCTAACTTAAACTACATGAAAATGCAATTTAAATGCATATAGCAAATAGAAAGGAAAACAGAAACAGAGAATTTGTAGGAGGCCAATGAAGATTACCTGATCTGGAAGTCTGATGGAGTTTCTGAAGCTTGAAGCAGTCTGGATCGTCCGCAATTCAACGAGAATCGCCTTCAATTTGATAAAATCGTCTAAACCGACAGGGATCGTCCGCAATCCGACGAATTCGTCGGACGAATTCATCCGAAACCCGCAAAACGACAAACGGATGCGAAATACAAGAAATTCTATTTTGCAAACGAGGGCAAACTATATGAAACAATAATAGGAGTATTTGAAAAATATGCAAGAACAAAAGTAAATGCAAATCACTGTGTTTATATAGCAGATTATGATCTTAATATGCAAACTAGACAAAATGGGTGAACTCCAAATGCAATATAGTATAAAAATTGAATAAACAATCTAATTTATAGCATAAAATGACAAAAAAAAGAGACAAAAGAGAAAACTCCAGGCACTGATTGCCTCGATGTGTGCTGCAGTCGAAATCGTCTCGCATCAGTACGAGATCGTCTCGAATTTGACGAGATCGCCTCCGATCTTGACAGGTTCGTCGACTGTGATAGGTGTTGGCTCCGGCTGAAAACCAGTGGTGTACCTGTAATGAAATGACTATAGGACTAATGCAAAATATGAATTACGATGTTTTAGAGCATAAGGGTTCAATTTGCATAAAAATTCAGCCAGGGGTTGGGGAGGGAAAAGTCTTAGAGTTAAATAGGCATAGGATAGTTGTTGGGAGGTTGGAGATCATCCCAATTTGGGAGATCTCCAATGGGGGAAAGGTCCCAACGGCGCAGACACGCTTTTGCCCAAATTGGAGACCCGTTGGAACGGATTCCAACTATGCAAATTTAGTTTTGCGACGAAATCGTCTGGACGTTCTAGTCTAGATGAAATCGTCAAATCTGGGGCGATATCGTCTGATCGGAGACGATATCGTCAAACGGTCAAAACAACTGCTAAAAATGGCACGAAAAAGGAGGAAACGGGTTTCTCAGCGGTTAACGGGCGGTTTGGGAGGTTAAATTTGAATTTAAATTTATTTACTAAGGTGAATGTAATTATTCCAATTTCTACTGCGCCAATTTTAGGGTGCTACATTTTGCCCCCTCTTTAGCAAATTTTCCGAAGAAAATGCGTTAAAGATGAGTTCTTCTCGATCTACGAGAAAGCAAAAAATTATACCCATTTTTAGGCGACGATTCTTGGTCGAATCGTACGACAGCTTACTATGGTGCCCCCTCCGTGTTATTACCCAAATCGAACGTTTGCGGTAAAAACACGAAAAAGCAAAAATTATTGTTGAATTATTTTGAATAAAATTAAGAAAAATAGGGTAAAACCCTAATTCATTATTACTGTTCATTCTACTGTTTTTAGAGCTCTAGAGCAAAAATGGTAGAGACAGAGCATAGATCGGCAGAGGTCCGCCGCGGTCTACGGGTAAGGGTTTAAACTTAGTTTAGATTGATTTAATTTGAATTTACATGCTTGGTAAATAGATTTTAAGATGAATTTTGAGCATCGCGGCCGTTTTTGGCCATCGACGTCGTCCGGACGAAATCGTCCCTAGTTCGACGAAATCGTCTCAAGTTCGTCAATTTCGCCCAAGGGCGAAATCGGCGAAAAAGGGACGATTTCATCAAATTAGAGACGATTTCGACACGCGAAATCGGAGACGATTTTGCTCAAATTTTTGACGATATCGGCTAATAGTGGGCGATATCATCAATTGTAAAAATTTGATCTTTAAGTTGCATTATTGATTGCTAAAATTATTATTAATGATTGTTTGTTGTTTTGGTTGTTTATGCTTGCAGAGAGGATTACTAAAGAGCAGAGAGTGGAAATATGGAGGATTAAGAGATGACTTGGCCGCTCCGACACGGAGCGAGCGAGATCAGGCGGCACGAGCCGGCTTACTACATGTGGCAGAGATGCCACAAGTTTCTACTGACATGGGGCTACTGAGGGCCCTAGAAGAGAGGTGGTACCCGGGCTCTTCATGCTTTCGGTTACCGATAGGGGAGATGACTCCCACACTAGAGGATGTATGGAGGATTCTTAGAATCCCCATACAAGGTAGGATGATCACACCTACGGCCAATTAGGGCCATGCGATGGGATGACTCTGTGGTGACCCGAGCTTCGCCCTGGAGAAGGGCGAAGTGAACATCGAGGCACTACGCCAGATGCCTGGGGCATCTACACTGACACGAGTTTTGGCTAGGGTGGTTGGTGGACTTCTGCTGTGCCACCAGAGCGGATGTAGGGTACCATGGATGCTGGATGATGTGATCTGCGACATGTGTGACCATGGCTACAAATTTTCTTGGGGTAGCTTTGTTCTATGCCGGCTGTATAGGATCCTTTACGGGGTCGTGTACAAGGGCGGGCGATGTCTGGTCATGACATCACTCCTACAGGTTTGGTGCTAGGAGCACATTACGATGCGGAGGC
Organism: Wollemia nobilis; assembly: GCA_028583015.1. Lineage (NCBI taxonomy): Eukaryota > Viridiplantae > Streptophyta > Pinopsida > Araucariales > Araucariaceae > Wollemia > Wollemia nobilis. The sequence goes on from JAQPPZ010017129.1 coordinate 6,066,813, forward strand.
CGGTAGGGCTTCCACTGATAGGGGTTGACGGGGAGATGCCCCGAGTCTTCTACTGGTGGCTCCAGAGAGGGGCACAGTGACGGATCGACCTATCGTGTCCCAGAGACTACTGGATGACTTGGTCCCAGACCAGATCACCTGGAGGCCATGGAGAGAGCATCCAGGGTGGCCAGAGGACGAACAGGAGTTGGATCGCATCAAGCAAGTCTGCTGGCTACAGATGGAGAGGGGAGAGGTGGAGCTCCATCGTTATGACCGAGTTTTGTGACAGTTCGGTCTACAGCAGGGGATTCCATCTCTCAGGGATTATGAGTTTTCCCAGACTGTCCAGGATAACACCATAGTTAGCGGGGCTCCAGATATGCAGCGATTCTAGAGTCAGGACACGGACGATGCCCCCATTCAGCAATTATATGGGGATGACGCAGGGGTAGTCGATGGCTACGATGCCTGGTACGTAGGCATCCACCCTCCTCGGATGACGAGGGCTCAAGGACCGATCCATGCAGTTGTGCATCGGATAGGGAGGCAGCGCCAAGCGATGGTAGAGGCAGCCCGAGGTCATGACAGAGGAGAGCAGAGGAGGCCACAGGCATAGGAGAGGCCACGGTAGAGGGAGAGGGAGAGGAGGGAGGCGAGACCCCCATCTCCATAGAGGCCACCATCGCCTGATAAGGGCAAGGGTGTGGACATTGGAGAGAGTAGCGAGATGGCTACTCTCCGGACAGAGAGAGATCATCTGCGAGCTTAGGTGCAAACGTTACAGGATGCAGCTACACAGCACCAGGCTGAGGTGTCACAGCTACGAGACGAGAATGCTCATCTCAGGGCACGAGGCGGAGGGGTAAGCACTTAGGAGCTGCTGTGGTCGATTTCTCAAACCGCATTCTATCAGGCGCTATACTACCAGGCGGTGCTAGAGGGCCAGAGGGTACAGCTGCCACCTGCCATAGCAGATCCTATCAGGACAGGGTCAACGAGGAGCTCATCCCGGTCGATGACGAGGACTCGCAGTACCACACATACTATGATGGGACCACCTCGTCCTCCATAGGGCGGGGGAGGAGATGAGGCTAAGAGCTCTAGAGGCTCTCGAGGCTAGAGGGCGGGATACTGCCACTGATATTGTATTATACTTGTATTGATAGAGGATTGAGTATGCCGAGGTACAGATTGTGGCATACCAATCTAGTTTTGATGATGTATATATTCTATTGATATATATAGATGAGATATTTTTGATCATATGACTTGTCTTATGTGATGTTTATGATGCTTTTTATGTTTGATTGATTGATTGAGTTGATTGATGTAATGATTTTATTGATGAGTCATGTAATTATGTCGTTTTGGAAAAAATTATAACTTGGATGTCATGCTTTAAATATTTTAAATGAAATAATATGATGTAACAAATTGATTGGTTGTAATGAAATGTGATAAAAATAAAAAGAGATTTCTAACAATAATTTCAAAGGACATTGTCGCTATTATAGACCATTTCATGGAGTCGCTGCTCACTCGGTCATCAAGCTAGTCCCAGGATAGAAATATTGTTAAAAGAAAAGAGTGCTTAAGAGACTGTATTAAGACTTTTTTGTGATGATGCAAATGATGATGATGATGGTTTGTTTTCAGATTTCCATGAAAATATTATGCATGAAATATTGTAAAATGATTTTTGCTAGGCATAAATTCCTAAGTGTGATAAAAATTGTTGAATAATTCCTTAAGAATTATACCATCATTGCAAAATGCAAAGGTTGACATAATGATATGAAATAATAAAAAATGTGTTTGCTTTTGAAAAGCATAATTTGTGTAATAAAATGAAGTATGGTTTTTATGAATTTTGATAAATTGGGAAAAAAATTTGTTACAATGGTTTTGCGCTAGGCATAGAATATGTAGGTATAGACTTATACCATCATCGCGAAGATCAAAGAAAGGATAGTTTTATTACATGATTGATTTTTAATGAACAAAAAAGATGAAAATGAGGACTTGCGCTAAGCATAAAATTCCAATTTTGGTTTTGGAATTATACCATCATTGCGAAAGTCGATAAGATATATATGATATGTTGTTAAATAATTGTACTTGATTATTCCAAACAAGTTGCAAAATAATATTTCAAAGTATTTTGAAGACAAAAATTAGATTTATAAGGAGTCCCATATGCATAAGTGAATTCATTGCCAATCTTGATTTATCATAATGATAGACAAAATCTCTCAAATACAAATGTGTGTGCAATTGTATGGTTCGATTACGATTTTGAGCAAGATACTATGATACAAGTGATTTGAATAAACCAGTGTTCATTAACCATTATGTAGATGCATATAACCATACTAGGCTACTATGTAGATCGGATTATCAGGAGCTAGCTAATCCATAAGCAGACAAAGGTCTGTACAAAAGAAGGTCGCTAATGTGATAGACATATCGCCACGCTAGGAGTTACCCAAGGCCAAGCAGGTTGGGCACAAACCACCTGTTATGGGGCTTACCTCACAGTTTTCGAATAATTGAGAATTCCAGGGATTCAAGCTCATTCACCCTTCTTTTCTTTTCAAAGGGTAGGGAAAGGGATTTTATTGCTTTTCTTGCTTTCTTTTGAACTTTGCTTATTTTTCTTTTTCTTGATAATGCTTGTAACATTGTTGTAATGATATAAAAGAACATTTTTCTTTTCTCTCTTTTTCTTGAATTTTTCTTTGCTTTTTTCTTTTTCTTTTTCTTTGCTAGGGATACTTGCTCGGATTAGCTGTAGAGCAAGGGATTTTTATTCTGGGTAGGGGTGAGCTTGTCCTTTTGCCAATTCTCAAATATTCTAGACCATGTGCATGATAGGATAGCAGGGGAAACTTTTCACCCAAGAAATCAGTTCTACTATGTAGCAAAACATGGAAATTACAAATATAATCATTTTATTGTGAAAAGATGTGCTTGGTTTAAGTAAATACCAAGATCAATTCTCTATGCTCAAACTTTATTTAATTGAATTTTGTGAATTTTGATATAAGAGAGATTAGTAATCATGCCAGATAAAATCAAGATATTTATTGTGTGAGTGTGCAAGTGAGGGATGCCAAATAAATGCTAATTTTATCCAAAATAAGTTGAAACATATAACTGCAATAATTGTAAGAAAATAATGATTTTGAGAAAGTTTTGAGAATGTTGACTCTCTCTTTATTATGTATATTGTTTTGGTTTCGAAAGAGTCAAGCATATAGTTGTTTTTGGATTTTTATGTTGATTTTTGTTTTAAAGCAAAAGGAACTTTACAAAATAAATGCAATAAATATTTTTGAAGATTTTTGAAGATTTTATGAATGTTTTTGAGGTTTTTGAATAAATTGAAAGAAATACAAGATAATTATTTTGAACAAATATATACATGGATGAAATAATCAAATTTATGCATAATAACGTTTGAGATGTAAAATATTCATGGGTTCTTTAAGTTATTTACCATCTAAGGTAGAAAATTTATATGCTTCTGATTCAAATTTTGCGATAATGATGTATGGTCCAAGCCAGTTGGGCTCAAACTTACCTTTCAGGTCTTTGGTTGCATTTGAATTTTTTTTATTTTCTTTTAGAACAAGATCGCAAATCTCAAAGGATCGATGACGAACTTTCTTATTATATGCTCTTTTAAGCTTGTTTTGGTATGCACGGAGATTCTCTAAAGCATTGATGTGTTTTTCGTCTAGGAGTTCCAGGTGACTGAGTCTGCCAGTGCGATATTCATCTCCTACTTCGGTGTCTTGAAGTAGCAGAGCCAAAGAAGGAACTTCTAATTCAAATGGAAAAACTGCTTCGGCACCATATACCAAAACAAATGGTGAAGTGCCCGTGGGGGTTCGAACACTAGTTCGATAAGCCCACAAGGCTGGATATAATTGAATATGCCAGTCACGACCAGTTTTATTGACTAGTCTTTTGAGAATTTTTATTAGAGTTTTGTTAGAAGCTTCTGCTTGACCATTACCCTGAGGATAATAGGGAGTAGACCAGTGATGTTGAATCTTATATTTTTGACATAATTTTTTAACATCTTTATTTTTGAATGGAGTTCCGTTGTCAGAGATGAGATTTGCAAGAATTCCGAACCTGCAGATGAGTTGATTAAAAATGAATTTAGAGACTTGTGAACCAGTGCAGGAAGCTAAAGGCATAGCTTCAACCCACTTCGTGAAATACTCAATGGCGGTTATGATGAACTTATGTCCATCAGAAGACACAGGATTAATTTTACCAATAATATCCAAGCCCCATTTAGAAAAGGGCCAAGGAGAAGAAATAGCCTGCAGCTCTTGTGCAGGTGCATGGACAAGGTCAACATGTTTTTGACACTTGTCGCAATGGCGCACATATTCATGTGCATCCGTTTCCATGGTAGGCCAAAAGTATCCTATTCGAAGGAGCTTTTTAGCAATGACGCTACCACTAAAGTGTCCTCCACAAGATCCATCGTGGGCTTCACTCAAAGCTGATTTAGACTCTTCTAAATTTAAACATCTTAATAAGATACCTTCAAAAGATCTCCTATATAAAGTATTGCCAATGATTACAAATCGACTTGCTCGTCGACGTAATAACCGATGTTGGTTGCGATTAGAATTAGAAGGGAAAGTCCCATTTTGGAGGAAATAAAATATGTCTGTATACCAGAGTTCAGGAGTGGTTTCCTTGATTAGAAACACATCCAAAGGCTCTAAGCATGACTTATGTGAAGCGGGTTCCTGGAGTCGACGAATGATGATAGTAGCATATTCGTCGTCTAACTCCAAGGGTAGGAGAGATGCAGCGGCAGCCATAGCATCCGCTGCACGGTTGCTAGTTCGAGGAATGGCTTCCAAGGTAACTTGATCAAACAAGGCCATTAGTTGTAAAACATAGGCCTTATATGGGCGAATTTTATCATCTCTGGTCTGATAAACTTCATTAATTTGGTTTATAACCAATTGGGAATCCCCAAAAACTAAGAGGTTTTTAATTTTAAGCACTAAAGTAGCTCGTAATCCAAGGATTAGAGCTTCATACTCAACAATATTTTTGGTGCAAGCAAAGGTTAGTTTGAAGGACAGAGGAATAAGATGTTTTTGCGAAGATATTAAAATAATACCCGCACCAGCCCCACTCATGCATCGGGCTCCATCAAAGTATAAGGACCATTGTTCAACAAGGTCTGCCTCTAATTGAAGGCATTCATCAAGAAACTCGATAATGAGGGGATGAGTAGACTCTAAGGGTGCAGCAGCTAATTGATCTGCTATGATTTGACCCTTAACAGACTTTTGTCCTATGAAGGTGAGATCAAACTTGCTTAGAGCAAGAACCCACTTGGCTGTGCGACCCGATAAATAAGGTCGACTCATGAGATATCTTAAAGGATCATATTTGGCAATGACATATGTTTTTTGGCTAAGCATGTAATGTCATAATTTTTGCGTAGCAAACACGACTGCTAGACATAACTTCTCTAACGCTGTATAGCGGGTTTCATAACTGATGAAGGTGCGGCTAATGTAATAATTAGCACGTTCTTGTTTTTCATCATCAAGCTGAGCTAACATAGCTCCTAAGGCAGAATCTAAAGCATAAATATATAGAAGAAATGGGCGATCAGATTTAGGTGGTGAAAGCACCGGAGGGTTAAGGAGATATTGCTTGAGAAGTTCAAAAGCTTCTCTACATTCTGTGTCCCAATTAAAGGGGACATCCTTCTTAACGAGTTTAATAAAGGGACCAGTTTTGTCCGCCAGCTTATCAATGAAGCGACAGATATCTTGATGTTTACCTTGTAAACTTCGTAATTCAGATATATTAGTGGGTGCGGGCATATCAATGATAGCCGAAATTTTGAGAGGGTCAATTTTGATACCACGTAAAGAAACTAAAACCCCTAATAACTTGCCGAATTTAACTCCAAATATACATTTTGTTGGATTTAATCGAATGAGATATTCTCATAATCGATTAAAAACTTTTCTTAAATCGTCTAAATGATGATCTTCAATAAGAGAGTGCGCTATAATATCATCTACATAATCATGTAGGATATCATGCATCATATCATGAAAAATGTAGGTCATAGCCCGTTGATAAGTTGCATCGACATTCTTTAGGCCAAAGGGCATCACTTTACAGCAAAAGGTACCCCAGGGGGTAATGAAGGCTATTTTAGCCTGGTCTTCAGGAGCTATCTTGATCTGATTATAGTCGAATAATCCGTCCATTAAGGACATCATCCCACTTTCGGCAGTAAAATCAATAATTTGATCCATATTTGGAAGAGGAAAGTCATCTTTAGGGCATGCAGCGTTAATATCTCTGAAATTTGTGCAAACCCTAACTTTGGTGGCTTCTTTCTTGGTGACTGGAACTACATTGGAGATCCATTCAGCATAATCAATAGTTTTTATGAAGATAACATTCAAGAGTTTTTCTAACTCCCCTTTGACTAGCAGATCCACTTTGGGATGCATTTTTCTAAGTTTTTGTTTAACAGGTTTAGCATCCGGATGGACCACTAGATGGTGCATGACTACGGAAGGGTCTAGATTGGGCATATCTTCATATGTCCAAGCGAAGACATCTTCATACTCTTTAAGAAATGCAATGTATTGTTCTTGTTTTTCTTGACTTAGTTCTGCTCCAATGTTGATTATGTGAGGGTTGTCCTCAGTTCCAATATTAATTTTAATGACATTTTCTACCTCCATGTGTAGATATCTTTCAAAATTAGGTGGGGCAGGTGAAACGCCCAACTCTTGTAACTCTTGTAAAGTTAATTTAGATAATTCGTTCTGAGGGTCAGCGGCCTCAAGTTGAGCTATGGTTAGTATAGAACCATCAAAATAAAACCCGTTGTACAACATCTCTTCAACAGAGACATCATGGAAGATATCTCCTTCCAACTCTTCATCGGGGTCAGCAATCATTTCAGGGTATGCTATGGATAGCATGTTGCATGAAAATGATGGATTTTTAAGAGGTAAATCAACATGTCTATCCAAATAGTCTTGGTAGCATATGAGATGATCGTCATCCTCAAAAGGAAAGGGTTGACCCTTACTAGGTAATAGGCCCACACCACATCAGGCAGGCCATGGTTCTACCTCAAAAGGTTATTTCATGCCATTTTGGAAAGGTCCTAAGCCTTTCCATTTATATCCCATTTTAAGCATCATGGGTTTAGCTTTAATATAATCGTTGGTAAAATAGCACCGAGCATATCCATCATGATGGGTTTTGATATTTTGAGGGATTCTTCCCCAGTCATATCCTTTGTACATGAAGGTGCAACTCCCGACTTGGTAAGTACTTCCCATAGGTTGTGGGAGGCCCAAAGTACGAGGAGATGGTGGCAATTGATTTAAAAGGTCAGAATCTTGCATGAAAGCATTCATTTTTTTTATATTAAGGTTGTAGATAAATCTGGTAAAAGATCATCAGAAAGGGCATAAGATGTAGAAGGCTTATTACCTATGTCTTGAGATGTGGAAGGTATGATAAATGTGTCTGAAGGTTTTGAATTTATGGGATTAGAACTTGAAGAATTGGTTGTAGTTTTAAGAAATTTTTGAAGTTCTACAGTAATTTGTTTAGAAGGTGGTTGATCTAGATGGGAAGATGAAGTTAATGGAGGGGGAATAGATGAAATGATGGGTTTATATCTCATAGTTTTAGATGAAGAAGAAGTAGGATATGTGGATGACAGAGTAGGGCAAAATTGCACTCCAACTGGTTCTGCCAACGCACACATATCAAAAGGTCTAGGGTCACCATGAATAGTGACCAACTAATTTTTAAACTCAAACTTAACACATTGGTGTAAAGTTGATGGGACTGCTCGCATGGCGTTAATACAAGGGTGACCCAAAAGTATATTGTACGATGCTGGGCAATGTACAATAAACACAGTTGTCTCAAGGGTTCTAGGACCAACTTGCAATGGGAGGGTAATGACTCCACACGTTTCTTGTGTTTCATCATTAAAGGCTTTGATAATCATATCAGTCTTCTTCATTTCATCACTTCTAAAACCAAATCGTTGGTAGAAGTCAAAGGTGCAGATGTTTAGATATGAGCCATTATCAATCAAGACTCATTTGATAGCTACATCCCCAATTAAAGTCGTAATATACAAGGGATTATCCTTGTGTAAACTGTGTTGTGGGATATCTTTATCCCGAAAGTCAATACAATCAATCTCTCGTGTGATGATAGTATTGGCCATAGCTTCGGGTTGGATGTTTTGAGGTACCATCATCTGGCTCAAAGTAAGCATCAATTCATCCCTATGGGTGGGGGAGGATCTTAATAAATCTAAAAAGGAGATTCTGGCGGTGGTATTAGACAATTGCTCATTAATGTTGTAAGGGGGTTTAGTTTGAACAATAGGAGCATGATTTCCTTTATTAGGATTTTTTAGAACAAATGGAGTTGATCCATCATTCTGGTTTGGTTCTTGTTGGGGATTTTGAGCTTGTTGTCGAGTGACGACTCCGATGGTACCTACAATGTTATAGTGACGACGTTGAAACGGTCTCGATTGAGAATTTATGGCTTGTTCATAAGGAAGGACTTCATTAGAAGAAGGTCGAGTAGTGACTCTTCTGGGAAATGGTTCTTCTGGAACATTAGCATCCGTGATAGGTTGAATAGGATCTGATTCGTTTTCAGAACTATTTGATTGAATGGTGTCTACTTCACTCTCACTATCTGACTCTATATCTCTAGAATCAGAAGTTTGAAAATTATGTAAGGGCCTGGTTGTAACCAGGGATAAGGTTGTGTCGAATGTGTGAGAGTCCTGAATAGGTAATTGCCCGCTAATGGTTCCTACATATCGGGTAGGAGGGGGAACATTGTGATGTTCAATTTGATTGGCTACCTCTTTACCATGTCTTGGTAAAGGGTGTTGAAATATGTCTAAAGTTTGATTGGCATTCTAATTTTGATTTCAGGGAACAGTCTTTTGGGTATTATTAGGAGGGTTTTGTTTAGGTTGGAAGGCTTGCACTTCCATTTTATTATTGTCAATCAAATATTGTATTTTATGTTTCAATATCTTACAAGCATTGGTAGAATGTCCAGGACCTCTATGAAAATCACAATGCAAATCAGCTCTATATCCGGGTATGCTTGGGTCAGGCTCCCGGATAGCTGGCAGTTGGATTAAACCTCTTTCAAGAAGTTGAGGTAAAATAGTTGATAAAGGTTGGTTTAATCTAGTGAACTCTCGAGGAGGCTTATTAGGAGGTTTCAAGATGAATTTTTTTGTTGTTTTTGTTGCATTGACATTAGCAACATTTATGCTATCAGTGACTCCATCACCGACAACCTTGTTTGTTTTTATATTGATTTCTAGATGTTTTCTCATCATCCTTCTTTCTAATTTGGCCTCTCCTAATGAGGGCATCTTCTACTCTTCGAGCTAAGTCTATAGCTTGATCGAAGGTAGTCAAAGTAGTTGTTGATAGCTCATAAGAAAGTTGTTCTTGTAAATTGTTAATGAAAATGTCTAACATTTCCCTATAGGGTAGCACAAAGTGCAGTTTTCCTATCAATTGTCTCCATCTTTCTAAGAAATCAGCAAAACATTCATCTTTATCTTGTTTTAAATTGTATAGGTCTTTAATAGTTACATGCCTCTCGATGTAGGCACTAAATTGATGAACAAATGACTCAGCTGTTTCTTCAAAGTTTCTTAAGGAATGAGTGGGCAATTGATAATACCACTCTAACGCCATTCCACCTAAACTTTTGGGGAACATTTTTAGTAATAGCAAGTCGTTATGCGATATGTCGTGACATGCTATCCTAAACATGCGAAGATGTTCTATGGGATCTTCGATTCCTTTATAGATAGGCAGGACGGGCATGGGAAAATGTTTAGGGTATGGTTGAGCTACCACTATGGGATCCAATGGTTGGCTACAAATATCTCAATAATTATACGAGGGACGGTAGGGATCTATCTGGTCCATACGTGAAGCCAATTGTTTCACCATAGCTTCCAAACTACTAGTTTGCCCCCCATATTGATTCGGTGGGGCATTGACATAAGTGTTATGGGCGTAGGATGGAGGAACATGCAGATTAGATGCCATGTTACTATTGTGTAAAATATTGGTAGGAAAAATATTATGGAGGGGTTTTGAAGTTGGATTGTGTTGTATTGTAGATTGTTGAAAGTTTGTATTTGGCTTTGTTTTAGATTTTTGTCTATTTAAAGCATTTTTCTCAATAGTTTGGAGGAAGGAAGTAGTGAAGGGAATTTTCTTTTGTGCGGGAGTGATTTTAGGTTGAGTAACAGGTTGCTTAGGAGGTTGGGTGACCTGTTGTTTGGTCATGGCTTGGGCTATAGTGACCATATTCGCATTAGATGATCCACCCTTATCACTTTCTTGATCAATGAAATACAAGGGATTAGTTTGCATATCAAGCGCCCGTTCTAAGGCTGTTTGAGCATCACTAATTTCCCCTTTATCAATACGGACTGCCACATTAAGGACGTCGATATGTTGATTAAGAAATTTTTGAAAATGTTCTGCGTTGTCAAAAGTAATGCCTCCATTTGGAGCTATTCTAGGGGACAAAGATTCTTTAACACTTCCTTCTTGTTCCTTATCTTCACCTAAGTCTTCATCTGATTGACCTAGAGTTTCACCTTTCGGATTTGTATCTCCAAGAAGGACATTTGGGTTTTCAGTTGTATTTTGTAGCCAATCTTCTCCTTCTCCTAAAATTTCTTTACCATTCCTAAGTTTAGTCATGGTGCTAAGTTTTGATTTCAGTAAATATATATATATTTATATATATATATGCAACAAATTAAAATGTATATATTTATATATACCTAATGCAATATTGTAAATGAAATGTTTAAGTTTTTTTTTTTACTATGTTTTTTGATTTTTTGATTTTGATTTTTAGTTTTTTAGTTTTTCTTTGAAACAATATAATAAAGACAGCAAATGAAACAATAAATGCACACAATAATAATAAGGCTGAAAGTAGATGAACTAATCTTCTATGAATAATTTATGAATATCATTAATAGGTTCAAGTCGTTCAGGGGTCATGAAATGTTCTTCTTCAAATTGAAAGTTTTCTTTTAAGAATTTGATGAAAAGGGCTATGGTGATGTTGTCTGTCTCAGATCTTTGGTTGATAAAAGTAAAGCTCATGGCAATACTCTCGATATAGCACAGCTCACGGAACTCTAATCCATCTTTCCCTATCTGTGAGAACAACTTCTTGGTCCTCTACAAGGCCTAGGAATCGGTGTACAATGTCTGCATTCTCGAGGTATTCCTCGAAGCTGAACAACTCTGAAGATACTAAAGCTCTCCTATAGGCTAACCACCTATGGCAAGCTCTTTGAAGTTCATGATAGAACACTAATTGATGAGGATCCAGGATTCTATCCAAGACTAGCCTCTTAATCTGTTTAAGTTGTGTGGACCTAGATGAAATGATACTAAGTCTCCTGATAAGCTCATCCCACAAGGATTGATTTCTACTTGCTTCAGGGACACTAAGGACATAATTAACTTCTATGGCCGCTAATTGGTTTACTACGTTTATAATAACTGCTAACCTCTTTTTAGGATCTACCATCTAAACATGATTTTGAACCTTAAATGTTTTAAAATGCATCTAAGTTTTAGTTCTAATTTTTTTTTTTTTTGTCTTTGTTTGTTTTTGTTCAAAAGGTTATGATGCATTCACGTCGGGTTCACCAAAATGTATCGCTCCAAATTTTTCGCACCCTTACCTTCAGGCTATTGGATCCGTGCCCGAAAGGAGGATGGGAAAAGGATGGTGCGGTACCTCGGACGAGAGGACTTTGCGAAGGTCCCGCCTCTCAAGGGAGGTGCATTTTGGTGATTTTTCGACGGATGGTGGGTTCACCAGGAAACATTTGATGACAGTTTCCACGCCTAGGTTTTGGGAATGAGTTTTGATGAGTTCGTTTTATTTTTAAACATTCATCCTAGGTTTGGCCGAATGATTCTAACTTAAACTACATGAAAATGCAATTTAAATGCATACAACAAACAGAAATGAAAATAGAAACAGAGAATTTGCAGGAGGCCAATGAAGATTACCTGATCCGGAAGTCTGATGGAGTTTCTAAAGCTTGAAGCAGTCTGGATCGTCTGCAATTCAACAGAATCACCTTCAATTTGATAAAATCGTCTAAACTGACAGGATCGTCTGCAATCTGACGAATTCGTCAGACGAATTCATCAGAAACCTGCAAAACAGCAAACAGATGCGAAATACAAGAAATTCTATTTTGCAAACAGGGGCAAACTATATGAAACAATAATAGGAGTATTTGAACAATATGCAAGAACAAAAGTAAATGCAAATAACTGTGTTTAGATAGCAGAATATGATCTTAATATGCAAACTAGACAAAATGGGTGAACTCCAAATGCAATATAGTATAAAAACTGAATAAAAAATCTAATTTATAGCATAAAATGATAGAAAAAAGAGACAGAAGAGCAAACTCCAGGCACTGATTGCCTCGATGTGTGCTGCAGTCGAAATCGTCTCGCATCAGTACGAGATCGTCTCGAATTTGACGAGATCGCCTCCGATCTTGACAGGTTCGTCGACTGCGATAGGTGCTGGCTCCGGTTGAAAACCAGTGGTATACCTACAATGAAATGACTATATGACTAATGCAAAATATGAATTACGATGTTTTAGAGCATAAGGGTTCAATTTGCATAAAAATTCAGCCAGGGGTTGGGGAGGGAAAAGTCTTAGAGTTAAATAGGCATAGGATAGTTGTTGGGAGGTTGGAGATCATCCCAATTTGGGAGATATCCAATGGGGGAAGGGTCCCAATGGTGCAGACGCGCTTCTGCCCGAATTAGAGACCCGTTGGAATGGATTCCAACTATGCAAATTTAGTTTTGCGATGAAATCGTCAAATCTAGGGCGATATCGTCTGATCGGAGATGATATCGTAAAACGGTCAAAACAACTGCTAAAAATGGCGTGGAAAAGGAGGAAACGGGTTTCTTTGCGGTTTACGGGCGGTTTGGGAGGTTAAATTTGAATTTAAATTTATTTACTAAGGTGAATGTAATTATTCCAATTTTATTGCACCAATTTTAGGGTGCTACACTGCTACTACCTTCTTGGATTTTGTTTTAGGTTCTTCAATTTGTTTCTCTACAACCACTTCTTAATTGTCCTTGGATCCTTGATCCTGAAGTTGATAAATATCCTGTAATGTTATCTTATTTTTTTTGCACCATAAATTCATAAAATTATTTTGCACATTAATGTTAACAATACCCAAAGAATCTAACCAAGGATAACCAATAATAATATCCTCATCATTCATATCAATAGCATGAAAATTTGAATGTAAAATATATTTATCCATGGTGATCTTCAAATCTTCAAAAATTTGAACATGCTCACCCTTCAGCTGTGTGTCCTTAATTTTTGTTGCTTGAACTTGGAACCTCTTAGCCAAAGTAATATTAATAAAATTATATCTGCTACTAGGTTCAATGGAAATAATAATATGTTCCTTTTGAATGCTTCTATGAACTTGTAAAATAGAATTTTTAGATGAATATAAACCATTTTGATCATTCTATTGCTTTTGAATATCCAAATACATGGCTTCATTCTTCTCACTGTCTTCCTTAATATTTTTCTCTTTCTCCTTCCTGAGTAATTTTATTTTTTTTTCATAGTCTTCATTTCGTTTCTTGAAAACTTCCCATTCTCATTTCATTTCATTTTTCTCATTTTAAATTTCATGTAGTTTCTTTTCAAGGCCTTTGATGACATCCATCAAGCTATCTATATTTTTATTCCTTCCCTCAATATATCTCTTGCAAACATCTAACTTTATTTGTAATTGAATATGTTCCCATTTACTCAAGAATGTTGGTTCTATTTCACTCCAAGTGCACAAGGGATTATCCCTAATAAATCTTTCTACCCATTGCAAGAATTCCCCCCCCAAAAAATCTTAAAGCAATAGCGTAACATGACTTCACCATGTTGAGATTTTACTATTTTCAACCACTCTCTCACATCAATAACATTTCCTTCAAAAGAATTTTGTAGTTCCATAGTTTATGCCCTAATGCAAACTAGGGTTTTATGAAAATTATATATCCCCACTGATTTGAAGCTAAAATTCCACACAAACAACTAGATTTGCATTTTTTCTTCCAAAAAAAATAAATTGCAACTAATTTGCTTACCCGAACTAAATTTCATCTTCCAAAAAATTCAAGATTTGAAAATTCATCGCTGCCCTTGTTACATATGGCTAACTTTAAAAGGTCGTATCTCCCTCAATACATCTCAGATTTATTTATATGACCGCTCATTTTAAAGATCCAAAACTTTTGCACAATATGATCCAAGAATCACTTGAATCAAATAAATTTGCATAGATATATGGCTCCTGAAAGATGAAATGTTTTTCCAAAAAATATTTTCCCTAATTTTAAAATTTTACAAAAATTCCCACTTTGCCAAAATTGTTGCTCTGATACCACTTGCTACAGAACTATTATTATTATTAACATAAATTATTCACCAATATGCAAAAATATCAAATCATTCATCCACAATACATTATCCACAATAACAATCCATAAATGAGAGAGATAGATAATACCCTTAAGGTAGGGAAACACCAATAATAATCTTTAAGGAAGGAATAACTCCACAAGATCTCCCAAGGTGAGAGGCCACTTCATGGGCATAGATGATTACATAATATTATTCTCCAATGATGATTACAATGACAAATATCTCTTATTTATATATCCATATTCTTATTCTACTTTGGGAAGCCTACTACTAATATGATATAATATTATAATACAATCAAAATTGGGTTATGGGTGGCCCATGCCAACCCTTATACAATATAATAATATATCCCCAATTATCTATTCCTAGGTACCCTACCATGCCACCCTCACAAATATTTAGTCATATTCCTTCATATGACCACTCATTTTAAAGCTCTTAAAATTCAACATGAACTGATCCAAGAATCATCTAAATCGTATAAACTTTCACAGAGATATAGCTCCTGAAATATGAGACATTTTTCTAAAAAAAACCCTAATTTTATAATTCCACAAAAAAAGTCCCCACTTTTTCCAAATCGCTGCTCCTGAGAAACATGCCCTAGATCTACAAAAACAAACCTACTTTGCCCAAATCATCACTCTGATACCACTTGTTAAGAACCTCCTTTTCTCAACCACATAAATCATTAACAAATTGTAGATATATTGCATAATAGCCACAATGAATGATCCACATAATGTAAAACAAGACAAATATAGAAATTACTGCAATGTATTCAAAACATAAGCAAACCCTTGAGGTAGGGCAACACCATACAATACTCCTTTTGGAAGGAAGCCACTCCACAAGATCTTCAACTCCACGAGCCAAGACTTCTACAATATAATTCTCTTCATGATGATTACAATGACCAATATCTCTTCTTTATATACCCATCTTCTAATTCTACTTTGGGGAGCCCACTATTAATATAATATTATATTATAATATAATATAATATTATAATACAATCAATCTTGGGTTATGTGTGGCCCATGCCAACCCTTATACAATATAATAATATATCCCCAAATATCTATTTCTAGGTACCCCAACATTACAATAATATAATATTAAATACTTATATTGGGTACTTAACATTCCATCCCCCTTACAAATGTTTCGTCCTCAAAACATATGAAGAAACAAGATAATATGATTTTCCAAGCAATGTTAGCAACTGGTACCAATCTCGATCATCCATCCATCCTAGTGAAACACGTTGATGTTGGTATGCCATTTTACCACTTGAGTATCCAAATCTGCTTCGTTGGCTCCATGCTTCTGCTACTATATTTTGATAATTTGAATGATGGGTCCACTTGTTCCTTGATGCTGATGAACCATTCTGAAAACCAGGATCACTATGCTTTCTCTTCCAAACACTGCCATACTTGATGCCCTTCTGATTCCATGTAGAACCATAATATTGTTGCCTTGAGCCATGCCTCCAATATTGTTGCTGCTCATGGTGGTGTGGATGGCGATATGGTGTCACCTTAACTTGATGTTCTACCTTCTTTGACTCCTCAACATTTGGCTCCACTATTTTAAAATCTTCTACACATTGTTCTTTCATGTTCCCTTTGTTTGGTGTGTCCTTGTGCTCTTCTATCAAAGTTTTCTTTGACTCAGCTACTATTATTTCCATGGACTCAATTGCTGTTGCTTCTTCCATGGACTCTGTTGCTGCTGCTGCCTTTTTGGATTCTATTTCAGGTTCTTCTATTTGATCTTCAAGTTGTTCCTCTGCAACCACTTCTTGTTTTTCCTTGGATCCTTGCTCCTGAAGCTGAGAAATATCCTGTAATGTTATCTTCTTTTTTTGTACCATAACTTCATAAACTTCTTTTGCACATTAATGTTAACAGTACCCAAAGAATCTAACCAAGGATAACCAAGAATAATATCCTCATCATTCATCTCAATAGCATGAAAATTTGAATGTAAAACATATTTATCCATGGTGATCTTCAAATCTTCAAAAATCTGAACATGCTCACCCTTCAGCTGTGTGTCCTTAATTTTTGTTGCTTGAACCTGCAACCTCTTAGCCAAAGCAATATTAATAAAATTATATCTGCTACTAGGGTCAATGGAAATAATAACCTGTTCCTTTTGAATGCTTCCATGAACCTGTAAAATAGAATTTTTAGATGAATGTAAACCCTTTTGATCCTTCTCTTGCTTTTGAATATCCAAATACGTGGCTTCATTCTTCTCACTATCTTCCTTAATATTTTTCTCTTTCTCCTTCTTGAGTAATTTTATTTCTTTTTCATAGTCTTCATTCTGTTTCTTGAAAACTTCCCATTCTCCTTTCATTTCATTTCGCTCATTTTGAATTCCCTGTAGTTTCTTTTCAAGGTCTTTGATGACATCCATCAAGCTATCTATCTTTTTATTCCTTCCCTCAATATCTCTCTTGCAAACATCTAACTTTCTTTGTAATTGAATATGTTCCCATTTACTCAAGAATGTTGGTTCTATTTCACTCCAAGTGCACAAGGGATTATCCCTAATAAAGCTTTCTACCCATTGCAAGACTTCCCCCCCAAAAAAACTCTTAAAGCAACAACGTAACATGACTTCACCATGTTGAGATTTTACTATTTTCAACCACTCTCTCACATCAATAACATTTCCTTCAAAAAAATTTTGTAGTTCCATAGTTGATGCCCTAATGCAAACTAGGGTTTTATGAAAATTATATCTCCCCACTGATTTGAAGCTAAAATTCCACACAAACAACTAGATCTGCAATTTTTCTTCCAAAAAAATAAATTGCAACTGATTTGCTTACCCGAACTAAATTTTGTCTTCCAAAAAATTCACGATTTGAAAATTCATCACTGCCCTTATTTCGGATGACTGACTTCAAAAGGTCGTATCTCCCTCAATACTACTCGGATTCCTTCATATGACCACTCATTTTAAAGCTCTTCAAATTCTGCATGAACTGATCCAAGAATCGTCTAAATCGGATAAAATTTCATAGAGATATAGCTCCTGAAAGATGAGACATTTTTCCAGAAAAAACCCTAATTCTGCAATTCCACAAAAAAATCCCCACTTTTTCCAAATCATTGCTCCTGAGAAACGTGCCCTAGCTCTGCAAAAACAAACCCACTTTGCCCAAATCGTTGCTCTGATACCACTTGTTAAGAACCTCCTTTTCTCAACCACATAAATCATTAACAAATTGTAGATATATTGCATAACAACCACAATGAATGATCCACATAATGTAAAACAAGACAAATATGGAAATTACTGCAATGTATTCAAAACATAAGCAAACCCTTGAGGTAGGGCAACACCATACAATACTCCTTTTGGAAGGAAGCCACTCCACAAGATCTTCAACTCCATGAGCCAAGACTTCTACAATATAATTCTCTTCATGATGATTACAATGACCAATATCTCTTCTTTATATACCCATCTTCTAATTCTACTTTGGGGAGCCCACTATTAATATAATATTATATTATAATATAATATAATATTATAATACAATCAATCTTGGGTTATGTGTGGCCCATGCCAACCCTTATACAATATAATAATATATCCCCAAATATCTATTTCTAGGTACCCCAACATTACAATAATATAATATTAAATACTTATATTGGGTACTTAACACTCATGTTCAAATTATCTCCCACTATTGGAACAACCATTGGTTCAGAGTGGAAGAGCTAGGCGAACCCCCCATTGGGATTTAAGTGGTGTACCCTAGTCTCTTTTTGAGAAAATCATGTTTGGCATGGGTGTTCTTGGTTTCCACTATGGATGAGTCCCCTCATTCTAAATAAAAAACAAGAGCAAGAAAGCAAGAGCGACAACAAATCTAAACACACTGAAACCAGTTTTAGGACACATATTTAATCCATAAAAAAATATATATATTGTCTGCTTTGTGTGTTTCTTTTTTATTTAGGACCAAAAACTAATCCAAAATTCTATACTTTTTGATTTTGCATCCAACGGATCGAGAATCATGCAAATTGGAGCTATAACGAAAAATTTATTTTGGTTTTATTTTTACTCTATTTTCGAAGCTAAATATAGGGAAAAACTACACTGAAACAATCATAAAGTGGGCTAGACAACTCCAAAAACATCCAAATTTGTTTTTTTGTCTTAGTTAGGCCTTGGGGCACCTCTCACAAAAATTTTGAGTTCTAACTATTCACGGTTTAAAAATTCCTAAAAGTGGGCATTTCCCCACGAACCCCGATTGGTCGATTATTTCAAAAATAATAAATTTTGACCCAAAATTCAAATTTTGGAGTTATAGCTCATTGTTATCAGTACGACACACTGATAATTTTGATATATGATATCCACAATCTTTTTCGGAAGTCAAAAAATTTATAACAAAAATTATGGTCGGGAGACCTCCCATGGTGAGCAAGACCTTCAATCTAGAGAGGGAATCAGGTTCCATACCCATGACATATCATTACACTAAGAGTTCAAATCAGCCCAATGAGGAGCGAGATAGAGGGAAGAGAGTTGCCAACCTTGTTGTGCAATTCGAAGTAGACAAGAACCCTCACACAGAGTTGCGAAGTCATAGACCCAGCACAACAAACCAATCAAATCAGTCATATGGATCACATGCAATTCAGAGAGAACACATGCTCCAATATCAATTGGAGGAATTGGATCAAATTTATTTGAGGCCAAATCCTAGAACCATAGCCATAGAACATTCTACATTTGGAATTTCACGTGTAGCATCCGACTATAGGGACACTTATCAACATATAGAATACATAGAGAAAGTTACACTAGCTAGACAAAGTAGAGAAATAGTGAAAACCTCTTCGAGAGACCTACGAATCAGAACTACACAAACATTATTATATAGATATGAACCTTCTTTAACAATGTAATCTGACTATGTGCCATGGTTAGAAAATGCATTATGTAAAGAATGAGAGCTAGTGGAAGCTCTCGAGCATGACAAACAAAGAGAAAGGCTTTTGCACCAACATGAGCAGCATTTAAGAGAACAAGCTAAGCATCTAGCTCATATCAACCTACAAACAAATGATAATGATCACCAAATAGATAAACATGCTGACTCACCAAAATAATGGTGCATTAGGCAAGAAGAAAGCCCACAATGAAACCACCACTCAAATCATGAGAAAAATAAAATTTGTGGGGAAATGGTAAACATGATAAATCAGGATCAAACACATCTTGAATCCCCTCGTATGAGGGAAGAGAATAGAACAAGTCAAGTGGATAAAGGGTTACCTACATTACCATCATGATTGGGCATGCAAGAAGATGAACTCCTTGCCTCAAATGCATTCTAGGCACTCACTAAAAATATCAAATCCTTTGAGAAGAAAGATAAGACTGAGCACCGACCAACATTGAGTAAAATACACAACCAGCCATTGTGCCTGTCAATCCCTAGCCCCACATATCCTAAGAACTTTGAGATGCCTAGGTTAGAAAAATTTAAGGGTGAAGAGGATGCACAAGAGCATGTTGCCAACTTCATCAATGCATATTTTCATCTTGAATACAGTGATGCTCTTATGTTAAGAACCTTCATTATGACATTTTCGGGTGCTTCCACTCAATGGTTCAACCAACTACCCAAGCACAACATATCCAATTTTTAACAACTAGTGAATGCATTCTTAAAAAATTTCTCTTTTGGTGCTAAGAAGAAGGTGAATATCTCATACCTGGCCAACCTAAAGCAGTATGATGATGAGTCGGTCATGAATTATGGGGATAGATGGAGAAAAATCATGGCAAATGTATCATTTTATGTCTTGATCAAAGAGCTAATCCAAATGTTCACAAAAAGCTGCACAAAGCACATCTCATTACTATTACAACTACAACAATATGATACATTCGAATAAGCCTTGTCTCAAGCTAATTTTATTGAATATATAAAGCTGGAAGAAGAAGACCTAAATCTTTGTAGCGATAAAGAATAGAATGAGATCACACAACATCAACCACAATAGACCAAACCTACGCATGTCAACCATATTGTGCTAAACGTTCCAAAAGTAGCACAAAACCAACAACAAGAGAACTATCAGGCTCAACCTCCTCCTACACATTACAACCAGTGCAAAAATAATCAAGGTAGGGGCAAATAGAAACAATCCCATCACAACTATACACCATTGCCTAAATCTTTGGCATCAATTTTCAACCACCTTTGGGAGGCCAAGGTTCTAAACTTGCCTAAGGAGCACATCTTGGATCATAATTTCCCCAAACCTAAGGGGTATAGGGAAGATCTCTATTGCATTTACCATCAGTAAAATGGCCATGATATCCAGGATTATGTTGCATTCAAGAATGTAGTGTAGGATATGTTGGATAAGAATGAATTGCAGGGCATCGACATATTCAAAAATTCTCCTCCCAATCATGGGACAAACAATAATAAATTTGAGCACTTCAACAAGGTGCATATAGCCCTACCTAATGAGGGCTTTATTGGTATGATCAATACTACAACAAGAAGCAAAATATGCCTTTATCAGCCCCACATATAGAAGAGATCAAATAAATTTGATAATCTATCATGGTCCACACCAACAATGAGTTCAATTCACTTACAAAAGGACCTTGTGATTACCTTTCATAGATAGGAGATTAAGGCAATCTCTTAGGATGAATCTGATCCTTCGCTACACATCATAGCAAGCATCAATCAGATTCCATAAAAGAGAGTCTTGATTGACATTGGGTCATCTATCAACATCATCACAACTACAACCTTAAAGCATTTAAATTTACCATCTTCAAGCATTATGGACTCAACATTCACATTGAGAGCCTTCAATGATGCCACTTCCTCAACAATTGGCACAGTAATCCTACCTATATAGGTTGGGGTAAATATAATACCTACATTGTACCA
This sequence comes from Wollemia nobilis, assembly GCA_028583015.1. Lineage (NCBI taxonomy): Eukaryota > Viridiplantae > Streptophyta > Pinopsida > Araucariales > Araucariaceae > Wollemia > Wollemia nobilis. The sequence continues at coordinate 6,088,396 of JAQPPZ010017129.1, forward strand.
TATTATGGGGGGTGAGAGGTAGTATAACATATTGCTAGGTAGACCATGGATGAGAGATATGGAATGCATACCTTCCATAGTGCACCAAAACATAAAATTTATACACCAAGGACAAGTGTATGTGGTCCCCATGATCCTGAGCCATTCAAGTATTACAAGAAGTTTAATGAGACACAAGAAAAATTACCTTCTCAAAAGTTTGTGGTAATGGTCAATAGCAAGGCAGAGGACCGAGTTACTCTAAAGTAGATAAAAAAATATGTGGAGCAATCAGATGTTGCCTCCTCATTTAAGGGATCAAAACCATTGGCTTTAGTCACTCCTGATTCACTTCTCATGTTGCCTCATCAAGAGCAAAAATAAGCACTCCCTCTACATCAGATTGGGGATACTCAATTTGACATAGTTCAACACAACCAAGTAAGACAAAAACATGAATTGAGTCAAAAATATGAGGATGTGGATACCACTATCGAAATGGGTCATCATGAATCCTCCACATCAACTCAAATGAATGAAATCAATGACTTAGAGTTACCTTGTAGATCTTTAGCACCTAGTATTTTGCCTCCTTTAGTAGACAATGGTATTTCAAACCAATCACTAGAAATACACATGGGAGCCTTATCAGTATTGGAGCATATGCAAAATCACCTCTATAATATAGAGGCCCAAATGGATAAAAAAATGAGGCATTGCACTTTATCATGAACTAGCTTGAGAGCATAGAATTATTGAATCCACCCTCATCTGAGATCAAACCACCTCCTGTGCATCCACAAGAAAAGCCTCAACTAGAGTAAACGTCGATTCGACCACCTCAAAAGTTGAACAAGTATCCCCCATTGCCTAAGCTTGCGGTGTCAGTTTTCAATCGATTATATATTGTAGAGGCTATTACCTTACCTGAGGTGCAAAAATTAGATCCAAATTGCCTAAAATATCAAGGACGCGATGAGGAGTCATACCATCTATATCATAGGTAAAATGGTCATGATATTCAATCATGTCGGGGTTTCAAAGCCATAATACACAACATGCTCAACAAAAAGCAACTTCAAATTATCAACCAACGAGTGACCATAGTCAGTAATCCACCCATTGCACCCAAAAAACAAGAGGAGCCCCCAAATACAACAATTGAAATACCTATGGCTTAATCTGGTTACCAAGCTAGACCAGAGCATGCTAAACGCTCAAAACAACAACGTATTTGGACTCATTTAAACGAGTCTATGTCAAACATCTTTCAAAAGTTGTAGGAAGTTAAGGTCATCACCTTACCTGACATAAAACCTTCAAATCCAAATAGATCTAAACCTAAGGGTTATAGGGAGGACCATTATTGTCTCTATTGTCGAGTGCAGGGCCATGGCATTTATGATTGCCAAGTATTCAGAAATATAGTGTAGGATCTCATAGATAGTGGGGATTTTACCATGAATGGTTCATCCATAGTACCTCAACCTTACAAAATAGAGGCCACATCATCCCGATTGAGATCCAAGGTCATTCGCAGCCTCGTAGGCCTAACTAGCTACCTCAACGAGTGATCACATTAAAAATTACTACTACAACTTTATTTCAAAATTTGTACGAGGTAAACGCATTTGTGTTGCCCGAGGTCAAGCAAAGAGAGCCCAAGCATGTATCCACTAATGAAAGCATCCATTATATATACCATCGTATATACGGGTATGACATTTGTGACTACAATTCATTTCAAAAGGTTTTCCAAGGTCTATTAGAACGAAATGAGCTCCACGCAGATGGTTCACTCATTTCATATCATCAAGGCAGAGGCACCCACAGAGGTCTATTCCCCAATTGGAATATTTGATTTCTATCACTCTCCCTAAGCAATATGATTACATTGTAGTGGAAAGCATATGCAATGGGGGTTGTTGTGGGCCAAACAAGGTTAACTTTTTCCTACTTTTGTCACATGCCCGTGCATTTAATTATCAACCCAGGGAGCTTCGTAAACTTGCGAAGAGTCTGAATAAGATTGCTTACAATACCACTTGAGATGAATCCGCTAATCCTACTATTGGGGGGTGTTTTCAAAATGGTTGTCAATCATTCGTGCACTCCTCAATAATTTACGTAAGAAGAAAATAATTAAATCTACGAAAATGAAACATTCACACATTCCTGAAAATGAATCTACTGCAAATACTGGGAATAGTAATGAGGTAAACGATCTTTCAAAAGCAATAGACTAATCTAGAAAATAGAAGTAAAGTGGGGAAGAAATACTGGCTTGGAGTGGGCCCAGGCTCCAGCAGCTTCCTCCCAGCTGAACACGCGCTAGAACTCTTAGAACTGTAATATATTTATCAAAGTGTTACAATATTTATCTATCTCTGTATCTCTATATGAATCTATATCAATCTATATATCTCAGAACGGTCTGCACATGTTTATATAACACACCCATAGAACTTCTGTTACAAAGAGGTTACAACAGTCGATTCATCCCAGACTAAATTAAGACAATCTGGTGAATGCAATCGACGTCTGCTTAAAACTGGCATTTGGTTCTAACGGTGGCGTGTTCGCTGATTGGTTCGTGCTTCACCTGGCATTGGTAAGATGCTTTCATACATTGGTGCGATCTTCGATTTAGCTCTACATGACGTAGAGTTGGAACTGCACCAGCCGTTGCTGTCCACGTCATATAAATCTGGTCAATGGGCGAAGAACAGAGGTGCCTTCCTTATGAGGAAGGCGCCTAAGTATATCGGGTGCCTTCCCTATGCGAAAGGTATCTTATTGTCATGGTGCCTTCCTAGAAGAGGAAGGTGCTTACCTTCTATTGGTGCCTTCCTGTAGGAGGAAGGTGCTTGCCTTCTAGTGGTGCCTTCCTTATGGGAGGAAGGCGCTCGCCTTCTGTGAGGAAGGCGCGTCTTCTAGTGGCACCTTCCTTATGGGAGGAAGGCGCTTTGCCTATCATGGTGCCTTCCCGTCGGTGCCTTCCTTATGAGAGGAAGGCACTTCCTTCCTTTTGGCGCCTTCCTGGAGGAGGAAGGTGCTTCTCTTTCCTTGGTGCCTTCCTGGAAGAGGAAGGCGCCTACGTTCTCTTGGCGCCTTCCTGGAAGAGGAAGGCGCCTATGTTCTCTTGGCGCCTTCCTGGAAGAGGAAGGCGCCTATGTTCTCTGCATTGACCCTCAAAGAAACAAAGTGCCAGGTCCATCAAAAGACCTCGACTGATCCAAATCTAACTAAACCAACTGCAATTCCACAAAACACACTGAAAACACACAAATTAGATAACATGCATAATTTCATCAAATATCTATATAATCATTTATAAAAGTATGCAATCCTTATTATACAGCCGCATAATGATCAAGAAAATGTGTACAAAATATGAGCATTTCTGGTGCTCATCATCCCCCCATGCCTAACATATGCCACGCCCTCATGGCATCAAAACTATAGGTAGCCCGGTTGATCCTTCATCATTGCCATTTCTTGGAGGGTTCGGCTGCCCCTACGGCCCGAGTCTGTCTCTTCTGCATACTGGCATCTGAAGGTGTGGCTCACCTTTTCCTATGTGGAACTGAGGGTGCGGCTGTCGATTGTCCCTTTCTCATTCTGGCCGCTACTAGCGGTGATCTAGCTAGCATCATCTCTGTTGACTGGAATGCAGCTTCGACAGCTTGCCAGAGGTCAGCGTCTGGAGGTCTGACCGCTGCCAGAGGGATATCTAAATTATCCCCCCTAGAAGGTACTACTTGGGCCTTGTATAATCTAGCCACTTTAGGAGTAAGCCCTACATTCTCCTTTGCAATGGCAGTGGCCTCCAATTGGGGGCCATATACCCCCCATCATTCCAAATACCTCCTCATCATGGAGGGTCATCCCTAGGATGAACCGTAAATATCCCAGAACTGGTTGTCCTCTATCGGATTAACGCAGATGCCAGAGTCTCCTCTCATCCTCGAGGCTGCCTTCCTAGCCTCTTTGGCTACTTTCATCTCCTTGAGCAGTCATTCGAACTATTTTTGCCTTTCGATGAATGGTTGCATATCCCACTCATCCTCTTCTAGCTCGATGAAGGTCACCTTCGCCTTCTTTCGAGCCGTCCTGGGCCTTTTTCCTCTGGCCTCTACGGAAAATGTGGTGGCTCGAATAGGGGTCTTCTCTTTCTCCCTAGGGGACGTCTCCTCACTCCGAGGGGTCTGCTCTAGAGCATTCTCATCATTCTGTGCTGCTATCTCTGGGGGTGATCCTTCGTTCTCCTGTCTGTCCGGTGTCGACCCCTCAGGCTCTTCTCCTTCTTCAGGTCTAGGGAGTTCCTCCTTATCCTCTGGTCCTGTCTGCTATTGGAGGCCCTCGCCCTGCTCTGTATCACTTAGGATGATGATAGGGGGTATTGTGGGACTTCTCTCCCCCTCACTCCCAAAAATAGAGGAATTCTCCCCTGCCTTCGGGCTGCTCTATCGGGCGTCCGATCGAATTTCCCCTGAAGAGAATACTCGTTCGATAGATGTGGGAGAATTCATCGGGACTTCTTTCGCCCAATCAGTTTGAGTGTACGCATCCCTCCTTTTCATTCCCCTATCCTGAAGCAGCTGGTTTTCCTCCCGCAACTGCTGGACCAGCTGCTCGAGTTGGGCGATCCATCTATCTCATTCCTTCAACTCCCCTGCATGCTTGTTCTGGCAGTCCTCCAGAATTTTTTGGGTCATCCAGCAATTGGTTTGCCATTCGAGCACCTCCTCCAAGGCCGCATCGACTTGGTCATTGTTTCGGAAGTCCCTGCATCTTGTGGGCTCTGGTTCATCAATTCCCAGAGGGTTTGGGCTGCAACGTCTATTTTTGGGTCGCTCTATTCTTCCTCTATCGAGAGGAGTCACCGCAGACGTTTCCTCTTGGGGATTGGTTCTGTCGGGTGAGACTCGTCCTCATCGCTAGCAAGCGGTGCTCCTTCTTCCTCTATGTTTTTGGGCACTGGTAACTACCCTCTTTCCTCTATGAAATAGGGCAATGCCAATTTCCCGATGCTCACTATGTCCTCTATAGGGCATCCCTCATCTTGCCCTACTTCGACAACAACATCGTGTCGCCTTTCCTGGCTGTCATCTCCCTCTGCGTCGGGGTTCTGCCTCTACGCTTCTGCATGGCAGGCAAGTGCCGATATTAGCCCATGGTGGGCTAAGGTGGATGGTGCCCCTTTTGGTATCGAGTCGCTTCATCCTTCAGGGCATTCGCCAAGTAGAAGGGCACGTTTAACTTCCTCCCATGCACCAGGTGATTGAGAAACTGCACATGATTAGCATGCAGATGGGTATATTTCCCGGTGCATGTGAAGAATCGAGCAACCTGCTCGAACATCTTCCATAGATTCATGGGGAGACTATTTTTGGGTAACCCCTCCTTGTCTATCTGCACGTTCTCTCCTGGCAGTAGCACCTCGACGTACGGCTTTAACAGTCCGCCCTTATATACACATTCCCCTGTGAGGGGCAATCCAGTTGCCTGTGAGATGAACTCAGGGGTGACTAGAATTTCTACCCCACGTACTTGGGCCACATCGCCCCTCAAGGAGGCAGTGAACTCCTTGGCTGCCTCCATGTCCTGGCCCTGACTGACCAGGGTACAGTATTCGAGCCATCCCTCGGCCTCGAACTATGTTTTCACCGCTCCTCTGATTCCATCTGTATCACCTGGTTCATTCTTCTTCACTGCATGATTCTTAGACCTTCCTCCCATGGTGCCTTCCCTTACTACTACTATTTTTTTCTGTCCTTCCTTCCTCAAGAAGGCGCCTTCTTATAGGGAAGGTGCCTAACCCTAGCAGTTATGGAAGGTGCCATATCATTGGCATGTGGTTCCGGCTATGGGGGGATATGATATTTATGATGGTGGTATCTTTTTTGATACTGCATATTTTATAAATAATTATATAAAAATTTGAATTAACATGCGCGTACCTGATTCGATGTTTCAGGCATCATGAAGGCCATTGATTCATCGATTTGTGACACGAGGGAGGGGTATGGTCATCTGGTGCCGCTCATTCATGTGATGCTTCATTCCGCTCGAGGTGTCCGGGAGGCATGAGTGCTGGTTGTACGTGGAAGGCATTCTTTGGTACCTTCCCCATGTGGAAGGTGCTGATGTGGCACCTTCTCGATGTTGTCGGTGCTTTCTGAAAGGATGCGCCTTCCGGTGATGGAAGGTGCCTCTGATTGGATGTGTCGTCCGGTGGTGGAAGGCGCCTTCTTGATGATGGTGCCTTCCTGCTATGGAAGGTGCTCCTGATTGGGTGCGCCTTTTCGATGTGGAAGGCGCCTTGGCCTGCATGCGCCTTCCCGATGATGGAAGGCGCTTCTACATGCGCCTTCCCGATGTGGAAGGCACTTCGTTCTACATGCACCTTCTCGATGTGGAAGGCGCCTCTGGCTGGATGCGCCTTCCCGATGTGGAAGGCGCCTTGGCTTTTTTTTTTTTTTAGATATGGTGCCTTCCAGCCATGGAAGGTGCCTATATATATATATATATATTTTAACTCTTACAACTGGGTTGGGTGCCTTCTTTATAAGGAAGGCACCTTCTTTTGGGGGCACCTTCTTTATAAGGAAGGCACCTTATTTTGGCTGGGCACCTTCTGGATGTGGAAGGTGCCTTCTTCTAGATGGGCACCTTCTTTATAAGGAAGGCGCCTTCTTCTGGCTAGGTGCCTTCTAGATGTGGAAGGCGCCTTCTTCTAGCTGGGCACCTTCTTTATAAGGAAGGTGCCTTATTCTGGATGGGTACCTTCTAGATGTGGAAGGTGCCTTCTTCTAGCTAGGCACCTTCTTTATAAGGAAGGCGCCTTGTTCTCGAAAATCATGTTGTGATTGACTAGGAAAGGGTGATCAAGCCTTCCTAGTCTTGCTTCATGCTGCCTCAGCTTCTACCTACGAGCTGGTGTCGAAATGTTGAGCCGAATCAGGCCTGGTTTCCTAGATACCTATCCCTCGTACTGTCAGGTCCTCCACCTACAAAAAGCAACCAAAAAAAAGGAAAATAAAGGTAGTTAGATGCATTTCATGCCTATTAGGCCCTGGGTTAGGATGCCTGCAGCTTGCATGCGGGCGTCGTCCCTGCAAAAACACATGATATATACAAAAACTACATTAACTAATTTTGGGTGAGCACTTCCATGCCCACCATTTCACCTGAGAGAGTTCGGTCCAGATCTAGCAAGATGGGGTCTCCCCCATGCCTATTCTGGATTCTACCTATAACGTTTTGGACGTATTATAGGGGCGTAGTCGGTGGCCATTGACTGTGAACATGGTGTTGCTGTCGTCAATTGTCTTAACGTGCACCACCCCATTCTTGATGAGCTCTACCACCTCATACGACCCCATCCATCTCTGCATTAATTTGCCCTTCCTCTCCTGGAACCGAGAATCGTACAACAGTACCCATTCCCCTTCTTGGAACTGCTTCAGCTTAATGTGGCTATCATGCCACCGCTTTCTTTGCTTCTGTATAATTTTTGTCCTCTGCAAAGCATCTAATTGGATTTCGTCCAGCTGATCTAGCTGTCGAATCCTTTGTTTTTGAGCTTCATCCAAGCTCAAATTCAATTCTGAAGCCGTTCTCAGGGTCTTGATTTCAAATTCGATGGGCATCATCGCATTTTTCCCATAGACCAGTTGGAAAGGTGTAAATCCTATGGTGGATTTCCACGTGGTGTTATATGCCCAGACTACCTTCGGTAACCGTGTAGCCCAATATTTCCTATGTTGCTGCATGGTCTTCATCAGGATGTTCTCTATTTCTCTATTTGTCACTTCCACTTGCCCGTTTGCCTACGGATGGTAGGGCATAGTTTTATTGTGCCGAACTTTGTATTGCTCCATCAGTTCCTCGATCAACTTAGAGGTAAATTGAGGCCCTTGGTCTATTGTTATCTCTCGAGGGACCCCAAACCATGTAAAAATATGGGCAAATAAGAAATCGATGACCGTTCTTTCCTTTGAATCCCTCAATGCCTGTACTTCAACCCATTTGGTAACGTAATCCGTACAGACCAAAATAAACCTCCTCCCCATCGAAGGTGGATTAAACGGTCCCACGAAGTCCATGCCCCACTTATCAAAAGGTTCCAGGTGTACCTGGGGCTGGAGGGGCATTTCATCTCGATGGGTTGGTCTACCCATCCTTTGGCATTCATCACACTTGCTGGCATACGCAGCCGCATCCTTAAACAGAGTGGGCCAAAAGTACCCAGCCTGTAGGATTTTGTAGGTAGTTCATTTCCCTACAAAGTGTCCTCCGCATGGCTCATCGTGACATGCTTTGAGTACTTTGAGAACTCTTGTTCTGCTATGCATCTTCTTATAATTTGGTCACGTCCTATTTTAAATAGGAGACCATCCATCCATAGGAACGATGCACTTTTCTCTATGACCACCTACTTTTCTCGGTAAGAGAGAGCAGGTGAGGTCCTTCCGATGGCCAAGTAATTGGCTATATCTGCATACCACGGGATTTGCTCACTAATAGTGAACAAATGTTCATCCAAAAACTGGTCTTCCATTGCTTGATGGTCTGCTGGTATCAATCTGGATAGAAAATCTGCCACGACGTTATCCTTGCCTGGTTTGTCGACTATGGTGATGTCGAATTCCTGTAGTAGCAACAACCATCTGATAATTCTTCCACCAATGGCCGGCTTGCTCATTAGGTATCTGATAGCCGCATGGTCCGTATGGACAAAAACCTTATATCCGATGATATAGTGGCAGAATTTGTTTATAGCATGGACAACTGCTAGGAATTCCTTCTTTGTCACTGTGTAGTTGAGCTCTGCTCCTGCCAAGTTTTTACTGACATAATAAATGGCATAAAATTCTTTGCCATATTTTTGTTCGAGGACTGCTCCAATCGCACCGTTGGATGCGTCACAGTAGATATGGAATGGTATGGCCCAATTTGGTCCTCTTAAAACTGGTGCAGATATCAGTTTCTCCTTAAGCAATTGGAATGCTTCTTCGTAGTCTTCCATCCAATTGAACTCCACATCCTTAGATAATAGAGTGTGCAGTGGTTTGGCAATTTTGCTAAATTCGATGATAAATCGTCGATAGTATCCGGCTGATCCAAGAAAACTTCTTACCTCCTTCTACGTTCTGGGGCTGGGTAGGTCTCTGATGACCTCAACCTTCCTTTTATCAACTTTTATTCCTTCTGCAGAGAGGTGGTGCCCCAACACGATGCCTTCTTGCATCATCATAAAGCATTTTTCATTACTTAGGGACAAATTATTTTCCTTGCTTCTATCGAGCACTCTTTCCAAATTCGTCATTGCCTCCTCGAAGGTTTCTCCATAGACGGTGAAGTCATCCATGTATACCTCGACCCCGTCTCCCATCATGTCTGAGAATATGCTAAGCACCGCCCTTTGAAAGGTGGCAGGTGCGTTGCACAGTCCGAAAGGCAATACCCTATAGGCAAACGTTCCCCATGGGCAGGTGAACGTTGTCTTATCCTGATCTTCTTCTCCTATCTGGATCTGGTTGTATCCACTGAATCCATCCAGAAAGGAGAAGTACTTCCTCCCCGAGAGTGTGTCCAAGACCTGATCAATGAACGGGAGCGGGAAGTGGTCTTTCTTGGTTGCTTTGTTCAATGCTCTGTAGTCCACATAGATTCACCACTTCCCATTCTTTTTAGGGACCACCACTAACGGTGATACCCACTCGCTATCAAAAATTGGATATATGAATCCGGTAGCCAAGAGTTTGTGCAGTTCTTCCTTGACAATGTCTTTCATTGTCGGGTTCATTCTTCACTGTGGCTGTCGGCTTGGAGTTGCCTGATCATCTAGATAAATCCGATGGGTACAGATCTTTGGGCTGATGCCCTGCATATCCGAGTAATCCCATGCAAACGCTTGTTGGTGCCTTACCAGGAGCTCTTCTAATTTTGTCAGTTGTGTGGGCGTCAACCTACTGCTGACATTTAATGTTCTTCTTGGCCCAACGTGTATCTGTCGGACGTGGTGATCTTGGGCGCCAGTCAACGGTGATCCAGGTGTGGAGATGGAGGGTTCTCCATGGAGAAACTCCACAATAGCACCATCTTCATCCTCTTCTGTCAACTCCTCCAATGTCATCACCGGCTGGATTATGGACAACTCCGTATTTCCATGCTCGATGATCATGGGTTCTGCTACTGAGTCGACAGACTATGTTGGAGGTGAAATGGTCAGCCTTTTAATGTTTCGCCCATCGGAGATGGTCATCAACCCATCCCGATAGCTGATGTAAGCATCAGCTATTGCCAGCCATGGCCTCCCCAAGATGAGTGGGTAACCGCCCAACCTAGTTTTGGATTGCAAAACTAAAAAGTTGGTTGGGTATTCCCATGCACTGACCATTACTATCACGTCTTCCAACATCCCTTTCGGTGATACGGTCGATCGATCGGCTAGCTGCAACACTATCATGGTGGGTTTCAGGTTCATGAGTTGTAGCCTCTGCATGGTCTCCTGAGGCATTACGTTGATGGCTGCTCCGAGATCGACCAACGTATTGGACAGGGAATGTCCCTCAATTTTTATAGTCAGCATCGGGCTGCTTGGGTCTGCATACTTCGGATGGCATGTTCTGCCCATCATCAAATCTACCAGTTTACCCATGACGTTGATAGTCTGGGTTGCTTTTCATCCCGGCTTCCTCAGACACATCTCTCTGATTGCCTTGGTATATATGGGAACATCTCGGATTGCTTGAAATAATGGAATTGTCACTGTGAGGTTCTTCAAGCTTGACAGGATGTCGAATTTTGGTTGTGTTACTTTTCTCTGTTCTTGCAGTCGGCTAGGAAATGGAGCCTTCGCTCTCTCAAGTGTTTCTTCCTCTTCTACCAAAGGTGTTTCTTCTACCTCTTCCTCCTCTTCTACCAGTGGAGGTGTTTCTACTCCTAGCTGCCTACCTGACCTAAGCTGAATATTGTACATAGGATACATCTCACCCTCCACGTTGTATCTTTGGTTGGTTCACTCTGTTGTTCGGATTTGTCATCGGTTGTGTGGGTAGCTACGCAGGTCTCACTGCTGGCAATGCCGATAAATTCTGTTGGGGGTGAGCAGGTGCTACGTTCTGTGGAGCCTGATTCCACGTAGTATGGCCTCTCCACTGCTGCCCAGGATATGGATATGGCATCCATGGCTGCTGGTTCAGGAATGCTGCTGGGGGTGCGTTAGACCAGGGTGATGGCCCCCACCACCCCATGTTAGGTGGTTGAGGTGGTCCTTGGTGCATGTATGGCCCTCCCCCATATGGTGGCATTTTGGTTGGCATATTCCCCACAGGGGGCTATGGCCAACTCTTCCTATTGCCTATGAAATAGGCATCCGTGCTTTCAGCCTCCTCCTGATTACTGGGCAGTTGTGGGCACAATCGAGTTTTATGATTCAGCCTACAAACTACGCATACTCTGACTTTGTTCTCCGGGCATGCATTCTTTGCATGCCTCCCTCTGCATTTTGGATAGAAATAAGCTAATGCTGCATCATTCTCTTGCTTCTTTTTCTCTAACAACAACGTATCCATCTGCAATGCTAGAGATGAGAGCATTTCGCTCTTTAAATCCTCCAGCATGTTACCTATTTCTGTCTTTGTGACTGAAGCAGTCGCTTTCATGGTTCTGGAGGTGGCCTTGCCTCGCCTTCTTGAGTAGTTTCGGCATAGTTTTCGGATGTCTTCCATAGCATGTTGGTAGACATCACCTCCGGAGATCATGTTAAGAGCCTCCAGTGATTCATTGGTAAGTCCTCTCAAGAAGATGCTTTTGAGGGACTTATCAGATAGTCTTGCATGAGGAGATCATTGAAGATTAAAGTTGAATCTCTCCCAGTACTCTTCGAGAGACTCATCTTCTTTCTGTGTCATGCTCAAGACCTCCTCCCTGGAGTCTCTTGCTCTCCCAAAATCTTGGTATTGCTCTAAAAAGAGCCTCTTCATCTGGTCCCAAGTGGCAATGTGTTTGTCTCCCAGACCGATGAACCATCGTAGAGCTGCATCGTCTAATGTAGAAGGAAAGAGTTTCAGCTTCTGCGTATCGGATTTGTAGTCCACAGACCTGCATAAGACATCAAACTTAAATAAAAATAGGTTAGGGTCCTCAGTCGGGTATCCTCTGAAGGACGAAAGGTGAGCAGGGGATATGTTTTTCATTTTAGCATCTCCTACTCCTTCCTCTATCGGGAAACTAAATCCAGATGAGACCTCATCGTTATCAACCATTTTTTTAGGAAATGTGGTTTCTAATGCAGTGCTTATGGCCTTACGATCATTTAAGACTTTCTGAGTCAAAGCTCTAAGGTTGTCTGGTGAGATCGTCCGATCTTCTATAGCCTTCCACAATAGGGCTTCCTCTAAGGGAGTCCTATTAAACAGGGGATTTATGATGATTCGTTCTTCCCCACATTGGTGGGATGAGGAGGCACTTTGCACAAAGTGTGGTTCCTCACTCCAATGGATTGTTGGTGGGTCGGGTGAGTCTAATTCAAATTTAGAATGCTCGGCTGACTCTGGTTCTGATGGATTGGTTCTTATAAACCGACCGTCCGGTCCTCTTCTTCTCGAAGAACTCATACAAGGTCAGATGGAAGGTTTTAGGGTATTGTAAATAATCTAGTTGAGACGCTTCCCCGAAAATGGTGCCAAAATGTTGCGGGCCAAACAAGGTTAACTTTTTCCTACTTTTGTCACATGCCCGTGCATTTAATTATCAACCCAGGGAGCTTCGTAAACTTGCGAAGAGTCTGAATAAGATTGCTTACAATACCACTTGAGATGAATCCGCTAATCCTACTATTGGGGGGTGTTTTCAAAATGGTTGTCAATCATTCGTGCACTCCTCAATAATTTACGTAAGAAGAAAATAATTAAATCTACGAAAATGAAACATTCACACATTCCTGAAAATGAATCTACTGCAAATACTGGGAATAGTAATGAGGTAAACGATCTTTCAAAAGCAATAGACTAATCTAGAAAATAGAAGTAAAGTGGGGAAGAAATACGGCTTGGAGTGGGCCCGGGCTCCAGCAGCTTCCTCCCAGCTGAACACGCGCTAGAACTCTTAGAACTGTAATATATTTATCAAAGTGTTACAATATTTATCTATCTCTGTATCTCTATATGAATCTATATCAATCTATATATCCCAGAACGGTCTATGCGCATTTATATAACACACCCATAGAACTTCTATTACAAAGAGGTTACAACAGTCGATTCATCCCAGACTAAATTAAGACAGTCTGGTGAATGCAATCGACGTCTGCTTAAAACTGGCATTTGGTTCTAACGATGGCGTGTTCGCTGATTGGTTCGTGCTTCACCTGGCATTGGTAAGATGTTTTCATACATTGGTGCAATCTCCGATTTAGCTCTACATGACGTAGAGTTGGAACTGCACCAGCCGCTGCTATCCACGTCATATAAATCTGGTCAATGGGCGAAGAACAGAGGTGCCTTCCTTATGAGGAAGGTGCCTAAGTATATCGGGCGCCTTCCCTATGCGGAAGGTATCTTATTGCCGTGGCGCCTTCCTGGAAGAGGAAGGCGCTTACCTTCTGTTGGTGCCTTCCTGTAGGAGGAAGGCGCTTGCCTTCTAGTGGCGCCTTCCTTATGGGGGGAAGGCGCTCGCCTTCTGTGAGGAAGGCGCGTCTTCTAGTGGCACCTTCCTTATGGGAGGAAGGTGCTTTGCCTATCGCGGTGCCTTCCCGTCGGTGCCTTCCTTATGAGAGGAAGGCGCTTCCTTCCTTTTGGCGCCTTCCTAGAGGAGGAAGGTGCTTCTCTTTCCTTGGCGCCTTCCTGGAAGAGGAAGGCGCCTACGTTCTCTTGGCGCCTTCCTGGAAGAGGAAGGCGCCTATGTTCTCTTGGCGCCTTCCTGGAAGAGGAAGGCGCCTATGTTCTCTGCATTGACCCCCAAAGAAACAAAGTGCCGGGTCCATCAAAAGACCTCGACTGATCCAAATCTAACTAAACCAACTGCAATTCCACAAAACACACTGAAAACACACAAATTAGATAACACGCATAATTTCATCAAATATCTATATAATCATTTATAAAAGTATGCAATCCTTATTATACAGCCGCATAATGATCAAGAAAATGTGTACAAAATATGAGCATTTCTGGTGCTCATCGGGGTCCTAAAGGTAGCATACCTTCCCCACCAACCACAACAAGTTCAATGAAGCAAAGTGATGCTGCTAAAGGTATCACACCTTCCTCACTTTCATTGAGTAGCACACACATGGGGGATACCTAAGGTATCATACCTTCCCCCTGTCATAACAATAAAATGCAAAACACCAAAAACATTCAAATACACCAACAAAATATCAAAAACATTCATAAATTTTAAAATCATAAAAACAATAGAAAAGCTTAAAAACAAAAGGCTCCAAAGGCATCTTAAAGCCCTTTGGTCACATCACAAAAATCTCCAAAGGCATCATAAGCCCGTTGGTCAAAATAAAAAAGCTATAAAGGCATAATAAGCCCTTTGGTCAAGTAACAAAAAGCTCCAAAGGCATCTTAAAGCCCTTTGGTCAATCCACAAAATCCCCAAAGGCACCATAGGCCCTTTGGTCAAAAACACAACACTAAAACTAAAAAACAATTCAAAAATCAAAATAGCAAAAACATTCAAATAATTTCAAAAACTCAAAAACAATTCAAAACAATCAAAGATTCAAAAACAATAGAAAACATCAAAAGGCTCCAAAGGCATCTTCAAGCCATTTGGTCAAAACATCAAAAGGCCCCAAAGGCATCTTCATGCCATTTGGTCAAATCATCAAAAGGCCCCAAAGGCACCATAAGCCCTTTGGTCAACAATTCAAAAATCAAAATTCAAAAATAAAAAATTCAAAAACATTCAAAACAATCAAAGTTCAATAAACAATTGAAAACATCAAAAATACAAAAACATTTGCATTACGCATTTACATTTCCATTCATGTAGTTGCATTGCATTCACACTTTGCATCCATTACATTTTCATTAGATACATTTGTGTTTGCAATATTACAAATGACACCACGATTGTATCTCAATCATGCATATTAAAAATACATCATCATCAATAACCCATATGTGTAACTGTGTTTTTCAACATAACCCCTTATGTTGCTATAAGGAATATACTAGGGTTTTTCGGTCACTCAACCATACCTAATGGTTTTATCAAAATTTGTAGAAATTTTTCTTAGCTTTTGATAGGTGAGGTTTAGTTTTGATAGTACCTAGTATATCTCATAATCCTATCACTAATAAAAACACTAAAATCCTAGTTGAAACAAGGGAAATATGAATGCTACGAAGCGGTATTAGGTATCCTAAGGTGAAAAATGTTTATCTTGCTCATCCCCCTATGTGGCCAGTTTGAAAATGATGAGATTTGAAAAAAGAACAAGTTCACCCCTACCCAAACAAATCCCTTGCTTTGATCAAAACAAGCAAAAATCCTGAACAAAGCAAAAGTTCAAAAACAAGTGATTATCATCACTACAAAAAACCCAAAACAAATCAAAGTTCAAAGTTCAGAATAATTCAAAAGTACAAATAAATAGTGATGATCATCACTACATAAATCTCTTGCTCAAAAGGAAAAACAAAAAGTCAAAATAAACAGTGATTTTCATCACTAAAACATGAGCAAGTATCCCTAATAAATATGAAGAAAAGAAGGGATTATTGAACTTGAATCCCTAAAATTCTCAGTGTGAATGAGCCTTATGCATGATGATATGTCTATCACATTGGCATATTACTTTGGTATAGACCAATGTTTGCATGTGGAAGAGCTAGCCTTAGGTGTCTTGTATTGCCTAGTGGTCTAATCCAACTAAGTCCAACTTAAGATCATGATAAATATTTGAGGATATGTTGATGTGCGATTTTGTCAAGTCACAAAACCACTCAAAAACTTAGAACTTTAAGTTCTCTCTTGCAAAGAAATGGGTGTTTCTTCAAGGTCTCCACTTAATATTTCCAATGTAAAATATGCATGTATAAACAAGTGCCTTAAAATTCTGTGTAGTTCGCAAGTGATGTTAACAAGGGGCCTGGGAACCTAGGTAAATGATTTTGTAGGTGCCATGGGAAATATATGCTTCATATCCATTCAAAAAAATAACATTCATTATGTGATTTCACTTTAAATATACTAAATTTATTCTTCTCTTATAGATGCTTTGAATAAAGTTTAACATAAACAAAAACTAACATCTAGTATTAAATTTCCATTTTAACTTTAATAAAGAATCAAAGTAAAATGAAATTTACTATTCAAACAAAAAATTTGGGATGAAGTAATAGATTCACTTCCAAATGTCTGTGTGATAAAAAAGTGACTTACTCAAACATCCTTATAGAATTGTAATCAAATTTACCAGAATTGAATGGATAACATAATGTCTTGCCCTATTTTCCCAAAATATAAATTCCTTTTTAAGATAGAAACATAGGACTTAATATAGACACCAATTTATAAGCTTTTGATTTTACAATAAAATAAAGCTTATAGATTAAATCTTTTCTACACTATTTATATTTGAAAATATTTATCAAATTTAAATACTTCAAAGTAAATATGATTTCAACTATGAAATTTGGACTTTCAGAATAAATAAACACTGCATGAAATTAAAATCCAAATCTTGAATTCTCTGAGAGGTATCAATTTAATTTCTCCAACTTTATAGGATTAAAGCTGAAAAAATAAAACTATCATTTACCCTTTTAAACTGACTGGTCCAAATATTAATTGATATAATACTTAGCCAATAAATGTATTCATAATTTTTGGCTTATAATTTCACCATGTAAGGGCTAACAAAGACTATGAATAAATAATTTTTTTTATTTATGAGATAAAATAAAAATGAAACAGATTCAGAGTTGAAACATTTAAACTTTCACTTCGGATTTACTATCATAGTAAAAGAACAGAGACAACCACATCTATAACTTATCAACATATACAACAAATCAATAGATGAGGGAAATCTTCAAAGGGACTTTATTTCAACATTTAATAATCATATTCGACATTTTTAAGGAAAGGAAGCAAAGGGGCAAACTTGTAGCGATTTCGCGACAGTTCTGGAGAATAAACTGCATGAAGGATAAACGTCGCGATTTCGTGACTAGTTTAAGAAAAGGGCACCATGGGGGAGAACATGTCGCGATTTTGCGACACTTTTTCGGAAGGGGCGCCCATTGGAATTCTTGTCGCGATTTCGCTACACTTCCGGCCAACTGGGGCTTTAAGGAAAAGTCGTCGCGATATCGCGACACTTTCTCAAAGTTGCTGTTAAAAGGAGAACTCGTCGCGATTTCACGATAATTTTGGGCAACAGGTGCCTTCTGGCTTTCTCGTCGCGATTTCACGACGTTTTTGGTGTTTGGGTGCTTTGGTGCTGTGCTGTCGTGATTTCGCGACATTTTTTGAGTGTTGTGGCCTCGGCGCTTTTTTGTCGCGATGTCGCGACATGTCACGATTTCGTGACATGTCGCATTTTCGCGACCGGTTGTTGTGGCACGGCGGTTGTTAGGTTTGGTGTCGCGATTTCGTGACTTGTCACATTTTCGTGACTTGTCGCGTTTTCATGCCCTTTGTTCTTCTAGTCTCTTTGCTCTTGGTTGGGATGCCCTTTCTCCCTCTTGTAACTGTAATTTGTTTTAATGCAAGCTTTTTTCAATTTTTTCAAAAAAAAAACATTTAATAATCATATTAAATTAGCCTTACACCATCCGAATACAACACTGCACATATCCTAATCCAAGATAATTAAATATAATTAAATTGATCTTACAATTGGGCTCCTGCTTCTCTGTATATTTTGCTTCCACTGTGGCCTTCTTCCAATTTTTTTGCTTCCAAACTTTCTTCCTTCTCTGCACCAAAAATCCAACCCCTCTATGTGGCCCTTCATTCTCTATTTATAACTTGAACAATTCGTTACATGGTAGTTCATCTCATTGTTTCTGCTCCAAGTTAATTTAAAACAAACTTTCAATTATTATGTAGGCCCTTTACACTTCATATTGTAAATACTTTATAAATATTCTAGAATTCCCAACTCTTCCTTGTCATATAATAAATCATAATTTATCATACGAAAATAACATATTATAACCTAATCTCCCAATGTAAAGGTCACTATTCACAATTCTCAGGTAATTGTCTTTTCTGCGACAAAAATGATTTTATGACCTCATAAACATAATGACAAAGAAAATAGTGTTTTCATGATACTCCTGCCATGTTCGTGCTTCGAATATCATTGAGTAGCTCAAACAAAACATTCTGTTTGATTGACTACAATATTTCCATTAACCTCTCTGTACACAATGCCACCCATGTAATTTGACCAGATGAACATACATCTAATTCACTGCATTTCACTAACTTTGGAGTGACTGTGATGTTTATACCTTCAATTGACGATATCTCTCAATAAAAATAATTTCCCAACATAATGACTACACCCTTTTCATTTTATTTTTACTATGTTTTCAAGTGAGAGGTACAATTT
This sequence comes from Wollemia nobilis, assembly GCA_028583015.1. Lineage (NCBI taxonomy): Eukaryota > Viridiplantae > Streptophyta > Pinopsida > Araucariales > Araucariaceae > Wollemia > Wollemia nobilis. The sequence goes on from JAQPPZ010017129.1 coordinate 6,106,970, forward strand.
CCAACATGCAGCAATAGTGAGATCATGTTCTCTTACCTGCAATGAAAATACCCTTCCATAAGCGGTGATAGAATTATCAGGCAGGTATAGTAGCATCCTTCAACAACTATGACAACATTACCTGGCAACTACATCTTCTCATCATAACATCTTCAGGCGATAGTGTTTCCCATAGGCGGTGATAAACGAATTTCAAGGCATCATGATGACAATCTTCTCTGACGGTAGAGACTATACTCTTCATTAGGTGAAAACAATGATTCCCAATGCACACCCACTGCTTAATGTTCATAAACTCATTTCTCTATCTACATGTGTCATTACATACCTTTCTCAATCAACCAGTTGCATTATACTATAAATTTTTGGATGTCCTCAAACTAAAATCCTGTGAACCCAAGCTAATTCTAGCAAACAAAAAGCTTCAGCATGACCACATTTATTTTTTTGGTTTCTCAAAGAACATATTGCATTGGCCTCATTATTACTTCAAATAACGAGCTCCTTGGCATTATGAGCATATGGGTAATTGTAAAAACTAAGTGGAAACATGGCTTGAGAACAATCCAAAAGGGGCTTCAATTCTTAACAAACTGTTAGATTGTCTACATACAGCCTCTCTCATCGCCTGTTGTGCCTCTGCCATTTTCAAGAATCAAAATTTAACACTTTCCTCTTGTTGAGCTATTTATTCTGATCTAATTCAAATTATAAATACCTAATCCATCCTCCACTACATTGCATCATTTCATAAACTTCTCCCACATCCTCTAGAAACGCGCCTTAGTCTATGAATCATTAAAATGAAGAAACCCTCTTTTTATCCTCGAACGTGTCCTTGCGACTACATTTTTTGACCATGATTACCTCCATACGACCGTGATGGTAAACTTCCAACATTAGTCATGCTCATTTCCAATGACTCCGATGACAATTCATGAGGGTTGTGTCATACACAAAATACAAGTGGTTCTTTCCTTCTTCGAACATGCGATCGTTTCCTTAGAATTTTGGATATTCAAAACACCTTTCTTCATGAATCCCATCATGAATATATTGTGGTATTCACTTCATAAGCCCTATTTTAAAACCGTCGTGATATTCTCTAAGCCCTGCATTTCCACTTTGCAAAATCTATCATGGGAGACGTATTCATTTCTAAACCTACATCAAAATTTCCTCACCATGTACAAATTCATACCATACCAGTATGCTTAATTGGGTAAAGTCCAATTCCTCTTTAAAGTGTATTTACCTACAGTAGGTCCCATCTTAATCATGGCATTCCACTTATAGTCCTAGGATCCAATTCCTCTCTAGCACCATAATATTTCAAAGGACAAAAACATATAAAGTTAACAAAATAACTTTAAAATCATCAAATGCATAATCTAGATTATGTGACTCATGACTACATCAAAATAACCTAACAGCTAATACCTTATACTTATTAACACTTTAAATATAATATAAACATCAATAAAACCACATACATGACCAAATGAACATACTAATTTAACCACTAAGATAATCACACTAACAAAACAATGCATATTCTAATGAAACATAATACTAAATGAATTACAATAGATATAAACAAACATAAAACAACCAAACATTACAACATACATATGTAAAACTAACAACTTAAAACTAAACATAACACAACACTTTTAATAAAATTAAAAATTCATATAAACATATTTACATATTATATACTAGAAAAACACACAAAAACAAAAAACAATTCACCAAGGACAACTTTATAACACAAACTAACCAAACATTACATATTAATGCAAAAATCAACCATTATAACTTGACCACTAACCAAAAGCTTAATATTGACAAGATAAACACTGTGCAAATGTCTATGAATAAAAAAAATGAAGTTTAACAATGCACTCTCATGAAAGTCTCCACGTGAAAACCAAATATTCTTGACATTCCAATGGTGACGAAAATTACCTACAAACCCAAACAACAAATTGAGGCAAGCTCTCAAATTTCAAGTGGGTCCCCAAATTTTGGGGTCGTTGTGAAGGACGTCACAACAATGGCGACTCTGCTGGTCAATGTCCCTGGACATTTCGGACTCAAACATCAAACTCTGAAAACAAAAACCTGAAAATTAGAATCACGAACATCGATGAGTATCCAGATAATATGAATAGACCAAAGCAAATATGAACTACCAGAATCATTTTAGGGATTTATGCAGGATATGATGTATTGCTGATTGGAATCGGGTGACTTGTATTAATGATCATTTTAATGTAAACCTTTGTTTTTGGCCATGCTTGTCATCGTACTTTAATCAGGGGTCCAATCATTTATACTCGTGAAAATAAGATGATATGAAAATGATATGACGTAAGTTGAAACATGTATTGACAAAATATGAATGACATGTTTTACAGAGACTCAAACACTCTAGTACAATAAACAAACACACTAAAACTCATCTAACCCTCTTAGGACCAAATGTGTGTGCTGTGAGTTCCTTACTAGATCAAGAGCTCAGTTATGACCTTACTATCATCCAGAACCAGTGTGTGCGCAAGTGAGTTCATTACCTCATTTTGACCAAAATGATTAAACCTGTTATGAAAGAACCACAAGGCTAGCCTACCCGTTTGAATGATCAGAGGTCTTGATTTGCAACAAGACATGTCACCATGCATGAGCATACTCCACTGCCAGTCAAGCATCTATAGCTCCGGTGGAGGTTAACCCCATAGTCCATAATTTGGCTTTTGATTGCTTGAATCTTGGGGACGACTACCCTTCCTTTGACAGACGAGTAGTACGAATCCTTACGATTCAATGGTGAATGATGGATTTAAATTTTGATTTCTTGAATCTTGGGGATGACTACCCTTCCTTCTCAGATGAGTAGTATGAATCCTTACGATCCATTGGTGAATGATGTAAATAGACTTAGAGCTTTGGGGAATTGGATTCTCAACCGAAGTATGATGAGAATTTGACCCTATCCTTACTACTCTGACTTTATTTAGAGTTTTCAAGTATTTGTGGTAAATAATGAATTTTATGGACTATGTTGCATGATAGGACTGACAAGGATGTCCCTTTTCACCTTACACTTTCTTCCAAGGATGGTTTTGACCATTTTACCCAAAATGTTTTTAATATGTGTAAACTGTGCTTGGTTCCAGACAATTTCAACATCAGTCCCCGATCTCAAGACCCATTTAGTGTATATTGTGCAATGATCCTAAGAGAATCTGACATGCTTTTTGGTGGTTGCCTACCATACTAGAAATGGTTGAGTGACTAAAACATTTAGGAACCTTGAAACTATGGTGTGCAACATGAAGCTTTTGTCTTTTACAACTTTGTACAAAATGCCTTTGTGAAAGTGCCCCTGATTAAAGCAACATGACATTTGACAAAACCAATTAACACCTTTTGAATTTGATAAATGATCCTTTTATGGGATATGAAATATGAAGTGCGAGGGTGATGTATGCAATGTTATGAAACATGTTTATGAAATGCGAGTGCATGTAAGGATACGAAGTTTTGTGATACAATTCCAATTTTTCATATTTGCTTTATCTTTGTTCACATTCATAAGGACATAAACCAATACCTCATTTTCCCTTTTTCCAGGTTTCACAGGTCCTCAAACTAGGTAGCTTTACCCTACTCTTTGGAAGACTCACCTAAAACTATGCCAACTTGAAACACATTCAGTCACGAAACTCCAACAAGATCTGGCGAAGTCCATCTATCATTAAGCTCAACAACAAAACATTACAAAAACAAACACAAACAACAAACAACAACAACACAACAAATAACACATGACACCAACACATCACATGACAAAATAGTATATACAATAATGTACAAATAAGACTCATTTTCCTGTGTTTAGGCTTGAAAATAATGCTTTAGATGACGCCCATTCACAGGAAGCGACAAGTTTTCTCCACTCAAAGTTTTAAGTCTAAATGCATTCTCACCTAGGATTTCTGAAATTTGATATGGACCTAACCACAAATTATCAAATTTTTTGTGATCCCCTTTCTTTTCATGTGCTTTGTCCCACAACAAAACCAAGTCAGAGATTCTAAAAGCTTTCACAGTTGCCCATTTATCAAACCAACGTTTCACCACATCCTGATGCTTGCTAAAGTGAAGTAAGGCTTCCTCACATTTTTCATCAAGCTTAAGAAGATTCACTAAATGGGATTCAACTTTATCATCGGTCTCAAGATAATATTTCATAAATTGCAATGTTTGAAGTTTAAGATTAGTGGGAAAGAGTGGATCCTGTCCATATACTAAATGATAAGGCGATGTTCCAATGGACTCTTTGATTCTAATCCTATCTGCCCATAATGCAAACTTCAATTTTGAATGCCATTCACATGGATTATGTTCAAGCAATTTCTTAATAACTGACAACAAGTTTTTATTAGTGGATTCAGCGAGACCATTACCTTGTGGGTAGTAGTTCATTGTGAACTTCAAACTTACCTTGTTGTCGTAAGCCCATTCTGCTAAATGAAGAGATGCGAAAGCAGAACCATTATCACTAACAATAGCATTGGGCATACCAAACCGAGTGATAATGTTCTCTTCCAAGAATCTGACCATGACCTTTGAAGTGCAGTTCTTCGTAGGAATCGCTTTCGACCATCTAGTGTAGTAATCAGTGGTAGTCAAAATGTACTTGTGTTGTGCAGAAGAATTCGGATTGATCTCTCCTACAAAATCGAGTCCCCATTGAGCGAATGGTCTTGATTCAATCACAGGTTGCAATGGCATTGGAGCATGTCTCTCACGATTGGCAACAACCTGATAAACATGACAATGTCTAACATGAGCATGTACATTCTTAAAAAGGTGAGGCCAATAATAGCCTGCTCTCAAAATTTGATGTGTAGTAGAATTAGCAGAACCATGCCTAGTACCAAATTTTCCATGAAAATCATCTAATACCTGTGAAGCCTCATTCTGATTAAGGCATCGAAGATAAATACCTTCGTGATTTTTTCTATACAAGATCCCTATTTTAATCATGAAATTTGCACATTTTAACCTCAAAGCTCTTCTTTGCGTAGCATTTAGGTTTGGAGGGGTTTTACCATTGAGAAGAAAGTACACGATGTCTTTATACCAATCATCATCTGTGATTTCCTCCATCGTGTATTGTTGGCAACTGATTTGTGGGTCAATTTGAGCAAGGGTCTTGGATAATCCTTGACCATGAACAATCTTCATTGGTTGAATTTCCAAATCATACTCCTGCAATGTAGAGATCCATTTTCCTCGCCTTTCACCCAACTCATTCTGCAAATACATCATTTTAACTGTAGGGTTAGGTACTATTGCAAATACTTGACTATGTAAAAGATAATGTCTAAATTTCTTGACAGTTTTGAATAAAGCATACATTTGTTTGTCAAGAATTGAAAATCTCACCTCTACATCCTTGAAAGGTTTACTTACAAATGCAATTGGATTTTCAACATTACCTTCACTCTTTTGAGTGAGCACATTGGCAAATGAATGTTCTGAAGCAAATGAGTAAATGTAAAAGGGCTTCTTGTAGTCCAGGCTTACCAACACAGGTGCCTTTGAAATTGCATCTTTCACATTTTGGAACGCAGTCTTTGCTTCATTACTCCAAGACATGTTAGCATTTTTCTTCATCATATTATTCAATGGGTTAACAATTTCAGCAAAACCAGAAATAAATTTACGCACAAAGTTAATCTTCCCAAAGAAAGATCTTAATTCTTTTTTGCTTCCTGGTAGCTGAATCTTTTGTATGGCACTTATTCATTCAAGATCTATGGATATACCATCTTTAGAAATCACATGACCTAATAATTTACCTTCAGTTAGGCCAAAAATGCATTTTTTAGGATTCAAAGAAATTCCATGTTCTCTACATTTTTGTAACACCTTCCTCAAATCCCTAACATGGTCATTTCTATTTTTGGAAAATACAGGAATATCATCGACATAAACAACAATGCATTTACCTATCAAATCTCAAAATGCGAAATCCATTGCTCTTTGAAATGTGGCACCTACATTTAATAACCCAAATGGCATTCTTCGATAAGCAAATGTTCCCCATTTGGTTGTGAAAGTTGTTTTCATTCGATCTCTAGGATCAATGAGTATCTGATTGTATCCTGAATATCCATCTAGGAATGACATCATTTCAGATCCATTTACCATTTGTAATATGTTATCTATGGATGGTAATGGATAGTTATCCTTCTGTGAGGCTTTGTTCAGATTCCTAAAATCAATGCATAACCTAATTTCACCAGTTTTCTTTCTGACAGGCACAATGTTAGCAACCCATGTAGAATGCCTAATTGGAAAAATGATCTTGGCATCTAATAACTTTTTAACTTCTTTTTCAATAAGAGGTTCTAAAAGTGGGTTAACTGGTCTCTATTTTTGCCTAAATGGTTTTGCATCAGGCTTTAGAGGAATTGTGTGAGTTATAATGTTTTGATTATACGTTTTAAGATCTTTATAACTCCACGCTATCACATCTTTGTAATATTTTAAAGCATGCATGATACCTTCCTTTTCATTAGATGTAGTAGCTTTACTTATGAGAATATTTTGTGTTTCATCTGACTCACCAATATTATAAGCATCATAAGCATCTTGAGGTAGAGAAATCTTGTCGCATTGTTTAGTTTTGTAACCTATATCGAAGAGTTTTTCTAAAGAGAGCATACCTTGAGGGATATTATTGACTTTCATCATCTCTTCACATTCATTAATGTCCTCGTGTAATCTTTCATCCTCATCAATAACCTAGTTTTCAAAAATACCAGAGTTAGTTACAAAATTAAAGATATGCCTGTCACTCTCAAAAACTTGAAAATTATTTACATTATCTGGAACTGAGGGACAAGGCATGAGCTCAATCGTAAAATTTTTAAGCTTTTTATTATCGATTGGATTGAGCGTACCTGCAGCAATGGCTAGTGCATCTGCAACACGATTGCCCTTTCGAGAAATCAAAGCAATGTTAAAGGCCAAAAATTCATCAATTAGGCTTCTAACTCTATTCCTATAATGGATTAATCTTTTATCATTGCAGGAATATTGACCCTTAACCTATTTAACTACTAGCTGTGAGTCTCCTAAAACTTTTAAGCATTTGATACCCTTACTCAAAGCTAGTTGTAATCCACAAACCAATGCCTCATATTCTATTGAATTGCAAGTACAAGGAAATTGTAATCGATAAGCAAAAAATGAGGTCTTACCTTTGGGGCTTATGAGTTCTACCCCAACACCACTACCTTGCCTAGATCTAGATCCATCGAATTTTAATATCCAAACAAGATTATTCTCTGCAAGTGATTCATTAGATGTACCTTGTGCTTCTGGCTCACTTGTTCTTTCGATCACATCTAAGGCGTATGTACCAAGTTCTATTTCACTATACAAAATTTCATTTGTTCCTTTATTGTATTCCGTGATGAGCTCTTTAAGTCTAGGCTCTCGTTCAACCCGAATTTGATTTGCTACTCCCTTCCAAGGTAGCCACATGTGTGAGAAATCTATTGAGAAATAACCATTCAAGTTCTTGCTCCAATCCCTGCTCAACAATAACCCATATTTAGCATAAATATCAACAACTTGAATATCAATGTATTGTTGAATTCTGGGTTCTGATGCAATTTGAATGAACACATTTTTCAACATACCTACCACATTCACCTCTATTTTATCTAATTGGACAACTATTTTATTCGTCTTCGTAGGAGTGAGTCCTAATATTTGGCAAACCGAATATGGCATTACGTTACCTGATGCTCCTGAATCCACCATGCAATTGTGTACATTCTTTCCTACAATTCGAACCATTAGCAGAAAAGGTAAAGCTTCTTCTTTTTCTTTTTTAGCAAAATATTTAACCTCAGTAACATCATGGCTCTCTTTTGCTTCTTGAAACCCTAGATTTTGCATTAAAAGTTTCCTTTGTTCAGGTAACTGACAAGCATCATAAAGATTAATGTTGGCCTTTGTTTTCTTCAAATCTTCGATAATGTTATAACTTGTAGATTCAACATCTTGAACCTTTGGCATGTTTTTCGGAGTTACCTTTGAATTTTCAGGCAAAGGTGGTGGAATGGGATTGTTATTAGATTTGACATCAGGTGGCACATTCAAATTCTTAGGGGGGGTGGAAGATGTGTTATAAATTTTACCTCTACTCCGTAAATGGTAGCCATGAGTTGGCTTCTTGTATTGTTTTAGAGTATGCACTTCTTCCACAATCTCATCCTCTTGTTCACTTTCTTCTTCTTCTTCAATTTCACCTAGTTCACAAATGTCCACTACAAAAGCTGAACTCTTACCTTTGCTTGTGCTAGCCTCATCCACATCATTATCTAGAACTAACTCCATTTTATCCAAACCCTGTTGAATGTAATTTGCAACACAACTAAATTCATTGCATTCTAGTTCATTATGTTCATTTGTACCATGCAATCTACACCAATTATCTAACACTACTTCTGTAAGATTAACAATAGTGGCTTTTGAGTTTGAGCTAGAAGCTCCATTATTGTTAGCCACAGGGGTTGGTACACCCCCATTGTTTGGTCCCGTGTTAAAATGTTTAGGTCTTTGCATGGTAAATCTTCGATTAGGTTGTGCATTTTGATTGTTTTGCTTTTGCATTTGTACCATATCACTACTCAATTTAAGGCACATCCTTTCTAAATCTGCTACCTTTTTTGGATCAGGAGTATCATTAGCAGGTTAATTTTGGTTTTGAGTTGCAACATTTGGGTTTGGTGGAACATTTTGAATAGTTGGATTCAACCAACTAGAAGTGTTTTGATTTGGCATGTTTGGTTGAGGATTCAACCAACTCTGATTAGGCACATTTTGATGAAGTGTCATATTTGTAATATTTGTTTGAGGCACAACATTGGGCAAATTTTGGTTATGTAACATGTTTTGATTTACCCATGGGTTAGAATTCATAGAATTTGTTTGATTTTGCATGTTTTGCATAAACATCGGATTACCCTATTGCATTTGTAAATTTTGTAAATTTTGAGCAAACATGGGATTGTTTTGTTGTGTTTGAAAATTCTGAAATTGATTCAAGTTTTGATTTGGGGTAACATTTCCAAACATATTAAATTGTGATGCATCATTTCTAGTTTTTTGTGCAGCATAATGACTCTCTAACAACATTTGATTATTTTGTGGTGCATAAGCCATTTGATTTGGTATTTGAGGAATCATGTTTAACATTGGAGTTTGATTCATCAAAGCATTATTAATCATGGGTATTTGATTTTGCATACCCGGATATCCGATCGAAGGTAGTTGACCAAGCCCGCAACTCGAAGGCATCATTTGTTGCTCCACCAAAAGAGCTTCCGTGTATGCTCCTGTGAGTGTCGTTATCTACCCATGTTCTTCTGATGAACATCGTCGTTAATGGATCCAATGATCCAAAGTAGACTTGGATTGCGGCATCTTCTGCAACATTGTAAGGAGCAGTTAGTCATGAGTACATTTTATGGAACCTAGTATTGAATATACGTAAAGGTTCGTTAGGTTCTCTACGAGTTGAAGCAAATTGCAGATAAACACTAGCAGGATCAATTGCAAATTTAAATTGTGTGATGAAAGCATTTTTGAGCATATCCCAAGAAGTTATTGAACCAGAGGGTAAGCAAACATACCAATCATAGGCTATCTCATCCAAGGTTAGAGGAAACAACCTACATGCGATGTCTTCGTGTTCGACTTGTAATCTAGACATGGCATCTGTATATGCCTGTATATGTTCTTCCGCTATGCGAGTTCCATCATGCTTGTATCTTGGTAAATATTTCTCCACACTCTTTGGCATGTCATGGGCAACACCTGGTATATTCAATGGACTTCGCTGATTTCCCATCCATGCCAAATTTCCAGTAGGTGGAGCAGCCATATTGATATGTGGGGAATTAACAAGCACACTTGAACTAGCGTTAGCAGTGTTAGGAAGAATTATAGTTTGGGTCTTACTTCATCTATGTCTCTTGGTGGGTGATAAACTTTGGAATATTGTGGACCCAGTAGACTTAGACCTAGTGATGATTTCTTTAGACTCCAGTTTAATTCGAAATCTCACTAATCAAGATACAATACTTGAAACATACATTTAAATAAATCAATGTAACTGCAATGTTCAAGTATATAATAAACAACTCAAGAACGAATGTGATTGAGAAAAATTGCATGAAAAATGAAACCAATTACCAGTTTTTCATGCCCTCCTTCTAGCGCCAATTTGTTGATGTGTGATTTTGTCAAGTCACAAAACCACTCGACAACTTAGAACTTTAAGTCCTCTCTTGCAAAGAAATGGGTGTTTCTTCAAGGTCTCCACTTAAGATTTCAAATGTTAAGCATGTATGTATAAATAAGTGCCTTAAAGCTCTATGTAGTTCACAAATGTTGTTAACAAGGGGCCTGGGAAATTAGGTAAATGATTTCATAGGTATCATATAGAACACATCTTTCATATCCATTAACAAAATAACATTCGTTATGTGATTTCACTTTAAATATACCAAATTTATTTCATCTCTTATAAATGCTTTGAATAAAGTTTAACATAAACAGAAACTAACATCTAGCATTAAATTTCCATTTTAACTTTAATAAAGAATCAAAGTAAAATGAAATTTACTATTCAAACAAAACCTTTGGGATGAAGTAATAGATTCACTTTCAAATGTCTGTATGATAAAATAGTGACTTACTCAAACATCCTTATATAATTATAATCAAATTTACCAGAAGTGAATGGATAAAATAATGTCTTGCCCTATTTTCCCAAAATATAAATTCTTTTTTTAAGATAGAAACATAGGACTTAATATAGAAACCAATTTATAAGATTTTATTTTACAAAAAAATAAATCTTATAGATTAAATCTTTTCTACACTATTTATATTTGAAAATATTTATGGAATTTAAATACTTCAAAGTAAATATGATTTCAACTATGAAATTTGGACTTTCAGAATAAATAAACACTACGTGAAATTAAAATCCAAATCTTGAATTCTTTGAGAGATATCAATTTAATTTCTCCAACTTTATGGGATTAAAGTTGAAAAACTTAAAACTATCATTTACCCTTTTAAACTCATTGGACCAAATATTAATTGATATAATACTCAGCCAATAAATGTATTCATAATCTTTAGCTTATAATTCCACCATGTAAGGGCTAACAAAGACTATGAATAAATAATTTTTTTTTATTTATGAGATAAAATAAAATGAAACAGATTCAGAGTTGAAACATTTAAACTTTCACTTCGGATTTACTATCACAGTAAAAGAACAGAGACATAACCACATCTATAACTTATCAACATATACAACAAATCAATAGATGAGGGCAATCTTCAAAGGGACTTTATTCAAACATTGAATAATCATATTAAATTAACCTTGCACCATTCGAATACAACACTGCACATATCCTAATCCAAGATAATTAAATATAATTAAATTGATCTTACAATTGGGCTCCTGCTTCTCTGTATATTATGCTTCCACTATGGCCTTCTTCCAATTTTTTTGCTTCCAAAATTTCTTCCTTCCATGCACCAAAAATCCGACCCCTCTATGTGGCTCTTCATTCTCTATTTATAACTTGAACAATTCGTTACATGGTAGTTCATCTCGTTTTTTCCGCTCCAAGTTAATTTAAAACTAACTTTCAATTATTATGTAGGCCCTTTACACTTCATATTGTAAATACTTTATAAATATTCTTGAATTCCCAACTCTTCCTTGTCATACAATAAATCACAATTTATCATACAAAAATAACATATTATAACCTAATATCCCAATGTAAAGGTCACTATTCACAAATCTCAGGTAATTTTCTTTTTTGTGACAAAAATAATTTTATGATCTCATAAACCTAATGACAAAGAAAATAGTATTTTCATGATACTTCTACCATGTTCGAGCTTCAAATATCATTGAGTAGCTTAAACAAAACATTATGTTTGATTGACTATGATATTTCCATTAACCTCTCTGTACATAATGCCACCCATGTAATTTGACCAGATGAACATATATCTTATTCACTGGATTTCACTACCTTTGGAGTAACTGTGATGTTTATAACTTCAATTGATGATATCTCTCAATGAAAATAATTAACCAACATAATGACTACACCCTTTTCATTGCATTTTTATTGTGTTTTGAAGCAAGTGGTACAATTTCCAACATGTAACAATAGCAAGATCATGTTCTCTTACCTATGATGAAAATATCCTTCCATAAGTAGTGACAACATTCTTAGGAAGGTATAGTAGTGTACTTCAACAACTATGACAATATTCCCTGACAACGACATCTTCTTGTAATAGCATATTTAGGTGATAGTGCTTCCCATAGGTGGCGATAAATGAATTTTAGGGCATCATGATGATAATATTCTCTGACGGTAGAGACTATACTCTTCATTAGGTGGCAATGCTACTTTTTTTATATTATCACGGTGATTCCCAATGCACACCCACTACTTAATGTTCATAAACTCATTTCTCTATCTACATGCATCATTACATACCTTTATCAATCAACCAATTATATTATACTATAAATTTTTGGATGTACTCAAACTGAAATCGTGTGAACCCAAGATAATTCTAGCACACACAAAGCTTCAACATGACCACGTTTATTTTTTTTTGTTTCTCAAAGAACGGATTGCATTGGCCTCAATATTACTTCAAATAACGAGCTTCCTAGCATTATGAGCGTATGGGTAATTGTAAAAACTATGTGGAAAAATGTCTTGATAACAATCCAAAAGGGGTTTTAATTCTTAACAAACTATCAAATTTTCTACATACAGCCTCTCTCATCACCTGTTGTGCCTCTGCCATTTTCGAGAATCAACATTTAACACTTTCCTCTTGTTGAGCTATATGTTCTCATCTGATTCAAATATAAATGCCTATTCTATCCTCCACTAGGTTGCATCATTTCGTAAACTTTCCCCATGTCCTCTAGAAACGTGCCTTAGCCTATGAATCATTAAAATGAAGACACCCTATTTTTACCCTCGAACATGTCCTTGTGACTATGTTTTTCGATCATGATTACCTTCTGACGACTATGATGGCAAACTTCCAATGTTAGTCATGCTCATTTTCAATGACTCTGATGACAATTCATGAGGGCTGCATCATACATGAAATATAAGTGGTTGTTTCCTTCTTTGAACACACGATTGTTTCCTTAGAATTTTTGATATTCGAAACAACTTTCTTCATGAATCTCATCATGAATATATTGTAGCATTCTCTTCATAATACCTATTTTAAAACCGTCGTGATATTCTCTACGTCCCACGTTTCCACTTCATAAAATCTATTGTGGGAGATGCATTCAATTCTAAACCCGCATCAACCTTTCCTCGCCATGTGCAACTTCATACCACGCCAGTATGCTTAATTGGGTAAAGTCCAATTCCTCTTTAAAGTTTCTTTACCTATGGTAGGTCCATATTAATCATGGCATTCCACTTATAGTTGTAGGATCCAATTCCACTCTAGCACCATAATCTTCCAAAGGACAAAAACAAATAAAGTTAACAAAATAACTTTAAAATCATCAAATACATAATCTAGATTATGTGACTCATGACTACGTAAAAATAACCTAACAGCTAATACCTTATACTTATTAACACTTTAAATATAATATAAACATCAATAAAACCACATACATGACCAAATGAACATACTAATTTAACCACTAACATAATCACACTAACAAAACAATGCATATTCTAATGAAACATAATACTGAATGAATTACAACAAATATAAACAAACATAAAACAACCAAACATTACAACATACACATGTAAAACTAACAACTTAAAACTAAACATAACACAATGCTTTTAATCAAATTAAAAATTCATACAAACATATTTACATATTATATACTAGCAAAACACACAAAAACAAAAAAATCACCAAGGACAACTTTATAACACAAACTAACCAAAGATTACATATTAATGCAAAACTCAACCATTATAACTTGACCACTATCCAAAATATTAATATTGGTAAGGTAAACACTATGCAAATGTCTGTGAATAAAAAAAATGAATTTTAACAATGCACTCTCATGAAACTCTCCATGTGAAAACCTAATATTATTGACATTCCAATGGTGACAGAAATTACCTACAAATCCAAACAAAAAATTGAGGTAAACTATCAAATTTCAAGTGGGTCCCCAAATTTTGGGGTCATTGTGAAGAACGTCACAACAGGATCCCCAATACAGTAATGGGTTGAATGAATCCTGCCTGGCACTGGGGTATGCTTATGTTCTATCTAATATATTAATTTGCACATATAGGGATAATGAGTATCTAGGTTTGCATAACAAAGATTTATCCTTCAGGAGCCCTGCATGATCAGTATATGACTTTTTGATGGATCAACTAGGGTGTTTGAGTCTCAGGGAAAACCTCAAAAATCTCATCATAGCAAAAAATCATTTCATATCATAAATCACTATATACATATCACATCGTCTCATCTCACATTTGAAGGTGTAAATAATCAATCCTTATTATCAGAGTGATTATTTACATTCATGATTGTTATACATTTTGTGGTGTCACCCATTATATTGTTAAACTCATATCACATGCATACCTTATATTTTAAGTGATTAAACCATACAAATTCATGTACATTAGATCACCATCATAATACATTTAACACATTTCATTTATCATATCATAACAATATAAGTTAGATGCATATAATTAAATAAAAATTAAACATGCATTTAACAATAAGCACTGCATCCATAAATGCATACATCACCATAGTGCATCTATACATCTAGATCATGGCATCTAATAACACATCTATCATCTAGCTAGCACATATCACCAACACATTACATACATATAGCAAAATCAAATCATTATCTAGGCATAGCATCCATCATTGCATCCATAACATAAAATCAAAACAAAAATATTTACTAAACATCAACTGAGGCATTATTGGTATCATACCTCCCCTAATCAACAATCAATCCAAAAATTCCCAAATGGGATAAGCCCTTTGGTCAAACCAAAATGCCCCAAAGGGGATAAGCCATTTGGTCAAACTAAAATGCCCCAAAGGGGATAAGCCCTTTGGTCAAACCAAAATGCCCCAAAGGGGATAATCCCTTTGGTCAAACCAAAATTCCCCAAAGGGGATAAGCCCTTTGGTCAAACCAAAATGCCCTAAAGGGGATAAGCCCTTTGGTCAAACACAAATGCCCCAAATGGGATAAGCCCTTTGGCCAAACCAAAATGCCCCAAAGGGGATAAGCCTTTTGGTCAAACCAAAATGCCCCAAAGGGCATAAGCCCTTTGGTCAAACCCACAAAGGCCCCAAAGGACATAAGCCCTTTGGTCAACTCACAAAGGCCCCAAAGGACATAAACCCTTTGGTCAAACTCACAAAGGCCCCAAAGGACATAAGCCCTTTGGTCAAACTCACAAAGGCCCCAAAGGACATAAACCCTTTGGTCAAACTCACAAAGGCCCCAAAGGGCATAAACCCTTTGGTCAACTCACGAAAGGCCCCAAAGGGCACAAGCCCTTTGGTCAACTCATAATATAGCCATAGGCAGTCTACGTTTTTGCTTCACACTGTGTTTTTCCCACACAACGCATCCCAAAAAGGGGCATTTGTAGACACCTAAAACATGTCATGCCTAATATAACTACTCATGTGGGCACATTCATAGATCATGTGAATAAACCTTGGGACCTTCCAAGTGCAAGCAGTGGTTTTCACCACTCAACTGGGGTAGTTTTAGCCCATTCAAGCTTGGTCGCTATAAACCAGAGTGGCTAGATCCTGGCCATTGAAGCTTAGAGTGGCCAACCATAGTCACTGCAGATGATAGAGGCTAGACCCTAAATAGCAAATTATCGATAAAATAGCCTAATATCGGGTGGAAGTGGCAGTTTGCATGCAATAAAGCTGAGCGGGGATAACTTTGCACTCCTCCTCATGGCCAGTCTACATGAAAGACTTAGTTCTAGATTTAGACATCAGTTTAACTGGCCCTCAAGCACAATAAAGACTAAAATTTTCATGCTAACATCCAGTCTGCATGCAAAATTTAGTCCCAAATTTAGACATTAATCTGGGCCTTCATCCCATTATAAGGTGCAAACCTCAAAGCACCACAGGGGAGATAAAGAGACTTTTCAGAGAGTTTTTTGAGTCTTGGAGAGATTTTCTTGTAGCGAAGCCCTGTCGGATCGAAGAGCAAATTGGAGCACCTTTTAGGAGCAATGAAGTGCTGGTCGATTGAGAGGTTACCATCTGCAAGATATTCAACACATCAGACATAAACGATAATCATTTCAACATCAATATCAAGTCTAGATCTATAGCCTTGGAGCAATAGAGACAAGTTTTCATCTTAGCAGCCACTATCTTGGATAGTGGCCCATAGGCCTAGTCTAGGGTTCTTAGAATTAGTTTATTTTATCTATTTTCTTCATGTTTTCATATCATTAGCATAGATCTACTTCATTTATTTGCATTCATAGCACTAGTTTCATTGCATTTGCTTTCATTAAGCATATTTATTTTTATTAGCATATTTAATGCTAACAGCCTCATCCGGGGAGGCAATATCGGATATCTAAGTAGGTGTTGTTATTTCATTGCTTACAGGGCTACAGGTTCATTGGATAGATCCATAACATTCGAAAGTACAAATATCCCTCTAGGAACCAGATCTAGAGAAGGAGGCATCTATAAGCCCTCATACAAGTTTATGTACATCACCGAGAAGCCTAGGAAAGTGCATCACCCATTGCACGAGGATATTTTATACATCTGCTACCCTCTTTGTGTAAAATCATGTATCAAATGAAGGGTATCCTGTAGAGGTATATATGTAATTAGATCTTGGAAATATCAATACAAAGCATTCATTCATTTATTTCTTCGTATTTTGGTTGTCTCTCTTTTATGCCTTTCATTTAATGCATATTAAACATTAAAATATCAAATAAAATTACAAATAGAGTAGTGGACAATGCAGAACTCCCTGGGGTCTCTACAGAAGTATCAATTCAATCCCACAACTAGACACAATGAGCCCAAGTATATTTTTTGATTTCACCTTGAAAATATATTTTAGGGGTTTTATTTTGACTTTATAGTCATGTAGTCTTTGGAAAATGTATCTAAGATCTCGAGTATGGTCTTTTCTTTTCTGAGATCATCCTGTAATGTCATCTACATAGTCTTCTACTATTTTATGTATGAGGTCATGGAATATGTATGTCATAGCTCTTTGATAAGTGGATCCTATGTTCTTAAGGCCAAAGGGCATAACCTAATAACAAAAGGTTTACCAAGGGATAGTGAAAGCCATTTTTATTGATCTTATACTATGATATTGATTTGATTATAGCCTAAAAATCCATCCATTAAGGATAGCATTTTAGATCCTGCGATGAAGTCAACTACCATATCTATGTTTGGTAAAGGGAAATCATTTTTATAAAAATCATTTTTTATATCCCTAAATTCGATGCAAATTCGAATGGATCCTTCCTTCTTGGTGATAGGAACGATGTTGGAAATTCAATCGGAATATTCTATGGCTTTTATGAAGCCATTGTCTAACATTTTTTGATGTTCATCCTTTACTAGAAGGGTGACTCTTGGATGTATTTTTATTAGTTTTTTCTTGATGGATTTGGCATCAGGACGCACTACTAGATGGTGGACTATCAATGAAGGGTTAAGTCCTAGCATATCATCGTATCCCCAAGTGTAGATGTTAGAGAATTCCTTTAGTATATTTGTGTATTTTTTCATTCTTCTTGGGTTAGGATTTCCCTAGTTTTATAAGGTGTGGGTCTTGATCAGTTCCAATGTTGACTTCTATGGTCTCTTTCGATTAAATCTTATTACTCATCCTCAAAATTAAAAGGGGCATTTATAATCCTTAGTTCTTTAAGTTCTTGAGGATCTATAGGTGTTTGTTCCAAGTTAGGAAGTTGGGCTGAGTTTAAACTGAAGATCTGATCTAGAGACTCTTCTATATGAATATTTTCTAAAGACTCTTCAATATCTTTGTTGATTGAAATGGATTTTGGGTGAACTAATTCTATCATGTTAATGCTCCCAAATCATATAGTTTTATGAGGGGTTTGATTGAGGAGTGACCATATTTCTTCTTCGTCCTCTTCACCCCGTTGAGGGCCATGTATTAATCCATAGTAGTCATCTTTGTCCTCTTGTCCCAATATAGGAGAGGGTTCATTTTTGTGGAGGATAAATCCAATCCCACATCATTCGAGCCAAGGTATAGATTCTAAAGTTTCTTTAATACCCTGTTCATAGTGACCTAGGCCTTTACCTTGATAACCCATATTAATAAGCATTTGTTTAACTATGGGAAAGGTAGGTGACATGTAACATATAGTGTAGGTTTGTTCACTAGGCAGAAGGTTACATCCTTGGATCCTTCCATTGAATGTAGTCCCTCCATGGATGAAAGTACAAGATCCTATCTATATTTTGAGTCTTTTTCTACTAGGGATACCTATGTCTCGAGGAGAAAGGAATATGCTTACTAGTTCTACAAAAGGATCTAGTTTCCAATAAATGTGGTTAATTTGATTAGTGAAAAGGAATGGTTGGGGAGTTTCCTCTAATATTTTATTTCCTTTATACATTTTTGGTTGATCATTTGACTTAGTTGATTGTATGGAAGGCCAAATATTAAGTTCTTGTAAATATATAGAGTTGCACATGGTGAAAGGTTTTGGGTCTCTAGTAATGTGGATGACCCTTCCTTGATATTCTTCTTTAAGGCATTGATGTAAGGTAGAGGGTACCACCCTCATAGTGTGTATACATGGTCTTACAAGGAGTATGTTATATGTTACATCACATGATATGACATAAAAGAGGGTGTTTAAGACACGAGGCCCTACTTTGATGGGTAAAGTAATGGTGCATGTTACCTCTTGTTCTTCATTATCAAAGGCCCTAATAATGAGGTCCAATTTTTGTAGATAATTTTTGGTTAATTCATTTTTTTGTAAAAATTTAACATTACAAATGTTCAAGGCTGATCCATTGTCTACTAGAACTCTCTTGATATATTTATCGCCTATTTGAGTTATGATGTAGAGGAGGGAATACCCTGATATGGTTTTGATAGGAGTGTGTTCCTCATGGAAAGCTAAGATAGCATTGTTTATTCTAGTTAACCCAACCATGTTGGTGATGTCATTTGAATATAGATCTTGAGGGATTTATTATTTAGTTAAGAGTTTCAACAATATTTTCCTATGAGTGAGCGATGTTTTTAGGAGTTCTAGGAGGGAGATATTTATGGGTACTTCATCTAATTTTTGATGAAGATCAAACGTATGTAGGATGTTTTGAGAGGGTGTAATCACCAAAGGTCATTTATTAGGAATATAAATTTTTAATTTTCAAGACAACCAACAGAGGTTGGTCTAAAGATTGATTCACTACTTGTTGTCTAGTTATGGTGTGGGAATATCTTGATAGCTGAATGGCACCAATAAAGTTAGCTGATTTTTGATCGCATGTTAATAGGGGGTCTTGAAATATTCCCATACATTTTTTAGGATTTTGTGGTTTGTTAACTATCACATTTCCTTCCTAAATGAGGTTTTGTATAATGTTATTTAAGGTTCTATACTTGTTGGTAGTATGTTCTTTTGTTTGATGATAGTCATAGTATTCATCTTGTTTATACCAAAAGGGTGCTCCTTTTGATAAGTTCCAAGGTCTAATAGGTGGAAGTTCTATTAGTTTATATTTGAGGAGTATTTTTAGCATGGTTTTTTGACTTTATCCCATGTTGGTATATTGCCTTTGAGGTTTATCTTCTTTTTGAATAACCAATTTTTTAGGAGCATTTTGAGTAGTGTTTATGTTGTTGTTTTGTCAAGAATTAGTTACACCGTCTCCTAAAACATGCTTATTTTGTATTACCCCTTGTTAGAGGGATTTTCGTTCTCTTTCTTGTTATAGTTGAGTTGGCCTCATATTATGAGGATGGTCTTTACCCTTTTAGCCATGTTGATGACTTATTCGAAAGAGGTTAATTTTTTCATCTCCAAGGGATATGCCAATTATTCATGAAGGTTTCATAATAAAATATGTAAGAGTTCCTTAGGAGGAGGATTGTATTGGATTCTTCCTATGAGACCTCTCCATTTAGTCAAGATATCTGAGAATTTCTCATTTTTACCTTATTTGAGTTGTTAAAGGTTGTCTATGGTAACCTTATCTTCTATATAGATAAAAAATAATTTAACGAAAACTTCCATAAGTTCTTTGAATTTCTTAATGGAATGATCAGGTATTTGGAAGTACCATTCTAAGGCTAACCAACTAAGACTTATAGGGAATAACCTAAGGAGAATTTTTCATCATGATTGATGTCACTACAAACTATTTGAAATAGCCTTAGATGGTTGATGGGGTCTTGTTTTCCATTATACATCTGAAACTTGAGAGTTTCAAATTTCTTTGGGAATGGGTGATTAAGAATTTTAGGATCTAAAGGCTCATTATAGAACTCTTCAAAAGAGTATTTAAGTTTATATGTCCCTTTAAGAGGTAATTTGATGCTCAAGTTCTTCAAACTTGACATCTCTCTTTTCTAAGTTTAAAATTTTGGTATTGATATTTTGAATATCGTTTGATGGAGATTGATTATGTGATTGGGTGAAGGTATGCATTATACAAGGTATACTTGTAAGAGTTGAAGTATTTTAATTTGATGTTATGATGGGAGGGACTTGACTAGGTCCTGTGTTGAGAGTGCAAAAGGGATTTATAGAATTAGTTGTTTCACTAAGAAATATTAAAAAATGATTTTCTAAGGTAGGTATATCTATGGACAAAGTAGTAGGTGTTGTAGAATCAGTGGGTTGTGTTGTAGCCACATTGATATTTTCCAATTAAATTTCATTGATTTGATCAATTGTTTATTGTTCATTATAATAACCTATGTTTTCATGCATTGTGGAAGATTCCGCTTCTACTTGTTCTCTAAGTTCATATTTTAGGACGTCCAGAATGATGTCCTTGTTTCTCTTAATATAATAGCTAACATGGTCTATAGTTTGATAAGAAATTTGTTCAACAACTAGTAATTCCCTTGGTACTTGTTATGACCAAGGGTTTACTTCTTGTTCAATTTATCCTTGAGAGGATGATCCTTCCTGAGAAGTGATAGGTACACCATTTTTTTAGGTGTTATAAGGATGTTAAGACATGGATAGAAGACTTAGCTTCAAAAAGGGGGTTAATTTATTAAAGTTTTTTTCTAAATTACTTATAGCATAAAAGAGATGTTTGAGATCCTTATGTCACCCAGATAAGTAGCCCTCCTTATGAATCCCACTAATCCATTGTAATATACTTGCCAAATAATATTGCTCTCCTATATTTCGTATGTCGATTTACTCAAGGGGTCGTTAACCTTCCCCCAATAGGATTAGCAATTGGTTACGTTCTTGTTATCTTAATTGAATGTGATGTAAACTAAGCAAATAAATTAGAATATTTGTTTAAGTTCAACAAAATTTTATCTTTTTAAAGCAAAAGGAGTGTTCATACTATATTCACCAATTTATGTAGACAACGGGAAAACCACGTGTTCTTTTCCCTTTAGATCTAATTAATGTCAAGTGTGTGTGAGGGAGGTTCATTAGAATATCTACTTCCCCACTTGAAGATATCTTTCCAAAGGAGATATCGAGGATATAAAAATCCTTAACACAACTAGACCCTTACTTTTATACTTTTTTCTATGGTTGTGTGAATGTTGGTGTAATGCTTGTTTTGCAGTGTTTAAGAGTTCAATTAAAATAAACACCTAAGGATTTTTGGATCTTTATTAATCTAGAATCTTTATCAAGCCTTAATGGTTATTTGAATATAAATCATCAAGAATCACCTAAAATGCAATGCTTATTTTAAATCATAGAAATGCAAGTGAACAAGAGCTAACCTATATGCACTTCAAGTTTGAATGCACTAGACTAAGGAGATTTTTTATTTCAGGGTAGACAAAGAGAGATGCAATAAGACAATCTAGCCTAATACAATTATATGCTTTTCAATTTCTTATCTATGAACATGAATATGAAGGAAATGCTAAAATTCAGCCTAGGATTCCTTTAATGATTAGAATTTTAGTGTTTTTTAAAGATATTTGAACATTTAATAAGGAAATTGTAAGGTTTTGTAAACAATTTGGTTTTATTTTCTAGGATTCTTTAATTTGCCAAAGTAAATGTGATTTATGTTTCAAAACAGTAGAAAAACAAAAATAGAAGGCAAAGAAAATAAAATTAGAAGTCTAAGGAAGGGCCAAGTGGCCATATTACCTCTCCTCGAGTTTGTCCACCAAATTCACCACAAGAAGTGCCAAACTCACCACTGCTACCAAATTCGCCATAGGGGTGGCAAATTTGGTAAATTTGCATAGAAACTTAAAAAATTAATTTGGTCTGATTTTGGGGGTCTTTATAAGTGTAGTGATGTGGTAGACTACCATCCCCAGTTGATTAGACCCCTTGTTGATAAAAATGATTTTGCTTACCTCTTGGAGTGGAATCTAATTTTAAGTTTTTGAGGTAGATTCTAACAGATTCTGACTATGTTTAGGGCTAAATTTATAGAGAAGGATATCACTATGATTTGTAATTTTTTTAAATGATAAAATTAGAGGATTGATCCTTTAAAACTTAGTTTTGCCAAATTCACCATAGGTGTGGCGAATTTGGTCCTCAAAGTTATTTTTAGAGTTTCAAGGTAGATATTTATGGATGTCGATTGTGGTTGGACCTAAAACTTATTAAGAAGTATCCTACTATGATTAGTGAGGTTTGAAAATAATAAAAGCATAGGATTTAGCCTCTAAGACTATGTTTTTCCAAATTCACCATAGGGGTGGCAAATTTGGTCCTAAGGCAAATTTTTGAAGTTTTTGGGTAGATTATGAGCAAATTTGAATATGGTTTTGGCTGATATTAAAGGGGAAGGATACCACTATTTTTTTCAAGGTTTGCATGTAAGAAAATCAAAGTATTAAAACTCTAAAATAGAGGATCTGAGAACTAAAATTTTAATAGTAGAGGAAAAGATGAAATCCCACCAAGGACTTGTAAATCTGATAAATTAGGGTTGTAAGAAGCTAGGTAATGTAATATAATGGTTTAGGAATTCTACTAAGAGCTAATATAACCTCCAACAAGATTAAATTAGTAAGATACATTGGTAGATTAGAGAAATTGATGGGATATATCCAAAAGCTCCCTAAACTAAGAAGAAATGGGTAGCATGCAAATATGACCGAAATTTGAGTAAAATAAAGTGCAGGAGTTCTTAAAATAAGATGCTAAGATGTTAGGAAATATAATACATAACTAATTTAACTTAATGAAAGTAAATTAGCAACTAGATAATGAAATTCTAATGAGAATTTTGCTTAAAAACTAGGTTAAGCATAAACATGTAAAATGGAAAGAAATGCTATTGAAGTGCTTGAATGAGGAAATAGGTTGTAAAAATGCTTAATAATTGAAAGTGAAATGGCATGAAGAAATATAAAAAAAAAAATAGTATGCTGTAGTCAAGACAGAATAGTTGTATTCAAGAGAATTAATAAGGATTTTACCCTAAAAATATGCATAATGAATATGATGAAAATCCTGCAAAGTAAGGGATTAGAAGCAAAATGTAATGATGGAATGAATGAAAACTAAATTAAGAATAAAAATAGATGATAAAATGTGCTGCAAATCCTCAAGATCAAACCTACAAGCAAAAATGTTAGGGCCTACAAGACAAAGGTGATCTCAACAATGAAGAATATGTCATAAGAAATGAAATAAGGAAAAGTTTTAGTCAACATGCAAAGCTAAAATAAGGAAGCTTAAAATGTAAAATGCAGAAATAAAATGAAGGAAAGAGCTAGCTAGATTTCACCTAGCTATGGCCCCTTCCTAGGATGGATATCTCCTTGCCACCAAGCCTCCTAGCCTTGCCTAGTTGCCCTCCACAAATTCTTGCAAAGTGGCCCCAAATGCTTGAAATGCTTGAAGAGAACTCTAGGAATGCTTGAAATGAGAATTCTAATAAAAAAAAAAGGGCTTAGAAATCTGGGCAAAGCTTTGCTACAATGAAATTACTTGGATAATTCTTGCCCCTGACCTCCTTAAATAGGATTTTGGAGGGGTACTTGAAGGGAATCAAAGGATAAGATCAATTCAAACAAATTCATCCTAATCCTTATTGAAGCATGTAGGATAGATGGTAGAGGTGCATGGAGGCTCAATATATACCCAAATAGCTCGTGTGGAAGATTCTTGGCTATTTTTTCCAAATTTACCATTGTTTACCAAATTTGCCACAAGGGTGATGAATTTGGTTCTAAGTGGAAAATTTGGTAAGGAGGCAAAATCTAACCTTTTGAATTTTGAAATTTTAATGTTTTCCAAATTTTCCACTAGGGAGGTGAATTTGGTGAGTGGTGAATTTTGCACCAGTGGTGAATTTTGTGCTAGTGGCAAATTTGGTGCTAGTGGCGAATTTGGTACTAGGGGCAAATTTGGCACTAGAAAGTAATTTTTATTTTATAGTTTTAGGCATCAATATGTGTCCAAATATAGGTATATTTATACTTTCCAAAAATATCTTTTTGAGGGCTATCCAATGGTGGTGGTTTTGTGAAATTTTGATAATATTTGATAGGTCAAAATTTATCCCAAATATGACCTTAATTTTTAGGGCTATAAACACCCCAAATTTGGGTATGAAGATGATTGATTTGATTTGCTTGATCAAGAGGCTTGTGAAGATAATTCAATTGATGATTTTTGCTAGAATTTACTAGAATTTGATGTCTAATTTGATAAATTTAGAATACCTTGATGAGATGGTGTTTGATGCCTTGATTGAGGATGACATTGGCTATTTGTGTCAAAATTGGGTGTCTACACCACCTTGGGTAGTAACCCAAGTGCTAGGAAACCATCCTAGGTAGTTTACAAGGTAATTTTAGCCAAGAATCAATTTCAATTTTGAAACTAACCCCTAAATTAACCCTTTTGCACCTTTATTTTATCCTTGGTACCCTTTTTATCCATTTTTTGTCAATCACCTCATGGTTGTCATCCATTTATTTCCATACACTTGTCACTTGAGGTAGTAGATGATACCTACAAATTTGTGTCTCAAATTAGCTCAAAACCTTAAACACTCGATCTTGGACTCACTTAAGTCCAATAATATTTGATCAAGGCTATCATTAACCCCTGTATATTGGGGAAAATAGCATAACTCATTTTATTATCTCAAAATTCCAATAAAAAATTTGATTGAAATATTTAAATTCTAATCAAAGTGATCTCATCGATCTATCAAAGTCAAATATTCAAGGTCATTCATCCATTCCATGATTGGGGTATCCTACATTGTTCTTGATTTGAGATAATCTACATCACTTCCCTCAAGCCAAAGGTCATTCTCCATCATTCACCAATCATTGTCACTATTCATCATGAAGCCAACAATTTGTATCATCTATTTTTGTACGATATTGTATTTTCACACAACGTGGTACAAAAAGAGGCATTTGTAGATACCTAAAAAGTATCATATTGGCATTGGTTAAATGCTAATATTTAATAAATTTTATAATTATTTTAATTAATATATGTCAACCTTATAAATATTAATGTTGAATATCCTAGCCCCTTTGACCATCCTAAGCACCTTCCTACACCTAACCCATGGTCATCATGAGACCATCCCTCTATTTTAACCTAGTTCCACCTCACTCTAGTTGGCATTTACTCCCTTCTCTCCTCCATATTCCAAGCTCATTAATGCACATGGGTGAGGATTCTCTCCACCTAAGCACATTGATTAAGCATGCTATTTTTATAGGTGAGGATTCCCTCCACCCAATAATTTTAATAAAGCATGCCATTTTAGTGGGTGAAGAATGTATCCACCCAAGGGTATTAATGAGGTACACCATAATGTGTTATAGCCCAAATATAGAATATTGCACACTTGTCCATTCAAGTAGCCAAGTGGGAAAACTTAATATTCCTCTCTTCTCTCACCTAGGCCACTTATCCATAATTATATCACTCCCTCATTATTTTCTTCATCCTTGGGAAATATTATGAATATGCTTCTATTTCATTCACTTTTAGAGAGCACACAAAACACTACCAAAACTATTCCTAGATTTCATTTGGCCCTCCTTGTGGATATTTGAATTTATGAACATAGGTTCCTCATTTAGAGAGCTCAAGACCAATCACAGAGTCTCTTTAGAATGCATGGTAATATTATTTTTGCACCTAAACTCATATTTAACAACTAAATAACACTGGATCTACACCAAAAACCTTGAGCCACTTCTAGAAAGGTCCATATTTGAGTTTGAAGCCCTTTCCTAAACATAGATCCAACTGCCTTGGACAACTACATAGAGCCAACTATCCTATGTGGCTACATAGAAGACAACCACCTTGTGCAGCTACACAGAGCCAACCACCCTAGATGGTTGAGTCCCAAATGTAGATAAAGACTCAAAATCAATAGTAGGAAGCTAAGAAAGGTAAAACAAGGTAGTTTATAAGTTTTTGTAACCATTTTTTTAGTTTTATAACTTTTATAAAAGGTTTTATAATATTTTTGTAATCCTTTCTCATGATCTTGGGACTTATCCTAAAAGGCCTAACATATGTTAATGATGCTTTCATTATGGGCTTATGTGTAGGTATTAGGATTAGTATTGAGGCTTAAGAGGTCAAGCAACAAGACTTCAAAACCATCCACCTAATTTATTGTGTAATCGAGGAGATCGTGTGAAGCACCATTGAATTTTATTTTCAAAGGAAACCCTCCCTTATGGGAGGTCCATTGTAATAAGAAGGATTTATTTGTGCAGACACCAAAATATATCGCCCTTTAGTTCACATTCACCACCTTACTATCAAATCCTACATAATAAATATATATGACTAAGTTATAACTTAGGGATATAAAATCTTGCACAACATTAGATTTTCCTAATTTACTTAATTAGAAAAATCACCCTAGGATACCCTGTCTACCCATTGGACATGTGTCTCGGACATATCACCCATCATCCTTGCAACATCTCACCCACTTCTATCCCATTTTTCCTTGCACATGAGACAGATTACCAACACCCATGCCATAACTCCTTTGTTGTTGTCCCCTTGTCCCTTCACATAAAACAACATCCCACATCCCACTCCACTTGGAGCCACATCACCCCAGTTAAGTGAGCCACAGTGAGTGACTCACTGTAACTACCCCTTCCACCTGACATTCCATATTTGCCACTCCCCTCCAAAGCCCCAGGAAGCCTATAAAGGCACCATCAATACACCAAATAAAGGGAGCTAAATTTACGTACTGATAGGCTATTGGAATACACCCAGACCCAACGAGAAACTGAGAGTGCGAGCTTGATTGTGACCATTGGCATGCATCTTGAGGTGACCTGTCATCTCAGTTGAAACTGCTTGCCCATAGTTCTACAATCAAAAATTTGCATCTACAGTTTCACAACCACAGGTCCATGATTTCTAGTCTGCAACTGTGTTTTCATGATTCTACAGTCCCAAATAGGTTTGTATTGACAAAGATAAGAAATTGAAAATGTTGAGCAAGGCTTGTATTTATTAAAAATTTTATGTTATCTACTTTTCATATATACATATCAGTGATAGGTTTATGTGTAGCATTGGGTTTACCGCTTTACTATACAGGTGCTATTAATCCTCTTTACTAGTTTTGTATGTTTGCAGGTAATAGGTACCTTGGATAAGCTACTGAAGCTAGAGTGGTGCCTTGCTGGATACCAAAGCCCACTCATCCATTTGAAGTTGTAACAGAGGAACAAAGAACACCACACCCTATAGAAGAGCCAAAATATCTCCCCTCATCCATGAAAACATTGGATATTAGATAGACAAGAAGAATTGTAAAATTTCTCCCAACACACTTGGGGCAATTCAAAAATCCTTTTTGTAACACATTGTATCACCATTAATACAAAAAGGGGCATTTTGGCAAAATTACTTCTCTCTCTGTTTTTATTTAAATAAATTGTGTTCAGTTCTTTGGTTACAAAAATGACGATCATGATGGGACCCCCTAAAGGTCCTATTTTGTTTTGACTTGGTGTCTATATTTATTTACTAATCTTTGTCTACACCTACAAGTTTCGAGAATTCAAAGCGTGCATAAATTTGACCCAAAATTGATACATTCAAAAAATATTGTGGCCATATCATTTACTGTGGAAATGTAGAAATACATTTTATGTCTGAGAAAATGCATGTGCATGGTTCCTGATAGGAGAAAACACAGACACATGATTTCTACCTAAGAAAATGCAGAAGCGTAGTTGCTACATCAAAAATGCAAGCTTGTGGTTTATAGCAGGAAGGAACACAGGTATGTACTTCATGCTTCTTGTCGAATTTTTGTCTTAGTTTTAGTTTAGATTGTATTTAACTAGATTAAGAGTCCTAGTATTGTATGCCTTTGTGTGCACTTAGGTCTTAAAGGTAGAAGAAAGTACTTAAAAACTTTGCATTCATATAACAAAAAAAATCTCTGCATCTGCATAGTATAAAATAGATCATCTTGCATTCAATTGGTTAGGAATAGCTCAAGTGTTTATTTCAGGTTTGGGTCTATAATATAATTCTATTTCTATTGACATAAAGGACCCATGCATTCGCAGTTGGGATATCCCAAATGCAGACATGCGGTTGGCAAACCGCGCACTCGTGGTTAGCCCTGTTAAATAGAAGCTGATTAAATTAGATCTAAAATTAGTATTTTTACCTCTGATCTGCTATTTTTCATTCTCCATTTTTTGCTTTTCTGCATTTAGGCCATTGAAATAGAATTGCATAGTAATTTTGCATAACACCCTAGTTAAACAAAACCACCACACACTCACATAAACATTGGAAAATGATTGGATTTCATCACCGCTAGGTTTGGATTTCATCATCGAACCACCAACATTATACCCTATTCTTAGCCAAGGATGATTCCAAGATCCGTCATAACCCATGGGTGATAGCACACATCTCTCTTTAGAGAGGTGTATCTCATACTGTGGGCAAACTAGGTGGGAAATTGGTAGGACCTATGCTCCCTAGCTATGTGTGGACTTCATTACCACATATTATAGGTAGGATTACGTGACCTAGAGTTCATAGCCAGGTTGTCAAGCTGCGAGTATACATGTGAAATCCTAGATTCATTTAGGGAAAAACATTGAGCAAACATATTTTTCATTTTTCAAACAAATTTAAAAAAAACATATATTCAAAAATCTAGCATAAAAAATTTTGTGTGTTTATTTGCTTTGTGTGTTGTATCACATTGTATTGTCACTTTACTTGCATAGATAGTCTCACTTTGCATATTACCACATAGTAGCATATGGTAGTGACTCATAATCAAGCTAAGAAACTAGTGTCAAACCAAAGTCAGTGGTCTTCCCCTATGGCCTCCCAGTCTGGCAATGTCCCTCATACTTCAATGGTGGGACAAGTAGGTATACCCTTTTCTATGTCCTAGAGTCTTGATGTAGGGCCTTCTAGTAATGCCCCCAACATGGACATAGATATTATGCATAGAACTACTCACACAGCCATACCTGAGACACCTAGGAGTGAACCTCCTACAGTGGTAGACATTCAGGTCACCATGGTAGATATGGACACTGTTAGAATATACTTGAATGCAGCTAGAATGGTCTTCCCATAATTACCATAACTCTCCATCCCATCATGTGGTATACCCTCACCACAACAAGAATCCATATTCACCTATCCATAATAGTAGAAATATATTTTCACCAATCCTCTCTTTGAGTTGGTTGTTGTAGCATTGGCCAATCAACCATTGTCATCCAACCAAATTCCCCCCACATTACCAAAAAAAATGACCATTACTACTAATCCCTTGTATGAAATTCCTATTGTTTCACAAGCCCCAACATCCATTCCTCCATCCACACTTGTAGGACATATGTCTCATACCATTCCACAATCAGTAGCGATACCCTTTGCTACTTACCCCCCATATACCTCCACTACCATGGTTGTTCCACAACCAACTCAGTACACCATATCACAGGTAGCAGTCCCTACATCAAGTGCAATTGCCATGCAACAAGATTTCTTACAGTTGTAGCAAATGATTTTAGACGATGCTAACCATAGTATGAACCCTGAACCTAACCAAAATTTGCAAGGGATTGAGCAAAATCTTCCACCTACATCTAATCAACCTAATGCCTTTATCCAAGATCTGTCTTGGGTAATGTATCCTCCCTCTACCACTGTGGTTCATAATCAACCACCACATCCATATGCTAATGCAGCAGGTCAACATAATATCATACCTCCATCACCCCATCCATATCATAACATCCCTCAACATCCATACCATAACACATTTCTACCACCCTTGTATTATCACCCCCAACCTACATACAATCCACCTCATTACCAGCAGCATCAAGTACATTCGAGTGTCAGTCCTGTAGATGATGCTAGATACTAGTTTCTACAAAGTCAAATTGATAGTATTTCCATGCAAACCCTAGGTTTGCAATACCAAAATCCAACTTTAAGGCAACTACTCAATCACCCTATTCATGCTTTGGTACCAGAGCTACCATATCCACAGGATTTCCAAATACCAAAGCTTGATTTTAAAGGGGAAGAGGATCCTCGTGAGTACATAACAATATTTGTGAATGCATGCTTCAAAATAAAAAACAATGATGCATTGCTATTACATATATTTCCTCAAACATTAGGGGCAGAAGCCCAATACTGGTACAACCACCTGCCACATAAAAGTATTTTTACCTTTGAACAACTAGCAGACCGGTTCTTGGAAATATTTGTCCTAAATGTTAGAAAACAAACAACATTGACTGATTTGATTTATCTAAAACAATATGATGATGAATCAGTCTATGACTTTGGAAATATATGGAGATAAGTCATGATCAAGTTACCATTTTCACTCCCTATGCCAGAGATAATATGAATATTCATGAAGATTTTTGGTAGACCCATCTCTTCATTGCTACAACTACATAAATATAAAACATTCGATGAGGCACTCGCCCAAGAAAAACTAATTGAATAAATAAAAATTTAAGAAGGTGAGATTAAGCCTAAGAACAAAGAGTGGCACAATAAGAATCAAAATGGGAATAACCATGGTGAGTCCAATACTGCACAGGTTAATCAGATAGTTTTGAGTCAACCACAGTCAAATAAACTGGCTCAAACACAAATCCAATAATCCCAAAAACAACAACAATCACAACAATTGAATTATCAAGCGATTCCACCCCCACAATAGGCACAAAATCAGAAACAACTTGCAAAAAGGCAACAACGTCATTTTAAGCCAAAAAGAAATTACACACCAGTACAAGAACCATATTCATTAGTATTTCATAAATTGTATACGGTAAAACTTTTTAATTTGTCAAAAATGAAACTTGATGATCCTAACAAACCAAAAACAAAAGGTTACAAAGAACACCTCTTTTGCATCTATCATAGACAAAGAGGACATGATATTGAAGGTTGTCATGGATTTAAAGGAATTGTGCAAGATTTATTGGAAGCGGATACAATCAAAGTTGACAACCCACTAGCCCAAAATAACCAAAACCTAGGCATATATCAGACACCTTTGCCACATCTAGAGGAAAATCAACAACGAGCAAGGTGTTGCAAGAAGTTTGTCATTGTTGTCAACACAGGCAGTTAGATCCAATGATGCAGTGGACAGACAATGTAGGAGTCATTCAGATGCAGAGGAAAGAAGTTTCCTGGAAAATAGAGATGACCCAGTTTCAAAAATTCGAAGAAAAAGACAAGTTAGAAAACTGTCGCGATATCGCGACATGTTTTCTATCGTGATTTCGCGACAAGTCGGAGGAGAGAGAAGGCGCAGTTGAAAATGTCACGATTTCACGACAAGTCGGAGGAGAGAGAAGGCGTAGTTGAAAATGTCATGATTTCATGACAAGTCGGAGGAGAGAGAAGGCACAGTTAAAAATGTCATGATTTCATGACAAGTCGGAGGAAAGAGAAGGCGCAAGGCAAACTGTCACGATTTCGTGACATGTTGGAGGCCAAGAAGCTAAGTCAAGAAACTGTAGCGATTTCGCTACATGTTGATTTTCGGTGAAAAAAGAGAAAGTGTTAAGTTGAAAAGCTGTAGCGATTTCGCTATCGAAGTCAAGGAGAAAGTTTGAGTTGAAAGTGTAGCGATTTCGCTACAAGTCAAAAGTGCACAAAGCAAAGGTGTAGCGATTTCGCTACGGGTAAAAGTTGCACAAAACAAAGGTGTAGCGATTTCGCTACGGGTAAAAGTTGCACAAAACAAAGGTGTAGCGATTTCGCTACAAGTTGAAAATGCTCAACACGAAGGTGTAGCGATTTCGCTACCAGACAAAAGTGCAGAACTTAAAGATGCAGCGATTATGTTACAAGTCAAAATTTCATGGGTAGAAGCAAGTTGGAAGCACAAGGCACAAAGTTGTAGCAATTTCGCTACTGCATGAAGCACAAAATGTACGAAACGAAAGCGAAAGAGGAGAGTGCCATTTCAACGACAGTTGCAAGAAAAGCCTGAAGCCGAAGCGTCGTGATTTCACGACAAGAATGAGGATGACGTCAAAAAAAGCTGAAAGTGTCACGATTTCACGACAAGATGCAAGAAAAGCTACTGAAAGTCGAAAGCATCACGATTTCATGACAAGAATGAGGATGACGTCAGCAACTGATCAAAGTGTCACGATTTCACGACAAGAACGGTAGTGAAGCGTTCAAAGGCCAAAAGGGTCATGATTTCACGACGACAAGGTCAAGAAGGTGTACGGCCACAAAAAGTGTCGCGATATCGTGACGTGTTGCTATTTCATGGCAATAAGCTACAGGAAGGTGACGAAGGTGGCAGAAGAGTTTGAGGCCGACAAAGTTAAATTTGGGCCGATAGATTTTAGGGTTTGAAGCCAACATCATCTAGGGTTTTACAGTGGATTTGAAGCTGACATCTTTTAAGGTTTTACAGCGAATGTTCTTAGAGGTTGAAGCCGACATCTTCTAGGGTTTACGACTGACATCTTCTAGGGTTTTACAGTAGATGTTCTTAGGGTTTGCAGTCGACATCTTCTAGGGTTTACGACCGACATCTTCTAGGGTTTTATAGTGGATGTTCTTAGGGTTTGCAGCCGACGTCCTTAGGGTTACAGCCGACTATGATTTAAGATCTGTCTTGAAATTTCTTCTATAAAAGGAGGACTACTTCGAGTTTGAAATGAGCGTTGCGATGAGATAATGTGCGAATGCGAGAAGAGTGATTGCGCAAGTGAAGTTCGGTCGAGTAGAGTGCAAAGTCGTAGTTCGAATCTGCATATCGTGATTGCATGGATGAAAAGCGCAATGTGTAGAGATGGAGTTCTAAGTTCAAAATGTTAGCGCGCAAATAGCAGAAGTGTCGATCATCCGGTTGCAGCAGAGATTGCGAAGAAGTACACAGAAGCGATCGGACAGTGCGAAGAGTTTTGCGTAGAAGTAGAATGCAGAAAAATAGTAGACTATAAGGAATAAAGTTTTATTCTATCATTTTTATTATCTTTATTGTCCTCCAAGTTGCAGCTTGGTATAAGGGGTTGGTGCCTCTTTCCAGTAGGTGCTGGTAAAATAGGAGTTGGTGCTCCATTCTGTTGAAGCAGATAAAGTTAAGGGGTTGGTGCTCCTTCCAGTTGGTGCTGGTAAAGGATTATGTAAAGTTGTAGCTTTGCATTGACTGGATTTGGATGGTAGTCCAAGCAATCATTTTTGAGGAGTAGCCACATTGGTGAACCTCGTTAAATTGTTGTGTTATGTGTGATGCTTTCTTGATGCATTTAGTATCTCTTTTATCTGCTTTAAACTACTACTGGATTTAAAACCATATGTTTTAGAAATTTTAAAGAACACACTGATTCACCCCCCCTCTCAGTGTCATTGTGATTACAACAATTGGTATCAGAGCCAAGTTCCTGAATAGGCTTAAACAGCTAAGGTGATCTTGGAAGTTACGCAATGGCAAGTGGTGAAGGTTTCTCCTCGAACAAAGCACCATTGTTTGATGGGACTAATTATGCATTCTGGAAAATTAGAATGCAGACATATCTCAGTGCTTTGGGTTTTGACATCTGGGGTGCGGTAGTTAATGGTTACAAAGCTCCTGCCACCGCTCCAACAGACACTATAGGTAAAAAGGCATTTGAATATGATTCAAAAGCAAAAAATGCTATCATGTGTGGACTAGTTGACAGTGAGCTAGTCAAGGTCATAAATTGTGAATCAGCAAAAGATATATGGGATAAACTAGAGAACATTCATGAAGGAGATGATAGGATCAAGGAGGCCAAACTTCAAGCACATCGAGCTCAATACGAATCTTTAAAGATGGACAATGATGAGAACATAGAGACTTTCATGCAAAGAGTCAATGGGATCACCAATTCAATCAGAGGTCTTGGCGAAGAATTAACCGATGCTGCTATCGTGAAAAAGGTATTGAGATCGCTTCCTCCTAGATTTGATTCTAAAGTCTCTGCCATAGAAGAAGCCAAAGATCTAAATCATTTTAGTATGGATGAGATGCATGGTTCTTTGACTGCTTTTGAAATGAGAATAGGAAGGTCTAATCCCACAGATAGAGAAGCAGCTTTCAAAGCCCTAAAAGGCAAAAGCACAAAACAAGAATCTGAAGAAGAGGATGCTTCAGATGAAATGGAAGCAAATTTTGTAAGAAAGCTGAGAAAAGGAAAAGGAAAATACAAAGGAAAGCTACCTTTTAAATGTTTCAATTGTGGAGGCATTGGACACTTTGCTACCAAATGTCCTCTCAATGACAAGAACAAAGGTGAAGAAACTCAGCATCAAGAAAGAGGTGAATGGAGGAAGAAAACAAACTTCAGAAAAGGCAATTTCAAAAAGAAAAGCTTTATCTCCCGAAATGCAGAATCTTCAGAGGACAGTTCTAGTGAAGACTCTGAAGAAGGAACAGGTGAGGCTCTCTTTATGGCGTTTGAAATAGACGAATCAGAAGAGGCAGAAAACATAGAAAAGAGAGAAGGAATGAACTCTGAAGTATCTATTGAAAAAGGTGAGGCTGAAGTTGATTTAGAAGGTGAGCTGGTGTCTGCTCTTATGGAATGGAAATCGAGAAAAGAAAGAATAAAAAACTGTTAAGGAAACTTGAGGATGCAAATGACATTATAGCCAGTCTAAAAACACAGACAGAAGAGTACAAGAAAATGTCCGAAGATCTTGAAGTATAGGTAACCATGAAGATAGATTACTATTGCAAATTGGAAGAAGAAAATGTTAGTCTTCGAATACAGATACAAGAGCTGGATCAAAAAATCAGCTGTCATTTAAAACGTGAAGAAAGTTCGATGAAGCTGGACAAAATTCTAAGCGATCAAAGATCCACAGGTATC
The DNA here is from genome assembly GCA_028583015.1 of Wollemia nobilis. Lineage (NCBI taxonomy): Eukaryota > Viridiplantae > Streptophyta > Pinopsida > Araucariales > Araucariaceae > Wollemia > Wollemia nobilis. The sequence goes on from JAQPPZ010017129.1 coordinate 6,142,713, forward strand.
AAATTCGGTCTGGGCTTTACTGAAGGAGAATCATCAAGTGGACCAAAGGCAAGCAATGTTGAAAGTGAAAAGAGTAAAGACAAGAAACAGGTTGTGGAAAGAAAAACAAATCAGGCAAAAGAAAGTTGTAATGCCAGTCCTGAAATAGCAGCTGACAATGATGGCTTTACCAAGGTCACACATCAAAAGAAAAGAAGATCTAAGGCTCCTGCAACAACTTGGCCAAGACCATATTTCAGGTTCAATCATTATTTCTATGGTTTCTGTTTTAAATGTAATGGTTATGGGCATAAAATTGTTGACTGCAAGTACAATATAGGTCCAAGAAGTTTCACTAGTAGAAATGCTTTTGCTCCTCTAATGAGTTATGCAGTAGAATGCTTTAAGTGTCACAACTTTGGGCATATTGCTAGAAATTGTCGTAGTATTTCTGTTTCATATCAATCTCAGAAAAGAAGAATTCAACCATATAGGGCAAAACAAAATAGAATTTCTTCTGAAGGATATGTGCAAGATTCTGAAAAGGGGAAATCCAAGCTAGAACCCAACACCACAGTTAAAACAGAATGGAAACAAAAAGAACAGCTCAGGAAAGAACAAGAATCTTTAATAGTGCAGACAACTTTTAGAGCTCAGAATAAATGTGTACCGTGGATCCTTGACAGTGGTTGCTCAAGTCATATGACAGGTGATAAACAAAAATTTGAAAAACTACAGAAATATGAGGGTGGTTCTGTGAAGTTTGGCAATAATGATGGAGCCAAAATAATAGGTAAAGGATCTATCAAAATTAGTGAAGGGAAAATCAAGTCAGAAGAAGTTTTATATGTGGATGGTTTGAAACATAACCTGTTAAGTGTGAGTCAAATCTGTGATAAAGGACATGAAGTGGTTTTCAAGAAGCAGGGTTGTGAAGTCAAAAAAATAAACAGTGGGAAATTAATAGCAACCGGCTCAAGGACGTCTGGCAACCTGTACACACTCTCAGAATCTTCAGAAGGTATGTGCTTCATTGGACAAGAAGAAGAGAACTGGTTGTGGCATAAGAGGCTTGGACACATAAGTTTTGATAATTTGGTGAAAATCAGCTCTAAACAAGCAGTGAGAGATATTCCAACCATTAAGAAACCTTCAAACAGTGTTTGTGCTTCATGTCAGAAGGGAAAGCAAACCAGAGTTTCATTTAAAACAAAAGAATACCACACTAGCAGGCCTTTGGAACTCATTCATACAGACTTATGTGGACCCATGAGGACTCAAAGCATAAACGACGACAAATACTTTATGTTGTGTATCGATGATTATTCCAGAATGACATGGATATTCTTCCTAAAAGATAAAACAGAAGCTTTTGAAATGTTCAGAACCTTCAAACAGCTAGTTGAGAATGAAACAAGAAAAAGGATTAAATGCTTGCGATCAGACAGAGGAGGAGAATTCATTTCGAATGAATTTACAGAATACTATGAAAAATATGGTATCAGGAGACAATATTCAGCAGCTAGAACTCCCCAATGAGAATGGTGTAGTAGAGAGGAAGAACAGAACTATACAGAAATGGCACGCACCATGCTGGCAGAAAACAAAATAGCAGATAGATTCTGGAAAGAAGCAGTTCACACAGTAGTATACATTCAAAACAGGTATATGTTAAGAACTCATGAATGCAAAACACCTTATGAGTTGTGGTTTGGTAGAAAAGCAACAGCAAAACATCTCAAAGTATTTGGCTGTAAGTGCTACATCAGAAAAACTGATGACAACCTTGGAAAGTTTGAAGATAGAGCAGATGAAGGTGTTTTTGTTGGTTATTCTCCAAATAGCAAAGCTTACAAATGCTACAACAAGAGACTCAAGAAAATTGTGGATAGTGCAGATGTTAAATTCGATGAAGGGAGGAAACAAATAGTTAACTTTGAAGAAAACTACCCAATCTACGAAGAAGTCATTGAAGGAGATGAAGTGCATGGAACAGAAAATACGTCTACGGCTGATGCAGATAACTTATCAGATGACTCAGAGGTGCAAGAAAACAAAAAATTCAAAACGGGCAGCTGGCAGAAAAATCATCCTAGAGACCAAATAATTGGAGATCCCACAGCTGGCATTCAGACAAGAAAGAAAGTAATAAGTAATTACTCTCTTTTATCCAACGATTGAGCCCAAAAACATAGATGAAGCAAGCAAAGATGACAATTGGATGAAGGCAATAAATGAAGAGTTAGATCAGATTGAAAAGAACAGAACTTGGGAGTTAGTACCTAGACATGCAAACAAGAATGTAATCGGCACCAAATGGATATTTCAAAACAAATTAAATGAAGACGGACAAGTCATTAGGAACAAAGCAAGACTGGTTTGTAAAGGATATGCACAGGTCGAAGGCATTGATTTTGAAGAGACTTTTGCTCCAGTGGCCAGATTAGAAGCAATTAGAATGTTTTTGGCCTTAGCAGTTCACAAAAACTTTAGGGTGTATCAGATGGATGTAAAATCTGCCTTTTTAAATGGGAAACTCGAAGAAGAGGTCTATATTGAACAACCGGATGGATTTCAAATTAGTGAGGATCCTAACCTTGTCTGCAAATTAAAGAAAGCACTGTATGGATTAAAGCAAGCACCACGGGCTTGGTATGCTAGGCTAGATAACTATCTCTCTCAACAGGGATTCAAGAAAGGTTTAGTGGACAGTAATCTGTATGTGAAAATAGAAGGTGGGCATCTCATTGTTTTTGTTGTCTATGTAGATGATATCATATTTGGCAGCAACAAAGATGAATCTTGTAAAGACTTAGCAAATAAGATGCAGAATGAATTTGAAATGTCTATGATTGGTGAACTGTCTTACTTTCTTGGGCTACAAGTTAATCAAAATGAGAAAGGCATATTCATTTCCCAAATCAAATATGTGAAAGAAATGCTAAAGAGGTTCACTATGGAGGACTCGTAAGCCAGTCAGCACTCCCATGACAACAGGCTACAAGTTGAGTAAAGAAGACAAATCTCCACCTGTAGATCAAACCATGTATAGATCAATGATAGGAAGCTTACTATATTTAACTACAACCAGACCTGATATTCTGTAGGCAGTTTGCATGGTAGCTAGATTTCAGGCCAATCCCAAAGAGACTCATGTAACAACAGTTAAAAGGATTTTTCGGTATCTCAAAGGCACCATGGAGTATGGGTTGTGGTATCCAAAAGGCAAAGATTTCACTCTTATATCATATTCAGATGCAGATTGGGCTGGATGTGTTGATGACAGAAAGAGTACCAGTGGAGGAGCATTCTATTTGGGGGACAGATTGGTTGCATGGCACAATAAGAAGCAAGAGTCAGTTTCTTTATCTACAGCTGAGGTAGAATATATTACAGCAGCAACATGTTGCACACAAGTCTTATGGATGAAACAAACTTTGAAAGATCTAGGTATTAATTTTAGTGAACCAATATCAGTAAAGTGTGACAACACCAGTGCAATTAACATCTCTAAGAATCCAGTAATGCACTCACGGACAAAGCACATTGCTATAAGGTATCATTTCTTGAAAGAGAAAGTTGCAGAAGGAGAAGTTAAATTGGATTATGTCCCAACTACAGAACAAGTAGCAGATATTTTTACAAAACCTTTGCCCAAGGAAGTATTTGAGTACCTTTGAAGCAAATTAGGAGTAGTCACACTTCCTAAGAAGTGACTAGCTACAGGGATCACTTTCTCAGGGGGAGCATTTGAGTATTTGACTATTCTTTTGCTCATGATCATAATTTGTGCCAGTTGCAACAAATTGTGCCTGAGAAGTGTGAGGATGGACTCAGGGGGAGTCTGCAGCAGCCCTTTGGTATTATTGACAAAGGGGGAGAAGAGTTACAGGACTATATACAGGTGTTGCCAACAATTCCAAAGGGGGAGATTGTTGAGCAAGGTGTTGCAAGAAGTTTGTCATTGTTGTCAACACAAGCAGTTAGATCCAATGATGCAGTGGATAGACAGTGTAGGAGTCATTCAGATGCAGAGGACAGAAGTTTCCTGGAAAACAGAGATGACCCAGTTTCAAAAATTCGAAGAAAAAGACAAGTTAGAAAACTGTCGCGATATCGCGACATGTTTTCTGTCGCGATTTCGCGACAAGTCGGAGGAGAGAGAAGGCGCAGTTGAAAATGTCATGATTTCATGACAAGTCGGAGGAGAGAGAAGGCACAGTTGAAAATGTCATGATTTCACGACAAGTCAGAGGAGAGAGAAGGCACAGTTGAAAATGTCATGATTTCATGACAAGTCGGAGGAGAGAGAAGGCGCAAGGCAAACTGTCACGATTTCATGACATGTTGGAGGCCAAGAAGCTAAGTCAAGAAACTGTAGCGATTTCGCTACATGTTGATTTTAGAAGCTAAGTGGAAAAGTTGTAGCGATTTCGCTACATGTAAATTTTGAAGCAAGGAGAAAGTGTTAAGTTGAAAAGTTGTAGCGATTTCGCTACAAGTCAAAAATGCACAAAGCAAAGGTGTAGCGATTTCGCTACGGGTCAAATGCACAAAAAGTTGTTAGGACTAAAAAACAAAAGGTGTAGCGATTTCGCTACGGGTAAAAGTTGCACAAACAAAGTGTGTAGCGATTTCGCTACACGAGTTGTAAAATGCTCAACACGAAGGTGTAGCGATTTCGCTACAAAAGTTAGAACTTAAAGATGGATGATTATTACAAGTCAAAATTTCATGGGTAGAAGCAAGTTGGAAGCACAAGGCACAAAGTTGTAGCAATTTCGCTACTGCATGAAGCACAAAATGTACGAAGAAAGTACTGATTTTTGCATGACAAAGATGAGGATCTCGACATCAGAAAGTGTCGATGTTTCGATTGACAGTTGCAAGAAAAGCCGCTAGAAGCCGAAAGCGTCACGATTTCATGACAAGAATGAGGATGACATCAAAAAATAAAAGTGTCACGATTTTTCCGACAGGATGCAAGAAAAGCATTATCAAAGTGTCACGATTTCATGACAAGAACGGTAGTGAAGCGTTCAAAGGCCAAAAGGGTCACGATTTCATGACGACAAGGTCAAGAAGGCGTACGGCCACAAAAAGTGTCGCGATATCATGACGTGTTGCTATTTCATGGCAATAAGCTACAGGAAGGTGACGAAGGTGGCAGAAGAGTTTGAGGCCGACAAAGTTAAATTAGGCCGATCAATTTTAGGGTTTGAAGCCGACATCTTCTAGGGTTTTACAGTGATGTTCTTAGAGTTTGAAGCCGACATCATCTAGGGTTTTATCAAGATTTAAGCCAACATCTTTTAGGGTTTTACAACGAATGTTCTTAGAGGTTGAAGCCGACATCTTCTAGGGTTTACGATCGACATATTCTAGGGTTTTATAGTGGATGTTCTTAGGGTTTGCAATCGACATCTTCTAGGGTTTACGGCCAACATCTTCTAGGGTTTGATAGCGGATGTTATTAGGGTTTGCAGTCGACGTCCTTAGGGTTACAACCGACTATAATTTAAGATCTGTCTTGAAATTTCTTCTATAAAAGGAGGACTACGTCGAGTTTGAAGAAGAGCGTTGCGATGAGATAATGTGCGAATGCGAGAAGAGTGATTGCGCAAGTGAAGTTCGATCGAGTAGAGTGCAAAGTCGTAGTTCGAATCTGCATATCGTGATTGCATGGATGAAAAGCGCAATGTGTAGAGATGGAGTTCTAAGTTCAAAATGTTAGCACGCAAATAGCAGAAGTGTCGATCATCCGGTTGCAGTAGAGATTGCGAAGAAGTACACAGAAGCGATCGGACAGTGCGAAGAGTTTTGCGTAGAAGCAGAATGCAAAAAAATAGCAGACTGTAAGGAATAAAGTTTTATTCTATCATTTTTATTATCTTTATTGTCCTCCAAGTTGCAGCTTGGTATAAGGGGTTGGTGCCTCTTTCCAGTAGGTGCTGGTAAAATAGGAGTTGGTGCTCCATTCTATTGAAGCAGATAAAGTTAAGGGGTTGGTGCTCCTTCCAGTTGGTGCTGGTAAAGGATTATGTAAAGTTGTAGCTTTGCATTGACTGGATTTGGATGGTAGTCCAAGCAGTCATTTTTGAGGAGTAGCCACATTGGTGAACCTCGTTAAATTGTTGTGTTATGTGTGATGCTTTCTTGATGCATTTAGTATCTCTTTTATCTGCTTTAAACTGTTGCTGGATTTAAAACCATATGTTTTAGAAATTTTAAAGAACACACTGATTCACCCCCCCTCTCAGTGTCATTGTGATTACAACAACCTAGACAACCGGAAAGTCCCCCGGAGGCCAACCCGACAGCACACCCCCATACAACTTGGATTGAGTGGGCCACCACCACCTTTCCACAACCATCCTATTTTTACACTAAACAACCGATTAACACAGAGTTTGAAGATAGCTTCAACAAAATTATCAATTTATGAACTAATACAACAATCAACACCTCACAGGGAAGCATTGATGGTAATTTTAAAGTCTATTCAAGTACAATCAAAAGACCCCAATGCATTCAATAACTTTGTGGGTAGTGTGCAAAAGTGCATTGAACCCATGATAGTATTCTATGAATTCAAGGAAAAACAAATATCAATAGATTCACCTAATCCACCATTGCACATAGTAGCTCACATTGACAGGAAACCCTTCAAGAGAGTGCTTATTGATACTAGTTCTTCAATCAACCTCATTACCACACCTACCATGATGAAGCTCAATGTCCCATCATCTCACATCACAACATCCACATTCACTCTTAGGACCTTTAATGATGCTTTATACTCAACTGTAGGGAATTTTGTTCTCCCCGTCATCATGGGGGTGAAAATAATACATGTTCTCTTTCACATATTGGAAGGGGAAATGCAATATAAAATACTTCTTGGATGCCCTTGGATTATGGAAATGAATTTTGTGCCTTCAAAATTGCATCAATGCTTGAAATATGTGCATGAAGGCAAGGTACATTGCATACCAGCTGACACTAAACCTTTCAAATACTGCAACTTTATTTAAAATCCATATGAGCCATTTCTTCCATCAACACATCTAACCATCCAACCACTAGTCATTAGAACCATTCCATATAGCACCACATCATCAAAAGCACCTATTCTAGAAGAGTTGCCTATAGTTGACCTAGCTTTTGCATCCAAAAGCGTTAGCTCAGTGCATCCTTCAAAAACTACATTTAATTTTCAAATTACACCCACCCATCTTGCTAATCAATTGCCAACTCCATCTAGTACACTTCCAGATTCAAAGCCACCATTCACATTTAAAGCACAACCCACATCATCAACCACTACTTCACAGTCATTAGAACCCATAGTCTCACAAATAGGGCCACCTATTAGAGATAATCCACCATCGCTAGAAGAGCCAAGAGCTAATGCTCAAGAACCCTCTTCATCCGCTGAGCCATTATCCACATAACCATCTAGAGTTGCAGTACATCTCACCAATCCAAGTATTGGTGAGTACATTATTGAAAGTGTCATAGTTACACCACCTATTGAGTTAGTTAGAGATTACGATCACCCTCGCAACCCACCTTTAGCTATTGGTGATATATAGAATGGGTTCTCAAACAAATGTAATCAATTTCATATATGGAGGGATGGCTTCATCAAATCCACCTCCTCAAAATGACAACTCTTTAAAAGAGTTTAATAAAAATATTGATTATCTATCGAACCCAAGTTTCCTATTCAGATATTTTTGAAGGGTTAATTGGAAAGGATATGGACTTGGAAGACATGAAAAAGGTCCTCACCACATTATTGAACCATAATATAGAGAGCCAAGTGACCACTCTAGTATAGGCTATAAACCCTCCATCACAAGATCTTTGCTTAATCAAGATTTCCAAGAACTGGACATAGAATATGAACAAGAGGAGGAAAAGAACGATGATGAGGATGAACCTAATGATGACAATGAACCTAATGATGAGGATGAACAAATAGAAAGTAGATACCAAATCTACAATTTTTACCCTCGAGAGCAAGCCTTACAACGAGAAGTAGATTATGAAGACCCTACTGAGATGGCATACCTTAGGCAAGACCTTGAGCCACTAATACTAGGACCTCATACAAATTCTAATGGCTTCTGGATGAGTGACAGTGATGACGATGAATTGAAATGATTTTTATCAACCATGCTCTTGAGATACAAGCCAGGAGAATACTCCAAGCTGAAGCACGTCTTGAATATCTCTTAATAAAGAAGAAGAAGAGCCTCAAGAAGAGAAAATATATGGAGAAACCATGCAAAGAGATAACTGGTATAAAAATAAGTTTTCAATAGACCATGCACTTTTTAGGCTAAACAAAGAGCATGAGGATCCTAAACCAGAACCTCCTCCATCACATTGGCAAAGCATACAACAAAACCAATCACACACATTAGGTCAGTTGTAACCTAGAGAATACGAGTCATCAATTCTTGAATCGCAACCACCTCATTTCCATCAAGTCAACATGATTTTTGTTGATTTTCTCACCCCACTTCGCAATCCATATGATGAGACAAAACCGATACATATCGAAACCAGTCTCATAGCCATGGATAGGATTTCATCCCCACCATCCACTACTAAATTCATCCTGTTCGAAGAGTTGTTGCGTGCTTCAAACACTTATATTCCACAACAATCTTCATCATCAAACAATTCAATTTTTCAAACTGATATAGAGGGGGAAACACCAGACACATTTAAAAATGTGGCCAATGATATCCACCTCATCCCAACTCCACATCAGCTATAGGAAGGTTCTCACATGCTAATAGAAGAGTCTATAGATGAGAACCTTAGTGAATATGCGGATAATCCCTATATTGTAAAAATAGCAAAAGAATTGTCCACAAAAGAAAAAGAGTGCATCATAAACATGCTTATGAAAAATAAGGAAGTGTCCGCATGGTCCTACAAAGACATGTCTAGCTTAGATCTAGACTTGGTAGTGTACAACCTTACTCTAGCACATGATGCCAAGTCATTCAAGCAGAAGCTTAGGAAGGTCCATCCAACAGTCGCATTAATTGTGAAAGAAGAACTGCAAAAGTTATTGGATGTACACTTCATAGTACCAATCGATTATCCTGAATGGATTTCAAACATGGTACCCATTCATAAAATGAATGGGGGAATACGTGTATGCACTGATTTTTGAGATTCAAACAAAGTGTGTCCCAAGGATGATTTTCCTTTGCCAAATATTGATAAATTAGTAGACTCCTGTGCTGGTCATGAAATGCTTTCCTTAATGGAAGGTTTCTCTGAATACAACCAAATTCAGATTAATCCCGAAGATCAACATAAAATAGCATTTACAATGCCTTGGGGGACATTCTACTACAAAGTGATGTCTTTTAGGTTAAATAATGCAGGAGCTACATATTAGCATGTCATGACGTACATATTTCATGATTATATGCGTAAGATAATCGAATATTATGTAGATGATATTATTGCTAAATAAAAAATGCATCTTGAACACATAGATGTGCTAGAAAAAGCATTTGATCAATTGATATAACATAAGGTAAGGTTAAATCCTAAGAAGTGTGTATTTGGTGTCACATCAGGAAAACTTCTAGGATTCATTGTTTCCAAGCGAGGCATTAAATTAGACCCAGGCAAGGTAAAAGAAATATTAGAAATTTCACCTCCCCAAAAATTGAAAGAGTTGCGAAGCTTGCAAGGAAAATTTCAATCTATTTGGTGATTTATCATGCAACTCTCATATAAATGCAGGCCTTTTAATCGCCTGTTACAAAAAGAAGTGATATTTTCTTGGACAACTAAATTTTAGGAGGTATTTGATGATATAAAGAAATATCTGGCCTCACCACCAATTCTTACGCCACCTAAAATAGGAGTCCCATTTCACCTATATATTTCTACAATAGATTTTGCTTTAGGGACAATGCTTGCACAAAAGAATGAGAAAAATAAAGAGCAAGCCGTTTATTACATCAGTCTAACATTGGTAAGTAACGAAATAAGATATGCTTACGTCGAAAAGTTATGTTTAGTAGTGTTTTTTACCACTAAAAAACTTAGACATTACATGATAAGAAGTACCACCTATGTTATAGCTAGAGAAAACCCTCTGTGATACATGATGACTCACACTTACAACAACACCCGCACTCCTAAATAGATAATGCTTTTAACAGAATTTGACCTCAAATTCACAAGTCAAAAATTCATAAAAGGGCAAGTAATAGTTGATCAATTAGTGAAAAGCTCCACTACACAATGATAGACCATTAATAGTTGAGCTTCCCGACGATTCAGTATTTTTTGTCACAGAACAAGAAGTAGTTTCACCTGAGGATGAAGCATATATGACAATGTTCTTTGATGGATCCAAGTGCAAAAAATGGCAAGGTGCAGGAGTTGTGTTTTACACACCAGAGGGAATACTCATTCCCTTATCATTCAAACTTGACTTCACATGCACTAACAATAATGTAGAGTATGAAGCCTTAATACTAGATCTTCATTCAACTATAGCAATGGGAATAAAAATACTAAGCATTTTTGGTGATTTTCAATTGGTTGTCTACCAAATAAAATGAGAATACCAATATAAATAACTAGTCTTAAAGAAATACCACAAAGTAGCAATATAGTTTCTAGGAAAATTTTATTGGTATGGAATTAGTAACTTGCCACGATCGACAAATATATTTACGGACGCAATGGCTTCCTTGGGATCTCTCATCCCTAAAAATGAACATGAAGAATTGCAATCGTTAATCATAACGATAGTGTCCAAACCATCAATTAAAAGAGCAGAATCTATAGGTGAGAAGAATGTTTGTTTGATACATGTTGAACCTTACAATTCTTACCTTGATGAGATAAAAGACTTTCTCAAGTCAGGCACACTACCAATAGAAATGACACAAACTAAAAAAAGAACATTCAAACAAAGAGCCATCCATTTCACTTTACTTGGAGATGTGTTATATAAATATGGTTATGATGGAATATTACTACGATGTCTAAATCCAATTGAAGTAGAAATAGCAATATCAAAAGCCCACGATGGTACTTGTAGTGGTCACTTCAGTGAAATGGTAATTACAAAAATAATATTGCACATGGGATACTATTGGCCAAAAATTGAGAATGACTATTGCAAATACGTCAAAAGATGCCAAAAGTGCCAACATCATGCAAAATTGACCCATGTGCCATCACAAAATTTACAACCCATTCAAATTTTGTGGCCCTTTTCACAATGGGGCCTTGACTTGATTGGTAAAATAACACCTGCTTCATTAGGAAAACATAAATTCATCATAACCACTACATAATACTTTACAAAATGGGTGGAACCAATTCCAATGACAACTACAACTGGACCTCGAATAGCGGAGTTTATACTTCAGCATATTATCTATCATTTTGGAATACCCTCAAAAATAATTTTTGATAATGGAAATTCATTTAAGAATAAGGATGTTAGAGCATTGTGCAACAAATTCAAAATTCTACATAGTTTCTCAACACCTTATTACCCACAATAAAATGAGCAAGCTGAAGCAACCAACAAGACAATCATATCTATTCTCAAGAAATTGGTAAAAGATAATCATCAATATTGGCATACCTCCCTTTAGCACTATGGGCCTACAAAAAAAGCATAAGAACACCAATGGTAGTAATGCCATTTTCACTAGTTTACAATGCAGAAGCAATATTACCATTAGAGCTTGAGATACCATCCTTGCGAATCGAGATACAAGAATTCATGGTTGATGATACAACTAGATAGGCATGTCTTTACCAATTGACAATTATTTATGAGAAACATATCAATGCTCTGGAACATTTACGAGTATATCAAGATAGAGTCAAGCACGCTTACAATGCAAAAGTCCATCCTCAAAAATTTCAAGTGGGGGACCTAGTGCTCAAAGAAAATCAATAAAATACCAATGCTTTATCACACTTAAGGGATAAATTTGTAGCAAATTGGTTGGGCCCATATATAGTAAAGCAAAATTTGGGACAAGGAACGTACAAAATTTCCAATTTAGAAGGGAAATTGGAGCCAGAACCACTGAACATTATGCACCTAAAGGCATTTTATGCATAAAACGACTTGCAATATATGTATATATGTACATGGCTAAAACAAAAAAATAAACAAATAAAAATAATAATAATAAACAAAATATTTCATTTTACAACATTGCATGCATTCACATTGTAAATAGACATATTTTTAATTGCATTTTTCATATTGCATTTGCATTTCAATTATATGTTCATACACAAAAAAATAAATAAATAAACAAAAGATTTCATTTTACAATTTTGCATGCATTTCACATTGTAAATAGACATATTTTAAATTGCATTTTTCATATGGCATTTGCATTTCAATTATATGTTCATACACAAAATATATATATATATATATATATATATATATATATATATATATATATATATATATATATATATATATATATAGTTGCATCCATCCCATACCTTGCTTAGTAATATTTAATAGTGGTGATGATAAGACCAAGAAAACAAGTTCCAAGAGTTGGGGGTATTCAACTAAAAATTATTTACAACTCACAAATCATACACATCATATATGATACATCATACAATTTGCAGTCACTCAAAAATGTCTAAGTGAAAAACCAAACTTCATGAAGTATCCAATTTTCTTTAGGACCAAAGCACTTTCACCACATTAAGAAAATATTGAGTATGGTAGATTGACCCAAAAGCAATCTGGAACCAAATACACTTTTACAAATCTTAAAACATCTTGAATTATAGAAAGATAACGCCAATTTGGGTAAACCTTAAAGCAAAAAAAGTAAAATTCTTCACTTACCCTATCATGCAACATAGTCCAAAAACAAAAACAGTGGTTATCACCACTACCACAGTGAAATAAGAAATATAAATAAATGTAGAGTAGTAAATATAGGGTCACATTCTCATCATACTTCGATTGAGAATTCGATTCCCCAAAACTCTATACAAAAATAATTAACAACACACACCACAGATATCTAAAGCTAAAAATATCATACTATGTTCCCCTTAGAAAGTTATGTAGTTATCACAAAGGCTTAAATATCAAATCATTGGACTATGGAGTGAGCCTCCACCGGGGCTATAGACACTTGACTGGAAGTGGAGTAAACTCATGTAGGGCAACATATCTCTCTCTCAAGAAAGAGACCTTTAAACGTACATACGGGTAGGCTAGCCAAAAGGAAAACCCAAAAAGGTACCGTCCAAAATTACTCAATATGGGGCACTAAACATCACAATCACATGCACTAGTTCTGGATTACTTAGGGTTATTGACATGCAATATTTAGTAAATGAACTTCACTTGCACACAATATGGTCCTAAAGAAAGTAAGATAACATCAAGAAAAATGGTTAACAATACTAGCTTCTTTGAGTATTTGAGAATACTTTCAGTTACATATCAAAAACCAAATCATAATCCATATCACCATCCACATACCATGTATACATACTACATAATCACCACAAAGAATAATCGAGTGGGATACCCCCAATTGCAAATATGAACGAGTAAAGGTCAAATACTCCGAGCTAAAAAAAATTACACGAGCAACATGCACATCGTCATTTAGTTACATGAATAAAAATCAAATGCATTTTACAAGTTTAGTTGCATTTATTATCATAGCAACAACATAGAAATATTAGATTGCATTATATAAACATTGCAAAGCATAAACAAGAAGAATACATAAACAAATAACACATGTGAATACTGAAATAAATGCCATGTATATATATATATATATAAATACAAAAATTTACAAAGTACAAAATGCTCGAAGGAAGTATACATTGGAGCACTGAGGCTCATACTAAGATAAAATATGCAAAAAACAAAAATAAGGCAATACAACAACTAGCTAGTGCCAGCAAGATCCCTCCGTGGACCTTGCATTGTAGAAGCCCCGTGAGAGCTAGAAGTATGATGAGTCCTGTGACTCATCTCAATCCCTCGAGTAGCAGTGGTAGCAGATGATGAAGGAGGAATAGGTAAAATAATATGATGCTCATGAAGAATGTTCTCCAACATCTCGATGTAAATAGCCTGCTTACGTAAGCTCCTTAAATTAGCACCCTGGTGAGTGACCCTATGAGAAATATCTACTCATAGAAACATAATAGTCGAAGTAGAATCATCACCTACAGAACTAACTAAAAGCTCACCCTGTAAATGGGTAATCTCACCACCAAGTCTGGTGATCTATGCATCCTTAGTAGCCAGAGCAGTGCTGCTAGGTCCAACCCATAACCCGTCCACCTCAACCTAAAGATGAGTCACCTCACCCTGATACCATGCTAAATCAGCATTTACTTGACCCAGCTCCAAATCCAAGCTATCTCACTCAGCCTAGAGAATATCCCACTCCTTTGACTGTCAAGGAGGTGCACCCTCATAATCATCACCACCACCCTCCTCAGACTGCTAAACATTTGTACTCATGTTAGCTCTCTAAGAGCTACCACACTGGTGCTTCACCGACCAAGGAACCCATCCACCCACATCTACAGCATCACCACTCCCATCATCGGATACAACAACACTAGTTGTCCACAGAGGCTGACTCGCAAACCACACATCATACTCAGCAATCATGCCAACATCATCCAAGTCAAGCACCTCCAAGTCAGAGTCGTCAACAAGATTGTTGACTTGCAAAAAGTCAGGAGCAATAGGCAACCCCAAATCATCACCCACTGCTTGTATGTAATAGGTGCATTAGGAACATCCTGAACAAGCCCAAACTACCATAGTACACGAGAGAACTAGATAAACTCCATATCCCTAAAATGGGCGCCAACAACCCATCATCCCTGCCTAATGTGATGAAGCTCTGCTACATCCGTCACCCAATCCAAACCCCTCCAAGGCTAGCAGTACATCAAGTCCCTAGTTAGAGAACTCAAGATATATCTGAACTCTAAAGCACTCATAACAGATTGAATGACCTCCTCACTGAGTAACCATCTATATGCTCGGAGAGAGGTTGCATCCACGCCACAAGGTAAACCAACTGGGCAACCAATGATAATATGCTCCCAACACCAAATCTGGAGTAACAAATTGCAACATAGACCCTTATGCCCATGCCTCTTCACCTCATAGAGCTCACTATAAATATCGCAAAGAAGAGTAGGATCCCAGGCTAACTGACGAGGATCAGCTATCAAATCTAGAACAATAGGCACCTGGTTCCACAGGATCCTCGATCCCATGGAATTGGGCAACAACATGTTGCTCAATATGTACATCATGAATACAGGTAATGCACCCAACCTACTAGCTGTAAAGAGATCCAAATACACAATTTTGCCCCTACTACAATCAATGTCCCACATCTCACCGAACATAGGGAATATAGCCTCCTTTTTATCGAGGCCAAATCAAACGATAGGACCCTTAATAGGAATGCAAAAGATACAGTAGATATCCTCGAGAGTAATAGTCAAATCCCCTATTGGGAGCTAAAATATGCCCCTGTCTGGATCCCAACGCTCAACAAGTGCTAAAAGGATATCCTCATCAGCTCGAAAAATGTCTAATTGTCTACAACCGTCTAAACCAATGGTCTGAAGTAGAGTCCAATCATCATCAAAAAGTGCTTTCCACACTTTTTGAATGGTCCTTAGCCACCTATGCCGAGCATCAATAAGCTTAACCTAAAAAGAAAACATATAAAAAAACAAAAATTAGCACAACATGCTAGAAATAAAAGCAAAAACAATTTTTTTTACCTATGCATGGTAATAAACAAAAAAAAAAATTTTTTTACCTACCCTAGGTAATAAAAGCAAAAACGATTTTTTTTTACCTATGCATGGTAATAAACAAAAAAAGGGAAAAATTTTACCTACCCTAGGTAATAAAAACAAAAACGAAATTTTTTTACCTACCCTAGGTAATAAAAGCAAAAACGATTTTTTTTACCTATGCATGGTAATAAACAAAAAAGAAAAAAAAATTACCTACCCTAGGTAATAAAAGCAAAAACGAAAATTTTTTACCTAGGCATGGTAATAAACAAAAAAAATAAAAAATTTTACCTACCCTAGGTAATAAAAGCAAAAATGAATTTTTTTTACCTATGCATGGTAATAAACAAAAAAAAAAAAAAAAATTACCTACCCTAGGTAATAAAAGCAAAAATGAAAATTTTCTAACCTACACTAGGTAATAAAAACAAAAATGAAAAATTTCTACCTACCATAAATAATAAAAACAAAAAAAAAATGAAAAAAAAAAAAAACAAAAAAAAAAACAAGTTCATTGCCAGCCTCGCTTAATGAGCAAACAATAATAATTTACCAGCCCCACTTAATTATCAAACAAGCAAAATAAAAAAATAAATGCCAAATCACCTACCTCTGCAAACGGACCGCCAACTTCCGCTCCAGCTGATCCACCACTGCCGCTCCCCTCGCCAACCTCCATTTCACTCATCACTTCAACCAATAAACCAATGACAACTGGAAGAATGATTTTAAAAATGACAGCAGCCTATAAATAGCCACTTTTAGTGGCAAAAAATGCGTGCTCACATTTTTTGTGGTGTGCAAAAATGCAAACCCGTGTTTTGAGGCGCAAAATGTGGAAACATGGTTTTATAAAGGAAAACGCAAATCCATGTTTTTCGTCAAAATAACCGCAAGTCAGCGATTTCAAAAAACAAATGCAATCCACCTAATCATCTAGAGTGAAACTCGTATCTAGTGGATTATCCTATACACCTAGCGGTTGCAGCAACTAGCAATCCATGCAATCCGGTTGGATGGGTAAATCACCATAAGGAAGCTCATTCAGAAATCGCAACAAGCAACAATGAATCAAGACGATAGGTCCCTAAATATATGCGCTTAAATGTGTTCAAAAGCATATTTGACAAGGTAATCCTACAACACCTTCCGTTGGGTCAAAAGTGGGACAAAAAACAACAATTTGGTAATAATCAAAAACTGCTTGAGCATCAAATCCTCGACGACTGGTTCCTTAAACCCATCATTTGGAAGGAATTGCTAAAGTCATAGTGGACGAAAACTCAAAGAGTGGTCAAATTTTTACTATGTATTCTACACATTAATGAAACCAAAAGCAAAATTGCAAGAACACAAATAATCCCAAGCTTGGTGCACAAAGAAATAAAGACAAAATTCATTAACAATATCAACATCATTCAATAAACAACTCACTTTCAACATCCGTATTTCGTCAATTGACTTATGGGTGTCAACCTTTATCCAATCATCAATTGAGGGGGTAAGCAAACAAATAAAAAAAATTAAATTTATTCATTCTGTGTGTCAAAGAGAAATGAACCCATTCGTCCAATAAATTTAGATGTTATTAGTTTTTGCACCGCATTGTGTTGTACACAACACGGTACAAAAAGGGGCAACTGTAGACACCAAAATCTAGCGCCCTTTAGTTCACATTCACCACCTCACTATCAAATCCTATGTAATAAAGATATATGCCTAAGTTCTAACTTAGGGATATAAAATCTTGCACATCATTATATTTTCCTAATTTACTTAATTAGGAAAATCACCAGAGGATACCCTGTCTACCCATTAGACATGTGTCCTGGACATCTCACCCAGAATCCCTGCCACATCTCACCCACTTTTGTCCACTTTGTCCTTGCACATGAGACAAATTCCCAACATTCATGCCACAACTTCTTTGTTGTTGTCCCCTTGTCCCTTCACATAAAATAGCATCCCACATATCACTCCACTTGGAGCCACATCACCCCAGTTAAGTGAGCCACACTAAGTGACTCATTGTAACTGCCCCTTCCACCTGGCAGTCCAGATTTGCCACTTGGAAAGTCAGGCTTGCCACCTCACATTCCCCTCCAAAGCCCCAAGAAGCCTATAAATGCACCATCAATCCACCAAACAAAGGGAGTTGAATTTGTGTACCGACAGGCTACCAAAAATACACCCAAACTCGACGAGAAATTGAGAGTGTGAACTTGATTGTGACCATTGGAACGTATCCCGAGGTGACCTATCATCTCAACAAAAACTGCTCGCCCACGGTTCTATAGTAGAAAATGCACATCCATGTTTTCACAACCGCAAGTCCGTGGTTTCCAGTCCACAACCGCGTTTCCACGGTTCTACAGTCCTGAACAAGTTTTTATTAACAGATATAAGCAAGGCTTGTATTTATTAAACATTTTATGTTATCTGCTTTTCCTATATATACATATCAATGATAGGTTTATGTGTAGCATTGGGTTTACCGCTTTACTATACAGGTGCTATTAATCCTCTTTACTGGTTTTGTATGTGCACAGGTAATAGGTACCTTGGATAAGCTGCTACAGCTGGAGTGGTCCCTTGTTGGATACCAAAGCCCACTCATCCCTTTGAAGCCATAACAGAGGAATGAAGAACACCACACCCTATGAAAGACTCAGAAGATCTCCCCTCCTCCATGAAAGCATTGGATATTAGATAGACAAGAAGAACCATTATAACATTGCTCCCAACACATTTGGGGCAATTCAAAAATCCCTTTTGTAACACACTGTACCACCATTAATACAAAAAGGGGCATTTTGGCAAAATTACTTCTCTCTATCTCTGTTTTTATTTAAATAAATTATGTTCAGTTATTTGGTTACAATTTGTAATGAATAAAGTCTATAAATACAATATCAAAATTTATCTTGTTTATTAACATGTTATGGTGTATTTTCTTAGTCACAATCTGGATAATAGAGAGGTATGAAAATATTGATGAAGATCATGTTTATTTGGTATGGTTATGGGGAGAGGTAGGTAGAGGATGAGTTCCCTGATTCAGTCTTGGGAGGAAGAAGTTGGGATAAAATGGGTGGACAAGGACTAGGTTGAGGTTGGATGAGAGGAATAAGATGCTCTAATGGAAGGAGGTTTTATAGGATAAAAAGGGAAACAAGAAAGAGATGAAAGTAAAAGTTACCATCATCAAGATGATTGGTAATGGGGATGATGGGGGATGATTCTTCTTTAAAACTATCAGAATAAATTAAGAGTGTATCAAATTGCTCTTCAAATTCATACCTCGAGGTATCATATGGGGGGTATGGCTAGTGGTAACTTGGAAAATATATATGGGCAAGAGATAAGCATATTCAAGATCAATATATATATCATCATTATCCTCCTCGAGAACCAAAGTGAGACATTAAAGATCATATTCAAGGAGGGTGACCGATAAAATTTTATCCTACCCCAAACTAGATTTATCTCTAGGTAACTAATAATAGGGTTCAATGAGGTCAAAACTACCTTGTTCATATCAACCTAGACCAAAACCTTACCAATTAAAACATTCAAAATATCTCATGGAAAAGGAGGGATTGGATAGATATCTAATGTTTTCCCAAAATGGTACCTTAGGCTCTATGGGAGGAGGTTTTTTAAAACATGAATCAAGTCCCCCATACATAAAATTGGTGCGATTGGATGAAGACCCAAGAGGGACAATGACACCAATGGTTAAGGTGGTGTCCGAGGGTGACCGAAACCCTTAACTAACTCTATAAGAGGAGGGGTGAAGGTCATATTATGTACAAGATACTCTCCTAGACTAGGGTTGGACATATGTACCAAGATGTGAGGATATGATTGAGAACGTGGTTGAGAGGGGCTTTCAAAGCTAGACGAGGATGAAGCAATAGAGTGGTCTATAGAAGAGGATATTTGTGAAGCAATGGAAGAGTAAGTATGGACATTGAGTATGTCTAGGAATTAAAGAGGAGGGGTTGGAGCATCTAGGAGTGAAGAGGTCTTGATGTACAAGGAAGAAGATATGGTTGGAGAAGGTTGGATTAATGATGAAATGGTGGAAGTAGGGATGGGGATGGTGGTAACTTATCCAATGGTTGAGGGTATAGAAGAAGAATTTGGGGTTAATATTTAGGAATCGGGTGGATTTAGGGGAGCTATTGAAATGGGTATATTGTTATGAGTGCGATGAGGAGGTGGATGTGGAGCAATGGATCTAGGATTATGGGCTATCAGTATGGGAGGGATGAATTGGGAGATAAGGTGTAGTTAAGAGATGAGGGTTAGGAAAGGAATTTTAGATGGTGGCAACAAAGGAAAGAGAGATGTAAGGATGAGAGGGAAGAGTTTGCAAGGGGGTTTGGTGAAGGGGAATAATATAGAAAGGTTGTATGGAAGATGAAGAAAATTGAGATTTATGGGGAGGTTAAAGCGAAGGAGAAGAGGGTACATTGGTATAGGAAAGTTGGGAAGTAGATAGAGAGGGAGCTTGAGAATTATGGGGATTTTGATGAGTAGAAGGGTGTAGGTATTGTATGGAAGAGGTATGGGAGTGATGTGATAGAGTGGAGGATACATAGTTAGTGGTTGATGGGACATACGTAGAAGGATTAGAATGATTTGAGTGAGGAGGTAGGGGATGAGGTGTAAATGAGATAGATGGAGTATGATGGGAGGATTTTGGTTGAGCAAACGGCATGTGTGAACATGAGTAAGGGAAATATGAGTAGAGGGTAAGGTGAACTCATGTGGATGGGAGACCATGTAAAAATATTTAAAAGGTTTAGCATTTGTGAGAATGTAATGCATGCAACCCTCATGGACATATTTGAGGTAGTGATGTAATATCGAGGGGATCCATCACATATACCAAATCCATGGTCTTTTGAGAAGCACATTAAATTGCATATCACCTTTAAGGATGTGGTATAAGGTTTGGATGGTCCTCACACCTACTTAGATAGATAGAATGACTATCCCAAGTTTCAAACACAAGGTATCACTAAAGGTCCATAGAGTAAAGGTGGAAGTAGCTATATGAGAGGGTGGGAGATTAAGGTGTTTGAGGGTAATAGAAGTGATGATGTTAATGGAGGAGCCTATGTCAATAAAAATACACTTGAATGCCATGTCATATATATGAGCCATGATATATAAGGGGGGTTAGGTACCTCTATTGGAGAAGTCTTGATATCATAATCATAAAATGTGATAGAGGATTCCATGCAAGTCTTGATGTTACCCATAAAGTTGTCAAAGGTATTTGTATCTTGAGTGTAGATATATATGGACTTTAGGATTTCCATTAATACCTCATGATGTGGGGGTGATTACTGAATAAGCTCATATATTGAGAGTCTAGAAAATACCATTTTAAGTCTATGGAAAAAGTGACTCTTTAGATGTAGGAGTAGTCATGGCTAAGGAGGTGTGGTTTGAAATGGATGAGATCACATGGTTGAGGATAAGGGTATATTTGAAGGGCCATTTGGTGGGGGTTATCAATCAGGGTAGCATTGATTTCTATAGCTTATTTTGATCCCTACAAAACCTTGGTGATATGGGACATGATTTTCACAGGTATTATCACTAGAAGATCACAGGTTTGTTGGGAGCTATCTCAGCAGGAATTTTTTAGTTTTAGGTGTGATAGATCACCTCTACCTGATCAATATTGAAGCTTTCATATTAGAGAGTTCATTTGAGCATTCATAGGGCTGACAAGGGTTTACCAAAAATTGAATCTTTTTGGGTATTCGTATTTTGGCCATATTCCATGTAGGAAAGAGTCATATTTCATAGATCCGAAGGGTTTTAGTTATTTACAGATCAATCCATACCATTTTGGGTACCTTGGGATTCAAACTATTTTGATCACTGATTGCAAACGCTTCAAATTTCTATTCCAAAAAATTTTCAATCATATTTCTCAGTCTGGGTGACCATTTCAGAGGCATTTTGAAGACTAAAATTTGTCTGAATGAATTTCTAAACCAAATCGTACCATCTAAAGGGTCGTACAAGTGCATTAGGAAGTGTTCAAAAATTATTGGGGGTTCCAACCTATAGTTTATCAATTGTAAAAGGTGCACCTAGCCTCTAGAAGTAGTTAACATCAGATGACACATGATTTAGACACCAGACGGTGATGATATTAGTGATTCACTATTTTAGCTTATCATCCATGCACACCCAGAGCCACAGATGAATTTGGTTATTTACTGATTTCAGGTCAGAATAAATAAAAAATTAGTTTTTAGTTAGTATTATTTTATTTGTTGTGTTTTTACATTCTATTTTCAGTCCATTTATCTTTATAAACCCTCAATATGAAACATGAGCAAAACCAGCATTAAACCCTTAGAAATTAGAAAAAAATTAGATCAGAAAGCAAGCTAAAATAAAACAAATCAGACCTAGTGTCCAATCCATTTTTTAGATCGAGGTGTACATCTCAGTGGTATCAGAGCTCATATTTTTCCTACTATCCAAAGGGTGATAGTTCATGAGTGACAGATATATTAGATACCTTGAGTGGGAGAAGAAGAAGAATCAACCCATAACATATCATTAGGATCATACACAGTACCAGTATTATAAGGCACTTAAGGGACAAAGGGTATCTCACATTTTGGGCATATCTACAGAATCAGCCATAGAACCATCTATAGCCATTAGTGATAGGAATGCACAGGATGATATAGACAAGTAGATGGTCAATGATATTAGATAGACCTAACATAGGATGCAACATAGTTTGGAATAGCTGGTTGGGTTGATGACACAACAGGTGCATGGGATAGATATTCTGGTGAATAATGCACAAGAAACATGAAATCAACCACCTAATGCTACATAGGGATTGGGAAATGAGGAGTTAGTGGCCAATAGATCTGACACATACACTAGAGTAGATAGAACTACCAATAGCTCTAGACCATTCATACCTAAATTTATTGCTTGTCCTGAGCCTATATTAGTTCCACCGATTGAGGAGGAACCAGAGCCTGCTATCGTTGAACAATATTAGCAGTATAGAGCAGAATGGGATCCAATCAGGTCAGACTTCCATAATATCATGTCTTTTCAAGGCTTTGTGGACATCCAAAATAGACAAACTCTAATAAATATTGGGAGACCTATTAATCAAGCACAAATTCTATAGGGACAATGTGATCATACATAGGCCACATCATAGGGTCATCCTGAGATTCAGAAGAGGATTGGAAAAATACACATACCATTCTTTGATGCTTTTGGTAGAATGATAGCCAAGGCATGGGTCCAAAAAATGGACATATATTTGTAGTTGAACCCAATGATAGAGGATGAGGCCATCAAATTATGTACCCTATATCTAGATGATGTTGCTCATGATTCATGTTACCATGGAGTGTATACTCTAGGACATGACAGGGTGAGCACTTATGCGTAGTTCACCTAGAGACTTATGCAGAAGTTTGATAGAAGAGATCCAGAGTTGGAGTTGAAAGAGTTGACACATCTAAAGTAATGGAGCTTAGTTGACTCTTACATAGCAAAGTTCTAGATATTTTTGGTGATGGTCACATATTTTTCTGAGAGGCGGTTGATAGTTTTATTTATAAATGGGTTATCAAAACCATTGAGATGTTGGGTCAAGGACTTTAACCCAACTACCTTGCAGGATGCCATTAGACAGGCGAAGGATATGGAGGTTACTTTGTCTAAGTCCAAAAATCAATTCAAGGGGAAGGACTTCAAAAGGGACAAGGATCAAAAACTAGTTAAGAAGGATGTAGACCAGAAAAAGAGTGCCTTTAAAAAACTTGATCCTAAAACCCTTCACAACCTCTAAAAGAAGGGGTTATGTTTCACATACCAAAAGTCATGGTCCTTGGGGTATAAGTGTGAGTTTAAGGGGAAACTACAGTTGATTGAGTATGTTTTGGATGAGGATGATAAATATAAAAATTTTGATCAGCAATAAAAAAAATAGGATAATAGCGATGATTCAGCCCTAGAGGAGTAGGGAGACGAGTAGAAATAGGACAGTTTGAGGGGAGATACTTTGGTGCACATCCATAATTTCTAGGGGCACATGCCTTGTGTATACGTGGTGTTCTTAAGGGAAAAATAGTGGTGACACTCATAGACACAAGGGCTACCCACAAATTCATAGATGGGGGCCTAGTTGTATGTAGGGGTTTGCAGATAGAGGAGGTAGATGAGTTCAAGGTCATGATCACAAATGGATTCTCCATTTCTTACACCCAGAAGGTCCCACATATGAGGTTGAATTTGGGGAACCATGAGGTTCAGGATGACTTCTATGTTGTCAACACACAGAAGCTCTATGTGGTATTAGGTATCCAGTGGTTGTAGACATTGGGTGAGGTGACCTTCAAATTCCAGAATATGGAGTTGAAGTTTTAGGTGAACGGGAAACCAGTGGTACTCAAAGGGATGTCCAATGGGGGAGCTCAAGTAGTTTCCTTTAGGCACATGGAGAGGTTCATCAAACGAGATATGGTGGAGTGGGTTGCACACTACATTATACTTTTGACCACCACTAAGGAGGAAAAATGAACCTATCCTCTAGACATCCAGGCTTTGCTCACCAAACATAGCAAAGTCTTTAGTAGTATACCACCAAGGGTACCACCAAATAGAGGGACCAAGGACATTATAGAGTTGGAGAGGGGGACTATTGCCATCTTACCACCCTGTACTGGCACCCAAGAAGGCATAAGGATGAGATAGAGAAGGCCATCCAATAGTTGATTGATATGGGATACATCAGACTAAGCAAGAGCCAATTTTCTTAATTTGTGGTATTAGTGAAGAAGAAGGATGGTACTATGCATATGTGCATCGACTATCGAGCATTGAACAAGAAGACCATAAATAATAGATACCTGATACCGCACATAGATGAGTTGATCAATGAGTTGCATGGTGTAGTTTACTTCACCAAGATTGATCTGAGGTTAGGCTACCATCAAATCTATATGAGGGAGTTAGATGTGGATAAGACTACTTTTCGGTGCCACTATGGGAATTTCAAGTTCTTGGTTATGCCATTCGGGATAACCAACACACTTACCACATTTCAATCCTATATGAATAGGGTGTTTCAAAGGTAGTTGAGGAGATTTATGTTAGTGTTATTTTACAACATCCTTATATACAGCTGCACATGGGAGGAGCACCTGAGGAATTTGGATGAGATGCTGAGTATTCTATAGGCAGAGTCTCTTTATGTCAAAGAGACTAAGTGTGAGTTCTGGATGATCAAGCTATTATACTTGG
This sequence comes from Wollemia nobilis, assembly GCA_028583015.1. Classification (NCBI taxonomy): domain Eukaryota; kingdom Viridiplantae; phylum Streptophyta; class Pinopsida; order Araucariales; family Araucariaceae; genus Wollemia; species Wollemia nobilis. The sequence goes on from JAQPPZ010017129.1 coordinate 6,167,871, forward strand.
GTCATATCATCAGTGCTAAGGGAGTCAGGATGGACCCTGAGAAGATACAGGTTATTTTGGATTGGTTGCCTCTGTCTACCCTCATACAACTTAAGGTATTCTTTGGGTTGTGTGGTTTTTACTACTAATTCATCAAGGGATTTTCTCAGTTGGTTGCACCCTTGATAGAATTGACCAAGAAATGGGTGTTCTAGTGGTCAGACATAGCTCAATAGGCTTTCGATATATTCAAGTAGGTGATGAGCAGTTGCATAGTCTTGGTCATTCCAAACTTCACCAAACCATTCGAGGTGGAGTGTGATGCATTAGGAGAGGGGATTGGTGTGGTGTTGATGCAGTTGAAGCACCCCATTTCTTATGAGAGCCAATAGCTTCAAGAGGGTGAGATCAGTTACTCAATTTATGATAGAGAGATGCTATCCATTATGCATGCACTGGTTAAGTTCAGATAGTATTTTGTGGGTAGGATATTTATGGTCAAGACTGATCACAATATCTTGAGGTAATTCCTAAACCAGAAGGACCTCAATGATAGGTAGATGAAGTGGGTGAGTAAGATTCAGGTATATTACTTTGACATCGAGTACATCAAGGGGAAGAGGAGCATAGTTGTAGATGCACTATCTAGGAGACCTCATTTTTGCTCACTCATCGGGATATTAGAGGATTGGAGACACCAGATTACTGTATGTAAAGGATATCTTTACTAGTAGGATTTTGGAGGGTGACTAGGTTGATAGATATGAGGTCAAGGATGAGTTTATATATTATAAGGGTCGAATATGGATTACAGTTGACCTCAAGCAAAAGGAGTAGATATTCCAGATATTTCATGACACACCTATGGTGGGCCACCCAAGATACATTAAGACCTATAGATAGATTAGAGATAAATTTTCTTGGAGGGGTATTAAAGAAGATGTGTTGCAGTATATCAGAGAGTTTTCTATGTGCCAGCAAAACAAACATGAGCACATGTTTCCAGTTGGGCTCTTACAACCACTTCCTATTCCTTATCAAAAGTGGGAGAGTTTCTCCATAGATTTTGTGATGGGTCTCCCCAAGATGCAAGGTAAATATTACCTGTATGTGGTGGTGGACATACTGACTAAGTTTGCTCACTTATTCACCATTACCATTGGGTTCACAATAGAACAAGTAGCAGAGTTGTTTTTAGGGAGATATTTAGGCTACATGGGTTGCCGAAGACTATTGTTAGTGATAGAGATAGTAAGTTCATGAGTCTCTTCTAGCAAGAGTTGTTTAGATTATGTGGGATAGAGCTAACCTCGAGTACCATCTATCATCCTAAGAATGATGGATAGACATAGGTGGTCAATAAGTGGATCAAGGGTTATCTTTAGAATTACATGTCCGGGCAGCAAAGGGTGTGGGTCAAATGGCTACATTTAGGGGAGTATTGCTATAAATCCTCATACCACATGTCTATCTAGATGTCACATTTCATGGAATTTTATGGGTATGAAGCTTTGAGTTCCATGTATCTAGTGTTGGGTGATAGTCAAGTTTTGAGGACCAGGGATCTCTTGCAAAAATCCTAGGACATCATGAGATCCTTACAGGATAATATAAGGTAGGCACAGGACCAGTAGAAGAAGTACACTGATTAGAAGATATTTGAGCATACCTTTGATGTGGGGGACATGGTGTATTTATGACTGTATCCATTTAGAAAGTCCTTACTAAATAAGATCAGATATGAGAAGCTCAAGCCTCAGTTCTTTGTCCCTTTCAGAGTCATTAGGCGAGTAGGAGAGGTAGATTATGAGCTAGAGCTGCTAGAGAGTAGGAAGGTATATAATGTGTTCCATGTATCACACCTCAAGAAGGATCTTGGATAGAGTATTTCACTATCTATAGAGTTGCCTCCCTTGTATGAAGAGGGGAATTTAGAGCTGATTCCAGAGGTAGTGATTGATACTAGGGAGCGCACCATTAGGAGGAGGGTCATCGAAGAGTATTTGATCAAATGGTATAATCTACCGAATGAGGATTCCACTTGGGAGGGGAAAAAATATTACAGCACCCAGGTCTCCAATTGCTTAAGGACAAGCAATTTCAAGGAGGGCGAACTGTAATATCCCCAACTCAGCACTAGCTCAATGTAGAGGTCTATTAGCCTAGACATAGGGTCCCCTAGGCTAGTCAGTGTGGTTAGGGACTCAGTTGGTGAGGATTTTATATGCATAAATCCATGGTAGAGACTCAGATGTGATCCAGTGAGCCATAATTACATTGTTCTAGGTATTTGCATCATCCAAAGATCTTATTTTATCAAGTTGTAAGTGTTGACCAAGGCCAACGATCGTTAGGAAAAGGGAGACACTTTTTAGTGTTATATTTTAACGTTGAGTTATAACTTAAAGTTATAACTTAAAAACATAAAGTGGTTCGACTAGGACATGGTGGTCCCTTTTTATGAGTTGAAAGACATAAATTAAAAATTAAAAGAAATTCAAAATGGAGCCCTGGAAACCCTAATCGACCTCCCCTCATATTCTCACATTGAGGGTCATTTTGGTTATGGAAGATATTATTTTTTGTGGAGATTTTTGTAAGGATTTTCATGAGAATATCACATGCTTATTGGGAGCTATCTTAGTAGGAATTTGTTAGTTTTAGGTGTGATAAATCACCTCTAGCTGTTCAGGATTGGAGCTTTCACATCAGAGAGTTCATTTGAGCATTCATGGGGTAGACAAGGGTTTGCCAAAAAATTGAAGTTTTTTGGGTATTCATATTTTTGGCATATTCCACCTAGGCAGGAGTCATATTTCATAGATTTGAAGGGTGTCAATGATTTACATATCAGGCCATACCATTTTGGATGCCTTGGGATTCTAGCCATTTTGATCACTGCTTGCAAAAGCTTCAGATTTCCATTCTAGAAATTTTTCCATCATATTTCTCAGTCTAGGTGACCATTTCAAAGGTATTTTGAAGACCAAAATCTATCTATATGAATTTCTAAACCAAATCATACCATCTAGAGGGTCATACAAGTGCATTGGGAAGTGTACCAAAATTATTGGGAATTTCAACCTATAGTTTATTAGTTGGAAAAGGTGTGCCTAGCCTCTATGAGTAGTTAACATCAGACGACACATGATTCAGACACCAGATGGTGAATATATCAGTGATTCACTATTTCAGCTTATCATCCGGGCACACCTAGAGCCACAAACGAATTTTGTTATTTGCTTATTTCAGGTCAGAATAAATAAAAAATTAGTTTTTTGTCAGTATTATTTGATTTGTTGTGTTTTTAAATTCTATTTTTAATCCATTTATATTTATAAACCCTCAATATGAAACACAAGCAAAACCATCATTAAACCTTTAAAAATTATAAAAAAAATTAGATCAGAAAGTAAACTAAAATAAAACAGATCAGACCCAGTGTGCAATCCATTTTTCAAATTAGGGTGTACATCTCACCATTGTATTTTTGAGTCATCCCATGTTGTGGAAATGGGTTTTGATAGATACCAAGGTTTTGATTAAGAGAAGCTAGGGAGTTATCAACCATAATATCCCCCTAATCAATCATGTCTTGTACTATATATTTGAATTGGATGCAATCATTAATATCATATCCTTTTTGGTGATGGTAAAATAAAAATGATATTCTTTGTACTATTTGGATTTTGCCCTATTGGGGTTCTCAAGTTCTACTTTAGGTAAGGTTATCATTTGTACCTCATACAATATTTGGAAGATGGTTGACAAGGGCTCAACTAGGGGAGTGAAATTGTGAGGGGGTCTAGAATATAAAGAGTACGAGTGGGATATTGGGATGAGGAAGAGGGATTTTGAGGTTGATTTGGGGCTATTTGAGTTTGGTAGGTTGATTTTTGGGGTTGATATGGAGTAGGTTGAGGTGGTGTATTAGGTATAGTTGTACCACTTATCACTATGTGATTAACCTAGGGGATTTGTATTGGCTATTATTACTTCCCTTAGAATTCTTGATTGGTCATTCCTTATTATTGAGTTTGATATCTCCTTCTTAAACTTTAATATCCTCGATAACTTTGGTTTGGGCCAAAACTTCCTCAAAGGTGTAATATTGTTAGAGTTGTAATAGTAAATATGTGTGTTTAACACAACTTCAAGTAAATAATCGAGAGAGCTTGATGGTGGGAAGGAAGAGCAACAATTTAGTGATCACAACTCACCATTGAGTTTCATAGTCTAGAATAGGTTCATAATCAAATTGTCAAGGGCTATAGATATCTATATAGGTGGTTTTATTCTTGACATTGATATCAAAGCATTCTAAGAAGACATTGGCCAATATTTCAAAAGTGTAGATACTATGTTTGGGTAGGCCATGATACCAATCTAAATCTACTCTTATAAGATATAGTAGAAAAGTGTGGAGCATGAGGTGGTCATTTCCATTAAAACAAGCATTGATAAAGTTACTAACATGCTCCTTGGGGTCTTCTTTTCCCTTGAAATTATCCAATTTGGGTAGCTCAAAGTGGTAGGGGTATAGTGGTGGAGGAACTAATGGATGAAGACATCCAGATCCTATGGATTGCAACTCTAAAGAGTTAACATGATTAGTGAGTTTTGTTATTACATTCTGCAAGTCCTAGGAAGGTTGAAAAATGTTAGTCAATGGGGTAAAATATAATGCTTCAAGGGGAGGATAAGGAAAAGGTAGTATAGATTAGGATAATAGTGGTTATGTAGGTTTTGGTCAATGAAAGGAACTTAGGGAAAGTGGGAAGGAAGGGATTGTTGGTATGTTTGGTGGTATGGATTTTGGGTATGTGAAGTGATCAAAGGGGGTTCATAGGTTGGCAATATATTTGTTGGATTAGGTTTGTTGGAGGGATGTTGATGGTATGTTGGAGATGGTTGGTATTTATTGGATGGTGGTTGGTATTGGGGAGGAACGTAGGGATCAAGTGGTGGATATTGATAAGTAGTAGGTGTAGGTTGATAATTAGTAGGTAGAGATTGATGGTTAGCGGGTGGAAGTTGATGGTGAGTGGGAGGAGGCTGATGGTGAGTGGGTTGAGGCTAATGGTGATTGGTGAAGATTTATGGTGAGTAGGTGGAGGTTGGTGATGACTCAAAATGGATTGATATTGATCAAGTGGGGGGTTTTGTTGGTTGGGAAGAAGTTGATGGTACATTTTGTAATATAGAGAGGTTGTGCCTAGGGTGAATGTTCTTAGTATTAGAATGGAGGGAATTGATATTCATTTATTATAGGTGGAGAGTCACTAGGATGGGATTTATATTGATTATAAGGGTGCTAAGATTGATTTAGGGGTGGTTGATATTGATTCAAGTGTGGTTGATATTAATTAGGTGATGGGTTATTTGGCTATGTTGATAACCATTCATAAGATTTCATAGGAGGAGAAGGTGTATATAATATGGGTAGACAATATTTCTATGAAGGAGATTGAGTGAAGAAATAGGTTTGATTAGATGATGAGAAATTAGGAGAATTTTGAGGGGTTGATACTAGATGTGGAGGTTGAGGAGTAATTATATTATACAAAGAATGGGAAGTTTGTTGGGTGTCATTAGAGGTAACATGCTACAAGGATGAATAATTAGAAGAAGGAGCAAGAGGGGGTTCATATTGGGGAGGATAAGAGGAGTAGGGATAAGAAGAAGTTGGAACTAAAGAAGTAGTAGGGGTAAGGAGGAGGATAAAAACTAGAATAGAATGTAGAATTTACCTCCATGAGAGAAAGGGTGGTAGAAGAAGGAGCATTTTTTAAAGTTTATTGAGAGTTACGTATTGATAAGGGAGGTAAGAAATTGAAAATATGATGAAGGAATAGAAGCATGGTGAGATGTGATGTGCATTTGAGAGTTATAGTGTTGGTTAGGATCAATCATGTGTGAAGAAGAGGGTGATTACCAACACAGTACCTATAGTCTAGTGATGGAGGGTAATATTGGTTCCCTCAAATAGGAAGAACTTAATTGGTATCCAATGAACTACAACACTCAATGTGGGGTTAATATTGGTAGAAGGTAGATCCTCAGGAGTTAATATCAGGGGAACATGGAACATTGTATGGAATGTAGGAGGGGATATAGAATGCATTTTCTCTTGAGAAAAGGAGAGAAAATTATGGGATAGAATGTGTAGCAGGGGCAAGGAAGGTCGAGGTGAATCTAGTGGAGGATGATATGAGGAAATATAATGGGTGCTAGAAGGATGTGGATGTGGAGGTGTATTTTTAAGGGTGTGAAGGGTATCATGATCATTGATGGTAATTTGAATGTTGGTAGGAGATAAAGGAGTATCAAGAATAGGAGAATTGATGATGGTAGCATGCATAACATGATCCATTAGACCTAGGTCATAGCTAGTTGGGTTATGCTCAAGAGGATAGGGGATGTGATGATGGGTATCATTGGATAGGTTACCAAGGGAGGTGAGTGACATTTCCCCTAGATGAGCTAGGGAAGTAGTCAAAGGATGAAGAATTTATTTGGGATGTTCCATAGAAGTAGGGATTTGGGCTTTATTTTGGTTGTGGGTTCAAACCATAAGTAGCTAAAGGTGAAAGAGAATGGGAAGAAATGGAGTTTGTTGTGTTTTGATGGTTTTGGGTGGGATTTCTTTGATATTTTTCACAAAAAGGAAAGCACTATCTATACTAACAAGTAAAAAAATAAACAATTGTGATTTTGATGCTTTGTGGATATGTTTTTGGTTTTAGTTTTTTTTTTTAGGGGGGAAGGGATGGTTTGATTTGGATTTGGGGTGGTTTTTTTGAGATTGGGGGTGGTATGGTGATTTGATTTTTTTTATTTATTGTGTTTTATTTTATTTTTAATTTTTGGGGGGGTTTTGTGTATTTTGATGTAACCTAAGCCCAGGAACTACAAAAGGGGATATGAAGTAGAATTTACAATGGTGTGTTTATTCTTGCCCCTCTTATGAGAAGTGGTACATAAACAACTAAAAGTGATTCCTAGGATGGGGTATTGGCTCTAAGTATCCTAAGGGGAAAAATAAACCTCCAAAGAGAGGTTGCACTATCTAAATTATGCGACCGACCTAGTTGGTATTTGCTTCACCCTCGATCAGGCTCAAACAAAAATAATAGTTGTATACCAATTTATTAAGCCCCATGAGCAAGGGTATCTAACCTTAGAATACCCTACGCTAGTCCTAAGGCTAACAAGTTTCCAAGTGATGAAGTCTAAGAAACTATATATTCTAGGGGATCAATTGATGGTTGGGAATGAAGTCCAATGCCACCAGTTGGTTATCCTCATAAAATATTTATAGAATATAATGTGCAAGTGTGTGGTGATTTAAATTTTTTTGTTGTTTTCTATTTTTATGTGTTGAGGATGTCTCATGCACACTAATACTAAGGATGCAAGATGAAATATTTGCCTAAACAAAATGCAAAGAATGAAAATATTAATCCTAGGAATGCTCCTTTGCTTTTTGATATGCAAAGGGTAAAAACCTATGGGGAGAAATAAATGCAACTATGCTAGTAAAAAACAACTCCAAGAAATAATGCAACTATGCTAGTAAAAAACAACTCCAAGAAATAATGCAACCTAAGCAAGAAGGATAATTAGAGAAGAAAAGAATAGGACACCTATGCAAACGAAACCTAATATAAGAAATAATGTATTACAGAATATGGATAGAGGACCTATTGATTAGAGGAAACATGTTTGGGAGGGAACTAGAAAAAAATCCTATAGTGTGAGTGATCATCTAGGGTTCGAATGATCATAACTATAAACCATCCTAGTGTTAGAAAATCTTGACTATGACCTACCTATGGCTCCAAAGACCAAACACATAGGTTGTAGAGACAAAATTAGAGGATAGGAAGTCTAGGAAATAGTTGATTGGGTAGACAAAACAATTGGAGGAAGAGAGAAACATCACCTACACTATGACAAGAAACTAACCTATGAATATAGAAATAGCTATGCTAGGAAAATAACTATGCTAAGGATAGAAAATGGCTATGCTAGGAAAGTGAAATGATAAGCTATGATATGGAAATTAAAGTAAAAACTATTCTATTGGAACAAGAAAATAAACTAATCTAGGAAATTAAAAGATAAGCTGATCTAAGGAATGAAAAGATAAAACTAATAAAAGAAATTAAAATACACACAAATCTATTAGAATAATAAGACACTAATATATATAATTTAAAGATAAGCTAATTTAGTGGAATGAAAAGGTAAACTATTCTATTGAAATGAAAAGGTAAACTATTCTATTGAAATGAAAGGAAAAAATATTCTATTGAAATGAAAGGACAAAGTATTCTATTGAAATGAAAGGATAAACTATTCTATTGAAATGAAAAGACAAACTATTCTAGGAAATTAAAATACAAGCTATTCTATGGAATTAAAATACAAGCTATTCTATGAAATTAAACTACAAGTTATTCTATGAATTTGAAAGGAAAACTAATCTATAAAATTGAAAAGATAAACTAATCTAATAACATGAAAGGACCAACTATGCCATGGAATAAAAGAACAAGATATGTTAAGAAATTAATAATACAAGCTAAACTATGAAAATGAAAGGATAAACTACTCTAATAAAATAAAAAGATAAACTAATCTAACAAAATTAGAAAACAAACTATATTAAGAAACTAAAGTACAAACTACGTTGAAAGGATTTAAGCAACTACGATGAAGAAGATAATAAGATACTACTCTAAGAGGAGGAAGACAAACTATGCTAAAGAAGAAGGATCTATACTAGAAGGATTAAAAGTACCTATTTTAAAGAAGAAAAGAGACAAAGTTGTCGAAAATCAAGAAACTATGCTAAGAATAATAAACACCTAAGCTAGGAAAAAGAAAACATATAAGCTAAGGGAGGGTAAAGGAATCATGCTAAGAAAGGAAAGAAACAAACAAACTAAAGCAATGGAAAATCACTATGCTAGAGGATTTGACAAAGCAACTAGACTAAGAACATGGGCAACTACACTAGGCTAAAAGGATCAAACATCTATACTAAAGGTGGAAGGATAATTAAACTATGAAAATTGAAGACAACTATGATAGACAATCAAAGGAATGATGTTGATGTAAGTTGAAGAAGGAAAAGAAAAGCTTCTGACATATGAGCCTACATTGTTTTGGAGGTTTTTTGAGTTTGCAAGTCTCATTCTATGGTGTACAACAACTAAAACTTTGTTTTTCTAGACCTTAGACAACCTCAAATTAGTATTTTCTAAGCCACAAATGATTAATCTCAAGTAAAAACTTTGTCAACTATATCTAGTGATTATGATCTCTAGCTAATTTGAGGTCACTTCTCATGAAATATCCTCTATAGAATAGCATAAAATAAAATTAGTAAGGATGATTTTGTGCTTAGAATAAAATGAATAAAATGATACTTTTTGATTAGAAACTATCATAAACTAGGAAATAACCTAAAGAAAGAAAACATATGACAAAAATAGAGCTAGAGGGATATGGCCCTAAGTTGCAACAAGCTATGTTGAGGACTGTCTATATCCTTGACAATTAAATCAGATGATCATCTGAGTGTCAAATTGTGGGAATGTGAGGTATACAACAAGAGATTTTTTTGATGGGCTTCAGTCTGATTTGCATCAAGATGATCCTAAGAGTGTATTAGATCTATAAAATAGATAGATAGCAGTAGAATGAGAAAAAAGGAGATGCCAAATTAAAAAAAAAACACACATAAGACATATACCAAAATTAAAGACAACAATAATTTAATTAATCCTACTACCTAAAATAAAATAGGAAATTTCAAGGTGTGGTCAAGGGAAAGGTCCTACCGTGATCACCATTTATGTAACAAGGAAAAATACATCATACATGTATATGAAAGATATTCTTTATTACAAATATTTTTCTTATTTTTACAAAGATGCCCTTTAGGGGCTTACAAATGAGGTCCTCAATATTGAGGATATCTCTCTTTTGCAATCACACAAATTAAATGGTGCCTCCACTAGCTTTCTATTAGCACACTCAAAAGTGGATGGGTTTTTGGTGGCCTCAAGTGAACTTGGACCATCCTAAGCTACCTGTAACTCCAAAGTACCTGTACACAACCAAGAGCAATAGATTAATAGCATCAAGTGGGTCCTATAGGTCAAAATGAATACACCAAAGGGAGAGAGGATATTTATTCTCTAAATTTTTCTAAATATGGAGAATAGTCATGAGGTCATGATCGGTCTTGTTTTTGTGGACCAAAATCCAAGAGTCTAAGAGCAGAGAATAGTCACGATCTCACGAATCGAAAGCCAAAAAGAGGCTAAGAGTAGATAATAGTCGTGATCTTGTGACTGGTATTATTTTCAGAGACCAAAAGCTAAATAGAGGCTAAGAGTGAAGAATAGTTGTGATCTTATGATTAGTCTTGTTTTCACAGACCAAAAGCCAAAAAGAAGCTAAGAGCAAAGAATAGTCATGATCTCGCAATCGGTCTTGTTTTTGTAGACCAAAATCCAAGATGAAGCCAAGAGCAAAGAATAGTCGTGATATCATGCCCAGTCTTGTTTTCATGGACCAAAATCTAAAAAGAGGCTAAGAGTGAAGAATATTCATGATCTCACAACTAATATTGTTTTCACAGATCAAAATCCAAGATGAAGCCAGGAGCGAAGAATAGTCATAATCTCACGACCGTCTTGTTTTTATAGATCAAAAGCCAAAAATAAGCTAAGAGTGGAGAATATTCATGATCTCATGATTGGTATTATTTCATAGACCAAAAACCAAAAGGACGCTAAGAGTGGAGAATAGTCGCGATCTCACAACCGGTCTTATTTTCACGGAATGAAAGCCAAAAGGAGGCTAAGAGCAAATAATAGTCATGATATCACAACTGATCTTATTTTTACGTATCAAAAACCAAAAGGAGGTTAAGAATGGAGAATAGTCATGATCTCATGATTTGTCTTATCAAATTCTAGTTTCCCAAGCCCTGATCCTACATCCAATGCAAATCTTCCTAAATGGATCAGACAACCCTCTATTATAATAATGCAAGCCCCCTTCGTGCCTCCAATGTTACCAGTCATTATTGCACTTCCTGTATCATTAGTTCCACCGACTCCATATCATCATCTTATAGCCTTGTTAGACCTATAATTAGCCATGAATAGTTTGACCAATAAGATGACATCAATGGAAAGAAGATAAGCAGAGAGAAGTTTCTAGCCAAGGATATTTCCATAGGTAACAAGAGATCAAGCTTCCACAAGTGACAAAAATTAGGAGAGATAAAATGTGGTTTATGATAATTAAGATGGTGAACCTACAAAATCATCAATATAATCAGACTTCTAGTTTTCTACATGTAATAATCCACATAGTGAAAACTCATGTATGATCCATCAACACTATGTCTAGAAGATAGTCATTGAAAGAGCATAAAAGACTCTTAAAGGTTAGGTAAACATTATTAGAGAGGAAAATCATAATCTCATGATGTCGATAAAGCAAGTGGCTATTTTGACCATATCAAGAAAGAAGCCCCTGTAGGTAGATCCCCATGAGCTTAATCCCTTAAAAGTGCCTTCACCCATGAGAAACCAAGTTGAGAGAAGAGTCCCCTATGAGAAGGTTCACCAAAGCTTAGGTCATAAAGAAGTGGATATATGCAATGAAGCCCCCTACAAAAAGAATTTGAGACACAAAAACAAGCAAGAGATAGGTTGAGATATCCCTTATTGACCAAGTTTCAAAGTATAGATGCCACTCATGGATATAGAAACAAGTACATCACTTTTGCAAAAGAGAAAGAGAAAAGTGTTGATCCCCTCCCTTTCAACATAGTAGAAGAAATAAAAAAGACTCCTTCTAAAGAAACTATTTATGATGCCTTGCAATTTCTAGGACAAATTGACTTATTTCAGGAATATCTAAGATCCATAAAAAATAAGAGTAATACTTCCTCTCAGTTGAGTTTTGCACAAGCTAGTTTGATGTCTACTACCAAAAATATAACTCATCCCTTCTATTTATTTATTCATATGGAAGGATGGGTGATACATAACTGTATGATAGACTCAGGGGCTGCAACTACTGTAATACCCAAAGTTGTGTGTGACATCATGGGAACGAAATACACCAAAAGCATCATTGATCTCCAATCAACTTGGATTGACTCAAAAAAGTATAATCCTCATGTTGATAAACTTGCATGCCAAGATAGTAGTGTAGAAGACCAAGGTTAGTCATTTCATACTCTGACTTTAATTTGGAGATGAAATAAAAAATGGCCTCATTCTCATTTCCAGCCACAACAAGGTCATCAACAAATAGAGCAATTAAAATGACCAAGTTATCCTTCCTAAGCACATAGATATCTGTATCTGAATAGCATTTATTTAATCCAAGAGACAAGAAATAACCTGAAATCTTCATGTAACATACTCTAGGTGTTTGCTTCAGATCGTACAAGGTTTTCTTTAGTTTACAAACAAGTGTTTCATTACCTTGTACAAAAAATCCTTGTGGTTGACTCATGTAGATATCCATATCCAAATCACCATTTAGAAAGGCACTTTTCACATCAAGCTAAAAAATCTGCCAACCTTGAGCAGCAGCAATAACAATGAGAAGCCGAATGGTGGGCATTTTGGCAACTGGTGCAAAGGTTTCATCATAGTCAATGCCATGTTTTTGAGCATAACCCTTAGCAACCAATCTAGCCTTATACTTTTCTATCTCTCCATTAGAATTATACTTGATTCTATAGATCCACTTGTTACTAATAACAATTCTCTTATTAGGATAAGACACTAGATCCCAAGTTTTATTTTTTAGAAGATAATCCATCTCAACCTTCATGGCATCAACCCAACAAGAGTGTTGTGAAGCTTCTTGGTAAGAAGTAGGCTCATGATCATTCTCTATCTTATCAAAATCTAATCGTATCACAATATAAGCTTTTCTAATCTTAAAGAGAAGCTTCACAACACCCCTATTTAAAGAGAAGCTTTTCTACTACAACCCTAAATCTTATCACAATCTATCAAATATTAGAAAGTGCTTTAGTTACTTTCTAATTTTATCACAATCTAATCTTGGATATATGTGATAAGTGGCATCTATCAAATATTAGCAAGTGATTAGTTACTTTCTAATATTTTCTAGAAAAGGAAAATAACTTTTTCCCAAGAAATTAAATATTCCTAGCACCCTTAATTTATTTATTAATTGGGTGGGAATATTTTACATAAGATAGAATTATATTCTAATTCAAATATTATTCTTTAGACTTTATATTTTAGTCTAATAATAATTTACACAATGTTGCATTACATATTCCAACAATTTTAGTATGTGTCTATCCAAAGAATTCACAACCAAGATAGGGGGATACTTGTCTATGGATTAATCACACTTAGAAATCCCATTCAAGGGGAAAAGAGTGAAGATATTCAATGAAAAACCATCTACCTTCCACATAGAAAAAATTTAAGAATGAAAGTAGGCAACTACAGTGAACACAATGACTAAAGAGATGGAAGACTTAAACTTAATATAAGAAGCCCTGAATGTACTACAATAAGAAGACCAGTTCTCCCTCCAATACTTCAATGCTATGATTGAAATAGACCTTGGAAGTTATTCAATCATGAAAACCTGAGAAAAGTAATCCCACCCCTTTGCATGAAGCATACCCATTTAACAACCAAATTTGGAAACTTTTATTTAATGGTGTCAAATGCAAGAATGGAGCTAGAGCAAGTATAGTATCAATATTCTGAACAAGTGAGGAAATTTTTTTCTCCTATCGAATAACTTAGAGCTGCACTAAAAATGCAACTAAAAATGAGGCTCTTTACCTAGGCTATAGGAAATCTGAGAGACTTGGAATCAAGCAATTATAAATTTATGGAGATTCAGGACTGATTGTCAACCAAGTCACTGAAAAATGTGTTAGTAAGAAACACTATCTCAAATATTACAAAAGCAAAGTTTGGGATCTACTCGAAGCTTTTGAAGCTCTAAATATCAAAGTAATCCCTAGAGAAAAGAATGTCCATGCTAACCTATTGGCATCAGTAGGTGCAAATTTTTGCCCCATAAGCAATGTCATTCAAAAATCTAATATGGTAAGACTCATATATAGACCTTCTATGCCAGACAATCCACCTTTTGGAAAGTATTTGAGAGTGATCAATAGATAGTAGATTTCCTGATCCACAAAATGAACTATTCAAGTGATAGAGTGCATAAAGATGAAGAGGATGAAGGTATGATCCAATTGAAAGATAAGCACATCCCAAAAGTATTGATTACTCTTGAAAGCTTGTTCAACAATAATGATAGGTCAACTGGTCACAAGATAAATGTTGATAAACATAGGTATAAAGAGGTGCAGTTGGAACCAATTTTTTTTATGAAATTAGAAGTAAAATGCACAAAAGAAGAGTTGAATTAGATTCAAAGACTATGCAAATAATTTTCCAATATCATAGCTTGGACTTATGGAAATATTAAAGTATACTTGAAGGAAACCATACAACATACCATTTTACTCGAAGAAGGTACACAACCCTTTAGGTAGAAACAAAGGCTGGTGAACCCTAAAATCAAAGCTCTAATAAAGTAAGAAATACTAAATCTACTCAAATCTAAGATTGTCTACCCCATAAAATATTCTACATGGGTAGCTAACCTAGTTCTAATCAAGAATAAGAATGGAGATATTAGGCTATGCATAGACTTATGAAACCTCAAAAAGATTAATTGAAGGATATTACCCTCTCCCACAAATCGACCTAACTCTACATACTATGGTGGGAGCAAAGAGATTCTCATTATTGGATGGGTTTTCTAGGTACAATGAGGTGTGGGTCAAAGATGAAGACAAATATAAAACTGCATTCACTACCAAGTGGTGAACATTCACTTACCAGAGGATACCTTATGGATTATCCAATGCTAGAGTGACCTTTCAAAGGGTAATGGATGATTATTTTGGATAATTCATTAATAAGATCATAGTAATTTACTTAGATGATATGATAGTGTTCTCTCATTTCAAAGAAGATCATGTTGAACACCTCAAAAGAGTTTTTGTGAAATGTAGAGAATTCAGTATCTCTTTGAATTTGAATAAGTCCATATTTTCTATTGAAGAAGGGATTTTACTTGGACATATCATTTCTAAAGTTGGATTGGCTATAAACACTAACAGAGTGAAAGCATTGCTAGAACTCCCTTTACCCCCGAATAAAAAAGGCCTACAATCCTTCTTCAGGCAGATCAACTTTGTACGCAAGTTCATAGTAAAATTTGCACAAATTGTGAAGCCCATGACTGAGCTATTAAAGAAAGATGTTGAATTCAAATTGACAAACTTGTGAAAGAAATATTTTAAAAGTATAAAGGAATAGATAGCCCAAGCACCTCGTCCTAGTAAATCTAGATTACTCATAGGTTTCATCATGTATGTTGTAGGATAACAAGAGAGCTATGCCACAATCCTTACTCAGAAAGGGATAGATAATGAAGAAAGGCCCATAGCCTTATTAAGTCATACCATGCAATAACATGAAGAAAAATACTTCATTGAAAAATAAGTTTATGCAATCATGAAATTGCTAAAAAAGTTCAGACATTTCCTTTCATAGAGCAAGACTATTGTGTATGTAGTTCACCTTGATGTTAGAAACTTCATCATACAAGAAGATCTTGGTGAGAAAAGAGTTGGTTGGGTATTAAAGATACAAGAATATGATATCAATATTCACCTGACCAAGCTAGTGAGAGGTAGAGCCTTATGTCAAGAACTGGCCAAGCAAGCCTCAACAAAGTATGTAGCCTACCAAGTGCAAGAAGCAATCCAATTAGATGATCAACCCTTAGAAAACATGAATTGGACTGATGAATTGATAAAATATTTTTAGATCAGAATATGTTCAGTAAGTTTAAATGCTTCACAAAGGAGAAAATATAGGATCCAATATTTGAAGTACACCTTACTACCTAAAGGATTGTACAAGAAAATTTTGGATGGTGTATTACTCGATGCATAAAGGATGATAAAAAACAAAGAATTTTGGAATAATTTCATGGAGGTCCATTAGGAGGAAATTACTCAGGGAAGACTACAACTTTTAAAATAATCAGAATCGTTTTCTATTGGCCAACTATTTTCTTAGATACTTTCAGAGTAACCAAAAATTGTGAAGAATGCTAGATGTATGTTGGGAGAAATAGAAATGCTTCAATGCCTTTGAAACCTATTTAGGTTGAAGAATATTTTCAACAATGGGGTTTGGATTTCATTGGGGTAATAAAACTAAACTCATATGCTAGACATAAATATATTTTGACTACCATTGATTACTTCACTAAGTGGGCTGAAGTAGTGCATACTAAGAAAGTTGATTAGGAAGTTATGATAGACTTCATTGAAATATTAATAACGAGATTCGATATTTATGATGCATTGGTCATAGACAATGACACATACTTTATAGGTGCTAAAATGATTGATTTTTCTAGTAAATATGGGATTTATTTGAAGACTTCTTTGAATTGCTATCCCTAGGGGAATGGCTTAGCTGAATTGATAAATAAAAACATATTCTAAATTTTAAAGTGGACTTTGAAATACAATAAGAGAAGTTGGAACTATCTAATAAATCATACGTTATGGGCTGATATGATCACAATCAAGAAATCCATAAACGCATCTCCTTACTCATTAGTCTATGGTAAGGGATTTGTTCTACCTACACACATAGAAATACATGCTTTAAAATTGCTCAATCAAATTGGTATGGAAGAAGCAAAACCAATGGAAAATAGGTTGATACAACTCCTACAACTAGAAGAATTTAAATATCAATCTTACAACCATTATCAGAAACACATGGGAGACAAAAATAAATGGTTTGATAAAAGGGCTACTATCAAAAATTTTAGAGTAGGAGACTTGGTTCTAAGGTGGAATGAGAAAAAAACAAAACCCAAAAACCATCAAAAATTTGATGTTTTCTGGGAAGGACCTTTCAATATAATGGAAGAAAAACAAAATAATTCCTTTCATCTAAAAAATAAATAGAATTAAGTATAGCCTATCCCTATCAATGAATTCCACATAAAGCTTTACTTCAAGTAAGATAAAATTTCTTCCCACCCACCTTGTATTATATGTAAATATGATGTTTTTTCTAAATTCTCACATTGAAAAGAAGACTTGTAATATCATGGTTGACCTAATTTTTGTTGGTCAACAAAGAAGATTGCTATAAAATGGTCATTATTTCATGACACTTTGGCACTCAAAGCCCGCTCCAAGGAAAATAATTATGATCTTGTGACACTTGGTGTTCAGAGGTCACTTCAAGAAAAATGGTTACAATCTCGTGACACTTTGGCATTCAAAGACAACTTAAAGAAAAATGGTTACAATCTCATGACACTTTGGAATTTAAAGGCCACTTCAAGGAAAATGGTCACTATTTCATGACACTTCGACATTCAATGGTCAAATTCAAATAATGACACTTTCACTTTTGGTGGGAAAGTTAGTTTTCTTAAATTTTAAACATGCTCTATTCAAATTACAACTGTGTGAAGTTATTGGACCAACACTAGGAAACATGAATTTATTAGTCTTAATAAGAGGTTACATGAAGTTAATGTTCTGAAGGAAATGATTATGCATAACATTTGGTTTCAAGAAGGTGGCACACAAAATAAGACACCCAACAATGTTCAAAATTATTTGCATAATGTGCACCACCTACCACAATTACTGCATGGAACCTTAATACATGCATGGGCATTTATTTACATTATGGACCCCCCCTACTTTCTCAAACATTTTCCCTACAAAAAATATTTTTCAAATTCACTCAAAAATTCTAGTTTTTCTCAAAACACCTCCAAAAAATTTACACGGTGAAGCTACAATTGCAAGATCTTCTTCATTGCTATAGAAATGCATAAGGTGGTAGAAAATAAAGGTGGTTTTATGGAAAAATATGCCCACATAATAGACACATTAATCACCTAAAAAAATCCAAAAAATATTTGAAAAGTTGTGGAAGCTAGAGTAGCGAAAGGCATCACTATGTCGACTCCAAGTACTTTTTCTTTCCACTCTTTAATTTCATGGTATGTACGCACTCCTGTCCACCCTTGCCTTGAGATAATTAGATCCATGGTGATGTTTTATGACATAAGACATAGGATAGTTAGGAATTCTAGGGGGGAAGTCATTTTACCCTAGATCTCGATGTAATCAGGTGTACTTTCAGCACCAAAAATAAATCTTGCTATAAATCCCAACCATTTGACTTGGTTACACAGGACAAGTATTATACCCCCACTCTTAATATTAAGTTGTTTCTACAATCACACTTATTAGAACCTCCTACTAGAGAAGCTCTGCCCAAAACACCTATTCCTCTATAAAAATTTAAAAGTAAGGAATTGTTCTCCATGTTAGCTATAGTGGCAGGATTTGAGTCAGATGCACAAGTATATGGGTGGTAGATTACAATAGTGCAATGTATTTCAAACCCTAATTTATATGATGCTACCATCGTAGATGAGCATACTGTGCCAATTTTATTCTATTTGTCATATTACTTGTCTCAACAACTGCATGAAGACTTGTCGAGGATACATAAAGGTTCTCAGGTTGTTTTTAGATTTTATTCTTATCTGGTGTGGATTTTCTTCTTATTTCAATCAAATTGATTCTATTTCATTTCTAAAATTGATAAATATAAAGAGGGAGGACTTTTACCTGTGTATGAATGGACAATGGTGCTTTCAAATACCGAATCATACTACTATTTCAACATGGAATTCTTGGGTCCTGCTTTGCAAATTATGTACAATGAAGTAAATAGACTTCCCCATAAAGTGTGCAATGTTCTACAACACCCTCATATAGAAGAAGGTATTTGGTTAATTTTAACATACGGGGTGGTCATCAGACTGTATGGTTTCATGGGGAAACCTTTCTTACTTTCATACTATATCACTGAATTATTGTTTGCCTTGGAGTATGTAAGGCATACTGAGTACATCAATAGAAATTTTAGCACAGGTATTGGTAGAATTGGTACGTGCCTTATGTATTTCCAATTTGAAGGATTAATTGTATATAAGAAAGGGGATCACAAGCGAATCACTCAATCCTTGAAAAATATGAAGCTAGTATAATTACCACAGAGGTGGAAATATGATCCCCTTGATAGATTTGCAAAAAGGCAGGCTACTCCCAACAAAAATTTCTTCAAAATTTCATCTGTCTAAAAGAGAAATCAACAAATAGGGTAGGCATCAAGTGCTAGAATGGCATGTAGAGTAGATGCAGCTACTAGCTCCATGGCATGATTTCTATGAATATGTGATGGATTGGAAACCCAAAGATAATCTAAACCATGTGTTAGAAGATAAGTTTATAAAAATAATGTCCAAGAAGGGAGATGATTGGACATTAGAAAAAATTGTGGCTTGGTGGATGATGAGGGTGTATATTGATATGAGCTCCAAGTGGGGAATAAAATTTGACCATGAATTCTTCATATGATATGACAAATTCTAAGCTACGTGGTATGAAAATATTGCAGACAAGGTTCCACTAGGTGTCAATGACATCAAGGTTTTGCTTGCCATTGAAAAAGGGTAAACTAACCAAGATAAAGAAAAGGGAATTACTATTGAATAACAAGAAATTCCAAAGAAAGCATCTCATAAATTCATTCCCCCTCAGATTTAGATACAAATCTAATGATGATCATCTTCTCATCTCCAAGAAAAGGAAATTAGAATTGGTAGTAGCAGGGAAGTAGAAGAAGAGTAGGTAGGAAGAAACGCATTTAGACTTTGAAATATAGGATGAACAAGAAAGGAATGCAGAAGAAGAAAAAAATGTAGAAGAAAATATAGAAGAGAATGTAGAAGGAATTATAGAAGGAAATGAATAACATCCCCTAAAATATCATGATGTTAGTACCCAAGAGTTAAACAAATTAATCAAATAAATGGCTCCCATCGATGGGGTAACTCCTACTGAAGGATAAAATCCTATTGTGAAATTAATTCTTACCAAATATTCAACTCCTACCAAAGGATCAGTCCCTACTAAGGAGCCATCAAGTACTGAAGGTATAAAATCATAGAAGCTATCAGAGCTACCAGGTATGATTTCTATCAATATTTCTTCATCCTCTTCTCAATCCCAAAGGAAACCCCCTTCCCATTCTACTCCTAAAGATGATGTTTCCTCCCACTCCAATCAGCAATATCCACCAGAGCAAACACCAGATGTATCTCAAACCCAATCCAATCTGAAAGCATCCTCTTATCAAAGTCACCCCACCGTATCCAAAATCAAAAGGATAACGAATGCAAACTAGAATGCCTCAAATTGGTGGAAATCTTGTTGCAACAAAGCCTCCAAGAATATAACTCATACCAAATAGAGAATAGCTCTAGATCCCATTAGTATGTAACACTCACCAATGAATATGAAACCCTTGGTACAAAAGTTAGAGGAGGAAACGAATCTAGAAGATTACCATGCTAAAATGTTCATTGAAGACACCACTTATTTGCCTATGGAAGATGAATGGGTAAAGGCCCAAGCTCACATGGGGACCATATACTTAAATGTTGAATATTACAAAGAGAAATATCTCAGGGTTGAAGAGGCAAGAAAACATTTGGAAGTAACCTTGACTGAGCAAAACACCATTGAAAAGGCTCTAAAGAATGAGGCAAATAAGTGGGAAAAAAAATTCAATGAAGAAACACCATATAAGGAATAAGTAAAGAAGGTAGCTAAAAAAATTTAGGTTTTGAACAAACAAGTGGAAGATCTACAAAAAAAAAATCCAAGAAAGTGCTGGAAAAACTAGTGGGTTGTCCAAAGAAAAGGCCAAGGTAATCAGAAAGGAGATGTTCAATGACATCCAGAAGATAGGCTTGAAGGCAAGACCTAAATTGTTATACTTGGCCAAGATTAAGGAGACATTGGTTTAGGTGGAGGATGAGTTCACTGTATCCATCACCTTCCTGCAAGAAAGACAAACTGCAACAACAAAAATTCAAGTTCTAGTAGAGATCATGCAGGGAAAGGTTGGAAAATAATCCCAAGATGAAACATGGTCCTAAGCCAAAATAGATGCTAGGAGTTTCTTCAGAAGGCACAAACTTGTGATAAAAAGTGATAATATAATTCAAGAACTCAAAGCAAAAGCTAAAGGGATTTTAAAACATTTAAGCATAACAGATAATTATGGTATGCCAAGCTTCTAGGATGACAATTCAACTATCTTAGAATAATATGGGCTAAAAGCTTCTTGGAAAATTTTATAGAAGATGAATATGAAATAGATAGCTGGGAAGAGCCAATCCCAGAAGATCAAATATTTAGCATGGCTCAATATCTTACCCAGATCAACTCCTATTTGCATGAGTTGTACATGAAGTCAACAAATTTATCCTATGACAAAGTGTAAGAGTTAGAATATTTATATCTAATGTTCATGGATATTTTTGACCTAGATATCGAGACTTAGAATAAATTTTACACCATGTATAATGAAGTTTTTTAGAAGATAGAAAAACATAAAAAATGCCAAAAAATCCTCAATGAGTGGTCAAGCAACAATAGAAGCAAGTAAATCGATTGAATAAGACATCCCTGATGAGTAGCTACATTGAAGAAGAAACATAATTTTACTCCATATCTCTCCCCTTTATTTATTTTGTTATTTTTTTAATTTTGTTCCCCAATTGATAAAGGTTTTGGATTCTAACATTCAGCTAGAAGAATTCCCCAAGACGTTCCAGTATTGTAGGTTAAAATGATTACACCAAGAGGAAAGAGGAGATTTCTTCTCTAAATTTTTCTAATTATGGAGAATAGTCATGATCTCAAGACCAATATTATTTTCATGGATCAAAATACAAAAGAATCTAAGAGCAAATAATAGTCACGATCTTGTGACTGGTCTTGTTTTGACAGATTGAAAGCCAAAAAGAGGCTAAGATGGAGAATAATCATGATCTCACAACCAGTCTTATTTTTGTAGACCGAAAACCAAAAAGAGGTTAAGATCAAAGAATAGTCATGATCTTGTGATCAATCTTGTTTGTGCAGACCAAAATCCAAAAAGAGGCTAAGAACAAAGAATAGTTATGATATTGTGATTGACCTTGTTTTCACGAACTTAAATCTAGGATTAATCCAAGAGTGAAGAATAGTCACGATCTCATGAGTGGTCTTTTTTTTGTGAATCGAAATCCAAAAAGAGGCTAAGAGCAGATAATAGTTGTGATCTCACAATCGATATTGTTTTCATGAACCAAAGGCCAAGATGAAGAAAGGAGCAAAGAATAGCCACGATATTGTGACCGGTCTTGTTTTCATGGATCGAAAGCCAAAAGAAGATTAAGAGCGGTGAATAGTCACAATCTCATGATTGGTCTTGTTTTCATGAACTAAAATTTAAAAGGAGGCTAAGAGTGAAGAATAATTGTGATCTCACGATTGGTCTTATTTTCATGGACCAAGAGCCAAGAAGAGGTGTTGGTCACCAATCCAACACCATGTAAAGGGCAATATGGTGGATTAGTGCCAAGAAATGTAGAATGACCACTATGTCAGAAGAACAAGGTGAATGATCTCTAGAGAATATCAGTTCCTCTAGGTGATTCCAACTACTCTACATTGCAAAAGTAAATGGAAAAGGGAAAGAGGAAAGAAATAAATAAAAGGATATATCCACAAGGATATGTATAGCCACATAAATACCTATGCAGGCATGATACCCCATCCAAAAAACAATCCCTACACCATATCACCCAATGGTGTCCTTGTCCTTGCTCTCTATCAGTGATGGGTGGGAGATAAATTCCAGTATCGATGAACATGTGCATGAGACCCAGGAATGTAGAATCAAAGCACTCCTCCTTAGTCGATGTTAGTCAAAATAAACCCCCAACCCATTTAATGAACATGCTCTTCCTTATTCACTCAAGCTCACCCCACAAAATCTAGATGCTAGAATAACATAGGGTGACTTAGGCAAATATAGAATTGGATATTCATATATTCGGTGAAAAACAAGAAAACATAGTTAAAGGCCAAATGGTGTAGAATTTGTATTTACAGAGGGGAAAACTTACATAAGAATGTAATGGCTAAAGAGCCTCTCTTTGGAATGACCCACATTCCACTATTTATAACTACATTTACATTAGTTTCAAAATTTGGACATTAATTACGATAGGTGGGAAGATGACTTATGTAGCTGATAAGCATTGCACTGGTACACTATTCCTCTAGAGAGTGCCAATAATATGAAAGGAGGTAGATGTACCTGATTCAATTTGGGTCCTTAGATCTTCTAATGCTTCTATCCAACTCATCAATTATTAGCTACCTTGTACTTCTCCTAGATTGGTGATCCCTTAGTCATGTGGCGCATTGCATATAGTACAGTGTCTTGAGAGTGCTACACCAGAAAAGGGTCACTTCTACATACATAATGGAGTACTTATAGTAGTGGTGGGTTGTCATTCAAATTTTAGGTGATGGTGGAGCCTCGTATGTCTAGATGGTCCTTTCTTCTATTTTTGGGGGACCCAAAGAAGGTGTGTATTTCTCATATGTTTCACCCATATTTAACTTCTCACCTTGGTTCGGCAAGAGTCTTTATTGCTTCTCAAGGGCAAGAATTTATGATTTTTCCACCCATACTTACCCTTCAAAATGTCTACCTAACTAATTGGGTGGGACTTTTTGGAAGTTTTACCCAAGGTTTTGAGGGTGGTTTTTTGCCCACTCTGGTTGCTCACCCTGCTTAATTTTGCCATTCGTCCTTTGGTTTGGTCCACTCATGACCATCACTACTACTCTAGTATTTTTTTTCTCATCCATGTATGCCTTCAAAATTTAGTAGACTCTAAAAGAGTGGATGAAGAGACCAAAAATACTAACCCACACTCTTGGTGACTTATAGGGATTTTTTACTCTGTAAAATAGGGACCCATGAAGTATTTGAAAACCACTTTATGAACAAGAGAAAGAGGAATGCATGAATAGATAAGTAAGGGAAAAAATGAAGTGAAAGGAGTAAAACCATAGGGATGACAATAGTGGAAAGTGAAGAAATAAAGAACACAAAGGGGAGAGACTAAATAAGGTAGGAGATGAGAACTCAGGCATGAGGAATAAAATACACAAGAAGGGGATAAAATGGAAAAAAGGTAGCCATAAGGTGATTTCCATACTAATCCATCATTAGAACAACAACAACCAAATATAGGAAACATGATAGAAGGGGAGAATAGGAGGGGACACAATATTGAGCATAATCCTAGAAGAAGAGAAACAAAACTACTAAATCTATGATATATTTTTATAGAGTAGTAGACTACAACTCTGGGTTCATGGGATATTCCCTAACATTGTGTACTCATAAATATACTCCTCTGCAGTCCAAAATTGATTCAAGAATAGACAGGTTGCCATAAGCCATGATTTTCAAGGTAGGTAACTTTTGGCAATCTACCTATTCTTGAATTGGCTTTCCACCTAGTAGGTTTTAACCAAATTTGCCTCTATTGCAAGCATACCATGATCTCTTTGAGTTGCATTTATATTTTTTATGGTATATATAGGAGGAGGTAGGTATCACTCCTAGCTAATTTAACAAGATATGATTCGCCAACTCACATCACCGTTGGCACACTGATGAATCAAGTTTTTGTATGATGCAATTGCATGCCTTTTGTTCCTTTTTCTTTATCCATTGGGCTGTGGAGTCATAGAAGAGAGAATTAGAAGCTAGGGAAAATTACTTTTAGGAACTAAAATATTTATCTTAAGTTCTTTTCTTTTTTTGAGTTATGTCACCCTAACACATTTTTATTTAGCTATCATCTTATGTACACAAAATTGCAGCACAATTGGTGCACCATGACTATTGAATTGCCTTGGAGTTTTATCCAGTGAACCTACAATGACCAAACCAAATGGCATTGAACTTGAGGTACTCCCTATAGTCTGATTGAAGTTTCTAGCTCTTCCAATTCATGAAGAATTCACAACTTGGTATATCATGATGCATATCAGTACCTATGTGATCGATGATCGATGTGGTAATACATTTTGCCATGAGGAAGACATCCTTTTGTACTATTTTGTTTTGCAATAGGATCCAATGTTACTAGTTTCTAGGATCTACTAGTTGTGAAATCCTATATTTATATGCCTCCACCACCTCCATACATTTTTCCTCGTAGGCTTCATTGATTGATCCTACTATTGATGAGACCTCCTTGAGAACTGGGTGTTGACCAATTAAGCCATCATGAATAATACTTAGCCCTTGCTCATCACACTCTAGAACATAAAAAAGGTGCAAAAATTCCCCCTCCCTATGCATGGTGTTCCTACCTAGGTCTATATCCTTCCTTGAGAAAAAGTGCAAGCATTGGATATATCGCCTATTATACTGATGCTTCCACTTCTTCTATATGGGCTCAAGATGACATCCATCATTTGTGTTCCATAATACTGTAGCCTTGGATATTGCACATCTTGAGGTGATATCCATGGAGAATATTGTGCGATAGGGTGGGGGGAAGTGATAGATGGAAAAGGGGATGGTAAGGTAGAGTCTCCTAAAGATGTTGTTCCTGCTTGAATCAGGAGTCACTCAACCTGTATAGCCTCCTAAAATACTTGGGGGAATATTTTTTCCTCACATTGTAGTAGGATGAGGCCTTAATTTGAGCTTAAAGATCAAACATAGTACAAGTGAGGCTAGGCAAGTGATGATCATAGTATAGAAGGAATCATTTTTCAGCTTCTCTCAAATCGAACATTGAAGTCGACCAGGGATTCGAGAGGTACCCTCTTGATGAAAGAGATATGTATCATGAGTTGGAAAGGGCCCATGGAGACATCAAATATGTTGATAAGAGCTCCCACCAAGTCTACCCCTAAGAAAATGGTTCTCTACCCAAGGGTATGATACCATAATAGCATGCTTCCTTCTAGAGATAACAAAAATTTTGATCATGATGCCTTCATGGGTGATGCCATGGAGGGGTGCCAGTGCAGTAACATCTTCAAGATGCTCTTGAGCCATTCCTAATATTCTTTTATATTTGGTCAAGACCTTAAGGTTACCCTTTGGAATCTCATGTGAGCAATTGAGGTTCAATGGATCAGGATAATTCCATTAGGAGAATGATAACTTAGCCATTAAGGCACCAGTATTTAGAGGTCCTAATTGTGATGTTGGAGTCAGAGTTGGAGTCAAATTCGTTAGGTGAACATACTATCTCTGCTTGTGAGGTCAAGGTTGCTAACTATACCTTGATTCCTTTGAGATGTTTGGTTCTTCAGTATAAGTAGATGACTAATCTCATGATATGGAAGTGTTGCTCAATCAAAGTTGCCAGGTGACTTTGAGAAGATTTGGGTAAACTAGAGAGACACCGAAATCTAGTTTCCTAAAATATGGGGACTTAGTCATTTCCCAAAGAAGTCACCAAAAATTATTGGTCATCAATCTAGCATCGCGCACAAGACGTGGTAGTGGATCAGTGCTAAGCAGCATAGAATTACTGACACATAAAAATGATGAGGCAAATGATATTTGAAGAAGGCCAGTTCCTCAGGGTGATTCCAACTATTCTACACCATAAAAGAAAAGGGAAAAGAGAAAGAGAAAATAAATAAATAAAATATCATAGCTAGACTCACAACGATGGGTATAGTTGCATCAATACCTATGCAGGCATGATACCCCATATGAAACACAAGCACTATACTAGATCACCCAACAGTATCCTTATCCTTGCTCTCTATTTTTAGTGGGCGAGAGGCAAATTCTAGTATCGATGAATAGGTGCATGATATCCAAGATGCAAAATCAAATCACTCCCACTCAATCAACATTAGCAGAAATAAACCCCCAATCCATATAATGAGCATGCTCCCACTTAGTTTCTCAAGATCACCCCACAGAATCTAGATACTAGAATAACACAGGATGACTTAGGCAAATAAATAATTGGATATTCATACATTCAACAAAAAATAAGTAGACACAGTTAAAGGCAAAATAGTGTAGAATTTGTGTTTACAGAGGGGAAACCTTACATAAGAATTATAATGGATAAATATCCACCCTTTAGAATGACCCGCATTCTACTATTTATAACTACATTTACATTAGTTTCAAAATTTGGATATTAATTATGATAGGTGGGAAAAAGACTTTCGCATCTGATAAGCACCACACTTGTACACTGTTCCTCTAGAGAGCATAAATATTATAGGAGGTAGATGTACCTGATTTAATCTAGGCTATTATATCTTTTGATGCTTTTGCTCAACTCATTTATTCTTAGCTCCCTCATCCTTCTCCTAGACTGGTGATCCCCTAGTTAGGTGGTGCATGAAATATAGTGCAGTGAATTGAGAGCATCATGCCAAAAATGGGTCACTTATATGTATGGTATGGAGTACTTGTAGTAGCGGTGGGTTGTCGTTCAGATTTTAGGCGATGGCAAAGCCCTGTATATCCAACGGATCCTTCCTTCTACTAGCATGGTACCCAAATAAGGTGGGTATTTCTCATATGTTTCGTCCATCTATAACTTCTTGCCCTGGTTGGGCAGGAGTCTTCATTATTGTTCAAGGGTGGGATTTTATAATTTTTTTGCCCATAATTACCCTAAAAAATGTTCATCCAACTAATTGGGTGACTTTTTGGAAGTTTCACCCAAGGTTTTGAGGGCAGGTGTTCGCCCGCTCTGGTCACCCACCCTGCTTGATTTTACCATCCACCAGTTGGTTTGATCCACTTGCGACCATTGTTGCTACTATGATATTTTTCTACTCATCCATGTATACCTTAAAAGTTTGGTGGAATATAAAAGAGTGGGTGAGGAGGTCAAAAATCCTAATCCACAAGAGGTTAAGAGCGAAAAAAAGTCACAATGTCACAATTGGTCTTGTTTTCATGGACCAAAAGTAAAATGCTAGCAATGAAGAAGTGGATGACAATTGGGCCAAGATGTATCCAAAAATAATTGATGCAGATGTGCGGTAATAAGAATATCTTAACCATTTGTTGTTGAAGACCCCATACTCTTTTAACTACCAATTTAGCATAATGAGCCTATGGGCATATTTTTGTAACAAGTTTTAGTTTTTTTGTTATTGGAAGATGTATATATATAGGATGAGCAACTCTAACTAAGGGTTGGTTGTTGGACATTTATAATGCTATTTATATAGATTATTGGAAGCAATAATATACTCTTATTTCTAGCTTCTAGCTCGGTAGTGTTTTGTCACGTATGTATGAATATTCAAATTCTATATAAACTATGTTGAATGTTAGTTCTAGTTCTAAATTTTTTGCATTACAAGTTCTACAGATTTTGAATTTTATAATTCTAGTTGATTAATGGTTATTTTAAAGTCTACACCAGAGAATTAGTTATTGTTATTTGAGGGGTTTAAGAATGCTTACCTGCAAAAACTATGTATTTCCTTGTTGTCTAACCTATACCATTTGATTTTTCTAGCAATAGCTATATTCCCTTTATTTATGCATTTTACTCTTTCCCCTTTACTTATAACAAAGTAAGGAACCAACCTTCTCTAGAGATTGAACCAGGTAGTCTCTACTTTAAAACCCAGTCATTCAATGTTGGCAAAGTCTTGGAACCATAGGCATATTTTGCACCAACAGGTCCACCTTGGTTGGGCCCAAGTTAAAGGAATGCAAATAAGAAACTTCAAAATTCTAATAAAATAAACTCAAACATAATAAAAATGTTGTAGAATACTATGAATATACCTATTTTACCTTGTTGGCTCTATCTATCATTAAGATCTTAGTTGGGTTTATCTCTAGCTCATGATCATTTAGGAAGCTGGCAGTGTTCTCTGTAGATCATCTGAGGGTCTGACGATAATGAATAGTGGTCATTAGGGGGTCTCACAACTAGGGGCTCTATTGTTCTAGCACTGATGAAATTTTATCTAGACCTTTATAAGGGTAGGATTGATATTTTGTAGTAGTTTAACATCAAAATGGTACTTTGTTTACATGTATCTATACAAGTTATTTATGGACATGGTGGGGATTAGGTTCATTTTTATGGCTGATTAGAAATAGGTAAAGGGAGAGTAGGTTTTGGATGGTAGATGAGCACACAAGGGAGAGCTAAAGAAATTTTAGAAGATTTTTGGTATGGTTCTCATGGGTTCTTGCAAATGAGGGAAAATATGGGCGTATTTATACATTTTAGGTAAGGGGAAGGGGTTGTTACATGGAGATGAGTTGGCATGATGTGGTAGCCAAGTCGTAGGTGGAAAAACCAAGAAAAATTTGTAGGATTCTTCTTTGAGGATTGTGCATCGTCCAAAATTAATGACCTTGGGTAGGTGAATTCTCACCTACCCAAGTGTTATTAATCTGCATTAGTAGTGGGGAACTTAAATAGTGTGGAAAAATTTTTAATTCTTAAAAGTGCAAGGTGGAGGATGAGAAGGACTTGTGGATTTATGAGGGGTATTCATGAGAGGGGTTGACTTGGAATTTAGGATAATTTTAAATTCATTCAAAATTGGAGGGAAGAATAGAGAGAACTTGGGATATTTAATGTGGGGAATTCCTAGGGAGTTTGATGGGGGATTTGAGGGGTGATTAGGATCCCTATGGATTTGATTTAAATTTATGAATTTAATGAGAATTTTTCTTAGGATTTGACTAGATATTAGGGATTTATTAGGGCTTGGTTAGGGAATTTGGATATTAAATGGGATTATGGAAATTTTGAGGATTTGGATAATTTAAAATAATTAAGAAGAATTGGGATATTTAAGAAAGCATTAGAGGAGATAAACAAAGGTAGGAGAAAATTAAGAGGAATAAAGAGATTAGAAAGGAAATTAGAGAGGTTAGATGAGGGTTAGGGAAAATTAAAGGAAATTAGAATACTTTAGAGAGGATTAGGAGAGATTAAAGAAATTAGATGAAGAATTAGAGGAATTTAGAAACATTAGAAATATTCAAGAGAGATTAGAAGAAAATAAAGGGTTAGAAGGATTGGAGAGGAATTAAAAGAAATTAGATGAATTAAATGGAGAATAGAGGGAGATTAAAAATGTTAGAGGATTAAGAGAAATAAAAGAGATTATGAGGGAATTTGGAAGAAGTTAGAGAAATTAGAGAGGAATTGGAGGGAATTAGGGATTTTTAGGGATTTTTATGGATTAACATGTTTTGGGTGTCTACAAGTAACTCCTATAAAAACACTTATTTTTAGTATGTCAATTGGGTTAGTCTAAATCATACATATATGACTAGAGGAACTAGAAAATCAATGAAGGATTTAGATCAAAGATAATATATGTAGCAATTAAATAACTCACTTAGTAACCTTAAAAGCTAAATTTCCTACATTGGAAAAGAAATTACAAAGATAAAAGATCACATGAAGGTTATGAGAATTGACCAGATTAAATCTAAATCCAAAATTGAAGAAAAATTCCTAGAGGTTAAAGAGTGATTAAAGGAAGCCTTAAAGTTTTTCAAGCATCTTAACACTGAAGGATCAAGTGGTAGTTCAGTACATAGAGAGAAAGTTCATCCTAATATTTTTGATAGAGATACCCCATTTAAGATGTCTAAATTAGACTTTCCAAGTTTAATGGTTGGTTGTGTCAATTAGATCAGTTTTTCAAACCCCATAATGTACCCTGATATTTGTGGGTCACCATGGCATATTTTAACTTTGAATTTGAGTCCCTACAATGGTATCAATGGTTACAAAACATGACTATTGGCCCTTCTTGGGAAGAATTTGAGCCCCAATTACTCACTTGCTTTAGACCTAGCAAGTATGAGGACTTTACAAGAGCCTTAACCAAATTTAAACAAACCTTTTATTTTTAGAAATATGATACTCAATTTGAGAAATTGGCTAATAGGACAAAGGGGTTGAGTGGGGTTTTTTAAAGCTATTTTAGTAGTGGGTTGAAATATGATATCAAGGTAGAATTAAAAATTTCCAAAACCTAGTTTATGATGCAAGCCATAGGATTGGTGAGATTAGTAGGAAAAAAAATTCTCAAAGGAGGTCATCCAAATTCCTATCCAAACCAATAGTTCCATCCAAGTTTACATTAAATAATAGCAATAAATCTCAACCAATCAAGTGATTGACTTGAGAGAAAATTTATGTGTTATGAAACATTCTTGTGTCCCTTAATTATTTGTCATACCACAAGGTTTTCTGAATCACAAGCAATATTATAGACTTTGGCCAATCTATCTCTTTAACTCAGGAAAATATTATCAAAAATGACTCTAGAGAGACTATTTATGGTAAGGATACCCCTAAGGTAAGATTATAAGGTTTCTTTATATGATCATGCTCATCCATATTATATGAAATATAATTATTTAAATATTTTACCAAGACTAACAAGAAACCTCAAATTATGTCTTAAAAGTAGACCCATGCCTTGTCCATTATTAATGTAGAAAAGCTTTAGAATGTTAGTGAGAAAGAAAGGAGAAAGGAGTAATTTGGATAATTAGATTTATTTAAATAATGTAATAGATGTAATTAAAACACACAATGAAAGAAAGCAACATTCATACATTCAAATTATGTAACATACAAATGTGACCACAAATACACAATTGAGCCAAAGAATTATCTAGGAGGAAGCTATATTTGTATTAATTTCTAGAAAAATATTACAATTTAGAGTTTTACAGAGTGCTCAAATCTCATTAGACAAATACAAAGGGTTCTCTCTATTAAAATAATATAATAGAGGAACCCCACTCTTCATCCTAAAAGTAGTGATAAAGAGTCTGCAATATTTTGATCCAATCACTGGAAATGATCTTGGCTAACTCGGGTGATCCTGAACAAAACCTACATAATCAAAGGGAGGAATGAGGGATGGAAAACAAGACACAAAAGGAGATACAATCAACAATATAATGTCACTCTTAGTGTACCTCTAGAAAAATATGGCTAAGCAATTCTTGATCCTCTTATTGGCTACAACAACTCCTTTTATAGTGTCAAGATGTCCTATTTTTGTTATAACTATCTTCAGTTGAACCCTCCACTTGGAATAATTTCTTTCCTTGATTGACTAAATGTGCTATAACAAGATTATAGATATCCTAAGATATTTTTTTTACGTTAGTACTTGGCTGCTCCAATATCTTAGATCCTCAAAATGGAGTACAATTGTGTGGTATTTAGATCCTATGGTTGGCCTACCCCTAGATCTATATATTTTTGTTTTAAATCTATGTCTCTTTATATGGTGGGCTCCACAGTATCTTGGTTGATTTCCTTTATTTTGTGTTTTCTCAAACTATGTCCTTCATCCATAATTTTTTTCTCAAACACTCTAAGCATTCTAGTGGACATTTTGATATTGTATTTTTTAACATTTTTATTTTTCTTTATTTAGGGAGACTATCTAGGCTCAATCAAACCTTTAGCCATAGGAAGATTTTTTGGCATTGTATTATCCATAGTACATAGGACACATCATCCTAGAAGACTACCTTCTCATACTTTTAGAGAGGTAGATAGTTTTATCAAGGGCATGTGTGGAATCCTCCTTGCACAGTGGCCTAAAATATTGATTAGATCACTATTTTTCAACACTACGATATAACATAGGGCCTATGGATTTTACATACACCTTTACCTAGCATATTCTAGTTCTATAAAAAATTAACCTGCAAAAAGAAAACAAAGCCTTCTTTTTCTATTGAAGTTGTAACCTATAACTAAAATTCATCCCATAAATTAAGCATGCAGAGGAGACTTCCCTATCACAAAATATATTACATGCAAAAATAGTCAAGGCAAAGTCTACAAGTGTCTATAGCAATGAGGTATTCATTCAGGAACAACTTATAACTTGCAGGGTTGTCAGTAGCGTAGGAAATCCTTGAGTAAAAAAATGAATAGTCAGGGTTATTAGTAGCAATTAAAATTATCTATCATAGTTAATAATTATAGGGTTGATAGTGATGAAAATACAACATACAAAGTCAATAAATATAGGGTTTTAAGTGACTAAAATAGAACAAACAATGTTAGTAACTGAGTAGCATAGAGAATTCTAGAATAGTGTCACTATCATAATATACGTGATAGTAAAGTATCTAAACTAGTTAGTAGTCATAAATAGATAGGGTAGAGTTGGTTGATGTAGTACCTAACTTTTGAATCCAACCTCCAAAGAAAAAATCGACCACACTAGTAGACTCATAAAAATAGTAGATAAAAAAGTTTAGGGTGTCCAAAATCAGTGTTGAGATATATCGCTTATTGTGACCATATTTTCAAGATGATAAAGTTGATATATAACACCCAAGAAATTTTTTAGACTCCTTCCTAAAAATAATAACTCTTATAGTCACACTTCTATTTTTAGTAATTTAGTGAAAGAGGTTCAAGACTTCCCAAAATGGCTAGTGGCACTCATGGACATCAAAAAGAGGTAGAACAAGCTACTTCAATGTTTGAAACCATAAAAATATCCCTTGATAGCCTTATCCATGACAATAATATCATAAAGGAAGATATTCAATGCGTTAGAGGTGAATACCTTAACTCCAAAAACCACTTGGAAGAACAACTTGTCGAGGTTGAGTCCAAATTGCTAGGTGGTCCAAAAGGGTTTGATTACCATAGTGAACAATCAGGTCAGGGGAAAGGAAATGAAGGTAGATACTCTCACCTTATCTTTGACTGTGATCCTACCTTTAAGATGCCTAAATTAAAATTTTCTAAGTTCAATGGGAAGGACGTAGATGGGTGGTTATATCATGTTGATCAATTTTTTAAACTCCATAATGTTTCTAGATATTACTGGGTCTGAATGGTTTCCTTACACCTGGAATATGAAGCTTTGAAATGGTACTAGTGGTTGTAAAACACCACTCCTAATCCTTCTTGGGAAGAATTTAAGTCCTAATTACTCACTCGATTTTGCCCTAGTGAGTATGATGACTTTATAAGAGCTTTGACAAAGTTGAAACAAACTTCTACAATTTACAATTACCAAACCCAATTTGAGAAATTGGCTAACAAAACTAGGGGGTTGAATGAAGGGTTTTTTATGAGTTGTTTCATCAATGGTTTGAAGGATGATCTCCAAGCTGAGGTCAAGATGTTCAAACCACAAATAATGATGCAAGTTATAAGCTTGGCACTATTGGTCGAATCCATATTTTTAGCTCAAAGGAGGACATCTAAATTTCCAAAAACTAGACCCTATTTTCCTCCCAAGTTACCCACTCATACTAAAAATAAACATTTTCACCCCAAATGCTTGACTATAGAATAAATGGATGCTCGATGTGCTCAATGTTTGTGCTATAATTGTGATGAAAATATATTTGAGGATATAGGTGTACCCAAAAGTTGTTTCTCATAGATGTCGACAAGCCAATGAATAATGACCAAAGTGATGATGACACAAAACTAGTAGAGGAACCACCTCAAAATGAGGATATAATACATGAAGAACCACAGGCAAAAAATTCTATCCATGCTCTTGCTAGGATTACTGCTCCAAAAACCATAAAAATTGGTTTTTCAAAGGCCAAAAACTTACAATCCTTATAGATTATGGAGTACACACAACTTTATTGATCCTAAAATTTCCAAGTAGGTCAATTTTTACATACACACATGTAATTCCTTTGAGGTTATGGTATCCAATGGAGGGACTTTGCCTTGCAAAGGTAAATGTCAAAATATCAAAGTTAAAAAAGGGAATTATGAGCTCAAAACCGATATTTTTTCTCTACAATTAGGAGGGTGTTATATTGTGTTGGGATCTCAATATTTAGGTACATTAGGAAGCATATCATGGAACTTTGCATAGCTTTGGATGTAGTTTTCATCGAATGGATAGTATTATACTCTTCGAGGTTCACAAGTAGGGTCTTCTCAAATTATCAACTCAAACCGTATGGAGAAGTTGTTGAAAAATCTTCTCATGGATTCATCACTCAGATATTTTTGATCCAACCATCCACTTTAGAGGTGGACCAAGTTACCAAATATTTGCAACTTGTTTTGACAAAGCATATTGCAATTTTTACCAAACCATCAGACCTACCACATCGCTCCTATGATCATGTTATTCAATTGGTACCTAGCAGTGTACCACCTAACATTAGGTTTTATTTATATCCTCATGCCCTTAAGTCAGAGATAGATAAGTTAGTACAAGAATTGTTAAAAGCTAGATTTATTTGGTCGAGTAACAATCCTTACTCTTCTTCGATCTTATTGGTGCAAAAGAAAATGAGTCTTGGAAATTATGTATTGATTTTTATGAGCTCAATAAGCTCACCATTATGGATATGTTTCCTATTCCTATGATGGATGAATTATTGGATGAGCTACATGGGACTATATTTTTCTCCAAATTAGATCTTTGCTCTAGGTATCATCAGATCTGGCTTAAGGATGAAGATATTTCCAAAATCATATTTCATACTCATGAGGGTCATTATAAGTTCTTGGTGATACCATTTGGTTTTACCAATGCCCCTTCCACATTTAAAAGCCTCATGAACAATATTTTTCATCAATTCCTTCATAAATTCATCCTCATTTTCTTTGATAACATTTTGATTATAATCACTTGTGGGAAGAGCACCCCACCCATGTGGAATAGACTTTACAACTTTTCATAAAACACCAAATTTATCCTAATCATTCCAAGTGTTCTTTTGGGTTGAAAAAAGTGGAGTATTTGGAATACATTATCACCAAATATGGAGCTAAAGTTGACCCTAGGAAGATCCAGGTGATTCAATAATGGTTAAAACCTCACACTTTAAAAGGTCTTCATGGATTTTTTGGCCTTATAGGCTATTACCATAAATTTATTTGTAATTATGGTAAAATTGTTTCTCCCTTAACATCCATGTTAAAAAAAGATTATTTTACTTGGATGAGATCAACTAACCAAGATTTCCTTGAATTGAAGCATGCTATGACAACCACATAGGTCTTATCCAAGCCTAATTTTTCCAAGCCTTTTATCATTGAAAGTGATGCTTCAAGCACTGGTTTTAGTACAATGTTGATGCAATAAAGGTGGCACTTGGCTTTCACTAGTAAAGCGCTCTCTAGTCACAACCTAGGCAAATCAAATTATGCTAAGGAAATACTTGCAATTTTACATATGATCACCCATTGGTGATCTTATCTCATTGGGCATTATTTCTTCATTAAAAAAAATCATCAAAGTCTCAAATATTTCTTGGAGAAACGAGTTTCCACCATCAAACAACAAAAATGGATATCTAAGATCATGGGATATGATTATAATATTACTTATAAAAATGGTAAGGAGAACATTGTGGTGGATGCCCTCTCTCACTAATTTGAGACTTATAGTATGTTATGTCCCATTTCTTCCCCCATTCCATAGTGGATAAATTCTCTACATGAGGATGTACTTAAGGATTCAAGATTACAAACTTTGGTTGCCTCCCTTAAAATAGATCCCACTTCATATTTAGGATACATTTGGGATAGAAATTATTTATGCTACCACCAATACCTTGTTTTTCTTTACACATCTCCACTCTAGTAACTTCTCATGAATGAAATGTGTGCCTCACCCTCAGCAAGCCATTATAGATTCCTCAAAACATATGAAAGAATTAAGCGTACCTTTTTATAGAAAGGTATGAAAAATGATATTCATAATTTTGTGGTAGCATGTGATACCTATCAATGGATGAAATGCAAAATAGTGCACTCTATAGGAACTCTACAACCCTTGTCTATTCCCAATCAGGTTTTGACAGATATTTCCATGGACTTTATTAAAGGGCTACTTAAATTTAGAGGTAAATCAGTTATTTTGTGGTAGTGGATCATCTTTTTAAGTATGCTCATTTTTGTTCCCTCTCATATCCTTACATGGCCTCCATAGTTACCCAAATGTTTCTAAATTATATCTTTCACCTTCATGGTATGCCCACCTCCATTGTGTCCAATCGTAACCTGACCTTCACTAGTAATTTTTGATAATAATTATTTATGTCATAGGGAACTCAAATCAAAATGATTTCAGCTTATCATCCATAAATAGATGGCCAAATAGATATTATCAAAAAAATATTTGGAGACCTACCTTAATTGCTTTACCTTTGATCATCCTACACAATGGGAGAAGTGGCTTTCCTTGGCCAAGTGGTGGTACAATACTTCCTATCACACAGTGAACAAGGTCACCCCTTTTAAAGTAGTTTATGGATGACCTCCATTCACACCCTCCTTATACATTCTAGGTAGCTCCAAGGTCCATGTAATCAACACTACACTCAGCCAACATGCCAACATCCTTCATCAACTAAAAATGAATTTGGAAGTAGCTCAGAATTGGATATGCCAAAAAGTTGACCAAAATCATCTTGAGCATAACTATAATGTTGGTTATATGGTCTTCTTTTGCTTTTAGTCATACAAATAGTCATCCCTCCAACTTTGTAGGTGTCAAAAACTCATTGCCAAATACTATGCGTCCTACCATGTTTTAAAGTGGATTGGTGTCACGGCCTAAAAATTGGTCCTCCCATATACATCCAAGCTCCATCTTGTTTTTCATGTATAATATATTAAGAAGGTTATGGGAAATTGGGTACAATTTTAATTTGCCCTCCCAAAATTGGATGAAAAAGGTTCTATCTTGCTTGAGCCCGAACAATTGTTGGATTGATGAATTCACACTCTTCGCAATCAAACCATTATTGAGGTTTGTGTTCAATGGTATGGTCTACAACTAGAATATGCTATATGGGAGTCTCTCCAATAGCTCCATCACTAGTTTCCTCATATATAGCTTTAAGGACAAAGATTTTTGAAGGGGAAGGACATGTTAGGACCCCATACTAAAATTATTTTTGTAATTCTCATTTGATTATGTAATGATCCACTTTTAACATGGGGATCCATCTATAATGTTACTTTGTAATGGTATGTGGCAAGTAAGGTGCCTATAAAAGTGGGTCCATTTCATGTAACCATTATCAAGAATGTAATTGATGTTTAGTAGAATATTCTAGCTCAAGTGGCATTTTTCATGTAAGCCACATCTTGAGATTTAGGTTAGGGTTGCATGAATTTTTTTTTAATACATGAAGCCATGTAAAAATGTATATTTTCCAATTAATGAAATTTTTAAGGAGGTTTCCCCCTCGAAGAGACATACAACTTTGCATCTATTGTGAGAGTGTTTAATTCTACATTTACTTTTTGCATTGTGATATTGTTTTATTGTATGAATCTTTGTTTAATTTCAGTATTTTGTGTGAGTGAGTTTATTTTTAATAGTAGGTTCCTAACACTATAGCAAATTAGAATAGTGGACTTAACTTAGAATAAATTGAGTGTGCTCTTAACATCTCATCCAGTAGACATTACCCTAGCTAATTTCCAATTGAAGAGACAATCCAAAACTCTAGAATATTTGAATGTAAGGCATACATGCATGTTCCAAAACAAAGAATAACTAAATTGGATGAAAAAAATATGTATGGAGTATTTATTGGTTATTATGATGATTCAACAAGATATAGAATAATCGATCCAGCTAAAAACAAATTATAAGCAGAGATGTAGTGTTTGATGAGGGAAACAAAAATGTTATTAAAGAACAAAAAATTGATACAAGAACAATTCTAAGTGAAGAAGAAGAGGACTCATCAAGTGAAAAATCAAAATTAGAAACATATGATTAGAAACTACTACAACACTAAAAATAAAATAACCAATATGGCTTATAGATACACTTAAGGATTCAAAACTAGAGAAAATACCAAATATTACTACTACAAGACCACAAAATTTTAGCTTAACAAGAAAAAATAGTGGATTTATAAGTTATTTAGTAGAGCCTACAACTATTCAAACTACTTTAATTCATCTGAAATGGAAGACAACTATGGAATAAAAATATGCAACATTAATGAAAAATAAAACATGGAATCTAGTTGATCTACCACAAGGAAATAAAGTAGTAGGATGTAAGTGGATATACAAGATAATATACAAAGAAAATGGTTCTCTTGAAAAATACAAAGCCTGATTAGTTGCAAAAGGATATACTCAAATATAAGGAATGGATTATTAATAAATCTTTGCATCAACAACAAGAATGACTACTATTCAAACAATTTGTGCTTTAACAACACATCTTGGATGGAAAATCCATCAAATGGATGTAAAAAGTGCATTTCTTAATGGTGATCTTGAAGAAGAGGTATATATTTAATAGCTAGAAGGATTTGTGATAAAAGGATAAGAACACAATATATGTAAGTTGAACAAATATGTATATGGTTTAAAGTAGGCACCAAGAGCATGGTATATAAATATTAATAATAATTTGTTATAGCACAATTTAAAAAATAAAATTATCAGATCCAAATCTCTATACAAAAAATGTTGGACTAGACAAAATAATACTTATAGTATATGTTGATGATATAGTAATCATAGGAAGCTCTAGAATTCTGATAGATGAAGTCAAAAGGGACCTAGAAAAGGATTTTGAAATGATAGATTTGGGGCTTCTTCATTATTGTCTTGGTTTAGAAATTTGTCAAAATGAAAACAATATCACAATAACACAAAAAAAGTATGCAAAATCATTACTTGAAAAGTATAGAATGAAAAATTGTAAATCCAAAGATACACCTATGGAACAAGGATTACAATTGTCTAGATATAATGAAACATCTCTAGTTTCAACCACTATCTATTGTCAATTAATTGAAAATATTCTATATTTAAAAATTAATAGACTAGACATGGTTTTTACTGTAAATTATCTTTTAATATTTATTCAAGAACCTAGAGAAAATAATTGGAAAGCTACAAAAGGAATACTACAATATATTAGCAAAACTACAGAATATGGGTTAATATATAAAAGGAATAAATATGATGACAAGTTTTATCTATATGGATATTCAAATTTTTATTATGTTGCATATCTAAATGATAGGAAATCTATATCAAGCTATGTATTCTATTTTGGATCTAAACCTATTGGTATAGTAAAAAACATGTGGTAGAACTTTTATCTACAGAGGCATAACATCGTGTAGCAAAAGATGCAATATGTGAGGCACTTTGGCTACAATATATATTGTCAAATATGAGAATAAAGAGAACTCCTACAATATTAAATTGTGATAATCAAAGAGTACTTAATCTAATTTAAAATCTAGTTATTCATGAAAGAACAAAACACATTGAAGCTCAATTTCACTTTATCAAGGGCCATGTTTAAAATCATCATAGACAGTTAAAATATATTTCTACTAAAGATGAGATTGCATATACTTTTACAAAAGCACTTGGTTGAAACAAATTTCAGATATTCCAAAATCATCTATGTACATCAAGAATAGTTCACATCAAGTAATGTAATACAATGGGATGTTACAAAATATTAAATTACTTGATCTATAGTTTGAGTGAGTAATTTATTTCCCTTTATGTATGGCTCTATGTGGAATATGTGCACAAGTGTCATAAAAGTAATTAGAAATTCAAGAGTCTTTCATACAAGTAGTAATATGAGAAACCAAAAGTCATGTAAGAGATGCAACAGTTAAGAACTTGAAGAGTCATCATATAAAACTATAATATAGAGATAAATCTCCTTATTATGTACTGAGAAGAAAATATTGTATGCATTGTGCTTATTTTAAGAAATTTTATTATACGTATTCTTCATCCATGTATATGAATGATTTTTGACCATTTACTTTTATATTTGATATTATAAGTGAATATTATTACATTATAATATTAGTTTGGATATATCTATATCTATCATATATATATATATATATATATATATATATATATATATATATATATATATATATGATTACTCATATATATAATTCTACTCTTGAATATTGATATTTCAACCTATAATATTATGGCTTATTTATATTGGGACCTATGATATTTTGAGATAGTTAATATTAAAATCCAACACACTCTTCTTTGGCTACTATAAGGACCCCTTAAAGGTGAGACTGATATATTATATAGCTTTGTTGATATCATCACTTGAGAATCATAGGATTATATTTCTCCCAAGATAGTATTTTAGAATGTTTTGGCTAATTTCAATATCTGGAAACTAGTCTGATGAGCTAGGATCTCTATAGATACTTTGCAAGTTAATATCAATCAAAGCATAATAGAAAATCTATATAATAGAGCATTCAAGATCCATCATGGGCTTATACTATGACTTATTAAATATTCCAAGTACTATGTGCAATATAGTCCAAAAAACAATCCAGACAACAAAATTTGATTAATAGAATTATTCTTACATAGTATTAACAAAAATTATTAAAAAACCATAAATATATTTATCATTTCAAAACACATGCTTGTAGGATCCAAACAACTTCTTATTTTCTTAATTGCAAATATGAACAAAGAGTATACAAGAGGTAAAATTTGAAGCATTGACATTTGTACTAAGAAATTATTAGCTATTTATAAGATAATACATTGCTTTCTATTATTCTCGATAATTATAATGAAATCCCTCTTTAGGCCTAATGTGGATAGGCATAGTCTAATCAACACACTTGAGGGATGTGGTTGTCACTTTTCCTCTCAACCTAGCTCAACTACCTTTATTCTAGTGAATATGTGGTTAGTCCTAATCTCTTTCAAAAATTTGGCATCCCCACATATTTAAGGGACCTAAGCATCTCTAAAATTTTCAACTTTTCACCACTATACCTTTTTGCTACATTAGTTGGTCAAATGTGCCAACTTAGCCTAAATATTTCAATATGGATAGTTGAGTGCTCTTTTAGTTTGAAGAACACAAGCTTATACTGAGAGGGGGGGTGAACAGTATAAGACCACTTTTTACTTTTCTTTCCCAAACAGTATTAATCAATATAATCAATGGCAATATCAATAGCAATAACCAAAGCAATGCACAAATCATCACACACAATAGAGACACATATTTAACGTGGTTCACCCAAATATGGCTACCTCCACGGAGAAAATATTTCTTCTAAATATTTCTCAAATAATCTCTTGGGAATCCTTTCCCTATTACAATGTTTATGGACCTCTGTCCAAAGGAGATGTTGATCCCCTAAATCTGGTTTGTGGATCTCTATCCACAGGAGAACTCCTTCTCCTCTGCTCTGGTTGGTGATCCTCTAGAAGACACTACCTCCACTGCACTAACTGTGGATCTCTCTCCACTTGAAGACTCTTGTCCTCACTCAGAAGACCTATCCTCAATGTCCTGGATGATGGATCTCTATCCACTAGAGACTCTGTCCTCTCTGCTCTGTCACCTCCAAAGCTCTGTCTCAATACTGTACTAAACACAGTCCAGTCGGTCTAGCACAGCTCTGCTCAATCTCTTGCACTAAACATAGTACATTCGGTCTAGCACAAATCTACTCAATCTCTTGCACTAAACATAGTCCAGTCGGTCTAGCACAAGTCCACTCAATAAGCTCACTCAAATATACACTAAACATAGTCCATTCAGTCTAGCACAAATCTACTCAATAGGTCCACTCAGAACCTACTCAAATCTACTCAATAGGTCCACTCAGAACCTATCCAAATATTCTCAATAGGTCCACTCAGAACCTACACAACTCTGCTCAATAGTTCCACACATAACCTACACAAATATGCTCAACAAGTCCACTCATAACCTGTCCAAATCTGCTCAACAGGTCCACACAGAACCTATACAAATATTCTCAACAAGTCCACATAGAACCTATACAAATCTGCTCAACAAGTCCACACAGAACTAAATCTCCAAACCACAAAACTTCAAATTCTCAACAAGTCCACATAGAACTTGTCCAAATCTGCTCAACAAGCTCCACACAAAACTTGTCCAAATCTCTCAACAAGTTCACACAGAACTTGTCCAAATCTACTCAACAAGCTCACACAGAACTTGTCCAAATCTGCTCAATAAGTCCTCTCTAGGACTTGCTCAAATCTATATTGTAAGCTTCCACAAA
This sequence comes from Wollemia nobilis, assembly GCA_028583015.1. Classification (NCBI taxonomy): domain Eukaryota; kingdom Viridiplantae; phylum Streptophyta; class Pinopsida; order Araucariales; family Araucariaceae; genus Wollemia; species Wollemia nobilis. The sequence goes on from JAQPPZ010017129.1 coordinate 6,211,037, forward strand.
ATCTCACACAAAATCAGTCCACAAGTCTTCTCAAAGACTTACCTCAAATATGCTTAACAAGTCCACACAAACTTGTCCAATCTCATAGAAACATAAAGAGAATTGTTAGAGACTCAATATGTTCTATACTCAATACTCAATCACTTTCTCAACTCAATCTCATAGAAGCATAAAGAGAATTGTTAGAGACTCAATATGTTCTATTCTCAAAACTCAATCTCAACTCAAATCAATCTCATAGAAGCATAAAGAGAATTTTTAGAGACTCAATATGTTCTATTCTCAAAACTCAATCTCAACTCAAATCATAATATAGAATAGTTTATTTTATGGAACTTGATCAATCACTTCATACATCCACTTGACTAGGCTCAATCAACTCTACTCAACCAATCACTTCAAGAAACAACTCTTGCTCACAAATCCTAGTCCAAGCATGTATCATCCAACTCAAAATATTTCCAACAATGCTCAACAACAAATCTCACATAACAATGATACTCATGATCTTTTCAAACCCTAGTTCAAGTTCTTTGCATAACAACTCACTTCAACAACCATGCTCATCAAACAATGTTTTAATCACAACTCTCAATTTCAGAAAACCTTGAAGCATTAACTCAAACACTTCACTCAACCAATGATCTCAACAACAATGCTAATAAAACAAGGTTTTAATCTCAACTCTCAAATCAGAAAACCTTGAAGCAATAACTCAACCACTTTCGAAAAGGAAACCCTAATCAAGTCCTTTTCACTCCAAACTTAATTTTCAATAAAGCCAATCAATCAACTCAACCAAAGAAGAATTTGCCCATACCTTTTGAATGACAAGGAGTTGATCTCACAAATCTGCCACACTCACAAATTTCTCTTTTCCAATCTCAATAAGGGTTAGAAGACTTCAATAAAAATCACAATGCAAAATATAACTTTAAATACACCTTATTACTCCAACTTAATTTTAACATCCACCAAAGTCCTTTTAGAAGAAACCCTTATAAAAAATAATAGCCAACAAGTCTTAAAATAAATCTCAATTAAGCCTTTATTATAACTCCTTATACCTCCTAAAACATAACTCTCAAAACAACAATTTCCAAATTATAGAACTCAAATAATCATCAACACTTCACCTTCAAAAATCAATCACCACAACCTTTATTTAATAAATTTTATTAAAAATTAATAAACTTTAGAACAACCTTATCACTCCAACCTTAGGGCATAAATCATAAAATTTTAATTAAAAAATTGTACCTGCCTCAAGGGGTTTCGACCCCACGACTTGCCCTCACTGCGAGTGCCTTAGCCATGGCTAAGGTTGCCACATGAGCTACACGCTCATTCGCAAAGGGGGAAGCACCACGTGCTTCCTCTTTGTGCTTCTCCTTGCCCACGTTTAACAAAAATGTGCACCTTGGGCGCTTCCACAACACTACCACCAAAAACCACTTCGCGAGAATCGAACGCACGACCTCCGTGCTCCCAATGCCTTCGCGCTCTCCAAGCTGCCACTAGGCCACACTGCCCAATGCGAATTTGGGGGTGGTCTCTCTCCGTGTTATCCTCTACTTCCTTTGCCAAACATTTTAAACCACACGAGCTCGTTTTCGCATATGCCACACAAATTTCATTCGAGCAAGGATAATTAATGAACAACTTTGGGCATATATTTATATTGCCCTCCTCCTTTGTCTAGGACGTCGGTGCTTTGATTTGAATGCATCACGTCGGCGCTCTAAGGCTTCGAAAGCCTTAGTAAAACCCAACCTTTGGGTTTTTAATCTCTAAAAACTTTGCGCTCGAATATATTTTAATTTTCTAAAACCCAACCTTAGGGTTTTAATCAAATGAACTTTATCCTTTAAAATCTAATTATATTATAATTAAAAATTATAATATTTAATTAGATTTTTACCACTTTGGTAAATATTATAATAACAATTATAATATTTTTAACCTTCCAATGCTTCGGATGAATTGCTTCCATGGAGAAATAAAAACCTCTTTCTGACCCAATCTTTTTGGGTGTAAAATAAAATATTTTAACCCATTATAAACTTCCATTAAACTTTGCACTCGAACTGAAGAAGAACTCTCACTGGCATCTTGACATCAATGACAACTTTGGCTTAGGGACTCAAAATGTCCAACAATCTCCCCCTTTGTCATTGATGGCAACCCACATTCTTTTTACTTGAAACCTGACCTTTCTTTTTCCTTCTACTCCCCCTGGCTCAATGCTCTCTCAGATATCAAATCTCTCCCCAATACACAAATCTCTCCCCCTTTGACATCAATGGCAAAGGGTCACCTTTGGGGCTCGGGGCTAAGAATGAGCCTCTTAGCTTAGCCCCTCCCCCACCTCCTCATGAGGTGGTTAATTCTGGGGTGGGAGTATTTCTACTCCCCGAAAGCACTGTTCTTTACCTTTATCCTTTTCCCTTCTTTTTTGAGTTTCTTGAATCCTCTGACTATTTCTATCCAAGTCATCATCCATGTTCCTGTCATCATTCCTATTCTTGTTCACATCTAGGTTCCTGTTCTATTCCTGTTCTCATCCATGTTCCTGTTCCTGTTCATACCTGTTTATGGAATATCTGCTCTACACCACTTTGTTGTGTGACCATCATTATTGCACTTATAACACTTAATGTTATTATTCCTTGGAGGTGCAAATGTCTTAGGATATCTCTCCTAGTGAAGTCATATCCTCTTCTGTCATGAACCCTGCAATTCATTGCCTTGTGACCAAACTGATTACATGAGTAGCAATACCCATGGAAAAGTTATCCTTTCCCATATTCCTATATTTCATGTGTCCTGCACTGTGAAGCCATGTGCCCAAACCTGTGACATGAAAAACATCTTCCATTGAAGCTTCCTTGTCTTGACCCCATTGGTTTCTTAGTCTCTTCTACCTGTTTCCTATTCCATCTGTTCCTTACTTGTGCATTGTTCCTTTCCTTGTCAAACTTTCTATTGTCCAACTTCTCCTTAGAAGTCTCACTCTCTCTTTTACTTACTTCTTTTGACTCTTCTTCTTTTCTGGTGTTTGAGCTTGACTCTCCTTTTTTTGCTTCTTGTTTCCCTTGTTCTTCTTTAGAACTAAGTCCTGTTATGGTGACTGATGACCTTTGTGCATTGATAATCTTATCCAAAGTCTTTGAATTTTCCTCAAACTTGTGTAGCTTGTCCTTATAACCTTTTACTTCCATCCTTAGTGAAACTATCTCATGCTCTAATCTTTCACACTCTAGATCTTTTACCTTTAATTTTTCAGCCATACCTTCTTCAATTTTTCTTGCCTCTTCAACCTTGATTTTGAAGTTGGTGAGTTCTTGTAGAAACTTTGCTTTTGCTTTCTCATCTTCTTGAGTTTGAACCCTTAATCCTGAGTTCTCCCTTTTTAATTCTTCAAGAGTAACCATAAGCCTTTCACATTCTATCTCTTTTACCTTTGACTGTTTAATCATACCTTCTTCAACTCTTCTTGCTTTTTCAACCTTATCTCTCAAGTCAGAGATATCTTGTAGAAGCTTTGTCTTACATTTCTCATCTTCTTGTATTTGAGCCTTCAATTCTAAATTCTCTCTTTTAAATTCAATAAGTTCCTTAAGAGTGGCTTCCTCCTTTTCTTTTTCTGAATCTTCTATAGGAGCATTTTCTTCTAATACTGAAAGTAGAGTTTCTTCTTCATACCTATTTTGATTTTCCCTATTATCCTTTCTTGAACCAACCTCTAGGATTTCATTTTTGAGAATGTCATATTTATCTTCACCGCTACTAAACCCATTGCAATAACGTGCATCATGGCCGAGTTGACCACAAACAAAACATTCTTGTGGACAGTAAGTTGCATGGTGACCTGTGTTCCCACATCTGGTACAAAACTTTATCAGTCTGGATATTTCTCCATTACTTGATTCATCTCTTGAATCTATTTCCATTTGTCCTCCCAACACAACAATATTAAACTCATCTTCCTTTTCTTTCATGACCATGTGTGTTCTTTTCTTCTTGTATCTCATGGTTTTGCCTTTGCCTTTCTTTGCCATTTGTGTTCTTGCAAGATCTTCCTTCAAGTTGTTAAACCCTTTTCGAAGGAACCAACTCTGATACCAATTGAAGAACACAAGCTTATACTGAGAGGGGGGTGAACAATATAAGACCACTTTTTACTTTTCTTTCCCAAATAGTATTAATCAATATAATCAATGGCAATATCAATAGCAATAACCAAAGCAATGCACAAATCATCACACACAATAGAGACACAGATTTAACGTGGTTCACCCAAATATGGCTACCTCCACGGAGAAAATATTTCTTCTAAATATTTCTCAAATAATCTCTTGGGAATCCTTTCCCTATTACAATGTTTATGGACCTCTATCCAAAGGAGATGTTGATCCCCTAAATCTAGTTTGTGGATCTCTATCCATAGGAGAACTCCTTCTCCTCTACTCTGGTTGGTGATCCTCTAGAAGACACTGCCTCCACTACACTGACTGTGGATCTCTCTCCACTTGAAGACTCTTGTCCTCACTCAGAAGACCTATCCTCAATGTCCTGGCTGATGGATCTCTATCCACTGGAGACTCTGTCCTCTATGCTCTATCACCTCCAAAGCTCTGTCTCAATACTATACTAAACATAGTCCAGTCGATCTAGCATAGCTCTACTCAATATCTTGCACTAAACATAGTACATTCGGTCTAGCACAAATCTACTCAACTCTTACACTAAACATAGTCTAGTCGGTCTAGCACAAGTCCACTCAATAAGCTCACTCAAATCTACACTAAACACAGTCCATTCGATCTAGCACAAATATGCTCAATAGGTCCACTAAACCTACTCAAATATTCAACAAGTCCACTCAAAACTTCCTCAAATCTGCTCAACAGGTCCACCTAAACCTGCAAACTCTGCTCAATAGGTCCACTCGAACCTACTCAAATCTGCTCAATAGGTCCACTAGGAACCTATCCAAATCTGCTCAATAGGTCCACAAGAACCTATCCAAATCTCTCAACATCCAAACCTATCAAATTCTCAACACTAAACTAATCTCTCAAAGTCCTAAAACTTGTACAAATATGCTCACACAGGTCCCACACAAACTAGTCCAAATTCATAAATCTCAACAAGTTCACATAGAACTTGTCCAAATATGCTCAACAAGCTCACACAGAACTTGTCCAAATCTTGCTCAATAAGTCCTCTCTAGGACTTGCTCAAATCTGTATTGTAAGCTTCCACAAAAGCTCACACAAAATCAGTCCACAAGTCTTCTCAAAGACTTACCTCAAATCTGCTTAACAAGTCCACATAGAACTTGTCCAATCTCATAGAAACATAAAGAGAATTGTTAGAGACTCAATATATTCTATACTCAATACTCAATCACTTTCTCAACTCAATCTCATAGAAGCATAAAGAGAATTGTTAGAGACTCAATATGTTCTATTCTCAAAACTCAATCTCAACTCAAATCAATCTCATAGAAGCATAAAGAGAATTGTTAGAGACTCAATATGTTCTATTCTCAAAACTCAATCTCAACTCAAATCAATCTCATAGAAGCATAAAGAGAATTGTTAGAGACTCAATATGTTCTATTCTCAACACTCAATCTCAACTCAAATCAGAATATAGAATAGTTTGTTTTATGGAACTTGATCAATCACTTCATACATCCACTTGACTAGGCTCAATCAACTCTACTCAACCAATCACTTCAAGAAACAACTCTTGCTCACAAATCCTAGTCCAAGCATGTATCATCCAACTCAAAATGTTTCCAACAATGCTCAACAACAAATCTCACATAACAATGATACTCATGATCTTTTCAAACCCTAGTTCAAGTTCTTTGCATAACAACTCACTTCAACAACCATGCTCATCAAACAATGTTTTAATCACAACTCTCAATTTCAGAAAACCTTGAAGCATTAACTCAAACACTTCACTCAACCAATGATCTCAACAACAATGCTAATAAAACAAGGTTTTAATCTCAACTCTCAAATCAGAAAACCTTGAAGCAATAACTCAACCACTTTTGAAAAGGAAACCCTAATCAAGTCCTTTTCACTCCAAACTTAATTTTCAATAAAGCCAATCAATCAACTCAACCAAAGAAGAATTTTCCCATACCTTTTGAATTTCAAGGAGTTGATCTCACAAATCTGCCACACTCACAAATTTCTCTTTTCCAATCTCAATAAGGGTTAGAAGACTTCAATAAAAATCACAATGCAAAATATAACTTTAAATACACCTTATTACTCCAACTTAATTTTAACATCCACCAAAGTCCTTTTAGAAGAAACCCTTATAAAAAATAATAGCCAACAAGTCTTAAAATAAATCTCAATTAAGCCTTTATTATAACTCCTTATACCTCCTAAAACATAACTCTCAAAACAACAATTTCCAAATTATAGAACTCAAATAATCATCAACACTTCACCTTCAAAAATCAATCACCACAACCTTTATTTAATAAAGTTTATTAAAAATTAATAAACTTTAGAACAACCTTATCACTCCAACCTTAGGGCATAAATCATAAAATTTTAATTAAAAAATCGTACCTACCTCAAGGGGTTTCGACCCCATGACTTGCCCTCACTGTGAGCGCCTTAGCCGTGGCTAAGGTTGCCACATGAGCTACACGCTCATTCGCAAAGGGGGAAGCACCATGTGCTTCCTCTTTGCGCTTCTCCTTGCCCATGTTTAACAAAAATGTGCGCCTTGGGCGCTTCCACAACACTACCACCAAAAACCACTTTGCGAGAATCGAACGCATGACCTCCGTGCTCCCAACGCCTTCACGCTCTCCAAGCTGCCACTAGGCCACACTGCCCAATGCGAATTGGGGGGTGGTCTCTCTCCGTGTTATCCTCTGCTTCCTTTGCCAAACGTTTTAAACCACACGAGCTCATTTTCGCATATGCCACACAAATTTCATTCGAGCAAGGATAATTAATGAACAACTTTGGGCATATATTTATATTGCCCTCCTCCTTTGTCTAGGACGTCGGTGCTTTGATTTGAATGCATCACGTCGGCGCTCTAAGGCTTCGAAAGCCTTAGTAAAACCCAACCTTTGGGTTTTTAATCTCTAAAAACTTTGCGCTCGAATATATTTTAATTTTCTAAAACCCAACCTTAGGGTTTTAATCAAATGAACTTTATCCTTTAAAATCTAATTATATTATAATTAAAAATTATAATATTTAATTAGATTTTTACCACTTTGGTAAATATTATAATAACAATTATAATATTTTTAACCTTCCAATGCTTCGGATGAATTGCTTCCATGGAGAAATAAAAACCTCTTTCTGACCCAATATTTTTGGGTGTAAAATAAAATATTTTAACCCATTATAAACTTCCATTAAACTTTGCACTCGAACCGAAGAAGAACTCTCACTGGCATCTTGACATCAATGACAACTTTGGCTTAGGGACTCAAAATGTCCAACATAGTTCTAGCCTCTGGTATGTGTGTTGATTATTTAAAGCGATATGTTTGGGGTCTTTTATCCATTATCAAAGCTTTGAGGTGTCACCATGCTCCTTTGGATACTACAAGGACCCCTTAAAGGTAAGAATGGAATATTATAAAGTTTTTATGATGTCATCACTTAAGAATCTCAAGACCATGTTTATCCTAGGCCAATATTCTAGAAGATCAACATTTGGAAATCTTGGGATCAAAATTTTCTTAACCCAAGATTTTGAAAGGCTTTGGTTGACATCACTTCTAAAAAAACCTAGGATCACTTCATTTTAGACTTATTTTATTCTAGGCCCATCCCTTTGGCTTTCCAAACTTTTATAGGCCTCATAGTAATAACATATTTTTACATTCTTGGGATCTCTTGGTTTTAGTCCTTTTGCTTCTAGGAGTCTAGGACTGATTTCTTTTAGGTTTTGCTTTACCAAAACCTTAGCAAATATTTGACTTGGCCAAGTGCACCTTACTTTTTGGATAATTTTTTTAATCTGTCCATTATGAGAAGACATAACCACTTCAAAACTTGAACCTAGACAAATGTATCTAGATTTTTGGAAAGCTACTCATGCAAAAATGATAAGTCTAGACTTGTGTTTAGATTTTACCTTAGCAAAATTTTAGCAAAAATTAAAGTCTGCCATTGCTTCCAAGGATTATTGTATGTGGGAAATTACTTTACCCCAAAGGATATATGATGAATATCACCAATTAATATACCCTTATATATCAAAATATGAAGGGGGTTCTATTAGCAATTCTCCCAAAAATCAAGTTGTTGTCACTAGAAGACAATAAGTTTTAAAAACTCCAAACAACTATTTGTGTTTAGCATAAAATGATCCACACAATGCTGACAACTATGTAGTTTATCAACATCAATGCTATCTGGTTGTAACCTATGAAGTAGAGAGAAAATCAAAAGGGCATATAGGTATGCTAATAGATCCAAAATAAAACTTTGTTGTTGAAGAGCCTCCAACTTTCAATTCACTTTACATATTAAAAAGGTCTAGGAAAAACCCTTCATTGTTTGATCCCTAAAAGCCAAAAGATCTAAAATCCTATAAAATATTAGAAGCTACAAAGGAACAAGTGATGCTAGAAGCACCAACAGTCTACCAAAACTTGAAAGTACCAAAGGTATTTTAAAAGCCAAAAGTTAACCAAAGATCAAAAGCTCCTAAGGAACAAGCCAAGTTGAAAGCACCAACAACTTACCAAAAGCTAAAAGTTTCAAAATCCTATCAAAAGCTAAAATATCCTAAGGAATAATTCATGCCAAAAGCACCAACTTACCAAAATCTAGAAGCACCAACAATCTATATGTAGACACCTAAAATATGTCATGTGTATGGGACTACTTATATGGGCATGCTAATAGACCATATGAATGATATTAGACAACTCCAATGTGAAGCAGTGGTTTTAACCACTAAATTTGGGCAGAGTTGGCATACTCAGTCTTAGTCACAGTTGATACCCATGGTTAATAGAGCTAGCTACGCCTCAGATATGCAACTAGCATAAAAACTATTTTGAATCTCAGGCCGAGCCAAATTTAGTTGCAACGATTTGGGCAATGGAGATTCAAACAGTTTTGGGTGGGGAAGCTTTAAGATTTTTCCTTCCAACTGATCCAACCTCCTGGATCTTGATCTTGGCTTCCCAATAAATCCAATATTAGAGATTAGGAAGGCTATAAGACCCCCCTTCAAATTGGGGAGAAGTTTGGAACAATATTGAGTTGAAATGCGACGAAGCTCTACCAAAATGAACAATGAATTGAAAACCCCTTGAGGAGAGTCAAAGTGTTATCCAATTATGGAGTGATAAGCATAAACCTGTCAATAGAGATTCCAAAGGACTAGAAATCATCAATCCTAAAATAAATCCAATAAAATGTGAATCTTATCAAATTCAATTGCCAATACATCTTGGGACACAAAGGTGACCCTTGATCATCAATTCCATGGAGGAAATCAGAGATCCAAGCCCTGATTATAAGAGCAAGAATACTTATAGCTTAATCACAACTATTAGTCATGACTAACAGTGCCAGCTATACCTCAAACCTGTAGTGAGGGTTTGATCTTTAATTTCCTTTGTTTTAGTAGTAGATTTCCATTTTAGGTTGTGCAATTAGCTTAATCTAGTATAGATTAACATTTTAGTAGATGTTTGATCAATTAATGTAGGATTTAGAGGTAGATTTGCTTCCATTTCCTTACAATTATCAATTTAGACTATTTTCATGCTTTTCAGGTTCTAATGGCTAATTAGGATGCATAATAGTTATATTCTAGGATTTCTTTACATGCTTTTTAGTAGTTTGGTTATTTATTACATATCTTAATAGATCTACATGCTTTCTTGCTTTATTTATCATCAATTTATGCACTTATCTCACAAGCCTCATCAAGAGAGGTCTCCTTCTTTATTAACTTCTTTCATGTTGTTTCTTGAATATAGGGTTTATAGGACCTAATCAATTTCAATGCATTCAAGATAGAATATGCCTCCAACCAAATGAGAATAATGCTATCTTTAGTATTACACAGTTTTTGTACCTTCTAAAAATTTTATGTATTACACCACCCCCTCATTTAGAGGGTCTTCAAGACTATATCATTTGTATCAAAATTGAGTATCCTTACGAGGGACGTATATGTAATTTGGATTTAAAAAAAATTAATAAAAGGAAACTTTATTTTCTTGTTAAATTCATTGTTGTCATATTTTGATGCTTTAATACTCGATTTCAATTTATGCACTAGTTAGGTGTATGCTTTTTAGATCATTACAAATGATGATCATGATGAAAACCCCACAAATTCTGTAATAACTGATGGATTTTTGAATTTTTCTTGTTGCAGGTGTCAGTCATGCTTGAAAGCTATGGTGCACAGTCTCTACTACTCTTGATAGTCGTGGCTAGAAGCATATTAGAAAAATAGATAGGATGCAAATTATATCTCCATAATATGAGGACTCTAGGTAATTCTGATCCTCTGTGCTTTTTATTTTTATTGTGTTTCTAGTTTTTAGCTAATTAAATCACATAGAAAATAATAGAAGGAAAAGAATCAATGCAAATTTCAGGTTGTATATCAGTCATGCTTGACAGCGATGGCTAGCTCTATTAGTTGTGCCTATCAAACATGGCCAATTTCTTAGCCCAAAGATCTATCCCGTAGCCAACACTGTTACCTGTAATTATATATTATGACTAATAGTCAAAGACTATTTGTAAAGTTTACTTGTGGTGGCCCAATCAGAGGCCAATTAGAGCATTTTATTTGCATTCTCTAAAATTCATGCAATAATTAGATGTATATTTCTGAATATTAAAATTTTTTTATCATTATGCATATAGGAAAAAGCATTGTATGCTTGGTGTTGCATTTTCCATTTTTCATAAAGTATAAAATGAACACACACACACACACACACACACCAAGAAATACTTAAACATTGGTGAGTTGGAAGTCATATCCAACCACTAGTAGGGTTCAATGACGGTGGTAGTGATTTCCATCCTTTGGCCCAAATCCCTTGAACCTTGTACTACTAGCCAATACCAAAATCCAAGATCTATCCTAACCATGCAAAATAGCATGTATTCCTCTTCAGAGGGGTGTATCATTGTACACAGGGTACTGGGTGAGGATCGATAGGACTTGTGCTCCCTGCCCGAGTGTGGATTTCATTTCCACATTTTAGGGGGTTTATGTGACCATGAATTTCATTATCTGTTGTTGAGCTGAAAGCATACAAGTAAAAACCTTAAAATATTGAGCATTACATCAACAATTTCAAACACAAAGAGAGTATTTTAAGTTTTCAAAAAAATTTCAAACACATCAACCAATGTAGGGCTCACAAAAAAAAGTTAAAAGAGATAATCATTCTTATTTTTTTTGTTTGCTTTAAAATCTACATATGAGATAATACACATCATGGTTAGAATACAAAGAGGCCAATATTAGCACATAACCGAGGTTGAAGCCGAAGCTCCATCGAATGCACATCACAACACATCAAAACCTCAATCACAATATCCTCCTGGATGATGTTAAGTGAGCAAAAGAGATGATGACTCTATGCACAGGGGTTATCATTATAATACCCCATCCAAAGGATAAAATGTACATGCCTCATGAGATAAATCCAAGTATGGAAGATCCCAACATGGGGCCTTCGAGCATGGGATCATATATCATGTTCATACACCTCGTGTATCCATTGGATCCTCTGAAGAGTACATCATTGAGGAAGGAACTATAACCAAGTTGGTTCCCATATGTACTCAAGATAAGGGATGCTCAAGGCCCTCATTAGTTCAAAATAGACAAGTATAAAATCCACCCATTCAAGGATAGGAAGAGAGGGTTTCTTAAAATCATAGGCCTACACAGACTCCAAACAAAAATGAACTTGATAAGTTCACATTTGATATATATAAGGTTGGATTCAATGGTATGCCACCATATGATCCATGGTGCACTAGACAATTGGATGGGTTGGATATATTCCTAGGGTATCTAGGGTATAAACCCTCGATTGAACACTCTCATTCTACAAGTTCTCGTAGTGAGAGCACATGTAGGACCATTCGAGAACCAGGATAATTCTCTAAGCATTCTTGTAGTATACTTGCCCCATCAACCCACATGGGCATAGAGCACAAACAATACCATAAAATGAATGTCGTATACATAGATAAAGATAAGAACATGGCAAAAAAGTCTTTTGGAGGTCATACCAACAAAGTTTCTTGGATAGAACAGATACACCAGAGACCACACACAACTAATCTTATAGTTCGATCACAAAAATTGGTGTTAGAACAATAGTAGCAGATCTTCCCATGCCAATTGGAATATGTCCATGTAAAGCATGAGCACCTCAAAAATGAGGATACTCAAAGATAAAGGTTGCTAAGGTAGTGTATTTTTGAGCAACGCATGCACGAGTAATGCATCCTTGATCAAAAGGAGTGTGTTGAGTGAGAGGATAGATTGGCTCATGCCAATTTACCCCCTCATAGTGAATACAGGGAGTACACTCATAGACAAGATGCTTCATAGCCTGATTTACACCTTGAGCACATTGAAACTTGTACTTGCTACATGGTCCAAAACACGATGCAGTGCCAAGCACTAGAACATCATGGGTGCATGTAGCATGAAGAAGTAGAAGGATATGAACAAGAGTAGGAATATCCTAAGATATCTCTAGTAGATGTGGAGGATGAGCCTAGTCCTCCACCTTGACTAAAGAAGAATTTACCTCCAAAGGCTCCTCAACGACCTCTTAAATAAGAGGAAATTCTATCTTTGAAGGCCTATCAGGCCTTGGGAAACAAGGTTCAATCTATAGAGAAGCAAGAGATGGCTTATAAAAATCCAACCTTGAACAAGATTCATAATGAGCCTTTATTCTCGTTAGTTCCCATTCTAGCATATCTCGATCACTTTGAGATGCCAAAGCTAGAGAAATTTCAAGTAGAGGAGGATGATTAGGAACATGTTATGAGCTTTATGGACATGTGCTTTCAGATAGAAAGTAATGATGCTTTGTTGTTGAGAACCTTCATCACAACCCTTTTAGGCCCAGCCTGAGAGTGGTTCAATCAACTTAAGAGGTACAACATAACCAGCTTTGAACAACTGGCTAATACGTTTCTTGAATTCTTATCCTTCGGCATAAAGGAGTTAAACTTATTCGATATAGCTTCTTTAATGCAACATGATGATGAGTTGATTATGGATTATGGAAAAATATGGAGAAAGATAATGGTAAATTTACAATTTTTCATTTTGACCATAGAACTAACTCGAATGTTTACCAAGAGTTGTGCAAATTACATATCGCTACTGCTACAGTTACAAAAATATCAAATATTCGAGGATGCCTTGATACAAACTAAGGTAATAGAGGATATCAAGTTACAAGAGGGTAACTTGAAGCTCCAAAACAAGAAGAACACCCACAATCAGAAAGAACAGGCCAAGTTGGCCCATGTAAACCAAGTGGTATTAAACATACAAAAAGGGGATAAGGGGAAACCACAGAATTATCAAGGCCAATCTCCTCCTGCATGATACAATTAGCACAATAATAACAAGAAGGGTGAGAATAAATAACAACACCCACCTCACCAATTCACACCATTTTCGAAGTCAATGACATTGATATTCCATCAACTATATGAGGCCAAGATCCTCAACTTATCGGAGATCAAGTTAATAGATCCTAATCAACCCAAACCAAATGGGTATAGGGACAATCTATATTGTGCCTTCCATAGGATGAAGGGACACAACATCAAAGGATATTGGAGATTTAAAAACATAGTATAGAACATGATCAAAAGAGGTGAAGTAATTATGGACAACCCTTAAGCTTTGTATAACCAAAATATAGGGATCTTAAAGAACCCTTTACCGAATCATGAGCCATCAAGGAACAATGCTGGTCATGTGAATCAAGTGTGGGTGGAACCACCAAGCCAAGGATTCATTGGTATGGTAAATGTTATCACGAGATAAGTGAGGTATGAGTGACTAAATTCACCTCTAGCTCCCATAAGAGTTTAATTTGTACCTCCTTAAATGTTGACGCAAAATTTTCTAGGCCCACCAACTAGACCGATGGTGACAATCATGAGTAGGCTAGTTCAAATCCTGTAGAAAAATCCAACAAAGTTGTTGATATATGAATTAATTTAGTAGTATCTTAAGCATAGGGAGACACTCATGGATATCCTAAGGTCTATAGAAGTTTAGTTCTAGGACCCTAAAGTATTTATGAACTTTGTGGGACATGTGCAACAGTGCAGTGAACTGGTGATTCAATTTAATGATCATGATATTAAGATGGTCTCCACTGCTATAGCGTACCCGCTACTACATATAATTGTATGTGTAAATCACACACCATTCAAATATGTTTTTATTAATACAATGTCATCAATCAACATAATTACAACCAAGGCATTGACACATCTAAAGTTACCAAAGTCACATATCGTACCTTCTACTTTCACCTTGATATCATTTAATGATGCGCTATGCTCAATGATAGGTACTATAGTTCTTACAATTTAGGTTGGACTAAATACCATTCCTATGATTTGTCATGTGATAGAAGGTGCCATGCAATATAAAATCCTCCTAGGAAGGCCTTGGATAAGAGAAATGCATTGTGTTCCCTTGATTTGACATCAATGTATTAAATATATATATGAGGGACAAGTTCACATGATTTCTTCTGATGAGGAGCCATTCAAATATGTGAACTTAGCAAATTTTCCTAGAGATTTTATTCTCCCCTCAATGCATTTGGATATACGACTGATGTCACCAATCAAACATCCAAAGGTTAAATTAAAAGAAGTGTGTGTAGGACCTTCCACAAAACCACCACAACTATCAGAGCATACAACAGTAACTTCAACTAAACCTATTGTATCCAAGATTTTTAGGAATGACAAGAAGATTAAGGTATTTATGGGTGAAAAAAGTCAAGGTAAGCACCCAAAGTAGCAACTATCAAGGTTCCTAGTTCCATGGATGAAGGGGATGCTCAAAATAAATTCAAGGAGGTAATTCAGCCTGCCTCGCCTACTTCTTTAGTAGGGTCATATGCACCATAGGTGACATACATTTGGTTAATCTCATATTAGTGGAATATATCATGTTGAACATGATATTCACACCATTTATCAAAATTGCATAGGATATGGGCTGATCTCAATCTCATCGCTTTCCCATGGGAATGGTGGTACCACTGGGGGTGTCGCCTAACCAAACAAACTTCATTTATGGAGGGCTAGATCAACTTGCAAATCGCACGCCCATAGATGAGGATGATGATGAACCATTTATGGTGGATGTTCATTATTTTTCTAACCCTAAGTTCACCTTGCACAATTTAAAATATTACCATTGGTATGATCATGGTTTAGGCTTATTCGAGCAAGGGTATCGAGTTCCCATCGAACCACAATATCAGCTACCAATTGATAGGTTTGGGTTAGGCTACCATATAAGAGGATAATATGAGCTCCTAGTAGCATCTCTAGATTGTTTGAACCTCAATTTGGGGGGTGATATGGATTGGAATCCTTATCACCCTAACACTTTTGGAATACAAAAGGGTAATAGACTGGTAACCTACCTCTCTATTGATCCATCTAAGATCTATCACAATAGCATCATGATAGAGGTAAATACAAGGTACAATCCAAGAGCTAACTTGGACACTAAAAGCCATGAAGCTACCGATGACACTGGTATGCAGATCCAAAATCTAGGTATAGCAATCGACACTGAATCAGAAGCTGCTTCTAAGGAAGTGTGAGTAGAGTTCATTGCCGAAAGTGATGGACCAAATTGCAATTTTGGAATTGTTGGCAATTTTATTTATTTTATGTTGTCATTGATGTCACATGGATCAAATTGAGTTTTGGTGGCCAAATGATATTTTGGAAAGCATGGATAAATATAGGGTTTTTGTGAAAACCAAGGCAGGAAAAATAAAAGGTTTTATTTAAAACCATGTATGGAAGATTTAAACTGGGTTTTTCTTAAAACCCAAGTTGGCCTTTCATTTCATTGAAAAAGGCGCCCCAGTGATGAAGATATTTAATTTTTAATATTTAGTTTAAATTTTAATTATTTAAAATTTAAATTTAAAATTAAATATGCAAGATTTCTATCGACGACATCAAAAATAATAAGGAGGCTATATAAAGGGATACCTAAGGTTCATAAACCGAGGCTTGCTCGTGGTTAATAATCGTTGGCTAAGCATCCGAATTGAGCTCGTGCAAAAATATTTTAGAAAGTAGAAGCAATGAATAAATGAAGGTTGGTCAAAGTCCAAAGTCATCGTGGGCAGAGTGGTACATTGGCAGTTGAATTTTGGCTAAGGTGTGTGGCAACACAGACATCAAGGTTTAGAATTCCCTTGATTGTGTTTGGAAGGCATTGGAAGAAATGCACTCAAAGCGCTTTTGATTTGTGAAAAGGGAGGAAAGGTTTTAAGGCACATTGTGCCTTTCCCTTTCGAATGAGCGGCTAGCTCATGTGGCAACCTTAGCCATAGCTAAGGTGCTCGTGGTGTGGGCAAGTCAGGGGTTTGAATCCCCTTGAGGAGGTAAATACGTTTTTGCTCTAATTAATTTTTTTAAGCCCTAAGTTGGAATTATAAGGTGGTTAGGAATAATTAAAGTTTTTAATTAAAATTTATTTTAATAAGGGTTGTGATTATTATTTCAAAGGTGGATGAGTTGTTGATTTAATTTGATGTTCATGAAATTGAGAATTAAGATTTAGGAGAAATAAGGAATTGTTATAAAATAATTTTTGAGAGGTTTATTGATTATTATTTTTGCTAAGGGTTTTTATTAAAAGTACTTTGGTGGATGTGTTTATTAAGTTGGAGTAAAAAGGTGTAAATTGAGTTATGCTTTATCTTGTGATTATTATTTGAAGTCCACTAACCCTGATTGAGAATGGAAAGGAAAGTTGTGTTTAGTGTGGCAGATTTTGCAGACAACTCCTTGGCATCAAAAAGGTATGGGCACATTCTCCTATTGATTGTTTATGGTGGTTTATTTCTGAAATATCATTGGAGTGAAAAGGATTGATTGTGGTTTCCTTTTTGAAAGTGGTTGGTTGAATGTTTCAATGTTTTTTGGTTTGAGAGTTGTGTTTAAACATTGTTTTATGTAAATAACTTGAAAAGAACATGAGTATCATTTTTATGTGATATTTTTGGTTGAGCATTGTTGGAAATATTTGAGTTGGTTGATACATGCTTGGACTAGGGTTTTGTGAGAAAGAGTTGTCCCTTGTGGTGATTGGTTGAGTTGAGTTGATAGAGCCTAGTCAAGTGATTGTGTGAGGTGATTGTTCAAGTCCCGTGAAACAAACTATTCTATAATTCTGATTTGAGTTGAGATTGAGCTTAGAACATATTGAGTCTTTAAAAAATTTCTTTATGCTTCTATGATTTGACTTGAGTTGAGTTGAGTTGAGATCATTGTGAATTATTATTGTCATCCATTGTAGAGTGCATTACCATTCATTGTTAAGTTCATCATTGAACCTTGCCTTTATAGATTTGTGGATGATATTTGATTAGTACTTGAGCATGATTGAGCCTTTGAGAAGGTCTTTGGGATAGATTTTTGGACATATTTGTGGCAGTTTGTGTATGATTTATTGAGCCTTTGAGAAGACCTTTGGGATAGATTTATGGAAATATTGAAGAACACAAGCTTCTACTAAGAGGGGGGTGAACAATATAAGACCACTTTTTACTTTTCTTATCCCAATAAAAATTATACAATATATCAATGGCAATATCAATAGTAGAAACCAAAGCAATGTACAAATCATCACACACACATGAGACACCAATTTACATGATTTGCTCAATGTGAGCTACATCCATGAATAAAATATTTCACTAAATTTTATCAATCCAAATTCTAGGAATACCTTTCCCGATTACAATGTTTATGGGCACCAACCCAAAGGAGACACCAATCCCCTAATCTTGAGTTCGTGGGCACCAACCCACAAGAGACACCAATCCCCTATCTCTACTCTGGCTGGTGATCCTCTAGAAGACCTCTGCCTTCGCTACCCTTAGAAAATGGAACTCTATCCACAGAAGACACCTGTCCTCCCTGCTTTGGCTGGAGAACTCTGTCCTCAACTCTATCACCTCAAAATTTGGTCCTCAAATTTGCACTAAACATAGTCCTTCGGTCTAGCACAAATGTCCTCATTCGTCCTTGCCTATCTTCTCTCTACGCCCTCTTCTCTTTCTATGCAAACACACCCACACTTGGTCAAACTTCAACCCTTGTACTGTCTGTGCACACTCTTCTTCCTTTGCGATCTTTCACACTCATAATGATTCGATGAAATGCACTCTGTGCACTACAATCGAATTCACACTCTGCTCATAGTGATCGAACTTCTTGCACTGTGCACTATCTCCAAACGTCACACATTAACTACAATTCAATCGCACAAACAACCCTCCTTTTATATCAGAATTTTCAAGATGAAAACTTTAATCTTAGTCGGCTGTTATACCAAAAACAAACCCTAATCTACATCGAATGCAAGCCCTAATTTTTGTTGGCTAAAATTTAACTTTGTTGGCTTCACTACCTCTGGAAATCTTCTGTAGCTTCTGCCATGAAAATACAACATGTCGCGATATCACGACATCTTTGAAATCAGATACTTTCTTTTGGCTCTTGTCACGATATTGCGACACTTCAGCCTTTGTCGACTTCAAATAAGTTCTTGTCACGATATCGCGACACTTCTGACTTAGTCAGCATCAACTTTGATTTTGTCACGATATCACGAAATTTCTCCCTTTGTCGACCTCCTTTCTACTTTTGTCACAAAATCGTGACACTTCTGTCTTCATAGCCTTCCTCTCTGCTTTTGTCGCAAAATCACAACACTTCTCCTATAGAAGACTTGCATTCTATTTCTATCATGAAATCGTGACACTTTCTCTAATCAAACGCTGTCATTTTAATCTGTCACAAAATCATGACATTTTCTCTTCCTTGCACTCTTGTCTGCTTGCACTAGCGAAAACGAAACATGTTGCGAAATTGTGACACTTTCACTGCCTTGTGTTTTTCTCTGCCTTACACCTGCAAAAACGAAACATGTCATGAAATCACAACGCTTTTGCCTTTGAGCTCTTCCTCCCTGAATTTGTCATGAAATCATGACACTTCTAGCTTTCGTATGTTTTCTTTGCAGCCTGTTGCGAAATCGCGACACTTTCAGCTTTCGTACGACTTCTCTGCAACCTGTCACAAAATCGTGATGCTTCTCATTTTAGACTCTTCCCTTTGCTGCATGTCGCAAAATCGTGACAGTTCTTACTTGGAACATTTTCATCTACAGCTCACGAAATCATGACACTTTATCTTGCTTCTACTTTGTCTTCTGACTTGTCGTGAAATCGCGACACTTTTTCTCCTTAGCGCTTTTCTTTTCTTCAGGTCACGAAAACTCGACATGTGATATCGCGAAACTTTTTCTTCCGAACTCTCTCTCCTGCATTATGTCATGAAATTATGACATTTTTTCTTTCGGACTCTCTCTCCTGCAACATGTCGCAAAATCATGACATTTCTGACTCCGCACATTCTCTCTCCTCTTTGAGTCGTGAAACTACGACATGTCGCGATATCGTGACACTTTTCTAAAAAGATTTCTCTCGCCTGCTTCAGTTACGAAAATACGACATGTCACGATATCATGACACTTTTCTAAAAATATTTCTCTCTCCTGCTTAAGTCGTGAAAATACGACATGTCGCGATATCGCGACATTTTTCCAACTTACTTTCTTTCGAACCTGTCATGCTATAACCTTCATCAAAACAAATTATTTTACATCAAATAAAATTCCTTCAAAAGCTTCTTGACATCAATGACAACTTATACACTTGAGCAAAGGCAATGTACCCAAGGTACCCAAAATTGCCAACACAGATTTGTGGTAGTTTGTGTATGATTGATTGAGCCTTTGAGAAGGCTTTGTGGATAGTTTTTAGGATAGCTTTATGGATAGTTTTAGATAGATTTGTGGATAGTTTTTGGGACAACTTTGTGGATAGATTTGGGATAGATTTTGATGAGGTTTTGAGTGATCCTATTGAGCAGAGTTGAGCAAGTTCTTGGTGAGCTTTCTAGAGCAATTTTGGACAAGTTCTTAGTGAACTTGTTGGAGCATATTTGAGTAAGTTCTTGGTGAGCTTGCTAGAGAAGATTTGGATAAGTTTTTAGTGAGCTTGTTGGAGCAGATTTGAGCAAGTTCTTGGTGAGCTTTCTAGAGCATATTTGGACAAGTTCTTAGTGATCTTGTTGGAGCAGATTTGAGCAAGTTCTATGTGAGCTTGTTGAGCAGTTTTGGACAAGTTATGTGTGAGCTTGTTATGCAGATTTGGACAAGTTTTGTGTGATCTTGTTGAGTAGTTTTGGACAAGTTCTATGTGAGTTTGTTATGCAGATTTGGAAAAGTTCTATGTGAGTTTGTTATTGCCTAGCTTTGAGCAGATCAAAGAAATTTGGACAAGTTCTGTGTGAGCTTGTTATGCAGATTTGAACAAGTTTTGTGTGAGCTTGTTATTGCCTAGCTTTGAGCAGATCAAAGAAATCATTATATTGGATAAGGATACTTATTTATGTTTGAAATATTATAAGGATATTATCTTATGGAGTACCCCACATTGGTGGAACCATGTTAAATCTTGTGTCTCAATTATGTATGGTGACTTGTGCTCTTGTTTACTATTTCTATCTAAGTTATTAATGCACATTGCTATATTTGGTTATTGCAATTAAGTACATTAATTGATACTGGTTTGGAAAAAAAGTAAAAAGTGGTCTTATACTATTCAACCCACCTATCAGTATAATCTTATGTTCTTCAATTGGTATCAGAGTGGGTTCCTTCAAAAAAGCTAATAGCTTGAGGGTAGATTCTACAAGAACACAAATGGCTTCACAGAATGGATCATCTACAAATAAGGCTCCACTATTTTATGGTAACAATTATGCTTTTTGGAGCATGAGGATGAAGAACTACTTGATATCACAAGGATATGAGGTATGAAAAATGGTTGAAATAGAGTACAGGGTTGAAGGTAATCCTGAGGAAGATAAGAGTACCAGGAAATTGGTTGATATCAATGCAAGAGCAATGAATTGTATTTTGAGTGGGCTATGAGAGACATATTTTGCAAAGGTTATGGTATGTAATTCAGCTAATGATATGTGGACCAAGTTGCAAAATACTTATGAAGGAGATTCCAAGGTAAAGTTGGCAAAACTACAAACTCATACAAAAAGATTTGAGGAATTGAAAATAGAAGATTCTGAAGATATTGCAAGGTTTTTACTTCGATTTTATGATATTACTAACACCATGAGAGGTCTAGGATTTGAGATGAAAGAATCAAAAGTTACTCAAAAGGTTTTGAGATCACTTCCCATGAAATATGATGCTAAGGTTTCAGTAATAGAAGAAACAATGGATAATAATAAACTAACAATGGAATAATTGGAAGGAAATCTCACAACTTATGAGATGAGGGTAAGTAAGCATCATGTTCCAATAAAAGATATTGCATTCAAGCCTTCAAAAAAAGAGAAAGGGAAATTTCTAGAAATAGATAGAGTTGTAGATAATGATGAGGAATCTAACTTCATCAAAAGGAATAAGGACTCAAGGAATTTTAGGGATATAAGGAAAGTCAGATGCTACAAGTATGGTGATCTTGGTCACTATGCATACAAGTGTCCACATGAAGAAAAAAGTGATGATGAAAAATAGGGTCATAGAAGAAAATAATATGGAAAGCATAAGCATGACAAAGATGACAGATACAAGCAAAACAAGTATGAGAAGAAGAAATTTTTTCGTAAGGTAAATAAATCTTACTACATTGTAGATACAAGCGATAGCTCATATCATAGTGATATAAACCAGTCAGATGAAGAAGAATGTGCATTATTTGGAATAAGTGAAGAAATGCAAGAACACCTATTTCTAGGTATTGAAGTTAAAGAAGAGGATATATCTATTGAAGAAATACATGAAGAGCTTGCCATAGCCATTGAGCAAGAAAATAGGTACAAGAAGGGTCTAAGGATACTAAAATGCTTCATATGCAGAGATTTTGGGCATATAGATGATGATTGCACATACTATAGCAATTACAACAAGGAAAGTTTATTTGTTGAAAAATAAAGCAACAGTTCCAGTAATAGTTCTAGCAGTAGTTCTAGTGACAATTCCAACAACAATGATGATGAAGAAGAGGATTCCACAAAATAGGAAAATAAAATTAGGAGGTTGGAAAAGAAAATCAAGAGGCTTGAAAATAAGGTTCATGAAAATGAAAAGGTCAATATGATGCTTAATCAACACATTCAATATTTGGAAAAAGAGCTGCAAGAAACAAAATATCTTGGCATCACTATTTCTGAGAAATTGAAGGAGAGGAAAGAAATATGTAATCAGTTAGAATAAGAAGATCAAAAAAATTTGGGGACCTACATAAATAAGTTAGCACGATTTCAAAGGAATTCAAAAATTCTGGATAATTTTTTGGATTTACAACGAGATCCATTTCTAAAGACAGTGCTTGGTTATGAAGAAGGGAAATCAAAAATAAGTACATAAGGACCTATATTTGTATCAGGGGGCTTTGTTTCAGAAATCTATACGGAAGAGCCGATTCCTAAAGAAAAAGAAGTAGTAGAAATGGATACTTGCATTTCAAAGGCTATAGAGATGTGTGCCAATTTGCTACTTGATACAAATAAATAGAAAAGGAAATCACACTCAAAAGGAAAGGAAGTTATAAAATATGAAAGCAAGAAAGCTCCTAAGATTGGTGAGGAAAGTTCCAAAGTTCCTATGGCTCCAAATATTCAGTTTGGTTCTTGTTTTGAGATAGGTGAATCAAGTTCAAAAAGAAAAGAAACTCTTGAAGAGAAAATAAAGGAATAAATTGAGGAAGAGGATTTAGATACTACAAAGAAGGTTCAAGGATGCAATGCACAAGTTGAAAATGATCATAAGGATAATGGTCAAGAAAGGATCTATGGATCAAAGAAGTTTGATTTTGCTAGAAGGAACATCAAAGGAAGAAGGTATGGTTTTCAGGGACATTGCTTCTCATGTAATAGGATTGGTCATAGAGCTTCTCAGTGCAAAGGAAATGAGAAACATGGTTTTGGTTTTAGAGCTACACAATTTAGAATTCATGGTCATAATGGTCATGAAAATAGAACTTCACAATACAGGGTTCAGGAAAGGAATTGATATGAAAATTATTTCAAGAAATATTTTAGGATATGGGCACCATCCAAAGGCTACAATATAAAGTGTTTTAACTACAATAACTTTGGACATATTGCAAAATGGTGTAGGACTTAATTCCAAATGAGTTCAAGGCAAGAAGGTCAAACGGGTTCAATGCAAGAAGATCAAGAGAAGGATATCAAAAAAACATGGAAGGAAGTTGATAGAGGAAAGAAATAATGTAAGATGGGAGTAAAAGTACTACCACCCCAAAATTAATCACCTCAAGAGAGAAGGTGGTGAGGGGGCTATGCTTAAGAGTCATATATTTTAGCTCCATAGGTGTGCATTTTTCCATTGATGTCAAATGGGGAGATATTTGAGTAAGGGGGAGAGTATTGAGTTAGGGGGAGCAGCCTCCAAATAGAGCATTGAGTTAGGGGGAGAAGCCTCCATAGAGAGTATTGAGTCAGGGGGAGCAGCTTTGATTCTTAGATATGGTTTTTACAATGATTATGGTTTTTGCATTAGAGGTGTTTCCATCAATGACAAAAGGGGATATTGTTGGCAATTTGAGTTATTTTATGTTTTCATTGATGTCACATGGATCATTGATGTCACATGGATCACATTGAGTTTTGGTGGCCAAATGATATTTTGGAAAGCATGGATAAATACAGGGTTTTTGTGAAAACCAAGGTAGGCAAAATAAAAGGTTTTATTTAAGACTATGGATTGCATATTTGAACTAGGTTTTTCTTACAACCCAAGTTGGCCTTTCGTTTCATTGAAAAAGGTGCCTCGGTGATGAAGATATTTAATTTTTAATATTTAGTTTAAATTTTAATTATTTAAAATTTAAATTTAAATTTAAAATTAAATATGCAAGATTTCCATCGACGTCACAAAAATAATAAGGAGGCTATATAAATGGGATACCCAAGGTTCATAAACTGAGGCTTTATCATGGTTAATAATCATTGGCTAAGCATCCAAATTGAGCTCGTGCAAAAATATTTTAGAAATCAGAAGCAGCAAATAAATGAAGGTTGGTCAAAGTCCAAAGTCATCATGGGTAGAGTAGTGCATTGGCAGTTGACTTTTGTCTAAGGTGTGTGGCAGCATAGATTTCAAGGTTTCGAATCCCCTTGACTGCATTTAGAAGGCATTGGAAGAAAAGTGCTCGAAGCAGTTTTGATTTGCAGAAAGGGAGGAAAGGTTTTAAGGCACGTTGTGCATTTCCCTTTCAAACGAGCGGCTAGCTCGTGTGGCAACCTTAGTCGTGGCTAAGGCACTCGTGGTGTGGGAAACTCGGGGGCTCGAATCCCCTTGAGGAGGTAAATACGTTTTTTCTCTAATTAATTTTGTTAAGCCATAATTTGGAGTTATAAGGTGGTTAGGAATAATTAAAGTTTTTAATTAAACTTTGTTTTTAAAAGGGTTGTGATTATTATTTCAAAGGCGGATGAGTTGTTTATTTAATTTGATGTTTATGAAATTAAGAATTAAGATTTAGGAGAAATAAGGAGTTGTTTTAAAATAATTTATGAGAGGTTTATTGATTATTATTTTTTTGGTAGATAAGATACTATAGCATTAATATCAGGTTTCACAGGTTGATCCAAAACCTTTTAAAAAAATCAGCCCAGGTTTGTTGATGAATATATCCTTACTAAGGATCCTATATATGTAAAATCTACATGCCGCCAAAGCCATTACATCCGATAAGGCACATAGCCTGTTATCAAAAATAAACTTCCCATACAACATTTTGGGTATACCCCGAGAAAATACACATGCATCATAATTACAAAAAAGAAACATACACGGATCCCTTCCTTGAGACAATGGAGAAACAAAAAGCTGCAGACACACATAGAAGAGTACTAAAAAAAACTCCCACAAGCTCTGTATTGATAGTTACTCTTAATAATTATTTGGTAATTGCTTTCTTCCATTTATGACATGCTTTGGTACCACATACTATCTTGGCCAATCAACCTTGGAGAAGTGAACCTGCTAGCTAGATTTATGACGATGGCTATCTGGTGATCCACGTAGCTTTGGTTCGAAGTCTTATATTGTTGTTTCTTTCCTTCCCTGTTATTATCAACCAAAATCAAATTACTAACGACTAGGAGCCATGTTATCTAACATGTGATTGTCCCCATTAGTCTTTGTGGTATTTCCAAGCAGCATCCATAAATACTGACATCTCAGATAATTTTTATTGTGAGTCCAATTCAAAAAAGAGACGGGAATACTCCTAGCCTTCAAACTTATAGTGCCTTCCTTATTGGTAAATTCGACTATCATTCTTGGAATTCTTGTTGAATAAGCTCCTCTACTTCACTTGGGACACCGTGTTCCCATTTGAAAATTTTGTCACCATCGACACCCAAATTGGCCAGCTTATTAGCAATTTTGTTAGCTTCTTGAAAGACATGTTGGGATTTTCTATCCTATATTCCCTGGAAAAGAATCCTAGCATTTTCAACAATTGTTTTAATCCTCCAAGGAGGTGTTTTCCAATTATTGAGGAGATTTATAACATGCATAGAGTCTCCTTCTATGATCAAATTGCCTTCTAAGTCTTGAGTCATTTGAAGGCCTCTCCACATAGCTCTAGCTTCAGCTTCATTGTTTGTCCTTGTTCCCAAATATTTGAAAAATGCAAGCATCATATTCCCATTATGATCTCACACAATGCCACTAGCACCTGCTCTGCCAGAATCATCCTTAGCTGCTCCATAAAAATTAAGCTTAAACCAACCCGTAGGAGGTGGATACCACTTAACATTGGCTCTGGGGTTGACTACCCTAGGCACAGACTCATCTAACAAGGTTAAGCTTAAATATTGAGCAATCGTCTCCTGTAGTGAGGTTTATAGCTCTCAAAAGGGATAAGGTTCACATTCTTGTTGGCAAAGGATAGGATCCAAGCAATGATAGTTTGATGATCATGGATAGACTCATTAAAGACTCTATGGTTCCTTTCTAACCACACCTGCCAAAGATAGTGATTGAGACAAATTTTCCACATGTATCTAAATATTTTGCTTGAAAAGGGGCAAGGCCAATGGACGAAAAATTCAAGTATGGTGGCTCGTTTAACCCATGAAATATTGAAGGCCTAAAAAACCCCACTTAGGACAGTCAAGAAAAAATGGCACTCAAGGAAAATGTGATAAATGGTCTCCCAATTATCCCTACACATATAACAACGATTAGTGATACAAATACCTTTACGCATCATATTATAAATGGTTAGAATTATTCCTTGGATAACTAGCCATGAAAAGACTATAATTTTTGGAATTAATTTTTTTATCCAAACTAAGTCCTTTTGGAGGACAAAATCCTCATCATCAAGCAGAAGCTTGTAAGTTGATTTAACAGTGAACTGCCCATTTTCTGTAGGATCCTAGGTCACTTGATCTTCCTTGGGTCTCATGGGGATAAATTGTTTCCCGAGAATGTTATAAAGATCATTTGATTCTGCTTGAAATCCTTGAATTCTTATTTGTTTCCACTTCATTCTACCTTTGTCCTCAACCATATAATCAGATACTTTTCTACCAATGAGTTCTTCTATGATATCTTTGATTCGTGCTAAGTTAGGATATTGCATCAGTGGTTCATCCTTAACCCACCTGTCATTCTAGGAATTTATCCTCTCACCATTGCCTAAAACCCATCTTAAACCTTTTTTGATGATTTTCTTACAATTAAGGATTGCTTTCCAAACATCAGAACCTCTGATTGGAACTGAGTCACTTAGAAATTCCATATTTTGAAGATATTTTCATTTTATGATAGTTTTCCATTCATTTTCTTCACCAAAAATGAGATGCCACGCCTGCTTAGCTAGTAAAGCTAAATTTATATGAGCAATTCTCCTCAGACCTAAATTGATTATTATTTTTGAAAAGGATTTTTATTAAAATGACTTTGGTGGATGTGTTTATTAAGTTGGAGTAAAAAGGTGTAAATTAAGTTATGCTTTATCTTGTGATTATTATTTGAAGTCCACTAACCCTTATTGAGATTGGAAAGGAAATTTGTATTTAGTGTAGCGGATTTGGTGGATAACTTCTTGGCATCAAAAAGGTATGGGCACATTCTCCTATTGATTTTTTATGGTGGTTGATTTCTGAAATATCATTGGAGTGAAAAGGATTGATTGTGGTTTCCTTTTTGAAATTGGTTGGTTGAATGCTTCAAGGTTTTCTAGTTTGAGAGTTGTGTTTAAACGTTGTTTTATAAGCATAGTTGTTGAACCCATTGGTTATGTAAAGAACTTGAAAATAACATGAGTATCATTGTTATGTGAGATTTGTGGTTGAGCATTGTTGGAAACATTTGAGTTGGTTGATACATGCTTGGACTAGGGTTTTGTGAGAAAGAGTTATCCCTTGTGGTGATTGGTTGAGTTGAGTTGATTGAGCCTAGTCAAGTGATTGTTTGAGGTGATTGTTCAAGTCCCATGAAACAAACTATTCTATAATTCTGATTTGAGTTGAGATTGAGCTTAGAACATATTGAGTCTCTAACAATTCTCTTTATGCTTCTATGAGTTAACTTGAGTTGAGTTGAGTTGAGATCATTGTGTATCATTGTTGTCATCCATTGTAGAGTGCATTGCCATTCATTGTTAAGTTCATCATTGAGCCTTACCTTCATAGATTTGTGGATGATATTTGAGTACTACTTGAGCATGATTGATTGAGCCTTTGAGAAGGCATTTGTTATAGATTTTTGGATATATTTGTGGTAGTTTATGTATGATTGATTGAGAATTTGAGAAGGCCTTTGGGATATATTTATGGACAAATTTGTGGTCGTTTGTGTATGATTGATTGAGCCTTTGAGAAGGCTTTATGGATAGTTTTTGGGATAGCTTTGTGGATAGTTTTAGACATATTTGTGGATAGTTTTTGGGATAGCTTTGTGGATAGATTTGGGATAGATTTTGATGAGGTTCTGAGTGAGCCTATTGAGCAAAGTTGAGTAAGTTCTTGGTGAGATTACTAGAGTAGTTTTGGATAAGTTCTTAGTGATATTTTTGGAGTAGATTTGAGCAAGTTCATGGTGAGCTTCCTAGAGAATATTTGGACAAGTTCATAGTGATATTCCTAGAGAATATTTGGACAAGTTCATAGTGAGCTTGTTGGAGCAAATTTGAGCAAGTTCTGTGTGAGCTTGTTGAGAAGTTTTGGACAAGTTCTGTGTGAGCTTGTTGAGAAGTTTTGGATAAGTTCTATGTGAGATTGTCATGTAGATTTGGACATGTTTTGTGTGAGCTTGTTATTGCCTAGCTTTGATCAGATCAAAGAAATTTGGACAAGTTTTGTGTAAGCTTGTTATACAAATTTGGACACGTTTTGTGTGATCTTGTTATTGCCTAGCTTTGAGAAAATCAAAGAAATCATTGTATTGGATAAGGATTCTTATTTTTGTGTAAAATATTATAAGGAGATTATCTTGTGGAGTACCCCACATGTGGGGAACCACATTAAATATTGTGTCTCAATTGTGTATGGTGACTTGTGCTCTTGCTTACTATTGTTATCTGAGTTATTAATGCACATTGCTATATTTGGTTATTGCAATTAAGGACATTAATTGATATTGGTTTGGAAAGAAAGTAAAAAGTGATCTTATATTGTTCACCCCCCCTCTTAGTATAATCATGTGTTCTTTAGGAATAGATGATAACAAGAAATCCTCAAGAAATGAACGATATAAGGACATGACTGAGTTGGCTTACTTAGGTACTCTACATTTACATCATCTATTACCCATAGAAATAGTGGGCAAGAATGAGGGATCCCTCATTTATGATAGTAGTTATGAAGAGTGGACCCACCTTGGGTCTCACATTGCTAATTACCCAATTCCTATTGGTCAAGGTGAAGGACTCATATATGATAGTGATGATGAGGATGAGACCGAGAGAGCCTATCTTGGACCTCACTATTTGCATCATCATCATGAGTTGGTTGACATCAATGAGATGTATCACAGAGTCTATCCTGGCTTACACCTTAGAGGGAGACCACCCAATTTAGATATAATTTATCGTATAGTCTTCCCTAATCTGTCGACATACATGCAACTCCTTGAGCTAAGCAATCCTGCTTTCCAGTTTGTTCATAGGCTGGATCTAGAGATCCATATACCTCAATATCCACATATTGGGTATGTGAATAACACAAATAAGTTAGAAATGCACACACATGGTCCTGGAGATCTAATCCATTTCATCAATATGATCTCAATTTATTTGACCACTCCACTTCATAATCCTGTCGATCCATTATATCTTAATGTAGATATTATTGATTGGGATCACACTGATTCACCACTAGAGCCTAAATATTTCTTCCCTAACGAAGAAATATTGCAACCTTTCCATTTTGTGCTAGGCTATGCACATGATGTTTATCACGCTAAGGTAAATTCTGATGTGGAACTGTTAAGCCCAACTGATGACATCCATTGATTCCTACACCTCATTAGCTTGAGGAAGGATCACACATGTTAGTAGAGGAAACCTTTGATGTGGATATCAATGATGATCCCACTAATCCTAAGAAGGTTAAATTTGGAGAGAGTTTATCTCTTGATGAGCGTGCCAACCTCGTCCCTCTATTAAAAGAGAGACCTGATCTATTTGCTTGGACATACAAGGATATTTCGAGAGTATATCCAAAAATGGTTACTCATAACCTTTCGATAGATCCCTCCAAAAGTTCTATCAAGTAGAACCTCAAAAAGTTGCATCCAATAGTCACTTTAATGGTTAAAGATGAGTTGTAGAAGTTGTTGGATGTAGAGTTCATAATCTCTATTGACTATCTAGAATGGGTATCAAACATGGTACCTATAGGAAAACCTAATGGAAGGATCTGTATCTGTACAAATTTTAAAGACCTCAACAAGGAAACACCAAAGGAATCATTCTCGTTGCCCAACATAGATGCTCTTGTAGACGCAACTATAGGTCATGAGATGCTCTCCCTTATGGATGGTTTTTCTGGTTATAATTAGATTCAAATTAAAGCTGAAGACCAACACAAAACCACATTCACAAAATCATTGGGAACATTCTGCTAAAAAGTTATGTCATTCAACCTTAAAAATGCTAGTACCACATATCAATGAGCCATGACATATCTTTCATGACTACATGCACAAAATATTAGAATATTATATCGATGACTTATTGGTAAAGTCATTGCTACATTTAGAGCATGCAGAGGTCTTGATGAAGGTCTTCAATCACCTGATAGAGCATAATATCAAATTAAATCCCAAAAAGTACATATTTGGTGTAACTTCAAGAAAGCTCTTGGGATTCATCATTTCAAAATGAGGGATCAAATTTGATCTAGTGAAGATCAAGGTCATATTAGAAATTTGTTCTCCCATAAATATCAAAGAGCTAAGAAGCCTACAGGGCAAAGTAGCATCCATAAAGTGATTTATCGCATAATTATTAGATAAATGTCAACCCATGAATCGATTGCTACACAAGAGGGTCCCATTCAATTGGGATGAGGAATACCAAATGGCCTTCATTGAAATTAAGCAATACCTAGCAATGTCGCCAATGCTAGCTCCACCAAGACTAGATGTGCCTTTCTTGTTGTATATATCAGCTCCTAAATTTGCATTGGGAACTATGTTAGCCCAAAATAATGTACATGACAAAGAGCAAGCAATATATTACATCAGTCACACATTGGTGAGTTATGAGCTAGGATATACATACACAAAGAATATGTGTTTAGTGGTGGTGTTTGCAATGAAGAAGTTACACCATTACATGCAAAGTAATACGATGTATGTGATATCCAAACAAAATCCTTTGTAGTATATGATGAGCAAGACATATCATAATACACGTACTGCAAAGTGGATCATGCTATTGATAGAATTTGATTTAGAATTCATTAGCCAAAATTCCATCAAGGGAAATGTCATAGCTGATTAGCTGGTAGAGGTGCCTCTTAAGAATAGTAGACCTCTCACCATAGAGCTTTCTAATGATGCAGTATTTCCATTATCAAAATATTTCGAATTCAAAGAACTAGATATCAAAGTTGACATGACCTTGTTCTTCGATGGTTCAAAGTGTGAACAAGGGGGTGGTGTAGGAATTATCTTCTTTATGCCATAAGGTGCTCCAATGCCCTTGTCATTTAAGCTAGACTTTCCTTGTACCAATAACAATGTTGAGTACGAAGCCCTAATCTTGGGCCTCCAAACAACTATCACCATGAAGATTAAAAGATTAAACATCTTTGGTGATTACCTTCTCATAGTCAATAAAGTTAAGGGACTTTTTTAATGCAGGTGTCCTATCCTAAAATCTTATAAGTATATTTCTCACAATTATCTAGCCCATCTAGAGTGGTACGACATCAAGGCAATCCCTCGTTCATCGAACAAATTCATAGACACTATGGCATCTTTGGGATATTTAATCTTGTAGAATCCATCTACCAGTTTTACTACCATTCATATAAATATGCTATCACATGTTGTGATGCAGCGTGAGGCTTTTGATAATAAGAAAGCAGTCAACATGATTTATATAGAACCAAACCATGAGTGGTTCTATAGAGCTAGAGACTTTCTCAAGAAGGCACCCTGATGGTCTTTGATATCGTAGGGTCCTACGAGGAATTGCAGCATAATTCACCATAAGGTTGTATCCAAGTCTGCATTTGTACACAATGAAACATCAAGGTAACAATTCATCTTGTCAGACGAGGCATAAGCTTATCAAGACTAGATGTTACAATTACATGACTTCCTGAAGCTTGGTTTAATCTCTTAGGGATTATCGCATGCCATGAATCGTATATTTAGATATAAATTGATAAAATATTTCTTGCTATGAGATATCTTGTATCATCAAAGCTATGATGGAATTCTCCTTCATTGTCTTGAGCTCCAAAAATCATCTTGGGCAATTTTACAAGCTCATGACGGTACATGTGGTGGCCATTTTAGCGGCATGGCCATTGTCAAGCACATCCTTTGAATGGGTTATTATTGACCCACTATGGAGAAGGATTACACTATGAATGTCAAGAAATACATCAAATGTCAGCATCATGCTAATCTTATGCACTTGCCATCACAGGTTGTAGCACGAGTGAAGTGCAGTATTCCTAGAGGGATGTGATGAGAGATATTTAATATAAATTTCAACTAATTACACATAATATGGCCAATTCCATACATTTCATAACTATACAATCCTTAAAATATACAACTAGAGACTGTACAACCCCAAAACGTATAGTTGTACGGTCATAACTGAACACTTGTACTATTTCTCCAAGAATCTTGGAATTGATCAAATCTCACTCACTTTGCCAGGATTCACTTGGAAATCACTTGATTTACCTTCAAAATGCTTCAAAGTATAATTTTAGACCAAAAAATCATCAGATGTACATAATTACAAACCCTTGTATGGTTTGGTCACGTCATTGTATAGTTTGGTAAAAACTCTTATTTTTCCCAATCTCTTGACTTAGAAAAATACCCATTTACCTTTTATTGCCAAAAATATCATTCCTAATAATGGGTAACAACCATTAATCTAGTTTTCTCTTTATCCATCTATTTCACATAAAACCCTTGGATGGTTGTACATTTTTTGGGTATGCAACTCCACAATAGATCTGGACTCCACAATACCTACAAT
Source organism: Wollemia nobilis (assembly GCA_028583015.1). Classification (NCBI taxonomy): domain Eukaryota; kingdom Viridiplantae; phylum Streptophyta; class Pinopsida; order Araucariales; family Araucariaceae; genus Wollemia; species Wollemia nobilis. The sequence goes on from JAQPPZ010017129.1 coordinate 6,244,173, forward strand.
ATCAATAAAAATTCCCCAACAATATATTTATTGATATTGCTCTCAGATCCACACACATGCATAAACAAATTTGACTAAAACAAGGATTTATATTATTCCAAAATTGTACACAAGAAGTGTACGACATTACATAACAATAAATATAAATTGTAGCATTAAATCCTTCTCATTCCATGGATAATCCCTGGGTAACATTGACAATTGCACCTAACAACCTAACCATCAACCAAAAACACCAAAAAATTGAATGTGAGTCTTATAATGGTTGTCCAAACCATTCCAAAGTGGTTCCTAAGATAGTTCATTATTTACAATTGCCCATACATTAATAACTTTAATTAATGTTTACTAAGGTTTAATGTAATTTATATCAAATTACATTTCATTTGCATGTCTTCACATTTCATTTAATTTCCCATGCATTTTACATTTATTTTAATAATTTATTTTCCAATTGTACAATTTATACCAAATTGTACAATGTACATTTTAACTTGTCAATTGTACTATCTCACTAGATTGTACATTCTTATTCAATATTGTTCAAATCCCAAATTTTATGATTGCTTTTTATATGGATTTGCCTACCTACACATGCCTTACAACCCATCCAAGTGGTTTGTTCATTTTCTTAGTGGGGTTTAGATCTTATCGATAATATTTATCCCCCGTCATTGGGTTGGTATACATTTATTATAATGGCTACTGAGTATTTTACAAAGTGGGTGGAAGCAATCCCTTTAACAATGAAAACTAGAGCATGTATTACGGAGTTTATACTTCATAATATCATTAGTCGTTTTGGGATACCATCCAAAATAATCTTGTATAATGGAACATCATTCAAGAATAAAATTATAAGGGCTTTGACATCCTAGTACAATATACAACATAGTTTTGTGACTCCATACTATCTGTAGGAAAACGAGCAAGTTGAGGCTTCAAATAAGACAATGGTAGCCATATTGAAAAAGATGGTACAATAAAACACAAGGATTGATACATCCAGCTACCCCTTGCATTATGGGCTTACAAAACTAGCATTCAAACTCCCACTAGAGCAACACCATTTTCACTAGTATATGGCATTGAGACCATTATGCCCTTAGAGTTGGAAATTCCAACGTTGCACGTTGCATTGAAAGAGTTCATCAATGACAACACTATGTGGTAATCTCATATTGATCAATTGATGCTTCTTTATGAACATCATGTGAATGTCCTAGATCATCTTCGTGTTTATCAAGAGCACTTAAAACGAGCTTACAATAATAAGGTCCATTTTAGAGACTTTAAAGTTGGTGATATTGTGCTGAAATAGAACAACAAAACTCAAACCAACTGCTGCACTTGTGAGATAAATTTACGTCTAACTGTTTAGGTACATATATCATCTCAAATCATATTGGACCTAGAATGTATCACCTAACATCACTTGAAGGTGTTGAAGAGCTTGAAACTCTCAACATCCTTCATATTAAGGCATTCCATACATAATAATTCAAAAACTTAAAAATATGGAAAATTTTAAAATCCATAAAAAAAGCATCAAAATATAAAAATATTGTAAAATATTCAAAAATTCAAAAATATTTGCATCATCCATTTTCATTTTGCACGTGCATTTAGCTAATTGTATTGCATTAGGTATTTTCATCCATTGCACCATGCATTGGGATAGATTGTGTTTGCAATCTTACGAACAACACCATGTTTGTATTTCAATCATGCATCTATGCATCATCATCATCCATCACCCTTGTGAGTAATTGTGTTTCTCAACACAACCACTCCTATTGCTATGAAGAAAATACTAGGGTTTTTTGGTCATTTAGCCATACCTAGTGGTCTTCTCAAATTTTGTAGAAAGCTTACTTTATTTTTGTAGATGAGGTATAGTTTTGATAACACTTAGCATATCAAAATTCCATCACTAATAAAACACATTAAAAATACCAATAAGGGTAATGAAGGACGAACACTACAAAGTGGTCTGGGTCATCTTAGTCAAAAGTTTTTGTTACTTGCTCATTTATGAGGCACAAAGGTCTAGAGTAGAGGTCATTGGAAAAAGGACAAGTTCCCCCCTACCAAAAGAAATCCCTTGCTTACAAAACGGAGAAAAATACTAGAGTCAAACCCAATCCCTTGATTTACAAAAAAATACAAAATACAAAATAAACAGTGATTTTTATCACTATATATGATCAAGTATCCCAATAAATTGAATAAAATAAGGGGGTGAGCTTGAATCCATAGAATGATCAATACTCGAAATTCATAGATTGATCCCCAATACAAAAATGGGCTAAATGAATCCTACCTGACATTGGGGTAGGTCTAGCAATTCATAAATGATCTAGCTTTAGGTGGCTTGGTTTGCCTAGTGGTCTAGTCCAACTAAGTCCAAACCTAGAATCATGTGGATATTTGAGGATCTCCAATACAAAAATGGGCTGAATGAATCCCGCCTAGCACTGGGGTATGCTTATGTCTCATCTAATATATTCATTTTCATACATAGGGGTAATGAATAGCTTGGTATTTCATGTCAAAATATTTATATTTCAAAAGTTTAGTATAGTCATTATACAACTTTTGATAAGTTAACTAGGGTGTTTGAGTCTCATGGAAAACCTCAAAAATTACCAAATAGTAACAATCAAATATAATCATCAATTATCAACTTATTTTTATAATATTTTATTTATTAAGGGGTGTTCATAACATAGGTTAGATACTGGATGGATATCAACAATGATATTTAGATGGCCACTAACTATGTTGTGCATATCTTATAACTTACAAAAGCTTATGAATAGAAAAAATACATCATTTCATATCACATATGGGTGTCTAATTGATTAATTCTTATGATAAGATATATCAATTACATTCATGATTTTTATACATTATGTGGTGTCATCCATTAGATTGTTAACTCATATTGCATTCATTCCTTATGTCTTAAATGATTAAAGCATACAGGTTCATTTACATTAGATCATCATCATGTAAATAATGTACTACATACATTGCATTCATTATATCATAATAGCACAAATTAAATTCATACAAGTAAATCAAATTAAACATGCATTTAACATTTGAACATTGCATCCACATATGCATACATCATAGTAGTCCATCTACACATCTAGATCACAATATCTAGTCATACATCCTTCAACTAGCTAGTGCATGCCATCCATACATCACATCATATACCATCAAATAAACATAACATATAAGCATGGCATCCATATGCATCTCATAAATATAAAACAAATAAATATACACATATAATAAATCATAAATCAATGTCTTAACATATATATATGTGTGAGTGTGTGTGTGTCTCAAAAAGTACATAGGTGGATCAAAAGTACCCGCAGACTACAAATGTGTAGGTCCTTAGATATTACACTTAAAAATGATACAATATGTCCAAATGCATAATCATGACTAGCCTAAACCCCCTATCTGTGAGGCTCCTCCATCGCCTCCACCCTCTCGATGAGTCCACCTAGAGTTGGTATCGGTAGACCTCTCATACCTATGAGTCCTATGGCTAGGTAAAGATGAGGATTGTCGTGTCTCCCATGTCTGAGTCCCCTAAGTCCTTGGATCTATGGATCTCTCTAGAATCTTGCCATCGTGGAGTGTGACCTCTCCCTCCAAGAGAGTGATGTGGGAAGCATTTTAAGATCACTGCCTAATGTGAATCTAAACTAGAGCTTGTAGTCTCCTAATATCTATAGATGGATTCAAACCTATGGCTCCTTGTACAAATAGAGTCACTAGAGTAGCCTATGGAGTTGAGGACCCACATCATGTGATCTCCAGATCCCTCTTCTGAGTCTTGAGGTCTAATCTAGTCTATAGAAGATCCTACTCAAGCTTCATCTTCTCTAGAGCTAGAGTGGCACTGTCAATATTATCCAAGTGAAGAGTCCTCTTCTCTTGGTATCCCCACCACTACTCATGTCCTTGTGATGGATGATCCTAAGCTACCCTCAGTTATACCTTTAGAATGGCAATGGAGGTGTCTCTCCCTAAAATTTGCATCTGAGAAGTCCCCAAATGTGATTGCATAATAACCACCTAGGCTCTTAGTTGTGAGGTCTCATCATTCGGCTCCTCCTCACCAAGTGGAGTCACAATAGGCCAAGTCAAATCCCTCTCCACCTTAAGGTAATGGTAGAGAGTAGGCACTAGTGGAATGTCCTAGAAGATACCAAACTGCCTTGTGATGCACGAGAAGTGGAGTAACTCATGCATGTTAGGCTTACACCCAAGAAGCCACCTATCTCGTCTTGTTCACCTCAGGTAATTGTCAACCTCCCTCCATGCAGGGCAATCCATGTAAGGTCACCATAAGACCTGCCTTGGCCATAGTGTAGTCAACTAATCTAGGTAATACTCTAAATCCCCTACCTAGGACCTACTCTTGAACCCCTCAGCCTCTCTGGGCCAACAAGCAATGTAGCACTAGAAGGCCTCTATGAACTCTCTAATCTATCATGGAAGTCCACCTAGGCAGTCAATGGTGATATGCTGACACACCCATATCTAGAGTAGTAGGTTGAAGGTAACCCCAACCTAGCCTTGTTGAGTGATCCAATATAGCTCATTATAGAGTTGTGCGAGGAGGGTGCTACCTCATGATAGAATCAATGACTAATATTTAGTACTCCCCAAAAGATCCTACATCCTGGATAGGAGGTTCTAAGAGAATATCACTCCAGACATATATGGGAGTAGGACATGTATGCACAAGTACATTAGGATGGCATGTTGCTTTGTGAAGACATGTGCCCTATACCAGTGCTCAATGGGCAAACCTCCATGGTCAATGTCCTCTAGTTCCTCATTGCTCCAAGCACCAAATATTTGTTGAAATACTGTAAGCTTCATTGTGGTAGGTGAAGAAGTGATGTCATCACCATCGATAAGGATGTAGAAGATGTTGTAAACATCCTCCAAGGTAATCGTAATCTCTTCGATCAATAGATGAAACATGTTAGTATGTACATCCTAGCGATGGGATAAAGTAGTCATGTAGGCCTGGTCAGCCCTAATGGATGGTAGGTGTATGACATAATTGATGCCTATAGAGGTGAACAACTCCTAGTCAGCATCGCTAATCTAGTTAATGAGGTCACAAAAGATCTCAAATTCCCTAGCTTGGGTAGTCAACTAAAAGGACAAATAATAATACATAAAATCAATCAAAAACATTAAAAAAATGTATTTCAAAAGTCAAAAAAATTCAAAAAATCTTCAAAAAGATAAAAACATCCGTAAATGCATAAGAAAATTTTAAAAAATCAATTAAACAGGTCAAATTTCAAGAAATATAAAAAAATTGGAAAAAATTTCCAAAATTTGCTCAACCATGGCTAGGCCCCGCGATCCACGACAATGGTCAATTTTTTATTGTTGGGATTTGAATCCCGCTGTGGCTGACAGTCGTGACCCCCAATTTACCAATTGGGAGCTATGTCTGCCACATTCAACTAAGAGAAGAACCCATTTTGAGGTCACTTCCCATCCCAAGAAACCCCTAAAAATTTAAAAAACCTCCCCTCTAAGCTAACCTAGACTAATACTAACTAGGGTGAGGTTCATTACCAACAGTTTAATTTGGTTAATTTAACCCATTTCTTAATGAGGTTCATTTTATGTTGGTAATCAAATGAGTGAGATGCAATGCTACCTTCATGGCATTGGCTCTGCCACTGGAAGATACCTCTGGTTGGTCAGCTATTGGGTGTGAGTTTTTGATTTCGATAGTATTTCATATCAAAGTTTAATTCGCACCTCTT